>OW026309.1:11992500-14392500 GCA_932273695.1 Apotomis betuletana | reverse complement strand
AATGGAAGTACTTGTCATTACTCCTCTTCTTCTTGTACGCCGCACTGTCAGTGGAAAGGCACCCTAACGATCCTTCTTGTTAACCTATCTTATTCCGCATATTCTATTATCGGTTGCTAAGGAACAAGACAATCAAATCTGACATTAATGTTGCTTCACTATAATATTATTTGATTCAGGTCAAGAAATGTCAAGAAATTCGTAGTGCGTGTTTCCCAAACTAATCAAAAACATTCATCATTGTTCTCCTCACCGATAATGGATAATAATCGTAACAACGAGTTTCCAATGTCGTTCAGAGGAATCAGAGGTAAAATTATTTGAAGAGAAACACGTTCAGTTCAGATAGTTTAAAATATTGGCACTAGGAAACTAATAAAAATACATACAGTGAAACAAAGAACCTCCTCCTTTTTCAGAGTCGGTTAAATAGAGCATTTTTCATCGATTGTATTCACTGTTGCACAAGAGAAATATCCGAGTCATGGAAAAAATAGGCCAACAATAAAAACAAAACATTAGGGAGAATGGTTCTCACGACTATTTTAGAAACTTACTTACTTGATGTTTTTTACGCGAAAGAAGTAACTAGTTATTAATCTGTGCGCGAAAGTAGTACCTCTAAGTTTTTACATAGTTATTTCTTGTACAACTCGGACCGCTTTCAAAAGTCAGTGACACTCACAAAAGTGACATTGACAGTTAGTTTGACAGCAGCAGCTGAATAAGGTTGGTCGGTGTTTGCTAAGGTTTTATTCTATTAGTCATCAGTCAAAAAATTAAGTTCTACGAAACTTATTACTTCACAATACTACGCCATGAATTTCTTCAAAAAAGCCCCTACAGTTAAAGGTATGTTTATAGCAAAGCTCAATCCATATAACAACTTTGATGTTAAACCATTCCTTTATTGTGCAATACTGTACACTGTAGTGTTATTTATGTTATTACAGAACAACAGCGACAAAATGACCGAGAACTGCGAAAAGCTGGAAGAGATCTCGATAGAGACAAGGCAGCTCTTGAAAGAGAAGAAAAGAAATTGGTCAGTTTTGATAGTTCTTAAAATTAGACCACACACTTGACAATTACCTACCTCCGAATTTGTTTAAGCATATTGTGATATATTTAGTGCTCACTATAGTATTATTAATTTAAAGATTGAATTGTTGAATGCAGTGTAATTGATTTTATTAAAATACTGAAAACCATTATTGTAATTCTAGTCTTTCAAGATGTAGAATGTAAAATAATGGTCTACTTATTAGAGTAAACATTACCATAAACATACAACACCATACCTTTTATGGCACTCCCTCCAAATTTTCCAGATACCATAAAGTGATTTTATAATTAACATTTGCAGGAAATGGAAATTAAAAAAATGGCAAAAGAAGGAAACAATGAAGGTTGTAAGATACTAGCTAAGCAGTTGGTGCAGTTACGGAAACAAAAGACAAGGATTTATGCAGCAAATAGCAAGGTAACTTAAATATCTTATGACGGTCTTGCTTCACCTTTGCACTTGAATGCTAATTAACAACAAACTACCTAATTTCTTTCCAATGCTTGTTAGTTCAATGACTTCTGTTTATATTTATTATGAAACTTCATATTATTTGATGTTACTAGGAAAACATAAATAGATAGGTACTGTACAGTAGTGCGGCTAGGCATAGCCGAAATGTCCCATCAACTGTTGTCCTAAACCCCATTATGAGCTGTCACTGTAGGTGTAAGGATAACATATCAACTGATAGGATACAGATAAATATTTCAGTAAAAAATGGCTAAGAAAAGGATATGAAACTCAACAATGACATTATCTATTTTCCAGATTTCCAGTGTTCAAATGTCAAATAAAGCCATGGGTGCGAATATAGCTATAGCTGGGGCCATGGGCACCACGGCCAAGACCATGGGCAACATAAACAAGGTCATGAACACACACCAGATTGCCAAGGACATGGAGGCATTCAAACAGGCTAATGCTAAGCTGGATATGACTGATGAAATGAGTAAGTAAAGCTTGACTCTACAACCTTAAATCTTGGTCAAATAAATATTTACTTAACACATTCACTGTCTTAGTTTGACATGTGAACCTTATGTCTTTGTGATAGAGGCTTGCCGTGACCCCACATATGGGACACGGACAGTGAATGTGTTAACAAAACTAACACAGCTATAGAATAAGTATCTCTTTTTCACATAGCTTTCTATACTTGAAGATGTTGTCGATTTTGTGTGATCGTTTGTGAGTGTTTTCCTCAAATATAGTAGTATAAAACTGCGAATACTCAATTTTGTACATCAATTTTCATAAATATGAATATCTAAAAACCAAATTTTCCATTACATTTGCAAAAATCTTTATAACAATCCCAGTTTTAGGGGTGTGAAATGTTGCTATGTAGCAACGTTTTTCGTATCATAATCTATTCTTTTGATATGTTTTTTTTTATTAATCCCATGTATGTACTCAGTTTCAGAGACACTTGACGACATAATGGATGAATCTGGCGACGAAGAAGAGACTGAGGGCATTGTAAACAAGGTCCTTGACGAAATAGGCATTGAGATCAGCGGAAAGGTATGTGAATATTGTGAATGTCATATCATCGAAGGCTGGATCCAGGCCAGTCATAAAAAGGCCTTATCTGGCAAATCTGCAAGCATTTTAACCGCGCAGTTCTAACGTCATAGTCTTCACATCATTATTACTATTATGGAAGAACGAGTTGTTATAACCAACATCAAATATGATTGCACCTTTAGGATTAAAAAAAAACATTATCCATAATCTATAGCAATTATTTCTAGGATGGCTATGACGGAAACAAAAAAGGCCGTAATATCTCTGAATATTCACCCGACAGCATTTAATTCAGCTTAAGTGACCTCAATAATAAACTTGTAAAACATCAGTGTAGACAATATTAATTCATTTGTGGATCCTAGAATAAGGCAAACTATGAGGGTCTCTACTAGTTATATTTACAAACGATAATTTTTCAGTAATATAATATCGCATTTTTTTAAATGCCTAACAATTCTACGTTATTTAATTTCTTATTGCTGCAGGTGTTGATGATTGGGTTTTCGGTACAATTCCTTAGCTATCTTGTACCGAATAACTGCACGTGGGTTGGATATCATATGAAGGTTATTATTTGTATAATATTAACTGACTTTGTGACTTTTACCCGTAATCACGATTAGATTCACATGCATTTCTGTATAAATAAATTACAAAACTCATCAATGATATCGAATAATAGTATCCCATTATCTGTAAGTAAATAAAATCACGGATGTATATAGACATACTAAATATGACCAAGATATTTGGCTTTTCATTAAAAAAAAACCCTAACGAACGTGAGTTACCGCTTAATACATTTTTAATAATATGAGTAGTATACCTAATCTCATGTAAAAAGAGCGGTGTCAAACTCATTGCGCAGCAGTCATTTAATACTGCTGTGGTTAGATTTACGTGTAATATTTTTATAAAGGATGTTAGTTTTTTATGATTTTGACGCCTTAAAATTAGCCCTGCGTGTGTTAGTACTAATTGAAGTGTTAACGGCAGCCACTAAAATCACTTGTGTTAATCACCCGGATAACGCTGGGCTGGATGGATTTGTATCATGTTTTATTCGATCTCACGTGTGCTGTCGTGAAAGTGTTACGATTATGACTAAAAACTATTTCGCACACAAGACGTCGCCACAGTATTCTTTAAACTTCGGTTATATTAATGGTAATGTTCGAAAATTTAAAAAATAATATTTGGCAAGATTTTGAAGTTATGTATTAAACTACTATCAATACAATTTATATCTGCTACGCTGTAGTCTCTAACAACGTTTTCTCGGTATGTACCGAAAAACCACGTAAACATGTGGTGCATATCGCCCCGGCCACGATAAAGCGACAAGCGGCAGCGGTTAGCGGCGGCCATAGGCAGGAACGGAAGGTTCAAGCGCGGTGTTTGGCTCACTCGCAGGGTCCGCTGCTTGCCTCAGAAGTGGCATGTCTGTAGTCTGTATGTGTCGTCATGGGCATTGAATAGAGTCCCCCTTTAAAGTTGACTATACCTACAATACATTTTTTTCAAACATGCAATGAAATGTCCTCATAACGTGCGTTATAACAGCCTTCTAAGTATCACGTTTCGGGCGGAACAACTCGAGATAACTGTAAAGGCATTTCATACAAAATTAAAGGGCTAGGACGGGAAGTAATTTTTTTTAAACATGGCGGAACGAAAAAATTGAATTATATTTTTTTGAGGGGTGTTTTTTTTTTCATATGTTTGAGAAAAGCACTATACATGCCTTAGCCGTGAAAAGGGAGCCGGATTGTGATCCGAAGCCGGGAAGATCTTCTTTTCCGGCCTCCAGTAATGTATTATTTTGCATTTCAGATGGCGAATGCTCCGGCGGTGGCCCGCAACAGGCTTGGGGAATCCACTGCAGACGCCGACAAAGACATCATGGCTCAACTAGCCAAACTCAAGTCGTAGGGTCTTCCTTCAGGTGTTATGGAGTCAAGAAGCTGATATACCTACTACACTAGAGGTTGCAAAACAAACGGCTGTTTGAAGGCAGAATGTTTGATTATCGAATTACGGTAGAAAGAGTGGCTACGTACATATATCTTCTTCTGTACTTACGGCGGTCGGACGCAAGCACCAAGTTTTATATTGACAGCGTTTTACACTAAAATAAAACGCTAATTAAATAAGTTACCATATACGAAACCTAAAGTTTCCAAACCTGTGTGGTATATATATAATAAAAAAAAAGTTATTAAATTGAAATAACAACGAATCAAGAATTTACGCGAACCGAATCCCGTGACTGCCCTGGTGCATGCTAGAAAGGGACAGGTATAGTATAGTATACGACCTACCAGAAGGAAACGGTGTTGCCATCTCAAATAATTTAGGTTTTGAATATCGGTACAGATTGTTTAATGGCATTATTTGTGTAAGATCTTAACTGGTACTCTCACCATGACATGACCGTTATAATTATAAATCGATAGTATTTCTTACAAAGTATCTCCGCTATAGGCGCTTCTACTAACCCCATTTAGTAAATAAATTAATATTCACAATAAGAACATACAGTCTGGCAAAAAAGAGTACAAATTAAAAAGTGGCAATACTGTAGTGCCATCCCCTTTTCCTTAGATGGATTAGAAAGGGACGTCACTACGGTATTGCCACTTTTTAATTTCTACTCTTTTTTGCCAGACTATATGAGCTATTGGGGAATTAAGGCGTATTGAGGCTCAATTAAGAGTTACTAAATGAATCCCAAATGGTTTTTAGGTTAAGTGATTGTGGCGCAATCTGGTTTTGCGTTTTCTTATTTTGACGGATATGCCGGGGTCGCGGCATGATTTCGACGACACACGGCGATTGTATCGCGATATTTATGCAATCGCGACACAGTATCACTGCTAACGCGATGCCGTATCGATAAAAACGCGATACCTTTACCCACGCGTGTTTGTATCGCTGCAAAAATCACCGTAACCGCCCTTAACATTCACTGCCAGGGGACGTGGCCCAGGAACAAACTTGTAATAACGTGAACTCATATATGCCTTGCTGGCAGTGAATATGTTGAATGCAGAGTTTTCCGGACTTACCTCTAGCAGTCTATTACGTATTTAACTCTAAAAACTGAAGAAAAATGCAAACATCAGTACCTACCGTAATTTGGAAGTTAATTTTTTTACCTTCAATCATCTTTTTGTTTTGCAAAACTTAGTGTGATCTAGAAGATTCGTGGCCGAAGCGGTGCGATGCTATTCCCTTAAGTACATGGAACAATTTTCTGTGTCGTCGAGATTAACTTCTGCTGTCGGAATGTATATGGAGTTAGTACCTAATATTGGCTCTATTCAAAAATTATAGTAATATTAATGCAACAGACAAAGCAGTGGGTACACATTTTATAGATGTATATTGTCTCCGGGGTCATCACAATAAACTTAACCTCCATCATCAAAGAGTAATATCTTGAGTCCTTAGATCGTAAGTCAATGCACGTCTGTGGAATCTCCTAATTATTATTTTTTATCTAAAAAGCCTTTAGTAAACTGGGCGACACGCACTACGCTACTTCATTATTATTATATTGAGCCCGTAATGTCTCACTGATGGGCCGAGGCCTCTCCCCTTTTCGCTACTTTAGTAGTTTAAAAAACATAAAGAGACTTTGAAACTCAGGCAAGCCAATTTCCAAAAGCGATTCCTCTCGAGTCAAAATTGAATGTGACTTAGGTCAGAAACCTGAAATTATAATGCGTCTCGATGGCATCGAAAATTGCTCCATGAATTTGTTATATTTAATGTTATCCTTGTTATTTTTGAAATAAGATTACTGCTACTTATACCTTCCTGGACTCCAGTTCTATTGCTACTGTATTATTTTACTCGACAGTTCACACGTTACGAAACAAGTGGTTTGCGTTTGTAAATAGGCGTAATTCTTTTGTAATTTGCATATTGTTAATAATTAAATGGACTTATTAAAACTCTTGTGAGACATGTTAAATAATTTTTTATACTCGCAGACTTTAATCTGTCAATTATAATTTCACAGACAAAATCACAATAACGCACTTTTTAATCCTGTAACAAAATTCTATACTCTTATGGTACCCGCTACAGAACTTTAATATTCATAAGACATCTCTCTACGCAACTCTAATAATTTCAAAAAAGAAACATAAGGTTATTTGATGCTCACTGATAAGTTGAAATTACTTTTCAAAAAAATTCACCAATCACGAGGCACCCGCCATGGCCATCGCGATCATGTTTTTTTTAATAGGTCAGTTTTAGTTGAACGAAAAATGTTACATCAAAAATAAAAAATCATATTGGAGAATGACGATTAAAGTAAAAATTGATTTTCTGAGTCTTGCTCGTATAAAAAGTATTGTATGCAATAGTTACACAATTAGGTCTTAAAGTCTCGTACCTTACATAGGCCACTCGGCAAGCCTCGTGACCTAAACGCGGTACTCGACTTTAAGAACCTCCATTGTGCAACGATTGCATAAAATACTAATAAAAACGGTTTAAACTCACGTAAAAACTGTCAGGACCGGCCCGACATGTTTGAACTCATATGGAGCTCTTCATCAGTGGACAGCTATCCTTGCTGCTACGCGACTAATGGCCCACTACCTACTGGTTTTCGCTGGCTTCGCCGCCCTCAGCGCCCGCGCCATTTGCGCGGGCGTGTTACGTGAGCTTAAGAGACCTTATTCCTTTTAAAATTCTGATTGATTTAGACATTTTTCTCTATGATAAAACTTGTTTCTTAACATATTATTGATGTTACTACCTAGAACAGGGCTGTTGGGATTTATTGGTATATATTTGAAACCTACAGTTTGAATTTTTCATGGATAATTTTTGTTTCAAAAACTACTCAAAATTCACAAACTTCACGCGGAAAATTAGTTATTTCAACTTATTTTCGACCGCACGCAATGAAATCATGAAACTGACTGAAACTGTTACTACCTAGAACACGGGGAAATGTATTATTTACTTCAAAAAGTTGGTTGGAATTATCAATACATTTGTCAGAATATGAAAAAAATTTTTTTTAAAAGGAATAAGGCCTCTTAAACCGTTTTTATAACTATTCAATGGACTTAATATGAGTAAATCTATAAAATTATTATGAAATGACGCCACTATGGAAATAAGTAAATGTATTTTTTACTCCATATTTCGATAACTGTCTTAAACTTAAGTTCACTGTATGGGTACTCACTTCCAAATATTCTTCTATGTCATATATCGACGCATACATGTCATGCTGCACCCATTCGGCGTCGCTTGGCCTTTAGTTAACGTAAAGTCACAATAATTATAAAATTATTACAATTGTTTTATCTATTTATAAGAATCTTAACCTAACTTATGTTTATACCTTAATTTTTACAGTTCCATCCATTTGGTTAGTACCTAATTATTGATTACATATTAATATTATGTACCTAAAAATGTGAAGATGAATCTGTGATATTTTTGTATTACACGGTACTTACACACAATTATTTTTTTAATATGATTACTATATACCTAATAGTCTTTGACGAACCTTTTTATTCCTCGAATATCCAAATTCCTGATTCCGGATGTCCATATTTGCGTCTGTTTTCATACAGTTCGCATTCCTTTCATATAATTTTCCGAAAATGTTCATATTCGGAAATACAGTACGATTATCTCCACTTTGACACTGCAATTCTCGGAAATTATCGGGAGAGATAGGAACTACAAATGACACGTGATACATTATGCTGTATATTTATAACATAATACTAGGATATTACAGTCTAAAAAAGTAATGTAAATCACCTGCCAAAATATCATTTTTTACAGTAGACCTACATATGGTCTCCACTCGAGCACTTTTCGGCCCCATCGGCCATCTGCTCTGCGTGCTATGTGGCCTGCCCATTGCCACTTCAACTTGCTAATCCGGTGAGCTATATCGGTCACTTTAGTTCGTCTACGGATTTCCTCATTTCTGATTCGATCACGTAGAGACACCCCGAGCATAGCCCTCTCCATTGCACGTTGAGCGACTTTGAGCTTTGAGATGAGGCCGATAGTGAAAGACCACGTTTCGGTGCCGTAAGTCATCACTGGTAACACACATTGGTTGAAGACTTTCGTCTTGAGGCACTGAGGTATGTCGGACGAAAAGACATTCCCGAACGCTGCCCAGCCGAGTTGGATTCGGCGGTTGACCTCTTTCTCGAAGTTGGACCTACCTAATTGGACCACTTGTCCTAGGTAGATGTATGAGTCAACAACTTCGAGTACCGAGTTTTCAACAGAGACTGGGATGGGCACAACCTTGGCATTTGACATGAGTTTCGTCTTGTCCATGTTCATTTTTAAGCCCACCCGTTGAGAAACTCGATTGAGGTCATCGAGCATCATGCTGAGTTCCTCCATCGACTTTGCCATGACTACGATGTCGTCGGCAAACCGAAGGTGAGTGATGTATTCGCCATTGATGTTGATGCCTAGTCCTTGCCATTCCAGGAGCTTGAAGGCGTCTTCCATAACGGCCGTAAACAGTTTCGGGGATATAACATCCCCCTGTCTTACGCCTCTTCTCAATGGAATGGCCTTTGTGCTCTGCTCCTGAACTCGGACCGACATGGTGGCGTTACTATACAAACACTTCAACACTTCAATGTACCGATAGTCAATATGGCATCGCTGAAGTGACTCGAGCACCGCCCATGTTTCCACCGAATCGAAGGCTTTCTCATAGTCCACAAACGCTAAGCATAATGGCAAGTTATACTCTTCAGTCTTCTGTATAACTTGCCGCAGCGTATGTATGTGGTCTATGGTACTATAGCTTCTTCGGAAACCGGCTTGTTCGGGAGGCTGGAAGTCATCAAGTCTATGTTCGAGACGGTTCGTGATGACCCTTGAAAACAGCTTATAAACATGGCTTAGAAGCGTGATGGGCCTGTAGTTTTTCAATAGGCTATTATCACCTTTCTTGAAGAACAGTACCACCTCGCCTCTATTCCATGCTTCAGGCGTTTTGCCCTCGGACAAGACGGAATTAAAGAGCTTCTGGAGGACCTTATGTACCGGTGTTCCACCCGCTCTCAGAAGCTCTGAGGTGATTCCGTCTTCGCCCGGCGCCTTGTTGTTCTTAAGCTGCTTCAGGGCCATCCTAATCTCGTACAGACTGATGTCTTCGGTATAATGTCGGGACAGCTTGGCTCTTGGATCGCCTACCAAGCTGTCAACGGGCTTAGCGACTGAAGTGTATAACTGACCATAGAACCTCTCGATCTCGCCTAGAACCTCTGCTTTGGTCGACGCTATTTATTTATTTATTTATTTATTTATTTATTTTTATTTATTTTATAATAATTACATATCTGCAACTTACAGCTAATTGCCAAGGCGTTACAGATCTTAACTTAAAATTAAACAACAAGCATTATATATATATCCTTAAAAGTTAATAGTTAAAAATTAAAAACAAAAAAAAGAAAAAAAAAATAACCTAAACTTTAGTGCACAGCAAACAATTTATAAAAGAAAAAATACGAATACAAATACAAACATAGAATTTACCGCCGTTCGAGATATTTCCTGCACTCCACCAGTAGATTCGCAAAGCTCGCAGCAAATATATCGCAGTGCGGGGCCACGTCGAGTACAGAGTTGATGATGGAGAGCGCGCTCGAGATCGGCGCATGCTTCAGTAGCGCAGTGCGTGCGCTCGGCACCGCCAGCAGGGGAGTGCGCCGCAATCGTGATCGCGCGCTAGGCGCATATAGCCGAACTACCTTCTCAACCAACCCCGTGCAATCAACCTTACCATTAATGATGCCCAACGCAAATTTGGCCACTGCCAGGCTATGCTGCCATCTTCCCGTCTCAGCTTGGTCAGCTGGCTTTGTCCAATATTTATTATAATTTGTGGAGACCTCGGACCAGCAAGCGCAGCGTAGGACGTCCACCTACAAGATGGACAGATGACCTTATAAAGGTCGCCGGAAGGCGCTGGATGCAGGTCGCTTCCAACCGGTATATATGGAAGTCCAAAGGGGAGGCCTATGTTCAGCAGTGGACGTCCTATGGCTGAGATGATGATGATGATGATGATGACCTACATATGAATAACACAGATGTGGCTTGATTTAATTATTATAAACTACAAATAAAATATTATATTACATAGATTTAAATATTTATGTGAGTAAAGTCTAGGTTGTTATATGCTCTATGTGAAAACACGAACCTTTACGATTTAAACCGAGGCATCTCGAGTGTCAAAGTGAAAATCATTGTACTGTAGGTTGAAAACGTAAAAACAGGTTACAGTACGCTCGTTTGTTTTTAGGGTTCCGTACCCAATTGCCAAAGGGTAAAAACGGGACCCTATTACTGAGACTTCGCTGTCCGTCCGTCCGTCCGTCCGTCCGTCCGTCTGTCACCAGGCTGTATCTCAAGAACGGTGATAGCTAGACAGTTGAAATTTTCACAGATGATGTATTTCTATTGCCGCTATAACAACAAATACTAAAAATAGAATAAAATAAATATTTAATGGGGGCTCCCATACAACAAACGGGTTGGTTGCGTTAACTTTGCACCTCATTTGTATGGGGCGCTGTACATACCAGGTGCAAACTTAACTTAACCACTTTAGGATGAAAAGTGTTTGTACGGAACCCTCGGTGCGCGAGTCCGACTCGCACTTGCCCAATTTTTTATGTTATATTATGTAGGTATTCCACTCCAGGTGAAAATCCTTCGTCAGGTCGATGACAAGCAAAAACGATGGATTAGTACCTACGTTTCAGCTTCATTTGCATTTCAAACAATAAATGTCTCAGATCGTCTTTGTGGTCCGGGCACGTACAATGATTACTTAGGCCCAGACCTAAGTCGAGGCGGGTTTATTCGTCCACGCTACTGAAAACTTAAATCGGTAAAGCCGTGATAGAACGAACGAATAAAATCACGCATCGACGGACTTCTAAGGCAAAAAGCATAAATAATAATAATTATTATAAAAGTAAAAAAAAACCACTGCTTTTCACCCTTCTAGATTACCAGGAAGTGGATTAGGTTTTTGATTACTAGTCAGTCAGTCAGTGGTAAAAATGGCCCTTTTTGGACTTAAATAACTCAATAACTATTTCACCTATAATTATGAAATTTGGGGTTCTAGTTGTTATAAAGGATCTAAATATACCAGGTGTTTCCTGTAATAGGAGCAATGAAAAAATAAAATATAGATTCTACTTCTCAAATTGAACAACATTTGTGCAGCAACTTTAATTTTTTTTATTATTTCAAACAAATTAAATAGTATTTTCAATGTACGTCGTCCAACATTGACATTCCCTGAGCATTGACATAGCTGTCACAGACACAGTGTCACTCAATATACTCTATGGTCACTCTACTATTATCGGACATTTCGCAATATAGTATTGCTTCTTTGTCTAAACATTATTCTACAAAATATCATTTAATAGACGTTATTTTCAGAAGTTGCTTAACAAATTTTGTCCAGTTTCAAGCGAAGAATCTATGTTTTAATTTATCGCTCCTATTACAGGAAACACCCGGTACCTATATTTAGATCCTTTATAACAACTAGAACCCCAAATTTCATAATTATAGGTGAAATAGTTATTGAGTTATTTAAGTCCAAAAAGGGCCATTTTTGTATAAGCCAAATTTCATGTTTTATGTTAAATAGAATTTGGGACAAAGGCTAGGAGGATGATGATGATGTTAAATAGAATTTAGAATTATTGAGGGGTCAAAAGTGGCTCCAAACGGTTCGTGTAATATAACACACGGCTGCTGCTCGCCAGTTCCTGGGGTGAACTTGGCTGGAACTGGCTTAGATCATTATTGTGTGGCAAATAACCTTCTGCTTTTTATTTTCATCTACCCCTTTGTTTCTCGTGTTTCTAGAGTTGTTGTGGTATAATTGATTAGCCACCCTTTATTTGCGTCATGGGACAAGGACAAGGTCGCTGCCAACAAATTGAATGAATTATTTCAGTTATCATGACGTTGCATACTTTTAAGTAGTTAAGTACGTATAAAATATGAAATAAATATCGCAATGTACCTACCTATCGATCTCGCTTACCTATAACGCAACTGTTTGTAATATACGATATCGTACAAAAATAGAAGTAATGTAAATATTGGGGTACCATGATACCCACAAAAGCCGTCAAGGTAATTTTAATTCAAATTCAGGCTAACTTTATCCACAACGAAGTTACAGGAGATTCAAAAGTATCCTGCAAGACTCGGAGAAGGGGAAGTATTTTTTGCTCAATTTGCCAGGCAATCCTGTCGTGCCCGGGTGCAAACCAGATGTGATATAGATATTTTAGGCCAGCCCTGGCTTTTGACCTTGATCAAATGAACTCAATAAAGTCAGAATACGAGAACAGTACGATCAAACATACACACACACAGCAGCAGACATTTTGGATAATTGGCTATCGAATTACTCTTAATTAGCTGTTTTTTACCCGACTTCATGGATGGTTCCATAATAAAAGTTGCTCTGTAAGACACTACCCGTCACCGCACTCCTGGATCACCCAGTACCTATCCCAGTATAATATGCAATCTGTTTTTAATACTCTAACGAAATCCTAGATCAAATCTGAACACGTTTTCTATGGGATAGGATGAATGTCTCATCTCGTTGAGACACCGCGGCACCGTGATGGTTTCGTAAATAAAATAACAGTACACGTTTCTTCTTTGAGCATTAAAAAGCAGTTATGTGGAAATTGAATCAAGATAGCATGGATCCTGGGGTTCTTACTAAAGGATATTTGTTATAATATATATATATATATTGGACAACCTCACACAAATCAATCTAGTTCCACAGTAAGCTCTAATAGGCTTGTGTTATGGACACTATAGACGACGATAAATATACTTATGTATAAGTAGATATAAATACAAATAACATCCATGAACTATCCAAGATGCTTTTGGAAATTATGAAGTTTTTTTTTCTATTTTATAAAATGCTAAGGACTATTGAGGGTTCTTCCTCTTTTCATGCGAAAAATTGCGGACTTGAACATAAATATTTCAACGAAATCCTGATAAAACCTATCCTGGTCTTCACTATCAAATACCAAGCGTGTAGATCATCCAGCTCTATAATATTATAGTATTACGTGACGTTAAGTTTACACTACTTTCCCCTAGTAGGTACTACTAACTCAGTATAATATAGTCTGACACCACATGCAATATGCATGAACAACGATCCAGCCTTTCTATATATTTTATTATGATCGATGTAGCTTAAGAACACTGAAAGATAACCTTGTAACATTGACCCCGCTCTCCTCTAAGCGAATATTAAGGAGCCCATGCCGTAGGCGTAGGTGCACGACGAAGGTTAATCTCCAACCTATTGTTTACCCGACGTCAGTCAAAAATATCATTAGCTTGGCATTGAAATGCAAAGACCGAGTCGTTTGCTTTAAAATTTAATTAAGTTTACACTTGTTTACTGGTTCGGGAACGAGGCCTTTTCACGGCAGCCATTATTCGTCATTGTCATTGAGAAAGCTTGGAAGGAAAGACGTGACGTGATATTTTGGCGTAAACCTAAATAACCTTCATCTTTGCTTCGGCTTAGGCGGAAAAAGAGACGTAAGGGGGGGTAAGTTCTTTCGTAAATTAACGGTTCTTCTAGACTACTAGTTTTGATGTCACGGAGTATTCTTATGGTCTGTGGATGTCACACTCATACACAGACACCGGCACCGCTAAGTGAAAACTGGGTAAAACTAAACAAAATGAAAGTTGTCAACAAGGGCATAGAATATTTATGTAGTATCAGGAGGAGTTCGAGGGAATAAAGTAACATACGCCGCGACAGGCAACGGTGACTCAACTATTAGGCTGCGTTTCCACCAGTGCGAGGATGCGAAGCGAGAGCGAGGGATGTGTTTTTGTTAGCCAATAGAATCAGTTGCGCTGAGCGAGGATAAGTACCTAAATGAAGTTATGCCATTGATTAACAAAAACACGTCCCTGGCTACGCATCCTCGCACATCTCTGGTGGAAACGCAGCCTTAAGGGCATGTGTCCTGATGCGGCTCGTTCACTAAAAATTTTACCTTGATAAATTCAAATAAAATCATTTGTTTTCAGGCAATTGTGGGCAAAGTGAGTACAAAAAATAAATTAAATTAACATGTTAGACCGGCGACGTTTGGCGCAACTTCTGGGTGTCAAGTAACAGTCCTTGAAAACGATGGTATACGAAACCCTTTGGCCAGAATTGCATGACAGTCGACAGTTTGACAGTTCGCATCTTCACATGGATATGTTAATAATGGTCAGCTTATCCACCTCACTCTACCTTAGCCACATACTGCCACTTCAGCTTACGGTGGCTATGATTGCATTACTGCTTACAGACCACCAAAGATGATACCAGACCACTACTTCGACGAGGGCCTGAACGGCACCTTGTACAGGAATGACATGAAACAAGTGCACAAAGACAAGTCACTCAACGAAAAGACGCAGTCTGATTACGTAAGTATACTGATTTGGCAAGGCAACCTCCTAATCACGGGTTCCTTAACTTTTTCAGTTCAAGTGTAAACAGTAATACTTTAGAAGCCCCTATTCTAATTAAGGACGGAAAGAGGGAACTGAAGAAGTTTAAGAAACCTGGACTAGGACCCTTGTGCGCCATAATATTTTAGGAGCCACAGTTCTAATCGAATTTAGAATTCTTGAATTTGGTATATATATGATGTGGATTCACCAGAGCTGTGCATATGCGGGACGTAGCTACGACGTGTCCTCAGACAGCAGCTACTAACAACATGGGTAGGTATATGGGAAACATTGCCATCAAACTTATAACTTAATGTTAATCCAATGAGACACTGGGTGGATTAGAGCGATTCTCGATATCAAAGGCACTCACAAGTGATGCTAACTGCGACTACCACCCCGTCACTTACAGTACGATTAAAATCAGTTAACACTTCGGCCAACCTCGGTAATTGTCGTGAATCCCTCATCTCTCACATAGAGTTATCAATTTACAGATATGACCGATTTACAAAATTCTTTTCGTATTTTATAGGGTATACTTCCGAGATGGTCCCATGTAAATTTTATCAAAATCGGTCAAGCAGTTTATGAAATATCAACAAAAATCGGTTGAAATCGGTTTTTTAAATTTTTTATTTGGTGATTATTATCAATTATTAATCCGACGTAATATCGTAGGTACTACTTACATCAAACAGTAAAATATTGACTTATATATGTTTTTTATATATCGTATACCTACAAGAATATGTTAAAATTCATGTCGCTTCTGCATACTAAATTTCTTAGGTCTACCGGTTAGTAATGTCATCTTGGCAGGTGCTATACATTGCGTTTATGATACTTCAAATTGAATGCTTCCTAAAAGAAATCGCGGTAATGTATTTCGTGTCATTTCCGTCACCGGATTGAGGCGATGATACCCGAACCCGAGAAAAGCCGAAGTGTTAACTGATTTTAATCGTACTGTACCTACTATCGATCTCGACAACAAACTGTCGCATGCAGCTACGTACACCGTTTTTGAAAAAAAGACTATCAGTGAACGCGTTTGAGTCACCGGTGGCAGTATAGGTATAGTAAACTCGCTTTTTGATTCAGGAACAAGAGCAACGAGACATGCTGTCGTCACAAGATGGCGACACTTGCGAGACCCACGACCAGTTTTACCGCGACCACAAACTTCTGTTGGTGCTGTTCCGCGCTCTAGCTGTCATGCCGATCACCCGGTCACGACCAGGTACTGCCAGGGCAATGAAAAGATCGAATTTCGAAGTTATACCAGGCCATCCCTCTCGATCTCGTGTCAAACTATATTAAAATATGTGTACAGGACGGTGCGATACGAAGTTAGAATTTCGAACACCGGAGTCAGACCAGATTTCTCATTATCTGAAAATTAGAAGGTAATTTCGCTCACAAATAAAGCACAAATGAGGGCGTATCGTGTTACTTTTTTTCCAAATTTGAGTAATGTCCGATTTAAATATTGCCGTTGCGTTATATGTGACAGTATTATTGAATGTGTAAAAGGTATTAGGTCCTATTTATTGACATGATTGTGCTTTGGTATTTCGAAGCAGTGATCAGTGCAAAGCATTTAAACCCGTAATGTTAAAATTTTATTGAGCTTCATTTTCATTGCCATATTTTTGATAGGTCATTTTATTGCGTGTTCTATTCTGGCGCGAATTTATTAATGGCGTTAAGTGTTAATATTTATTCAGGTTAAAAAATAACACTTTATAATAACACTCTCTTGACATAAATTAACACTCAAATTCGCACCATACATAATAGAACACGCAATGAAATGACAATAATTTTCATTACGCTTACGTGTAATTGCCCATCTTAGAGTCTGCTGATATTACCAAAAGTTAAACTAACGCATCCTATGCAGGCACCATCACATTCAGCTGGAAGTCTCGGGCCACGTTGTACGCCATTTTCTTCTACATCGTAGCCACCGTGGTGGTCCTGGCTGTTGGCTATGAGCGTATCATGATCTTACGCTCCATCAAGAAGTTCGACGACTACATCTACGCTATTCTCTTCGTTGTGTTTCTGGTGCCTCACTTTTGGATTCCTTTCGTGGGGTGGGGCGTGGCGCATCAGGTCGCCATCTATAAAACCAGCTGGGGAAAGTTCCAAGTGAGTGCTCTTCAAATTCTTGATTTTTCTTACGGGCTACGATCTACGTAGAATTTGATTAGAAGTCCTTGGCTACGTACGCCATCTCCTTTTACATGGGTGTTCCTCCCAGTGTGCTGATATTTTATGGTTATGATGCCATATATAACCATAAAATACCGAAATCTTGCGCCCCATCAAGAAGTTCCACAATTACATCTACACTATCCTTATCAACACACTTAACAAAAGCTTCCTATGGTTGCTAGGCCGAAACAGCAAACTGTCAGTAGACAACAAATTACTAGTGTACAAGTCGATCCTAAAACCTGTATGGATGTACGGCCTCCAGCTGTGGGGTAGTGCTTGTAATTCTTCCATTATACGAATCCAACGAATGCAGAACATAATTCTCCGAACAATCAGTGATGTCCCGTGGTATGTGACTAATGCTGAGATTCACGAACATCTGGGCATGCCCACAGTGAGAGAAGAAACCACGAAAGTCAAGACTAGGTACAAGGACCGGCTTGAAGCGCATCCAAATACCCTCGCACGACAGCTAACAGTTCTTAGCTATGTTAAACGTCTTAAAAGAAAAGACATCCTATAGGATACAATTATGATTATGAGTAGATGTCCTCGATGGAGGAGACACTCTGAATGAAAGAAGCATGCAACACATCCGCTAAAAGTGAATACACTGATCGCAGATTTAAAATTGATAATAAAAAAAAAAACTATCCTTATCGTTGAATTTCTGGGTTCTGCTCGTGTGGTGGGGCGTGGCGTATCACACCATCTCGAGAAAGTTTAAAAGGAAGTGTTGTTTGACTGATTGAAACCACCCATCTCAAAATCGGAGTAGCATTCAAACGCCACCCCACAGAAGGATATTAATCTCATTCGTGACAAAAAATAATAAATATATCTTTCTACATTTCTTGGACGCCATATAAAAAAATACTTAATAATCTCCAAGTATCATTCAAATTCCTCAAAATAACACTCAATTTCTTTAACCAGGTCCGTTACTACCGAGTGACTGGCGAAGATCTGCAATTCCCAAACCTGAAGACCCAGATCGTCATTATAAGTGTGGGCTGCCTCCTGCTAGCCGTATGCTTTCTTCTCAGTCTCTGTGCCCTCATGGACGGGTTCCTCCTCCGCCACACCACAGCCTACTACCACATCATCACCATGATCAACATGAACTGCGCCCTCTGGTACATCAACTGCAAAGGCATCAAGATCGCCTCGCAAAGCCTCTCCGAATGTTTTCGTAGGGTACGTAAAATTAATTAAATGTTTCATCACCATTTCGTTGCTCTTCTCCCGTTTAGCAAGGGTCAGCACGCTTTTTCCTTTCATTCTTCCCTATCATTCGCTCATTTAATTCCTTCGTCTCCATATCTTCATTCACACAATCCATCTACATTTTCTTTGGCCTTCTTCTTCTTTATCCTTTCCTCCACTTTTTTCATCGCGTAGCTATGTTCTCCACATCACGTGCCCATGCCTCCATAGGCGGTTAACTCGCAATTTATCCCTGATTTATGCTACTTTCAAATTTCCCCCTATTTTGGCATATTTTTTATGTAATGATTTTATAGGGCTTCATAATATATTATTAATATTATGTAGCCATAATTAACTTTAAGCAAAAACTGTTAAGGCAGAATCTACAATAGTCCGAATATCTATTATTTACACATAATTGCGCCGAATCATGTTCACGCATTAAAATGTTTGATCATAAAACATATATTAGAGCATAACATTATTTTACTTAATTTATTATTCATTATTTCGGGTAGCAATTAGTTTTTGTTAATATCGCAGTTCTAACCTAACATAACCTTTTTTTTCTACCTTGGCCCTTGGGGAAATGCGAAACCTAACCTAACCTACTTTTCTGGTAACAGTATATTTTTGTTAAAATCGTAGCTCTAACCTAGCCTAACCTACTTTGCTGGTAGCAGTTCGCTATTGTTAAGGTCGCAGTTCTAACCTAACCTAACCTAGAGATCTGGTCGTAGTTACATTTATACTCACTGCATTTATCTAAAGAATATTATGCTAAGCATGTAAGTACCTATGCTAAGTAAGTTTTGGACAATCAATATAATAACAAATATGTACAATATGTTAAGCGAAATTATTCGTAAATATAGTCGACCTTAAAAGTAGTGTGCGAATTCAATTTCGGAATGTTAGAAATTAAGTAGTATACCAAATAATGTTTCTGTGCCCTCTGATACATCAACTGTAAAGGTATCAAGATCGCTTCGCAAAGTCTCAAGCAAAATGGTACGTGAAATTGAATTAACGTTTTATATCGTCATTTTATGAATATGGCCGTGTAAAAATAGATGCATATTGGATCACATAACATTGATTGTCCTAATGTAATGGAGCCTATAAAATTGTTACTTTCGCTGTAACGAGATTATTGCTGAACCCTGTATATTTTCACTTTCAAAATTGTAAGTAAATAGGTACATAATCCTCATGGTATCAAGAGATATGTTTGTTTAGTGCTTAGTTCCCTATTTTAAGTACAAATGAAATTACAGATATTTAACGTTATTTTTAGTGTGACGAAGACAATGGCGTTACTCAAGAGCTTGAAAAATATAATAGGGGTGTTTAATTTATCTGCACGAGCGAAGTCGCTTTTCATCCGCTAGCTAGGCCTCCCCATCTTTCATCTTTTAGATGTCCCGCTATCCCAGTTCCATTGGATAAAACCTATCCATCTGTTGTAGCGTCATGAATGCACAAAGACATTCCATGATTCTGACCGATAGATGTAGGGTAGAATGGGGTAATGGGGATCACTTAAGCAAGAATTAAAATAAAAAAATTAAAATAAACAAAATCTTTATTTCAACCGCCTTATAACATAATATACTTAATTGCCTATCATTTGAGATCAGTGATTATCACATTAATAATCATCTTTAGGAAATCTGAAAGTTAAAAAAAAAAACTGTTTTTGACTCTCAATGCACTGAGGTAAGGGTAATTGTGGTCACCTTGTGGGCAATAAGAATCATCAAAAAATCTAACACAAATCGCAAGTATCGTTGACCAGGAAGCTTTTGTGGTAGTTCTTTGTCGTACTTTCGGCATCTAAAAGCAAAATAACAAAATTATCTTATGCTTTTTACATTGCGGGAAATCGTGGTCACTAGCGGGCAATGGGGGTCAGGTTAGGTTAGGTTCGACCCTCATTACCCACAAGCACTTTCAGAAGAAAAAAAATTAACACAAAACAAATACTAATAATACTCGTGATTTAAGTATAAAATCGATACACTGAATGCATGAGTAAACGCGTCAAAAATGTGATACAAGTAGATCAATAATTATAATACTTACCGTTTATTTTGCGTCTGTGAAAATTTACATCGGCGTGCCGCAAAAACAAAATACACCTCTCGTTCCAAAGGCCGTCGCCATACTGGCCCAGCGCGCTCGCTGCGATAGTGGGGGGTCAAAGCGGGGTGGGGAGGGCCGTAAACGCGTTTCTAGTAGTTGTAGTTTTTGAGATTTGTGGGTGACCATCATTGCCCGCTGACTCCCATTACCCGGTCTTCCCCTAACCGAATAAAACATGTCGTCTATTAAGAATTTTCTTGATATAATGACGCATTTTCTAGAGAACTGGTTTTTAGTTCAATTAGAGGTTTATAATGAAGTAAGTAATGAAATAATTGACTTTATTCTGAAAGTAGGCCGCAAGCCATTGCAAACTTCAGTTTAATAATATTATACCTAAGAATAATACCTTAATAGTATAATCTACCGCCTTGCTGTAAGCGTCCGCCGCTGAATTTAATATACCTGAAAGCACTGCTATATGGCCACTTCATTGTAAAATACTGTCCAATGTTATATCTAACAATAATGCTTTATTCAGTATTTCTAAACATTCACCATTTAGTAATACCGCCGTAACATTCGGTATATAGCAATCTAACACATTAATTTTTCTTGGCATTTAATAGAAGATTATTAATATTGAACCAGTTAATTACTTTAACTGTTTACCATTAATTTCAGCATAGTCAGTTGCTCTTCGTTTAACCTTTAACATTAATGAAGGTCACAAGATTCCTCGCAGCTGTCATAAATGTGTTTATTAAGTAAAAATGCTCCATCAGTCGTGGTACCCTTGTGAAACCGAACTGTTTACCTTCTAGAACGTAATTTATTTCTATAGAAGTGTCCTAGTAGATCATAATAGTATCAACTTAGCTTACCTACTTGAATTTGTTTGAAGATAGTTCTCTGAAATTTATTAAGTATTATGTTTTTGCCAGGACGTGTTGGTGGAATGTTCGGCGAAGCTGATTTCCCGGTATCGGTTCCTGTGGCTGAACCTGTCAGAGCTGCTGCAGTCGCTCGGCAACGCTTATGCGCGTACTTACTCCACGTACTGCTTGTTCATGTAAGACCACAGAATAAAAAGAAAATTTGCGTAAAAGCCTCCTGACAGTTGTATTTTATATTGGTTATTTGTATTTGTATCAAATATAATCGGTCGTGGGACTAGGCGAAGTTATCAGTAATCACGGAGTGAGTTTGTCCGAACAGAGGCGAATATGCAATGGAGCCGTGCACCGAAGAGCGCTGCGGTGTGTAGATTTTCTAGCAAGACTCGCGTTATGTAGTGACTATGAAATCGAACCCATTTTGGCGAGGCATACTTCCTACACGTATAGGTATAGTTTTAAATAAAGTACGAAAAATACCGGATCATTTCACAGATCGTTAATAAATGACCGTAAGCATTCTATCGATAAATAAATTTTAATGATCAAATTCAAATATAATATATTGAACTGATAGTCAAATTGCTTAAGTCAGATTATCGTGATCATCTTCATAATCACATTACCTTGCCTAGGTAATTGTGTCTCACTGTATTTATCTACAATTTTGCATTGAAAACTTCAAATAACATCCTTGTACATAAAATATCTTTTAGCTTTAAATTACCATTTGTGGATACCGTTCCTTTCATAGGTTCTTCAACATCACCATCGCAGTGTACGGAGCACTCTCTGAGATCGTGGACCACGGCTTCGGGTTCAGTTTCAAGGAAATGGGGCTCTTCGTGGACACGCTCTACTGCTCGACATTGCTGTTCATCTTTGCTGACTGCTCACATAAATCCACTCTTAAGGTATGTTTAATAGCTTCTAAGCAACCCTTCTGTTCTTCACCACAGGAAAGCGTTAGTAAGGCAGCAGCGCTATGACATCAAAAGTATTTTTAGACAAGCTGGAGCCGCCTTTGTTCTGCTTTATTAAAGAGTAATTTACAAAGGTTTGCAGAAGTCTAGTAATAGGCTAGCCGGTGGCAATTGGGTTCTATAGACGCATATTTGTGTCAATATTTTAAAATAATCATGCAGTACCTAGTCTCACGTAAAAATACCGGTATTAAACTCAATTTGCAGACGTCATTTATGTCCTCGCAGTACAAGTAGTAATTTATACTGGGCAATGAATTTGACACCACTCATTTTACTTGCGATTAGGTAGGTATGTAGATATTTTCTCACGTATATAAAAATATTCTATTAAACAACGTCCACTTCTTCACAAAACACTCCTAGACTCCTATGCTTTATTTATACACTTTCCACTCTCCCTGTCAAAATATCTTTTTATGATTCAGGTGGCGGCCGGCGTTCAAGACACTCTGCTGGGTATAGACGTGCTATCGGTTGATAGGCCCTGTCAAAAGGAGGTTAGTGAGTTCAACGTGCCTAGTCTAAACTTTATTAAACATAGGCATATATAATTCGCACCATAGTCACGTTTCCACAGATAAAATGGCAAAGATACCGCCACTTTCTGCGGGTCTATGATGGTTAATTTTATTCAAACTTTCGTGAGACATAATTTGATTACTGTATTAAGCAGATTACACTCACGTGAAATTGTCTAGAAAAGTCAGTGACAAAGTTACCGCGTCGCTGTACGGGTAGCAATCCTCGATGAAGAGCTCCATATGAGTTCGGAACATGTCGGGCCGTTGCTGACAATTCCTATGATGGTTGCGTTTATCACGTCATAAATAAATGACAAAGCACATGTCACGTTTTCATAAGTGACGGATGCTTTATTGTTTTATCTAAAATGCAAGTCTCCTGACTGACTGACTGACTCATCAACGCGGAGCCGAAACTACAAATGATAGAAAGTTGAAAATTGCACACTACGTTGCATTTATAAAGTGTACAAGAGATAAGAAGCGATTTTGGAAAATTCAACCCCTAAAGGGGTTAAAAGGGGATGAAAGGTTTTATGGGGTACAAGTTTTCGTTTTAGCTAGGAATTATAAACTTTGTAAAAGGGTATTATTTTATAAAAACATAAGAAAATTATAAATAATGACACAAAGGTAAATTAAGAAAGATAAAATTGAATGCGATCTACTACAATCGAAGCGGGGTGTAAAACGCACATCCTGGCTAATGCGCATAAGCATTTCAAAAACATATATGACGCAGAGGGCGCTCCAGTAGCGTAAAAGAATTAAGGGATGAAAGACTTGGTGTGATTGACGTAGCGATCGGATAGCTCAGTTGGAAGAGCAATGCGCCGGAAACGCAGAGGTCGCGGGTTCATACCCCGCTTCGATTGTAGTAGATCGCATTCAATTTTTCTTTCTTAATTTACCTTTGTGTCATTATTTATAAAAATAAAAATGTGGTATTACCACATAAAAAATATGAATCGATAAAAAGATTCTATACAAATAATAAGAGAATTAATTTCAGCGTTTTTGAAAATTCATCCCCTAAAAGGGTTAAAAAGGGGTAGAAAGTATGTATTGAAATCAAGCATTTTTTTAAAGGGATTGACCGTTTTGTAAGGAGATCAAACCTTTTTTGAGCACGGGACTTGAAACTGTATAAAGGAAAGAGGAAAGTAATTTCAGCGTTTTTGAAAATTCATCCCCGAAAGTAAAAAAGGGTTGAAAGTTTGTATGAAGATCAAACCTTATTTGAGCGCGGTACTTGAAACTTTGTATAAAGGTATATTATTGGAATCCAATAAAAGTAATTTCAGCGTTTTTGAAAATTCAGCCCTGAAGGTGGTGATAAAGAGATTGAAAGTTTGTATGAGGGTCAACAATTTTTTTGAGTGCGGGATTTGAAACTTTGTATAAAGTCATATTATTCTAATCCAAGAATTTATAAACATATACCTACGCAGTTATCATACGCGTATTACTCGTACTCTCAAACTCATCGAATTTCGTAAAGCTAATCGTTCCTAGATGACAATCTGATCTGTGTGATTTGTGGCTCTCCCACAGATTGCCAATTGTCTCCTTTTGTATTTTTGTTGTATATATTGAAATATGTTCATGTTGAATTAAAGCAACCAACATCAAAATCCACTCGACTTAAATCTCATACAACTTGCAAAAAAAGAAAAGTAATTTTAACGTTTTGTTAGATCTGGAAATAATAAAGATGTAAAGTTTTCATGAGAAGACTCCACGCGGACGAAGTCGCAGGCAACAGCTAGTAAGGGCCTGGGCACATCACCACGGCACGGCGCCGCGCCGTGGATTTTTACGGTGGTTTTATATACGCTGACACCTAACCCCTGATAGGGCCTGGGCACATCACCACGGCACGGCGCCGCGCCGTGGATTTTTACGGTGTCAGCGTATATAAAACCACCGTAAAAATCCACGGCGCAGCGCCGTGCCGTGGTGATGTGCCCAGGCCCATATTCATTATTTTCAATACCTACATTTGGTAATTTTTTTTAACGTCTTGAAAAGAAAACGATTAATTGTATTTTTTATTGCAATTGTTCAGATCGACCACTTCATCCAGGCAATCGAGATGAACCCTGCCGTAGTGAGTCTGAAAGGATATGCGCATGTTAACAGAGAACTCCTGACTTCGGTAAGCAAAATCTGAATCAATGGTTGTTTTCACAGTTTTTACATTTTATGTCCCAGTGTGCTAATTCGAGTGCATTTTTAGATATTTTCATCGCCAAATAAGCGATGTCTCGGGTATATCTCAAGTATAACGCATTTAACTGTCATTAAATCGCGGTGTTTGTGATTAGAGAAATTTCACGTGGCGTCGCATTTAAATTAGGCGCAAACTTAACGCTAGCTATATCGCTACTTTGGAGATCTCTCCAAGATATATGGAAAGTACACACGAATTAGCACCCTGCTCCCCATGCTTCTAAGATGGCAGATTGAGGGCTGACAAAATTTAAAACCATAGCTGAAGAGTGTAATATATTAGCCAGATGATTTTTTTTTCATTAAATATACATGTTTTAATTATTTTTTATTATAATTTAATGGACGACATTAATTGAGTAATTTCGAAAATGTCAACGCCTAAGGTAAACATTTTACAAAATACGGACAGAACAACAGATACCTACACTTAATAAAATTTTATTGAAGATTTTTCAATTCATTTCTAAATGTACCTAAAACAAGCACTCTAACATGTAACAAGCGCCCTACAAATGTTCTATCGTCTTTTGCATACTGATTACTGATCTCCACGAAGTATAATATAATTAAAATTCACCTACAATTTTAGAACAATTTTGGAAGTTATGTTTCAATTATCATAATATCATCAGACGTCAAGGTTTGCTGGAAAGTGTTATTATTTTTGCGTAAGAAAGATTATTTTTTATCCATGTGTTGTACATATTTTTAAAAGAAAATGAAAAAATATGAAAGGATATAAGGTACCTAGGCTATTTACATTTTAGAACGGCATATGCGTAGGTATGATCCGTATAGGTGGCAGCACTATAAATGTCTATTTCAAGTATTTTCAAGGTAAAAGTTTCAGATTGGCGACACCAGTAGACAGCACCTTCGTTGTGCACGTTCCCTAATTTATTTTATTGTTTTTTTTTCTATTTGGCTACGGCAGTGTTTTTTGACCAATAAACAGAGAGTATGGTTTTTAACTTCTTTTTAGTACGTATATGTTGCTGGTGTCAACAATTTTCAAATAATTATACTGTAACAACATTTACCATTACGTTCCTGTAAAGCGCAATTGTTTCCAAATAAAGTTATCGGGCTAGGTATCAGAAATAGGGTTTGCAGTCACACCCAAATCAGAACGACTCGGTGACATAATTACCAAATGATGTGCGATTCTCAGAAGAGAACAAAGACGTTTTACGACGCGGTTGGCGCAGGTTGTAGTGCACCTACCTACTGAGCCGGCGGTCCTGGGCTCAAATCCCGGCTAGGGCAAATATTTGTGTGATGAACTCGAATATTTGTTCCTGGGTCAAGGATGCTATCTTTATAATTATTATGTTTTATTTTATATTAGCCGCGGCAGCGAACTTGTCACCCAATGAAGACAAGAATGGAACTGTAACATGAACACTTGTACGTCAAACCTCATAATTTCGAGAACCGTTTCAAAGCGGTATAATTAATTACCTATTAGTGACTGTTCCAGAACAATCCTCTAGTTCCGTTCTCTCGCGAAATTACAATTGACGCGCTACGCAGAGTTCCACGGAACTTGATGGAACTTCGTGATAATGTTATGGTAACGAGAACTGTAACTTGTAAGATAATATAATAGCATAGCTACTATATGTATGTGGGTTGGTGCATGTAAATGGCAATCGCCACTGGATTGTTTTCACGAGAGCTTCACCTTCCCAAGTGTTATGTATGCCTGTAATTAAAATGTTCAAGCTGAAGACCAATAATAATGCAATATTGTTACGACAAAGAACTAGCCAGATCGTAAGGTTTTCATTAGAACTCTAGTAAAACAACGCAACTTAATGGTTTAGGTTGGTTTAATTCGTCTTAACAAGCAATTTACATTACTTATTTTAACGTAAGTAAATAGTTAGTAACATGAAGGATACTTTGATTGAATTGAAGATAATTTCTGGAAGACGCTAAACGCATCCTATTTTATTTGTATTTGTGACGTGGAAGTTGAACTATAAACTAAGCCCTTAGATGTCCTATTGTATCCTAACAACTTTCAATCTCAAAATGTAAATGGTTTTCGGTAACGTAAATTTTCTTAGTACCTACATCATTTAAATCGAATTTGCTCGCATTTTACGATCCATGTAAATTACTGACACGAACTATTCACAAGGAAATGGGAGTTTGGTATAAAATGTATACTTCATCGTTTAAAGGTAATCTACTAAATAGGAAAACTAAGAATGGGTCTATAAAATAATAAACATCATGATAAAACCAAATGAAACCAAATGAGTGATATCCGCTAAGGCGAATATTATTTACATATTATTTGGCTACAGATTACTATATAACTCGCCCTAGATCCGAAAGTTTGGACCCGAATAGTTAGAGAACTTAAGCACTAGACTACCGAGCCACTTATCAATTATAACTACCTACCTAATGTGTTTCAGTAAGAGTCTTTTACGAGTAGTGTTCTATCTCTTAACTGAGAATTTCTTAAAAGGTTTTTAATTTATATTAAATTTATTCAAGCTCTGCTAGCGTAAACCAAATGTAGACGTTACTCAACATAATTTGACACGATGGACGATGGTGCTGATCATGAAGTCTGAATCTTAACGGTAGATGGCGCTACGATGCCACCCTAAGGCATGCAAGAAGCAACTGGTTGAAAAATTAAATGGCTCTCGCATCAGGTTCAGTGGTCCAATAGGTTAGGAGGTGTCGGCCCGGAAAGCCGTTGGACACGCGGGTTCGAGCCCCGCCTGAACCATTTAATCAAAAAAAAATCGCTTCATTCTAAACATTTGGTTTTTAGGGTTCCGTACCCAAAGGGTAAAAACGGGAACTGAAACTTCGCTGTCCGTCCATCCGTCCGTCCGTCTGTCACCAAGCTGTATCTCAAGAACGGTGATAGCTGAAAGTTGAAATTTTCACAGATGATGTATTTCTATTGCCGCTATAACAACATATACTAAAAATAAAATAAAATAAATATTTAAGGGGGGCTCCCATACAACAGACTTGTTATAGATTATGGTACGGAACCCTTCATGCGCGAGTCGGACTCGCACTTGTTTTTTAAATTATTATTTTACTTACCATGTAAATTAGAAATTAAAGTCCCTCATTAGCATTAACAGCTATCTACCTACAAATTTTCTCTTAACCTAAGACATGTATGAAAAGTTTGAAATTATTAAATCATAATACAACTTTCTTTTCTTTTCAGGCAATAAGCATGATAGCTATCTATTTGATCGTTCTACTGCAGTTCAAGATATCATTGCCGAAAACAGATACGGATTCTTAGAATTCTAGACATCCTGATATTCATCGTAGATTATTTTCTTAAGGTTTGACTTGACCAATATTCCCTAGAATTAATGTAAGTATGTAATATATGTAATATTGTCACTTAATCTCAGAGTAAGTATTATTCCGGTTTGGTTGAATCCAGCTAGGCTAACATTTCTAGCCGCGACTTAGCTCGGCGCGCGACTCAGCTTCACCCGTCTTGCTCGCACGTTATTGACAGGAAAGTGACAGGTAGTTTTTCTCGCGCGACAAATAGTCGCGTGTCACAGTTATGCTAGACGTGCTGCCTTATTAGCATACCTGTGCTAACTCTGGGCATTGACACTAAAGTAAAGTAGCAAAATATTTTATCGACAAAAAAATATATCGATGTTACTGTCAACATCTAAATGTTAATCAACATACATAGGTATTTTTTCTCTTAATTTAAAAACAAAAACAGTAAACTAATTAAAACGTGCAGGTATTTGTTTGTTTATTTTAAAATAGTTTTCATAGTAAGTACAAATAGTTAGTATAGTAAAATAGCCTCCTGACGACCAGCATTCATAATTTGTCAATTTAATTTTAGCCTTATGACAAATAGTTGACAGTTAACTATTAATTGAAGTTTATGTACTACTAGCTGTGCCCCGCCGTGTTACCCGCTCATCCCACGGGAACACTACATTTATTCGGGATGAAAAGTATCCTATGTCCTTCCCCGGGACTGAAACTATCTATATACCAAATTTCATCTAAATCGGTTCAGCGGTTTAAGCGTGAAGAGGTAACAGACAGACAGACAGACAGACAACCAGGCAGACACACTTTCGCATTTATAATATTAGTATGGATGTGTAGGACACTGGAAGTCAGGAAATTAAAATAGTTTTCATAGTAAGGTTAAATAGGTATTACCGTCTAGATGAAAATATCAACTATCAGACATGATATCGAACCTTTTTATAGTAATCGAGAATTTTCGATGAGATGTATTAATATATATCGACATATTTTTTATCGATATCAAATTCCAAGTAAGTGCCCCGAGTTACCTCGGGTATGCTTATTAGCTTTAACTATACATTATAAGCCTTAAATGCAAAGATCAAAGCTTAAAGAAAAATTTAAAAAGGAGCTACCTGGGGGAAGAGACCGGGAGTCGAACCCGGTACCTCCGGTATATGTTTCACAAATTTATATACTTTGTAAGATTATCTGCTTTATGTATCTTTCGTATAGTATTAGTTTACACGAAGCTTTCAATTCAAGTGAACACAAAGTTAGTTATATTCCCAGTATATATTGCCGTGTAAACTTTAAAGCTCACCAAAGTTTCACTTAAGTACGGATTCATTAACCGAAAGTTTATTCGTTGTAGCTATCGAGTACTATAACTTTATCGTTCAATTTTATGTACTTATAGTGATTTATACAAACAATGTAATTATATAAGAATCAATATAGCTGTAATAGGATTCATTAACCGAAAGTTTATTCATTGTAGCTATCGAGTACTATAACTTTATCGTTCAATTTTATGTACTTATAGTGATTTATACAAACAATGTAATAATATAAGAATCAATATAGCTGTAATAGTATGTAGTATATTTAAACACAAATAAAGATACACACCGATTATTTTCAAACTTACTTAACTTTGATCGCCGGAAATCGTCGGTGGCATTATAATGAACAGATCAAAATTAGGATATCAGTTAAAATAAGGCCGACGAACAAAACAAAGGAAGCTTCCGTATTCACAAGAAAACTTGATTTAACTTTAGTCTATTCAATAGGACAGCGATTCATTTTGATAAGATCTATTTCATAATTCTTGAAACTTATTAGTTCTCATAATCCTGGAAAATAAAGAAAGTCATGATGGACAACTGCGTTTTACTCACCCGTTACGATACCAATTATTGTCCCATGATTTTTGGAGAAATAAGGTAAACGTCCCTGTACTCGACACTGTCCCAATAGTTGTCATCTTGAATTTAATGTCATGCAGCTATTAGCAAGTATTAGGCATTAGCGTGTCGAACACAGGGACGTTTACCTTATCTATATATTCTGCATAGTTCTCTAGTGCTATTGTGCGATAACAAATACACCTACGCCACCAATTACTCACAATTTGCCTCAAATTGCACAATGGTTACACTGCCTGGTTTGCGTTTGATATTCAATTCGTTTGGGATACAGAGCGAGGCTACAAACTACCTACCACATGTTTACTCAGGAAACTACGAGTACAAGAGAGAGCAGGGTGTATACACATTCCAAACCCATTGAAATTGGTGTACATTTTAAAACCGCACATTTATTAAAAATAAAATAGCGTAACATACCCAAACATTTATTTAGAAACTTGACGCAACACTAAAAATGTTCCGTATAGAATGGGGTGACTTTAAATGCAGGGGCTACTTAGGAAAAGAGTTTTTACGCCATGTCCTTATTTTTTTGACCATCTGAGATACCTACCTTCACAAATGACATAACCTTTTACTTCATTTGTTCAATCGAGCTATGAATATGTGCGTTTTTTTAACCATTTTAAATCTATCAAAGTAACCTCAAATTTTAATGTTATTAAAACTATCGTGAGACATCTTTACTAATTATAAAAACGGTATAAACTCACGTAAAAATTGTCAGGAACGGCCCGACATGTTTCGAACTCATTTGGAGCTCTTCATCAGGGGTAGCTATCCGTGCTGCTACGCGACTCGCGACCCACTGCACTTTTAATCGCTCTTCTTGCCGCCCTCTGCGCACGCGCAGATAGCGCGGCGCGGGGAGGGCAGGGCTCTTGCGCTGTCACCACTGGACTGTCTGTCACTGCATTTTCACTATTACCCACTGATACCACGCACACTTGACTTATTGTATCAACGACATTGTCTGAACGCGAGATGTTTTTTAACGCCGGAATCACAGGTTTCGGATCGGATGAGATGTCGGGCCGTTCCTGACAATTTTTACGTGAGTTTATACCGTTTTTATAATTAGTAACCTCAAATTTTCCTAAAGGAACCCCGATTTACGGAACATCAATTTAAATAAAGTTGATTTATTTCTTTATTTTTCTTCTGTAATTTCGGGTGGCTAACACGTAATAACGATGTTAGTTTTACCAATGAGAGTATACTATTATTAAATAAAAGAAGTGGTCACGATACAGATGCCTTTTAATATTAATTAATAACTTAAGAGAACAATCGACAACTCAATATTCAACCAAGATATGTTACTAGCACGGAGGTTCAGAACCAAGTGTCGCTCCACTCAAATTTCTCTAACTCGTTACCTTCGTTCGGGCAAATTCGGAACCGGTCGGTTTCGGCGCGAACTGTGTTGCCAACTTCCGTGCTAGAATAAAGTAACTAGTCATTACAATTCCTTTTTAAATATCAATCTGCTGTTAGACATAATTACATTTTACATATACTATTTCCTAAATAAATATATACATTTTTGTGTTTTATTTGGCCTAATTTATACGTGCGACAACATCCGGCTATCCTGCGCACGCATCCGTCCTCGGTTGCGTTGTAGTCGGGTGCATATCTGAGAACAATAATATACTTGTTTAGTGTTGCCGTTATGTGACTAATGTCGAAGTTCTCAGTTGTTATTCCATCGCCGGCCAACAACCAAGATTTCGACATGTTTTGACCGCGTACTCTTCCCATCGACGGTAGAGTATTTCCAAGAAATTACATTAATAGATTTCTAAATGGCACTATTCCTTCGACGGTTAGTGTACTTAGAAAACCATTCCGAATCACCAAAACAGTCACATAGCCCCATATTTTCCCATTGCTGTGCCATCGACGGTCAGCTTGTCATGCATAAAGGACTATGTACCGTTTTTAAGTGTTCGAAGCTATTGCACCTGACAACTCAACTCAATCTGTATGGGAGCTAAACATTTATAATTTTTATGGAATACTGGTACGTTAATGATTTATAAATTATATACCTGACAACATCCGTCTTTTAATTCTTGACCTTCTAAATGTCCATGTCCTTAATGTGTATCCATGGTTTCATATTTTCGACACAAGTTACACCCTCATATCGCTTGGTCGATCTGTCGGCACCTCGCATGTCTGCTATTCTATATCGATCATGGCCTAAAACCTCAGTGACCTGAAAAGGACCTTTGAACACGGGTAATAATTTAGTGCTTTGTCCCTCATTATTTTGACTCGGTATTTTTACAACTACCAAATCGCCTTTCTGAAATTCATGCGCATTTTTTCTTTTTGCATCAAACGTTTCCTTCTGTCTCTGCGCACTTTCTTTTATTTTTTTGTCAACAGTATTCCTTAAGCTCGTCACATCAATTATTAGTTCGTCATTGTCGGTCATAATTTTATCGGCATCAGTTTGAAGTCTATAGCCGAAAAATACCTCACTTGGAATTGCACATGTGGTCTTATTAATTGTACTATTTATGCTCTGTTGAATATTGTCAATGTGTTCATCCCACTGATTACTATCAGTGTTAGCACCCAAACTACGCAGAGCTTCTAAAATAGTCAGGTTATACCTCTCAACCTGTCCATTAGAGCGTGGCATAGCGGTAGCAATTACGTGTTGTCTTATATTTTTATTTATACAATAGTCTCTAAATAGCTTAGACGTGAATGCACTACCTGCGTCGCATATCAACCTTCTAGGATTACCAAATATCTTGAAAACTTTACTTAATTCGTTTATAACTATTTTACTCTTTGTATTGCGAACGGGAGCAATAAAAACGAATTTTGTAAACGAATCCACCATAACGAGTAAATAGGTATTTTTCTTCATTGTTTTTATAAATGGCCCTAAATGGTCGATATGCAACGTATGGAAAGGCCTTGCGTATTTTGGTATCGGAAACAATTTACCTGGCTTTCTTCCATGTGTGTTTTTGAAGTAAATACAATTAATGCAATTTTTGATATATTTTGAAATAACTTTTTTCATTCGAGGAAACCAGTATTTGTCTTTAATTCTCTCCAAGGTTTTATCTACAGCAAAGTGACCACAGTCATCATGGTTAAGTCTAATAATTTGCCAGATACATTGTTTCGGCACCAACCAACGCCGGCCATACTCGGTACTGCGATAGACTTTATTACCCAACAGTTCATAATTATTAAATATTTGTTTATGAGCATCGGCATCACCTGACTCTAAAATATCTTTTATGGCACATATGTTAGGGTCTTGCAGCTGAACCGATAACAACCAGTCAGATTCCGATATATGGTTATTGACATCACACTTTCAGTGCACATGGAATGTGATGTCGTAACAGGATTGCGGCTCAACGCATCTACGTGTTGCATTTGTGTCCCTGGCCTATGCTCTATGTCAAATGTAAACTCTTGTGTTGATAAAACCCATCTACCTACACGTGAATTGACTTCCTTCTTGTTAATAGTGTGTCTAACCGCGTTGCAATCTGTGACTATTTTAAAATGAGTCCCTAGTAAATAGTGCCTGAATTTTTGCAAACCGACTGTGATCGCTAGGAACTCTAGTTCAAATGAGTGATAACGTTTCTATCTGATAGCGCATTTTTTAGTACATCAAACGATTGCAGTTGTTCCGGGCCCCATTCCCAAGAGGCTCCCTTTTTTAGCAATTTGGTCAGATTTTTACACAACAAAGCACAATTCTTAATAAACTTCCTAAAGTAGTTTATTAGCCCTAGAAACTGTCGGACCTGATGAATGTTTGTAGGCGGTGGGTAGTTTTTAATGGCCTCTAATTTCTTTTTTCCAGGGCGAATACCTTTCTCATCAATTTCATACCCGAGGAAACTAATCTAATTTCGGAAAAATGAACATTTATCAATGTTAATAGTTAACCCGTTTTCTTGCAAAGCGTTCAACACCGCCTCCAAACATTCCTCATTTTCTCGCAAGGTTTTAGTGGCTATTAACAAATCGTCCATATAACATATTACTCGGTCAAAACGAAGCTTTCCCAACACCATATTCATTAGTTTCTGAAAAACGGATGGCCCGTTACAAATCCCGAATGGCATGCGCAAAAATTCTAGATGTGAGTCAGGTGTTACGAAAGCAGTCTTAGGAATTGAAGATTCCTTAACTCTAATTTGGTAGTAACCACATTTCAAATCAATAGACGTGAAAACTTTACAACCTTTTAGTCTATCAATTAAATCTTCAACCAAAGGCATGGGGTATTTTTCTTGTACAGTAATTTTATTCAACTGACGATAATCAACACAAAGTCGTTTTTGACCGTTTGGTTTATCTACCAAGAGTACGGGACTTGCGTAGGGCGAATTACTTTCTCGAATTATTCCTGCTTCCAATAATTCATCAACTATTTGCCGCGTGACCTGCTTCTGTGATTCTGACATACGGTATGGACGCTGGCATACTGGCTTGTTAGTAGTTAATTCTATATCTAACTCCACACGGGACGTATTTCCGAGGGTAGCTAAATCATTAGAAATGCACTTGGGAAATTTCGAAAATATTTTTTCAAGTATTTTATGTTCATCTGAACTCGCGTTAAATAAAGATGATTCTATCATTAAAACTTGCTCTTGTGTTATCTTTTGAAAAATAAGACTGTCGCCTACTCTAGTGTAAATAATTTCTCTACTTTCAGTAAAATTTCGACCTATTAAGATGTCACAGCCGGACAGAACATTTGTCAAATAAAATGTGGTTGACAACTCAACGTTATCGACTTTTAACAACGTTACAATGGCATCAGTCACCTCAGTCCGTGAATCGTTGGAGAAACCAGTTAATACAACAGGGTTATCTAATTTATATGAAGGCAAATTCAAATGCTCCGCCAAGTCGTAGGTAATAATAGAACAATCACTCCCCATGTCAATAAAAGCGCGATGTTTACAATTATTTAAACTTACTTCTTTAAAAAACTTTTCTTTACAGGTAGAAGTATTAATCAGTTTAACTTCAGCATCTTTTTCGACCTTCGACGTTGCATTACTGTTAGGTTTTGACCGGCATGCAGCTTCTAAATGACCCGGTTTCTGACAAAAATTGCATTTTACAGCGGGATTATTTTTCATTTTACAATTAAATCGCTTATGCCCACTTTCCCCACAAATATAACATTTACCCATACCGTAAACATAAGTTGAATCACTACTTGCGATATCTGATTTCTTTTCTACAACGTGAGAAGGTCGAGAAACATGTTGTTTTGACATCGAATTAACAGAATGTTTTTGAACATATTGGTTCTTACTATCTTGCGACGTGAAAGTTTTATTATGCAAAAATGAGGCTAAGTCGTCACAATACCGGAAACTACCCGCCTCTGCTGCCGTGCTGATATTTTTATCCCCAATTAATCCAACAATGATTGAAATGATGTCTTGATCAGAAAATAACAAATTTAATCGGTCTATACGACTTTTTTGTTGAAAATAAAATTCATATAAAGATTGACCTTCAACAGGTTTTACTTGCATCAGCTCCTTAAGCATAAAAAACATGTTACGTTTGGTTTCAAATGTATCCATGAGTGTGCTACGCCAATTTTTCCAGCGCCAAGTCGTCCAACGTGTTTCAGTTTTTAACAAAGAGTCATACCAGGTTTTGGCGGTATTCCGTAATTTTTGCAAAGCGTAAAAAATGGTTTGCTTATCCGACCAGCCAAACGCGCTTGAATTAGCTTCTACCACGTTAACCCACATCCTTATATCGTCCATTAAGGGGTCAAACTCAGGAATCACAGATGATAATAGTGCATTTTGACTTACTGTTTTTGAATGGCGGCGGCGACGCCGCGTGTGTCTATTGCGTTTTACCCTTTTCCGGGTGCGCCCGCGGTCCGAGCTACTGCTGCCGCTAGTCGTGCTACTTGATGACGACGTTTGGGACAACCCACTGCTGCTGGACGACGACGAGCTACTCGTGGACGATGACGACTTAGAACGGGATTTACGGCGGCGCTGCGACGTCGAGCGTGATTGGCGACGCCGACGTGCATGCCGAGACCTAGACCGTGCTTTTCTTTTTCTTTTACGACTACTTTCGCCAGTTGGCCGAAATGGAGGCATGGCGTTTGTACGATCCCACCTTCTGATATTAAATAAAAGAAGTGGTCACGATACAGATGCCTTTTAATATTAATTAATAACTTAAGAGAACAATCGACAACTCAATATTCAACCAAGATATGTTACTAGCACGGAGGTTCAGAACCAAGTGTCGCTCCACTCAAATTTCTCTAACTCGTTACCTTCGTTCGGGCAAATTCGGAACCGGTCGGTTTCGGCGCGAACTGTGTTGCCAACTTCCGTGCTAGAATAAAGTAACTAGTCATTACAATTCCTTTTTAAATATCAATCTGCTGTTAGACATAATTACATTTTACATATACTATTTCCTAAATAAATATATACATTTTTGTGTTTTATTTGGCCTAATTTATACGTGCGACAACACTATTGAATATAGTAACAAGTAAGTATTACTGTTACTATAATATTCTTTTATGTATACTTCATAAAGCCCGTCACCCGCAATCACTTCCCCGACAGCTGTAATGGGTTTTCATTAATCAACTTTTCCAATTTTCTACAAAAACCCTTCGACAGTTCTAAGTTGATCGATTTCGCATTTCATTCCCAAATCATGAGTTGAAATTTTATGCACATTTATTTCATGATGGAAATAGCGGTATATTTTTAGAAACTGGTGGAATTTATTTGGTAAACTAAATATGTGTTGGTCGAAAAAAAAAACATAAGAATATCGTTGAAAAGGGATGGTGTGCGTTGCATGTTGTAGCTAAAATATAATTTATGTTATTTTATTGGTTACACCTATTATTTATTATTATTTTTTATTTTCCAATGCAATAATTATATTGCTACAGAGTTAACATAGCACAACAAATACTTTTATGTGCATTTCATGTGCTATGCCTCAGCTAATTAATACTAAAGTGCTCTACATTCTATTATCATGACTACTTGTAAATTCTGCTTAAGGATAATAAAAATGTACAGCACATTATACAAGATAAATTAAATCAATCATAAATCAATTATGTTTTGTTCTGAGTTCCAAACATCACGGTAAATACACTTTTTCTATGGAATCTCAATTTCTTACTTTTCAATTTGGAAATGAACACAGGTAATGTTTACTAACAATACAACTGCTTCCGCATTCATCGAAGGAGAAAAGTAGGGGACCTGATTTTATTCACTACCCTCTGCGAGAATTGTTAAAATAAAAACAAAAAATACGCGAATCTGTCTGTTATCATTACCATAAAATAATACAACGTATTCGTCTTTCACGATTGGCAGTCCTAATTCAATTCTTTGAGAAACCGATTTGTTAAATACGAATATATGAACTGTCGTGCAAAGAAATGCCTTAAAAGAAGACGTTCTTTATTGTCAAAAGTAAAGATCGTCATTTAGACTGAAAAAGCCAAAAGTGGGTATTGAAAAAAAAACTTTTCAATGGTAATCAATTGAATTGCTATATAAAACCTTATTCTAACCATAGCCTCAAATCAAATAACGTTTTTCACACATTTATTATTATCAATTGAATATTAAGTTCATTTGCATATTTATTTCAGGGGCACTCATTTTCAATGGAACATTATTGCAAATGTTACGCTATCTACTTATCTGCCTGTTAGAGGGCTCTATCAGGCTGCCTGTTCACTGACGCAGAATTGTGTAAAATGGACCAATAATATTACTCAGAACAAGAAATAACAGCGCCCTCTCTCGCTTGCTCGTTCACTACTGTAAAGTGGTGCGGTAAGATATGGATATTAACGTATTCACATAGAGGTCGCTAAGGTGTAAAACCTTTCAAATAAACAATGCAAAGATCGACACACAAAGCATAAGGAAAAATTTAATAGGTTGCTTGGGAGTTAGGGTAGCGAAGTGGTTAACGCGCTGGACCGGCAATCCAGAGGTACCGGGTTCGATTCCCGGTCTCTTCCACCAGGTAACTAATTTTACAATTTTTCTTCAAGCTTTGATCTTTTTTATCAGTGGTTTAAATGAAAATTGTGGTGTGTACCCACATTAAAAAAAATTAGACATTACATGTTACATACATTTATAACACATTTATAACATTTATTCCTCAGATTTTAATGCACTTTTTTTCGGCTTCAAAAAGAAGCAGTTTGATTGATTTGTTTTATCCGCTGCGCTTCAGTGGACAGGGTGCGTCTCCATTGACGCGGAAAGGGGCGGAGACGTGCGGAAATCACCTGAGTTGAAATCCTTATCTCCGCTCCGCTTCAATTTTGTAATTGACAACATTTCATATTTTTAAGACTATCATTTTATTACTTTTCTGAATTCTGCTTAAAAAGATGAAGTAATCTCTGTTTTTATTTATTTTCTGAGATGATTATTTACTTTATTATTAATTTATAAAAATATACTCATTTTAAAATGTGGCAACACAGAAACCAGAACTTAATGGAACGGTTACTTTAGTCGGTTTTCTTATTAAAAAAAAACTTAATCAAACTCGGTATGCATCTGTCACCTGTCAACGTCAAATAAAAAAAATATATATATTTTCACTCTTTGGTTTAGACAACAACCCTATTCAGCCCGTTTTGTCTTAGATTGTAGTTATTTGATGTATTTTCTTATATTTCTTTAAATACAGAAAAATAAATTTAAAGATTTTTTTTTAAGGTACACGACTTCGATCTCTATATTAATTTCTACCTGTTATAAATATGAAATGTTGTCAATTGCTCGATTCCGCACGTCTCCCCACTGCTTCAGTGGTGGCGCACCCTCATCCACCAGTATGGTCGACATTTAACACATTCAACACCGGGAACCCGCTCCGTGGGCGCCGCTGTGCTCGTAGTAAATTTTCGCTACGTACGCATTTCCCCATATTATCGGCTACGCGCGTAGCGCTACGAAATCGTTGGCAGTGAATGTGAGACAAAACACGCGTAGCTGTCAATTATCGTTACTCATATCCTGCCATAAAATAATACAATACATTCTTTCACGGTTTCGTCAATACCTACTCATATACTACTACAAACTAATACAAAGTCCCAAGGTTTCTTCAGTCAAAATCAAATTCATCGCTGCCGGATTTGTCAAATGAAGCCTCAAACTTTCAGAGCATATAATAAAAATTCTGATTGAGTTCAGCTGATGCTAAGTTCATATTATCGGGCGAGACACTAGGGAGTTCGCCCCTACTCGTTATCCGTCTGTTGAGTCAAGTCGACGGAGATTTTCCACTTATATGTACTTTTCAAACGAGGACAGAGCCTTGTAGACGTCCGTGAACGTTTGTTCAGTAGGAGGTTTAGAGTAGGACCTTTAAGAATAGTAGAGGCGTATTGGAATTACTTTGATTGAAAGTTGGTTCGACTTAAATTGAATTCTATACTTGGTACATGGATATGCGAAGATCTCAGGTACATTAAAGTCCGTCGTTGGTTTTCAAGGTAAATTGATTTAAAAATTCATTAATATACAAATGTAGCTATGGCTGCTATGGGTAAAAAACTTAGGAACGCCGTTTATACTTGTTATAGTTTACGAGGTTGGTATGGAATAAGTATAATTTTTCAAATATGGAACCGAACCTGTCTATATGAACTCTTTAAGGTTTTTATCAATAATCTAGTGGTTTTAGTTGGAAGTAAAAGCCCATGTCCAGGGAGCGAAACTATGGTGCCGATGACAGACGTTTGACGTCAAGCTACATACAGAGTGTTTATATTTAGAGTATTGATACCGAATCAAATGACAACTTATTGACATATTTATAACTGGCGAGAGGTTCGAGAATTATATTGCCCTGAATGTACGTGTTAAATGTATACAATGTAAATTATATGCTTAGTTTAGTTTAAATGTAACTCTTCATGTAATTTTTTGGTACGCATAGAATAAATTGGAAAACTCGTTTAAAAAAAAGCAATCACGGATTAGATTAAAGTATATAGGGTTCAAACTCTTCCAAGTAGTCCCCTGTAAATAAGAAAGAAGTATTATGTTCAAACTTTAAGCGTTCTGCAGAACGCTTAAAGAACGAAACATTTGTCGTGTTGTTTCATTTAATAGGTACTTAAGGTTTTTTTTTATTTCATTATCCTGTAAAAAATGTTATTCGTATCGTTTTTGATAATTTAGGTACATATTTTTTTGTATAAATACCAAACATTTTTATAAATAAATAATAATATTATATTACCATTAAGTATTATTTATAAAGAATCACTGAATGTTGTTTTAAAAAATCATCCTATATGCGACTTTGCTGACGACATAATGACGTCACTGGCACCAAAGTTTCGCTCCCTGCCCATGTCACTTACACATTATAAAATTAACATCAGCGGGCCTATTATGGTTGCTTTTATCACGCGATAAATAAGTGACAAAGCATCCGTCACGTTTTGACAAGATGCGAGTGTGAGAGACAGATGCTTTGTCACTTATTTATCACGTGATAAACGCAACCATCATAGGCCCCCTGGTGTCTTTGTATTCATTTTATATTTATTTATTTAAACTTTATTGCACAAAACAAAAGTCAGTACAAATGGTGGACTTAATGCCGATAGGATATAGCTATAGGATAGGCTTAAAGAGATACTAGAAGTTGGTGCAAATCGGAAATCTAAGTTTACAAAGCATCTGGGGTACAAGTAAATACTAAGTATGATTACTGTATATACAAAGATACATACATATATTTACACACTATAAATATATATATATACCTATATACTTATATAAATACCTAATAAATACAAATGCATACGGAAGTCTACAACATGTTTATCCCATATATGCCCAGAACTATTTTTGGTCTCCGATTTCCTATTTGCGCTAGACGAAGTAAATGAGCGCTTACGCTTACAAACTCGCGTGTTATTTGATACCAAATTTTCGGGTACCAGTAGGTCGTTTTTGACCCCTTTTTTAAATAATTACTGAGGTAGCTTTTATCGGTTTATCCATAAGTTTAGATAATGCAGAAGAATATTTTTGTAACTGAGTAAAAAAGCACCACAGCCTAACTAGCTAACACAACTGTTTAACGTACGTACTCCAAAAACCTAATTCTCTTAACGTAGATAATAAAAAGGATCAATAAACACGCATCAGGTGTCCGTGACAAACGTATCGGATGCGTTTTCAGGCAATCCTATTATCTAAAGTGCTCTCGACGGTTAATAACCGCACTCGACGGTTATTGATACAAATCTCGAGTAGCTACCGAATGATGTCACAGTGGAAAAAGGCCGATTGCGTGCGAAGTGGCGCGTCAGAAAACTGGTGACCAAATTTGTAGGTCGATGGGATTTAATACAGTCACGGCAGCTACGCAGCAGCGACAGTGAGCAGGGCCTTAATGGGAGATGGATGAATATTTACCAAGCGCTTCTTTTTTTCATTGGCAGGAAATTGGAAAAAAGATAACATTACATTTTTGATTGTAGCTTTAAAAATAATAATGTAAATGATCTCTACCGCCTACGGGCTTTTTACAAACTTTTATTTAACTTGCGATGATTTACGAAACTATATGATTACACATTTATGATTTACGAAAAAATTACTTACTGTTGAGTTTCTATCGGCTTTCTTTTCAACAGCGGTCTCCTGTTGGGAAATGCCAGTAGATTCACGATCTGACTTGTAAAAGTGCCCTTGTGGCCTACTTACTGAATAAATTATTTCATTTCATTTTATTTCAATGTATATCTCTATATATTATTTGTTCGGGTGGAATCTTGCAATGCAACACAATGTTGAAGCTGATATCTTAACCGATTGAGCTTAAATTTTGCATAAGTATCTACTTAACTTTGATGACGATTCAATAATTTTGGTACCACAGAGCATGGGGCTGGTCTGATGATGGAGCCGGAAGGCGGCCTTAGGAACTCTGTAATAGATTCGAATAAGGAATATAATCATTTATTCAATAAAGTGGATACAATACAAATAAGTACAATAAATTGTCATAAAAAAAATAAAATTCAGTCGATATGTGGGAGGGCAGCACCGTCGTCGAATCCCAGCCATTTCACTAATGGCTTGAACCTGTAACGTGTGCCACGAATGCACATGCTAGTTGCACGTATGACGGCAACGCTTACCCGTGCTCTAAGCCAGCCCAGCACGGTACTTAGAGATCGGTGCCAGCGGTCTGAAATGGCTTCTGCCATGTGTTTCATGAAAGAAGACATTTGTGGGGCAAAGACGCCATCAACTGACGTTACTTAGTGGGGTGAAGGTGGCGTGGCGCATTTCGCAAGCGTTTGAGTATTTTCTTTTCTTTTCATCTTCAGCTGATTTTAGGATGGATATTACGGGTCGCGAGATGTAAGAAGGAGCGTCGGTGTCAACAACACGGATGTCAAATAACGCCTCCCTCTGAGCATCCCATACTCCGCGGCAGGATAAGCCTGCTCGTAGACCGTTGTCATTTTCAGAAATAATGGGTTCTTTCGTGACATTGCCCCATGCGTGTTGACATAGTTCGCAAAAAAGGTCTCTTATTTCGTTGTGACGTCTAGTGATTAAGCCGCCGGTTTTACAGCAGAGGGCATGATCGATATTAAAATTATCATTCCCACAGCCGTCGCATGACTGTGGCATGGAGATTGGTATGCGGTGGTAGCGTATTGCTAAAGCGTCTCTAAATTCTGTTGGGGACAGGTCGAAATGATCTTTCTTTGTGGGTATCACAGACAACCAGTTAGATGATTTTGTTTTCATTTTAACTGCGATCGATCTTTCTATAGTTCTTCTCCTGTTGGCGGTGAATTTTGCGAGTGTAGTTTCTAGGAATATATCTTCGAGGGTTTCTTTCTCCTTACGACCTGCACTCTGTGCTTCTTTTAGAGACGTGTTGTGTTGAGATAGGTCGATATCCTTGTTGTCTATTAGAGCGGTGGTTAGTATTGTACAGCCTTTCTTAGAGATTTCGTAGTTTAAGTAATAGATTAAGTAAAGCACTCCTACCGAGTTTAGGCTCTTTAGAATTGTGTCAGAAGTAGAGTTGAGTCGGTGAAGTTAAGATGGATGTACAAAAAAAAGTACAATTGGCTATAAAAGCTTGACACAAAAATTAACTTTTTGACAAAAACTTATCATGATACGGCATTTGATACGGTTATTCCTGCCATACTATAATAATTCTAGCTTTTTAATTGTAATATCCATTCTGCATTTCACGAGACATTCCGTTATCCCCATTTTAGCCATATCTTGGCTTTACTAACCTTAATTGTACATACAATTAAGGTTAGTTGGGGTAAATGTGCCGATGGGATAAGTGCTATTAGTTTTTTAATCCCTATTTTGCCGTGCTAAGCATAACAACAATAAGTCACATTGAAAGTTAAAAAAAGGCTCGTATCTTAGTTAAGACTCGTAAACTAAGATGAAACCTTTCTATAGTAATATTCAATGTGAGTTAATGCTGTTATGCTTAGCACGGTAGTATCATGGGTGTTCCCTTGATTTTTATTTACAAAGGACATTCTTGTAACAACTCTCCACGGTGGAAATCACACGTGTAGGTCTCCTACATTATTCAACGGCTACGTGTAATATTCGACCTGTTGATAGAACACAAGAACGCCTGGAGTTCTATTATATATGTATTTTGTAAAGAGATTAAATGTAACCAAAAAGGCGGCTGTCCTGTGTGATCACGTTGCTTGTTTGAAGGGACAGAAAAAAATATTTTAACTAATTGCGATTCAAATGTTTTAATTTAAAATAAATGTGTTTTGAAATATAACATCGAAAGTAAAATATAAGTATATAAGTGCAAAACTTAAACTTTTAAGTTAGACAGAAGGGCACCAGCACCACTAATACTAGTCACGTTAAGTGTAGTTAAGCTGCAGCGTGCCGTGTTTTGAAGTAGGTACTGTCTTCTGAATCTGACATTTGATACATGATGATTTGGTGTAGGGACGCCCGGCTGGAGACAGGCGGGCTGTCGATCGCTATGCTGCGTTCATTCAGCCCAACATTTGGTAGGTACATACACAGAATCATTATGGTTTCGGTTTGGTGGCATGTCTATAATTTTGTTGTTATTTTTTGTGTTAAGAGCTATATAAACATTTAAATTATTACACGTGTAGAATTTTCATTAAAGTGAATACTAAACCGAGCTATATTTCCGACTAACCTTATTTAGCCTTCAATTTGGCTAAAAGTTCTACATAGTCCTCAGAGGATTAATTGTACCTAAATGTTATACCAGGCTACCTTTATATTTAAATCGAGTGGGACGCGATAGATAGATAGTGATCAGCCGTAATTAAAGCTTTATTTTATAGGTTCAGATTAGGAAATACATAGTTTGGAAAACCCCAAGTTTTAATCGTAATCGCGGTTTCACACAAAACCCCCTATTACATTCCCCAATTCAGGTTACATTGTTCATTCCATATAGACATTATACCTTTACGTCAGACAAATAAATAAAAATGCCGCAGATGTTTTAACGACTCTTTGATTTAGTCTGTTTATTCCTTAATATTTACTTTTTATTAGGTAGCTGTGACACCATTTATAGCTCTGCGGTTGTTGTTCTAATAAAATACTGCTATACGTATTAGCGCGATGATTAAAGAAAAAGCTGATTACTACACGGGGCAAGATTAAAATTGTGCGGTTCAATAACATCCTATTGTTTGTTTACAGTTCATGATCATAGGAAAACAACGCCCTGTTTTGATTCATCGCGATTGATGCATACATTATTTTAGGGCAAATTAGGTTTCGCGGAACTGTATCATTTTAAATTGCCATCATTGATCAAATTATGTCGCTTTTCTGTTACCAGTGGCTCGCTTATAATCACCTTTTCATAAAAAATAACCGACTTCAACGAGAAGTTATTCCATTTCCGAGAACCCCTGGATGAGTTACTATAAAAAAAATTGGGCAAGTGCGAGCCCGACTCGCGCATGAAGGGTTCCGTACCTATACATATATATATAATGTATAACAAGTTTGTTGTATGGGAGCCCCCTTAAATATTTATTTTATTTTATTTTTAGTATTTGTTGTTATAGCGGCAATAGAAATACATCATCTGTGAAAATTTCAACTGTCTAGCTATCACCGTTGTTGAGATACAGCCTGGTGACAGACGGACGGACAGCGAAGTCTCAGTAATAGGGTCCCGTTTTTACCCTTTGGGTACGGAACCCTAAAAAAGCACCGAAATTTTAATAGATATGCCCTCATGTGCCTATAACATACGAGTATGTGGCGTTCCCACGATTCCTGGATCTCGTCATCAGATCTTCGCCTAAATTTGGACCATCTTGGAGATGGCTTTGAGATGGTAGAGTTAATTTTACTTAATTAGTTCATAAATTACGGAAGTCTGAGGTAACAAACGAATACATATATACAACCGAATTGAGAATCCTCCTCTTTCATGAATTCAGTTAATAACATTAAGTAGGTACCTATCTCTAAAATTGTACAAAAAGGAAAGAAACCATATCTCCTAAAAACATGTTATCTAAATAACTAATAATATGTAACGCTAAAAGTCACGGTAAAACATTAGTTATTGAAGCAGATTTATTAGTCCGCTCATTTTGCACGTAAAAGTACATAAAACTCAAGCTTTTTCATTTTCCCCGTATTTGGGGGAGGCACCTATGTAAACATGTGAAGCACTTTCACGGTCGATTTCACTACAGATAACGTTTCCGCGAACGTGTTTTTTCAGTAGGTATTAAGTGTCCTCAGATCGTTAACCTCCGGAGCCATGAGTGACACAGTATCATCATCATCATCATCATCATATGCCAATCATAGGCGTTTTTATCTGTATAAATATATATTTGAGGTACCTACCAAGGATCCGGCATTACCTACTATGGAGATAGGACTTTAAACAAAAGACTACCGTACATACTTAATAGTTTGCCCGTGAATATCCGAGTGATACTGATAAAGCTGTTTATTCAAAGTGCTACACAAGTGTTTATCAATAAAAATATCTACCTTTTAGGGTTCCGTAGTCAACTAGGAACCCTTATAGTTTCGCCCTGTCGGTCTGTCCGTCCGTCCGCGGCTTAGCTGTGTGATCATTAGTACTAGGAAGCTGAAATTTGGTATGAGTATGTGTATGTATCACGCCAACAAAACGGTAAAATAAAAACTAAAAAAAAATTTTTTTTCGGGTACCTCTCGAACACCTAAAGTGGGGGTAAATTTTTTTTTTCGTTTCAACACTAGTGTGTGGGGTGTCGTTGAATAGGTCCTTTAAGAATAATAGGGGTCTCCAAACAATATTTTTTGATAAACTCAGCAGTTTTGTAAATATTTGATCCGAAAATAAAAAAAATAGTGCCCCCCCCCCCCTTTAAATTTCAACCACGGGTCAAAAAATTATGGATAAAATCATGAAAATGAGGCCTTATAAGTTCTTTCAATGAAAACTATATTGAATAAAATCGGTTGAGCCGTTTTTGAGTTATCGCAAAATTTCATAATTTTCTTTAAAATGACGTAAGTGCCACGCGGTAAGACTTCGAACATTACACACATTAGTTAAGTGCAAAACTGCATTAAAACATTCCGCTCAATCTGGCGCGTATAATCGATAATTTCCAGAAGGTAATAAGTAATTACAGTTACTTTGGCGTTTACGACCTTTTTTAAGATCTTGAAATCTATCTCGTAATTTAAACCTCCTCTCATCCTTCACAATAGACGGGCTTAAAACAGCGGTTACCGGTCTATTGTGAAGGATGGGCAACTACGGAACCCCACACTGAGCGTGCCCCGACATGCTCTTAGCCGGTTTTTTATTTATTATATAGAGAGAGACTCGTACCTGCAGACAAACTGTAAAACCAGTTTTGCAGGGAACTTTATTATATTTAAGTTGTAAACTTTAATACATAAATAATAATAAGAACAGCGTTTTCTTATGACAGAATTTGTAAATTAATAACTTTTGCCCGCGTAGAATTCATACTTGCCCATACCACAGCCCATACAAACTGTCACCACTCTTGTCTGGGGATTAAAAGTTGCCTATTTCCTTTACCGGGACTCAAACTATGTCCATACCAAATGGATTCAGCGGGCATGAAAAGGTAACAGACATCTACTTTCGCGTTTACCTATATTATTAACACCTTACCTTACCTAGGTATATTACCAACAAGGTAAATGTAATAAATTCAAACAAAATGTATACAAAGACGTCAAAACTAATCAAATTCGACTTAGCAAATCATAGACATGTCTAAGCTACTCAATTATCCTAGTAGAAACATAATAATCCAACAATATATTTTTCTGATATATTGTAAAATGTAATTTCATTTATGGGCGGATGAAATTCCCAGCGGGGTATAGCTCGCTCTATTGGCTACGAGGTTTCAATTGATGCTCAATAAAAGAGATTCAGAGTGATGTCAATGATCATAGAACGCCAACGATTCCAATTGTTTTAAGTTCAGGGGCTGAATTCGTCGGTTTTATTTACGTCCATCCAAGATCTCCCTAATATGTCTATAACTTTAGGATGTAGTATTTCCTACAGTAATGGCTGTTCAGCTTTTCACTCTGATTTTTTTGCATTATTGTGTAAAAAGGGAAGATGTTTGGTCACTCATGACGCTTTTATAAGCAATATCATCGAAGGAAAAGTTGAAGGAAAACGAGGCACGGGAAGATCAAGAATAAGCTACATACAACAAATAAATGAGAAGGTAAGCGTCATGACGTATAGGGAAATCAAGAAGTTGGCTATGGATAGGGATAGATATACTCTACTATACTTATACACTATACTTACATACTGTATAAGCTACACCGAGAGTTTGAATCTTAAATTTATGATGAACTTTGATCTATTGACCCAACTCCTTTAAGAATTTCAAACGAGAGAGCAAATCGATACATGTCTGTTGCAATTATAAGACCGTGATAAAACCGACTGAATTAGACAGTCATATCCTCAGGTCATATCGCAATGCCACATAAAATTAGAGCTCTGTTCCATGAATTTACAATTAAACAAGACATGAGGCACATTCCTAAAAAATAAAACAGAATTTTGAGCTAGTTAGAGGACGGTTACAGGTGAATTCAAATGGATTGATAAAATTTGACTCATAGACTGTACGAGTGTGTGTATTCTATGTGATGCGTTGGGTAGCTAACTCGGTGCTTTACTAATTGGGATGGACTGGTTTTTACGAGCTAATTTATTGCATTTTACCTGTCCCGATGTGTGTCTGTCTGTGTAATGAATAAACGAAATATAAAGGTACTTATTCGAGCGTTTGTTCCGAATCACTTTCGTGGTCACATTTTTGTAGAAGTGGCTGCAGATTTCGATTTCATTTCTGATTAGGTTGTGGCGATTCACATGATCTCGTCATGTGCCCGCCATCATATAAACATATATCATCATCGTGATACTCACATCATCATTATCATCATCGAATTTAAGACATATTAGCATCATACGTCATCAAGCTCATACTAAAATTATCATTTACTAGATATAGGCAATACAAATGCAAAATATGAGTAATAGTGTGAATGTTTGCGGAAGCAAATAAAACCATTCCTATAACTAAAACATGCTACCACTTTAAAAATAGCAAGTTGATATTCACAAATTGACAACAGAGGAGTTGAGCTTTATTTAGACCAAATAAGAATCAAAATCCCATATACAACGCTTGGAGGGCGGGGGCTAGGTCACGTGACGTGTCGGGAATGTCGCGAATGACGCGAAAGTCGTTGAAGTCTGGAAAGTCTGGATAGTCTGAAAAGTCTAGAATATCTGGAATGTCGGGAGATATTGGTTATAAATAGGCAACGGCTTAATGGACGGGGATTCTTTTTGTTTGGGACTTCGTCCGAGTAACATTGTTTTCTGGCAGTTAAGGTATTAAAATTAATTCTAAGGGTAATTTCTATTGGGGTTTTGATTGTCTTTGAAACTATATTTGCCTATTGAAATTTAGTGGGGTTTCTGTTGTTTTAAAGGATATTAAGCTTAGTCACATGCCAGAAATAGTGTTTTGGTACATGGTTACCAGGTGAAAGATATTTAACCTTGCGGCTGTTAAACGAATATCTTTCGGACTCTTCTAGTTTTATCCGAATTAGGCGATTCGGACACTAGCCATATATAAGTGCAGTGAATAGCCTACGAGTGTGGATAGTTTTGTTTGGTGAAAGCGAGGACCACACGTGATGGACATGCGGGCCTTTCCGCGCTCGCTGAAGCCAAACGGACCTCCAGGCTCGGTCTCATAAACTATATATTTATATATCTGCTTATATACACATATTAGGGCAAGCTACTCCATGTTTCCGGCGTCTCATTAGCCACATGGGGGGGGCTTAATTACACTGATGTTAGTCACATCCTCGGGTTAATCTCCCGAACTTACAGTTTAGCTTAGCTAGGCCCCATACACGTTTAAATATAAATATGAGACCTAGGTCTCTAGTGTTCTTTGTATTAGCTAGGGAACAGGGTTTAGCGATAGGTACACCTTAATAGGAACATTAGGACGGGGATCTTTACCTACTGAGCAATCGGTCAATCGTCATTAACTAGCATAACATTTATTCAAATTATTTTAACCTTGTTAGGTATAGTGGTTAAGAGGTTGAACTATTAATTTCTTAAGTGGTTATGACCCGGGAAGTTAGTAGGGGAAGAACAGAGTCTAGTAGCGGTTTGTAAAGATTGGGAATAGGGAACCAGTTATTTAGGCCAACCAGATATTTAACACCTAAATTAAAGGAATAATTAGTTAGAACTTACCGATTATGATTTAAAGTAATGAACCTTTGGTATAGCTTAAGCGATAGAATGGCATCACTGAGGTAAAGTTGAGTCAGTTGGCAGTAGATATTCGCTTTTTCAATGAACAGAAGTAATTTTAAACTTTATTATAAATTTGATAAGGAAATTGTGGATCGTTGTATAGTGTGGAAATACAAAGCATTCCTAAGACTGGATGTGGAGAATCTGAAGTGTAAATTGCTAAGAAAAGCCGGGGACTTATGGATAGCAATAATGAAAGTTATTCGTTCCCGTATTTACATCACAGATCCCAGAATTGAATTAATTTATATCACAGGGCGTAAAAGAATTCCCTTATCAGAATAAGTCAGTCGAAAGTTGAAAGATACTACGAACAGGCACAATAGTCTTCATGATTTCAAGGATATACTACATTTATGAATATGGTCAAACGAAAACCCAGTTCTAGAACTCATTAGAAGGGTTCAAACCTACTAGGAAGGAGTAGTGTATTAGACTTCTTACAAATACAATTATAACTTTATTTTTCTGAATTATAATAGTTTTACAACCATCACATATATTTATCTAGTTAAATAGGTAGGTAAAATCCTTAAAATAGGCCTTGTGTAGTTAACGTAAAGAAGCCTGCGCCAAAAGGCTTCCCCAAAAAGATGGATCCTTGACACTATGCCGTAGGCTAGGACGTCATGCATAGATGTGATGAGATCCCACAGTGGTTTGTTCAGTTTAGAATAGGTGCGGAGTTCCCCATCCTCTAGCTGAACGCTTTAATTCGATTTGCTTCTCAGGAATAGATAGGTAGAGCGTTCAGTGACACTCTCCGCGCATTTAGGGTGGTAGGGGACCATTAACAAAAATTTATATTTATTTTTTTCTACACAATAGAGATACCTTCTCTATTATACTATAATCTAGTCCTTACTAGTTTTTTTTTTTTAGTTGTGGTGATTATAGCAGCTTACTACTTATTGCATAGGTCTAATCCACCTCTGATTGTCCTACTATAACTTATTTAAGGGATGTATACCATCTTCCCAGATTAGATTATAATAACAAAATTACCTAATTTTTGTCAAATATGAAAACTTAAGATTAATTAAATTCATAATGAAATTTCAAAGATCCTGTAACTTCCATCTAATTATAGATTGGTAATGAAGTGTAGTTTCATATTGTACATAGACGAATGATTTCTAATCATCCTGGAGTAAGAACATGCAATCTTAAAAACTAAGTTACCCCTCATTTCGGAATCCTAATAATAATTGATTTGATTCACATACTGATCTTTATTGTTACATAGAGTAATCTAGTAAAACTATACCTAACTATGGATTGGATGAATTTTATAGAATTAATAATATTTTTATAAGAGTATTTATAATATTTCATATTGAATCTTGCTATAGGAACTATGGATATTCTTGTTGGCTGGACTTCTTGGGAAGTAATAAGTTTATATTATGAGGATAGATAACATTAAATTAAGTTAGAAATTTAATTAGTATAAGGAACCTAGGTAGCAGTAGGATACGAGAAGCTTGCATTAAATAATTAAGAGAATACACATTTATTTGGAAATACATAGTAGCATAGCACAGTATATAGGTACGGAAGCACTTAGCGACACATCACGGTTAAATTTCCCTTTAAAGAAACTGAGTTACTACTTCAACGTAGGTTCCTACCATCTAGACTTTCACACGGTTGTACTGATCACAATTTTGGCCATTAGATTTAAGAAATGTTCAAGCTCAAATTGTTATAAAGATCCTTTCATATTCAGATTTGTTTAGTTGTAGGATATAGAAGACTGGGAGCTGCTGTTAAGATACTCTTAGGTAGTTGTTGTAGGGTTTCCTTAGGGCTTCTTTGAAGGAGTAGAGTTTAGTGAGGAGGGTGAAGCAGACGAAGGACCTGTACCTTTAGTTTAGGCGTAGATATATTTCAGTAGATGCATTTTCATGGTATTTAATAGGTAGCTCGTCGTCGATATATTACAAGTTGGTGCTCGTTCCCAGGATGTATGTATTTAGCAGATGGTCTTGATGAACATTACGATTGGTGGTCCCGTGACTCAGGATAGCTCTAGAGTTTAGTAGGCTTCAGATGAACATTACAATATGCGCCGTGACCATGGATAGGATCAGTCCGGGACTGTTGAGGTCGTGCCGATGTAGTTTGTCGTGAGGTTTCATGTCTTGCTGTCTTCTTGCGTTTTGTAGTTCAACAATTGTCTTTCATTTTGTTATTTCGCCATGGAATTTTAGTTGAGTTGTTAGTGACGGTTTTATTGAAGGGATCTTTGAACACTTGAGCTTTGAACTATGAGACCCTCAAGGGTACAATTGTTGACGTGAGAATGGAAAGGAGAATTTAGCCGTGATGGGTTGTGTTGTGCACATCGTCAAGAAACACATTTTGTTGCATATTTATACACAAACTATAGTGAATAGAGTAGCTTCTTGATATAACACACGATATTTTTCTTATTTCACATAGTAATAGTACCTGAAACAAAAGACTTATATTAGAACAACGTGATTATTTTATCAATCAATATTTTGCAAACAGTAATCAATTGACAGTTCATTCATTGAGTCATTTTATTATTTTATCTGTATCTATACTGGATTATTTGAGATATGATTAAATTCGTTGCGATTGGTTTTATGGTTCACAAAGCTAATTTTTAATATTGATTAATAATGAAATAGGTGTGTTATTTAAGTTTTAGATAATTATTTACGTTACATAAAATAATAATATCAAGTAATAATATACTTACTTTAGTTTCAATCAGATACGTAGACAACTTTACTCAATATGTTCATATTATTAATATAACATAAGATTTAGATATTTAGGGATACATTTAATATTATTTATGCATTATTTACATAATTGGGAAAAACAATAATAGGTAATTCATTTTTTTTTAAAGTAAAAACATAATCAAGGCTGAGTGAACAAAACGCCTCCTGAGCAGGTTGATTTGACAGTTGACAAGTGACAGGGTGTTATCTGTTATCATTTATCAGTAATTAATATGATATCGAGATGGGATGATTATTTAAATAAATTTAATTTTAGTTTAGTTATAAAGTCGGAATATCGTAGGAAATTAGTTAAGTAAGGTAGAATAAAGATGTCATTGTTCTTGACTACAGAAAATATGAGGTTGTGAAAATTTTTTTTTTCTCATCAGTTATTAGTTCAAGCTGTGTTGTAAATTTGTTATGAAATTAAGGATAGACTATGAGGATACTAAGGACTTATTATTTCGGGGGGCGCGGGTTTATTTATAGGCTTTAGCTCAATCTAGGAAAGGTTTCAGAATAAGATCCGATAAACATGACTAACTACAATGTTAAACTGTGTATAAGGCTCCTAGCCACAATATTGAGTATTAATCTTTTAGCTTATTATAAGACCTGTTAGAATCATTAAATATAGTAATTATAAGGAAAGTAGGAGTGTTAGTGATTTCATAAGTGGGGGGGGGGGGGCGATCCATTTTTGAGTTTTTTTTTTACACATAATGTAACAAATGAAATGAAAGTAATTTTTTTAAGTATATTTATCAATATAATCACAGAATCAGCAGGTTAAGGGATTGTTCCAGGCTCGCCTTGATAGTCAAAAATCTGGAACATAAAATAAAAAATCTGTTGAATCAAGTTAGGTTAACGATTACTAATTACAAAACAAAAGTAGGGAATCTACTTTGCGTTTATTGATTGAAGTAAAATATAGTACAGTTTTATACAATAATAAATAATAAAAACAAATAATAACAAAAAGAAAAAAAGGGGGAGAGATTAAAATTAGTAAATAGAATGTAGTCTAATTTTGAAATATATGACATCAAGGGGTAGTTGATCATTCATGGAGGGGAGTGTGGCGGCATTTTCGCAACCCTCCAAACCTTTTTTTTAAATTGTGTGAAAGTATGTAAACTTACATCATTTAATCAAGTTTGGGAGTAAGTAAGTGGTTACATCAGACATTTTTAGTTGGTATAGGAGGGAGGTAGAATTTGGTCTGAAAAAAAAAAAAAAAACGAGGAAGTATTAATAATATTATCACCAAAGAATTTCAATAAAGATCGTGACGATTTGGCAAGCATGAGATGTATCAAAAGAAAACGTAATAAGTTAATAAAATGTCTTATTCAAGGAAACTATGGTGTCATTTCGGAAGGATGGACTCACCTCCCAAGTCCTCCAACAGTAAGTCCTGAAATTAGATATAAGGAAATAGAAATAACAATAATAATATTAATCAATAAAAGGAGATGGATAGTATATAAAAGTATATAAGAAAGGGAAAACAGAAGGAAAGAAAGTAAACATTTGTGACATTTAACATGGGTGTATATGAATATAAACTTATAGGTGAACCTTACCATATCGTCGGGCAAGGTCTGTCCCTCACTAGTTCCGCCATTAGGGTGGGGTGCTAGAGCTTCGGGCTGGAGCGATTAAGATAAAACACAAGTTACTTATATTACATTCAAAAAAAAAAAAGGGAGGCGAGAGGGTTAAGAATTTATAAAATTATTAACTAATAGTATTATTTGATGATATAGAAGGTGTAATGAGAAAATGATTAACTTACGAGGGGATGGTCGGTGCTAACGGTGTCTGGATTAAGCTGAAATAAATTATAAGGGGTTAGTATCATTTTTAATTTCTAGGAAAATGACAAATTTTGGCCCAAAACTTACAAGTTCCATGTTCAGCAACGTTGAGGGAGAAAAGCTAAACGATGGAGACATTGGGATGATTAGGGGGGATGGGATGCTGTTGAGATCAGGTGGGAGTGGCATCGGCTCAGGGCGTGGCGTTAATGGTTTGACTAATTGCTGAAAAAGAGGGGGAAATTATTAAATTAATAATTATAGGTATTTTCTTTTCAAAAGGAGAGATAAGAAACAAATTACAAGTACTGTACCTTTTAAGAATGCAAGAGGGTAGATGGAACGGGGTACATTTCCTTTTTATATGATGTAAACATATTTCAACAATTTAAGTTAGCATTAAGAACGGGAGAGGAAATTGTATTTACCTTCTTGCTATGGCGCAGTTGCTTCCTTTGGAAGCTATTAATTTTGCGCTGGATGTCGGTTGAAGTTAGGGCTATGTCTGATTGCAAGTTACATAACCTGAGTAATTCGGCTTTCGCGACCTTTCGTAACTTATTGTCCTTATTGTTCAAATACTTTTTGTCCCAAAGTATGGGGAATTTTAATAAAATTTCTTCGAATGGGGTCATAGTGAACGGACGGAATGCGCGGTAGTATGATAATGTTTGACAACAGTGTTAACATGTTAAAGAAACAGTGTTGTCATAAATGGTAACTACTGTTAAAGTATAGATTCACCTACCTAGTTCGTAAAATTTACGTTGTATTTATAAAGAATAGTTAAATATTTATTTATATATTATTTAATTAAACAACGTACAAATAATTCGGTGATTTATCAGTCTAAAGCTAATATTCAATAGGAGTATTAAGTTAAGATCAATTAAGGAATCGATTGCCGACGAAAATTTTAAAGACGATCGTGATATCATCATATATAAGTTGTACTGCAGTATAGGTATTTGTAAGTTGAGGTTTGAATATGGTTTTAAGTAAATTCCACTAGGGGTCGTTAGTAGTATATTTAATTGAATGTTTTGTGGGATGGATCGTTTCCATTAATACGTATTTTGGGGTTCTTTAATGAATTGATATTCGATAAAGTTCAAAAGGGTAGTTAGGGGTGAATTGAAAAATTACGAGTTTTATTAGAGTATAACAAAAATACGAAATGTGTGAAGTGGATGGTCAATTTTATTATTTATATTAGAGAAAATCTTTATTTTGATTTTGATGAAAGAAGTAAAGGGGAATTTGGGATATTATAGGAAAGTAAAGTAGTATGGATTTTGAATACATAGTGGGTGATGTTCTTCTGACTAAGTCAATGCGAAAAAATGAATGTAGGAGCCTGTTAGTGTGACGTATGGAAATGTTTTAGTGCGCGATGTATGCTTGTGTGATGGATGAAAGATATGATAAGAATGAACAGGAGTGAGTGGACCTTTTGAGTTGGATGTTGTCTATATGTATTCAAGCTAAGTTCGAAAGTATTCGGGTCCGAAACGGGGGGGTCTACTATCTTTAGAGGTACGAACGGGAGTATTTTCTAAAGACATCAATTGGTTTGCACATACTTAGAAGTTAGGCTTAGTAAATCGAAGTTTCGATTTAAGACCGATTGTGCGGTAGTTTGTGCGAAACAATACTTTACATGGCCTACGGGCTAACCTTCTACGAGCACGGGCAGGAACGTGCAGGTTTCACACACACCCATGTCAACGAATAGATTGGTCAACTGTATATTTTTAAATAAAAGGAATTGTGGATTGGTTTATCCGTAAAGGTAGGATAAAACTGAATTGATATATTTGTATGAACCTCTGGTATAATAATATTATTTAGCATAATTTTGAAATGAAACATTATTTCACAATTCGACTAGTAAGTCTATAGTCTTACGAGAAAAAAAAAAAAAACACAATTGTATGATTATAGAGCTGAAATTGGCTTGTTTATTCTTGATGTGATACACGCACCAATAAGGAGAGTCGCATGTGATTTTGGAGAAGAATTTGAAATCGGAATCAGTTATTGAATTGAAGTAAGGATGAATATTCGGTATCTATACCAAAGATCTTGCTATGTTGTCTGAGGAGAGTTTTGTCAATTCATCGAAGAATTCGTACAATGTGAATTCGCAAATGAGGCTGAGCAATGGGCAGGTCAAGTTTGAGGTGTTTAGGCAAAATCGAGCTAATAGGGCTTGTTTGACTCACAACCAAACACTTCTTACGATGTGGTCGAGATTTGGAGAAATATATTCACGATTCAATGATATTATTCTATGGTTTGAATTCTGATTTAATACACAAGTGACTTTCCAAATATTGGTTTAAACACACACACACTTAAGGGTACGAATACTAACGGATTTAGAATATCCAAGATTATCACAAAATGTTATTTGCTTTAAGAATAATTGTCATATATAAATATACATATTGTTTTTTTTAATTATTTTACAATTTAATAAGGGGAATGCGAAGTTCTACGTTATTTGACGATGTCAATCCACTTCAAACTTTCGCAGGGGGGCGATTGTGGCGATTCACATGATCTCGTCATGTGCCCGCCATCATATAAACATATATCATCATCGTGATACTCACATCATCATTATCATCATCGAATTTAAGACATATTAGCATCATACGTCATCAAGCTCATACTAAAATTATCATTTACTAGATATAGGCAATACAAATGCAAAATATGAGTAATAGTGTGAATGTTTGCGGAAGCAAATAAAACCATTCCTATAACTAAAACATGCTACCACTTTAAAAATAGCAAGTTGATATTCACAAATTGACAACAGAGGAGTTGAGCTTTATTTAGACCAAATAAGAATCAAAATCCCATATACAACGCTTGGAGGGCGGGGGCTAGGTCACGTGACGTGTCGGGAATGTCGCGAATGACGCGAAAGTCGTTGAAGTCTGGAAAGTCTGGATAGTCTGAAAAGTCTAGAATATCTGGAATGTCGGGAGATATTGGTTATAAATAGGCAACGGCTTAATGGACGGGGATTCTTTTTGTTTGGGACTTCGTCCGAGTAACATTGTTTTCTGGCAGTTAAGGTATTAAAATTAATTCTAAGGGTAATTTCTATTGGGGTTTTGATTGTCTTTGAAACTATATTTGCCTATTGAAATTTAGTGGGGTTTCTGTTGTTTTAAAGGATATTAAGCTTAGTCACATGCCAGAAATAGTGTTTTGGTACATGGTTACCAGGTGAAAGATATTTAACCTTGCGGCTGTTAAACGAATATCTTTCGGACTCTTCTAGTTTTATCCGAATTAGGCGATTCGGACACTAGCCATATATAAGTGCAGTGAATAGCCTACGAGTGTGGATAGTTTTGTTTGGTGAAAGCGAGGACCACACGTGATGGACATGCGGGCCTTTCCGCGCTCGCTGAAGCCAAACGGACCTCCAGGCTCGGTCTCATAAACTATATATTTATATATCTGCTTATATACACATATTAGGGCAAGCTACTCCATGTTTCCGGCGTCTCATTAGCCACATGGGGGGGGCTTAATTACACTGATGTTAGTCACATCCTCGGGTTAATCTCCCGAACTTACAGTTTAGCTTAGCTAGGCCCCATACACGTTTAAATATAAATATGAGACCTAGGTCTCTAGTGTTCTTTGTATTAGCTAGGGAACAGGGTTTAGCGATAGGTACACCTTAATAGGAACATTAGGACGGGGATCTTTACCTACTGAGCAATCGGTCAATCGTCATTAACTAGCATAACATTTATTCAAATTATTTTAACCTTGTTAGGTATAGTGGTTAAGAGGTTGAACTATTAATTTCTTAAGTGGTTATGACCCGGGAAGTTAGTAGGGGAAGAACAGAGTCTAGTAGCGGTTTGTAAAGATTGGGAATAGGGAACCAGTTATTTAGGCCAACCAGATATTTAACACCTAAATTAAAGGAATAATTAGTTAGAACTTACCGATTATGATTTAAAGTAATGAACCTTTGGTATAGCTTAAGCGATAGAATGGCATCACTGAGGTAAAGTTGAGTCAGTTGGCAGTAGATATTCGCTTTTTCAATGAACAGAAGTAATTTTAAACTTTATTATAAATTTGATAAGGAAATTGTGGATCGTTGTATAGTGTGGAAATACAAAGCATTCCTAAGACTGGATGTGGAGAATCTGAAGTGTAAATTGCTAAGAAAAGCCGGGGACTTATGGATAGCAATAATGAAAGTTATTCGTTCCCGTATTTACATCACAGATCCCAGAATTGAATTAATTTATATCACAGGGCGTAAAAGAATTCCCTTATCAGAATAAGTCAGTCGAAAGTTGAAAGATACTACGAACAGGCACAATAGTCTTCATGATTTCAAGGATATACTACATTTATGAATATGGTCAAACGAAAACCCAGTTCTAGAACTCATTAGAAGGGTTCAAACCTACTAGGAAGGAGTAGTGTATTAGACTTCTTACAAATACAATTATAACTTTATTTTTCTGAATTATAATAGTTTTACAACCATCACATATATTTATCTAGTTAAATAGGTAGGTAAAATCCTTAAAATAGGCCTTGTGTAGTTAACGTAAAGAAGCCTGCGCCAAAAGGCTTCCCCAAAAAGATGGATCCTTGACACTATGCCGTAGGCTAGGACGTCATGCATAGATGTGATGAGATCCCACAGTGGTTTGTTCAGTTTAGAATAGGTGCGGAGTTCCCCATCCTCTAGCTGAACGCTTTAATTCGATTTGCTTCTCAGGAATAGATAGGTAGAGCGTTCAGTGACACTCTCCGCGCATTTAGGGTGGTAGGGGACCATTAACAAAAATTTATATTTATTTTTTTCTACACAATAGAGATACCTTCTCTATTATACTATAATCTAGTCCTTACTAGTTTTTTTTTTTTAGTTGTGGTGATTATAGCAGCTTACTACTTATTGCATAGGTCTAATCCACCTCTGATTGTCCTACTATAACTTATTTAAGGGATGTATACCATCTTCCCAGATTAGATTATAATAACAAAATTACCTAATTTTTGTCAAATATGAAAACTTAAGATTAATTAAATTCATAATGAAATTTCAAAGATCCTGTAACTTCCATCTAATTATAGATTGGTAATGAAGTGTAGTTTCATATTGTACATAGACGAATGATTTCTAATCATCCTGGAGTAAGAACATGCAATCTTAAAAACTAAGTTACCCCTCATTTCGGAATCCTAATAATAATTGATTTGATTCACATACTGATCTTTATTGTTACATAGAGTAATCTAGTAAAACTATACCTAACTATGGATTGGATGAATTTTATAGAATTAATAATATTTTTATAAGAGTATTTATAATATTTCATATTGAATCTTGCTATAGGAACTATGGATATTCTTGTTGGCTGGACTTCTTGGGAAGTAATAAGTTTATATTATGAGGATAGATAACATTAAATTAAGTTAGAAATTTAATTAGTATAAGGAACCTAGGTAGCAGTAGGATACGAGAAGCTTGCATTAAATAATTAAGAGAATACACATTTATTTGGAAATACATAGTAGCATAGCACAGTATATAGGTACGGAAGCACTTAGCGACACATCACGGTTAAATTTCCCTTTAAAGAAACTGAGTTACTACTTCAACGTAGGTTCCTACCATCTAGACTTTCACACGGTTGTACTGATCACAATTTTGGCCATTAGATTTAAGAAATGTTCAAGCTCAAATTGTTATAAAGATCCTTTCATATTCAGATTTGTTTAGTTGTAGGATATAGAAGACTGGGAGCTGCTGTTAAGATACTCTTAGGTAGTTGTTGTAGGGTTTCCTTAGGGCTTCTTTGAAGGAGTAGAGTTTAGTGAGGAGGGTGAAGCAGACGAAGGACCTGTACCTTTAGTTTAGGCGTAGATATATTTCAGTAGATGCATTTTCATGGTATTTAATAGGTAGCTCGTCGTCGATATATTACAAGTTGGTGCTCGTTCCCAGGATGTATGTATTTAGCAGATGGTCTTGATAAACATTACAAGGTATCCAAGTTTACTGGACATGTAACAAATATCCGAAAATTGCATCAAAATCTTCTCCCAATTCTTCCAAAATATGTCCACAAAAGTGAGGCGGCTGAAACGCTCGAATAATGACCCATATTTCGATTTAATAATATTAATAATAATAACTCTTGGAAATAAATGCTTTCAATTATTGTGAACTTTTTTTGGTGAGTAGGTTGTTGTCAATAGAAAGTTGTTTTTAGGGTTCCGTAGTCAACTAGGAACCCTTATAGTTTCGCCATGTCCGTCTGTCCGTCCGTCCGTCCGTCCGCGGCTTAGCTCCGTGATCATTAGTACTAGAAAGCTGAAATTTGGTATGAGTATGTGTATGTATAACGCCTACAGAACGGTAAAATAAAATTTAAAAAAATTTTTTTTTTCGGGTACCTCCCGAACACCTAATGTGGGGGTGATTTTTTTTTTCTTTTCAACGCTGATGTGTGGGGTGTCGTTGAATAGGTCTTGTAAAAATAATAGGGGTCTTCTAACATTATTTTTTGATAAAGTCAGCAGTTTTGTAAATATTCGCTCCAAAAACAAAAAAAATAGTGTCCCCCCCCCCTCTAACTTTTCAACCAAGGGTCAAAAAAAATCGGGAAAATTCATGTTAATGAGGCCTTATTTTAAGTACTTTTTTGAGTTATCACCAAATTTTATATTTTTTCTTTAAAAGGTCGTAAGTTGACTTCCAGAAGGTAATAAGTGATTACAGTTTCTAGGGCGTTTACGACCTTTTTATAGAGCTTAAAATCTTTCTTAACGTAAACCTCGGGCTTAAAACAGCAGTTTATTGTGAAGGATGAGCAACTACGGAACCCTACACTGAGCGTGGCCCGACATGCTCTTGTTTTTTTTACTAACAGCCGTACGTCACATTAGATGCTTTTGCACTGATATAGTGGAGGTGCACTAAGTTTGCTTTTAATAGGAAAATAAATGTACATTTATAACAATCAAATCATATATTTATGAGAATAAAATGACCCATTCAGTCAACTGGGAATCCTGCCACTCTAGCACAACTATGGTTCGCGACTCATCTCGCGCGATATAACATCACCCGTCTCTCTCTCGCAGTACTGTACAGAAAGAGATAGGTAGTATATCTCGTGCGAGAAAGAGTCGCGTGTCACAGTTATGCTAGAGGTGCTGAAACGCCTGTTAGAAACGTCACACAGTCACTACTTCATAATTCATAACGAGACTTCCGTTCCTAGTTTACTAGTTAACAATGCTGCGCAGATTTTCAGTGATTTCCTCTTCACCTTGTTACGACAGAGTAATTTAATAATTTAGTGGAGAACCTTTGAGGTTCATATTCGGGCGAACAAACGGGTATTAGGTTCAGGCTCTAATTGTAGCTTTATTAACGAAAAACAGGAGATTTATTCCCAGAACGATAATAATTCTCCTCGTATTACGTCAATAAATCGCAGATAAAAATAACTTGAGTGTTATCAAAATTCCGTATATTAAAAGTTGGAACATGTAATTTTATAAAATGTTGGTGTGGGAAAAATACTGTTTGGTTGAATTATGGTAAACATACACCAACTTATGAAACATGACTGTCTCTTTTTTTTAGGGTTCTGTAGTCAACTAGGAACCCTTATAGTTTCGCCATGTCCATCTGTCTGTACTGTACGTCTGTCCGTCTATCCGTCCGCGGCTTAGCTCCGTGATCATTAGTACTAGAAAGCTGAAATTTTGTATGAGTATGTGTATGTATCAAGACGACAAAGCGGTAAAATAAAAATTTAAAAAAAAAATTTTTTTTTTTCGGGTACCATCTCTAGTGTTTGGGATGTAGTTGAATAGGTCTTTTAAAAATAATAGGGGTCTCAGAACATTATTTTTTGATAAAGTCAGCAGTTTTGTAAATATTCGTTCCCAAAATAAAATAAAAAGTGTCCCACCTTCAAACTTTTCAACCACGGGTCAAAAAATTATGGAAAAATTCATGAAAATGAAGGCCTTATAAGTACTTTCAATGAAAACTATATTAAATAAAATCGGTAGAGCCGTTTTTGAGTTATCGCAAAAATTCATAATTTTCTTTAAAATTACGTAAGTGGTGTTCTAGGGGGCACCTATTTCCAGCAGTGGACGTCTTTTTTCTGATGAGTGTTATCCTGAATTTATGGACCATTTTATACATCGTGGTCGTGGTCGTTTAAAACTCTTGTGATACATCTAATTTTTTATAGAATTGCGTCGTGTTTTGCACAATCTATTTGGCGTCCTTGGGTTCTGCTAGTTCACAATATGGATCAGGAGGTAAGGAATCCACTATCATACATGTCCCAATCCCTTATCATGTATGTGTACTAGTCCTAGAGTGGCGACCACATATAGGAAAGCGCAGCGTGGGTCGGCCCCCGAGGGATGACCTCGTGAGGATAGCGGGGAATCAATGGATGTACTTAGTCTGCACGGGATCGCACTTTATGGCGAGTCATGGCCTCCCCCTATAGTCAGCAGTGGACGTCTGTGGCTTATAGATAGATAGATAAATATTCATGGCTACGCATATTTTCCGCAATAGTTCCCAGCCTCCTAATCATTAACGCTCGGCGCCGACGCAACAATTAGTGGACTGATGCTCTTAGATATTAAAGCCAGGAATTCACTAGAGGAATATTTTTTAAATAAAATTAAAATTAGGTTTACTTCGTAACCTTGGCTTTGACATTGTACTCCAGAGCTCTGTATATTTTATCTACAGCCATATTTGTTACATTACTATCAGATTTAGATGCTATAGGTAAAGACCTGCGTAATGCAGGTTACTTCGCAGCGGTGGCGGCAGAGAATTTAGTAGCATAATCAGTGATATTATTTTATAACGTTACATATATGAATATGTTAACCTCATTCATTCCTTCTCAGGAGTTATCGAGTACTTCACATCAACATAAAATTATAAAAGAAAACCTATAGTATAATATATATACATATAATGATGACTATGAGTGTAGATAAAGTAGTGTATGGAACTGTACATAATAGGCTAGTTGACTCATGTCAAATTGTAATAAACTAATGTTTATTCCGTATAGTATTTAGCAAAGGAAACCTAAAAATATTTTTTTCAATTCATAAAAGTGAAAGATAGCTGAAAAAATTGAATTTGAAAATATGGTTTTAAATCTGTATTTTGAAATGCTTAAAAACGCTGTCCGCCATTTTCACTTATGATAGTGACGTCATTGCTCATGTAAACAAAACTGAAAGTCTACTTTGACGACTTCGAATAGTGCCGTCCCTCTCGATCTCCTGTCAAAGTATATTGGAGTGAGCGGAATGGCACTATACGACGGTCGAATTTCGAATATTTACAGGTAATTCTACGTCACGCCACAGATTAGCAAAAGGGAAAAATGGCGGACGGCGTTTTTGACTGTTTATGAAATTTCTAATTTTCAATTGATAAAATTTAGCTTTCTAGCTTTCACAAAAATACAAGACATTTTTTTTAGAGCTAGAAAGATCATTATTAACTATTTCAAATATATTTCAAAACTGGGTCTACTAGCCTATTATCCCTTAAAACACTCATGTGAACATAATTATCCTCATTCGTGTTTAAAGCCACCTTTCAATATGTAACAGTTGCATAAACTACTATTTTTAAGGTAACTGGCGTATAGCTGATATAGCTGTTATAATTGTACTTAGACGAGACTCCAGTACACACCAATGTATTACTTGGCTCCATCTCTCACTTTAAATTTTCATCAATTCTTGATCAAAGTACAATAACTTATAAAAGAGTTTTCCGCTAAACCGTATTCACGATTTTACTGCAAGTATTCATCTCTATATTTTTGTGTCAAAATCAACGCACCTCATTAGACAGTCGTAGTAATGCACACTTTACACATGCAACCGATAAAATTAAATTCTCAGAAGGATTTTGCGAAAATCAAAAGAGGTACCGTTGAGAACCCGTTGTGTTTTTAAGCGAGTTATAGTAAGAAGGTTCACAATTCCGCCTTTTTTTCTGCGTTTATAATACCGTCCATTCCAAATACCGTCTTTCTTCTTAAGTGTTGTGGGCCACTTGTCCCCTGTGAGTCCCTGGCTTAAAAGTATAAATACACGCTTAATAAAGATGCGATGGACGTGTTTCGCATACGCAAACTCAAAGACTTGCAAATGTTGACAAAATATAACCGCGAGTGGCCGGCGCCGGATGAAAGTCTGACTTAATTTTGTACGTGACAGATTAGATGACCGTAATACAAGCGGCCAAATTCGATAGGGGTCTGTGATATCTCCAACATAACATAACATTTACATCAATTTTTGCTATTCGAACTACATTGAGTGAATTTGTATTTCTTTTTTGTGTTTGTTATTTAAAGAACCCGGTACCTCTGGATTGCCGGTCCAGCGCGTTAACCACTTCCCTACCCTTACGCCAAGAAACCTCTCGAATTTTTCCTTATGCTTCGTGTGTCGATCTTTGCATTGTTTATTTGAAAGGATTTGCACCTTAGCGACCTCTATGTGAATACGTTAATATTCACATCTTACCGCACCACTTTACAGCAGTGAACGAGTAAGCGAGAGAGGCGCTGTTATTTATAAATTTATGAAACATGCAATGTCTAATTTTTTTATATGGGTACAGCTAAGGAAGCGCATTAAAAAAATGCCCACATTAAAAAAAATAGACATTACATGTTTCATAAATTTAAAGAAAAATATAATATATAAGAAAGATACTTATACCAAAACTGTAAATCCGTCGAATAAGCGCCCTGGTGATCTATCGGGCAAATATCATTGGTCACGTGGAATTTAGCCCAAGGTTGCCGGGAAAGAATTATTGCTGGACCCGTTGGGAAAATTGTACTTTTGTCCCTGCATCCATTCCACTTTAACAGTTCACCTGGATATAGGGCATTACATTTGCATGTCACATGATTGAATTTCTTTGTTTTCGTGGCGCTTCGTTAGCTGTACCTATTCGTTTAATTAGTCCGTATTTCTAAATTGTTTGGAAAATTGTTGCAGTTCAGACAACCGGGATTATTCTCTGGATTTGCTTAACTTTTTTACTCTCATTTTTTACTCAATTCCATATCAATACGTATAATTTCTTCAAATAACAAAAATAAAAATGAATCGCCAGAAGTATTATGCCTATTGCAATACATCATTTTGTTTAGTTTCATCTGGCTTATTGGTACCAATACCGTCTTCACCATAAGGGCACACGGGGCCCGTGCCCTGGGCCCCATTCTCAGGGGGCCCCGAAGGACCGACAATATCTCCCACACAATAAATGGTCACACTTAGAAAAAAAATCTTATTATAATTCCCTTTTTTTACTTTCCAAAAGGGCCCCAAATTCTTGTGTGCCCAAGGGCCCCAGCCTAGTTTAAGACGGCCCTGATTGGTAGGTACCTACATTTTTCATAATATTACGCTGATTAGTAATTAAACTTGGTTTCAATGAGAAAATGCTTTAGCTTAAAGATTCAAAATTAATATCTCCTACTTATAGATAAATACAAACCTTTCTTTATTTAAATACAATCAAAAATAATACTTTGAGAGCGCAATAGAGATGTTAAAACTATGACATTAAATAATCCTATGGTGAAATTCCAAAGTGTGTGTTTCATGAATTGTTTTAATTTGATCGCGGTATTTCACTAATTTACTAATAAAGGTACTCTAGATTAAAGTAAATGTCATAGGGTAAGGGGTGATATTGATATTGCATTCTTGCGTATGCAAATGTGCATATGAAAAACCTAGCTGTGAGGAGACCGCTATACCAAGGCTATTAAGCTTTGGTAGCATGGTTTCATGGTTAAAACTTAAATCTGTTCAGGTTATATTCACGTGGGCCCCGGCCTTTTATAAGGCGTTACAAAGTATTTTAGTGCTTGGATCGTCTAATATATTTCATAACCATTTTATCTAAGACTAGAAGGTAAGTAGGATTTTCTTCTCGTTGAAAAAGGCATTTTTTTATGCAAAATAGATTATTACGTTATAAAGCCGAAACGACGACTGATCATTGCGGAGAACTTTAGGGGAGGCCTTTACTCAGCTATGTTCGTCTATCAGCTGATATAAGGCGAGAGGCTTCGAAGTATCCCGTTTCAGGCGAGGAGGAAGAGGAGGAATGTAATGGAATTTCATACTACGTTCCCGGCCGAGGCCAGCAAAGCAACCTTCTTTTTTCAATATCAATTTATGACGCTAATTTCTTGCCTTTTTTATTTTGTCGCATGTTTGAGAAAAGCACTATACAAGCTCGTATTAACTATTCCGCCGGCAATTCCCTATTTTGCGGCCTCTGAAGTAATGTACACACGAGAATTGTAAAACCGAGACGTGTTGTAGCATAGGAAACTTAAACTTACACATAAAAATAAAATAAATATATGTCGGGGACGGGTCGGATGGCCGGTGTGGTGTGTGGCATATTAGTTGAGCTATTCGATATAGTTGTGGACGAGGAGGTAGTTCGAGCGAGATGAAATACTTCAGATACAATTAACTTGATTTATTCCTTATACAATGAAGCACAAAATAACAGTTCCTGGCACAGAGGTCTGTAAGCTAGGTTATCAAAGTCTCACAATAGTCTTTATTAAATTAACACTGTATTGTTGAGTTATAACGTTTCACTGATTCTAACTTGGTATAGCACAACGAAACGGGACAGTTCCAAGGCAGTAGTGCACTCTACGGCGACCCAGAGTGAAGTGTCGGTGGGCGTTCGCTGAGTGAACCGCCAAGACTCTGTCTAGCGCGCCAAAACAGGTTCAAGGGGGCGCTACTGTCGCCTTCCAATGACGCGCTGGCTTCGTTGAGCTTCCATACTCATGACCGTCTCCGACACGGCCATCCTGCGATGACACACGTCCTCGTGTGTTGCTCTGAAACAATCAACAACCAAAACAGTATCCACTCGGTCACTCCTGACAAACACGTCAAAATGGTAAGACAAAACAAAAACTTCCTCTTTCCTTTCGCATCAAATAGTTACTGACACCAAAACTAAAAAAATATCACGAATATCATTTTGACAACTAAGTGAAAGTTTTTGTTTTATAACCGCAATATTTCAAAAGATACAAATCGAATTATGGTATCCTACAACCAACTCTACCAATTGTAACATTACTTATTCTTTCAATAGTACAATACGTTTTAAATGAGATTGTACTACAATGTTACTTGTTGTGAAACAAACTAGCTATTTACCACTTCTACCTTAGAAAACACATTAGGAACCATGTACCACCATATCATTTCCTTTTGGTTCCCGCCTTATTGACAATATCAAAACATTTAAATCAACGAAAATCCGTTCAACAAAACAGGTATCTCATTCGTGGCCTAGGGCTAACTTAGCCACCCAATACGCGCATCCCCACGGGATCGCCGAGTCAACCCTATGACTCTACGGTCTCTGCGAGAGAGACCCGACCTCCGCCAGCACCTACCGCGCACCGCGTATCCACGGACTGCTTAGAGCAGATGCCGACTTCTACCGGACTACGGCTACGATGAAGTGACTGGTATGGTCGACCAGCCGAACTGAGAACCTCCCTACCAGTCTCACTATTTTTTTTTTTTCGTCTACTTAAAATGGTACGTAGCTCCCGGGCATTTCCCTCAACCTATCGTACAAGTAAGCGCATGTTTGGAAGTCAAGTTTATGGCAAATGGTCTTGCAATTTACAATACTACATGTCAACATTTCTAATAGGCTCACTTCAGTAAGTCTATTTACTGCACAGTACTAACAATTTTTAGCTAGACTGATACAAGTCATACATAGTCACTGAATTATACAGCCGTTTGCCATGGAACTTATTGGAAATCAACTCTTCCATAAGCGATCACTCGGCAACCGAATCACAATAAAATGAGAACTCCTCACCAGATTGCCTCGTATGGTGTGGTGTGGTGACGTCACACGTCAACCCTCTTCCCCGTGGTTGAAGGCGCCCTGTCGCTCGCCTTCGCGCAGTTCTTTACGCGATGTCTTGTATCGCGGCAGATGAAGCAGACGACTCATGGCTTCGCTGTTAGCTGCTGAGGTCGCGTATCTTTTCCTGAAACAAAAACTTCAAGCACAGTATCACAAAGCTCGGTCATACTAACCTTAAATCCAACAAACTCAACTTCAATTCAACAACAACTGAAATTGGATTTGTAATTACTTATAGTCAAATGAATTGTTTCTTTTGTTATCTGAAATAAAATGCCATACGAATAATAATAATCCAACAAAAAAAAGGAAACTCAAATCAATCTAACAAAGTTAGGTAGGTACACTGAAATTATGATTCGTTAATGTGAACAAATAATCTACGACGTAGATGCAAGAAAAGATTTAAATCAAATCATTATTTGCATTTTAAATACAAACTTTACTTTGAATGATAACCTTTGGATTACCAAGGCTTTACCGATTATGAAACATTAATGATAAAAATCAAACCTCAATTTCAAATTCTTGTTCTAATATTTTCCTAATCCTATTAGTGTCTCCAGTTTAAATATTTTAGGCTATAGCGATCACCACAGTTAAAAAGTAAACATTAGGATAGTTTAAGCAAATCTCCAGCTCACCAGTTCTTACGAAAGTTATAGACACTAAACTATACACCAGCTAAAGTACACAGAGTAAGAAACTATTCGAGACGTAAACAAATTCAATTCTACAGAACAATTGGAAAATCATGAACAGAGGGTAGATTATTATTACCGCAGCCGCTCCTACTACTAAGTACTGTGTATGATTCATGCACCCTCACAGCGCAATTTTAAATGATAAACTTTAACAATGGTAGGTAAACTGCGTAGTGGTCATATTAATCAACACTAAATCTCTGTAGAAACATTTCGCGTTCGGTCATATTATATCACTACGAAAACAATCGTTAGAAAAACGTGCAATAAACTTTGTTTCAAATGATTATAAATTTCGATCACGCAATATTCAACTTTTACTTGGATAGTCGCTATTACCAGTACCCGGTAATACTTTTTGACAAATACCCACTAAACTGAATAAGTGCGACTCAAGTCTACCCCAGAACCTTGCTACACTTTTATTTGTGAACAAAATATCGGAATCGTAGTGAAAAGTTAACGACTGACCTGTGTTTTTAAAATCTGTCGGTGGGGCCATGGTGCCTACGTCCACGTGTCGCTCCGCTCGTAGTTGACCGTCGCTTCTGGGTCACTTCCACTGGTGCAACAACTGACGATGTGTCCCGGTGTTATTGAAGCAAACAATGAACTTCGATGTAGTTTGTTGTTGACTGCTGGCGCTGGTCGCCGAGGTGGTAAGTAGTCCCGATGATTTCTCTTTTATACGAAGTAAACAATCGATTTTTCCATGTCCGTTTCTCTCGCAATGTAAACAATTTAAACAGTGCAATCTTCATTTGTTTTCATACGGTTTTGTAGGTCTCCGTGACGGTGTTAGCTTGAGTTTCAATAACGCAAACGCTTGTAGCTCCTGCTTTCGTGATGTCAAGTTCGTTGTATTTCAAAAAGTAGCCACAAACTTTTTTTTCATCCATTTTATCGCTTCGTGTTCCATCATTCTTCGTGTTCGCTCATGGGCCCGTAGATACCATCCCAACTTCTGATGTCGGGGACAGGTCGGATGGCCGGTGTGGTGTGTGGCATATTAGTTGAGCTATTCGATATAGTTGTGGACGAGGAGGTAGTTCGAGCGAGATGAAACACTTCAGATACAATTAACTTGATTTATTCCTTATACAATGAAGCACAAAATAACAGTTCCTGGCACAGAGGTCTGTAAGCTAGGTTATCAAAGTCTCACAATAGTCTTTATTAAATTAACACTGTATTGTTGAGTTATAACGTTTCACTGATTCTAACTTGGTATAGCACAACGAAACGGGACAGTTCCAAGGCAGTAGTGCACTCTACGGCGACCCAGAGTGAAGTGTCGGTGGGCGTTCGCTGAGTGAACCGCCAAGACTCTGTCTAGCGCGCCAAAACAGGTTCAAGGGGGCGCTACTGTCGCCTTCCAATGACGCGCTGGCTTCGTTGAGCTTCCATACTCATGACCGTCTCCGACATATACAAATATATCAGACAACCTCACACAAATCGATCTAGTCCCAAATTAAGCTGAAGAAGGCTTGTGTTATGGGTACTAGTTAGACGACGATATATATACTTATATAGATAAATATATACTTACATACATGGAACAACCATGACCCAAGCACAAATATTCGAGTTCATGTTCACACATGTGACTGATATTTCCGTAACTATATAACGCACGCATATAACTGATTACCCCCAAAACCGAACTACTTATTTGTCGTGCCACATGTGACATTGTTCCGTTCTGTTGAGCATCATGGTATATTTATTAGAAAATTAGCCGACAGATGTCGGTATCAAACACGTCTCACGACTGAGTAAGTTTGGAGTATTTCATTTAATACGTGTTTTAGTTGCCGGGTTTACTCGAGCGGAATTTTATTGTTTATAACGCTCAATAACACGTTGATAAAGATTTTCCTGAAAGAAATTACTAACCGTGCATTTACCACCTGCTCTCAGAGCACACATTTACGCCTGAGTGTTAGATTTAAATACAACTTATAACAACGTATGATAACATATTTAAAAACTTAGAACATCGGGTAATAACAAAAACACCGTGTTTATTATTTATTTATCGTATGGCGTTAAATTTACACGTTTTGTTTATTATTATGGACATACTTTTAAGAACATTCTCAATATATTATACTTATCAAAATTTTACGTGCAGCTAAAATTTCTATGGAACTGTTCATATAGTGATTTATTTAAGTTATAAATACGCCAGCGACAGAGTTAAAGCAGTCACCGTTACCGAAAATGGTCTGGAGAATATATAAATAAATAAATATTAAGGGACAATCTTACACAAATCGACCTAGTCCCAAACTAAGCAATGCTTGTACAAATATTATTATAATAGTAAGTACTTCAGTTCATGTTGATCTTACTGTGTTGTATGTAAGTTCAAGCTTTATCATATCCCTCTAGTTATTTTGGGAGTCCACAATCAAAGTCATGGGAGTGGTTTCTTTGATATGTCAGTTATAGCATTAGTGATACTGATACCTACACAATAAGGTTACACATGATTTAAATCATTAAACGTCAGTGAACCTCTTAAGTATGGATTTTAAACTTAATCAGAGATATATTACACTGATGTTAACATTATTTTATTATTTCTGTTGGTGTCACTTCAATTTCAATATGTATTGTGGTTTACATGATTAGAGATCATGGACATATTTGAAAGATTAGAGATGTCTCAAGAATGTTTCAATTAGAATACTTCATTAAACTGAAGTATTCTAATTGAAACATTATATGAACGTGTTAAATTTGTGTGCTTCCCGAATTTAGATCGTCATCCCATAGCGACATAGAAGTTGATCTCAGTGTAATATTTCAAAGAATATAAAGGTTACTAAGAAATTTCACAAATTCTAATATTATATTCCGAAATCAGCGGCGGCATATTAAAGTCGGAGATTAGAAATTGAATCGATTTATAATAATGGTTTTACCTAGTCAATGTAAATACCTCCTACTTTCGGATTGTATTTGTATGGCCGGGAGATGCTCTTCACGATTAGAGTACGTTTCCACTGAACCGGACCGACCTGACCCGACCAATCTCAGTACCTGCTCGACACATTCACACCGCGTTATGGACTGTTTACACATTGATAAGTGATTAGTTCGAGTTCATACATTTGCTACTACACGCAAGTAGGAATAGTATGTATAGGTATATAATCAATGTATAAACAGGCTTTTACTGGAAATAGTGTAAGCGGAGTGAGCTCTGCCAACCAATCATTAAAATAGATCCAGATTTCGTTTATTTATAATAATTGTTTGTCAATTAAGTAATTCATAATAATGCGTTAGTTTAAATACAGTGTTGAGATGTACGAAGACCGGTGAGTAGTGTCTAAGCGTACGAATATCGAATGTGTATTATCTATGGAGTCGCAAATCGTAAAAAAAAATGTTGAATACTTGTAATACTACTGTCAATGTCACTCGCATCGCATTGTTACCCGTAGCTCTGTTTTCCTTTTTGATATTTAATAAACCGTGTTAAAAGTGTTTAAAACTAGTGTTTTCCTATATGCCCTAATAGGTTAAGGGCCCAGTGGACTAAATACAGTTGGTTTCGTGACTTTTATAGTGAAAAACTGATAAAAAGGACAGCGTAAACTATAATGGACTCGCCCGAATCGCATGCGGGCTTAATATAGTGGACTCGCCCAAGTTGTTTACTTCTGTTTTCGCTGAACTTAAATGTGCTATTTAAAGCGTTTTAATTGAAGATTAGTGCTAAAAACAAACACTATGGCGGCTTCTATTAGGATTGATCAGTTGACTGCAGACAATTATGATACGTGGAAGATACACATGAGAGCTATTTTGAAGAAAAATGACTTGTGGGATTACGTATCGAGTACTATTCCGAAACCGATTAGTACGGACGCAAAGTATGCAGACAGATTGGATAAAAATGGACGGAAAAGCAGAATCCGATATATTGTTAGCCGTCAGTCCTAGTGCGCTCGCAGCTTTAGATGGTTTGGACACATCAAATGCGATATGGGATAAATTGAAATCAATGTATCAATCAAGCGGACCAGCGCGGAAAGCCTCATTGTTAAAGAAACTCGTGTTGACGCGCATGCAGGAAGATGATGACCTGCGAAAGCACATTGCAGATTTTTTTGACGCAGTTAAAAAACTCAAAGAAATTGGTTTAGTGGTCATTAACGAGTTATTAGCAATTTTGCTGCTGTATAGCCTACCAGACTCATTTGCTATGTTCCGGACTGCAATGGAATCGCGCGACGATTTGCCTTCTACAGAAACATTGAAAGTGAAGATTGTGGAAGACTTTGAAGGTCGAAAAGGCACAGTAGTAGATCAAGGGGCTATGTTCGTCAAACGCACTTTTAAGAAACCAAACCCAAAACACATCATGCATAACCACATTGTGCACAATGACAAAAGCAAAGTGTCATGTTATCGTTGTGGACGTCGAGGGCATTTTGCCAGGGAATGTAAGACTAAAGTTGTAAATAAGACTAAGCAGAGCACACATCAGGCAGAACGCCGCGATAATGAACGGGAAAAATACACAACAATGCTAAGCACAACCGAAGAGGTTATGATAGGTGAACAGAAAAATCCTATTTGGTGTATTGACAGTGGATGCACGGGACATATGTGTAATGATAAGCATATTATGCAGGGATTTACGCGATTGGACAATGAGCTAAATTTGGCAAATAATGAATGTACCCAAATAACCGGGATGAGAAAAGTTAGAATTTCAGTTGATACAGGTTGTGAAGAACGCCTAGTAGACATTCAAAAAGTGTTCTATGTGCCAGATTTACGTACAAGCCTTTTATCACTTGCAAAAATGACAGATCATGGTTTTGAAGCTCATTTTAGAAAGAATGATGCCATTGTGATTGATGAAAAACAAAAGATTCATATGCGAGCAGATCGTGTGGGCAATTTATACCATGTTAGATTGGGTCAAGAGAATGCAAATAACGCTGAACTGAGAAAGAAACCAATTGATATGTGGCATGAGCGCTTAGGTCACATCAATGAACGTGACTTAAAGGCTATGGCTAAGAAAGGTCTAGTACATGGTATGATTCTTGATGAAAATGAAAAATTGTCCGAGTGTGAAACATGCATAAGTCAAAAACAGACATGTAAACCGTTTCCTAAAGGGAGTGAGGACCGCACTACTGAATTACTAGAGATAATACACACAGATGTGTGTGGCCCAATGAGGGACCAGTCATTTGGCAATAAAAAGTATTTTGTCACTTTTATTGATGACAAATCACGCTGGTGTGAAATTTATGCCATTGCTAACAAAAGTGACGTTTTTAAGGTATTTAAAGAATACAAGGCGTATGTGGAGAAATTCACAGGAAATAAAATAAAGAATTTACAGTCTGACAATGGCAAAGAGTATGTGAATACAGAATTCGATGATTTTTTGAAAAAGGAAGGAATAAAAAGGAGATTAACTGTACCACACACACCTCAGCAGAACGGGGTGGCTGAGAGAAAGAACAGAACTCTTATTGAAATGGCTCGATGCATGATGCGTCAAGCTGGGAGTCCTCCAGGATTTTGGGCTGAAGCAGTGAATACTGCTAATTACATAAGAAATCGATGCCCTACTGCTGCCCTAAAGGGTGAAATACCCTACACTCTGTGGAAAGGAAGAAAACCTACAGTAGTTTATTTTAATGTATTCGGAGCAAAGGTTTACTACAAGGAGAAAGGGGCACAAAAAGGTAAATTTGATTCTAACTCGGAAGTTGGGATTTTCATGGGATACGACAATCTGTCAAAAGCCTATAGGGTTCATAATCCTAAGAACAAGCGAATTATTATCACAAGAGATGTACGTTTCATGCAAGAAAAGGCCTTCTAGATAACGAAAATGAGAAAGAAAAAAAAATAACAATAGATTTGCATGAACAAAAGGTTGATAAAGAAGAAGAAGAAGAACAACATGAGCACAGACCAGTCATCAGAGGAAAAAGAGATAGGTCTAGAGTGAGAAAATCGCTTGATAATGTATGTGAAGATGTAGAAATTGAAGGTAATAATAAAATAATCTTATCCAGAAAAAGGAGCTCGTCTGTGTCATGGGAAAGACTGATAGAACCTGCAAAAAGGGGGAAAGGGAGATCGAGACTTATACGTACGATAAGAAGACCCCAAAACGACTATGACAAGGAAATCACAGAAGATGAAACAGAAGAAGAAGAAGACCCAAAAATACAAATGTCCGCGGGAATAGCAACAGTTCAGCCAATGTCTTGGCAAGAGGCTGAAATGACAGACTACGCAGCAGGACGGAGAAATGCGTTAGAAGATGAATACCTAGCAGAAATAAAGAATGAAACTTGGACTATAGTGCCATGACCACATGATAGAAAAGTGATTGGCAATAGATTGGTATTTACCACTAAAACTACCGGGAAGAAAGTTCGGCTTGTTGCTAAAGGCTGCTCGCAACGGCCAGGGGAGGACTTTCATCAGACATCATCTCCAGTTGTAAGATCATCTTCTATAAGATTAATAGCAGCATTATCAGCAGAACTTGGCCTAGAGATCCATCAAATGGACGTGGTAACCGCATACTTAAATGGATCATTAGATGAAGAAGTCTATATGGAAATACCGGAAGAAATTCACGGTGTATTGGATAAAATACTTATAAAGAGGAAGATTGGAACAAGTGAAAAAATTGTTGAAGATAAGAAAATTATAGATATAGCTAAGTTATGGAAGAAACAGATGAATGAGTGTGATAATGCAGTGTGTTTGTTAAAGAAGGCATTGTATGGATTGCGTCAGTCAGGTTTGCAGTGGCACAAGGAATTGGTAAGTCAGTTGAAGTATATAGGTTTTGAAGCAATGCCTCAAGATCCATGTTTGTTTGCTGTTGTTGATTGCTGTGTATGTAGATGATATTATATTAGCAACAAATGATCATGACTGGCTGAAGGATGTAAAAATGCAACTAGCGGATGTGTTTGACATGAAGGACCTAGGAAATATTGGTACTTGTTTAGGCATTGAATTTAATCGAGATGATGAAAACAGGGTATACTTGAGTCAAAAATTATATTTAGAAAAAATATTGGATCAATATGGAATGAGTGAGTGTAAGCCTGTGTCAACTCCGATGGATGGTCAAGTATAATTAGAAAAACCTGAAAAAGTTAATATTGACGTTATGAAACAATTCCCTTATCAAAGTCTAATTGGTACGTTAATGTACTTATCTGTTTCCACAAGGCCTGACATTGCTTATACCGTTAACTATTTAAGCCAATTTAATACTAACTATGATGTTCAGCATTGGAAGGCAGCTAAGCGAGTGCTAAGATACCTTAAAGGTACATCTGATTATGGATTAATGTATGAGAAGACTAATTTACCATTATTCGGTGTGGCTGATGCTGACTGGGGTACGAATGCTATAGACCGTAGGTCATACTCCGGGTTCGCATTTATTTTGGCCGGCGCTCCGGTAAGTTGGGAAGCGCGAAAACAGAGAACGATTGCTCTCTCCAGTACCGAAGCCGAATATATGGCACTTTCCGAAGCAACTAAGGAAGCTATGTATTTATTGGATATGTTGAGAAACGTAGGGATCAAATGCGAGGTTGTGACATTGTTTAATGATAACCAAGGGGCCTTAAAGCTCGCTCACACCAGAAATTATCAATCCCGGACCAAACACATCGACGTTAGACACCACTTTATTCGAGATATGTGCGAAAAAGGTGTTATATGCCTGAAGTATATGTGTACAGAGAGAATGCCAACAGATGTACTAACAAAAGGTTTGAGTGCCATGAAACATCATGAATGCTTGCGTAATCTCGGAATGATAAGTATATAAATCAACCAGACTTGCTCACGTCTTCGAGGGGAGGTGTTGAGATGTACGAAGACCGGTGAGTAGTGTCTAAGCGTACGAATATCGAATGTGTATTATCTATGGAGTCGAAAAACGTAAAGAAAAAAAATGTTGAATACTACTGTCAATGTCACTCGCATCGCATTGTTACCCGTAGCTCTGTTTTCCTTTTTGATATTTAATAAACCGTGTTAAAAGTGTTTAAAACTAGTGTTTTCCTATATGCCCTAATATACAGCCAAATCATTCATGAATAAGAGACTCGGTTGTATAGTAGATAATAAATTACAAATAATTTATGCTTTGACATCGTTATAATACCCAGTGTGACGTATAGTATTAAAGGCTAAATTCTATTTTTCTAACGACATCTGACCAATATATCGGCACTTCGCTAAAGTATGTCCACTGTGATTAATTTGCCATTAAAATGGCAAGTTAACGTCATTCCAAAAATCATAAAATGATCATAATGTCCCACGTCACGCAGGCATGGCATGAATTTATAACCCTGACAAAAAAGAGGGGTATTATAAGTTTAATATTTATGTGTATCAGTGTATCTGTCTGTGGCATCCAAGCTCCAAAACGGGTGATCCGATTTGAATGCAGTCTTTTTAAATCGAAAGCCCTGTCTTGTCTATCGAGATGGTTCTTAGCTGAGCCAGCGGTCCTGGGTTCTAACCCCGTCTAGGACAAATGTTTGAGCGAAGATACCGAGGGTTTTTCTATACCTACAGTCCGCTCTTGTGAAACACCGGCAGATTCAAATTCAGACCAGAATAAGTGCACTTTTGGAATTATTACAGAATTAAATATTTAATTTAATTTAATTTATTTTCAAGGCGAGGTTACGAGGAGATGTATTTCGGCCCTAAGAGATAAAATTTAAGCCACTTAGTCATTTGCTACGCGGAGCGCTACGCGTCTACGACAGCCCCTACGGCGTAGCCGTGAAAACGTTATCTCTACGCCGCCGTAGTTACTTGACTTTAATACGCGTGAAATAATCGATAAGTGGTAGATCAATTTTTTGGCTGACTGTACGCAGCTAGAATTATTCATACTTTAGTAACTTGAGGCTAAATTCGACATTCCCAATGACAGATTTCTGAGACATCGTCATACTTACCTACTTACATGAAATTTTGCTATATTGGGACATCTATTTCAAACTTTTAATATCAGTGTTAAGTGACTCGTACAGCTTCAGGGGACCACGTACGTTCTTCATTGTTACGTAATTATTTGCAGTCACTATACAGGGTGAGGCCTGTAAGAGGAGCAATAAATGAAAACATAGCTGTTACTCTTCAAACATAACAACATTTATTTGACCAACTTAAAAAATACCTTTTTCTAACAAATATTTTACAAATAATAAGTGCATTGGGCTATAATAAGGTCACTTAAACTGATAAATATTTTATAATAAACATGCCATCCATGAGCATTCAAAGTTGCATGCATTCGTGTTTAAAGTATAGGTAAACGATATGTTATTGCTCGAACGTTTTGCTATTATCATGTGAGAACAGAACGTTACTTTTCTTTAAAGTGATATAATACAACCCTTGCTCTGCATCCACAATATCCACATCAAGTATAGGATATAAATACATTGTTGTAGAGACTGAAAAGTACCTAAGCAACAGAAATGGACTAGCTAAGTGAGTCAAATCAATAACTTATGATTTTATGACAATGACATTAATTCATTATGCCAATAAATTTGACATATAATGGCACATCTAATTAATTTATCTAGTTTTGAACAAAAATAAACTATTTGAAAACAGACCGTCGGACACTCGGTTAGCGCGAACTGAATTTTCCTTTAGTGCCCTAAAATTCAGGGGAAGTTGAGAACATTCTGGATTCAAAATAAATTCCCAAAATCAATATCGCCGCAGTCTATTTTTGCACATGATGAATAAAGGATATCTGTTAACATTGTATTACCCAAGTAAGTAAATCTTTACAACGTCTGTTGCAGTCCCGACCCGAGATAGTTTTATTTATATCCATATTTTGTCTTCACTTAATGTCAGCTGCATATTGTTACGAGTGTAACTTCTTAGAACTTAGAAAATATTATAAACCAATTTCCCTTGAACTTCATAACTATTAAATCGAAATTAATAACAAATGACAAGCACTTTTGAGCAGAGACATCCTGACTAAAGATATGCCATTCTAGAGAACGTTTTCCAATTTGTATGTGGAAAGAATGTTAGAATGTAGAACCAAGATTTTACGTCTTGACGACTTCACGAGACTCGACCAGATAGGTCTTAAAATACTGGAAGCTCTGCAGCTCAGAACTTTAGTCAACAATCGGGACACGTACAACAATAATCTAATTACCTATTATATTAGGCGGTTTACACTCACGTAAAATTGTCAGGAACGGCCGAAGAGCTCCGTACGAGTTCGAAACATGTCGGGGCGTTCTTAACAATTACACGAGAGTGTAAACCGCTTAATACAGTACTTAAAAATTTCTCACGAAAGTCTTGTGCCCAGAACTATATTTAGGTAATCATCAAAAATATACATTTTAAAACGATTAATAAAATATGATTAGAACAATGTCGTCGGAATCGCTGGCTGTACTTGATGTCGTGGTGCAGTTAGTGTGGTGCCACACTGGTTGCGACGAACCTAACCTAACCTAGCTTTTTTTTAAATGTTTGCCTCAAATTTTGACAATTAGTTCGAATTAATAAGAAGTTTTGTGAAAATATAAGAGTATTTACCTTTATATGTACACTGAAAAAATATATTGTTCAACCAGTTTAACTACTTGAGAAATAGCCAAATTGCTTCGTAGTAACCAAAATTTCAGTGTAGGTACCTATTAGTGGCGAGGCTTCTACAGAACCCGATTCCCATCAGGTTGTCCAGCTTTAGAGTGGTTAAACAACCGTCTTTATTGGAGGAAAAGTAAGTTGAATCTACTCCAGGTTGTCCAGGGATTTGTGTAACGTCACGCCACTATATGCACTATCTATACATAATTAATCTATGCGTGCTACTGCTTTTATCGCTTCGTTCTGTCAATATTATATTATCACTGATAAGTCAATAATATAAGTAGGTATAAGTAGCTTACATCAAAATATAAACCGAAGTTTCCAAATCTGACTTCAGATACCATATTAAATCTATATCCCCAGCTTACATTATAAATATGGAAATGTATTGGTTTCACATTTGATATATTCACGTAAAGAACGTTCGTGGCGGATCCTCTATTTCCGTTATCATCATATAAACCTATTACCACACCTCCTGAAAATGTTTATCGGTGTTATGGATTAAGGTAAAATATAAATGTTTAGGCTGCATAGCAAATAAATAGTCATACACGTATATACATCAGTGGCGTGACGCCGAACATTCTTTGGACCTTGAATTTAACTTGTAAATTTATCAAATTTATGATTTTATCACAGACATATCGTCAGACAGATATTGGGACAGGTGAAACTAAATATAAGCTGATAAAAACATAACCCTCCTGATGCAAAGTCACAGTATATCCTGATAACTGTAACAAGGTCGGTATATATTAGATTACATTCTATCTCCCACGCAATTTCTTGCCAAGCAGAAACGGGTATTAAATAAGTAACATAATGCAGGATCTTAGATTATCGCAACCTGTTGGTAAAAGGATAAAAGCACACCTCCCAATCACCCAAGTTACAACAATTCTAAACTTAATTGTTAAATAAGTTAAGATTGAAATTGCTATCAATTTCGTCTTCAACATATCGCTTTTTAGAGTTAGGTGTCGTATTCACATAATTTACATTTTCCTTTAGCATAAATAATTCGTATTACTGTTCATTCTTGTCGACGCTTCCATATACTTACTCGTATATTTTGGGTTAAATTAATCGTGAATTCACTAGCATTAGGTAGTGGACAAGGACAAAGCATAAGAGCAAACTTGATAATTCTAATGTAGTTCCAGATCTTCCATACAAAATAGTTCCGGATTTAAAACGCTTATCAAATATATACAAATCTAATATTAGTTTATAAGTAAAAGAGCTCTTTATCATCAGCAGTCAAAAGATTACCACCGTTGGAGTAGGTTAAATAGCTCCTCACCGAAGTACATTCCCAAAGTGTGAACTCACACAACCTTCACCAGATTACCACTCCATATTATGGCTAGCATGTCCACCTACGCTGGGCGCCTTATCGTGCTATACGAGATATCGTGGTTCTTCTACTCTAATCAGAATCAAAACATAGTTTTCACCCACTTACTTTAAAAACTTTCACCTTTAAAGTTTTAAAAACGTTATTAATATATTACTGTATATATTACTTAAGTCTGAAGATAAAGAATAAATTAATATTAATATTCAGTGCTTGGAACTAATCTTACAATTTGCGTCTCTTTATGACAAAGCTACAACTTGCATATTTTTCACAAATACCTACCCTCTTATCACTAAGTGTACGGCCTGAGTGTACACTTAAAGCTGAGCGTTTGGCGGAGCGGCCAAGCGGAGTAGATAAACACAGTGTGCTCAGCACGAACGCCGCACCCCCGCCCCGCTGCACGCTCAACTCGAGAGTCCACTGAGACCTTACACTAAAGTGCCAATATCTCACTTGCAAGTTGCAACTAGATAATAACGTCTGCAAGGTTATCCATAGCCACATATGTGACATATGTAAATTAATCGTCTAGAACGTTAATCCCATGCACGGTTTATGTTGAAACCCTTAACCATTGTAAGCTGAAATCTTCTGCTAATTGCAAATTATGTCTAACTAGTTTTATCCGTGGTCCACTTGAACGTGGGTTGAATTTTACTTTTGTTCTCCTAAAATCCGTCTACAGCAGTGGTTTCCAAACTTTGGGCTGCGAAATTCAAAATATGGTGCGTAAACGCTTCGAATTGAAGGGCGGATACATCATTACGCCGGAGGAAAAGAATTTCTTCACATTTGGTTCCCAACTAAATACGCCTAGTTAAACCTAGTTAACGCTTGAATGTGAAGCCAGGGGGGGTATTCGACCAATTTTAGAGATATAATGGAGATCTCTCCTTTTCATCGCCATCCGTCACTTTTGACGTGTGCCTACTTGACAAGTGGCGATATCCCCAGAACATCGCAACTTCGTCAATTTGGACGCGCAAAATTTTCGTTTCCTTTGTATGTGACGGCATAAATAACAGGCGCATATTCTAAATTGACCACGTAGTGCGTGAAATTAGTCCGTTACGTTTCGTTGAAAACAGAAATTTATATACATGAATAACATTTTTGACAATCATTATCGCCTTCGTATTTCCAAAATTGAGATGAGATATGTCACTTTTAAGCTCATCGCATTTAAATGACAGTTCAATGGCGATATAACTGTTATCTAATGGAGATTTGACGTTTGGCGATCACTCAAATGTCAATCTCGAATTGGGCCCCAGTTTTGGTTAGCCACGGGCTAAGTTAGATCCGTGTGCGCATCTGTCACAATGTCAATGCAATGTCACAAACAATACGTCTCTGTGATTGGTTCGTGGACACGCACACATAAACACAAAAGCTAAATATAAAATCCTTCGCAAATCTGTTGTATGAGTCGTTCTAGGCGTAAGCGTAAGTGCTTATTTTAAGGTTCCCGCGAACAACTAATACAATGATCAGTTACTTTGGATGGTGACTGTTTAACTTTATTTCGGCTTGTGATTATAGAACATGTAAATATTTAGACTTCGAGTACCTTATTTATTTGGCTTGCGGTTATGGAACATAACATAGGTCCAAAGCCTGTCAGGGACAAAAAACTTGTACCTACTGTTCACTATACTTCACTTTGATGGAACCACACATCAATTTTGACGTAGGTTAACCAAGCCACACGCAAGAAAACTTCCACTAAAGGCCTATTTAGACATTGATTAGTGAATAGTGCGAGTTTATGCTATTCCGCATTTTGTAGTGCACCTAATACCTACTGAGTTCAAATCGCTGCCAGGGCAAATATTTGTGTGATGAACTGGAATATTTGTTTCTGGATCATGGACCAATGTTTGTACTATGGGTACTAGACGACGATATACATATTTATTTATTTATTTATTTAAACTTTATTGCACAAAACAAAATTCAATACAAATGGCGGACTTAATGCCAAATGGCATTCTCTACCAGTCAACCATAGGGCCAAAGAGAGATACTAGAAGTGGGTGCATATCAGAAAACTGATAGTATGTACAGAGAGCACCTAGGATACAGGTGAATACAAAATATATATTACTGGAGCCTTACCACAATCTTTATAAAAACTATCCAAAAGCAGTGCAGTTCAGTTTAGGCACCTAAATTGAATCGCTGAATTTCGTACCATAACACATTTAAAGCAGCGCTGATTCTCGATCGCATAAAGTGAATGAAAGACCGATATTTGTCTCTGGTCTGCAATTGAGACGCTACGGCGCGTAAGGGATGCCGCTATGTGAGTTTCGTATATGTTTATCTCTTTCTGGCTTCTATCCGTTCGGTAACTAAAATATTACAAATTAATTTCGCAGCACACTTTGTTTAAAACTAATTGGTAATTTTGAAAAGAAAAGACATATATTTCATAGCGGACTTATGTTCTTTTTTTAATTTAATGACAATATTTGCCATACCAAATGCTTTATTGAATGAAATAAAGTTTAAAATGTCTGTATTTCAAAAGAATTGTAATTAAGACTCGGAACGTGTGCCGCCTTCCGCCTGTGATAATGTCATGTCAATCATTGACATGTAAATTTGTTAAATTTCAAATGAATTTTACGTGGTATGCCAATCTTCGAATTCAGTTTAATCCTCCGCGGATTTAGTGTATTCGTTCAGGGGAAAGAAATTGTGACCAGGAAATGCGGTGAAGTGATTTTATCACCCATATAATATCAAGTGTGTCAATGACAATGTTAAAAGCTCCGTTTTTATCGCCAGCTGTCTCCCGCCGAGATAGAGACCTTTGAAATCGGGCTTATATTTTTGACCCCATGATATCAATATTATCCAGCTGCAGTCCCGGCACTACGTGTACTTCAGCTCATTTGTGGTGTGCGTGCCGCGGCCGCTGCAGGACACCATCGCAAGTGCAGACTTCTGGCGGAAGGGTGTTGTGTTTCGGCAGTTCCGCGGTAATTTGCCGAATTATACACCAGATCAGACGACGCAAAGGACCCACGCGGTTGTGTCGCCTAAATTAACTAGTTTTAAGTCTTGTTTGGTGGCGCGAACTGGGGAAGGCCTATGTCCAGCAGTGGACGACTCCGGGCTGATGATGATGATGATGATGATGATGAAGTCTTGTTTATATGTATTTTTGTAGTTCAGTGCCTTATTGGTTTTATTACTGTAATGCTGTGTAACTTTTTTGAATAATAAATAAATTATCAACTGCTTAAAGATATGTTCAATTATAGTTGCCTATTTTAGGTTCAGTGCAAATGTTTGTAACTCCAGTTCTTTGTTTTACAAAATAGTTTACTTGTTTTTATAATTCAATCTATTAAAAATCATATTGTGGTTTAAGAACTTAAATAGTAACCAAATAAAGAAGCATGATGTAAAGCACCCTCGAGCGGCTAATTTAGTTACTACAGTCTGCAATGCTACGGAAAAAAAACGTATCTTACTATGAAATCCATACAAAGCTACGAGCTCTTTACCGTAGTATTGCAGTAGTCATATGGAACCGAAAAACACGAAGTTCTATCTACTTATTACCAGTAATGCACTCTTATCTATGCGCATTGTGCATCTTTTTTTTCCCCGTTGCATTATCCAAGAGATCGTATTATAATAACTTAAAAGAAATGAACTCGTCAGTATTCTGAAAAACCTGTCAAACACTTCGCTACCCTAAATTTTTCGGCGATGGGGTGCGTACGTACGTAGTAGTGCGTGTATATTGTAACAGAAATAGATATTAACGCGAGCGCAGCGAGCCCGAAATTTTTGGCCCGGGGATGCGTAGTAACACGATCAGATGAAAACGCGAGCGCAGCGAGAGCGAAATTGTTCGGCGCGGGGGTACGTAGTAACAAAATTGACCGATATAGTGTAAAAAGATCCGATCTGGCAACGCTGATATATGTATGGCCTATTGCCACCGCCCCTCTTGCCGGCCCGCGACCTCACTCGGCGCCCGCGCCCTATATTTGAATCATGTTCATGTTCTTACTTACAGACGCGCCCCGAAGATATTGACAAACTTACAAGCATGTTTTCGACCAAAACTATTTGTTCTTGTTATTTTTCATGTTCATTTTAAATTTTGGATTGACAAAAAAAGGTGAAAAGTAATAGTTGGTTGAAAGGCGCCAATACCAAAACAAAATGCAAACGGCCAGGGGCGCCTACGCCGCCCCTGTCGGTTTGGCGCCCCGGGCTATAGCCCGGATCGCCCTAGGGTAAATACGACCCTGAATAAAACGGTAGGAAGTTACACAGACACGTTTCCAGACCTGTGCGAGACAAGTCGCGAACAAAAGCTAAGAACTAATAAATATTCTACACAAAACTATCCAGAACGATACATTCAATGAGGAACTTTTTATCAGTCGCAAAATTTGACACTCGTGCGATTCAGTTTCGTCTCAAGTGACACATCGTGGTACGAAAAGTACTTGAAATGAGAGAATGAAATAGTTGAGACGCTCTTACTGAACTGTCATCTGAACTGAGTCGTAAATACAATGTCATGGTATGAAATAGCGATACAGTTCAGTTTAGGGCCTAAAGTGAGTCGCGTTAAGAGATCGTGGTAAGGCTCCTGTTTATACAAAAATACATACCTACTTACATAATAGATAACATCCATGACCCGGTAACAATATTCGAGTTTATATTTGCCCTTGTCGTGATTCGAACCCAGGACCGAAGGCTCAGGCAGCTGCACTAAAAACCGCGCCCCGAGTCGTCAAAGTTTGCCTCTTGACTGGCGTTCTTGTTTACAATCAGCATTACTTTTCTTACGGAGTAGTGGTTGTCTCGCCTTATCACATAGCCGTACGATCTGAATCCGGCCTCCTTTATTTTATCAGTGGTGTTGACAATGTAGTTTAAAAAGCCGGCAAAATATCACGTGTTGTCCAGCATTTAATATTTTCAGGGCCCGGTGACACCGTGTTTGCTACGCCGTAGGTCGTAGCTGCGTTTTCCCGCTACTAAAACTAAAACTGTAAACAAAAACGTTATTGTACCAGAGTGATTGCCACAGGGCTACGTAAATATGCAATGAAAGAAAGCTATGTGGGGCATACAGTGACTGGAAACCAAGAAAAAACCTATTGTTACCGAAACGTGCAGGGAAAGTGAAATGCAATTCTATATTTACGTCGTAATGTATGTGAGTAAAATCCGGTCAAGTGCGAGTCTGACTCAGGCACCGAGGTTTCCGTATAAATATCTATCCCATCTTAACTGGCCGGGTTAAGTTTGCACCAGGTATGTATGGCGCCTCATACAAATGACGTGCAAAGTAAACGCAACCGATAACGCTTGTTGTATGCGAGCGCCACTAAAATATTAGTTTTATTCTGTTTTTAGTACCTATTTGTTTTTTAAAGCGGCAACAGAAATACATCATCTGTGAAAAAAATACAACTGTCTATCACGGTTTATGAGATACAGCCTGGTGACAGATGTACAGACAGACAGACAGGCCGACGGACGGATAGCGGAGTCTTAGTAATAGGGTCCCGTTTTTACCCTTTGGGTACGGAACCCTACGAAACTGTAAGAAAACGTTGTCATTGCCGCAGGGCTGCGTAAATATTGCAATGGAAGAAAGCTACGTGGGGCATCTGTATGACTGGAGACCAAAAAGGCCCCTGTTGTCAAAACGTTCGGAGAAAGTGATGCAATTGTATGTTAACGCGTAAAGTTGCGTTGTCGTGAAGTGAAATATTGCGTTGTCGTTTACGTCGTAATGTATATAAATAAAAAGCAGCGCAAATGCGAGTCAGACTCGCGCACGAAGTTCCGAACAAATTATAAATGCACTGAATATTTCTCTGACGAAAATATAAACTGGATTGAGGGACAACATAATCTTTACCGTGAGTCATCTATATTGCCCCCATACATTGACATAGGTCGGAGCTACTTTACTATGTGCCAATAGATTTGCAATCACAAAACAAAAACATTTTAATGTAATGTAACAAATTTTCTTGTTTGTACTTTTTAATTTCATTGTATTATTATGATGTTGCCAAATTGTTTTGAACTGGCGGGAATTTAAAATTATTTAACCTTTCAATTTCCATATCTCCGTCATTTTGAAAAAAAGCGTAAATGGACCTGTAGGCCTATGATGGTTGCGTTGTGGTTGCGTTTATCACGTGATAAATAAGTGTCAAAGCATCCGTCACGTTTTGACCAATTGCGAGTGCAAGGGACAGATGCTTTGTCACTTATTTATCACGTGATAAACGCAACCATCATAGGCCCCCTGTGCTATTATCGATAAATAAAATGTATATATATTTACTTATCGAACCTACAATCAAAACTTCATAGGATGAGAAATGTAGCCTGTAGGCAAGAACAGCCGAAATACGAAAGACATTTTGGCGAAACTGAAATAGAGATGCTTTGCTCGTACGATCGAATAATTAAAAAAAAAAAAAGAGACTACTTCAAAATAAACTGAAACCCCAAAAATAACCCGTTCATCTACAGATTACATTTGAATCACCCTTTGAAGTCGGTGCCAAACATCACGTAAACTTCTTTCATGATTTAAATAAAATACATATAGCGGGTTGATCGGGGAGGTCATATCCCTTTCAATTATCCCCTAATTCCTAACCGTTGAGGAGTTATACCTTCCACCATCAGCTCAGCATAAGGAGATGATAACTATCACACGCATATACATGAATAACTTTATAATGGCGGACAAACATACATACAGACGGGTCAAGCCGAGAACCTGCTTTTTTTAAGTCCAGGGGGGGTATTCGACCAATTTTAGAGATATAATGGAGAGCTCTCCTTTTCATCGCCATCCATCACTTTTGACGTGTGCCTACTTGACAAGTGGCGATATCCCCAGAACATCGCAACTTCGTCAATTCGGACGCGCTAAATTTGCGTTTCCTTTGTATGTGACGGCATAAATAACAGGCGCATACTTTAAATTGACCGCGTAGTGCGTGAAATTAGTCAGTTACGTTTCGTTCAAAACAGAAATTCATATGCATGAATAACATTTTTGACAATCATTATCGCCTTCGTATTTCCAAAATTGAGATGAGATATGTCACTTTTAAGCTCATCGCATTTAAATGACAGTTCAATGGCGATATAACTGTTATCTAATGGAGATTTGACGTTTGGCGATATCTCAAACGGCATTCTCGAATTGGGCCCCAGTTTTTAGCCTTGACGTTATCGCAACGTCACATAACGTGGACTTGTGTAAGGAACAATATTACGAACGATTTATTTCATCTACGGTGCCTTTGGCTGAACCGTATTTAACGAGGATATTGAAAGGAAATCGATTCATCTGGGGCACTAATTACTTCCATTCAGGTGCTCTTTTTGTAACATATTACCCGTTTTGCATTTGACTGCAAAGGTGTGTTCAAACACATTTACGAGCACATATTTACAAGCTTTTATTTAACTTGCAACGTATGTATGTATGTAAGTAGGTATATGTTTGTTCGGGTGGAATCTTGCAACTCAATTTTAAAGCAGATATCGTCAACCGATTGAGCTGAAATTTTGCATACTTACTTAACTTTGATGACAATACAATAATATTGTACCATGGGGCTGATCTGATGATGAAGCCGGAAGGTAGCCATAGGAACTCTATAATAGAAAAAGCAATCCTATCGAGTTTAGGCTCTTTAGAATCGTCTCAGTGAGCACTTGATGGATATCCAAAGAAAAGCACAGTCGTCTATAAAAGCTTGTCACTAAAATTATTTTTTTGACAGAAACTTATTTACTTTAATCATTTTAATGATCTACAAGTATAATAAAACACTGATACTGACATAACTATTGACAAACACCGCAAACAAAACCATTGTAGGTATAAACATGAACATGAAACGTGAAACACAATATTTGTAGGGGTTTCTTATGATATCTATACTATTATAGAATTCTACCATTGTATTGAAAGTCAGTTTTCTATGGCAGTCATTCTTTCAGAAAAAATCTTACCATCGCGATGCAGGATATGTATGGACGCACGACGCAAGCTGTATCTACAGCGACATCTATTGGTAAACATTTCTTTGTCCTCTAATCACAACCGAAACAGCTGACAGAACTAACCAATCTTGGTACAGGGCTTGCTGAATATCCAAAAAGTGAGAGAGAGAAGGTTATATTATACTTTTTACCCGACTACACAGACGAAGTTGCATGTCAAAATCAATCAAATTTACTACACACACGAATCGTACGACCAATCAATTTTAAGTTGTATCTAAGTAGACAAAGCTTTCTTTTTTAAGTCAGTTTGCATTTAGTCTTGACGTTAACTTTTAGTTTCATACGGTCACTCGCCCTTTGCTTCAAACTTTGTTTAGTTTAAGAAAATTTGCATACAAACGATAATTTAATAGCTTATTTAAGCATATTCACAGTCTCTTACAGTTATAAAACTATAAACGTTAACACTAAGTTTTACAATTCTAGAGCAAAGTACAAAATAACAAATATAACTGAATGAAAATTATACATATCATCATCATTATATATACATATTATCGATCCGCCCCGGTTTCGCACGGGTGTAATGCTGACAAATTATGCATGTTTTATACATTTATAAACCTCCCTCTTGAATCACTCTATCTATTCAAAAACCCGCATCAAAATCCGTTGCGTAGTTTGAAAGATCTAAGCATACATAAGGACAGACAGACAGCTTTATACTATGTAGTGATGATGCGAATATGATATACTTACACCTAAAGTTTTGATGTCCTCAATTTTTTCTCACTTACCTACAGTTTTTTGCTCCCTAAAGGCGTTAATAATAAGTTTTCTTATCTAATATAACGAGACCAAACTTAATAGAGCTGCGTCACCTTGACCGAAGATTTGTCGCCATCCATCTCCATCATCAGATCAGCTCGATGATATCAAAACGTTGTATTGCCAATTTGCCACCGAACTTATCACTAAACCTTTTAGCTTAATTGGATTCTAGCGAATTCGAGCCGACTGAGTCGAAATCGGACTAAAATATTTCCATATTTAAAAAATACAAGTAAATTTAACATACGAATAAGAAAAACTTTAGATATGAGTATAACAAAGGTACAAATATTTGTACAGATAAACCATTTATCAAAATCATCGAAAAAACAACGATATCAAAGAACAGACAAATCGATAATTTACGCAGCAAATACATAACTTTTTTGCTCTTAAGCACTAAACCGTAAAGTTTTTAAGCAACAAGTGAGGAAAACCAGCTAAAAACCGCGTGTTTCATTGTCCCTGCGATCTTGTGAAGTACTGAAATTGGTGTGTACTTACAGTGCAACGCGCGTGGGGCGTCGCTCCGCCCAGCGGCCGGTATATAAGCGGGCTGGAAGGCTTCTCCGGCACATCGGTACCAACCACCGTCACAGGCAGTCACCACCGACTCAACAGCCACTGAGGTACGTACATATTTATATTTATTTCAATTGTGTCTGAAAAATAGAAACAAAAAAGCGAGCGCGAGTAGATGCGACAAAATTGAAAACTTTTTCTATTTCGAAGCCTACTTTTTACTCTTACATTTCTGACTCTAAATTCAATAAAAAGTATAATAATAATAACATCATATTGGTAACATTAATGCAACAGACAAGTCAGTGCGCCCATTTTACAAGAAGTTATTTCATTTTAAAGTAGGTAACCAAACTTTAACTTTACGTGACAGTTTACTTTTAAAGTTATTTACTTATTATATAGCAAAACATTCAATTCCTTTAAATAAAGTATACAATATTTTAATCAGTTTTTAAGAATCTCTTGTCAAAAAGTTGAAAGGAAAGTTTTGGAAAATGTAAAACTTTCGCTAAGTAACTAAAATTATTATCTGTCTTTAGAAATTTATATTTATGAATGATGTTTTACATTTTTGTGCTTATGTTGATAAAATTCTTTATGATTTATGATATAGGTTGGTTGGCGTTACTAAGTGAAAAAGCGACCATGTTTTTAAATCCTTAAATTTTATTTCATTCTTTAAGATAAGTTTCAAATGAATTCTAATTATTTACCTATCTACCTGGGCAATTAAAATGAGAGTTGTTGAAATACATGACTTAATAATTAATAACTCAATTAAAACTAAATTATAAAATAACAAGGTTCAAAAAACACCGCTCCCTGTCATTTCTTTTCCAAAGGTGCCCATAACGCTCGCAGCATTTCCACGTTGGATCGCAATGGACACCCTTTGTACCAGAAATGAATCGGAGCGGGGGTCTTCCCCCTTTTGAAATGCAAATATTAAAACCTCTATTTGTACAAGTTCCTTAATATTCGTTGTAGTCCAGTCCAGTATTTCATGCCGCATTTTCGTAGAAATATTTTGAGGGTAAATTAAGGTTTAAGGCATTTTTATTTCATTGTTTAATATTATAAGCAGAATGCTACGTATTTAATAAATGACAATAAAACTTGCAACAAGACGCTATTAGAAATACTAGAGCTTAAAATAAATAAGATAAAAATAACAAAAAAAAATACTTTTATAAGATAAGATAATCATTTATTATCATGTCTTATTTTAGAAAGTAACAGCATTTGATGAGTACATAAAGTAATAAAAAATATGTTAAGTATAAAACCTTTAAATGATAAATATCATTTAAAATTAAGCCTTAAATTATTATCCTAGGTCCCAAAAAGGCATGGATGAAGTGTTTATTATTTCCAACAAAAAAAGGGATCAAATACTATTTTCTAGTATTATTTTCCAATAGTAATAACAATATAGTATTTTATACTTAAGCGGGAATGTGTTTCAACTAAAAATTAAAGTGCAGTAAAAAGCTGTCTACGATATTTTAATGAAAATATCCACATGTGGATATTTTAATTTTAATTTAGTCGTCTGTGCACTGTGTTATTTCAATCGTATAATTATTGTGAGCTACTGGGTATTATTTATTCAGTACAATTAAGCAACTAGTAAAAGGAGTTACGATAGTTCGCAACAGGTGTCGTTCCTCCATAAGCCGCGAAGCTTAAGGTGGAAAGAAATTAAACATAGTTCTATCGTAAAAACGTTAAAGTATTCATAAAATTGACTGCTCTTTTAGGTATCACGATTTTATTTGCCCCGCTGTCGTCAGTTTCATCCTTCAGTAGATACAATACTGGTCAACAATTTGAATAGGTATATCCGAACATATTACATGAAAAAGTTCACTCAATAAAAAACACGAGTTATATTCCAAGCAAACAATTTTATTGATATCTTATATACTTTATACAATATTTGAAAGGCCTCAAACATCCTGCGAGAGGCATTAGACTTCAGTTTACGGCTTTCAGAGCGGCAGTGTTTCAATTTGCCCCATCGTAATATTTCGGCACTTAAAATATTGTTTGTATGTTATATAAATAAACATAATTATGCTATTGGTTGCCTAACTAACAAGGTTAGGTATGGATATCATATGATTCAACTACGTATTATGTATATCTATTTACATACAAGCACTGTATCAGAATAAATTCTTTAGTAGGTACTTATTACTAAATCCATTATTTTGCCTTACCGTTGTCATGATTCGGATAGATCTAATCTATAGGGGATTGATAGCGGTTTCCAAATAACGGTATATATATATATAGTGTGGAAAAAACTGCCTTAAATCCCTAAGGTAATTTTACTTAAATAAAACATTATTATGTTTTTAATATGAAACAAAACTGCATTCAAAAGGTTTTCTCAAATTCGCTTGCAACAATTATTCGCAACAGTTATTCAATAAAAATATTATATTATATTCTATTACCTGTCACGCCCGGGATATGAAGCTACAAAATTTTTAGAAACAAACATTATTTATTTTATTTTAGTAATCGATAGGATTAACAACAATAATCCTAATAAAAGTTTGGCCTTAAAAATAAAATTATGATGATGAAATCAAGCAAAAATTATGTTTTAAAAACCAAATTATAATTTTTTTCTTACAAAGCAGTTTCGTATTTTTTTCTAAATAATATTTATTATAACAAAACGGGGCTGAATCGCGTTCAAAAAGTGTTCATTTAATTACCTCGAAGTTCCGAATGTCGTGATGTTACGTTCATGGTCTCGGAGGCCTCTATCTTAAAGACCCGGCCTTGGCCTCTCCCTTAGAGACCAGAAGAGTCTTTTTTTAGCCCTAGAAAAGTTAACGTTTACCTATGTCCGAAGAGTTTATGTGTATGGCATTAAGCTGTCAAACGGATGAGCTGCATATACTCCGGAAAATTTACAGCTCCCAAAGAAAAAAACTGCGCAGTGACACCGCGGCAAAAGCCTATTAAGTAATAAAACGTTTGTCCTTTTTTACTGCATCGGGTACACACATTTCATCGGATTATATTGCGCGACTGAAAGGATATCGTGGATAAATCTTAATTAACAGAGCCCGCTTTTGACGGTGGGATTAATGTCCCCTTGGGGAAATATAGACTCTAAGAATATACAAAACTCTGATATTAATATGGACAGTTTAATTTATAACATACTAGCTGTGCCCCGCGGTGTTACCCGCTCATCCCATGGGAACACTAAATTTATTCGGGATGAGTATCCTATGTCCTTCCCCTTCTTATGACACTATCTATATACCAAATTTCATCTAAATCGGTTCAGCGGTTTAAGCGTGAAGAGGTAACAGACAGACAGACACACTTTCGCATTTATAATATTAGTATGGATATTTTCCTGTAGCGTGGCAAACATTTTGTACACCCTTCGACAAAAGTATAATTTTTAGAGATTAAAGGAGCTAGTACCTACATACTTGTCTATTCGGCCAGTATCGAAGACGACCGACGACCACAAATCGTCTGTAAAAGATTAAATGCAATCCAATGAGTTCAGATAATGAGAGAGAAAAATCTGAGGTTAAATTTTTAATCTTACCTAGAATTTAACCTTAATTTACATATATAATGGGGAACGTAGTTTAAACAATGTGGAAAAAAAAAATCTACAGTATAGACGGATAGAATAGATATGGAATTATATATTTATATACTTATAATCCATAAATATCACATAACATACCTACTTCCCACTTGTTCGTGCATTTATGCTAAAGGTTACATACTCTATTTTAATCCTCCCTCATCAAGTCCACTCTGTTTAAAAATAGCAAATGTATGTCAATTGTACAAATTACGTATATCGGTTTATTGAGATTAAAGGCAATTGCCGTGATTGGTTGCACGTGGAGCGATGCTTAACTCGGTAATGTCGTATCCCCATACGACCCCGTGAATAACATACCTGCTCAGGAGAGGGTTCATATAAATAACTGGGACTGAATTATCGTTACCATCGCGTTCTCTGTCCGTTCCGTTAAAGGGGTATAATTTGATTGTCATTGACTTATAGCATTTGAACGATACCGATATATCACGGGCCCTAGTTCCATATATATTTGATATGTCGGAGAGATCTCCGATGTGGCGATGTACCTAGTACATATATTATTATATCGCCTTTCACACCGGTCGCATTAAGTTTGTGCCTCATTTAAAGCAACGCCAATGTCGCTATAGATATCAAGCGCAAACTTAAGACTGCACCGAGCGAAATGTTAAAAAATAGGCAGTTGCCGTTAAGTAGACAACGTCAACACTAGTTGTTTAATCCATTTCTAAACTATATATTTAGCTTTTCGAAGAATGTGTTAACAACTTCTCCGTAAAAAAATTATAAGATTATTAATATTTTACCCTAGAAAACTAAGTAAAGTTGGACGAAAACTGTAAAATCTTAAGCAGGCGTTAAGTGTTTTTTTATACTTTAACAATGGAAATCTATTCTGATTTTCAGTTCAAAAAAAAGATGAATGTTTACATTACAATTTTTCCGCATCAAATATTTCAATTATTGTTTGGTATTAAAGGTACAGATTTATCAAAAAGTGCTTTTAATTCTCCATACATTTTTACTATGGCGGCCGCGCGCCGATCTAAATACGCATTCCCCGCGCTCTATGGTCCAGTCGCAAACGCTCGGCGCCCTCTTAACTTGACAGCAGTAACGTGGAAATTTATGTTATACAGCTCGGATCGTACAAACGAAAACACTGATAACTGTACATTTGTAAACTAATATAAACCTTAGTATAACGTGTTAAAGTCTATGGGTATATAGTTAACTGTGTCTTCGTCTCTACCTAAGCATCGTGGGATATACCTGAGACATTACTTATTTGGCGATATTTCAAAGTACACTCGAATTAGCGCCCCGGTTCAAGGTGTCTAATTTGATTGGATATATATGTAGCCAATTGAACCTATAGGCTACATTAGAAAACATGGTCGTGATGCTAATAATATGTTTAGCCTTTCGATTTTAGGGCTAGATTATGATGTAGGTATAGAACTCCATCCATACGAATTCTACAAATCTACGCGACACACGAATGTTGCTTATAATAACTGTGAGTAAAACTGTCATTTTCAATATTAATAGGTACAGTCGAGTTCATTTACATCTACACACTTACGAGAACGACCCTATTGTCAGGAGCATAAAATCGTGTTCAGATATTTTTGTTCTCGTAAGTGTGTAGATGTAAATGAATTCGACTGTATCGTACTGAGGACAAATTCCGGTTATTAAATAATTGGTATCGCCGATTTATCGCACTGGCGGATTTTTTTAAGAAGTTGCTGCTGAAATCATTGTTTAAATAATGCTAAGCAATAAAATGTAACATATAGCTTTAAAATTCATTTATTATTCAATATTTAACATACAAAGTCAAAAGGTCAAATCGTAATTATACTTAATACCAATTGTAATAGTATGGGTTATGCCCGATTCCACCTAAGACGTGTTTATAGGAGACACAACACAATACATCAGATTAAAAATGACCTACTCACTAAAAATACGTCTATCTAAAGCTTATTAGCTTATTAGCCTAGGACAAGTGGTCCAATTAGGTAGGTCCAACTTCGAGAAAGAGGTCAACCGCCGAATCCAACTCGGCTGGGCAGCGTTCGGGAAACTACGCAATGTCTTTTCGTCCGACATACCTCAGTGCCTCAAGACGAAAGTCTTCAACCAATGTGTGTTACCAGTGATGACTTACGGCACCGAAACGTGGTCTTTCACTATCGGCCTCATCTCAAAGCTCAAAGTCGCTCAACGTGCAATGGAGAGGGCTATGCTCGGGGTGTCTCTACGTGATCGAATCAGAAATGAGGAAATCCGTAGACGAACTAAAGTGACCGATATAGCTCACCGGATAAGCAAGTTGAAGTGGCAATGGGCAGGCCACATAGCACGCAGAGCAGATGGCCGATGGGGCCGAAAAGTGCTCGAGTGGAGACCTCGGACCAGCAAGCGCAGCGTAGGACGTCCACCTACAAGATGGACAGATGACCTTATAAAGGTCGCCGGAAGGCGCTGGATGCAGGTCGCTTCCAACCGGTATATATGGAAGTCCAAAGGGGAGGCCTATGTTCAGCAGTGGACGTCCTATGGCTGAGATGATGATGATGATGAAAGCTTATTAGCTTATATCTAGCATGTAAAATCGGATAATTCACGAAATTTAATTGCCTTTTGTAATTTAGTAATTAATATACTATTGCGTCGTTTTGCTATTGAATTGAAGATACTATGCGCGTTGATGTCTTTCGAAACATCTTTTTAGTCAAACTTTTTTCAAGTATTTTAAAATACACCTAAAAATATCGTGCAATTTACTTATTATTACCTATATATATCACCTATAGGGTAACCTGGTCTAGGAGTACGCACTTAAGGTTCAAAATATTCTAAAAAAAATAAAAATTATGTCTATGAAATCAAGAAGTCATTTATTACGTCGACAATTTAAACATCTTCCATAAAGTAACACAAAAAGGAACAAAATTATGTTAAACCTCTCAAAAAAACAATAATAGTAAAATGGGAAATGCGCCCCCTTACAATTACAAGTCCTGTTGAGTAAGAGTACGCGTCTACGTCGATAAGAGTACGCGGGTCGGAAATTACAATTAAGTACATTACTGTGTACAAAAGGCATAGTTACCTCACACATTATATAGTATATTTTTAGTTAATTATATGTATAAAATAAAATAAAAAGCAATAAAACCAACTTCAAAATAATTTCGTGTAAGAGTACGCGCGCGTTCCTCATTCAAGGTACGTAACTGCGTAGGTACTCGTGCACACACCAGCCAAATCGAAAATGAGCGGAGAGCAACGCCATCTCTTAGCATTGACCGGAATTACGCTCGCCGCGAGCGTTAGGTACCGTATTTGAAAACACAACAGTTCACTTCGTTATTACAAAATAATTGCAGGTTCGTGTCAAAAATACTTTGAAAATGATAAAAAACTTTAAGGATTTAAATAAAAATCTTTAAAGTTACGTAAATTTTGCGTTTTCATCTGGTTTTGATTTTTTTTTCGCACAGCACTCCAAGTTGACATCGAAATGCGACTGAAGTTAGCCGAGTCTCGTAAACAACGTCACGGTTTTTGATGTCGCGTACTCTTATCGGATGCGTGCTCTTAAACCAGCCTACCCTACAGTCTTTGCTTATCCTTCGAGTGAGTGAAAAAAGTTATTGTATCTGTATCGATAGCGATTTGAGTTAACGGATAGGCTAGCTAGGTTGATAATACATATAATTATACTCCTTCCTTTCGACATTGCCGTAGTAAAAAAGAGGCCAACATTGGCTATCTGGGCTGATCAACAAACTACTTTTTACGTGCTTTTACATTTTCATAAAGCGTGTCTTTAATATGTGACCAACTTGAATGAAGATTTTTACGTTATTTCAATAGAAGTGAATCGGACAAATAGCCGCAGTCGAAAATGTTGTTATTTTTTTATGTTTCTGGACAATGAATATGAATATGAATATCTGTCTCTATCACTGCTGGACAAAGTTCTCCACAACGATCGATCTTGCGCCACCTTCATACAATTTTTACCCGCGATCATAACCATGTCGTCGGTCCACCTTGTTGGGGCCTCCCAACGCTGCGTCTTCCGGTCCGCAGTCACCACTCAAGAACCTTTTTGCCCCAATGGCCATCGACAATGAATATGTATCTTCGTTGAGTGGTCTAAACAGACTGACCACACAATCTCCTACTAAAAGATGCAAATTAGCTTAGGAAAAGTACGCTTTAGAGAGTTTATAATTAATCGTGTTAATCTACGGATTATGCTCCCTACTTGTGTGAAATTGTGATATGCTAAAATTACTTGGGTACATAATATAACGGGGAGTGCTAGTTATATTACATACTATGTACATCCGCGTAGAATTAGTACCTACTTTCACTACATTTTTCGGGATAAAACCTTTCAAAGGATAAAACAAACCTATGTTCTATCTCGGGACTTAAACTATCGCCATACCAAATTACGTTTAAATGGATTTAGCTGTTTAAGCGTGAAGAGGTAGGTAAAAGGCAGACACACTTTCGCATTTATAATATTATGTATGGACGTGTGTGTACTCAGTTTATATACGCTACGTATTGAATCCGAAAAAATTAGAGGGTCTCAGTACTGACTACTTAGTGAGTCTTAGGTAGGTAGTATTCAATTAACATAGCCATGTGGTAGCTTAATAGAAGACAGAGCACTCCTAAAAAGTAGGGCCGCGGATTCTAGTTAAATTTTGATTTGAGTAGATCACCCTTCTTTTTTTAACAATCTTTACCCCTAAAAAATGTTAGTATTCTTGAAGTTATCTATATAAAAATAAGTGAAAAAGTTTAATTGGAAATAAATTAAAAAGTTTATGTATATTACGTAAGTAACAAGTTAATTTTGATATTAGGCAGTGAAGCAATATTGTAAGGAACCTGTTATTAAAGAACATGTTTCTTGTCTTTTTTCTTCTCTTTTAAAATATGCATTAGTGCAAAATTGCGCAGAAGTCAAGTATCACTTGTGTGCTAGTAGGATGCAGAATATTTTATGATTTTTTTTATCATAAAACACTTTATTTAATAGGTCATAGCATAGTCTATTAACAAAAGATTTCAGAAAATACGGAGGAAGCTCGCAATAAAAGAATGATGGTGATGACAACGATTGACGTCATCCGTCAACGGCGACACCCTGTCAAGTGTTTCTGGCGTGTGCGCACGTGGTTCGAGAATCCCAGCTTGTTCACAAATACACGATCACAAGAGGGACTGTAAAGTTGTCCGTCAGCGTTGCACGCCTGAATTGCGCCTTACGAAGGTCGCGTTTCGAATCGAGGTCTAAAAAAATAAACCTTCACCGAGGAGTAAAAATAATAATAATGGATAAATAAAATATTCTTTGCGCGTTAAAACCTCAATGGACTAAAAACAAATAATATAAACAGACAGTGAAAAGCTATAAAATAAAACACTAACGACTCTAAGCTGTGTTAAATTTTATTATTTTAACTTGCAGTTGCACGCTCTCTCTCTAACTACCCTCGTATTCTGCTTTTAAATAATAGCGAAAGCACTTTAGTCCGGTCCTTGGAGAAACGTTTTATATTATAAGTGGATTGTTTTTATTTTATTTTTATTTTTAAAGCATTAGCGGTACACGGGTGAGATCCTCGCGAAACTTTTATGGCACACCTTAAAACACTTTCCAACTGAAGCACATGCATTCTTAATGAGGCACGTGAAATAAGGAAACGAAAAATGTCAACGTAATATCTGCTTTAAGATAACGGCTTTCAGTTCATAACGGTGAAATAAAGGACTTTGAGAAAGTTTATTCAGTGGCCGTTTAATAAGAAATATTTCTAACTTGACACTAACTGAAGTTACTGACTAACCTTGGAATGGAACCTAAGGAAATCGAGATGAATAAAAATAGAAGAAGTAAACAAATAAAGCTGGGATCAATGCACCTTGGTTCGAAAATACGATTCCACTGATTCCACATAAACTGCTAAGCTAGGTGTCGTCATTTTGCGTGGCAGCGCATTAACGGTAGTGGCGCCCAACGTGGGGCCAAATTTAATTTTTATCAGTATTAATATACCGGGTGGGCCCTGTAACAGGAGCAATAAATTAAAACATAGATTCGTCCCTTGAAATTAAACAACATTTGTTAAGCAACTTCTAAAAATAACATGTATTAAATTACATTTTTGACATTTTGTAGAATAAAGTTTAGACAAAGAAGCAGTGTATTGCGAAATGTCCGATATTAGTAGAGTGACAGCTGTGTCAATGCTCAGGGAATGTCAACGCTGGACGACATACATTGAAAATACTATTTAATTTGTTTGAAATAATAAAAAAATTAAAACTGACTTTTTTCTAAATTTGCTGATCAAATGTTGTTCTGTTTAACGAGTAAAATCTATATTTGAATTTTTTGCTTATGTTACAGGACCCACATTGTTTAATATTATTATCAGTATTATGACTGATTTAGATTTACTTCTCAAGTTGGTGTTTCCTCGATAAGGATATGAAAAGGATACCAAGGATAGGATATATAAGTAATGTATTTAACTAAATTGATATTTATTTCACTCAGAGCAAGGGATTCATAATGATACCGATAAGGTATTGGCCGAGAGGCTTTACTATACGGTCAGTCGCTAAGAAACATAATTAACAATTTTCAACGAACTGAATTCCCTTATGGACATATTCCATATTAACTAATTAGGTATTATTTCTTTATTTAGATGACCATGATGCGTGGAGCCGGCGGAGCGCTGGCCGTGACCCTCGCGGCGCTTTTGGTCTGCTGCAATGCCGACCCTCATCAGGTACGTTTACATTTTAGTCCCCTGCCTCACCAGGACACCACAACGAGGGCTTCAGCTATTCATTCCAAACTCACTCGCGACGCGCGCTGTCATGACGCCCCAGAGAGACGTTATTTTTGACAGAATCTTCGGGGAATTCGATTGGCAAACCGACATTAGTTCCAAATTCTCCAGTAACAAAGACAAGACATTAAATCATTTTGTGAAAGAAATACGCAACGCCTAAAAGCAGAACAAGCCTTTTAAAACTACTAGAATATATTTTTATGGTTTTAACAACGAAATAATCGACGGAAGATAATAAAATAATATAATTTCTATACGACTTACTTAATATACGAAACCTGACAATTTTAATTGTTATATAAATCTCCTCGCATCAGCCCCGGAGTGTGACGTATTTTTGTGAGCAGATGGGCATTATTGTGTGATGAATGTTTGAAGTTTTGTGAGAGGATGGATGTCCGTTTGTCCTCTGTTTGAATTTGTAATGTATAATTGATTTCGTTAATGTATGTTTTTCAAATGTTTGTATATCATTGTTATATTATTATTTATAATTTTACAGTGACTTGGCTATCTGTTATGCTGTGTAATTAAGTTAAATAAATAAATAAAAAGTTAGAATTAAGCTTTTTCTATGTGTTTTGCCGTTGCAGTGACTTCCTATGGAGCCAATGGGCCTTCAAACTTCTCTGTCAATACAGTATATAACTTTAATGCTGAAGCACTATAAAAGCAATGACGGGCGGTATTAACCTTCATCAAGCGCTTAAGTGGTTCTGAAGACTACTTGTTTGCTATTTACTTGATTACTTAGTTTAAAGACCGTTTTTAACTTATCAAAAAAAAATCGAAATGAATTATGGAAAAAGAGATATTGTCAACCGGTCAAGCACGAGTCGATCTATACACGATAGATCACCGTACGGAAAAAAGGCCCAGAAATTTGCTTGTACGGTTTAATTACAACCGACGCATATGCCTTATTGTTAAAGTTGAGTTAGGTTCATTATTCTTTTAATCGATTAATAGTACAGTTCAGACTGAATAAAAGAACCGCTGTGACAGACAGACGAACCAACACTTAGCAGAACCTTAGTATCCGAATCCCATCAGAATCACGGAACCTTAAAAACTAATCTATTAGGTATCTATTCACAACAGGCTCAAAACTGAGAAGTTGTTTTTATAATTCAACATCACAGACAAACCCAATGGACATAAATCCGTATTAGTAAACTTATACATAAAGTTCTAGTTCGGATAACTTGTCTATGTAAAGTGTTGTAACTAGTTAAGGGTCCAAGTCTAAGTTACGTGTGACTAGTAATGGTTTAGGCTTCGTTTCCACCAGAGACGTGCGAGGATGCGTAACGAGGGATATGTTTTTCGGTCATTCTCCAGATTTGTGTTCTAATTCTAATTAACGCGTCGCCATTTTTCTACTTACTTTTCAATCATTTTATCACAATTATAGAAACATATCGATCATTGAAACTTAAATGTGGATAGGGCACCTTTTAATTATTAAAGGTTCATTAGTTAGAAGCAAATTAAAATTTATATGACGCGTGAATTAGAAAAACGACGTGTTAATTAGAATATTTTACTTTTGTATAACGCGTGAATTAGAAAAACGACGCGTTAATTATCCAAATTCAATTATATATTTTTTAATTAAAATAAAAACGTTTTGTATAATAATATATGACTGATATGGTGACAGTTATATGATATAAGCTATGTTTTAAATAATATGAAAGTTGTATTTAAGTACTCAAGAAACAAGCACACCGGGCGTTAGAGTTACTAGGTAGGTTAGGTATGTAATTATGTATGTAAATTGAATTATTATAATAAGTTATAATAAATAATTTATACATGTACCCGCCCTCGCTACGCTTACTATATAAACTCCTCCTCCTTGCGTCAGTTGCCTCATTGCTGAGGGTCATGGTCATTCCCGGATGATGCGGCGCTATCTGTTGCTGTCAGAAGCCATGTGTAGAGCATTGTGTACTGTAGTGCCAAGGGTTGTGAGAATCTGGTCTATCCAGCGTGTCGTACTCCTGCCTCTTGGTCGCTTGCCTTCAACTTTTCCAGTGATCGTCAGTTTTTCCAGGTTATTACTGTCTTTCCTGGCAATGCGACCAAAGTACTGCAGAACCCTACGAAGACAGGTCTTCGACGATTTAGTTCAGATCTTGAGTTGGGCTAAGATTGGTGCGTAGGCGCGGCGTGTCGTCTATGGTATGCGCAGCATTCTTCTCCAGCAGAAAGCATCAATTCGATCACGGTCCGCTTTCTTCAGGGTCCATGTTTCTGAGCCGTATGAAAATATGAAGAACACCATGTTTCGGACAACTTCCGTCCTACATGAACCATTATTGCTAATGTTAGAACTCAGGTTCTCCGTGATTTTGAAGTTAAGTGTTCCACTGAGTTCTACCTTGCCTGTACAGGGTCTTTTGTACAGCTGTTCATAGTGGCCACGCCAGCGTTCTGCAATTTTGTCAAACTCATGCAGCGGTTCCTCATCGTGATGTTCAATGACCCAGAACTTGGGTTTGAACTTTCGACTCAGCAGCCGAACTTTCTTGAACAGATCCGAGGATTGTAATTTAAGTGGATGCGACTCAACTTCTTGGCATATGCTCGTTCTTGTCTCTGCGGCATTCCCTTTGAATTGCTTTACATAGTTTCGAGTATTCCCTTTTCACCTTGCAGTGTTGAAAGGCATTAATTTTAATTTCTTTCCGGCGCTGAATTAGGTTCCACGTTTCCTCAGCGATCCATGTGGATTCTACAGTCCCTTCCTCTCTTAGATACGATATCCTCAAAATCTTCATTTATTGCCTGGACTCAGCATCACCTGTCCGCGGTGGATCTAAATTCATGAGCGTCGCTTCCGTCAGATTCTGGAAATGGGATCGCTCTATTGGATTCTAAGTTCTGGTTTTAGGTCACGCGTTATGGTAAATGGCTTTGAAACGAATGGAGAAGGAGGCAACTAGTAACCGCATTCAGCTCAAGGGAAGGTTTTCACATTTTTGACAAATGACTTCCAGCGCTTGTCTACCAGTATGTAGTCTATCTCATTCCTAAAAGGACCCAGGTTCCAGGAGACTTTCAAGTGTAGAGTCATCTTTTGTGATGGTGAAAGAGAGTGCTAAAGTTATGGTCAGAAACAGAACACAGAACTCTGCAAGCCTCTGACCTCGTTCGTTCCTAGAGTCTAGACCATATTTTCCAATGGCGTCTCGGATTTCATGGACTATTTCTGAGCTTCCTGTTTTAGCATTCCAGTCTCCCATTACCATTGCGATTTGCCGGCTTGGTATGCTGTCTAGAGAGAAGATGTGACTATATATTATAGGTACCATTACTATTATATGTACAAATATTCTAGAAAAGAAAAAACCAAACTGATGATTACAATCGCATGGATGGTTAAATTCTAATTAACGCGTTCAACTTTGATGCGTGAATTAGACTTGTGAATTAGGGATTCTTGAAAAATACAAAATAACTTTTTATAGGTACATGTAATAATCTACAGAATCTAGTATGTATTAAATCATGCGGCTTTTTATGTACACTAAAATTCTCAGCGCAATAGAGTTACTGGTTGATTTTTAAAACGTGAACGTGTTAATTAGAAATTTCGTGAGCCAAAACGTGTGAATTAGATACTTACAGTCATAGTCCGCGACCCGTACACAGATGACACAACCGTCCCACACGGGGCTCTGGGCACGACTGACCGCTTCACCGAAATGCGTTAGTGAGATCCGTACCTACTTTCAGAGGACTTGTGTGATCACAACCGACCGCGACGCGTGAATTATTATACGTTTCGAGACAAAGTTATTATAATTGATATCTTTGTGATATATTATTTGTATTGACTAGGTTTTTTTTTCTGCAATTAAAATATGTATTCTTTTGTTTAATAAACTTGCTTACATTGTTTTTTCTTCATGTATATGATCAGGAGAAAATGGTATGTAAGTAATTTGGGTAGTGGGACGCGACGTGTCAATTAGGAGAATAGGACTAAAAGTTTTTTTTTCTACCCGAAGGGTATTCAATATTTTCTTGAAAACTCATGTACAGCTCAATAAAAATATAAGATATAATGAAATCAATGATTTTATATTTTTAAAGAGTGATGACAAGCAAAAATGCACGTCTGGAGAATGACCGTTTTGTTAACCAATGGAATAACTTCATTTACTTATCCTCTCTCAGCGCAACTGCATTCTATTGGTTAACAAAAACACATTCCTCGCACTCGCTACGCATCCTCGCACCGGTGGAAACGCAGCCTTACACTGGATGACATTAATCGGAAAGTGTTGTTTCGTGTTATCGTTAAATTCTTTATTTATTTCTGTACTCGTATTTCGAACACCCACCATTTTTGTAGGTAGTGGTTATTCATTTTGATGGAGTGATACTACTCAGAACTCATTTATATCTATTATTAATGGCCTTCGTGAATTTCAGTGGATTTCTCAATATTTTTAAACTACGCACTTGTGATGTTTAAGGAACTTTGTACAAATTAATCTCAGAAAAAAAAAACCGGCCGAGAGCATGTCGGGCCACGCTCAGTGTAGGGTTCCGTAGTTGCTCATCCTTCACAATAAACTGCTGTTTTAAGCCCGAGGTTTAAGTTAAGAAAGATTTTAAGCTCTATAAAAAGGTCGTAAACGCCCTAGAAACTGTAATCACTTATTACCTTCTGGAAGTCAACTTACGATAACTCAAAAACGGCTCAACCGATTTTGTTCAATATAGTTTTCATTGAAAGTGCTTATAAGGCCTCATTAACATGAATTTTTCCGATTTTTTTTGACCCGTGGTTGAAAAGTTAGAGGGGGGGGGGACACCATTTTATTTTTGTTTTTGGAGCGAATATTTTTAAAACTGCTGACTTTATCAAAAAATAATGTCACAAGACCCCTATTATTTTTACAAGACCTATTCAACGACACCCCGCACACCTGTGTTGAAAAGAAAAAAAAATCACCCCCACTTTAGGTGTTCGAGAGGTAGGGTAGAGCGGGGCTTAAAGGTCCGCGGGTAAAAAGGTCCACTATACCTAACTCCGAAATTAAGAGTTCGTTTGACATCGAAGTGACTCGACTGTGAGGGGTTTGCGGGGGGAGTACGCGTGCCGCCTCGCGCAGTGTGCTGGCGAACGCCGACCGGTCTATACATGTCTGCGTCGAAAAAAAATCACGTAATTAAAATATTGCACTTCATTTCCTTTTTGTCTACTGCTTTTATTTAAACCATTACAAGTGTGAGCTTGTTTTATACATGGTCATTTTATATATGGTTTCCTGTTAAGATGGTGTAAATCTGATGCAAATAATTGTTTTCTGCGTTATACCCCTGAAATGAAACTAAGTCACTACGGGACATAAAGGTCCATAAATTTTAAATAACCCAAGATATTAGAAATAACTCAAGTTGAGTGACTATTTTTGTTTTGTTTCGTTATGATTTTATGTTTTAAAAGAAGTTAATTTTAAAAGGGTATTCTATACCATAGGTTATATGCCTGAGACCAAAAAGTGAATCACAAAAGACTTAAATAAATAAATAAATAAATATTAAGGGACAATCATACACAAATCGACCTAGTCCCAAACTAAGCAAAGCTTGTACTATGGGTACTAGACGACGATATACATAATATATAAATACATATATAGATAACATCCATGACCCAAGAACAAATATTTTGCACAAAATTTGCGGGATTCGAACCCGGGACCGCCGACTCAGTAGGCAGGTGTCTACCAACCGAGCCAAACGCGTCGTCGAACTTAATGTCACAATCTCAAAATTGTGCCATAGTTATGTTTGGTAGAAAATATGTAAAAATATAATTGAGGTGATTTAACATGCCTTTCTTTTATATAGCTGTTTTAAATAACTACACAATGCCATATAAATTTAGTGGTCCTTTATGCCCCACAGTCGGGGCAAAAAGGTCCAATCGACTTCCTATATTGTTAATATCTGGCTTGGAGTTGAAAATTGTTTATTTTTAAATATTGTCACTAATAGACGAAGACCTAAGCTATCCTTTGCTATTGAAATCTTTTTCGTAAACAATATAAGTTAGCAGTTACCACCAAATATATGTAAAATGGCCCTTTTTGCCCCGCCCTACCTTACCCGAAAAAAAAAATTGTTTTAAATTTTATTTTACCGTTCTGTCGGCGTTATACATAGACATACTTATACCAAATTTCAGCTTTCTAGTACTAATGATCACGGAGCTAAGCCGCGGACGGACGGACGGACAGACGGACAGACGGACAGACGGACATGGCAAAACTATAAGGGTTCCTAGTTGACTACAAAAAATGAGACATTACATGTTTCATAAATTTATAAAAAGATAAAAGTTTGACGCTATACTTTATTAGTGGAATATGCTAAACCGTTTAAAACATTCATAAATGTAACAGCGGATTTATTAAATATGGACCTAATACTCACTACGTCACATAATTAACCTAAATTTCATCGATGCAGTGGATTAATTAAAGCTTGTGGTTGTATAACCTTTGTTGGACGTCATATGGTAACACAGAAATACGCATGTAAATTCTGTACCAATAATTTTCCAATAAACATATTTACTTCCGCGAGGAAAATTCTTTGAGCTAATGCTAATTTATCAAAGTAACTTCAACATGACGAGTAAACAACTATTTCATAAGAAATTGACTTGAGAGAAAATAAACTCGGCATTGAGATGTTTTCCGACCCTCATTTGTATTTCCTTAGATATTACTGGAGACATTTATGCGAAGAAACAAATTCTTAGCGCCTAAATGTCTCTTTTTCGGTCGCTCCTAAGAAAGTCGTAACAGTCATAATATTCATAAACTTGTAGACTCTTGGAGTCATCAAGAGCTCTCGGGCGCGCTGTCCCGACGAATATAATGACTAGTTAAGCTCCAATCAGATATTTAATCTTCGGGCTTCATGTTATATAACATCGGACTGGGTTTATTACGGCTTTTCCACAATTTCCCCGCAAATAACCAAGCTTATAGCCGCAAGGACATATTTGTTTTGTATCATGCATTAAAAAATCGATGCAAATTATAGTTTATCCTTGTTATATACTTTATGCAAAGTCTACTTTGCTTAGTGAATTGTGAATAGTATTTTAAGGAATTTCAGCTCAAGAGCAATAATCAACACGTTTTATGTGTATCTTTGTTCAACAGGAGCAGGATGTGAGTGCCAGTGAGCACAACTCTGAACGCTACGATTCCGGTAAGACACAACACTAACTTGGAACTATAGTATAATTTTCACACAAAATGACTTTATTTTTCCGCACACTGGGAATGCAAATGAGATTTTCCTGACACTTCCACAACTTTCACACCTATTCACACTTTAACCCACTCCACAACTCGAACTTGATATCGGTATCTAACCACGATTTTTGTTTCCATATTTACGCCAATCGCAAACCGAACGGTGATTTGTTTATCCTTAACCCCTACTGCACTAATCTTGAGAAAGTCATTGAGGAGTAATTCGCACATCCACTGTTGCTTTTTGAATCTCGTGTCTCTTATCGGGGTAATGAAATGTGCTAGTTACATTGAAACATACCAAATCAAGTTTTTTTTTTACATTAGCACGTGCTACGTCCACATTTCAAGACCCGCGAATACAATTCGAGATGCGAGTTTTAAGAGAGTAACCATTCGACACGTTTTGTAAATACACCCTCCTGTCTACCTGACACCATGTGTTTCTTTCGGTGATGGATCTCCGCACTAATCACTCACGAACCTTCGCACAACGATTAATCACAAGCTCACAACGCTTTTGTGCACTGTGCATCCGTTTTCCATTTAGAATGGTGAGTACTATTTTCTCGTAATGCACTTTATTCCATTCATGTCAGACTGATCTGTACACGTGTAGACTTGCCGGTTTGTTGCAGGTTACAAACAAAAAGAAGAGCTTGAGGATTTCATGCGGTTCCTAATGCAATACGAGAACTCATTTGGGGATCGTAGTTTGGGAGGCTTAGGAGGGACTGGGTTGGTGGGAAGGAACTTAAACGGGATTGGAGGGACTGGCCTGGTGGGAAGGAATTTGAATGGAATTGGGGGCTCTTCAATGCTTGGCAGAAATCTCAATGGGATTGGAGGAACTACTATGATTGGTAGAAACCTGGATGGTCTTGGAAGTTCTAGCATGCTCGGAAGAAACTTGAACGGTGTCGGAGGTTCTTCTCTTCTCGGGAGAGACATTTACGGTCAGAGACAGACGAGGTTTGTGGATTCACTCGGAGGAGGTAATTTCGTGAGGAACCTGGATTCTCTCGGTGGGGGTAACTTCGTGAGGAACCTCGACTCATTGGGTGGCAGCAACTTTGTGAAGAAGAACCTCGATCAGCTCGGTGGACCGAACTTCGTTAAGAGGCACCTTGACACACTGGGAGGAGGCAACATGGTCCGAAACTTAGACTCACTCGGAGGCAGCAACTTCGTCCGCCAACTAGATTCTTTGGGCGGCGGCAACTTTGTGTAATCGGCCAAATTAATAGTTAATAGTCATGATCTCAAACATCCGTATACCTAATCCTCTTTAAGCAACGTAATGTGTGATACCATGAAAGTATTTTTGTTTAACCGTCGTTATAAATTTAATCTTAATAAATTATCTTAGAAATAAAAGAATCGCAGCCACATTTGCCTTTTATTCCCTTTTGATAGATGCTTCGGAGGTAAGATGTGTATTTTATATTTTGTTTGAAATGCGAATTTACACGTTCGCCGGTGGTAACTACATTTACAATCGTACTGTCTTTATCTCGTATTATTTTGGCTATTGGTTACCCCCGGCGGTCGTGATAACATGTTTCCAATTACAATAACGTGGTATGACTAGGTCAAAAGGCTCATAGCGCGGAGGGAGGCCTGATGAGACAAGTTCGCGAAACTCACCACTCCGGACTCCTGCCATACCTGACCAGACGTTACGACAGCAAGTAAGTCTAACACACATCTAACATAGAAAATGAACATCTGAACATGAAAATGTGAATATGTGGATTACGCACAAATCTTATTGTGTTAACACTTTCACATATACATTGTAAATTAGGACCGCGGCATCACGTCTCTGGACGGCAACTTTTACCTACGAAAACCTGTCAATGTCTCTACAGCCGAATATTTCTCATAGAACACATCTCAAAGTCAAACAATTAATGCCTTGAGCCGCTTTTCGCTAGAACCCTTTTAATGCGTTTTTTTTTTGTACCACAGCATGCAATTTTGTAAATGGTACTTTGTCCATGAACATGTAAAGCCGAGAAAAAATCTATCTTTTGATGGATTTATTATCCAACGTCTTAGCCGAAGAGGCCAAGACTAAAATCTACTATCGGTTTACTAGCTTTTCGTCTGTCCCTTATACTAGACCCCGTTATCAAGCGGGCAGTTTGGTGGCTAGTGACACTAGTGATGTAGCCACAATGACAATAAAATACTTACCTAATTATTTTATTATATTTTCAGATTAACTCAATATCAAAAATAACTCAAATGACTTGCGTGATAAATACACAAAATCTCTTCAAGACACGTAGGCGTAAGAGCCTTATCACACTTGCGATTTGCGAGCGTATTTTGTATGAAGGCGATCGCGCAGCGTGTTCGCCGCGTCGCTTATTTGTATAGAAAATACGCTCTCAAATCGCAAGTGTGATAAGGCCCTTAGACTTCGTCTTCTACTTGAAAAAAACCATTTAAGTATGAAAATGAACGCTCTACTTCTACCGACGTAACCGGAAAAAACTTCATGAATCTAAAATACCAGTTTATGCAGGTTTAGAGAATCCATATCTAACCTTTGGATTGCTCATTCCCCTCCTTACATCTTTTCCTCATACTGATAGGATTAACACGGATAATTAGCGTGCACTGTGTTACGTAATAAATTAGATTACTCTCTCAGCAGACCCAGAACAGCTTTTTTGGATATACTCATAAAAAAAATACTTCTTATAAAGGTTTTTTGTTGACATTGCACATCACTAGCCACCAAACTGCCCGTTTGATAACGGGGTCTGCTTATAACGAAATTTACATAGATACCTACGACTTTATTCCAGTAAAAGGAAAACTTAACGAACCGATAGAATGCGCTTTTTAAACCAATTTGCATCCATTCCGCATTGTCATATTTCTTATAGATTGCAAATCCAATAAATAAATGAACACGTTGAGATTTCCAGGCCACGAGTTGCTTGCAAATTCATTTCATTTAGCATTGCATAATGTCAGTGGGGCAAAGTAATTTTGCTCTCATTTGGCTCGATTGCACCGACATTTGCCAGAAATGTATCGGATTCGGCTTTTAAGGGTATTTTCTCTGCGTGGGGGGTAGATTATTCAGATAAAGTGGTCGGTGTCCCGCGGCGATGCATACAATGGTCCAATAAAGTGCACATTAACTGGTAAGGATCTAACAAACATTCTAGGTCACCTTTGACATTAATTTTGTGCTATGTATGGTATCCATTATAAATCAAATAATGTAGAATATACACAGTAATGTATACCTACTACAAATGAAAAAGTTGCAGTCCGTGAGTTCCTAGATTGGGATATTTTGGGATTCGGTTCTGGATGAAATCGGAGAGGTTTCTCGAACCCGTAAGAGTGAGTGAGACACGTATAAAACTCGAATCACAATCTATCAGCTCACGTACTGTACTATTTAATATCAAGCTATACAAATATATCATCTGAATTCCGCTGTTATGAGGAAACCAAACTGAAATCAAAATACCTACTTAAAAGATGTCATGGATATTATGCGCATATTTTATCATTATATTTGCACATACTTTTTCCAACCGATCTAAATTAGTACTTACTGCCTTTTCCACACATCTTAGCAAACTCCAGTGCGGTTTTCCAAGTGCTTATATTGTATATAAAGTTCAGGATTTGTATCAAGGACTCGGTTTCATTACTGACGCGTGAGTTTCCTTCTAATATCAAAGTTCGGAACGAAGATACCAATCGTTTGCCTTTGCCAGCCGTTGTTGTTTCAACTTGCGCCAAAAACTGCCCAATTTAGCTGTCTTACCTACTTGAAACAGAGATATTTAAGTGATTGTTGTACTTGTTTGATTATGACATAATTGTTATCAGATTTAACTATATTTAACGAAATGCCTGAACCTTAACTTGTTTATGCCTTCTAATGTCGGTATGTCCCATAGGTACTAATCGACAGTGTCCCAATGGTTGGTACCTTCAACACTCGTAGCAACAATAGAGACAGACAAGCTGTCAATAAAATGGTGGTTATAATCAAACATTACGACGTTTAGAATCCTTTAAATATTCCCAACAACTTGAACCCGTTCAACGACAGAACATAACTTTCCCGACTCATTTACTTACTTCAGTAATTTAGTTATTTTCATTCAGTTTGCTCAATTGTTAATATTCTTATATATGAAACCCGATTGAAGCTGATAGTCTTTCAAAACTTTACAACCGAAACATGGTTAACAAGTGGTTTTAGAACTTTCCCAACTACAAAAAGGAACATGTTCACGTTTTTAACATATCTAGATTAACTAAACTCTTAATCCGTCTCAAGAAGTCATCCGTTAATCCAAATACATCGAGAATGCGAATACACGACATTAGACGGCCGGGTCGTATTGGCTCTGTGTACAGTCACCAACAGAAGACGCAAAAATTACACCCGATATAATTCCAACATGAAAGTCAATGTTTGACTTCACTTCGAAGCAATAAAAAATGCGAAAAACTACGAAAACAAAACTTAACGAATAATTAAACAAATTGGAGATTTATTTATTTAATCTTTATTGCACAAAGAAAAACTTATCGTACAAAAGGCGCACTTAATGCCATGAGGCATTCTCTACCAGTTAACCATCGGGCAAAACAGGTAATAGTGGGCGGTGTAACTAACTTAAACGAGTTTTAATAAATAAATATTTAGAAAAGTACATATATTCATATAATATATACAAATATAAATAAATACAGATGAAACATACTAATCAGATAACCTAAGAATTCACAACTATGCCTATTTATGCCTTTATTTATCTAATTATAAATTTGGTAGCACCTCATTGCAAATAATATTTGTATTTTGTTGAACAACATGATGTACCTACCGCTGTAACAAAGACTTGTCCATCATTCTGGTGCTACTCGTAACTGTACAGTTATCCTTATCAGTCGTCGGTTAAGTCAATATTAATGCTAGCTGCTCATTCACGGGGCCCAATATCGCCGAGTCCTTTGTTGGAGCATGTTGAGATAACAGTGTTTCAACACAGCGCCATGCGTAGAAGGACAGGCGACAACTATTTGAACAAAATAAATTATTCGTGAGAGTCAGAATGGCGGGTGTAAAACAATTATACCAAAAAAATGTACTCAAAATGTACTATTTTGTACCTACTTTAAAAAAAATTGTAGCTCTCCGTACAAAAAGTTATTACAATGTTTAGGTACTTACACCCGCCATTCTGACTCTCACAATTATTCAGCCCCAGCGACCTAGGATGTGTACTTTTACTTGTATTTTGATAAGACGGTTTCCTGAATAGCATAGGCATGGGGTGGGAGAGTTGAAGGGGCTTCAAGTTGAGTAGAAGATGGTCGAACAAATTGCAATTCAAAATATGATTTTTATTCTGTAACTATTTTGAAATGCTTTAAATGCTGTCCGCCATTTTCACCCTTGATAGAGACGTCACTAATCCAGTAAAAACAATTTTAAATTAAAAACGTCATTCGCATCATAGATTAGAGTGGTGTATTACTTATCTGGTCTTTATTTACGGGATCGCCTACGTCACGACACGACACAGATAAGCTAAAGATAAAAATGGCAGACGGCGTTATTGTCTGTTCATGAAATTAATAAAATTTGCTTTATAGCTCAATTAAACATAAAATTCTTTTTTAGTGCAACCAAGTATTAACCATTTCAAATATATTTCAGAAATCGGTCACATGTAGCGTATTATGAAAATAAAATAATAATATTTTGTGACCGTATACGAAGATTAACAATCCTTTTGGCTAATGTTTTTTTTTTGTATATTCTGGCGCGCAGTTCCTGTGCTTAGATGTTGTATTTCTGATGATCGTCTGATTTGTAGCCCCTACAGCGACAAGCAGATGTGGGCGATGATAGCGCCCGGCTACGGATATTACGGCGAGCCCCCCAAGCGCAATTTCGATGAGATCGACCGGTAAGTACCTAAGGATTATCTGGCCGACTGTACTATTTCTGCTTCTGTAAAAACTACGTGGAATTTTCATGAATACTTTAGCTGATTCATTACTTTTTATGTCATATTTATATTGCCGGTTATCATTTGATTTATATGTAAAGAGTATTTTATTAGTTCGAGTTGTCTTTTAATGGCGATATTATCTTTGGTTTTATATGTGTCCGCTAGTTGGTTTGGTTTTTAATGGGTATGTAATTTTAATGTACGTAATGTATGGAAATACAAGTACGTTGTAAAATAACGTACATCACGAACTGAGTAAAAATACTAAATGCACATATATTTGAAATCATAATTATTAAAAAAAAAACACATAATTCGTATAAACTCGTCACATAATTAAGTAAGTAGTTTGTGATTGATGTAAAAATTTTGATTCTGGTTGATGTGTATGTGTAAACATTTGACATACGGCGATATTAATTGTATTTACTTATTATAATTGATGTTAGCCTTCACTTGTTAAAATCGATGTCTATAAACATGGCAGACGTTACATTTTGATAATGCTTTAATACTAGGGTGGTGGTATAAAGATGGACGTGGATTGCATATTGACCTGGATACTTTTTCGCACGAGTATTCGCCTCAATCGATGACATGAGAAATCATGTGCGTAACTAAAATTATACCTAATATGAGTTGGTATTATGTAAGCGAAAATAATTTAAATTGTATTACCTTATAGATAAATGAAAATATGGCCCGAATATATGACTCATGTCATAATAATTAATGAAAATTGAGCATAAAGAATATAATTTTTCAATCCCTTCTTATAGCCGAACCTACGTTCGGCCGCGAAACTCATCGTAATATCAGTAAAATAATAATGTTTTTTTACGTGTAGGAAATTGAACGCATATTTTAATAATTCCACCATGTTTTTCTACTGGTGCTGATCGCACGTATTCAATATGAGAGTTCTAATACTAGTAATAAAGTGAAATATTACACTCATAATTTGACAAACGTGTTGCGCATGAAACCTAACGCTAACTGTCTTATTAGAAAAGTAGTTTTCTTATTGGAAATTTTCTTAGTTTTCATGTAAATAAGTGAATCCTAAGTAGTAATATAGTATTATGTAACTTCAGATTTCTTAGTTTAGTTACTTGGGAATGATCAGCAAGCCATTGTATTGATTGAGGCCTAAAACTGGACAGACTAATACCAGGAAAAACAGTTTTCTGCGTGAATTTTGTCAATATCGAGTAGTTCTTGAAACAAAAATTATCTATGAAAAATTCAAACTGTAGGTTTAAAACACGTTTAAAATATACCTATACCAATAAATCGCAATAGCCCTGTTCTAACTAGTAACATTGATAATATGTTAAGAAACATGTTTGCCCATAGAGAATGTCTAAAAAAATCAGCATTCTCGAACGCATAAGGAGCCTTAACTGTGCTCTCGGTAGTATTTCCTAATCCAAATGGAGTGCTTATTATGCTGTTATTACTCATAAAATTGAAAACTGAACACTTTCCGTCCTGGTAAGTCGTGGGTTATTATGAGATTATAGTGGATTACTCTTGAACGTTCTTAAATATCTCTTACAAATACGGTAGTTTCGACATCGATACTTAAAGGATTAGTATCTCAAGAAGGGATGCAAGCTTGTTTTAAAAACATAAAAGTAGGTAACTTATTATATGTAAGCACCAGTGTGATGTTCATAGAATCCAATTCCCATCGGCTTGCCCATTACTTTTGTTCGTGCTGCTCTTAAAGACAATCCAAGACAAATCAACCCCGGCTTGCTTAAAAGTACTTTTGACTATGCTACTTATAGGCAATCGAAGTCTACACCTCTGTTATATATTCTAATACACTAATACAATATAATAATATTTACTATAACATACTATGAAATTCATAGTATGAATTCTTATTGTTTGCATGTTAATTGGTAGTTTCCAGTATTCTATTTAACATTGCCAACGATTTCAGCCATATTCCGTGAACAAAAAAGGTGTCACATGCAAACAATTTAATTAACTGAAGCGATAGGACAGTGCCTGCCCATTAATTAACACAGTTAATGCAGCCGCTGTCCGTGAACATAAGGACTTAACTGACGAGATTTTCTGACTTATGTGGGTAAGCAGAGCGTTTTCGAGTGCGCCAATTTAGATGGTCAATTTTATGCAATCTGTGTCTATAGGTATACTTATTCGTTGAAATGTTAAAAAAACTACAAAAATAGTTAAAAATATTGCGCTCAAAAGCCAGCTATCCATGATAAATCTGAATTATAATGATTTGAGCGACGATGCAAGTGCGGCCTGCAAACAGGCATTTTACTTTTGCGTCTAAGCAGTTCAGTTTCCCTTATTGACTAATTCACAACCTAAAACACTGAATCACTATAATACGTAAATATATACATCAATCAATACTAAAGAGGCGAAATTAAAATAAAACGGAAGTTGGGAGTCTAGAATGAAATTGAATAAAAAATGTCTGCAGCTGGATACCCCACAGCGTTTCCGATACAGTTAACTCTGTAAGATACATTTCGTGTATCCAGGGTAAGCACATTGCTGGTTTACCCGCACCAATGGGCCTCATTTATACTTGCCACGTAGCTTCTATTACCTTATTATCTCTCGTTTTATAATGCGGGTCAGAACGGCTGGATTTCCGGTTGAAAAATATGTAGGATAAGACGACGAAAATTAGACATAGGTCGCACATTTGGTGAAATACTGATTTTCACACGTCACATTATTTTTTAAACAGGATTTGTTTTCAACCCTTTTGTCTCCAATTATGACTGATTGTAAGCACCGATAAAATTTAAATACTTTAGAACGAGTGCACCCAATAACATATCTATGCATATGCACTCTGGTGAAGCCGATCGTAAAAAAATATGTGCTCATATAAACAGTATACTGAGCGAGCATGTTTGCCGATCGATTCCAAAGTTCGTTACTAACAGTAGTCTGATACTAAGTACTTTAATATGTTTATCCTAACAACTATAGACTTGATTTTGAAGTAACTTAATAAATTAAGTTATCAGTTGCGAAGACACAATCAGCTTGATTGAACCATAACAACGAAACAATTCGTTAGTTAAACGTTAAATTTGTCTTCAGTGTAAAAAATATTTGAGTTTGTTTTTGATACTTTATGTACAAATATATTAACGTCAAATGCTTGGCAGATCTGAGTTGGGCTTCATGAGGAAACGCAACTTCGACGAGATCGACCAAACATCGATGCCCTTCCCCTACGCCAAGCGGTTCTACCACATGTTCGGATCCAACTACCTGGACACCCCCGTGTAAGTACATAGACATTATAATCGTAATTCGTGAGATCTGACGGGGTTTCAGCATGATTTCGACGAGATCGTCCAAAGACCGAAGTGCTCTTCCCCTACATCAAGCAGTTCTACCACATGTTTGGACCTTGGGTCCGAACGAAGGTAGTTGGCTACCTGGACACCCCCGTGTAAGTAGTCATTATAATCGTAGTTCGTGAGATCTGACCGGACTTCAGCACGATTTCGACGAGATCGACCAAACACAGAGGTCCTTCCACTACGCCAAGTAGTCCTAGGGACCTTCGGACCAAACTTCCTGGACGGACAACACTTGTGACACCGAATCATCATTGTCACTATGATTACCATCGTCACCATCGTTTAAGCGGTGCCATCCAATGGCACCATACTGTTCGACCCTACATACTATCTGGTCTCCTACGAGTTCTGAATTGATCATCGCATCAATCACGAAATCGAGGTACCTATACATATTAGGTACCTCACGTTCATCATTTATGCCTAGCTGATGTAACTGACAAATTATAACATGCCTTGAATATAAACATCTATAAACTCTCTTTTGAGAAAACGCAAGTACCTACCATATTAAATACCTCTGTACTCTGTAGGTAAGTTAAACTTCAAAGTGAGCAGTAATAGTACTAACTTAGGCCAACTGTTGTAATAGTAGTAAGGGTTAATAAGAAGCCGTAACAATCTTCTAACTAGAAGTTCGAACCGCGAAGCTGCTTTAGTTAACTCAAGGTACCAAATTAGAGCTGTGCGTCTTCAATTGAAATTTCGCTCTTTGAGTTACATTTTCCGGTTAGAATATTTCAAATATCAAAGCGTAGTTAAACTTTTTTTTTGTGCTTTGGGCAACATTTTTAATTATCTAATTGCATCCTTTTAATGCCTATACGTTTTAATTCACTAATGGAAAAATAAACACTTGACCAACTTAACAAAACACTTGTGCTGCTCCAGAACGCTTTGGGGTATAGAAAACGTTTTATTTTTTATAATTTACACGATTATACAATTCTAGATTTCCATTGAAAATAAGTTTTCTATGGGTCATGATTTCCGGAAAAATTTCAATAGCGTGATGCAGGATCGTCATTTGTTTTGTATGGGCTTTGTCCTCTCATCACGCCGAAACGGTACAGAGATAGCTGAACATCCAAAGATGGTTATAGGATAAAAAATACGCGTACGAAGTTATGGGCACTTACTAGTGATAATGATAAAATAAAATACGTGAATCTTTTTGACGGCACAGATAACGTACTTGTTCAAACTATTCTGGCAAACGATTCAGTAAAGCAAATGTTTGTTAGCAACCTATCAAAGTCACTTTATGTTTAACTTGGTTTTCACAATTTCGGGTTTCTCTGTCCTCTCGCTGTGTTTACTGACCGTTCAACGTTACTCGTTTTAGTTTTTCAAAGGTATCGAATTTATTTTCTGTCAGTGTTTTTCTTTACAGTTGGCAAATAATGGTTTTGCTGAAATTGTACAATTATTTCTAGTAAATGATATGAATATGGTTTTAGCTACCATTGCTAATTTGTAATGCCTGCTACTTATGTATTAAGGAAGTATGTGTCATCGGATACAATTGTAAAATTTAGTTCATTATTATGGTAAAAAAACTGTCTGTTTAGACTAGGTCTGTAGGCTAATCCGACTTAAGAACACCCATTCGCCAACCTACAAGTTCACTTTTTAAACAGACTTGTACGTATCTCCATATTTTCGGCAAGAAATTAACACTTTTACGGCTCTCTAAGAGAACAGCCAATACAATATCCTTCCTACGAAACGCAGTTGTAGGTATATACTGATACAGTAGTGATAAAGTACATATACGAAACCAAACTTACGCTTATTCCTGTGACGGCACAGAACATACTACGAAAATTGGACCTCAAAGTGTGCCGATCATTATACTCTTTTTTTGTACTATATGAAATTCTCATTTTGAACTTAATAGTAACCAATGTAAATGAAGCTATATCGCTACCAAAATACTAATTTTTCCATTGTTCCAGATCAATCTACGACAAGAAGAGGAACCGACCGGACTACCCCATGGACGAGATCGACCTCTCCCACTTCCCCATCGGCTCTAAGCGCTCCATGGACTCCTACCCGCTGTCCCCCCGGGCCCTGCGCTAAACCGACGACACTCTGACCCTTCCTGTGATGCCCATTTGTTTTTCCGGTCTTCCCATATAAGAGGAATCAAAAGTTACATGACAATTTCGCGCATTTGTAATTTGACTTGAAATTTATGCTATTGATCTGGTAATAACATTTTTATTATTATTTTCTGTGATTCACAGCAGGAAAGTTGTGGATCTATATCAAAACCTTATAATTAAATAATTGATTATATTTTTTTTAATGTGTTGTCGGCCTTGTGCGAATAAGTCATATTCAATTTAGACTTCGTGAAGTGAGAAAAATACCGGGACCTTGCTAGCTTACGAGAAACAAACAATTGAAAAGCGATGCCAACAATCTCTCGACGTAACTACATGTAATTATTTAGACTGTGTATATTTGTAATATTACGTACTACTTTGTTTTCCCTATCGTCATTTAGAACCCCTAGATCTACTAGCGACGTGTGCATAGCGTTCCCATCTTTGTAAACTAATTAATAGTATTAAGCTAAATATAACTCGTACTTTCCTCTGTTTAAAATATGAACGTTAGTTACTGAAATATTGAATTATCATAAAATTTAACTATTGTTAAGGAGAGGGAGGTTTAAATTCTGTAGATGTTATATCGATATTATGCAAAGATAATTATGAATATCTAAAAGATGTACCTGTAAATTATTTTTCTCATAATGTGTCCGTGTAAGATGCATGGCGTGTAATACTTTGAATTAATTTATTTTTATTATAAATATATTGATTAAAAGTCTTTTGTCTTTTATTTTTATTCTTAGGTAGTTGCAGTCTAATAATAGGGAGTACGATTGATGTTAAATTCTACAGCATACTGTGATTATAGAAATAAAATTAGCTCTATATGTCAAGAAACAAAGAAAAATATTCCAAAACAATATTTTTTGAAATATGTGACTCAAAGGTGCACACATTTTATGATGTTAATCCTAAAGAAAGAAATTTAGTTTTCAGAATTCTCATAATTTATCGCTCCATAGGAATCTTGAACTTTGACGGTCATATCGGACTTTTAGAGCAGTCTGTCTAGTTAATGTCATACAGATATTTTGATCCCATTTTTTTTCTTGACACTGGCAAGTTGTCGTTTTAAGCTAAATAAAGCATATCACTCAAGTAGACATAGAATGGCGATTGAGCCCCATATCAAACGCACCAACAATAAAACCGGCCAAGTGCGAGTCGGACTCGCGCACCGAGGGTTCCGTACAAACACTTTCCATCCCTAAGTGGTTAAGTTAAGTGTGCACCTGGTATGTATAGCGCCCCATATAAATTAGGTGCAAAGTTAGGTATTAAAAAACTACTAACTAGATCTCGTTCAAAACAATTTTCGTTGGTAGTTTTTATAGTAATGTACATCATATGTTTTTTTTTGATTTTTCATTTTCTTATTTTAGAAGTTAGAGGGGGGGACCAACTTTTTTCTACTTTGGAAGCGTCTGTCACGCAAACTATTCGGTTTAGAAAAAAAATATTTTAGAAACCTCGATATCATTTTTGAAGACCCATCCCATACGTGTGAGGTATCTATATACCTCACACGTATGTGTTTGATGAAAAAAAAAATTTTGAGTTTCAGTTCTCAGTATGGGGAGCCCCCAATATTTATTATTATTTTTTTATTTTTGCATCAAAATCTTAATGCGTTTCACAGAATACATCTACCTACCAAGTTTCAACAGTATAGCTCTTATAGTTTCGGAAAAAAATGGCTGTGACATACGGACGGACAGACGGACAGACAGACGGACAGACAGACATGACGAATCTATAAGGGTTCCGTTTTTTGCCATTTGGCTACGGAACCCTAATAATTTCGATACACATGCTCCGTATCAGAGTCGCACTTAGGACGGATTTTTCGAAAATATTGATTTTCATTATTTTGACGGCCCAATTGGCGCAGGGTAGCTGGCTACTCAGCTGTCGATCCTGGGTTCGAATCCCAGCAAGGCCAATTTATATTTGTGTGGAGCATCGATACGCTTTTATGTTGATACGATACTGATACCCATATTAGTTACACAAAACATCAGGCGGTGCCGATACCGATATATGGATGTATGTAGATACATAAATGTTTAGATACCCACGTATGTTTTTGTCTTAAGCTACAGAAACTATACCTATAAACAAAAATTCTATATTTTTGAAAAATTTCAATCCGTCCCTAAGAATATTCTATATTTAGTTATTAAATAAACTGAGTTTTTATTCTCCTTTGTACTTTTTTTTATGATATTCCAGTAAAAGTAACCTTTAACCATTTAACTTAGGAATTAGAATTCCTCTAAACGGTCAACTTGGGAAAATTAAAATCTCTTCAACGTATTACTTTAAGTAAATAAAACCACCATTGCGACTGCCACGCCTTCGCGGTTGTAAAGCCCACTCCACATTCCCGTGAAAAGGCCGAGGAAAGCCGCAAATGAGGGGAAATCAGCAGTGCCGTATTTACCCCTAAGCCTACAAGGCCCGGACCTAGGAGCCCAACCAGGCTAAGGCCCCCTGGTGGAAGGTGGCTCATAATAATTTAATTTGCTGAAGACTACGATCGCTCGCCGAGTTGGCCGAACGGAAACGGAAGGTGGAGCAGTGAACCATAGCGATGGTAATATGTTCCAACTGTTATTGCCAGACACAGTGCGTAGTGAATGAGCCACACTCTAATTCTGAATGTTACAGAAGTCTCGATATGAATGTCCGACATTCATATCGAGACTTCTGTCTTAAAGATTTTAAAAGAATGATTATATTCGTTAATTTAAAAAAATATTAATTCCAAGCGAACCATCCATGGAATACCAAATAAATCTTATTCTGAGAGCAAATACATGAGTTTATATCTATGGAACACGCTTTGAATTATAAATGACGAAGTCCCCGAGTCAACATAATAAAAAAGACTAGCCTCCCGAATTGCAGTTCATATCGAATCCCACAAACTACGCTACAATTAATCCTGTATCCTGTCATTATAATTAATTGCTTAAAATTAATTATTTACATGGGATTTAATTGGACGGAACTCGGCATTTTCGATTGTCAAACACACAAAGCGCTTATTTTCCAGGCTCAATAAGGTATTAGCACCGTTTTGTCTTCTGCAGTACAATTTCTTAAGTCTAGCACCAAATAGATAATCAATTACTAGGTCCATTTGTCTTTTGATGTTTGCTAATTAAAACCGATCGAATACGACCGCGAATAATTTTTGTAACCCTAGTGAGTTTGATAAAGTATAAACCTTTGTGGAATACAATGAGCATCGCCATAACAATGTGAGGTTAAAAAGTGTAATTAATTAATTGTACGAAAAGTTGCAGTAGCAAGGTTCCACGTTACGATTAACATCCTAATTTTTTTATGAAGGGCTTTGTCGCTGAGCGACTACATCGCACTGTAAAATAAATTTACAAACAATATACTTACAAAAATTAATTCAAATCTCAGTATATTTTATAACGTAAATTCGGTTTAAATTTACTGAAATTACAGATGTCACACGCACAGAAGCTTTGTGAAATATACTACAACTAAGAATAGCTTTTTGGCCCTAAGGTTGCCCGTACAAAAAAGCGGAGCGGGGATGTGTAAAATTGATAAATCACGTTTTCTCTTCTTTCGGGCTTCCGAAAGACACAGCTTTCATTAATTTTCTTCGCTCCGCTTTAGTGTATAGACAGCTTTACACAGTATTCCGTGGCCCCAGCCTGTGAATGTGAAGGACGCGTAAGGAGCGGCGACGTTTGGGCACCTAATGAGTCGCCGTGGGCGGCTCCGGCCAATTTAACAACATAAATAGCCATCCACAGTAACAGTAAACATCACTTATCTAAGATCAATTTATCTGACGAATTACGAACTTTGTGCGAACTTGAATTTAAAAATTTCGTTATATTATAAAATAAGCGAGAGTACCTATTTTTTGGTGTCTTGGTCACAGTCACAGATAAATACTTGCTAGTCTTGGTTTGGGGTTTTACACGTCATACAAGTTACAATTTTCAATCTACAAATTACGTAGCAGTGACGTGGAATTGTGTTTTCCCTTAATTTGTACTTGTATATTTAGGTAGCGCACAATTGTGTTTTTTTACCCTTTAAAACTTCTAGAAAAAATAGTTTATTAATGAAAAAAGAAGAGGAATGGAGAAGTGGGTAAACGGATAATATATCGTTGACAAAATGATAGCCGAAGTCGAGCCTGTGCTGATTATTGATCGCATAATTATAACCTGCCGAAAATGGCGAATGCTTTATTATTTACCTTTCGCTTGTTGAACGCGGCCAACAACCTAGTTAAGTTGTTGAATACACCGTATAATAAAAATGTGTAATTAAAATTTATCTTTGGTGTGTTTTCTTTTCACAGAACTCGAGTTTACGCGTAAGAAAAACGTTACAAGTATCTTTTTATAGTGTGCGTAATATGGGCTTTATGACTTGTTTACAAATATGTGATTTGGTGTGGGGCTTCCCAACGGGGAGGACTTTATTGTCCAGCCCCATAATACGAGTATGCTGTAAAAGTGGCCCGTGAATTGAAAGTGGGCATAATAGCTTTCCACTAATTAAACGCGGGTGGTGCCGCGAAGATATTTATTTGATGATGATATTTATTAGATTTTTTCATTTGATATTTACCACTCGCTTTTCGGTGAAGGAAAACATCGTGAGGAAACCACCTAAGCCCAATAAGGCCTAGTTTCCCCTCTGGGTTGGAAGGCCAGATGGCAGTCGCTTGCGTAAAAACTAGTGCCTACGCCACATCTTGGGATTTAGGTAGCCAACCCCGATTGAGAATTCATTCTCAAAAAATGGGACAAAGGCTAGGAGGATGATGGTGCCGCGAAGACATATACGGTACCTTCTATACCAGTACCATAAATATATGTAAGTTCAGTCAGGCTAATTGCGTTGTAGTAAGAGAGAAACGTGCGTTTTTTGAGAATACGATAGATATTACCTACACTAACAATTTCATGACCAATTCTAACAACCTACCTAGCGGGCGTAGAGCTCGTAGCAGATTTTCGCTACATACCTACGCATTTCTTTATGTTATCGGCTACGCGCGAACCGCAGACACATGTTTGATCATATCACACTTTTATCGTTACAGTCGAAGTCTCGGGAAATTATTAGTTGTTGAAGTATCAGAAAAATAACATGTGTATCGCAAAATACGTGACCAACTACCGTGAGCTGCGATTCCAGTTACAATGTTTGCTTTTCCTTATTGGACAGAGAAGTATATTTTCTATTTTATTATATTTATTTTAAACTCGAAGTTTCCGCAATTTCGTTTGCGGAGAAGGAATTTAAAGGCACTTTTTTGCTCCAGTGGATAAATAAAGGAAATAAAGTTCTATAACAATTTTCAGGTAAAGTACCTTCTAAGTTTAATTGTAAAAAGCGGAATACCCCTGCTATGTGTCTTTTCTGGTACCTAGCCAATTGCGATCCAGAGTGGAAATGCGGTATGTTGCAAACAAAGCTAATTTAAAGGTTCATTAATGTGATAGAGCTCCTTTTGCCTTGCTATGTAGATACAAAGATTAACGCGCAAAGAAAAATTGGGTAGTGCTCACACGTGGCCCACATCAGGACTCGAACCCGGTACCTTTATAATTGTAATTAGAAATAAATATTATAAATAACTTCTTCATCTAGTCAAATGTATTAAAATAAATAGAATATCCAATGAATTCAGTAATATAATAACTAATATAGTCTGGCTAATGAAATATTAATTACGTTAGTTTTGGCGGGAAATTTTAAAAATCTGTGGCTGGTTACACTTTGTGTAGTAGGAATTATAGTTTTGATACTAGAAATTATTTTTGATTTTCTATGCACACATAAGGCATCTAAGGAAATAAGAAATAAGTTAAATACATATATGTTGACGTGTACTTATAGTCAGCTCACATAATTTCTACCACTATGTACGGTACAGTCAACTAGCATCACACATAGTTTACACTTCCTAACAATATACAAGGCGAAAAATTAAATGTTGTGGAAATAAGACCTAGCTCAATAATACCATAATATTAATCCATCACCAAAAAAAAATACATAAGTACTATGCCAAATTTCAACTCAATTGGAACGTTAGAACTAGTACATAAAGTAAAGTATCAGAATTATTTATACCTACTAAATTGTTTAAATCAGACAATTGGTGATACCACAAGGAAATATCTGTCAACATTATTTGGCTAGCCAGACTCTAATTAATAATTTAGATAATGTGATAATCACAAGTTACAGCTTGACCAAAAAGAGTAGAAATTAAAAAGTGGCAATACTGTAGTGTCGTCCCCGTTTTCTTAAATTGATTAGAAAGGGACGACACTACAGTATTACCACTTTTTAATTTCTACTCTTTTTGGTCAGACTGTAAGTGTTAAGTGATAATCATAAGTTAAAACCTGTTAATATTTGTAAAATAACTACATATGCTCAAAATTGTTGACCTGGTGTTACCAATAAAGGATTTGTATTTTATTTACGCATTTTTTGTCACAAGTTTATATCTCAGAATCACTAGGTATATACAAAAATCCTCTTTTCGTTGAATCTTCACTACGCCGAAAGCTCCTTTCGCCAAAAGATTTTAATGCATAACTTTTAAATACCGAAAGACCTACATTTCTGACAGCAGTTATCTTCTGTTCAGGATTGAAGTATTCGCAGTTCTAACCAACTTAATCTAGACCAATATGGTCTAGATTAACCAAATCCGTAAAACACATTCTACTAGAAGGGAGAAGCAGAACCACATGTCAATTATAGGATTGGATTTATATACAAGTGTCCCATGGCGAGAGAACTGCATTGCAATGTCGTAAAGCGACCGTACGGGCAGCGTGGGACAATTACGAGAAAACATCGACAGTCATTGTTTAATAGTGTTTTCAAACAGTGCTTACCATTTTCGGCTTAAATAATACAAAACACGATAAAGTGTGCCGGAGAAAGGCCTTACTTAGTGTGACTATGACTACCTAGATTCCTAATGACAGTCGTGACAAGATAGGAGAAGATGTTCCACGTATGTGCAGATACGTGTTGATAACCTGGCCGAAATATAAATCTACGAAAACAAATGCATTGAACTGTACAGAAAACTTAAAAAAAAAGAAACAAAGTACGCGTTTGTTTAAGCTATAGGTAGTTTATCACGCCGCAAATTTTATGAAATATAAGCGCCATCTATAGTAGAAAATAGCTGTCAATTTTGTGATTCACACTGCCATCTGGAAACTGAACTGATTTCAAGGACAAGTCAGCCATGACGTTCGTCTTATTCCAGCTGATCGGCAACGCGCGTGTGCTGCTCCTGACGTCATAATCGTCCGTAGGCGGCGGTAACTACTTAACATCAGGCGGGCCGCATGCTTGTTTGCCACCGTCGTATTATAAAAAAAGTTGCATGATATCTACCGATTGGCTCATAACAGTCATAACGGTAATCAGTCTGGCTGGACGACAAGCGTGGGCGCCGATGGAATTTAATGAGTCGCGACATCAAGCTGTCTCGACCCATCACGTTCCTAATGACCGGGCATGTCCTTAGCCATGTCCATGTACCATGTAGCAGAATACGTTTTGTCTTATCCAAGGTCGGGTCTTGGCCTTTACGGTGTTTAAACAAGAATGTATTAATAATCTTCAGCTACTTTGGCATCTTTTTACATCTCCTCCAAAATTGGTGCCTTTCATCCCTCGGTTAACAATGTACCGTTTTAACTTACACTTTCTTCCAAAACCGAATCCTTTCTACTTGTTTTTATTCTAATTGTTAAGTAGAACCCAATAGGCTAAGTTCGATTTGTTTCATACATTTCTGAAAGTTTAATCTCTCAGAACATAACAGAAGTTGTGAAATGGAAAATTCGGATCATTAAGTTGCTTAAGAAACACAGATAAATACGTCATATATGTAATATATCTCACGATACATAAACATGAGCACCATAAATCGCGCAATAAACGCAACCACGATCAACCCGCTACGAAACATACTCACCTGACTGACAGAGCCATTGCACCGAAACTTCGTGTTGTTGTAACCCAAATTCGCAGGCAATTTTCGCACAGCAAACTGAAAATAGCACTGCTTTCAGTGTACTTATAGGAAATTTGCTGATTACTCATATTTGCAAGGGGTGCTAAAGAAAGTGTGCTTCTATCGTTCATTTGCCAACTCGCCATACGTCCTGTCAACTATACTGGATTAATTATTTAAGGTTATAATATTATATTATACCTTCAAACATATTTTTCCTCTACCAATATTACTTTTGCTGTATATAATAAATTGGTAGATTTTTGGGGAAAAACAATGTTATTAAAATAAGTCTATGAGACCATCAAATAAATGTTGGACGCGTATTTTCAACCGACTCCAAAAAAGGAGGAGGTTCTCCATTAGACAGTATGGCGTATTTTTTTTATGTTACGCGATTATTCCGCCAATTATGAATCGATTCTGATGATTATTTTTTGGATTGATACTTCACTGAATGTGGTCATAAATAAATTATATCGAAAAGTATTAAGCGCTTTTTGCTCAAAATCATTTCGCTCATTGAAATCGGTTGTCTATTGTTTCTGAAAAAGTGATTATTTCTTTTGTCAATTAAACAATTAAAAACAAACCTTATAGAGATATTCAACAGTTTATAACTTTATAAAAATGTCTTATTGCACTTGTAACTCTATTCTTTAATCAATTAGATAGAGTATCTCTAAAACCCTCTTGAATCAAGCTGAAAATGATCCGTTGATTAAATACCTATATTTTGAAAATTTTGAAGTTTAAGTGCGCATAAACAAAACCTGTTTGCCATTGCCACTCAAAGTTGAAAAAAACTTTAATTTATTAAATATAATCAAAGCCGAGTTTCTGAGATTAAGAATAGTTGCACTGACTATTTTTTGAATGAAAATATTTATGTACCTAAATATTTTAATATCGGGACACATAGGGTGAGTGACCCGGAATATTTGCTCTCAAGTGTAGATACAAGAGATGTGAATGAATACCCTTAATTAACAGCTTGTTAAGACGTAACATCCAAGTAGAGCCCGAGGAACTCGCGGTCATTATGAACGTGAGGCTAGGGTTGGCAGACGTACAATAAATAAATAATAATTATAATTAAATGAATATCGGACAACTTCACACAAATTGATCTAATCCCACAGTAGGCTTTAACATACTTACATAGATAAATACATACATAAATACAAATAACATCCATGACCCATGCACAAATATTTGAAAACATTATATTTCTTTAACCAGGCCTTTTTGCTGATATAATCAAATAAAGGATAAAAAAAATATAACTACATTTTTACCTTTTCGAAAACATCCCCAGTTATGAGTAAAAAAGCCATTTGGAAAGTATCTCGTTCTAAAAGAGCGTAGGCGACAAGTCACATTGGTCACAGCTTAGTAAATCATGTACCGGAATCAAAGATATCTAAGACGGATTTAGTATAGAAATTGTACAACTGTTCTTTTTGTAGGTTGCGACTGTAAATTGTCCACAAGGTGCTTCTTAGACGACGCTTCTTTTTATTTCTGATTTATATTTTCAAAACTAGTCCGCATAGGTATTTAAATAATCAATCAAAAAATAATAGTTTTGAGTTCTGTGATAATAAAGTACTTAACGAAATCAGTTTTAAATGAAAACTCATATTTATTTGAAAAAATTTCATGTTGTCAATTATCTTATACAGATACGATATTGTTGACTCCGATACAATGAGCAGTATCGTACGCAAAATTTAGGACGATAATAACTTTCCATAAAAAACACACTCATTAATATGACCTTGGATCAAGTCAAGTGTCAATTGGTCGAACGAAACGGTCAAAAAAGATAAACAGACTTGATACTCGTAGAACGCCAATATTTTCGAGTGTGTCTGGCTTTATGTTAATATTGTCGCCATTAATATCTCAAAATTATCCAAATTATCTACTAAAAAGCTCATATTTTGGGTGCGTACTTGGAGCTCATTTTTTTTCAAGTAAGTAAACTTTGATGTTCTGTCACTTTGACCGTTGTATATGATAATTGTGTCGGCTAATACTCGTACTTTGGCTAATACGATAATTTTAGTAAATATATCGGTAGGTACGATATTCCGATTACTCTCGTTTGGCAACCCTGGCGGAGCTCGGGGCTCCCACTGCCGCCCACAACACCACTAGATATATAGGGAAAGCAGGGAGTTATAATATCAAACATTAGGCAATGCCATTTACTGTTGATAATAATAATATTAGTGACCAATCCTGGGAAGCTTTCAGTTCGATTCAATTTGATCTTTTTATGCCAAGTAGGTATCAGTGATCCGTAGGTAAATACAAATATAATCACTTTTTAATAAAATAATGTAGGCTAGGAAAAATAAATGTATATAGATGTATAGGTAGGTACAGTCTGTCCGATCTACTCGTATAAGATCAAATGATGTCACTTTGGCGCAAGGTACAAATAACCGTATGCATGTAAAATTAATATTGTTTTTCACTTGTGCCAGTTTGACTTAATTTGATCTTAGAATTCCGGATAGAATATACCTATTCATATTTTTTTAATACTTAGGCATAGGCACAGAACTTAGGTAACATTTATTCAAAGCTTAATAGAAAAGGTGTTAAATTAATTTTGCGGTGGGGTCTTAAATTAATACGATGCCACCACCTACTTACTCATTTCTGCTTACTTTTATTTTCTCCGCCATGTCTCTGCTACATAAAGGTTCTCGAGAAGAGATCGTTCTTTAGCGAGAAGACTGTCTAATGTCTATCGTTGTTTATGGTTTCTCGTGTAATATTTTCTTGTTGGTGTGAAATATAGAATGGTTGTATTGTATTGTTGCCGCCCTAGTGCCTTTTTGAACGTGTACGTCACGTGTTTCAGAACCTGTATCAAAATATTATTGACAGTTAGTAACATGCCCCAGAACGCCCCACAGTTTGAAGGCCTGTGCCTGTGCTTTTCCACCGGCGAGTTGAGGTAGGACGAGAATTGAAATCGCCCGCCCATTTTTAAGATTTTTTTATTGTACTTATTGTATAATGTTCATATTGTGTGTATGCTGTAGTATAGTATTTTCATAATGTGTATTTATCAATGTATTTTGTTTCGACATTTGCATTATGTGCATATACGTTTTTGTTGTACACCCATCCCATATTTCGCCTTGTGGTTGACTGGTAGAGAATGCCTCATGGTGGCGTCATGGCATTAAATCCGTCATTTGTGATTATTTGTAATGTGTAATGAATTTAAAATAAAAAGAGCTCGCATTTTCCATAAAAATGTTCGCCCTGCCTCGCCCCGCCACGCCCTGCTTCACTTCACCAGGCCGGTTCTAAAACGGCTTTACAAAGCCAAGAAATTATATTTCCAGTTGACCCTTTCAGCACTCTTTCCGTTAGTTTTATGATGGAATCGGGTTCAATTGAGTTACGATATTGCGACATTGGATCTCCGGTTTAGTATTTACAGTAAATCTTAACTTCACAACTATCCGAGATAGCTTTATTTCAAAGGAAGGTTAAATATCAAGACTCTTTGAAGTTAATCTTGTGATGCTCCTTTTGAACGTAACGAGTTTTTAATTGAATACTTAGGTCATATTTTGTATTAGTGGAGTCTTTTGTCCACTAAATTCATTTCCCAATAATGTTTATTTATGTTTTAATTACTTTGTGTTTTAGATGAAATATTAATGATGTTAATATTTAAGCCTTTAATACAAAGATCAAAGCTTAAAGAAAAATTGAAAAAGGAGCTACCTGGGGAAAGAGACCGGGAATCGAACCCGATACCTCTGGATTGCCGGTCCAGCGCGTTAACCGTTTCGCTACCCTAGCTCCAGGAAGATCTGACGAATTTTTTATTATGCTTTGTCTGTCGATCTTTGCATTGTTATATTTGAAAGGTTTTTACACCATAGCGACCTCTATGTGAATACGAAATTGTGGTGTACCCACATTAAAAAAAGTGAGACATTACATGTTTCATAAATTTATGATGTTAATATTGTTAAGTTTTTATGCTAATATTTATTTCGGAACACAATTATATTTAGAAATGTTTTTAATATGGGTAAATTAACGCCACATTTTTTTGACTGATATCATGTCGCAAAGAAAAATTAAATTGTGCTCAAACGTGCTCCCTACCGGGACTCGAACCCAGTACCTTTGTATTACCGGTCCAACGTCCTAACCGTTGAAGCGTCTCTGTTGGAAAGTCGTATAAAGCCAACTTTATTATACTTAGAATTATTTTGACCGTCTAATTGGCACGGAAGATAGAGAGAAAAGGCGTACCATTTTAGAGTAGGAGCCCTGCATGAGATGAACCAACAGCAGGGACTTTGTGTCGGTTTGTGTTGAGAACGGAACTCTAAATTAAATTAATCATTTTAAAATGGAAACAAATATCGATTCGGCACCCGATTTTATTTCTAAATATACTAAAAGGTGCCGCCCGCCCGCAACTTCGTCCGCGTAATTTATTTTTATTTATTTTATTCAAACAACGTACAGTCTTTACAGTCTTAACCTAATACGATATTGTGGAATTATATGAAACTAAATGATATATTTAAGTACCTACCTAAGACATTTTTTTTACCTTATTCGGGTAAAAAGCATCCCATAATCATTTTTGGATGTTCAGCCGCACCAAAATTTAAAATTTCGTCCATCCGACTGGCGTAATGAGACGACAAAGAATATTTCACCCACAGATGGCACTGATGGCTGGCGCCGAGGCGCCCCGCTACTGCATCGCGCTGTCAAGCTCTCTCCACTTGTTACGGAATGCGTTCAAGTTATCCCCTCTATTTATTACGTCTAGGAAAAAATACCTTTAAGCAGCATCAGTCTCGAACGCACATTCTTTGCAGTATCTTTAATTTAGTAATAAATCTCGACTCTGCGTAAACACATCAGAGGCTCGTTCATTTTTCAAGGTTCCGTATTCAAAGGGTGTCATCCCTTATTACGAAACAAAACTCCGATGTCTTATTTCCTTTAATTCGGACATTAATATCACCATAATCTGAAGCAGTATTGCTTGTTCCACTAATACTCCGAGGGTCACTGTTGCATGGTCAATCCATTGATGTCTGTCTATCCATTTGTCCGTCTGTCACAAGATTGTATCTTTGAAAACCGTAATAGGTAGACTTCACATTTTCGCGTATTATGTGTACTCGTATTAAACTGGCCGCAAAAAAAAGTTATTATTCGATGGTACGGAACTAGTCTGATTCGCACTTAACCAGTTTTTTAATTGATTTAACCCTACCTTAAACTAAGGAATCGTTCCCTTTACTACAAAATAACCGGAAAATCAACAATGTGAAAAATCAAAAAGCAATTCCCACCAATTACACAGTATTGTTTGGTCCCGCATTTTTGTTTTTTCATTACCAAAGGAAATGGAGAATTTAATTACAACTAAAAAGAAAAGCAATTTACTCAATTCACAAATGGACTGGTCATGGAATGGATTAAAGAATTCTGCCCTCAATTCAAATGAGTGCGTTAGTGCTTTGAACATATTATGAATTTATACGCATTTGCCGCATAAAACGAATAGACTTGGTAGTTTTAATTAAAATAATGAAAAACTGAAGGTTTGTCGGTCGATCTTTTTAACTTAATTTTGTACATTACAGTATTTTGATACTTCGAAAACAATAAACCATTTTACTCCAATTCTAAAAAAGCATTTCGAGTCAAAACAGTTAAGGCATTCCGAAAGTTTTTGTAAGACTATTATTCACCCGACTACGTATAAGCAAATGTCTTGAAAATAAAATTGCTCATAACCTCTAGTTAGATAATAATTATGTATGCATTATTAACTATTCATTTATTTGACGACGCGGTTGGTGTAGTGGTAGAATAGCTGCCAGTAGGCAGCTGGCGGTCCTGGGTTTGAATCCCGGCAAGGGCAAATATTTGTGTGATGAACTCGAATATTTGTGCCTGGGTCATGGATGTTCTATGTATTTAAGTATATATTTATCTATATAAGTATGTGTATCGTTCTTGAGCTTCATTTGGGACTAGGTCGATTTGTGTGAGGTTGTCTAATATTTATTTATATTTAGCTTTTCTAAAGGTAGTATTTTCGGGACCCGAAAAAAAAACTATAATTGTCTAAATGTCTAAATATCGATATATTTATTATAGGCCAAAATGAGTTTAGGTTTTATTCATTGTAATTTCATAAGTTAATTTTATACCTGACGAAATATATTTCTTTAATTCCCCAAATGGAAACATTAGGTTGGTACTTTTCTTTGTTTTTGCCTATATCGAAAACCACTCATCTCACAGACAGCCCATCATCATCATATACATGACTTACTGTGTTTGGCTGCCTGTCCACTGTAACATGGACCAATCACATTCCTTCGAGTTAAATGAATGAATGAATGAATGAAGGAATGAAAGGAAATAATATTTTTTTGTGTTCCAAATCGTTTTATTTTATAAAGTAATTTTTGTTTATTTTATAAAGTTAAATTTGGTCCTTCGAGACGGATTTCTAAGCCATTTGACGACCCTAACTGTAATCTATGCAATTGCGCCAGCGGCAACTTTTGTTTTTTCACATTGATGACAGATTCGTTCGTACCTTGTTATGGGCTGAATTGACTTCGTCGATAGTTCCCCAACTCGGGCTTGTGTTTGACATTCAATACAGAGTAGGTACCTATAGGTTTCATGAGTTGTTTTAGTTCCGTAAAATTGTAATGTTGTAGTTTAAATGCTGTAACTTACACTATAAAATTTGCATGCCGGATTTCCGGCTGAATATGTTCCCACTATTCGAAATGTATGATTTACGCCTGTACAACTTCTACATATTCAGCAAATAAATATTTCATTTCATATTTCATTTAATGTTGAATGGCATTCCCAAAAGGAGATAGATAGACCTATATCAAGCTTTATCTATATACATATACAAAGTTTTATAATGATGTCATCTCATTTTTTTATGTAGAGGTAATCGTCTATGTTATTCCTTAAGTTAACGTTATTAATTGGTATGTAATAAAATAAAATTAAATTTTGAAAATATACAAATATGGGCGACAGTGGGGGAGTTAAAGGTGGGGCGGAGGGGGAGGTTAATGGAAAATTTTTGCTTAGTGAACAATTCCTGCTCCGTCTTCACAATCGAAGGCCTTTGATGTGTCTTCTGATGCCTCTCACGGCTCTGACGGCTCGTATGACCGATATATATGTATTGGTATATTATTATTTATGGTGAGATGTTACAGGTTTTTTACAGAAATGTCTTTAAATCATCGTATTTATCTTTCTTGCTCCTGGAGTTTTGCTTGAGACTTACTTTAGATTCCATGCACGAATCTATCAAACGCTACTTCTGTTAAAGCAATGCGAAAAATCGAAGCTACTACGGCAAATACAACAAAACTTAAGCAAATAAAGCTAGAGGAAAATGGACCCATACGTCCGGTATTTGAATCGGAAGCAGGTGAATTATTAATCCTTTTTAGCTGCCTCGAGAACTATGTTCTCAAAAATTGCACAGCGTAGCATAGGGTCTCGTCCGTGCAGCGTTATTTTCCTTGCTGAAGGTCGTGACATCCACGATGGATCAGCTTCCTCCGGATGATGTTGCGCCACCTTCCACGGTCATCGACCACCTTGAGCGCGTCGTGGAAGTTGGAGTCAAGTGTGGTGCGGATTTGGTCGGACCAACGCATCGGGCAGCGGCCCCGAGGCCTCTTCCCCTGGATCTTTCCAGTGACCAATAGTTTTTCCAGATTATTGTCTTCTCTTCTGGAAATGTGCCCAAAGTATTCCAGCACTATTTGTAAAACGATGGTTGATTATCTGGTAGTCACTTTTAGTTTAGGGATTCAGGGGTTAATTTTGGACGGATATAATAAATTCGTGTTAAACTTGACCTTTTTAGCCGTTTATCGTCCGATTATTTTCCCAATCACAATTTTAGACATGGTAAGTATATAACAGAAAATCTATTAAAATTGGGAACATTAAGTTTTTCAAAGGTTTACTATTTTATATTTAGACGATATTTGGATTAAGAAGCTACGTTTGGTTTATGTGACATTTGTTTTTACCCTTTGGGTACGGAACCCTAAAAATTATAACTAAAAAACAAAACAACGTAAAAATAAACAAATCGTAGAATCTGAATCCAAATAACTTCTGGGGAAAAAATAATGTTAAAACCGTTGTAAAATGTAATGTTCCAATTAATTAAAACGTGCGCACCGCAACGACTGGCAAAGCAGAAAGCCATCTTAGTGTTCAGCGAACCAGCCAATGGTTTATTTTTTCGCGATTTCGTGGTTGGCGCTATAGTAAAAGTTTCTCAGTTACTTTACTTCCTCTCACGATTCCTGAATCAATCAGTATACTTAATAGCTTTATATTTTCAAACTACCTACCAAAATGTATTATGTAGGTACGTTTTAAACCGATCAGCGATGATTTCCGTTTGTAAGGATAATTTTGTCATTTAATAAAGTATGATGAAGATTCTTTCATCGTCGAGGCAACCGTCCATAGAGCATTTATAAAGTTTGACAGCACCGTGACAGGTAATTTGTGGTTGAGAAGTTATACGCTTATCCTATAAGCCTCTTCGAAAATTTCCTTTCACAACTTATATTTACCCCTATGAGCCGTATAACTTAAGTAGATATCAAACTTTTATTACGAAAATTATTGCAGAAATAAACTTGAAAGGATTAAACTTCACTCACTATAAGTCACTCAAAGTGAATGTAATGTTAGTGTTAATTAAACACTTTTGAGTAAGTATTTGTTTTTATATATTTCCAGAATATCAAAAATTTAATATCGATACAAAATAAAAATCGTGAAAGCTTAACATGATACTTTCTTATAGTCTGGTAAAATAAAAGTTTACACGCCTAAACGGCTGAACGGATTTCGACCAATTTAATATACCAATTGCGGACGAAATGATTTAATATTATTAAACAACATTTCGAGTGAATTTATTGCTCTAGCTAGCGCGTATAAGGATTCAGAACACAGAATTAAGTTTGTAGTTACTCAGTTATTTAAAACAAAAATACCAAATGGGGCAATTGCTGATGATGATATCGATGGCCTACTTTCAGAAAATATGATTTGTACTTGTTTGGATTGGACCTTAATGCGATTATAAGTTCATGACCGAGAACTTTATAATATCTCTAAGTCAGTGTTACGATGAAGATTGATAGCCGAAAATTGTGGGCTTTGGAGTTGGCAGATATTTGATCAGTGATGCATATAAAGTAGCCATCGCAGTGCAAAAGTGACATCAACAAAGTGTTGTTGTGATTAATTAAATATATATCTCTGGGAAAATTAAGTATAAATACTTCTTATAGTGCCTCTCCAACTAGTGAAGGTTGGCAGTCAGCTCAGCATATTTCACAGTTTTTACATACATTTTGCTGCAAGTGCGCGTCGGTACATCGATGTGCGTTGTCACTTAGGTGTATGTTTCATGTGCAACAGCTATTTGCGAGTTCCTGTAATTGGCTATATGGTTCTATTTAAGTTTCTGTGTTTAGAGTATTAGCTGTTGGTTCTCCTAAATAAATAAATATTTATTTATCTCGGTCATTGGCGAGGTTGAAAAGCTTCGCTACTCGCTATTCGCGATGTTTCGCAGCCACAATTTCTTTTCCTGCGTCCAACAGAGCTGGTCTTCTAAGCCACTTTACCCATGGTTTTTAATTATTGTTCAAAATGTATATTTATATATAACTAACATCCATTTGGAGAATCTATAAATACCTACCAATAATATAAATAACAATTAACAACAATCTTTGGAAATACCAATGTAGTTAGTTATATTATAAGATATATAACTTTAATCGATTTTTGTCTTTAAGTATGATTTACGAAATAATAATCTTCTCTCCTCTCCCAAGTCTCCTCTTGGGAAATGCCGGTTATTAACAATTTGACAAAGTACCCTTGTAGCTTACTTACTGAATAAATTAGTTCCATTTAAATTCCAATACTTGTCTATTATGAATTTATGACTTATAAGTAATATGAAGTTTTTTAATAAATTTATCAATCCATTTTCTTTCTATTATCGTATTAATCAGCGTTTGTATATAAAACGATTTCACGTAACCTTTCCAAGAATGCCACGTACCCATCCTAGCACGTAGAGTTGCTAAAAACCTTCCAAATGTAATAAACCCAAGAACGAACATCTGTCTCTTACAGGACAAGGGTTTTATAGCTATTTCATCACATTCCATTTCAGGTGAAAACGGACATCGGAACGAAACTCCGATTTAATACCCACCTTATTCTATTGAACGAATAAATCACAATAGCAGAATGAAATGTAAATAAAGATTCAATTAAAACAGGCTTTGTGGTGTGACTTATACAAATTCATCTCTGAAATTCAGTAAAACAACGGAAAATCGGATGAATTATTAATTGCCCCCAGAATTCGATTTTATAAATATGGAGTAAAAGTTATTCACTTGTATACGGAAAATGCAGTATTTATTACTCGAACTAGGTACCTCAATAAAATGCTCACTTTCTATGGAGTTTATGATGTGACGACAACATGGAATTCGCGCCTTTTGAATGTGGTATTACTACACTCAGCTCTGTAGAGAGATCTCACATTGACTCTCATTTCTTACGTTTATATATAGAATCTTCAACGTAGTTTTCTATATTTAAAAACAATCCTATCACACAAATTGTTATCTTATGCCTGTAAAAATTACCATTTTTGTTGTATTGTTCTTTTGTCTGAGTCTGACTCTGCATATTTGGCTGTATAACTGTATCTGCTAATAACTATAGATGTTTAATTCGTCCCCCATTTTACGAGTAGCTGAAAATTGTATCGTCAGTAAATTGATGTCATTATACCCGAAGAGGATTTTATTTTGATTTCGAATCGTGCCTTTTATTTTGAGTGCTCTTTCGATAATAAACTTAAAGTAAATCGATTCGGCGGAGAGGAAACCAATTTGCTACTTACAAATTGATTTTAGTAAGATTTTATCAAGTTTTTCGCTTTAAATTAATTTTCCTTTAAGGCAATATTGACCATTTTTTAATTTTGCTGAATAATATAAGATTCCTTCACACGAACGATTTTTACCTGTGCGTTTTTTGGATTTCGTACCTCTGTATGTTGGTAAAGTTTACCAAAGGTCAGTTTTTTAGTAAGTAATATACGAACGAAAGTAAGTTAAATAATTTAATTCATAATTCTTTATTGCATTATCATGTTGTACAATAAGATGTTACATAAATATGATAAAGTCCATAACATGAACCCTGTCAGGGCACAGCAATTTTCTTAGTGGTGGGTGTATAATTTAGGTACAATTTCAATTTAGATTATTAGAATAAATAAATAAAATTTTGTTACAATAATATCGCATAAAATAATTTGTCACAAAAATGTTTACGAGAATCAATAGACCATCCCACCTATACATGCGTCGAAATATAAGCGAAAGAGCTTATTCAATATAGACAAACTTCCAGAAAGTTTTGTGACTCACAGTATTTTTGCCCGTACCTGCACCTATAAACAAATAAGGATACACGATATATATGAATAGATGTTTCTTACACCGACGCATATACAGACAAAGCAAAAAGATGCATTTTTAACGTGTCAATCGCAGACTGCCTCGTCCAAGATCTAAAAGATATAGATGAGACAAGTATCGTACCTACACTTCGATACCTTATCTAGAGCACAATCGTACTGACTTTTCGGAAAGAGAGTAGTTGCAATTAGGACGTTAGTGCACAACTGCACAACTCTATGTGGTTTAAATTTCTTTGGCGAAAATAATAGTACGTGTGTGAACTAAGGTAGGTATCGCGGACTTATTTTATTGTTATACTATTTTTTTTTTATTGAATGTTCTTATTTGTTTTTTCAGTTCTAGACGCTAACGCTGACTCTTCCAAGCAAATGAACTGTCAAACCATACAAAGTGACTCACTTAAGAGAAGTTAGCGTGGTTTGACTCTGACGCTTGGAGAAAGGGAGGACACTACAGTATTGCCACTTTTTAATTTCTACTCTTTTTGGTCGGGCTGTACTAAGTATAAATTCGACGGCAGAGCGGTTGAATTAGCCATGCTATTTAGCGAGGAAATACTGCCAGCATCTTCGGGGTTCGGAACCACGCCAAGAGGGGCCAATTTATTTAAGTCTTTTTTTATATTAAATTTACCTACTCACTTAGTTTTAGCGTATATTTTAGTTAGTTAAGTTCTTAGTTTATAATTGTATTTTAATTTCTATATTACTTATAACGTTTAGTAAGGAGATCGCATTTCAAAGTACTTTTATCTATATTTGTTTTCAGTAGGTACTTACCTATATAATTGTAAGTTTATTAGGGTCTAGATAAGCGTATATCGTCTACTAAATGTTTATTTGATGAAATGTATTTTATATTTCATTTAATATGTCAATAAAAATACAATAAAACTAAACCTAAAAATTAAACTAAACAAGAACACACTAAAATTAAACTAAATCTAAAAATGGCCCCTGCGGCATAGTGCCGAAGATGCTGGCGGCATTTCCTCGCTGAATCGCCAAACTGATTCTTTGAGCGAGGAAACCGCCAGCTCTCCGGTACCTATTCTATGTCCTAAATCCGACTCAAAACGGCCATTTCATCATTATTGGGTAAGTACATTGTACATGGAGAATATTTCTAAGTACTTTTCTTTTAATTTACTGGGTTTTACCTCTCACCCCTCGGTATATTTTCCTCCCAAACTGAATGACGCTTCCAGTTTACCTAGGCTTCGATTTAGATTCGCGCACTTGTCACCGCATGCATCCGACAAGGGAGACAGCGAGCATGTCCTCGATGTCCTAGTAACGCACCGCTGCATTTGTCTACTGTCTGTCAGTATCTGCAGTTATCGATAGACTCAGGTAAAATAAATCTAGGAAATACATGAGACTGATCTTTTTCTGGCCTAAAATGTAATGGTATCTATGTACAATCAGCTTCAGAGAAATGTTATCCTCCTACTATACGTACATGTACTATGACCTGCACAATTGCATGGCCTATTATTTATGACTGAATTGTGCAGCCCATAGTACGTAACTACATGTCAATATAGATGCGTGCAGAAGAGCACACGGCGTTCACGTAGTAGGAATAATATTGCTTAAAGTCAAAGTACCTAAAGTCAAACCCCCACTTTCAATCATATCTCTTAGTAGTTTGTGCTTTCAATTACGATGGCTGTAGTGTAGGCAGGTAAACAGAGTAACTCATTAATAATTTAACAAAGAACGAATAATAAGAACTTTTCATGGTGCCAATTTCACTCGTAGATACATTAAGTAATGAAAGATGGGCTTATATTATAGTAAACACTATTTAACAAACTGTATCTGCTTTCAAAGAACGAAGTTATGTTTTATGTTATGACAATGGAAAGACAAGAAAGTATGTAAATTAAAACAAAAAAAAACCTAAATCAGTTCAGCCCTTTTTGAATAATCGGGGAACATACATAAAAAAACATATAAAAACACCCTGACGAAATGAGAACCTCCTCCGTTTTTTGACGTCAATTGAAAAAGGACATGTAAAATTAAATTTCCCTTTTTCACAGAGCGCGGGATGTGTGAACGGCACTTAATTCAATTTGTTAACATTTGACTCACTTACCGGCCCGCCCTTTGACGTGACGAGGATCGCTTACAAAGCGTATGGAATACGTGAAGGATATTAGGGAACTGTTCAATTGACGGGATGAAAACCAAGGGCGCAAGGGCCTGATTCTGACGTGAACTATGGCCCGCAACTCGATCAACTTTAGCAAAAACATAAGGATCCTGTAATAATGCCCACGTGTACGTCGGAATTACGCACGGAGGGTGCCTTATTATCGCTCTACTCAAGAAAACAGTGAGAAACCATGTGGTTGCCAATCCTTAATTTTTTAACTTCTTGCAGGCATTGCTTACAACGCCACCTGACGGTTGGATTATCTTTGTGACCTCATCACGCCCATACAGATAAAAGAGTTTTGACCAAGATGATAATTAAAAACCGGCCAAGAGCATGTCGGGCCACGCTCAGTGTAGAGTTCCGGAGTTGCTCATCCTTCACAAGAGACGGGCTTAAAACAGCGGTTTTAAGCCCGAGGTTTAAGTTACGAGAAAGATTTCAAGTTCTATAAAAAGGTCGTAAACGCCAAAGTAACTGTAATTACTTATTACCTTGTGGAAGTCAAATTACGTCATTTTAAAGAAAATTATGAAATTTCGCGATTACTCAAAAACGGATGGACCAATTTTGATCAATATAGTTTTCATTGAAAGTACTTATAAGGCCGCGATTGACTTGAATTTTCCATATTCTTTGACCCGTGGTTGAAAAGTTAGAGGGGGGGACACTATTTTTTTATTTATTTTCGGAGCGAATATTTACAAAACTACTGACTTTATCAAAAAGTAATGTTTAGAGACCCCTATTATTTCTATAAGACCTATTCAACGACACCCGCACACTAGGGCTGAAACGAAAAAAAAAATCACCCCATTCACATTGTTCGAGAGGTACCCGAAAAACATTTTTTTTTTTTATTTACCATTTTTCGGGCGTGATACATACACATACCTACTCGTACCAAATTTCAGCTTTCTAGTACTAATGATCACGGAGCTCAGCCGCGGACGGACGGACAGACGGACATGGCGAAACTAAAAGGGTTCCTAGTTGACTACGGAACCCTAAAAAGGTGGGTAAATAAAGTATTAAAGCGTTATCTTTAAGTGACGTTCCCTTTCGTAGTTATCAAGCGGCATAAAAAATTCAAAGGCAGATGAAAACTCCTATTGAAATCGTAAAGTCGTATCTCGCAAATAAAAACGCCAAATAAATCATTCAGTAGGTACACTAACAGCCCGAAACGAAGCACATTTGGACAATAACGTGTATTTCATGACATATATAAAGTGAATGAATTGAATGTAAAGCGAGTGTCGTTCGCGCGTCGGGACAGTAAATGCGCCATAAAATTACTTATAACGACGCTGCCTAAACTGTGTGGCGTGTCGCACTCGCACCGTGTGTCCCGTGCCTCACAGGACAGGGGCACCATACCACAGGGACCAGTTAACGTTTCCAAATAAATCATATTGAAATATATGGTGACGCGGTTGGAGCAGTGGTAAAGCAGCTGCCTACTGAGCCGACGGTCCTGGGTTCGAATCCCGGCAAGGACAAATATTTGTGTGATGAACTCGAATATTTGTGCCTGGGCCATGGATGTTATTAGTATTTAAGTATAAATGAACATGTTTATCGTCGTCTAGTGCCCATAACACAAGCCTACTGTGGGACTAGATTGATTTGTCCAATATTTATTTTATTATTTTATTTTATTATATGGAAGCTAACTCACTTGGCAATTAGACCCCTCTTTCCTATGGTCATATCACTCTAGGTAGGTGCAGATGGGCTACATAAGAGGCCCAAATCTCAAATGGGGGATCCCGACAACCCCAGGAAAAAGGATTCAATCTCCAATTGTGCCCCTAAGTGCCAGAATACTGCGGCCCTGTCAGAGACGCTTGCTTGGCTACCTCAGTTTTGTATGGAATACATAGTGACGCGATGGCGTCCAAGTGGAGCAGGGGACTTAGGCTGACTATCCACTGAAGCGGACCGGGGATAAGGAAGCAATCAGGCTGTCTTTCTGAAGCCCTACAGAAGTGCATTTAAATCTGAGGAAAGTGATCAGTCCTTTTTACACAGCTTAGCTTCGCTCCAGTATGCCCATGCTGTTTGTCCATACAGCCTTCAAGTGCGCCGTAAAGAGCAAAGAAAAACTCACGTTTTCTCTTCTCCGGTAAAAACTAACTACCAATGGCGTAGCATACATGATTCGGCTTGCACACTTGAGGATAATTTGAGTACCTACCATTCTCTGTTACAATTGAATACAGAGTAGGTAAGCGAAATCTACCCCGGCTTGTGATAAATTTTTGTTCGACGCTATGACACGCTTCTGTCAAATACACTATAGGTATCGACTAGTTATTAGGGTGCCCGTAAAAAAGTCAGTAGTAAGTATAGGTACGCCGCGACCGCGAACTGAAAAAGTTTGGCAACCCCTGACTTATAACAAAGCGTCCGCGGACCTGAATAGTAATGAAATCATTACGTTACTATATTGGTATGTTCGCGTATTTTGAGTAGAGATATACTGATGTATTGTATGGGAAATGTTCTCGAGAACGTTCTTTCCCAATTGGGTTTCTCGATTACGGCACCACTAATTTTGAGTCTTCATTTAACCCAGGAACTCACTTATTCGCCTGCACTACACACTAGTACTTGAAATCTTCTGGCTTACACTGTCGCAAAGTTGCCCGTAGTTTGACTTTCTCCATCGAAGTGCATCCCATACTATCATATTCGCCCAAACTCGGTCAACTTCGCGAGTTACAAAGTGATACCAATGCGACGACCGGTACGTTGCGGTTGTGACGTCATGCCGTCATCATTAGTAGATTATTTCACGACTTGACATCGTGAAAAAATCTACGACGCGACGTCCGCCGAAAGAAATCTCACCAGAAAGTAGTGTCGAGTTGCAATGCGACGTCTTTGAAATCAGCAACGCGCAACGAGCAAAGTAAAAAATTGTGACCTCGTCATCGTGCCGAGACAGGGTGGGTACATTGCCATTATTTGCCACGTATGTACCGTGCGAAATATTGAAATCCACAACATTTTTTCTAAATCACACCACTTTTTTCAATTTATAATAATACTGTTAAAACTTGAGTTACAAATCTCAGCAGTTGTGAGTTAGTCAAACACTTCAGTGGTCTCTCTCCATACTAAGAATGTTTCGCAAAGCGTGCTTAAGCTTTCTCAGCTGCATTCCTAAGGGACATCGCCTGCAAAACTTAGCTGTAAGTATTACTTGCTGCTCTGTATTTCTAAATAGGTACTAGACTGGCTTTGTAAGCTGTTTAAGACCTTGTGAGTTTGTTTCGAAATTTGCAATTCTTTACGTTTCAACCCCATATCTCCGCCATATTGAAAAATGTAGAAAAATAAAAAAGTATTTTATGCAACAGGTGTATACAATACAATACTTTTTCTATGACTTGACATTTAATAAATAAAATGCAAATAAACAACAAAGAAAATAATTACATGTTCCCGCTCGAAACTGACAAAATAAAAAATTAGTCTCTGATAAACTTTTTTTTTATTGACGTCCGTCTGTCAAAAAAATTTGAACTTATACCTAAAGGTAGGTAGTTTAAAATTGGCAGCAATGCCTTAGTACAAAAAGGTTTTTTTTTAATTGCAAATGGTGTGAATGCAGCTGTTTATTTTGTAATCTGTGGTAACTAGTACTAGGTAATGCTTTTTGGCGACATTATAACATCGGTTAGCAGTGTTTTTTTGGGCAGTACCTAGAGTATAGACTTTTACAGACTCATAATTTATGTCTTTATATTAGTTAGTAAGTATATAAATGACAGAAAAAAGTACTGGAGTAGAAAAATAAAATTATATACCTACTTATCGAGCAAACTCTCAAAATTTTATAAGAATCGGTTAAGAAATGTGACCTCTAGGCGAGAACAGCCAGAAACCGTCTGAACACGAAAACGCAATTTCACCGAGACCATGCCCGTGAGGTGTTTCGAAACATCAGAAAACTGCAAACGAATTGTAAAAACTTCATCGTGAGCGTAGATGTTCAAAATAATTCACATAACTACTTAGATACTACGCTTTAGATACTTACTGTCCCTTGTAGCCGTTTGTTGCGAAGGCTGATGAGAAAATTAAGACAGTAATGACAATATTTTAGATAATGAGAAATTTTATTAGCTTCATTAAGGATGATGTGCTTCACGGCCATATTTCTTTAAATGCCTTGTAGTTACAAATTAGAATTTGTATAGTGCCTGCCTGTCTTCTCGCTCTATAACCCCCCAAAATTACTGAGGTCAGGGGCTTATAAAACGAGCCAAGGAGTGAAAGTGTTAAAGGGCAACGCTTCGCTTCGAGCACCTTCGGAATAAGCGCAATACCCCTCTTGACACTCTTCAACCCTCCGCATCCTCCTCCTCGTTGCCCTTATAACGCTACGACATCGCACGACCAGCGGAGCGGCTATAGAAGTGAGCGAGACACCGCGCTTGGACCATTCGCTTCTTCCACCTATGGGCGTCGCTCCGATGTCGTGTCCGGGACAAGTTACCGCCTACCAGTCATCGTAAATCCTAGAGACATTTTCTCCAGGTAGACGTCAGTTGCCTCAAACGATAGTCCAATGGGTAGTTCATTTATTTTTCACACAGGGGTATTGCCCAGTACATATTTTTAGTTTTGCATATGGAACTGGGGAATCACTAGATTAAAATTGAAAATACGCAGGTTGCCGACTTCTGAATAAGATGACACAACTGTAATATGCTGGCAACATTAAAAAAGAATGGACCTCATATTCACACATACGCTTTGAGTTACGTATCACTAAAACGCCTTTGAAAGTAGCCGTACTTAGTTGAGAAGTCGAAACCGAATTTGTGAAACTTATATCACTATCTCTTTTACTCTTCAAAATCACTTCTAGCTCACTAGCGCCAGCCAGTCGTAATAAGTTCATAAACAACACAATGTGTGTTAATCGGTTAATAGCAAATGGCATCGCGTGAAAATGACAGCAAAGTTGCTCAAAGTGAAACCTAATTTTAATTAAATTTAAGTACATTAACTAGCAATAAGTCCAGTGCAAGTGCATTTTAATCATCTCAATGTCTACTAATGTGTATCACAAGTTTATTTTATCAACTTAGATCTAAATACTAACCAAAACATCCAAGTATCAGATGTTCCATTGTATGTCAAGAGTTGTTATCAACAGCAATTTTATGTATTTTGATTTGACCGTGTGATAAATCTACTGTTTTAAAAATGACGGACATCAAGCCGCAAGTAATGGCGCCGGTTAATGGACTTTTAGATAAATCCAAAGAACTCCAGAAGGAGATTCTTATGGAGAAACTTAGATCAAAAACATCACAGTACAAAAATTTGTCTGAGACGTCGAAAGCCGTGCGAATGGCACTGCTGGTAAGTAGTAGCACATTAATTGGATATTTGATATCCTCTTGGCGGTGTGATATATCCAAATTTGTTTGCAGGACAAGCGCTGGGCTGTTGATAGTCAAGACCGTATGATCCTCCAAAAGTGCCTGGACAGTCTGCAACACTGCATTAAAATCAGCTCTTTACAAAGCCTTATTGAAAGGCTAGAATGTCTGTCAAGACAGCTTGGGTAAGCTAAACAATTTTATTTATTTAAACTTTCACTAAAGTTTCTTGATTCTCATTGATTTGGCAAATTGCTGTGCAGCAGATGCCAAATCAATGAGAATCAAGATACTTTTACAATTTACATGAAAATAGGGCTTAATCTGTGCAAACTAATGCTATGTATGTATCCACTCAATTGCTTCGAATTTTGAGTTGGACTCTATTTATATAATAAAATAAGAGCGGTGACAGGTAGCCGTAGTTACCAAAAGCAATCTAGTGGCTTGAGAACAGGAAGTATCATGAACCTTTTTTCCTGTACTTTGAATGTTAAAATAATGCATATAAGTAAGAGAGAACTCTTACAATTGAAACAAAAAATAATGACCAAATTTTCTAAAATTATATATAAGTGCACAGCCATAGAAACCTGTACTTATCACAACCATGCAAATATGTTTTAGTGCCCATGGTTTTTATGTTCTGAACAAATATTTTTAAATACAATTACTGGAAAACGGAGGCGGATCTACCTTAAGACCCAGTAAGCCCGGGCCTAGAGCGGCCAAATATTAAGGTGCCAAATTATGGATGACATGCTGAGAAAGGGGCGGCTGGTACAGTCAGCATCAAAATTAGCTGACAATTTTACTACTGGCTTATGTCATAATTGCATACTAGAATTCTCAGATACTTTTGATGTACTTACTACATGTCCTGGGGCCTAGGACAACCAAGACCGCAAATCTGCCACTGCCAGAGAGACTTATTTAGTTGTAACAAAATTATTCACTTCAAATCATTTATTGGTAAGTTATATGTGTAATAACTTAAATACTATTTATTCCTGTTTACTTTCAGGCTTAAGTTAGTTGTTGGCACTTCGGGAGTCAACATGTTTATATCCTCTGATATGTTCTATTTGGAAATACTTGTAGAGTCCTCTGGATCAGTGAAAGATGTGAAAATTCATCATGAAGGAAAGGTAACATAATCTTCTTTTAACCCCTATATGTCATGAATAATTGAATATCAATCATTCGCCACTATACAGTAGGGCTGGGATGGCAAACCAATATCATATGAATTAAATGATTAAATAATTTAAACACACAACAATTTGTTTTAGTAAAAAATTGGGACCGCATGCCCAATAAGATATTTTTATTGGCATGCAGAATAATTAAAGCTTTACCATAAGTTTTAATATTTCCATAGTACAAATGCATAAGTGTGTTTGTTGATCTGTCATCCTACTAATATTATAAAAGCGAAAGTTCATGTGTGTTAGTGTGTATGTCTGTTACTTCTTCACTCCATACCAAAATAGTTGGATGGATTTGCATGAAATTTGGAACAGACATATTTTGTGCCCTAAATTATTATATAGGATATTTTGTATCCCGGAATAGGCATGGTTCCTGTTAGGTAGTGTACCCAGCTAAAAGCGAGAGCAAAAAGTTTGTATTTAAAAAATGTTTAATTCTATAACAATCCAAGCTTCTACATATTAAAATAATTTCAGATTGAGCAACAAAGCTGTGAGGAATTGGTGCAGTGCATATCTCGAGGAGACTTTGCTGACTTCACAGCCCAGCTAGAGGGGCTCACTGCTGTTTATCAGCTAAATGCAGAAAAGAAGGTTTGTAATTTCCTCTGATAGCGATTATCAAGAGCATTGGTTACGTCAGGCTACAGTTACTTAAGAGGAGACATGTTGTGGGTTTGAATGTCGACTGAACAATCTACCTAGGGCATAATTGATCTATAAAAAACACGCAATGAAATTGTCAACAATAATTTTATTAAAACTTTCGTGAGACATATTTAATTATTGTATTAAGCGGTTTACACTCACGTGAAATTGTCAGGAACGGCCCGACATGTTTCGAACTCGTATGGAGCCCGCTTCGCACTCACTCGTGACGAGTTTGCCGCGGCGGTGTACGGGCAGCCGTCCCTGATGAAGGGCTCCATACGAGTTTGAAACATGTCGGGCCGTTCCTGACAATTTCACGTGAGTGTAAACCGCTTAATACAATAATGAAATTGTCACTTTACAAATACAAACAAATACAAATACTCTTTATTGCACACCTCCAACATCAAGGAATTACACTTTAATTACCTACTTTTACATAGATTTGCCCTTCTATCTGAATCAACACAATTTTACATGTCTATCTAGATTAGCAAGCTCTATTTACCTTTAAATGAGATCTCAGGATTTCCATATTGTTCGCATAATAAAAATATAAATATGTTTTAGGTAAAATGCAAAGCATTTAGCGCACTACAGAGTTTAGAGGAGGACCTGTGCACGCTTCGTAATCTGCAGACCGTCAACAAGGATCCCTGGTCCCAGGTCCACAAGAGCCCTACTGGTTTCCTGCAGAAACGCAGAGGAGGTATGTGGATATTCATTAAAACCTTCATAATTTTCGCACATCAATGCTATACAAACGGGTCTTATCGCTAATATAAGTTATTTATAAATTTATGAAACATGTAATCTCTCATTAATCATTATTTTTTATGTGGGTATACCATTTTTTTTATATTGTACCAAATAAGCCTTTCAAATAAACAATGCAAAGATCGACACACAAAGCATAAGGAAAATTTCGTAAGGTTACCTATTTGGCGTTAGGGTGGGTTTTTTTCGAATTTGATCTAACCTGTGTCAATAATTGTCGAAATTATTATCTCTCATATAATATATGGCTTCGTATGCGATAAGGGGTTATAAGAACAGACCAAAAAATATCCATACTAATATTATAAATGCGAAAGTGTGTCTGTCTGTCTGTTACCTCTTCACGCTTCAACCGCTGAACCGACTTAGATGAAATTTGGTATGGAGATAGTTTGAGACCCGGGAATGGACATAGGATACTTTTCATCCCGAATAAATTTAGTGTTCCCGTGGGATGAGCGGGTAACACCGCGGGGCACAGCTAGTACTCCATAAAAGTCCCATGGCTTTGATCTATTTGAAATGAAATGAAATGAAATAATTTATTCAGTAAGTAGGCCACAGGGGCACTTTTACAATAGACTGGTAGAAAAATCCGAATATCGGCTTCCTTTACCGTCCTAACGGCATTTTGTGAGCCATTTTGGCAACATGACTTTTCTGATGTAAAAAAGCCTGCTGAATTCGATTCTGGATGTTGCCAAGCCGAATTTTGCCCCCCTCCCCCCATTTCCCCCCTTTTTACCTCAAAATATGCCCCTAATCACGGTTTTTACGGTTTTATACAAAAAGTATTACAGCTAGAAAAAAAATGTCAAAGACAAGAATGATCTTTATAAAATTTCCTATAACATGGTGTATAAACTTTTTTAGTAGGCCTTATGGTTTGTGAGCAATATCTTCCCGAACTTCATAGACTGGTAGAAAATTCTAAATATCGGCTTCCTTTACCGTGCTAACGGCATTTTGGGATCCATTTTGGCAACATGACTTTTCAGATGTAAAAAAGCCTGCTGAATTCGGTTCTGAATGTTGCCAAGCCGAATTTTGCCCCCCTCCCCCCTTTCCCCCCCCTTTTCGACCTCAAAATATGTCCCTAATCACGATTTTTACGGTTTTATACAAAAAGTTTTACAGCTAGAAAAAAAGTGTCAAAGACAAGAATGATCTCTATAAAATTTCCTATAACATGGTGTATAATTTTTTTTAGTAGGCCTTATGGTTTGTGAGCAATATCTTCCCGAACTTCATTATTTTTTTAAAAATTGATAAACTTGGTCGAGGCAGTGAAATGCACTTATTTTAGGATAATTGGTATCGCACAGGATCCAGCTGCTCTGCAGCGCTTGACGCTGACATCCAGTTTGCATGCTGCTTCTTATCTGTCAAGACTCACGAGACTTTCAGTCATAAGCAGTCGTCAGATTTACACGCAGAACCGTACCCAAGTCGGGCTAAAAGGGCCGTAGAAAATAAAAATGCTTTGCTTCTGAACATGAAATCCTTCGAAATGCTCAGTTCTACGCCAGATTCTCCAGAAATGTGCTTTAGAAATGCAGTTACCCAGGATCTTGCAACAGAAAAAAATAAAGTGCCAATTCACACTGCTAAGCAGCTTGGCTCACTCTAAGTAACGAAGTTTGTTTCCGAAAGGCTCACCAACAGCAGCCCGTCTAGCTAGCACAACTATGCTTTGCGACTCTTGTCGCGCGACATAGCGCTACCCGTGACCCTCTTACATTACTGCACAGAAAGAGACAGGCAATTATCTCGCGCCAGAAATGGCCGTTTGCGACAGTTGTGCTAGGGGTGCAGGTCTACAAGCTACAACGCAAAGTTCAAAATGAACTAAGGTCCGACCTTCAAGACCTGTACAAGGCAGGTCGTTCAAAATCTACCATATTTGCGTCTGATGTGGGGGGCAAACGCTCAGGCGCTGGAGTGGTGCCAAAAAAAGCATAGCCTGCATCGTCACATACTCGACTTGTACAGCAGGGACAGGAACTTCTCAGCCTTTCGCTCATGGGGTGTATGTCTATCTCATTGAGTAGTTCACAGTGCTTTCGATATCGGAAAACGGAATACTTTTAATCAAAGGAGTGTCTAGGTAAATGTTTTAGAAACGCAAATGATCAATTTAATTATTTTGTTACATGCAATAAAGCCGTTCGAATCGCCAGTGCCTGAGTAAAACGCCAGAATATTTTAACGTCCTAAAGCAGTCCCTTAATTTTGTCATGATGATGAATGATAAGCAACAACAACACTAATAACCTGTCTTCTGGGTGGGCTATGCACAGGGTGGAGCACATATCGAGTGTCGGATTCCTCATGAATAGCACATATGTTGAGGTATCGACCTCAGTTGGTGACGCTTGAACCTTAGTCTCGTCTGCAAATCCTCGCACTACGACGACATTAGTCCCGCTCGCGCGTTCGCGGGATAAAAACTGCGAGCCCAACCTAGTTTGAAGGTATTGAGTCATTTTTAAGGAGCTGCTTGGCAGTGAGAAGTGATACTTTATTGTTTTCTGCTGCAAGATCCTGGGTAACTGCATTTCTAAGGCCCGTTTCTGGAGAATCTGGCGTATAACTGAGCATTTCAAAGGATTTCATGATCAGAAGCAAAGCATTTTTATTTTCTACGGCCCTTTTAGCCCGACTTGGGTACGGTTCTGCGTGTAAATCTGACGACTGCTTATGACTGAAAGTCTCGTGAGTCTTGACAGATAAGAAGCAGCATGCAAACTGGATGTCAGCGTCAAGCGCTGCAGAGCAGCTGGATCCTGTGCGATACCAATTATCCTAAAATAAGTGCATTTCACTGCCTCGACCAAGTTTATCAATTTTTAAAAAAATAATGAAGTTCGGGAAGATATTGCTCACAAACCATAAGGCCTACTAAAAAAAATTATACACCATGTTATAGGAAATTTTATAGAGATCATTCTTGTCTTTGACACTTTTTTTCTAGCTGTAAAACTTTTTGTATAAAACCGTAAAAATCGTGATTAGGGACATATTTTGAGGTCGAAAAGGGGGGGAAAGGGGGGAGGGGGGCAAAATTCGGCTTGGCAACATTCAGAACCGAATTTAGCAGGCTTTTTTACATCGGAAAAGTCATGTTGCCAAAATGGATCCCAAAATGCCGTTAGCATGGTAAAGGAAGCCGATATTTAGAATTTTCTACCAGTCTATGAAGTTCGGGAAGATATTGCTCACAAATCATAAGGCCTACTAAAAAAGTTTATACACCATGTTATAGGAAATTTTATAGAGATCATTCTTGTCTTTGACATTTTTTTTTCTAGCTGTAATACTTTTTGTATAAAACCGTAAAAACCGTGATTAGGGGCATATTTTGAGGTAAAAAGGGGGGAAATGGGGGGAGGGGGGCAAAATTCGGCTTGGCAACATCCAGAATCAAATTCAGCAGGCTTTTTTACATCAGAAAAGTCATGTTGCCAAAATGGCTCACAAAATGCCGTTAGACTTGAAAATTTTGATTTGAACTACCAGTCTACAAGTCAAATTGTGAATCTACCGGCATTTCGCAAGAGGAGACCGCTGTTGAGAAGAAAGCCGAAAGAAACTCAACAGTAAGTCATTTTTTCGTAAATAATACTTAAAACAATTAGATGATACATTTGTAGTGTTATAACTAATTACACTGGTACACGTAAAGGAGATGTAAGATACTCCAAATCAATGTTAAGTAGGAAGCATTCGAACCGTATTTCCAGGACACGCTATGCGTCTGACCTACTTCGTGTCCCCGTACGAGCTCCTGGACAAAGACCTGGGCCTCCAGCCGCTGACGACAGAGCTGCTGACGCGGGGGAGGCCGTCAGGGTCCACGGGGCTAGCGTCGCTGATGGCGGCCTCGCACACGCCCGTCGGCCACTCCGCCACCGTGCTGCTGGAGGGCTCCTCGCCCAACAAACTGCAGCTGGCACCTATTATCTCCAACGGACAGAGACCGGGGAAGGTTGTTGTCACGTAAGTGGATGCTAATTCTTTTACAACACTATTTGTGGAAGGGAAATGTGTGTAAGAGACGCTGTATACAGATAACAATTTCAGAGTGAAATCACTATTATAAAGAGATAGCAATATAAGATACAGTGCGTGAGTTATCAGAATGCGATTCGCGTTTTATATCAGTCTCGCTCGCTCTTAGGCGATCCAGGTCAGAACCTCTCAGATTTCATCCAAACCCGAATCGCAATCTAAGAACTCACGGACTGTACAGTTGTTAACTTTGTCGATAGACAGTCTGCTAGTATAGATAATAAGGTACTAGGTTCGATTCCCACTCTGGTCACCATAAAAGACCTGGGTCTCCAAATACTAACGGAGCTACTGACGCGGAACAAGCCGTCGTGTGTACGCGCCGTTAGGAGTGGCTATAAAAGCGCGCCGCTCAGTTAAACAGACTGGTTCTATAGCTATTAAGAATAAGGTACTACATTCGAAGTTAAGCCATCAAACTGGGGCCGCGAGTCGTTGGTGGCGGCCTCGGCCATCGGCCATCCTGTTACGATACTGTTAGAAGGCCCGCGCCCAAAAAACTGCAGCTCATATCACCAGCGGACAGCGACCGGAGAAGATGTCGGATACGCATCCCTACTCTACTACCGCTCGTGGGCTGCCACTTAAAGCTCTACAGAACGACACATGCACATCGTTAGTTCAATATTATGAAGCCTTATTCCTTTTAAAGTTTATTTTTTCATATTATGAGAAATATATCGATAATTTAAACCAACTTTTTAAAGGGAATAATTCTTTTCCCTGAGTTCTAGAAAGTAACATAGCTATTTCATGCTATAATTGCGTACAGTTGAAAATAAGTTGAAAAAACACGTTTCCTGCGTGAATATTGTCAATTTTGAGTAGTGTCAAAAATTATCAATGAAAAATTCAAACTGTAGGTTTATATAGGTACCACTAAATCTCAATAGCCCTGTTCTAAGTAGTAACGTTGATAGTATGTTAAGAAACATGTTTGATCATAGAGAAAAATGTCTAAAACAATCAGCATTTTTGAACAGATAAGGATTAAAGATCCACATGCTTATCGTTAAATTTATGAACATGTAATGTAATTTTTTTTATGGGGTTACAAACCTCAATTTCTATATTAAACCATTGAAACAAAGATCAAAGCTCAAAGAAAAAATTAAATGCGTAACCTGGTGGAAGAGACCGACCTAAGGTTTACACTTTTGAAATAAAGAATGCAAAGATCGACACACACAGCATAAGGAAAAAATCGAACGGTTGCTTAGGCGATAGGGTAGCGGAAAGGTTAACGCGCTGGACCGGCAATCTAGAGGTACAGTTCGATTCCCGGTCTCTTCCACCAAGTTACGCATTTAAATTTTTTTTTGAGCTGATATAAATAAATTGATATTTGTATCCATGGTTCGTACAGCGTTAATTCGATATTATGTTAAATTTCTAATTTAAAAATTTCCCCATTTTTTAGAAGCAACGCGTACGGCGCGATGTACGCGCAGCTGGTGCCCCAGAACAGCGCCATGCTGCCGGCCTGCTTCACGCTCAAGCTGTCTCAGCCCACGCCGCTGTGCGCCGGCTTGGCCAAGCTGATCCACGCCACCACTGAGGTAGATCATCAATTCACATCCAGTATAGTACATTACTGCAGACGCCGAGAAATAGGGGCTTGCCGGGTGAGTATATATAGACGGCCGACGTAGGGAGACCGGATAGTGATACGAAGCCGGCAAGCCCTTTTCACGGCTTAGGCGTGTATAGTGCTTTTCTCAAACATATGCAGTGAAATAAAAAAATACACCACTAAAAAAAATATAATTCAGCTGTTTAGCCTGTTCATTAACACAGACGCCATGTTTAAAAATAATCTACATCCCGGCCTTGGCCTTCAATTGTGTATGAAATTTCTTTGCAGTTCTCTCGAGTTGTTCCGCCCGAAACGTGATACTTCAAAGCCTGTTATAACGCACGTTATGACGAAATTTCGTTGCATGTTTGAGATGAATGTTTTCCTCTAGATCCATCTCGCCAAATGCTACGTGCTGCATACTAATAATAGTGCATTACATACGAGGGGCACACCGAAATGATCGGGAATAGAGTACTTTAAACTGAGTTACATTAAATCCTTTTTTGTCACATGCATACTGGCGACTTACAATCACGATGCCGTTTTTACAATTTAAAAAAAGAACGATATATTTTTTTAATTCCATTTTTAAATTGACAACTCGATGAACAAAATGGAGCTGACGCGTGAAAATTTTCGTGCAATTATTTACCATAACTTTCGTCGTGGCTTATCTCCAGATGAATGTCGCAATGAGCTTGTTACTATATACGACATTGAAGCACCTAGTCAGACGACAATATATCGGTGGTATGCTGAGTTTCGACGGGGTCGTGCCTCTCTTGGCACCGTACCTTCATCAGGTCGGCCGAAAACGGCGGTTTCGCCTGAAAACATCGCGGCTGTGGAAAAACTACTAAAAGAAGATAGACATGTGACATACGAGCAGATTCGGGCAACCATAGGCATTGGAATGACTGCAATTCACACTATTTTGCATGGTGAATTGGGTGTCAGAAAATTGATTTCCCGATGGGTACCCCATAATTTGTCTGAAGAGCAAAAGGCGGCTCGTGTTGATTGGTGCCGATCTATACTGAAATGCTACAATGGAGGAAAGTCAAAAGCCGTTTATAATATGGTCTCGGGTGACGAATCCTGGATTTATTCTTATGAGCCTGAAAGAAAGCACCAGTCGGCAGTATGGGTCTTCGATGACGAGGTCAAACCAACGAAAGTTGTGCGTTCTCGAAGCGTGTCGAAGAAGATGGTGGCTTCGTTCGTCTCAAAAAAGGGGCATGTTGCCACAATTCCTCTAGAAGAACAAAGAACCGTTACCGCTGATTGGTATATCACAGTTTGTTTGCCGGAGGTGCTGGCCGAACTTCGCCAAGGGAACCCGAGACGCCGCGTCATCTTACACCACGACAATGCGAGCTCCCACACCGCCCACAAAACAACTAAATTTTTGAACGACGAAAACGTTGAGTTGATGTCCCATCCTCCATACAGCCCTGACCTGAGTCCAAATGATTTTTTTACGTTCCCTAGAATTAAAGATTTATTGCGTGGTCAGCGGTTTGAGAACCCAGAAGCCGCTGTGGAAGCCTATAAATCGGCCATTTTGGCAATGCCTACTTCAAACTGGAATTATTGTTTTAATGACTGGTTTAAAAGAATGCAAAAGTGCATTGAATGTAACGGAGAATACTTCGAAAAACAATAAAATATAATTTATGTATATAGTGCACATAGTTTTTTAAATTCCCGATCATTTCGGTTTGCCCCTCGTACCTAGGACTGTGAATGTTCCAGATCGCAGATGGGGCCCGAACCGAAAGTGAGGATTACATGCCTAGGGCGGTGTATTCGTGAATGTCCCAGATCGCAGGTGTGGCCCGAACCGAAAGTGAGGATTACATGCCTAGGGCGGTGTATTCGTGAATGTCCCAGATCGCAGGTGTGGCCCGAACCGAAAGTGAGGATTGCATGCCTAGGGCGGTGTATTCCTGAATGTCCCAGATCGCAGATGTGGCCCGAACCGAAAGTGAGGGCTATTAATATGCAATCATACGGCCTAGGGTGACGTAAGGTATTTGTTTCCAGGTTGAAATAGCGGGAGATTGGGCCAACGCGCAGCCCATGTTGGGTCTGGTGGCACAGCTGGCGTACAACAAGCTGATCCCGGGCAAAACCGTCGAGCTCAACCTTAGCAAGGGGTTGTTTGTGGCAAGTTTGCTTATTTTAATCCTTTATTGTATAGGATCTTTCCATGTCCATGGCAAATGTTATTGAACGAAATAGGCATGAAAGTGCGGGAAACATTGAAATGACTATCTGTGATTATGTGACCCGGAAACTAGTATCATTTCTCTTGACCTGTGAGTAAGTTTGTTTAAGTAACATTTATAATGTATGTAATGGATTGACGCGATTTTGCTACAACGGGAAAATGATATTTGGCTACTTTACTGTCAGAGAATGCTCAGCTGGACATAGGGGCCAAGGGTAAAACCAAGAGTCTCCTTCCACACCATAGCGACCAGTCGTGCGCTACCTCTACCCAAAGATCCATCTTGACACTGTGGAAAACCTCTATAGGGATTGTTATGTTATCGCTACGCCGTTGAGTTATAAAAATGTCGTTGTATTTGCAGAGTTTGCCAGAACAGACCCAGTGCTACTTCATGTGCGAGTCGGGCGCGTTGCGCGGCGGCGTGGTGCAGAGCGTGCCCTTCACGCACCCCTCGCACGTGCCGCCGCTGCTCGCCGCGCTGCGCCAGCAGGCGCTGTTCAACGCGCTGCTCGCCAGCTGCGTGCGCCCGCAGCCCCGGCACGGTGAGAGACACTCTTACACACATGTATCTAGTCACAGAGCCGGTGCTACTTCATGTGCGAGTGGGCGTGGTGCAGAGCGTGCCCTTCACGCACCCCTCGCACGTGCCGCCGCTGCTCGCCGCGCTGCGCCAGCAGGCGCTGTTCAACGCGCTGCTCGCCAGCTGCGTGCGCCCGCAGCCCCGGCACGGTGAGAGACACTCTTACACACATGTATCTAGTCACAGAGCCGGTGCTACTTCATGTGCGAGTGGGCGTGGTGCAGAGCGTGCCCTTCACGCACCCCTCGCACGTGCCGCCGCTGCTCGCCGCGCTGCGCCAGCAGGCGCTGTTCAACGCGCTGCTCGCCAGCTGCGTGCGCCCGCAGCCCCGGCACGGTGAGAGACACTCTTACACACATGTATCTAGTCACAGAGCCGGTGCTACTTCATGTGCGAGTGGGCGTGGTGCAGAGCGTGCCCTTCACGCACCCCTCGCACGTGCCGCCGCTGCTCGCCGCGCTGCGCCAGCAGGCGCTGTTCAACGCGCTGCTCGCCAGCTGCGTGCGCCCGCAGCCCCGGCACGGTGAGAGACACTCTTACACACATGTATCTAGTCACAGAGCCGGTGCTACTTCATGTGCGAGTGGGCGTGGTGCAGAGCGTGCCCTTCACGCACCCCTCGCACGTGCCGCCGCTGCTCGCCGCGCTGCGCCAGCAGGCGCTGTTCAACGCGCTGCTCGCCAGCTGCGTGCGCCCGCAGCCCCGGCACGGTGAGAGACACTCTTACACACATGTATCTAGTCACAGAGCCGGTGCTACTTCATGTGCGAGTGGGCGTGGTGCAGAGCGTGCCCTTCACGCACCCCTCGCACGTGCCGCCGCTGCTCGCCGCGCTGCGCCAGCAGGCGCTGTTCAACGCGCTGCTCGCCAGCTGCGTGCGCCCGCAGCCCCGGCACGGTGAGAGACACTCTTACACACATGTATCTAGTCACAGAGCCGGTGCTACTTCATGTGCGAGTGGGCGTGGTGCAGAGCGTGCCCTTCACGCACCCCTCGCACGTGCCGCCGCTGCTCGCCGCGCTGCGCCAGCAGGCGCTGTTCAACGCGCTGCTCGCCAGCTGCGTGCGCCCGCAGCCCCGGCACGGTGAGAGACACTCTTACACACATGTATCTAGTCACAGAGCCGGTGCTACTTCATGTGCGAGTGGGCGTGGTGCAGAGCGTGCCCTTCACGCACCCCTCGCACGTGCCGCCGCTGCTCGCCGCGCTGCGCCAGCAGGCGCTGTTCAACGCGCTGCTCGCCAGCTGCGTGCGCCCGCAGCCCCGGCACGGTGAGAGACACTCTTACACACATGTATCTAGTCACAGAGCCGGTGCTACTTCATGTGCGAGTGGGCGTGGTGCAGAGCGTGCCCTTCACGCACCCCTCGCACGTGCCGCCGCTGCTCGCCGCGCTGCGCCAGCAGGCGCTGTTCAACGCGCTGCTCGCCAGCTGCGTGCGCCCGCAGCCCCGGCACGGTGAGAGACACTCTTACACACATGTATCTAGTCACAGAGCCGGTGCTACTTCATGTGCGAGTCGGGCACGCTGTGCGGTGGTGTGGTGCAGAGCGGGCTAGCGTTGTTTATGATTCGTGTTGTTTCCGTTGTGTCGCGGGCTTTGGTATAAAAGACACCTATCATCGTGGGATGGGTCTGACTAGGTATTCGTAATTCACTCCTCGAAACTCAATCTGAGTAATCTAAAAAGAAAAGCAATACTTAACACAACTAGCCTTCTGTCTCCACAAACTCACATGATGTTCGCCGTCATATAAATCCAACTCAGCACGGTTTTTATCGAGGTCGTAGTGTGGAAAGTAATCTTTTGTCCTTTAGCGAAATAATACGTGATGCCATGGATAATAGGTATCAGGTAGATGCAGTATATACAGATTTTGCAAAGGCATTCGATAAAATTTCTTTTAATACGCTTTTGCTCAAGCTCTGGAACCTTGGCATACACGGTGATCTTTTTAGGTGGATTCAGTCTTTCATTGAAAACAGATGCCAAGCTGTAGTACTAGGAGGATATACATCTGGGTATAAAACTACTACCTCTGGAGTCCCACAAGGATCTCATTTGGGCCCCTTGTTGTTTATCTTATACATAAATGACATAACAGAGTCGATAACAAACTCCAAAGCTCTTCTTTATGCCGATGATACCAAAATATTTAGAGTAGTAAAAACACATACGGATTGCGCTATGCTGCAAGAAGATCTGTTTAATTTCGAGAGATATTGTTCTAATAATAGTCTTTTTTTAAATAGCGACAAATGCTCAGTTATTACATTTACAAGGAAAAAAACACCAATTTTATATAATTACATATTATGTGACAATACTTTAACGCGAAAACATAGTATTCGAGATTTAGGTGTAATAATGGATAGCAGTTTGCTATTTAACTTTTAACTCCCATATTGATAGCATCCTAAGTAGAGCTTATCGGCAGCTCGGATTCATTCTTCGCGTCTCAAAACCATTTCGAAGGCCCTTGACATATAAATTGTTGTACAATAGCTACGTTCGAAGTCGCTTAGAATTTGCCTCCGTAGTCAGGAACCCATATCATAAAGTGCATAAAGATAGAATTGAAAGGTTACAGAAGAAATTTATTAAAGCACTTGAATATCGCACCGGCGGCAAGTACGAAAATTATGCATCTTCAGCAGCTATGCACAAAATTCAGCCTCTTGTACTCAGACGGCACTGTAATGATCTATCTTTCTTATTTAAAATCCTCAATAATCTGATTGACGCTCCTGAACTCTTGAATAAAATAAGTTTTCGTGTTCTTCGTAAAACTGAGCGTAGTTGCCGGAATAAGGCTTTGTTCAGTCTTGCGAGGAGCAAAACCAAACACGCGGGTCACTCGTACATTAAACGCGCATGCAAGTTGTACAATGAGAAATGTATGAAGGCAGACTTGTTTGGCAGTTCGTTGGCAAAGTATAAAACAAGTGTATTTTCTTTATTGGAAACTCAGTGTGTGAGTATTTCTTAGGTCTTAAGTTTTAATTAAGTTTAAAATAGTAGTAAACGATTCCAAATTTATATAAAAAGTTTGTTGGATTTAATTGGTTAATTTATAGTTAAGTAAATTGTTTTTATTTCTTTCTTTTGGTCAGAGTACTGTAAAATTTTCAACACTATAATATTATGTATGGACCTATAGGTCTACAATTAAGGTTATTTCTAGTCCTATGACAATACTAATGTTATATTATTTTAAGACTGTTTGTTTCTTAATAAAAAAAAAAAAAAAAACGTTTAAAAAATCATCAGTAAAATTATTCCATTTGTTTCAGTGATGGACTTAGAAAACGTTGTGATGTTCGAAATCAGCGCCTTAACCTGGGACCATATTTCTATCTCCCTCGAACACCCGGTAGAAGAGAGTATGGCCACGGTGGAACTGGATCTTTCTGACGCAGCTTCGCCCCGCGCCACCGTGCACACCCTGGGCGCGTCTCCGCGGGACCACGTCGACGAATACATCAGCCGGGTGCTGCAGAAGAGCCACTCCATACCCATCACTCTCAGGTACCCGCTTTTTACTATCGCGGATGAATTACCCCCAACACCGGAGATGATTATGGTCGAATAAAAATAATAATAACTATAATTTTTAACAAAAAAAAGAACCGACTTCAGTAAAACTAAAAAACTAGATCTGTGGTGTTCATCATCAGTTTTCTTACACCAAATCCTATTTACTGAATGTAAATTCTTGACTTTATCAAAAAATTACCGAAAGCGTCGTACATGTCCCTATAACATTTGAAGAGTTCCCTCGATTTCTCCAAGATTCCATCATCAGATCCCGATTTAGTGCCAACGGGACCAACTCGGAGTTATACCCTTTCGATTAAAAAAAATATATTGAAAATCGGTTCACGGTTCTCTGAGATATCGAGTAACAAACATACAAAAAAAAAAAAAAATGGGTTCGAATAGAGATCCTCCTCCTTTTTTTGAAGTCGGTTAAAAAGAGAAATATATTGTCTACTGTTTCCAGATCGCTCACCAAAATTTGGGAACGAGAAGCGGCGACGAAACACATGAACGGTGGCTACTCTGCGTTGGATTCAAATTTTAGCTGCGGCCTGGGGGGCATCGACCCCGGGGGCGACGTCAAGCACGAACCTGGGGCCATGGCGGGCCGCGCGCTCTACCCCTCCAACCTGAGCCATCCGCACCAAGGAGGTGAGACATAGTGTACTGTAGCCGCCACAGCCACGTCAAGCACGAACCTGGGGCCATGGCGGGCCGCGCGCTCTACCCCTCCAACGTGAGCCATCCGCACCAAGGAGGTGAGACATAGTGTACTGTAGCCGCCACAGCCACGTCAAGCACGAACCTGGGGCCATGGCGGGCCGCGCGCTCTACCCCTCCAACGTGAGCCATCCGCACCAAGGAGGTGAGACATAGTGTACTGTAGCCGCCACAGCCACGTCAAGCACGAACCTGGGGCCATGGCGGGCCGCGCGCTCTACCCCTCCAACCTGAGCCATCCGCACCAAGGAGGTGAGACATAGTGTACTGTAGCCGCCACAGCCACGTCAAGCACGAACCTGGGGCCATGGCGGGCCGCGCGCTCTACCCCTCCAACCTGAGCCATCCGCACCAAGGAGGTGAGACATAGTGTACTGTAGCCGCCACAGCCACGTCAAGCACGAACCTGGGGCCATGGCGGGCCGCGCGCTCTACCCCTCCAACCTGAGCCATCCGCACCAAGGAGGTGAGACATAGTGTACTGTAGCCGCCACAGCCACGTCAAGCACGAACCTGGGGCCATGGCGGGCCGCGCGCTCTACCCCTCCAACCTGAGCCATCCGCACCAAGGAGGTGAGACATAGTGTACTGTAGCCGCCACAGCCACGTCAAGCACGAACCTGGGGCCATGGCGGGCCGCGCGCTCTACCCCTCCAACCTGAGCCATCCGCACCAAGGAGGTGAGACATAGTGTACTGTAGCCGCCACAGCCACGTCAAGCACGAACCTGGGGCCATGGCGGGCCGCGCGCTCTACCCCTCCAACGTGAGCCATCCGCACCAAGGAGGTGAGACATAGTGTACTGTAGCCGCCACAGCCACGTCAAGCACGAACCTGGGGCCATGGCGGGCCGCGCGCTCTACCCCTCCAACCTGAGCCATCCGCACCAAGGAGGTGAGACATAGTGTACTGTAGCCGCCACAGCCACGTCAAGCACGAACCTGGGGCCATGGCGGGCCGCGCGCTCTACCCCTCCAACCTGAGCCATCCGCACCAAGGAGGTGAGACATAGTGTACTGTAGCCGCCACAGCCACGTCAAGCACGAACCTGGGGCCATGGCGGGCCGCGCGCTCTACCCCTCCAACGTGAGCCATCCGCACCAAGGAGGTGAGACATAGTGTACTGTAGCCGCCACAGCCACGTCAAGCACGAACCTGGGGCCATGGCGGGCCGCGCGCTCTACCCCTCCAACCTGAGCCATCCGCACCAAGGAGGTGAGACATAGTGTACTGTAGCCGCCACAGCCACGTCAAGCACGAACCTGGGGCCATGGCGGGCCGCGCGCTCTACCCCTCCAACGTGAGCCATCCGCACCAAGGAGGTGAGACATAGTGTACTGTAGCCGCCACAGCCACGTCAAGCACGAACCTGGGGCCATGGCGGGCCGCGCGCTCTACCCCTCCAACGTGAGCCATCCGCACCAAGGAGGTGAGACATAGTGTACTGTAGCCGCCACAGCCACGTCAAGCACGAACCTGGGGCCATGGCGGGCCGCGCGCTCTACCCCTCCAACGTGAGCCATCCGCACCGAGGAGGTGAGACATAGTGTACTGTAGCCGCCACAGCCACGTCAAGCACGAACCTGGGGCCATGGCGGGCCGCGCGCTCTACCCCTCCAACCTGAGCCATCCGCACCAAGGAGGTGAGACATAGTGTACTGTAGCCGCCACAGCCACGTCAAGCACGAACCTGGGGCCATGGCGGGCCGCGCGCTCTACCCCTCCAACGTGAGCCATCCGCACCAAGGAGGTGAGACATAGTGTACTGTAGCCGCCACAGCCACGTCAAGCACGAACCTGGGGCCATGGCGGGCCGCGCGCTCTACCCCTCCAACGTGAGCCATCCGCACCAAGGAGGTGAGACATAGTGTACTGTAGCCGCCACAGCCACGTCAAGCACGAACCTGGGGCCATGGCGGGCCGCGCGCTCTACCCCTCCAACGTGAGCCATCCGCACCGAGGAGGTGAGACATAGTGTACTGTAGCCGCCACAGCCACGTCAAGCACGAACCTGGGGCCATGGCGGGCCGCGCGCTCTACCCCTCCAACGTGAGCCATCCGCACCAAGGAGGTGAGACATAGTGTACTGTAGCCGCCACAGCCACGTCAAGCACGAACCTGGGGCCATGGCGGGCCGCGCGCTCTACCCCTCCAACGTGAGCCATCCGCACCAAGGAGGTGAGACATAGTGTACTGTAGCCGCCACAGCCACGTCAAGCACGAACCTGGGGCCATGGCGGGCCGCGCGCTCTACCCCTCCAACGTGAGCCATCCGCACCAAGGAGGTGAGACATAGTGTACTGTAGCCGCCACAGCCACGTCAAGCACGAACCTGGGGCCATGGCGGGCCGCGCGCTCTACCCCTCCAACGTGAGCCATCCGCACCAAGGAGGTGAGACATAGTGTACTGTAGCCGCCACAGCCACGTCAAGCACGAACCTGGGGCCATGGCGGGCCGCGCGCTCTACCCCTCCAACGTGAGCCATCCGCACCAAGGAGGTGAGACATAGTGTACTGTAGCCGCCACAGCCACGTCAAGCACGAACCTGGGGCCATGGCGGGCCGCGCGCTCTACCCCTCCAACGTGAGCCATCCGCACCAAGGAGGTGAGACATAGTGTACTGTAGCCGCCACAGCCACGTCAAGCACGAACCTGGGGCCATGGCGGGCCGCGCGCTCTACCCCTCCAACGTGAGCCATCCGCACCAAGGAGGTGAGACATAGTGTACTGTAGCCGCCACAGCCACGTCAAGCACGAACCTGGGGCCATGGCGGGCCGCGCGCTCTACCCCTCCAACGTGAGCCATCCGCACCAAGGAGGTGAGACATAGTGTACTGTAGCCGCCACAGCCACGTCAAGCACGAACCTGGGGCCATGGCGGGCCGCGCGCTCTACCCCTCCAACGTGAGCCATCCGCACCGAGGAGGTGAGACATAGTGTACTGTAGCCGCCACAGCCACGTCAAGCACGAACCTGGGGCCATGGCGGGCCGCGCGCTCTACCCCTCCAACGTGAGCCATCCGCACCAAGGAGGTGAGACATAGTGTACTGTAGCCGCCACAGCCACGTCAAGCACGAACCTGGGGCCATGGCGGGCCGCGCGCTCTACCCCTCCAACGTGAGCCATCCGCACCAAGGAGGTGAGACATAGTGTACTGTAGCCGCCACAGCCACGTCAAGCACGAACCTGGGGCCATGGCGGGCCGCGCGCTCTACCCCTCCAACGTGAGCCATCCGCACCAAGGAGGTGAGACATAGTGTACTGTAGCCGCCACAGCCACGTCAAGCACGAACCTGGGGCCATGGCGGGCCGCGCGCTCTACCCCTCCAACGTGAGCCATCCGCACCAAGGAGGTGAGACATAGTGTACTGTAGCCGCCACAGCCACGTCAAGCACGAACCTGGGGCCATGGCGGGCCGCGCGCTCTACCCCTCCAACGTGAGCCATCCGCACCAAGGAGGTGAGACATAGTGTACTGTAGCCGCCACAGCCACGTCAAGCACGAACCTGGGGCCATGGCGGGCCGCGCGCTCTACCCCTCCAACGTGAGCCATCCGCACCAAGGAGGTGAGACATAGTGTACTGTAGCCGCCACAGCCACGTCAAGCACGAACCTGGGGCCATGGCGGGCCGCGCGCTCTACCCCTCCAACGTGAGCCATCCGCACCAAGGAGGTGAGACATAGTGTACTGTAGCCGCCACAGCCACGTCAAGCACGAACCTGGGGCCATGGCGGGCCGCGCGCTCTACCCCTCCAACGTGAGCCATCCGCACCAAGGAGGTGAGACATAGTGTACTGTAGCCGCCACAGCCACGTCAAGCACGAACCTGGGGCCATGGCGGGCCGCGCGCTCTACCCCTCCAACGTGAGCCATCCGCACCAAGGAGGTGAGACATAGTGTACTGTAGCCGCCACAGCCACGTCAAGCACGAACCTGGGGCCATGGCGGGCCGCGCGCTCTACCCCTCCAACGTGAGCCATCCGCACCGAGGAGGTGAGGAGAAAAAAAAACGCCGGAAAACACAATCAAATCGAAACGTCTACTCGCTGGCACGTCTGACGTCCGACACATCATACAAATTGATGTGCGCTGAAGCAGTTTCGAAAGTTGAATTCGACCAAACCGGGGGATTCAAACCCCCAGAGAAGATACGTAGTGTACTTTTTTTTTGCGCCGAACTGAAATAATAATTTTATAATTTTGCTAATTATTTTTACTTCATTTTATTTCGTATTCAATTCACTAACGCTTCGAATCTTCACAATGTGGAGTACAAAAATCCGAGCGTTGAAAGTACGTCAATATATGACTATGGAGGAGGTATTGACTTCCTAGGGATTGATAAGTATAATCAGTTATAACAACAACCTCATCTCCCCAGGTGCATACCTATCGGAGCAACAACACCACCATCTCTCCATGATGTGCCAAGACTCCGACAAAACCCAATCGGACGACCGCAAACCGAAGAAGCGGAAATCCGACTCCGACCCCTGGCTTACCGGGCCTAAGAAAGGCAAGCCCGGCAACATGGGCGAACTACAAGACTCGGACAGCGAAAGCGAGAATTCCGACGTTAACGAGGACGACAACACGATGAATAGCAATTCGACGAATGACGAACAGTCGTCGGTGTCGCAGAATGAGTTCGCGTCTGACGTGGAGATGTCGGGTATTGACGCGACGGACGCGCTCGCGACGGACACTAGGGCGTCGTCGGACATGGACAACTCGAATGATGGGGATGTGGAGGACATTATCAGGTTTGTTGATTATTTATGTTACATTCTAGAAGTAAGAGCTCGGTATTCGAATAGAAGCCAGTTCAAAATTACTCGATTTTATGCATTTTGACTCTGTTATTAAACTTGACCAACATCTGCAGTTTAAATGTATTTCTTCCTATACAATTGATCATCGCATTAAACTAATTCGATATTCTGAATTTTACCCACTTCACTGAAATACTAGACCAAGCCGTTAGACAGTTTCGATGAATCTTAATTGTTCCCAATACGGTCTCAGTTAAAAAGAGATCCTCACTTGGGGCGCTGATCCCATCGCATTTTATTGGATATTCTGTACCTATAAAAAACTAATGTTTCAGTAAAACATAAATGTTTATGTTGCTGCATAATGATTACGAAGCACTCTCAATGTCCATCAGTCGTGCCAACCATCCGACGAATTTGCATTCCCGAAAACCAACAGTGACTCCCAGTATTACACTATGGAAAGCTGCAGTAAATTTAATTGATACTTCTAATACGTAGTTATGTACATTTCACAAATTAGTAGTTATTTCGATACGACTCAATAGTCTAGTTTGAAAAATTCATTATTATAACTTTTTTGGCTAATGTGTTGCAATTAGTATTAATAAAATCAGGTGTAGTAAGGATATCAGATCTAGCAGTCATTAATTGTACTCGTAAACAAACCATATTCACTTATTTTTAGACATATTTACATTGTAATATAATTAATTTCAACTGTTTAGTCGCGGACTAAAAAGGTTCGTCACTTTTGACTTTATGTAATGGTGTTAAAGTCCAACAGTGACGAACCTTTTCACACAAATCATCACATCGCTCCTCATGATTGCAGTCCACTTTTTTTTATTCTTGTTTTGTTATTGCAGGAATTCTTTTCACAAGTCTGAGCACAAACGGCAAAAGTTGAAAAAAGAAGAAAATCGTAGCAGGAGCGCGTCCTCATTGCTCTTAGATCTGACAGAGGGCAAGTCATACATGCCTTCTTCCGTCAGCATCACTCCCATAGGCACCAGCGCTCCCAATCCGGCCACCTCCAGCTCAGGGTCTCTTTCATCTATGCTCTGCCTGGACCGGAGACCAGGTATAGAGATAATTCCCATCACCGCAGCGGCCCCGGCCGCCCTGCCCAGCTCCATCACCATCACGCCAATCACCTCTTCGCAACTCAAATCGCTCGACATACGATCCGAGAAGAAATCCAGCCGATCTGAAGAACGCAGCAAGGAGAAGAAGAAGAAACGGCGCAGGGATGACTCTATGGGGCCGCCGGAGAAGGTTCCTCCTAAACAGGACCCCTTGACAAAACCGGTGTCGGTCAGCATAAAACCTACGGACGGGTCACCCATGCGCGCTACCTCCCCAAACTCGTTGTTGCGAAAATTTAGTCCCAGCCCTACTCACGGCAGGTCGGTGTCTATAACCAAATCCCCCAGCCCGAGCAATTTAAAAAGCATGGGGAAGCCGTCCGGAACGTCGAGCCACCACAGCAGTCCGAGGCACTCGCCCGTTCAGAACAGCCCCAAGCACTTGTCCGGGTACTCGAGCCCAAAAAACCACAGCATCTCCTCCCCTAAACACAGCTCGTCCGGCTCCGGCAAGCCCAGCATGTCGGCCCTAAAGTCCGCCACCAGCGGCTCCCCTTCCGGCAAATCCGGAACCACGGGCTACGACCTGTCCAAGAAGATATCCAAAGACAGCTACAGTTCCAGCTCGTCCACCTCCAGGGACAAAGAAAAGAAACATTCCAGCCTATCTTTTTCTAGCTCCGGTAGAAGTAGTCCTAAATTAAAAAACCCTATGAAACTCAAAGCGCTAGAAATAACTCCTATCTCCTGTGATACCCCCGTAAACGAACCCTTGATATCCCCGCCGAACATCGAAGTGAACAAGTCCAACGCGCCCAGCCAAGCGCGTAACAGAAAGGGCTCTCTCAGCGCTGTGATAGACAAACTAAAGTCCGCCCAACACTGCGGCAACGAATCCGAAATAGGTGGAAGCAAATCTAGCTCATCCAGTAGTTCTAGTAAATTCTCAGAATCAAAAAACAGTTCGAGTAGCAGTAGTAAAATCAGTGAAAGTAAGAATCAGGAATACATGGTGAAGCCTAGTTTAGACGGTATGAAAATCACTATAAATAAAACTAGGACTAAAGACTCGTCCAGCGGTAGCTCGAAATTGAATTACAGTAGCTCGAGTTCTAGTAAACAGTCCTCTCCTCAGCTCACTCCTCCGAGCCAGGGTTCCCCTAAAACCCACACCGGTCTCAAACCTGGCGTCATGAGCGGCCCCGCGTCCAAGAAGACACAAGTGTTGCAGTCCTCTAAGTCTGGTAACGTGACGCCTGGGTCCACGCCGCCCAAGGCGAACACAAGCCCCTCTGAATCTTCCTCGAGCTCCGGCAGCATGCCTAAAGTGCCTTATTCTAAGTCTTCCAGCTCCAGTGCTGGCATGAATTTATCCAAGTCTGCTTCCAAGACCAGCTCGGGCTCGCCTAAAAGCGGTAGCACTGATATGTCAAAGATAATTAGAGACCGAGAACGGGAAAAAGCGCGGACGAAACTGATGGGCGGTTCTGAAAAATCTATATTCTCTTCCAAGTCTGAACGCCACTCGAGTCCGAGCGGCTCGAGAGACGAAGTAGACGGAGACCGATTTAAAGCGTCCGCTAAAGAATCTAACTTTGTCGTCGAGGGTATGATTAAACCCCTCGATACCAGTAAATTTCAAATACCGAAACTGAAAAATCAGAGCACTCCTGATAAGGGCAGCCCCGTCTCCCAATACGATAGCCGCGCGTTGGTAAACGATTTCGCCCGTACCTTGGACCAAAGTAAATATCCATTTCCACACTACGACAATCCCAACGCTCGAACCTCAGAAGCTATGCAAAAATCTGCATACCCTTTAAACGTCCCTAAACCTTTACTGAACATGGGTTCCTCCAGCCCGAAGACGGTTCCGCCCGGAAAAATGGACCAAACCGACCGCCCCATAGAATACTCCAAAGTGTCCGAAAGCATATCGAAAGGCGAGAGTCCGTTGCGGAGCAAAGACGAGTCGAAAGATTATTCAAGCTCCTTTCCATTACTCCCTTTAGATTTTAAAACGGAGATAGCGAAAGGGTTTGCCGCGCCCAAAGGTAGCTCGGAAGATAGGAAAGGAGCGGACTCTTGTATGAAGCCGCCAGCGAGCGGAGCTATAGCGCGGAGCGGTGCGACAACGCCGCAGGAGGCGGCAGAGATGCTTCTAGACTTCTCATCATCTTCTGGAAGCAAGGTGTCGGGAATGGTGGCCGTGCGGCCAGTATACCCGGCCTCGCCGGCTCTGCTTCTAGCTAAAAGCCCCGCACCATCGCCGCTTGTGGCACCGTCTCCACACTCAAACTCGCCGTGTATAACCGACGACGAACTCATGGACGAAGCGTTGGTCGGTCCCGGCAAGTAATTCGTTACCCTATAGGAAATATGATTTGATTGACTCGTTGCCGCGGCTGGCAGGAGTTGCAAAGAAAAACGGCCAAATCATATTTCCCAAACTTACCTTCGAGTCCAAATCTACGTATAAAACGTTTTATTTGATGACTGTTGATGTTACTCATGCTTAACCGTTTGGCTTAAGAGATTCCGTGCTTCTGACAAGCAAAATATTCACTCAGTAAAATTGTGTTGTTTATTAAATAAAAAAAATACTACTAAGTTCCGCTGGGGACTGTGGGGTCAGTGGAGGTATTCCCTTGATTTGTCTAATTTCAGTTTGTCTTACAACTTTTACCATAATGAACATTTTATCTAAAGTCAATATGTATAATATCATTTCTCATAATAATTATTTTGTCGAAATTCGCTTTGCCTAAATGATATTTTTCATAACTCTTGTTTTGTCGAATATTATTTTATCTAAAACTCACTTTGTCGATTCTTATTTTAACTAATCATTACACAGCCGAATAACGTTTTTACTAAAAAAAAATGTCTATTTCTGAATTATCATAATATTTACCTTGTCGATTTTTATGTTATCTAATCAATACATAGCTGAATGTCTATATATATTTTGACTATAGATTTTATTGTCTAGAAAATGTGATCGAGCAAGATAGAAAACACTATCCTAATATTATTATAAAGACCGAAAACTGTAGGTCAGGTTAAAGACCGAAAACTGAAGGTTAGGTTAGGTTTGTTTTATGACCATGGATAGCGGAGCGTCAGAATGCTTGCTCGTATGGAAGTATATTAAAATTTTGCAGTTAACCAGGTTAAAGACCGAAAACTGTAGGTTAGGTTAGGTTTGTTTTATGACCATGGATAGCGGAGCGAGCGAAGCGAGCGGAGCTTCAGAATGCTTGCTTGGTATTCCCTTGATTTGTCTAATTTTTTTGTCTAATACATATACGAAACTAATATTAGTCTAAACAAAAATTCGGCAAAACGAAATTAGGCCAAAAAATTGTTAGGCAAAATATGTTTATACGAATTAAAAATTAGGTCAAATAAAATTAGACGAAATAAGATTATGTGAAATGAGTATTATACGAAACGATGGTCACTCAAATAATAATTACGCAAAACGAGTAATTATGCTAAATAATATTAGTCTAAATAAAATTAGGCAAAATGTTGTTAGGCAAAACAAGGTACAACCGTCAGTGGAATATCCGTGAATGACCTGAGGGCTCGTTTTTATTTTTCAAAATCTGTGTTGCCATAAATACGTACCTAAGTTAACCCTCACATCGGAATCTCTGTTGCCAAACTCGTTTTACTCAACAAGAATCTTATTATTAAGATAAAATTGTAATCATTGTTTTACTTTCTAATTTATGAGGTTATTATATTTATTTATGTAAGAATTTTAAAGAGATTGTATCTATCTCTATGTGGATGTAGGTTTAATTATGTGTTACGTCTTTTAATGTCATATGTACCATACCAAGACATATTTTGTGATTCGAGTATGTAGATCTAGTACATATTTTATTCAACGATTTTAATTTCCTGTGTCATAATTTTAATTCAATAAATGTAATGTCCCTGTGAAAGTCAATCAAATAAAAGAACCATTTAATGTTACTGAAACACAATTAGCGTAAGGTACATGATTTCCTATACTAAGAGTCGTACAGATGGCTTCAGAGAAAAGTAATATACAAGTTTGTAGAGGCGTATACTTACGTTTCTTTGGTCAACTGTACCTAATAGCGAGCAAATTATGTTTACCTTCTGTGTATATACGTTACAAAAACAATTATAATATATTATTACGATAATAATATGAATAATAATTAAATGATACGGTATCGGATGCTTATTAATTGAAAAAGATTTTTTAGAAATAAAAGTAAATAATTTATTCTGATTAGTTTTATTCCAAATTCATGAAATTCAATACCTACTTATTTTTCCTGTTTAAACCATGAGCGCCATTAAAGATGTATAATAAAATCCAGCTAAATATATAGGTTATGTACAGTTTTTGGAAGACATTTTTTATTTTTTTTCGTTAATCCTTGTTATACCTAAGGATCTACAACAATGACGGTTTGCTTTGTTTTTGGCTGGGGGCTCTATACCTTCAAAAACAATAAAAAAAATGTCGATGGTCGGCATTTAAGTGTAGGTATTTTTAATAATGATGCTTAAAAAGTTATGCTTAATAACTTATCATTTAGTTAAAATTATACGTTCCAGGACGGTACCAGTCTCACAACCACTTGTCGCTGCACTAGCATTACTGTGAGGATATACTTTTGCATTAGTTTAGTGTTTATGAACGATATTATACCTAACTATAATAATTAGGAATTCCAATTTAATGCATGGCATATGTTCCCTACTGTCCAGGTTACTGACAGATTGTTATCACTTTATCAGTTTTATCATTTATTTTAGTGTCCGACCAAAAATGAATTTTCAGCTGAAAATCAAGCCTTCATTAAAACAATAACAATGCTTGCCGCGATATAATTCAATTAGTTATGTCAATTATTATTCCGATAGCTACATTTTTTTAATTTAGTTTAAAGGCTAGTAGGACGTGATATAAAACACGAAGCACGATTATAATTATTTATTACTCACTCAACACACTTATTACACTAAGCTCTCACACTAAATAATTTAATATAATATGGCAAGAATAGAATTACAATAATATTCTAGTAAAAATACGGTCTGGGACGATAGAACGTGTGGTACGGGTAATAGTGGAACCGCCGGTACGGGTTTGGGATGAAATGCCTCGGGACCGACAACCTTCTTCGCGCCTTTTGCTTCTGTCTCCTGAAGAAAGGAGGCGGCACCCAGCTTGCCGCCACATCCATAATCTCATCTTGATAGCTGTCTGTCAACGCGGTTCCGTAGAAATTATTTTCCATGGGTAACTCTGGGATATCTGCGATGTAGACTGTTGGAATATCGATCTTCGGAGCCAATTCTTCTGTAGTGAGCCCGATTTTCGGGCCCATATCCTCTGCTGGATTGATCAAATTCTCTTCAATAGTCAGGCTGACTCCTTCAATGCTGTCTTGAATAATATCGTTTAACAATCCTGTATCACTGAGTGAATCAACAGCGTCCTTTTGTTCCGAGGCGATGTTTGAAATATCTTCAATTTCTTCATTGTGTTTGGATACTGAGTCACTCGACTCAGGTAAAGGTTTATCCGTTTGTTGTACCGTATTTGCTAACGCACCGACGAGTCCCAATGATAACAGTACAATCACCGCGTGCCTCATTTTTTCTGCAAAAATATTAATAGTTGGTGAGCGCGCCGATGCAATATGAATAATGGAAATGTGTTTCGTCTTATAGTTCTTTTATTGCCCGAAATTTGGGTCGTAGAAAGTGTCCCGTTAGTACCGGCATCAAGTGTTTGCGAAAAACATTAAGTCCTTAGAAAGTGATCTTAAACTAAGTATTAGTATAAATAGTGAGTCCTGCATGCGGGGTTCTGTGGCCGATTGATTTAGTAGGTGAGGTGACATAGTAATAGCCCTAGCCAGTCTATATAAAAGACTGGCAGTAGGAGAAGCGCGTAGAACCGATGGCTTAGCGCAAAACGGTTCTTGAGCATCGACAAAATAATTAGACCGACATCGTATAGTAGGAAACATTGGGAATGATGCTGCGCACAACCGGTCGTTGTGAAAATGTTCAGGAAAACATTTGTTCGGCTGTAAAGGTTTGGCTGATATGATGAAGTTGCCAACATCAAGAACACTATATAATGGTCTTCAGGAAACAATCGAATTTAAAGTAAAAATTTATCGAGACCCTGGGCATGGTAAATAATTAAACAAAAACTTACACCATAGTATCTATATCCATAACCATTTTGCGGACACGGAGTTCTTCTCTGGTTAGCCCGAGCTTGACCATCGCCGTTCCTCCTCTGCGCCTTGGCCTGTTCGCGCCTCTCCTTCAGCCTCTTCATAGCGAACCGCGGCAAGAACGGGTTCTGAGCCTCAGCTGTTTCCATCATTTCGTCTTCAACAGGCTGCACTCCCGTAGATTCTAGAGGCTTCGATTGAACGAGTACAAAGATAATTGCTATTAAAAGCAACGCAAACAATTTATAAGCCATTTTCCCACTTTTTAATGCTTTAGTGTTGTGTTTACTGTGGAAGCAAATCCAGGATTAATGTTCGCTGAGAGTGTGATCATGTTTTATAGGGATCTAATGTTTGCGTGTTCGAATGACACACATCGGGTGCATCTGTTTACCGTTCGAATGTGTTTTAGGAAGCGTAGCGGGTCATACGGCCATTCCCAATTAACAAGTTCGACATACGGTCACATGTGTAGGCCAGGTCAAATTTTAACCGACTTTACATATATACTTAAACAACTTCACGCTCTAATTTTTCTCAGATACGCGACATATCGAGGAGAGATATGAAGTCTTGAGCAGAATTTGTTAGATAAAAGTGATCGTTGTTAATATCGATTGAACATTGTTGTGTTGGAAAAAAATTATCGAATTCTATTTCTATCTTAACTTGTCTATTTGGTATAGATCGGTATAACTTCACAAAGAGGTCAATCGCCGCATTCAACTCGGAAAACGCTCCGAATACTGAAGTAACATTCCTCGTGATCGCCTAAAACACTTAAAAAGTCACTTAAACGAAGGTTCAAGAGTCACTGAAACCGATACAAGGTGAGATCAATGCCCCGTGTCTCTTTACATATGTACCTACTTACTACTCGTACGACTTACATATACTTGGGTGGAGACTAAAAAGTTTATTTACCTCCCATAACTCATTCGTATAAAATTTTGTTTCAGTTTCCGTACCTTAGAGTTCTACGTATTTTAAGGTTCCTTGGAATGGAAAAATGGAACTTTATCCAATCGATTTTTTTTCTCCCGATTTAAGCCGATTCTATGTCCTGTGTTCAAAATTATTCAAATATATATTTGATTGCACTTATAATGAAGTTCTCACTATGAATTAGGCACCGATGCATGTCTCACATGTTTCCAGTGTCAAAGGCACGGATAAAGATGATTCATTTCTTTTTCTCAATGTCAATATTTACCTATTAAAAGCAATAAACCTTTGTATATTTGTAATAAAACGGCACTTCTCTGAATTAACGTTAATCTTCCTCTTGTTCTTAGTAACTTCACATAAGCAAACTGACTAGTTTAGTTGCCACTTTTATAGGAATGTTGTTATTGGTTTCAGATGTCAGACCAGTTTAGTGGTTAATGTGATTTTAAAAATGTTGCAATGAATATTTACTATTAAATAGAACATCACATATTATACAATGCGTAAATGTCTAAAATTAGGTACACTAGGTACACTACGCACAAATAGTATACCTATTAATATTAGTTGACCGGGCGAGCGCGCGTGAAGCGTCTCTGTTTCAGCTTCAATCATATGTCCGAATGTTTGGATGTTCGGATTGCCGGCTGTTCTCGCCTACAGGCCACATTTCTCAACGGATTCTCATGAAAATTTGTGACCTTTGGGACCTTTTTTGTCGATTAAGTTCAACGTTTTTTTTTTTTCAAAATGGCGGATTTATGGGGTTTGGATACTACTGGCTGCTCATCAACGTTTAAAATACTTCAACAAATCATCATTAAGTACATTATAGAGGTAATTATCCGCACTAAGGCTAGGGCAGTGTTCCTCGAACTTTTTGTGTTCAAGGTACCTACATACACCTAGGAAATGGGTACATTTTGGATGCACACCATTCCGGGACCGGGTTTGATACCCGGTCTCTTAAGCCAGCTTACGCATTTCAATTTTCCTTTGTGCTTTGATCTTTGTATCGATATTTTATGAAAAAACTTATTATTTTCAGGCACACGAACTAATGGGCGAAACACACTTTGTTGTTTGTTGGAATACTGGGCTGCAATTCCACTCTGCACTTGAAATATAATAGTGAAGACACTAAAATATTATTCGTTATTAGTATCGGCATTTCAGTGTGCCAAACATAACATTAGAATTGTATTATTCTCGCTAAATATGACGTCATACGACGTTTCTTCCAAATCGTATTACTAAGCCGGAATTCGAGTTACCAATTTTAACTGTCAAATCGCATAACGTGAGCTGTCAAACAGAAGTACATATGAACAATCTGATTTTAAGACAATACAATAATATTACAACAATACTTTATTGCACACCAACAAGAAAAATATTACATGAGAAATCATAAATTAAATAATGGTAGACAAATAGGCGGTCTTATCGCTAAAGAGCGATCTCTTCCAGACAACCTCCTAAAAGAACCTATTCCATTGAAATCAAAAAATATAAGTACCTACTCAAGATTTAAATGTTATCTGTTTAAAGTGGCATGTTCCAATCTACACTAAACTTATATTGTCGGTATCGTTAATTCGTATTTTCGTAATAAGAAACTCTTTGTGTATAACGTAGCGGAAGGTGGAATCCCCTTCAGCGAACTTTTTCCCTGAAATTTACCAATAATCTTTCGTATATCCGGATTTCCAGCGATTTTCGCCTAGAGGCCGTATTTCTCAACCGACCCTAGTCAAATATTGTGAGCAATTTCAATAATTACTAAGTACGTAGAATTTTTGTCGAGTCAGTTTTGAAATTTTCTAAATGGCTGTTTTATGGTTCTGTGTCTGCTGTAAGTACCTACAATAAGCTATGTTTAATGTCTCGAATAATATTTCTTTACTCGAGCAGATACAATATTAAATAGGTACTGGTAAAAAAGACGAACGGCAAAAAACTTCTTTACCTGTCAGTGACAATTGCCGTTCGTCTTTTTTACCAGTACCTATTTAATATTGTATCTGCTCGAGTATCGCGCTCCAACTTGGAGCGCGATTATTTGCGCAAAAAGTAAATTCAGTTTAAATGTTTATTAAAAACAAATAAGATAGATAGATAGAGCGTAACTAGTATAGTAGAGCAACTGTTCTAAAACCCTGTTTTATATAATAACATATTGTTCTTAATACACTGCAATGTCTATTTTTTCCTTACTCTCAGCTATGCTCTCAGTCAACATGATGTCAGCGGTGTCAGCCGTATCTGCCTCCATTATGCTGCGATTATTTGACGCTAATACTTTCAGAACATCCGCGACTTGATGTATTATTATTACGAAACTAAAGGCTGGTAACCAACGTTTTATTGGCGGATTTCATGCATAATGTAGAAAATAATCGAAGTCCTTGTGTATTCGAGCTAAGACAGATCCACACAATGGGGAGGGTGACACGTGGACCGGGGAGTACCGGAACGGTAAGTGGGGTAAGCGGTGGTTAGTATAACCGAAAATTTATACTTAAAAAATAAAAAGTAATCTTCCTTTTTTCTTCCACTGCAATCGAGTAAAGAGTGTGCGTACTCTAGATACCCGTGCATCAGAGGCTGAAATCCATTCAGCCATGCCCAGGTCACAAAGGCGGGAATATAGTTTCATCCTTTTTTTAAGCTACAGAAAAATAAGTAATTTTTTTCTAAAAACGAGGGTTATTCCTAACAATTAACAAAAAATCAAGATTTGTTTTTTTTATTCATTCCCGATTGCCGCCTTGTGTGATTTCGTACAGTAAGGTAATTGGGGTATTTCTACCTAGAAACAATAATCTAGTTTTTTAGGGTTCCGTAGTCAACTAGGAACCCTTATAGTTTCGCCATGTCCGTCTGTCTGTCCGTCTGTCCGTCCGCGGCTTAGCTCCGTGATCATTAGTACTAGTAAGCTGAAATTTGGTATGAGTATGTCACGCCGACAAAACGACAAAATAAAAACAAACAAAATTTTTTTTTCGGGTACCTCCCCCGTACATCTAAAGTGGGGGTGATATGTTTTATTCGTTCCAACACTAGTGTGTGGGGTGTCGTTGAATAGGTCTTTTAAAAATAATAGGGGTCTCCAAACACTATTTTTCGATAAAGTCAGCAGTTTTGTAAATATTCGCTCCGAAAATAAAAAAAATAGTGTCTTCTACTTTTCAACCAAAGGTCAAAAAATTATGGAACAATTTATGAAAATGAGACCTTATAAGCACTTTCAATGAAATCTATATTGAATAAAATCGGTCGAGCCATTTTTGTGTTACAGCAAAATTTCATAATTTTCTTTAAAATGACGTAAGTGCCGCGCGGTGTCCCTACACTTCGAACGTTACACATATAGGTTAAGTGCCAAACTATATTAAAACATTTCGCTCAATCTGGCGCATATAATCGATAAATTCCAAAAGGTAATAAGTAATTATTATTTCATGGCGTTTACGACGTTTTTATAGACCTTGAAATCTTTCTCGTAATTTTCGTCTATTGTGAAGGACGGGCAACTACGGAACCCTACACTGAGCGTGGCCCGACATGCTCTTGGCCGGTTTTTCTATTTTATTTAATCCATTCCCCGTTATATTATATTCCGACTCATAATGGCTACCGGAACACAAGCTATGGCTGCTTTCTACACTCTATATTGCTACAGTTACCTATTGAAAATTAAAATCGGACATCGCGCTCTTAAGAGTTTTCCTTGAGCTGAGATCCCCGGTAAGTCTACTGGAATTTATAATTTTAGGTATAACATTTTGCATTCCTTTCCTTCAAATCTCACACGAATTTTGCAGCTTATTCAAGCCAAATCTTGACCTCGTCATTTATTTAACTTAGGCAGTGCAAAGAATGTCAAAAGTCAAGAATATCAGTAGACGCAACGCGCCTCACTTTGGTGACGCAAAACAAACAGACAGGTCTGCCGATTGCTGTTAGTTATATTAGTGGAAAGACCCGATACGTCTAATGTACTTACTTGATACGTACATTAACTCATAGACATTGAAAATACTGACCAAATGAATACACGCACCGAGTGTTCCGTACTGGGTGATTCTCATATAGTTTTAAAATATTAACATTTTTTTTTATTTTTTTTTCTGTGATATATTGCGATGTATATTAAGAGTACATACCAAAGGCTAATTTTTGGTGCAGATGGACAAGCTTAATACCCTCTGCAAGTGATTAAAGTAATGCATGTGTACACGGCTGTGACATCCCTAAGCATAGTTGTGAGACTGTATAACATGGGTGTGACAAATTCCGTGGTCGTGACATTTAGATCTATCTATGGTCGTGACAAATTTTGAACATGTGCGACATAATGGAACAATTTGCTTTGTCTCGCCAATTTTAAACAATCACCTTATTCTGTTATTTCTGAGGTACAATTTATATAAGTATCAATAACATAACAGTAGAACTTACATTTAAAACTCATTCCACGGTGGTGACGTACTAAGGTTGTCCTTTTCTATACAAGAAAATATTTTTGCTATACATTCACCGCACTTTGTCATAAGCAGAACCGACAAGAAGGTAGTTTTTCCATTCTTAAAAAGCCTAAATAAGGCTGCTAGCTTCAAATATCATTGTCTACCAAGTTACACGTATTTAAACAAACACACATGGCTGTGACAAAAAAATTGATCACAAACTTTATGATGTTCTGAATCAGAAACTGTTACATTATACTTTTACAACTTTTTAATAATGTTATCAGACATTTATTAGCTTTGCGTCATTCGTATAACATTAGTCAAAATTACTTGATATTGTAGCAGAAAAAAATATTTTATTAGAAAATCGGGAGATATCACACGGCATGGACGTGACATTTTGGGCAAACATTCTTTTTTTTATATATATTTCTGAATATTTTAAGGTAAATATGTTTATAAAAGATAAGTAGAGGATATTTGCTCAACAAAGGCATAAATAGATTTTTGATTTAAACAAAATAAACATGTGATTCTTACAAATCACAAAAAAATGCATGAGAATAAGAATTACCCTACTGCATTAACACCGTAATGGACCGAGCGAGCGAAGCGACCGAAGCATATCTGCTTCGGTTTCGCCAAATTTTATTTCGTATGTTTCGATGTTCAGATGTACGGATGTGCGTATTTCCGACTGTTCTCGCCTACAGGCCACAATTCTTAACCGATTCTCATGAAATGTTGTGAGTAGGTTCGATAAGTACCTATATTGAATTTTTTGTCGATTCTGTTTTTCGAAATGATACAAAATGGTGGGTTGAAAACGTAAGGGCGGTTGCCCACGGCGACTTTTTGTAGCGATGCAGTAGCCATGCTGTCGCGCGTTCGCATAGATACAGCCGCAATGCCTATGCCTAAAGAATTAGGAGACTTTCTTAGAACTAAGTTTTTATACTCTGTAACTATAATAAATAAAAAAAGTAACAACAACCATTTCGAAACTAATTCCCGAGAGTCCCGAGCTTGCTAACTAGCCACTAGTTTATTATCATTATAAATATTATCATAGATCACAAACAAAAGTACAACGATTGATATGATATCGATTTCGATAACATTAGCTTACTCAGCACTCTCAGCGGCCACAAAGAAATCAACGTACCTACTCACGTACTCGAGATAAAGACGGGTCGTCCATCTTCCCATCTCAAATGCAGTTTATCAAAAACGTGCAGCAAAACCATATCTTAAGAAACAAAGGCAAGCTTCTTGTTCTAATCTATGCCATTACCGACTTCAAAACAAGAAGAGCTATTCAATTCGGCGAGATGTTTTAGACCGAGCGAACCAACAACATTATTTCGCATGTTAGGATTTTTGGATTTGGATTTCTCAACCGATTCTTAGGTATATCAAATTATTCAAAATGGAGAATCGCCTGACATACGAAAGCTTTTGCTTTTTTAAATTTAAGGACCTCCGAAAGATTAATTTATCAAATAATCATAAAGATGATTAATTTATCACATTTTGCAGGATCTGATGATATCTAGACACGCGGCAGCGTGTCAAGCCAAGTTCAAGCAAAGGAACTGGCTAGCCAGCGCCGAGTGTAATATTACACGAACCACTTGGTGCCACTTTTGACCCTCCTTTAGTATTTTCTGATTTCGCATTTACTTTCTATAACAGGCGCGACAACGACCTATCGGTGTAACTTGGGCGTCGGTGACCTTGTAATGCCGCGTCTACGCGTAGGGTTGGCAGTTTAGCTACAGCGACACAAGGAAATAATAATTACTTAATGAAAGATCTTTATTTATGGTTTAAAATATATTTAGTATAATAGTGTTCACATATGTTATAAATTGCTTACTTTAATATAATTATTTTCTGTTTTTGCGACTTACTTTAAATCAAGCTCTTAAAAAAATATTGTCAATGGAAATAAAAAATAGTTAGATAGGTAGATCGATTGTGTTCTGGATTGAAATAAAAGGACATAAATTTATGTAATTATTTTTTTAATCAATGGAAATAGAATTACAGGAATCACGTAGAACTGTCTCTTTTGCACGCTTGAATTGAGAAAAGGAGAGATGTACTGTTGCTGTGACGGCGATTGCTTGTGTGCGCATATAGCCTAACAGGATGACGTGCTGGTGCGCGTTTTACGTTGTAATGGGCCGGGTACACTCTCGCATAGTGATAGTGGCGCCTCACGCGAGAGTGTTACCATGTCATATAAATTTGGTTGATATGGTCAATAGAATTTATAATTATAGTATTTTGGCGTACTATCTTGTCGTTCTGATAGTACCAGACATAAAAATATAGTACAAATACTATTAAATTATATCCTGCCTGCTTCCATCGGTTACGGTCAGCTGCCTGGTGTAGTGCGGCGCTAACTGGTCCGTTGGTCTGCTCTGATATCTGGTCAGATCAGCGTTTCGGGCTCCGGCCTCTAGGTCCTGGGTATTCCTTGTTTGAAATAAAAACATTTGAAATATGAATACAAATTCGGGCCTTAATTGACTGACCAAAATATCCGTGCCGTGATGTCAAGCGTGTCAAGCTGTAACCAGTGACATTAATATTGTCAAGTTGTAATTTAAGACTAAACACATCACATCGCCAAGGTACACAGGCACCAGTATAAGGCAGCCAATCCACTAAAGCGGAGGAGCGGAGGAAATTAACCAATCAGATTGCGTCTTTGTGAAGCCCAAAAGAAGTGCATTTAAATCTGAGGAATATGATTGGTCCATTTATACAGCTCCACTCCAGTGGACAGGCGGCCTAATGTTTGGATAGCTGTCATTATAAAAAATCTAATCAAGCCTATTGTACTTCATCTGTTAAAATATTTACAACTAGAAGGTGTCCGCTACTTCATCCGCGTATGTTTTTCCGTAGTCGGGTATAAAGTATCCTATAACCATATTTGCATCCACCCTGTACTAAAATTGGTTAAAATCCGTCCCGCCGTTTCGGCGTGATGGGAGGACAAATAAATTATGGACAACAGATGTCGCTAGACTGGCAAGGCACCACGCGCCCATACAAAACAAAAGGCGACCCGCTCGCTATTTTTTTCCTGAATCCATGTCCTCTCCCTCCCCATAGAACATTTATTTTTAATACAAATCCAGAATTGTATAATAGTAGGTATACTAGATATCTGTATACTTCCTGAATCCAACTTAACCACTTTAAGATTCGTAACAGAGAAAACGAGAGTTCTTATCTTTCTCTTCAGATATCATGAAATAATCAATACCGGAACGATGTGAATGTTTGATAAAAATTGCAAATCAGATAGCTCGATAAGTTACGAGTCAAGTTCACGATTTCAAATACTGATTGGTCATGTCACGAACATGACTACCTATAAGTATAACAGTTTTACAAAAACAACTGTACCCTTATCATGAGTACAGTGACAGTACTCGCTAGTGACTCCGTAAACAATTTGTATGGAGAAAGTAGTTCTACAAAGTGCGGTGGTAGCCTAGTGGTTAGGGAAGCGGTGGTAGCCTAGTGGTTAGGGCATGCGACTTTCAATCCGGAGGTCGCGGGTTCGAACCCGGTCCGTACCAATGAGTTTCTCGGAACTTATGTACGGAATGTCATTTGATATCTACCACTCGCTTTTCGGTGAAGGAAAACATCGTGAGGAAACCACCTAAGCCCAATAAGGCCTAGTTTCCCCTCTGGGTTGGAAGGTCAGATGGCAGTCGCTTGCGTAAAAACTAGTGCCTACGCCACATCTTGGGATTTAGGTAGCCGACCCCGATTGAGAATTCATTCTCAAAAAATGGGACAAAGGCTAGGAGGATGATGAGATGTCGCTAGACTGGCAAGTCGCCACGCGCCCATACAAAACAAAAGGCGACCCGCTCGCTATTTTTTTTCCTGAATCCATGTCCTCTCCCTCCCCATAGAACGTTTATTTTTAATACAAATCCAGAATTTTATAATAGTATACTAGATATCTGTATAATTCCTGAATCCAGCTTAGCCACTTTAAGATTCGTAACAGAGAAAACGATAGTTCTTATCTTTCTCTTCAGATATCATGAAATAATCAATACCGGAACGATGTGAATGTTTGATAAAAATTGCAAATAAGATAACTCGATAAGTTACGAGTCAAGTTCACGATTTCAAATACTGATTGGTCATGTCACGAACATGACTACCTATAAGTATAACAGTTTTACTAAAACAACTGTACCCTTACCATGAGTTTACACTTACAGTGACAGTACCTACTCGCTAGTGACTCCGTAAACAATTTGTATGGAGAAAGTAGTTCTACAAAGTATCCGCTAGGGGCGCTGTGTTATTCTCCATACAAATCGTTCACGCTGTCGCTAGCGAGTACGGTCACGTCAACTCGTAAGGGTACTGGTGTCTCATGAACTACATAGTATGGACCATTCTTCTAGTGTGACCATTCGCTCGGAGCAAAGCGGTGATTCTAATATAAATAGTTTAACCACATATCTATTTAAATCTTCTTTCGGACTTCACAGCCTGGGGGGTAATTCGACCAATTTTAGAGAGATGATGGACATCTCTACATTTCATCGCCATACGTCACTTTTGACATGTCCTTACTTGACAAGTGGCGATATCCGTAGAAGATCGCAACTTCGTCAATCCAGTCGCACTTAATTTGCGTTTCCTTTGTATGTGACGGCATCGGCATAAATAACAGGCGCATACTTTAACTTGACCGTGTAGTGCGTGAAATTAGTCAGTTACGTTTCGTTCGAAACAGAAATTCATATGCATGAATAGACCTATGTATATTCATTTTTGACACTCATTAACGCCTTCATATTTCCAAAATTGAGATGAGATAATGTCACTTGAAGCTCATCACATTTTAATGACAGTTCAAAGGCGATATCACTGTTATCTAATAAAGTTTTGACGTTTTGCGATCTCTCAAACGGCATTCTCGAATTAGGTCCCTGGTTGGTTAATTTTCTCCGCTCGGCTTCAGTTGACACTGGACTAGCAGCCTTATTTTAGGACTATTATGCCTACATCGCTTCCTCTGGTTCGGTTCAACCCTATTTCCTCTATAATTGACAAAATTCCATATTTCTAACTGGTAGAAATTTATATACAGATCGAGAAAGCTTTGCATCGTGTACACCCTAAAAAATATTGGAATATTTTTTTCTGTATGTTAAGAAATATAAGGAGATACATAAAATAACCGGAATCTACGACGACCTGGCGTTCTAGTCTTCGACCTATCCACGGAAAAAAAAGCTTTCAATAATGTCAAGCTTAACGTCATTCGTTTTTAGGGTTCCGTAGCCAAATGGCAACTACGGAACCCTAAAAAACGGAACCCTTATAGATTCGTCATGTCCGTCTGTCCGTCTGTCTGTCCGTCTGTCTGTCCGTCTGTCCGTCCGTATGTCACAGCCATTTTTTTCCGAAACTATAAGAGCTATACTGTTGAAACTTGGTAGGTAGATGTATTCTGTGAACCGCATTAAGATTTTGATGCAAAAATAAAAAAATAATAATAAATATTGGGGGCTCCCCATACTTAGAACTGAAACTCAAAAATTTTTTTTTCATCAATACATACGTGTGGGCAGTGTTGGCATCAATCGGAACTAAATCAATCCGGATTGATCAATCGAATTGACGCGTCAATCCGATTTGATCAATCCGAATTGATCAATTCGAAATATTCGAATTGATTCAATTCTGATTAACGCGTCAATCCGATTGAATCAATTGGAATTAACGCATCAATCCTCAATTCGGATTAAACCAATTCTCAATCTAGATTAACCCTTCCCTAAGATTACTTTTCAAGGTGTCCTTTTTTGGGACTTACTTACTGGACTTAAAGTCGATATCTGAGGTTTCCGGAGGTTCGAAAACATGTTCCCGATGTCAGTATTGACTGAGGTCCCTTTTTGGGACATTTTTTTCGAAATTGGCTGATTGCGGAGTGCGGCGTGCGGAGAGCGGCGTGCGGAGAGCGGCGTGCGGAGAGCGGCGTGCGGAGAGCGGCGTGCGGAGAGCGGCGTGCGGAGAGCGGCGGTGGAGAGCGGAGAGTGGCGTGTGGAGAGCGGAGAGTGGCGTGTGGAGTGCGGCGTGCGGAAAGCAGAGAGCGGCGTGCGGAGAGCAGAGCGGCGTGTGGAGAGCGGCGTGCGGAGAGCGGCGTGCGGAGAGCGGCATGCGGAGAGCGGAGAGCGGCGTGCGGAGAGCGCACCTCAGATATCGATTTTGAACGCTATCGGTTAATTTCAAGGAAAGTCCCGAAAATGTTCCAAAAAGGACATCCTTCATATTGCCGCCGGAAACATGTTTCGGAACCTTTGGTAAACTCAGGCACCGCTTTTGAACGCATTTGGTCAGTTTCGAAATATGGCCTAAATAAAAAGACATTCATTAGGTAGATACATACAAAGTAATCGTCAATCCGAATTGACGATTGAGGATTGAGGATTGACCGATCAATTCGAATTAACGATTAGTAATCGTCAATCTTCAATCAGTAGATTTAGAATTAGTTTCGTCAATCATCAATCGTCAATTCGAATTGATCGGTCAATCCTCAATCGTCAATCGTCAATTCGAATTGATTTTTTGCCAACACTGCGTGTGGGGTATTTATGGATAGGTCTTCAAAAATGATATCGAGGTTTCTAAAATATTTTTTTTCTAAACCGAATAGTTTGCGTGACAGACGCTTCCAAAGTGGAAAAAGTTGGTCCCCCCCCCCTCTAACTTCTAAAATAAGAAAATCAAAAATCAAAAAAAAAACATATGATGTACATTACTATAAAAACTACCAACGAAAATTGTTTTGAACGAGATCTAGTAAGTAGTTTTTTTTTTAATACCTAACTTTGCACCTAATTTATATGGGGCGCTATACATACCAGGTGCAAACTTAACTTAACCACTTAGGGATGGAAAGTGTTTGTACGGAACCCTCGGTGCGCGAGTCCGACTCGCACTTGGCCGGTTTTTTTTGTATTAGACACCAGACTAAAGTAACATTTCCATTGTGTCATAGTTTTGGAGTTACTACAATTCAAAATTAGTAAATTTTAATAAACTAGTTACTTATACAATAATTAGTAATCGTCGGAAAAATATAAAAACAGTGATTACATCCTCTTCTGAAGCGGAATACAGAAAAGTAAATAACATTTAGTAGGTAATAACATTTAATTCTTAAAAATATGAAATATTGTCAATTTCCGTATGTACCTAATCTATACTATACTCTATACTTATATATTTGCGACCTCATAATTGTTAGATTCCTTTTATAATAGGTACCTACCCGTAACATTATGCATAACATAATAACATATAATTATTAATTATATAGGGCACGAACTCACTAGGAAGGAAGGAACAAGTCCTTCCTAGTTTCTATTCTAGACAGCTAAACAAATCGCAACTGTTCGCAATAATTGTCAGCCAGGTTCAGGGTGGTTTGGTTTACAAGGCCTAAAGAGCTTTCTAAAGTAGATAGACAGATATTATAAGTACCTATGTATATTTTAATAGCTGAGATCTTGAATATGAGACCTTTGACTATACCTATAGCCCAACAGGGTATTTTTCAACCCACGCCATATTGCGGAATTTAGTGGTAGTTACTATTTTTTTTTTTTTGCAACGACAAACTTTTGGTAACTGACGTTGAAAGTCGGTGAATGTCACGACTGATATATAAACAATAGGAAACTGGACGAAATATTCCCCTAATTTCAAGTAATTTTTGAAAAATAATGACAAAGCCATCCACAGTGATCAGTCGTTTTTTAGGGTTCCGTACCCAAAGGGTAAAAACGTGACCCTATTACTGAGACTTCGCTGTCCGTCCGTCCGTCCGTCCGTCCGTCCGTCTGTCACCAGGCTGTATCTCAAGAACGGTCATAGCTAGACAGTTGAAATTTTCACAGATGATGTATTTCTATTGCCGCTATAACAACAAATACTAAAAATAAAATAAAATTAATATTTAAGGGGGGCTCCCATACAACAAACGGGATTAGTTGCGTTAACTTTGCACCTCATTTGTATGGAGCGCTATACATACTAGGTGAAAACTTAACTTAACCACTCAAGGATGGAAAGTGTTTGTACGGAACTCTCGGTGCGCGAGTCCAACTCGCACTTGACCGTTTTTTTTTTTTTTCAATATGTTTTCGCAAGAAGAACGAAGGATTGAACAGCACTCCGGTAAACAATGTTTTGAATTTTGTTAACATGACAAATCGCTACTGACGTTTAATAATGCAAATATATGACGTTATTGTCATATGAAAGCCGTTTGTAGCGCCACTAACCCTGGGCCGGACCGATACTTCATACTTGTTAGGCTAAAACTTACTTTATTAAGTAAGTAATTTTTACATTAGGTTAATTTTGTATGTATGGCCATGGAGATTTCATCGTGCACTAAAGTAGGTACTAGGTATATAAAATAACACAATAAATACGCAGAAACTGTTTATTAAAGTTGTCAGAAAAATTAACAGTTCAATCAATAAATAATATACAGGGTGATTCATCAATATCGGTCAGTGAAGGGAATTTTGGAAATAGGTAGGTACATGTTATTGAAACGTAATTTTTACATAAAATGACTGTCAATGGCGTTTAATAATTGGTTTGATCAGTGAATCAATAATATTTGATTTGACATCTGTGAAACTGAATGTGACGATTGCGTAAGACTATTTGGCAATGTAGGCGCCTATTTATACGATGACCCCAGATTTCATTTTCATCATACATAATAATAATACCTAATTATGTAGACTTCCATGCTTAATTACAAAATAAATATCAAATGAACTTTGGATTTTGAGCTTGATACAAATCACCAAATTACAATTGTGTCAAAATCCAATAATCCACACTACGCACGTTCAAAGAGCATGTAATCACACCAACCGCTGGTTCTTATCTAACCCCCCAAACAGTTCAAGGTCACCGTATTCGCGAACCCATTGATTGGCATGCCGATGGCGTCCGTGACGTCACTCGCGGCACGGATATCTGGCCGTGCTCAGTCCGCCGCATCGACGTCCCAGAACGCCGAACGCTCAGTCAGCGCTCCCTAGTTGCTGCTACGGACGTGCCGCGCTCAGCAACCGTCGCCTATCGATCGTAATCCATTCAGGAATCTCACAGTGAACGCGATATTATAGTTATAACTGGCAATACGCATGGTTTACAGTCACAAAATGCAACACAAGTAGTGAAAGTTTGTAAACAGTTTTTGGAGCAGTTTTCGGTTGATGCACTTTTTACGTTCTGTATTAGAAAGCCGAAATGAAGGATAAAAAGCTTGGGTAAGTGTATGGAATTTGAAACCATCAGTTAAATTAGTTACCTATGGAATTCAAATGAGTATATACCTAGTTATATTATGAATGGATGCGAATCTATTTACAATGTTGAACTTGACACACAATTCGATCTATGTGTAAGGTTCACTGAGGCAGTTTGTTGAACCAACTTCGCACTCATTTTATCAAAGATCATCATAACATACTAACGCATACATTAAGCATATTCAGTAAATAATATGAAGATACGAGTAATACTGGCGTATTTTCTAAACTCCTGAAAGCGCATTGTCTATCCCACTCATAATCCGTATTTTATTCAACTGGTCATTTTATCTTTTGGCTGAATGTATATATGTATGTATTTATTGTTTTTATTGTATTTATGTATTTCATTGTTTTTCGTTCAAAAAGCAGAAATAGGAATAACATATTACTATTCCTATTTCTGCTTTTTGCACCGCCTTATAGCCAAATACATTTTCAAGTTCACCGCTACCCTAAGGTTGTCTAGAAGAGATCGCTCTTTAACGATAAGACCGCCTGTTGTTTGCCTCTAACTGTAATTTCTTGCGAAGTGATATCAAAGAATCTCCTGTATGTTTTATGAGGTGTGCAATAAAGAGTACCTACTTACTTGTTTTGTATCGTATTGTATTTTTTTGTAAATACATAGCATGTTATTTCATAAGCATAGGTTTTGCTTACCAACGTCCTTGTCAACGTCGCTTAACGCATTAAGTACTTGCAGGTAATGTTATGAGTTATGTTTCGCATTTTTATTGGTATAGTTTCTGTAATGGTTAATTGAAAATCGTATTAAATATATTGCTTAAAATACTTTATCATCTAAAACAAAATAGATAAGATTAGGTATTATATTTTTAGTCATGCTGCAAGAGATGTTGGGGTCAAAAACTTGCGAAAACCTAAGTCATGTAGGTGTCAAACCTGTATCTTAAATCATGTAGGTACTTAAGTTATGTTTTTAATAAAGCCCCAGATCGCATATTTATACATAGGTACATATATACAAACCCCTTCGATCTGGTCTGGTACATTCACTAATTCAACGATTCACCGTCCTAGGTACATACCTAGGTACCTAGCGTGTGAACCGCCCGTCACATTTCGTTATGGACAGATAAAAGTGATAAAACATTATTTTAAAGCATACTGTTTATTTTTCTAGTGATATCTAATAAGTTTTAACCCGAAGAGGGATTACATTAACAGTTTTTTTGTATTCGACAATAGACAATAGTAAGTACCTACATTAATTAATAAGGCTGAACAATTCGTTTTGTTCCACCTTGTATACTCGTAAGCAGCTAGGATCTATTTATATCATGTATAACAACATTTGAAATCTTGCGTGCTTATTTCGCAAGAATTATTTAAAAATCGACGACTATCCTTTGATAATAAATTTCGCAATGACATAGCAATAATATGGTAATAATTAATAAACAAATACAATGAATTGATCAGCATAACCAGTTATATCATTTCAAAAACAGTTTACTCGTAAGACAATATACTTACTTAGTTTTTCATCATAAATTTAACAGTGATTTGACGTCGTTTCTTGTCGATGTAGCTGATGAAGTATTTAGTTGTTGTGAAGTATAGGTATGTATAGTATAAGAAGTTGCCGTTTTGCCCTGTGATAGTAGCAGTTAGCACCATACTACATATTAAGAATTCTGTGGTATCACTACGGACAGCTTCATTAATAGCAATAATGTGCATACGCCTGACCAGAAATATATGAGGATTGTCAAGAGGGCGTTATTTATAAGATTTATATGGCAACAATTTTGCAACCAATCGCAATCCGCACTCTAATGACATTAGTTTAAATATCTGTCAGATCTTATGATCATAAAATCATTGCCAGCGAAATTCTGCAATATGGCGCATCCTCGTATATGTAAAATGTCAGTAACGATATGTCCAATATGACGTGGGGTATGAACCAACTTATTGGGGAATAGCATCAAACCCCATAATAAGCCCTTTATCCCCACGAGCATAAAATCAACAATCATCTTAAAACAAACATTAAATTTACCAGTTAGTAACAAATTGTCGACCACCGATTTCAGGACATATACCTTACCGGTAAAAATCGTTCAGATCAAACGAATCACTAAGTGAAACAAATCGATTCAGCAACTAAACGTAACTGACACTAATTAGGTAATTAATTACGTGCTTCACTCTTCACTAAACAAACCGTTTAGTCAGAAAATCGATCCGATACAGACCCGCCGCTAACATGCCTCATTTGTGAAGGATATCAGCAAATCAGTTCAAAGATTTGATAGTAGATAGTAGTGCAAGTGCCCGATCCCAACGTTTGATACTCGTATAATGTTTTTTGACCTAATGTAACAATTGATATAATGAGTATTTTCGTTTTGATTTATCTCCTTTTGTTTAAATTGTTGGATGGAATAGGTTAGGTTTTTGTGTTAGGTTCAATTGGGTTAGGAACTGTAATGATTTCAAAAAACCGGCCAAGTGCGAGTCGGACTCGCGCACCGAGGGTTCCGTACAAACACTTTCCATCCCTAAGTGGTTAAGTTAAGTTTGCACCCGGTATGTATAGCGCCCCATATAAATTAGGTGCAAAGTTAGAGGTATTAATAGGTATTAAAAAAAAACTACTTACTAGATCTCGTTCAAAACAATTTTCGTTGGTAGTTTTTATAGTAATGTACATCATATGTTTTTTTTAGATTTTTCATATTCTTATTTTAGATTTTAGGGGGGGGGACCAACTTTTTTCCACTTTGGAAGCGTCTGTCACGCAAACTATTCGGTTTAGAAAAAAGATATTTTAGAAACCTCGATATCAATTTTGAAGACCTATCCATAGGTACCCCACACGTATGTGTTTGATGAAAAAAAAATTTTTGAGTTTCAGTTCTAAGTGTGGGGAGCCCCCAATATTTATTATTATTTTTTTATTTTTGCATCAAAATCTTAATGCGGTATGCGGTTCACAGAATACATCTACCTACCAAGTTTCAACAGTATAGCTCTTATAGTTTCGGAAAAAAATGGCTGTGACATACGGACGGACAGACGGACAGACGGACAGACATGACGAATCTATAGGGTTCCGTTTTTGCCATTTGGCTACGGAACCCTAAAAACGTGTTATATGAAACGTTACATTCAACTATTGCATTAGATGAAAATAAATTATATTAATCATTATTGACCCAGTACCTAATACAAGATCATTCACTCTCGCAAAATTTTCGTACAAAACTGGCTTACACTATCGTGAGTTATCGTTTATTTTCCATATTCATCGATGGCTAAAGTTACTGATATTCATGTAAGTGACTTGAACAGGCATGCTAGTTACATAAGAAACATTTTTGCCATAGCGAGTACACATGAGGAAAATTACGCAATAAGTCCAACGGGTCAAACTCCAACATTAACCAAACGCTAGGTTCCGTTCCGTTCGCTTGATACATTGCATAATAGGTACTCATACTATGTAAATTATGCAGAGTAATTTGGTTTAATTCACCTACTTTATAAAAAACTAAAAAAAAATTGTTTCAACGAAGATAAATGTCGATTTCAAGCGTAGCAAATTTGGTTGGGTTAAACAGACCAACCAAACAAATCGCTTAATAGGTATCCCACCAAAAACATTTCATGTAAAAATGGCGGCCAAGACTCATATGGTCTGGCTGTAAAAAAGTTATCAGATCCCTCGAAAAGCCAAGCCCCTAAGCCCTGAGTTTACTAATCCTACACATTGGCTTCAAAGGTATGGCTTGGCCGTTTCATAAAGTAACGTAAATAAGTCCAACGGACCGTCTGGCCCATACGATATCAAGAAGTTAAGTTTATATATCTCCATGATAATATATATAAACTTAATTCCTTACCATATAGGCCGGACAGTCCATTAGACTTATTTACGGTACTTTATGAAACGGCCAAGCCATACCTTTGAAGCCAATGTGTAGGATTAGTAAACTCAGGGCTTAGGGGCTTGGCTTTTCGAGGGATCTGATAACTTTTTTACAGCCAGACCATATGAGTCTTGGCCGCCATTTTTACATGAAATGTTTTTGGTGGGATCTCATTTATTTTTGTAAGGTGCCCTAGTCTTTTTCATTTATTTGGGCCATAACGTCTGTAAGTAAGTAGTAATAATAGCAAAAGCGTTATGAGCATGTGCGTCTTGGCGGCTAATTTTACATGAAATGTTTTTTTGGTGGGATCTCATTTCTTTTTGTAAAGTAGTTTTTAATTTCTAGGTTTATTTTTTATTTTTTTTTGTGCCGTAGCGTTTCTAAGTAAGTAGTAATAATTGTTTATTTAAGAATTTAAGAAATACTTACGTTTAGCCCCCATTATGGAAAACCCATACAAACTTTCATCCCCTTATTTAAAGGGTGGGGGGTGATTTTCTAAAAATCCTAGAATATATATTTTATTATTTATAACAAGGAGTCCCTATATCAATTTTCAGACCTCTAGTATCAAAATTTGCAGAAGTCTCATACAAACATCCATCCCCTAGTTTAAGGGGTTGGGGGGTAAAAGTTCCAAGTTTCAGAATTATTCTATTGTTTGTGTACTAAACCTAGCTTACATACCAAATTTCAGCTTTCTAGGTCATCGGGAAGTACCCCAGAGGTTTTGATACATAAGTGAGTGAGTGGCAAAATCGGCGTATTTTAGGTACCAATAAAACCTAAAGTAGAAAAGCTAGATCAATTAAATTAAGTACATTTCATATGTTCCCTAACTGCATCTTAACCTGTGAATTTGGGCGCTCTGGTGCTAACTGGGACGGAGCTATGAGGGTTTGAAAATTAGACGAAACGGCTCGAGAAAAGGTAGGTAGTGCCCCGCTTCTTTTTTGCTCGTCTTGGCGGGGGCACTACCGTGCCCCCAGATACAATCGGTGCAAGTATATTTTTTGCTATTGATACCTAAGGAGCGAATACATTTAAGCTGTCAAAGTTTAGACATAGTTTAGTTTTAGTTTAATAATTGGTACAATATATATATATATGTGTATATATTTAGATAGGCATTATGAGTAATTGTTAATCTGTTATGTTGTGTTATAAAAATAAAGGAATTTGGTAACTTGTCAAAATAGCGAAAACGGTATATATCTAAATACTAGGTTGGACAGTTAACAATTTGCATACAATCGGCTAGTTTTATATAAGATCAGACGGGTGTGAGAGCGGAAAATCGTACCTACCATATTGAAATATCGAGAAGTATAAAATGTTACTCTACTAATAATAGTTGTCAAAAGTAAGATTAGCTAATGTCTGTATTTTTTCTATATTTCGATGTGGCAGGTGCACTATAGTGTACAGCCTTTTTACATATAATGGCTGTATAAGCTAGCTCTTATACAGCATGTTTGCTACCTGGGTACGCTGGCGCACTTGACCCGACTGACCTTAACACAACTTTAACAATTCAATGTTTTAAACAATACGGTTAAGTTTTGAGAACACTCAATTCATTTCATTTTCAAACTCGGTATTCACATAGATAGGTAGGCATAATGTAGGCATATCTATGCCTACAACCGTTTAAGAAGTAATCATGGATAGTTTCAATATTTTAAAGATAAAAACTTTAGGTACTTGAACTGTACCCTTACCATGAGTTTCGCTAGCGACTGCGTAAAGAATTTGTATGTATTTGTTGTCCTTTAGTACGTTTTTTCACATTTAAAACACAAAAGTAATGTCAAGTTATGTATGATGAGCAAAAAAAAATGAGGGAAACTCGAGATAATAGTAGAGGTTGGCAAATATTCTTAATTACTTCTGAAAATAATATTTAATTCACGACTTCCAAGTCACCCTGCTTATCTTTCGAATACTGGCCAACCGTGTTTCGCCATCGCAGTAATTTGATTCCTTAACAATAAACCGTAAACGCCAACGTATTCGGTGACCGTGAATTATCAGCATTTTATTGCCCAATACCGTGCGTGACATTTCGTCTCCGGCGAAAATGACTTTAGATGAGAATACTTTGCATACGGAACCCTAACAGAAAGAGAACGGCCATGGACGTTCAAATAGAGATATTTTTTTTTTAAATGGGATGCTCCATTTTTTTTTTTAAATCTTATGCATAATTTAAAAAAATTACTACTTACAACATAGGTAACGGATTGGGTGGTGCAAATGACCTTCTATCTATTTTCCAGGCAGGCCTTACTTTCCTATAAGAAGAGTGGGGCGGGGCGTATTGGCGTAGGTATAACACGGCAAAATGCCCTTCCGTCAAAGAATTTGGAACTCTAACGGTCATTTCTGACTTTCAGAGCAGTCTTAGTGTTTAAGTCTAAGTTAGTCCCATTCCCATTTAGACATATGATCCCTATAAAAAATAGGGTCGATAGACTTAAAAAAAAGTTATCATCACGCCCATTGTTCTATATACTACTACGAGTATGCATACTAAGCAAGATAAGCAAACACTACAAGCATGATAAGCACCGCTGAAGTGGATGGTGATAAATGGCTGAATCATGCTTAGATAGCTCCACTCTCGACTTGAAGAGATTTGAATTAAGTGCCTACTTATATTTTAATATTAGCTGACAGTGCGCAGTGGAAGGGAATAATACAATATATGCATAAAATACATAGTAGGAAGGCTCATTCATTTGACGATATAGTGATATAGTAACCGCGTCCAAACGAGAAAATGAACAACGAAACAGAAAACGGGCAATTTTTACAACCACTGTGGCGAAAAAAGTGTGTGTGTTCGTGGATTCGCCGATGGGTACTTGTTATTGCGCGCAATTCCATCCTATCACAACATTCAAAATATAACCCAGTAACAGCTAAGATCACCAGCGGGCCTATAATGGTTGCGTTTATCACGTGATAAATAAATGACAAAGACAAAGCATCAGTCACTCACACTCGCATTTTGTAAAACTTAACGGATGCTTTGTCACTTTTTTATCGCTTGGTAAACGCAACCATCATAGGCCCGCTGAGGCAATTGCGAAACTATATCGCGGTTCTCTATCGTTTGCCCGAATTTCATTTGCCATAATGTATCACTTGCCATAATATTCATTTGACATAAATCTTTTCTTATCTGTAAGCTGAAACTTTTCGGGATTGCCATAAAAAAACCTAACTTAACCTAATGGTTTTTCTGTGAATAGTATTAAAGAAATCCCGAAGAGTTTATGATTTATGAAATAAAAAGTTTATGTCAAACGAAAATTATGGCAAGTGATACATTTATGACAAATGAAATTCGGGGAAGTGAAGGTATCCGATGAATATTCCCAAACTTTAGGCAATATGGGGCGGTCTTAAAATGTTACGCTACCTACTAAGTAATATGATATCATCAAAGTCGCATTTGCCTCTATAATCGCAAATGCCTCTGGTGACCATAATTATATAGAATATCGTGTTATACCTACAGTCCATTTTCCTTCCTACCTATTTATATGAGTGTTGTATCATATGATCGCCTCTATAAGTACATATGATTGTGATTATGACGTTCGTCATAACAAACTCTCAAAGGTATCTTGTTTGACTGTCAGATAGCCTTTAACTGATTAATAATAAACTAGAGTCATTATTTGTAATTACTCTATACTAGGTGCGTGATCATTGATCCACTCTAGATCAAATTAGGTCAACATGTGAACGTACGGAGGCACACACAAACGCGAAATGGAAAACTTAGCTCTAATAAATCCCGAGTCCTGACTGAAATTCAACCAACATCCAAATCATACTATTGAATCAGAATCATCTTTGCTTCTGATTCGACAGTATGATTTTGAATGTCCGTTATAATTGTATACAATTATATAGGAAACCACTATAAGAACTTATTACATTGTGATTTATTAGTTATAGAGATGTAGGTACAAAATATAACTAACGTCAAACGTTCTTGAACCTGAACGTTGATAAGCATGCTCCTTCAAATTTACGTCGACACTACATAACCAAAAATAACCTCTAGTCGTATTTATTGCGCAGCCACAGATTTCTTATCTAAGAATCACGAAATCGGTCAACTGCAAATACTACGATCGACTATCTATTTATAAATAAGAACCACAGTCAGAGCGTTATATCAAAAGCAGATTTATAAGATTTAAATAATCAAGGTTGTCCATGATATAATATCGGTTAATACTCGATCCCGAAATTTCGCTGTGATTAATTGTTAGATAAATCAGTCGTTATCTTTTAATAATTTCGTTCAATGCGTAGCCTTCTAGGGCGCTGTTCGTAAGCCCTCCTATACACGATTACATAAACCAAACATATATTATATACACCCCAGGCCAAAATTATGGAAACAAGCTTATTTACTATACAAACCTGTGATTTCCTTACGGAATAACTTACAAAATCACAATATAAAAATGATCATAAACATTTAAAAAGTCAATAACGCAAATTCTGCTTATGAAAATTGCCAGTGCAACATTTTGTAGAAAGGCAATATAAAAACGACGTCATGCACTTTGTCCCGGAGTTAGGTAAGTATATATCTTTTACAATATGCAAATGTTTTAATAGTGGATGTTCTATTTTTTATCTTTTGGGGTGGCCTAACGGTTACTAACATTTACACAAGAAATAATTATTGGAAACTTTAAATATTCAAAGAATAAACTTTGTTTCCATACTTTTGGCCTGGGGTGTACGTATTCTTAAGTACTTAGTTATCAAGCTTATTGTCATACAAAGTACCTACCGGGTTAAAGGGTACAGATTGCAGGCAGAACTATGCCAGTGCGTTCTCGAGAATTATAGGGCATTGTATTGTCTCTGGACCACAATTCAATCAGTAAATTTTTAATATTTATTGGTTGTGAAAATGGTGTTTAATATTTGTGGATTTTCCATATATTATCCCAACCGTTTAAAGATTGTTAAACATCAGAGGTAAGCTTGTTTAAATATCTTTAAGTTTTTGTGTTTTTTCTTTTATCACCAATAGCACAGATTGTATAAATTAAATAATTCTTGAAATGTCGAAAACGATCTGTTAGTAAGATACTGGGCTTGTGACGTCATAAAAATCAGTAGTCAAAATACGTCTTGTTTTCAGTTTTTGTCCAATTAACAGTAGTAAAATGACCAAAAAAAGTGGTAGTTTATTTGGTTCCGTGTATTTTTGAATGAGCGTTTAGTGGTTTCAATTTTTTTATACAATTTATTTTCACTATTTTCAAATACCATATTGCATCATGCGGTGATAGAAATTCGAACCAGCTGTATAGAATGTACAATGGCAAAATATTATTCGCTTTTAAAGTGACTGACATTAGTATTAATTTGACTCATTAAATTAAACGTGTTTTTAGAGAGATTCCCATAAAACACCGTACTTTGTGCACTATACAAATGCAACTAATTAATATAGTGATGAATAGGGACACAGTAGTATAGTTGCATTCGCGCAAAACACATTCACGATTATTTGTTTTCTTTAAGTTAAATAAATATATCAACATTTATTTAATATGGCAATGACTGTCTGTCCGGTCGATATTATCTGATTACACAATCTTCAACAACACTTTCATAATTTGTAAACATAACATACTAATCTTAAATATACAAAGGAAGTATGCAAATAAATAGCACGCAGTACTTAAATATAGGAACACAATAATACGGTGTGTGGTCAGTACCAGGAGGTCCAGGAGGAATAGGTACATTTAAATTTAAATTTTACTCTTCAAACTAACAACTCACAAAAAAAATTGTTAAGCAACTTTTGAAAAAAAAAACTTATAAAATAATGTTCGTTAAGAAACAAAGATTAGATATTTAATAGCTACAAATCGCTAAATATGTCGATGCTAAGGCGATATCAATATCGAACTGAGTACTTTATTAACTAATTTGTTTGATATTTCAAACATCGATACCTATTGTAAACATCTGAAAACTATGTCTTTTTAAGTTGCTGAAAAGTATTTGAAATACTACACATCTGATAACTATGTCTTTTTAAGCTGCTCAATTTTGTTTAATATGAAAAGTAGAATCTGTTTAAATTTATTGTTCCTATTACAAGCCACACTCGGTATAAAATCGATGATCCTGTCTTGTCATTCACCAGGAAGAATCTTGTAGCATTGGTAGTGAGTGAAGAATCTTGTGGCATTGGTGTCATGATATTGACTGCTTCGAATCATGCTTGTGCATGCATGATTGTGCAGTTTCTAAGGAAAATGCAGAGATTATCTTATACAGGCTGTAATTTTTACTAGGAGTGTTTGTTTTTTTTAGAAAAATATACATGTGTATTTATTTTAATGTTCTAAACTATAAACATTAAACATACCAATTATTCTTTTTTTATTAGACTACTAGGTATTTGCTTTCTAAACACTATTTTTAGACCATAACGCGGCTTACTGCCAAGACACTCTACTTACTGTGCCAAATTGCAAATGTAGTGAAATCTGCCAATTTTATCTCTATACTTAATTATGAAACTATTTTTTATTTATTGACCGTTATTTAAATATAATTCATTATTATCCTGGCTGACGAACTTATTACAACTAAAAAGAAGGTACCCAACTTCGTCCGCGTAATAACACTTTTTTCTTTACCGAAGTGGAATAAAAAGTTATGCCTTTACCAAATTGGTTAAAATCCGCTCAGCCGTTTTGGGGACATGAGCAGATAATAAAAAATACCAGACGGCTGCCCATACAAACCCTCAATTGCGCTGTTAAGATGTTCAATATTATTTTAGAATATTTAAGAGTAAGTAATATTATTTTATGTTAATTTAATGTATAGCTAGTTTTACCGACGTAATATTTTTTAGCTAATTAAATGTCTACTGTTACATATTTCTAAATATAAATGCTTTAGGTCGGTACCTAGTCCGTGACAGCTAAAAAAAGTGTTGAATGACATTTTTATTAAATTTAAAATTGACGCTATGGTTCTTAATTTTTGCGTATCTCTCATAGTTTCTGATTTCTCCGTACTAACCCATTTGGATTGAACACCATGTATACCGGGTGATCACTCCAAATGGGTCAGTAGGGAGAAGTCACAAACTATAAGAGATAGGGAAATCTGTTCTTAGGGACCATGGCGTCGATTTTAGATTAATTGAAAACTGCATTATTTATGTTTATAAATCTCATACATAATTTCATACATAACCCGATCAAAACAATGTTACAATACGATATGCGATTGCTTACAGAATTTGAACAAGGTGCAATTCCCGGTTATGTAAGAATTTTATATAAAAATAATAATGCAGTTTCTATTAGGTATATGTAAAATCGACGCCATGGCTCCTAAAAACAGATCTCCCTATCTCTTATAATTTTCGTTTTCTCCCTACTGACCTATTTGGATTGATACCTGTATACTTAATAATAACTGATGTACAGTCGCCATCAGATATATCGCAGCATATAAGGCGTTCATAAATATGTGAACATGTACTGTAACGCCCAGTCAATAAGAGTCGTGTTCAGATATTTATGAATACCTTACATGCTACGATATGTCTGATGGCGACTGTACCTATCCTTTTACATTTCAGTAGCTACTATTTATTTATTTAAACTTTATTGCACAATACAAAAAAAGCACAAATGGCGGACTTAATGCCTTTAGGCATTCTCTACCAGTCAACCACTATTATATACAGAGACAGAACGGATGGGCGTAATTATACCCAAATATGTGGATATGACTCCAATATTTAATAAATTGATCGCCTACCTGAAAATAAGCAAGTAATACCTATACGAGTAGGTATATTAACACTAAACGGTAAATTTATTCATTATTTCGCATATTTCTTCAATTTATGCGTGCAATGATCCCATCCGTGCTATTTCTGATTAGGTATAAGACATTTATTGTATCTTTTATTTGCATCATGTATTTACGTATGTCCTTGCCTTCCTTTTGTATTTGTCCAACAAGATAAATGAGGATATATGGCCACTTGAATAAGCGGTATATATGTATATGCAAGGTTTTAATTTTTATTACTTACGGTCAAGGAAACCTCTTTTCCTCGTATACGGAGTTTATAAGGAAAATAAAATTTGGTCCGTTTCCCGTACGGCTACTTAAGTAGATACAACCTGACAGACCCGCCACGACTTCGCGCGACTAGCGCAAGGTGTAGCATGGTATAAAAAACCGGCCAAGAGCATGTCGGGCCACGCTCAGTGTAGGGTTCCGTAGTTGCTCATCCTTCACAATAAACTGCTGTTTTAAGCCCGAGGTTTACGTTAAGAAAGATTTTAAGCTCTATAAAAAGGTCGTAAACGCCCTAGAAACTGTAATCACTTATTACCTTCTGGAAGTCAACTTACGACCTTTTAAAGAAAATATATGAAATTTGGCGATAACTCTAAAACGGCTCGACCGGTTTTGTTCAATATAGTTTTCATTGAAAGTACTTATAAGGCCTCATTAACATGAATTTTTCCGATTTTTTTTGACCCGTGGTTGAAAAGTTAGACGGGGATTTTTTTTGTTTTTGGAGCGAATATTTACAAAACTGCTGACTTTATCAAAAAATAATGTTGGAAGACCCCTATTATTGGTACAAGACCTATTCAACGACACCCCACACACTAGTGTTGAAAATAAAAAAAAATCACCTCACTTTAGGTGTACGAGAGGTACCCGAAAAAAAGATTTTTTTTAGTATTTATTTTACCGTTTTGTCGGCGTGATACATAGGTACACATACTCATACAAAATTTCAACTTTCTAGTACCTACTATGATCACGGAGCTAGGCCTTATCACACTTGCGATTTGCGAGCGTATTTTGTATGAAGGCGATCGCGCAGCGTGTTCGCCGCGTCGCTTATTTGTATAGAAAATACGCTCGCAAATCGCAAGTGTGATAAGGCCCTAAGCCGCGAACGGACAGACAGACAGACAGACGGACATGGCGAAACTATAAGGGTTCCTAGTTGACTACGGAACCCTAAAAAAGAAGTTGTGACACTCCGGCTAGTGAGACTTTCTACGCCACTAATTAGCTGCCGGTTGGTAACAAAATAATTATAAGGAAAAGCCCCACACGGAACCTTTGAAAGATTTATTTTTACCGATTTTATTTATTACGTCGTTGAATTTAGTATAATCCTAACAAGTGTCGATCCGGCGCAGGGATAGTGTTGCTACAAACAGCTTTCATATGGCAATAATACATATAACGTATGCACATGCACAATAGCGATCTGTCAAGGATTTGTCATTAACCTAGTTCAATACATTGTTTACCGGAATGCTGCTCAATCCTTCGTTCTTCTTGCGAAATAAATACCTACTGAATCCTATCGAATAAAATTTGACTTTCATTGCAGTCGATAATTTTATTATGCAAAAAATACATGAAATTGCGGAATATTTAGTAATGTTTCCTCTTTGTTTACATCAGTGGCGTTCACCGACTTCCAACGTCAGTTAACAAACATTTGTCGTTGCCAGTTAGATAAATTAGTACCTACCACAAAAATCCGCAATATGGCGTGGGTTGATGGAAAACCCCCTGTTGGACTATAAATTGTTTTGTCAATTTTATAATTTCTTTTTTTCTTACAGCGATGGAGCCCACGAGGCGATGCTCGCCGACAGCGACACCAAGCCAAAAATCAAGAAGACCAAAGAATCTAAAGAGGCCGATAAATCTGACGAGTATGAAGCCCTGCAGAGTTTCCTTCGGAGCATCAGTTCTACTGCAACTCTCCCGCCATATGTTAAGGGGGAGACCTTCTCCTCGTATCGAGGAGTCTTCAACCAGGTGATTATAACACTTGATTTATTTTATTATTCAAATACAGTAATAAAACCAATCCACTGTGAACTACAAAACAACAATTATAAAAACTTAAAACTATTTCGATTTAGGCGACGTAACTGCGTAGGCATAGTTCCGTTGCGTTGCGTCTGGCATAGGATTCGGCAGATTGCCCCGGACCGGACCCGCCGAAACACCATAATACCCTTCGGCTCAGTAGAACCGAAGGTGATGGCCATGAATATGCTATCTGGGGCTTTACTAATTACCGCCCGTAGTTTGTCTAAAGTTTTACGTCTTACCATGGCCAGGGAGTGAGATTTTCTCCCCTCATGGCAGTAAATCTCACTTACGGCCTAGGTCTGACGTAAAGGATTTATCTGGCTGTTATATTTATATAATTATCTATACATTTAACACATATGAAAGAGGGTTAATCCAGGAGGTCGCGCAGAGCATCAACCGTGGCGTCAGGTCAGGAGCGTTGACTGAGCCAGTTTTCTCGGCTATGGATTGGGTACCTTATTCAAGTTTCATTGCCTTGAATTGCTCGATGCGCTCTCTCACGATCAGGACAAAGATAAAATGTCTCGTGTGCCTTCACGCCAAAAACAATGCAATGATTATTTTTTCTATAGCAAGATAGATTGCACGGTGATTAATCATCAAGAGATGACAACTAACAACAAACGCGTGTAAAAAAAGTCACTGAGCAACGTAAGGAAACAATAAACTTCCGTCACCGTTTCATGGCTCGCGTGTAATCAAACACCGACTTAATGTCGCTCTCTCGGCGTGCCGTTTGAAGAACAATATTTTACCGTACATTGATTAATGTAGATATCATAGGGATGCAGAAATAATCATTGTTTGGGGAAATAACGACATCTCGTCACGTTGAGAAGAAAGCCGAAATAAACTCAACAGTAAGTCATTTTTTCGTAAATAATACTTAAGTAATTACATAATACATTTGTATTATAACTAGTTATAGTTGCCGAGAAACTTCTTGACCCAAAATGGCGGATCTGCGCATGCATATTTGTACGTAAATCGGCTACTGCGCAGTCAAGGTTAGGCTCAATCAAGAAGTTTCTCGGCAACTGTACACTGGTACACGTAAAGGAGATGTATAGGTAGATACTCGAAATCAATGTTAATTAGGAACATTAAAATGAAAATTTAACGATAAATTAAAAATATTAACTATACCCAGAGACGTATAAAGTCTCTGGGTGTCACAACATGCAATAAAATATAATTACTTAATTAATTGAATTCCATAGAGATGTATAAGGTCTCTAGGCGTCAACGTGAATAATTTACAATAGAAAATAATCATTAAACCTAAATTTCTTTGAGATGTATATGGTATCTAGGCGTCATAACATGCAATAACATATATTAAAATTATTTAATTTCCTCAGAGATGTATAAAGTCTCTGAGTGTCATACTATACTAAGCTGTTTCTTAGAGATGTATACAGTCTCTAAGAGTTCAAAAAGTTAAAATCAACATTGAATAACTTCAATCGAGTACAGGATGAAGTTTCTCACGTTTGCTTAATTTAACACTAGTATGCGGTTCCTACATATTTAATTTGGCCCTTGCTAACATGAACAGACCGGACCCCACAAACGGCACCCGTTCACGAGTATGACGCATATCTCAGCCATCGCCTCCCTCCCTCAACCATATTATAGGGAAGGCTGCGACCCGATCAACGACGCCACCGTAAGCAAAGACCTTTAAGCGAGCATGACATGCTCAAGCTGCCGGGCATACTTGACTAATAACTACTATTTGCCCGGTGAATGCCATTTAAAAAGGAACTGCACTAGATAGTAAAAAAATGTAACCTAAATCTTTTACGGATCTGCCACGGCTTCGGCGGCAACCGGCAGCGTCACAGAACAGCGTCTATTCCGTGGGCAGCGTCAAGCGGCGGCCATACGCGTGTCTCGCACCTTTGGCTCCGCCACCCGCCGCTGTCGCTGGTCGCGCAAATCGTGGTATGTCCGTTACATCTGTTGTACGCCAAGATCCTAAATTCGTTCAACCGATCCCAAATTAAAGTGAATTTAAAGATGAACCTTTATAACCTATGTTGCGTTCTATATAATAGAAAGGCATAAGTAATATCATCTGATAAAAATAACTTTATAATTGTATTTCGTCCATGTTAGCCCAGTCCATCTATGTCTCTGACCCAATTACTTTTGACAATCATCTCAAATACTGTAAATCATTTCGAATTTATGATCGTCAATCATTTCTGAATCAATATTCATAAAGAATTATTGTGACATGCTGGCCATGGCCATGTCAGCATGGCGACGCGGCTGGCGCAGGCGTAGTGCAGATGCCTACCATAGAGTAAATTATATATACTGAGATAGAGTCATCAGCTTCCTTTGTGTACTAGCGCCATCTATTGAGCGAGTCTCGAGTTATCTGTGTCATGTACATATGTATATACATAGCAATCGCTATATGCACTGTACTGTAGGTACTTTCAATACATATTATATATGAAATTTTCTGCCGCTTAAACGGGAAATATATTTTGAAATGTTTTTGTGTATCGTGGTAGATTAGGATAGGTTAGGTTAGGTTTTTTTTATAGCTTTTCAGCAAAATGTATGGTATCAGTATAATAACAGTTATGCGAAACGAGCATTATGCGAAACGTTACTTTCGGTAAAACAAGTTTCTGCCAGATGAGGGTAAACCATATGATTCATCTCACACTTAACATAATAAGTGGGCTTTAAAACTAGTTATGCTTGTAGGAAGGTATAACAAAGACACATTTATAATTAATTATTTTTATTTCCTTAATTTTGGGGAACATAATTAGAACAAACGCTTACCGCAGGTAGACACACAACATTTTTTACTTTAAAATAGTTTAAAACGAGGCAATCGTGATCCATTACACAAAGCCGGGATCGAAATCCTTCCTGGAACTTCTGTCGTCGGAATCCAAGTTAGCGTAAAGGTCAACAACGTAGAGCAGATTCGCTAATATCCGTAAAGCACAGCCGAAGTAAATTTCTTATACCCGTTTGAATATCCAACAGAAAACAAACGTGTCCATAATCTATATAAAGTAAACTGTCAAACAGCACTACGCTACGCGTTCCTCTACACCGAATTGTATTAACTAAGTAGTCTTTGAGTTTTCTTTCTTCTATTGTTTTTTTACATTTAAAAAAATACGCATTTATCATTTTCCATTTTTTTTGCGGATATTAAATTTTTGTGATAATCATCATATAACTGCTTAAAATATAAGAGGTGAAATCTAAGAAATAAATGAGTGGAATGGAACGGGGATCTAATCTTAAGCCGTAATGTTGCCTGTAATGATAAATTAAAATAATGCTTCATAATCTTTCACAATAACTTATAATTATGTTTTTATTATATGTTTATTTATGGATAAAATAATAACATAAAAACAGATTTCATTTTAATAACACTAATTCAAATATTGAATTTTGCTCCATCTATCGAGCGGATCTCGTATAAAACGCACGCAAGTTTTAATGTATGAAATTTGTAAAGTACTGAGTGAAATGCCCCTGATGCCTACTGAGCCGACGGCCCTGGGTTTGAATCCCGGCAAGGGCAACTATTTGTGTGATGAACTCGAATATCTGCGCCTGGGTAGGGCTCCGTCCGGGTTTCCGCAGATTTGTCCTAGTCTGGTGGCCGTCCGAGGGGCGTCCGGGGGGGTTTTTATGTGAATGAAAAAGCGATTGGTTTTTAAATCTATTATTTTTGGACACGTCCGCGGGGAAAAAATACGGTTTACGCCAAATGTCCGGGCTTTATAAGTCTTTGTCCGGGATCTGCGAAACGTCATAACCCCTCCTAACAATCGAGATGTCTTTATTACCTACATAAATCTATATTCGTGTAGTGGTAAGGACCACTTGAGCAAAAGGACAGATCTTGATCATCAAACGCCGTAGGTAGACTAGGTAGGTATATCAAAAGCGAACAGCAACCACTAAATTCACTTCGGTCCATTCTAATCTTAACTAGTAATGATTCCTTAATTATAACGAACGTTCTAATTAAAATTTACTTGTCTTATCATTCCGTTTACAAACAATCAAGAGTTCAATTGCGAATTTAGCGGTTAACACATATTCATTATCATTGTAGTGTCTCCCACGTGAATGGCATTGGCGACTTCAATGACTTGCATCACGTTTTTGGTTCATTTAAAAACCGGCCAAGTGCAAGTCGGACTTTTCAAGGATTTCGTCCGGACGCTGATTCTATTATTTATATTGATGGATGTCGCCGACAATGAGCCTCATAAGAAGGCTGAGCCTTCAAGGCTCAAGGGGTCGGCGGCTATGGTCGGAGTTTCTTTACGTGATCGAGACTAATGAGGAGCCCCGTAGGGAAACCAAGGCCATCGAGTCGACACAGCTCAGAGTTATAGGTACCTACCTGACTTTAAGTGCCAATGGGCAGGGCTTAGTGTTCGTAGAACCGTTGGGGCAGGAAGTGTCTTAAATGCCGGCTGCAAGGTTAATTGAAGATCTACGGCATCGTTGTGGAAAAACTTAAAGGAGGCATTTAAGCAGCAGTGCAGTGTAGTTTAAGCAGATGATGATGATAATAATATTGACCTAAACTCTTTGTCACATTCAATTGTAGCCATATAATATTACAGTATTTCGTATTTTCAACTTGATGACACAGGAACCCGTTCCTGAGAAAAACGCAGACAAACAGTGATTTTATAAAAAAAAAACAGTTTTTACTTACTGGCAAAGAACTATAAAAAAATCGCATTGATATACATAGTAGCCTATGATTGTATATTTTGCACACAGTTCACTTTAACCGATATCAACTTAAGCCGCGCTAATGGCTAAATACACGAAGGCGGACGTTTCAGGCGACAAACACCATTTGATCCCAATTAAATAGATTGCTTCCTCGTGCCTCACTAACAAAGACTTACGATACGACCAGCGTGCCTTCATCCTTGTACTTGTAACAACTGTTGTAAACTTATATCCATGTTGAAACATAGACATAGGTAAAGTAAAGAGTAAAGGCACTGTTAATAAAATGTATGCATGATGTAGTTTCCATGGAAGAGTAAGTACTATCTGATTGTATGTACTTTAGTGTTACAATGTTTTACATTGTTTATGTATTTAAGTATAATACAAACTAAAGCTTCAGTGAATATGTTCTTTGGCTAGCCGCTAATCTGTTGGCGTATGAGTATACTTTACGTTACGTATACATAGATAAGTACATAGGTAGATTTATAAACTCATGCCTGTGTCCCACTGGTAGAGGCAACCGAATATTGATAGTTCTATTTACGATCCTAACTTATTTCTTTCGCTTCGCCCAAATCCATATCAAAATTATATCCTGCTAATACTATAAAATGGGTCGCCTAATTTGTGAAGATGTTGACATGTTTGTCACTCGTGTAAACCAGCGAATGGGTTACATGAAATCACAAATCACGGGATAAATAGATCAATCCGTGGGGCTTCGGGCCTTATCGGGGGCGAAACCGCACACGTCTTTTTTTTGGGGAGACAAATAGTGAAGCGTCAATAAGAAGATATTGCGTTCTGAGATTGGATGTTTCGTCAGTCAAGCATTTATCATTTTGTGAGAAGTAGGTATGTGAGTGCGAGAGTGCCGAGTGGGTGCTTTTGAATTTATCGCGTGATAAGCGCATCCACCACTACTCGAGTTGGTCGCGCTACTCGCACTCGACATTGCTGCACCTCTAGTATAACTGTCAAACGCGACTAAGTATTTCTCGCGCAAGGTATAATTACCCGTCTCTTGCTATGCAGTAATGTAAAAGAGTGACGGGTAGCGCTATGTCGTGCGACAAGAGTTGCGAAGCATAGGTAGTTGTGCTAGACGGGCTGGATTTACTATCTCGTTCCTTAGGGACTAAAACTAAATTTTTGGCCCGCTTCGCAGAACTTTATGATTTCTATGTCCCTTCCGATATTGCCAAAATGGACGTCTGATATTGCACAACAGTAATAGTCGGGCCACTTCATTGGCCTCTAAACAACATAGACAAGTTTATCAAGGACAAAGCGAAACGCGTGTGTTTTATTTATTATCTTACGACAAATTTGGTGGACACTTGAGTTACAAAATGTTAGAAGTCTTGACTGACAACGTGACTGACCAACTCACATCATACGCAATTACGCATACATAGACGATTAAACAGATACAGTTGCCGAGAAACTTCTTGACCCAAAATGGCGGATCTGCGCATGCATATTTGTACGTAAATCGGCTACTGCGCAGTCAAGGTTAGGCTCAAGAAGTTTCTCGGCAGCTGTACCTATTGCTGATATGATTTTACAGACAGAAGTGTTGCTATCGTATTTTGTCGGAAAAGCTCGTAGTCATTTCTCTATCTCAACTTTTTTGCTGGAATTAAATGATAAAATAAAGCAAGTTCGTGTTAGCTTGCCTGCTTTCCTTATTGGTTTATACATTCATCATTAACATATCGATCGAGGAAAACTCCTTGTTTGAAAATACTAGTAAGTAGTGAATATTATATTTATTAAGTTGGCTATAATTAGTCTCTGTTAAGTCGTTTCCAAGAGACTTACAGTGCTATAAGTAGGTTATATTTTATAAATAATTCTACGTACATCGCAAGGAATTGTGAATAAGTCGCTAGTCAATAGTCATTCACTATGCGTATGGCAAACCAATTAAATTTATGATCAAATGGAATACTGCCGCGACACCAATTTCTGATGAAATGAAATAGACGGTTTTGATGTTCTGACTTTTGCGACGATCAGAAGAGGAAACCTTCTGTAGTACTTGGGTATTTTATTCAGTATGTACATACCCGACTACAAACCACAACGCAACGTTTGTTGCAGTGTCTCATCACATGCGCCGTGCTGGTCTTGGCGGCGGGTGCGGGGCATCCCATCGGATTCTCCGCCGTGGCACTTCCGCAGCTGAGGATCGAGAATTCCTCCATGAGGATAGACGAGGAGATGGGCTCGTGGATAGGTGAGCTTTCTTTATTACTGTGCTGGTACTAGCAGACGTGGGGCACCCCATCGGCTTCTGCGTCATCGCGTAGCCACCAGAGAACTGAGAATTCTTCCATGACGATAGACGAAGAAATGGGCTCATGGTTAGGTGAGCTTCTTTCAATTATTGTTGGTTCCTTATCACTGCTAGCGCAGAGGCAGATGTGGGGTACCCCATCGGCTTCTCCGCCGTCGCGTAGCCACAGCTGAGGACTAAGAATTCCTCCATGACGATAGACGAAGAAATGGGCTCGTGGATAGGTGAGCTTCTTTCAATGACAGTTGGTACCACATCGCTGCTTAGTGCAGAGGCAGGCGTAGGGCACCCCATCGGCTTTTCCGCCGTCGCGTAACCACAGCTGAGGACTGAGAAGTACTCCATAAGGCTTGTCAAGGAGACCGTGTTGGCATTTGCTTCATCCCAATTAAAAAACTTTTACTTTTTTAACTGTTTAAATCATTTAGTTTAACTTATTTATAACTGCAAGAGTTTAGTAGGTAAGTAGTAATTTTGGATACGGTTTGAGCACGATTACATAGATATGAAAACAGATTAATCCAAACCAAACACGTTTGCGATAAGAGATTATGCAAAACTAATAAGTCTAATCTATTAATTTATCTTTGATAATATTGACCTATACAACAATGAATGTATGAGCACGTTGTGGAACTTGTGCGTAAATTTAGACACCAAGACAAATATAGGACTATATAACTCTAAAGCCGCAGAAAACTTCGGAACCCTTGGAAATTTATATTTCTTACAGGACATTTTAAGGAAATATATGACGTTGATACGTAGACGTTCTTTTTAAACCTGACCAGCATACAGGATCACACAGGACGCAGAATGTTACCTATTCAACTTAATAAATATTAGGACAAATAGACACCTACTTATTATTAAGCGGAAGATAAATGCTCAACACAAAAAAACGTATAATATTGACGACGCGGTTGGCGCAGTGGTTAAGCCTACTGAGCCGACAGTCCCGGGTTCGAATCCCAGCAAGGGCAAATATTTGTGTGATGAACTCGAATATTTGTGCCTGGGTCATGTCATGGATGTTATTTGTATTTAATTTATCTATATAAGTATGTTTATCGTCGTCTAGTGTCCATAACACAAGCCTACTAGAGCTTACTGTGGGACTAGATTGATTTGTGTGAGGTTGTCCGATATTTATTATTGAAACATACCATTCAACTTAGATGAACCAACAATTTCGTTTAAAAACAACCTCGCGCAATACAAATGTTAGCAAAACATTCTACCGTGCCATCACACGATGACACAGCAAAAAGTTTGCGGAAAGCTTACCAAAACCGGTCTCATGTTTCGTGTAGGAATGAAGTAGATCTTATGATGTCACAAAAAATTACAGGTAAAAAATTACTACCTATAGGTAGTTCGGGGAACACAGATTTAGATTGTTCGAAAAATAGTTACAAGGATGTTTTACGCATAGGCAGTCTTGCTATTAGTAAATTATTTCTTGTTATATATTACTGAAATACTATTTATATTAATATACCGTTCTTATATTTTTCGTATTAGTTCAAACTTATTCCAATCACTGTTAATGTAATAGAATTCTACAATTTTATTATCTTACATACTTTACTTCCATTATTAAAATGTTTAGATCGTTATCGTGAACTTTACAAGCGATTGAAAAACAACAACATATGTACATAGCTACTATTTAAGTTAACCCAAGGCCTGTTCGAGTCTTTAATAAGGAATGATTTATGATTATAAACAATTTTAAATAGAACAATTTGCCTACATGAACTACGCATTAGTCAGATAGGTACCACCAGTTCACATGATAATTAGGTAATTTACGACTACCTACTCCAACATAATGACGGAACCGTCCATAGATACTCGTGACTGAAGGATTGGATTACCCATACCGTATTTGTAAAGGTTTGGCTCAGATATGGCAAGGCATTATTATTAACAAAAGCGGTACCTTGTTATTCGACTGTTACGTTGACATCACCGCTAATATCGCAGCCTTTGCGAAAAAAAATGTCACATAAATCCGTCAACATAATTATTATATTGCAATGAGAACTCTGGGAAATAATTTAACTGATAATAAGGTGGATATAACAGTTCTAACCACTAAACTTTTGTACGGAATAGCTACTAAAAGCCAAGTATGTGTGTACTTACGTAATGGTATTTACGTCACCCTAGGCCGTAAGTGTAATTTTCTGCCCACTCCGCGGGAAGAAAATCGTACTTCCTGGCCAAGGCAAGACTTAAAACTTAAGATAAACCAAGGCGGTAATTCGTAAAACCCCAGATCGCATATTTATGACCCTCACCTTCGGTTTGGGCCACAAACACCTGCGATCTGAGGCATTCACGAATGCCCCACCCTAGTTATATAATGTACAACATTTGTTACAGCCAGTATCCACTCCGCGGCAACCCCCCTTGGATCCATGGTCTCTGGCCCAATCATGGAGGCTATCGGCCGAAGACGGACACTACAGAGCTGCACGCTACCGCTCATCTTAGGCTGGATCGTTATAGGCACCTCCATCCACAACGGCATGCTGCTCTTTGGCAGGGTGCTCTGCGGCTTTGCTGTGGGCGTCATGGCAGCGCCTTCGCAGGTACAGCTCAGACAAAAACGTCTTTTACACCACCCTAGGCCGTAAGTGGGATTATCTCCCCGGGGAGAAAATCTAACTTCCTAGCCAAGGCAACACGTAAAACTTTAGGCAAACTTCGGGCGGTAATTAGGAAAGCCCCAGATCGCATATTATGTCCTGTAATGAACTATTACAGCCAGTATTTGAATCCGGGCGCAATCAATGCATAATGACAAGTACTACAAGCAGCACTTTTTCGTCATTTGATTTGGGTAACTTAACTATCTGCTGCGTATGGTCTGTTGGTTGGTAATATAAAATCCGATAAGATACTAGCTACTTTCCCAGTCGTTGTCTTTAGATTTTTTGCAGAGCAGTCGTAAGCTAACGCGTCTAATATTACGCACCTAATCAATACTGCCGTGCTACGGTAAAAAGCCGTATCTTACTATGAAATCCATACAAAGATATGACCTTTTAACGTAGGACGGCAGAATAATTACCTTGTAGGTACTGTCAGGCGCAAACGTTGTTCGTCGGGATATCCAAAATTAAATACTTTATATTGTCCTCAGGTGTACTTAGGTGAAATAGCCGAGCCAAGACTGCGAGGCCTGCTGATCGGGACGCCATTCGTGGCGTATTCCATGGGCGTGCTCTACGTGTACGCCCTGGGCGGGGTGTTACCGTGGCGTTCTGTGGCGCTTCTGTCCATGGTGCTGCCAGGGCTGGCGTTCGTGGCGCTGTGCTTCTCGCCCGAGAGCCCCACGTGGCTGGCGCGGCGGGGACGGTTCCATGAAGCGATGGCGGCGATGGCGCGGCTGCGCGGTGACCCTGATATTGTAAGTAATTTAATACTCTCCCGAATAAGGGTGGTTCCAAAGCGTTAGTAATTTTGCTGAAATTTACATCATCATCTAAACTGAAATATGTCTACTGCTAAGACAAAGACATTTTCCATGATTCTCCGCGACCTAGTTGCTATTGTCGACCCCCACAAGATCGTCGTCGATCGACTTAAGATACTTAGGTTGGATTCATTCAAACAGGAATAAGACACTTACCTACTCGGAGATTAAGAGATAAAATGACGTATTTTGACATTAATTCAAAGTGTAAGCCGTAATCCTTGTTGGTTAAATCAATTCCTAGGCACGTGTTTCAAAATCCTGAAAATTGACGTTAATCTGTGGGTATAATAGGTAGTCCACTTCCATGGCCGCCTTACCTTAATCCTAATAGGTAAGTAGAAAATAAAATATGTAGCCGAATATAAATAACTTTCAGGAAACAACAAGGCGCATTGTAAGTCGATTCTAAAAGAGGATGTAGGTAAAACCGTTTCATTACCATTGTCATTGTACAACCGCAAATTATACTCTATCCATCTCGAAACCGAGTTCACTTATGTTATGTAATTGTTGGTCAAAAGGCTCATTTCCGACCATACCCGCCTTTATTCCCTTGACATTGTGAGTGACCATTGTGATCTAAACTTCCTGACAACGTATACTGTACTATTAGCTGCCATAAAAACGGTATAAATATCTAACGTACACTTGTTAAGCGCTGATGACATATTCATAAGTACTCGCGAACGACTTTCTGTTCTATGTTAACTGACCTTTGCCTTTTAACTGTTGGTGCCTGTAGCTTGTAGATGTGTCGGTCAAAGACAATGGTAATACATACAATAATACAGTTAGCTAAATGAAGCAGAGCCAAATAACAGATTCTCATTGTTATTTTAATTTACATACATTTAACATTTTTGCGAGTGTAACGGTGAAATTAAATACATAGGTACTTAGCGTCTTTTCTATTGTCAGTTCCAATGCAGTTTTTGTCCACTCATCAAAACATTATAGGCATTTGTTATCGATTCCAGAGTTTAAAGAAACGTAACACCAACTCTGACACTCCGATCCGAGGTAATTAAACAAATGACATTAATATACGGATTATACGGTTAAAATTCAGAAGTAAAGTCCCGTTTTGATCTAATATCTAATTGGTGGTGTGAGGACATATACTTTAGTTAAAATCGATAAACAATCGGTAGATCCGAGCGGTTGAAACAGCCGCGTCTATTGATTTATCGTCCCATTTCATCATCGGAAATATAGACCTGGAAAAAATCCGTGCAATCGATTGCACCAAGCGAGCATGTCGTTCCATAATATTCCATTGTTTGTCATGTGATCAATCAGTACAAATGGCCGTAATGAGCTGAACGCGAGATGCTCAATTGATGTTTCGTTTCTCGAACATACCTACGCTGTGATGCTACAAACAAACCTACTGTTGTATTTTAATCACTAACAGAGCTATATAGTGATTCACAGAGTTATTATACGCCCCTACTTACGCCCCGGCCACGACATCGCTGGCAAGAGGTAGGAGCGTGCGGCGGCCATAGGTTCCCACCTATTACTTTTACTCCCGTAAAAGCTCCGAGCGTGGCATCCCGCTCACTCGTATGCCGCCGCTCGCCGCTGCCACTTGCCGCCGAAATCGTGGCAATATCCGTTAGATTATAGACACACTATAGCTACGTAGTTCACCAAGATTCCTGGAGCAACAGAAAACATTGGGGCCCCATGTCAGTTCGAGGCTTGGCTAAGAGGTAAGATAATAGAGGGTAAAGGAGCCCTTAGCCCGGTACATGGAATATCTTATATTCTGTAGATATAGATAGGTTACTGCAAAATTGGGTTATACCAACCTAAAAAATAAAGGCTCCTACATATTTTATATTTAAATCGAAAAAATATAGTACTTAATAATCATTTCATCTGTTTTCCAATTAAACACATTGTGTAGTAAGAATTTTGTGGTAACGTCTCTATTGACTTGATTTATATATGTACTACAAACGGCAAGGACAAGTGAAAGTCGAAAAATTAAATATAAATAACTTTTCACGGGGTATTGTTAGGTACAATCTAATTCTTTATTGCGATACAAAGTGCCATATATATGCCCAGAAATTATTTCTGAATCAACATAGGTTTAAAAAAATTGGCATATCCCAATTCAGATTTCTATATACGTAACTAACTATACATAAGATAGATACCTAAGTACCAAATTGTAAGTATACCTAGGTATAAACTATAAACGTAACTCTACTCCTCAGTCGTTAAAAAATATAAATCGCACTCATTGACTGAATTCGATTCAGTCTATCTTGCTCATGTCTGTTCGAAATATTCTCATCACACAAATGAATTTCACGGTGGACTTCATTGTACATATACTATACTACCTAAATATAGGTAAGTAGGTACTAAGTAACTGGATATCAATGACATGGAAACAAATTAAATGCGGAAAAAAAATCAGCCGCCATTATCTTCAATATTATATTACTATCAATATCATATAGTGGACATTTTTAGGGTTCCGTAGTCAACTAGGAACCCTTATAGTTTCGCCATATGTCCGTCTGTCCGTCTGTCCGTCCGTCCGCGGCTTAGCTCCGTGATCATTAGTACTAGAAAGCTGAAATTTGGTATGAGTATGTGTATGTATGTATAACGCAGACAGAACGGTAAAATAAATACTAAAAAAAAAAACTTTTTTTCGGGTACCTCTCGTACACCTAAAGTGAGGTGATTTTTTTTTCGTTTTTCAATACTAGTGTGTGGGGTATCGTTGAATAGGTCTTTTAAAAATAATAGGGGTCTCGACACATTATTTTTTGATAAAGTCAGCAGTTTTGTAAATATTTGCTCCGGAAATCCAAAATAGCGTCCCTCCACTGGTCAAAAAAATGATAAAATGAGGCCTTAAGTACTTTCAATGAAAACTATTTTGAATAAAATCGGTCGAGCCGTTTTCGAGTTATAGGTAGCAAAATTAAGTAGGTACCTACATAATTTTCTTTAAAATAGCGTTAGTGCTACGCGGTGTCCTTATATCTCGAACGTTACACATATTAGTTAAGTGCCATATTGCATTAAAACATTCCGCTCAATCTGGCCGAAGGTAATAAGTAAATTACAGTTACTTTGGCGTTTACGACCTTTTACAGAGCTTGGAATCTTTCTCGTAATTTAAACCTCGGGCTTAAAACCACTGTTTTAAGCCCGTCTATTACGGGTGATTACGGCAACTACGGAGCCCTACACTGAGCGTGGCCCGACATGCTCTTGGCCGGTTTTTGTTTCTTGCATAGACATAAGTACTTTCTTGCCTTCGTGCGCAAAGTAAAATAGTGTTATATCTACGTATACGTAAGTTATAATATCGTCAACACGTCCACAACAACTAGGTACCTACTGTTTTCATAAAAACGCTAACCTTTGCAATGTAAATGCTTTGCAATATTTAAAAATAGTGGGTTCCGTCGGGGCATTGACCAAAAACAGTAGTGACGAGACTTTGGTTTCCTTCGCAACAATGCACACTCCTCGAGACACGTCTGTATTTTTTTTAAAGAATAAAATAATAAAGGTTGAAAAATACTTAATCCACATTCTACCCACGGCGATCATGAGCTTAACCATTAGTTGGATTAATATTACCAACAAACTATTAGGCCGCATGGTATTATGTGCCCCCTTCTATAACAGGAGCCTCGATCCGAAGTTGCTTTTCTTTGCTCACGGACTCACAGTCGGATTACCAATCGTCGGGAACTTTCGACGATTCGTTTTAGGGTCCCGTACCCAAGGGTAAAAACGGGACCCTACTACTAAGCCTCCGTTGTCCGTCTCTCTGTCTGTCCGTCTGTCACCAGGCCGTATCTTATGAACCGTGATATAGCATAGATGATGTGTTTCTTTTGCCGCTATAACAATAAAAACTAAAAAACAGAATAAAATTAATATTCAAGGGGGCTCCCATACAACAACATGACCAGTTGCGTTAACTTTGCACCTCATTTGTATCGGGTGCCATACATACCAGGTGCAAACTTAACTTAACCCGGCCAGTTAAGATGGGATAAGTATTGTACGGAACCCTCGGTGCGCGAGTCAGACTCGCACTTGGTCGGTTTTTTATTGACTCGTGTAGCTGACACTGCGACTGACGAACTTGCCACACCTACTTTACAACTAATTTATTAATGGCTTTTACCGTTTAACCTAACCCTCAACTAGGGAATAGATAGTACAATAATGTAGTCTCTATAGGTGCAAATTTTTATGTATTCCTCTTATACTAAATTCTGGTTAAATTATTTTTGGCAATAACCTTGCCTTTTTGTCATGAAAAATTATAAGTTAATATGTGTTCATTAACTATGTATTTCTTAAATACATAGTTAACTCCCTAATTCGTTTAATATTTATCCAAGCCTGCAAACATTCTACCAACCTTTTTTTTCAGGCTCAGCGCGAGCTCCACGAGCTCGTATCAGCCCGGGAGAAGGAGAAGGCACGAGGGGAGCACAGCATCAGGTTCCTGGCAACGGTGACCCGCGCGCCGGTGTTGAAACCCTTGCTGCTCATCAATCTGTTCAACATGCTGCAGATCCTGTCGGGCAGCTACGTGGTCATCTTTTACGCCGTCGACATCGCCAAGGACGTGGGGGGCGCGGTCGACCCACAAGTGAGTTAATAATAATAAATAATAATAAATATTAAGGGACAATCATACACAAATCGACCTAGTCCCAAACTAAGCAAAGCTTGTACTATGGGTACTAGACGACGATATACATAATACCTATATAATTTTTTTTTTTTTATAACGGCACAACATAGTGGCTCCACTTCGCCTGATGGTAAGCAAAAAGGGGAGCCCAAGTCGCAATGGCAACTGACGAGAAACCAACGGTGCCAAGTCAGTTGACACTGCCATGCTGGCCCGAGAGATGCTTCTTCACGCTTCGTTTGAAGGGTCCCAAGTACAAAATACAAGTGTAAATACATATATAGATAACATCCATGACCCAAGAACAAATATTTTGCACAAATATTTGCCCCGGCCGGGATTCGAACCCGGGACCGCCGACTCAGTAGGCAGGTGTCTACAAACCGAGCCAAACGCGTCGTCAAAAGTTGTTGTCCTACGGTACCACAGAGGGCCTTCATTTCATAAGCTCGCGTCACGCCTTCCTACAGTCAGCTATTCCTTTTGCCGGTCCACGTGTTTGGCTAACAAGGGCAAACATACAGGACGCAGTTATATGTAAGAGTAAGCACGACGTAGTTCCGTCTCACTCTAACGTATAACTGCGTCCTGTATGTTTGCCATTGTTTGCGAAAAATGTGGAGCCGGCACCGGCATTTGGAACCGCTCCAGCTCGCTCTCGACGGTGCGCCGCCTCGAGTGCACAACTGCACAGTGTGCAGTGTAGGTACAGGACAGTAACACCTTCAAGAGAGTCTGTTCAACATGCTGTAGAACAGTGGTTCTAAAACAGGAGGGTTGCTCCGATGTTGGAAACTCGAACTTCGTATCGTGCCGTCCCGCTTATTCAAATATTGTTTGACATGCGATCGCAAGGGATGGTATGGTACGAAGTTCGAATTTGAGCTTCGGAGTAGCCCTTCAGTAATTTATTTGGCATATACCCATTCTTTACGACCTATGTAAATTCAGAAACCATTTTTTCGAAATGGGGTTCACATACCGGTTCACTTACAAACACTTGAGTGACATCATGTTCACGCCAAGTGTCATTCAAATTGTTTATTACACGAGAGTAGGCAGGTACTTTAGTTAGGCTTACAAAGTATTTATATTATCTTAATAAATTATAAAGGTATACTTACATATATTACTTATTTATCAAAGAATACAATCGAAACGAACCACGCAACAGCAACAAGCGCGGTCAATGGTCATCAATTGAGAGCGCATCGTGAACTTTAAGGCGCGTGTCTCAATGACCTTTATTAAGATTATCATCATTCACTTTCACGTGTAGGGTCAGGCAGTACGCATCAGCTGATGTTATCGTTATGGTTGACGCATTTGATACATAAAAACAATAATGATACCGTCAACAAATTGTAATGCATACGTTTCAATTGTAAACAAATTGAAGCTCATCATCTCGATAGCAGTATGCATTATTATGCTTAGTATGCTATACCTACATGACCATTACAAAAACAAATTAAGTATCAATTAATAAAACTGATAAGATTATCAATAGTTTCCTGGAGATCTCTTATTAGAATAGGCATAGAGACAAATTCAATGACCCCTACGTGTCAGGCCCTAGCTAAAATGCTATCTATAAAAAGTCCCTTCTAATACCCCAAATGAGTTGAATAGATATAAAATTCTTCTTAAGAACAGTATTCAAGCTTCGCTTTGAAAACAGAAACAGAACCAAGGCGAGGCCTTCGATTCATTGTCTCTCGAAAGGTACACAGGTTCATCTTCAATCCGTTCCATTTGTAGGGTTCCGCACCCAAAGGGTATAAACCGGCCAAGTGCGAGTCGGACTCGCGCACCGAGGGTTCCGTACAAACATGCGTTCACTGGTACAAACACTTTCCATCCCTAAGTGGTTAAGTTAAGTTTGCACCTGGTATGTATAGCGCCCCATATAAATTATGTGCAAAGTTAGGTATTAATAGGTATTAAAAAAAAAAACTACTTACTAGATCTCGTTCAAAACAATTTTCGTTGGTAGTTTTTATAGTAATGTACATCATATGTTATTTTAGATTTTTCATTTTCTTATTTTAGAAGTTAGAGGGGGGGGGACCAACTTTTTTCCACTTTGGAAGCGTTTGTCACGCAAACTATTCGGTTTAGAAAAAAAATATTTTGGAAACCTCGATATCATTTTTGAAGACCTACGAGGGGCGTCTGAAAAGTTCTAAGCCTAAGGTATTTCGAGGTTATATATGCGTTTATGATACTGGCCACTAGAAAGGCCATTTAAAAACAAATTATTAAAAAATAACATGTCACGTTTTTATTATTCTGTTTCGAGATATTCAACGGAAAAGTACATCATGTGTGAATTACCAACGAATATTACGAAAATTGAGCACCGTGCTGTAATTAAATTCCTTACAAAAAGTGACAAATCACCGCAGTGTATTTTTGAGGAAATGGCTATTATTTACGGTGATTCTGGGCCTTCTTATGCCACAGTCAAAAAGTGGAGTCGCTTATTTAAACTCGGACGGGAATCGATCGAAGACGACCCCCGCTCAGGGCGGCCAATATCGGTAGTGACCGAAGAAAACGTAGCAAAAGTCAAAAAGCTGGTATTAGAAGATAGAAGAATTAAGGTTTGGCAAATAGCTGAGGTCTTAGGTATTAGTAAAGAAAGAGTCGGAGAAATTTTACATGAACATTTGTACATGAGTAAAGTCAGTGCTCGTTGGGTACCGAAAATGCTAACGGCCTTCGATAAAGTACGTCGTGTGGAAACTTCTCGGGCGTTTTTAGAATTGTGCGAAGATGATTTAGATGAAGTTTGTTCCCGAATAGTAACTGTTGATGAAACATGGATCAGACAGTATGATCCGGAGTGTAAGTCTGAGTCGATGCAGTGGATTGAAAAGGGTGAAAGGCCGCCGAAGAAATTTAAAGTGCAAAAGTCGGCCTCTAAGTTAATGGCTACGGTATTTTGGGATTGTGATGGCATTCTTTTAATCGATTATTTAGAAAAAGGCTCTACGATAAACGGAACTTATTATGCAAATCTAATAAGACAGGTGCGACAAGCCATAGTTGAGAAAAGGCGGGGTAAACTAAGGAAAGGCATTTTGTTTTTGCAAGACAACGCACCCGTTCACACCGCTAATGTTGCGAGGCGTGCTCTGAAGGAAGTTGGTTTTGACGAAATTGACCACCCACCCTACAGCCCAGATCTAGCCCCAAGCGATTATTTTCTATTCAATAATTTGAAGAAAGAGTTGAGGGGAAAGCGATTTAGAAGTGACGAAGAGATGAAGGCGGCTGTACAGGAGCATTTTGAAGGGCAAAATGAAGATTATTTTTTTAATGGCCTAAAAGCACTGTATAAAAAATGTAAAAAATGCATTGATTTAGGAGGAGACTATATTGAAAAATAAACACGAGTTCATTTGTGTAAATTGTTTTTTTCTATCTTAGGCTTAGAACTTTTCAGACGCCCCTCGTATACATAGATACCCCACACGTAGATATGTGTTTGATGAAAAAAAAAATTTTGAGTTTCAGTTCTAAGTATGGGGAGCCCCCAATATTTATTATTACTTTTTTATTTTTGCATCAAAATCTTAATGCGGTTCACAGAATACATCTACTTACCAAGTTTCAACAGTATAGCTCTTATAGTTTCGGAAAAAAATGGCTGTGACATACGGACGGACAGACAGACGGACAGACAGACATGACGAATCTATAAGGGTTCCGTTTTTTGCCATTTGGCTACGGAACCCTAAAAACGGGACCCTATTACTAAGAATCCGCTGTCCGTCCGTCTGTTTGTCTGTCAGTCTGTCACCAAGCTGTATCTCATGAACCGTGATAGCTAGAGAGTTGAAATTTTCACAGATGATGTATTTCTGTTGCCCCTATAACAACAAATACATGCATACATACCAGGTGCAAATTTAACCTAACCCGGCCAGTTAAGATGGGACAAGTGTATGTATGTATGTATGTAAACGCTTTATTGTACACAACAACTGGTTATAAATACATTGATAACAAATGAAATATGTACAAAGGCGAACTTATCCCTATTAGGGATCTCTTCCAGTTAACCTTTGAGCAATTGAAGGAATGGGTATTCGAAGAAAATAGGCAAACTACACTGCGTACAACCAAGATATCTATATCAAGTGTTTGTACGGAACCCTCGGTGTGCGAGTCCAACTCGCACTTGGCCGGTTTTTTAAATGAGTAAAAAATTCAATGTTACGAAAATATTTTTTACTAAGCTCTTGAAAATACGACGTTTCATTGAGACAATGCTTGAAGTTTCAACAGTACGTTTTAATTCCCAGGTGACCGCCAACGCGAGCGCTTTGGTCCGCCTCTGCGTGACCGTGGTCGCGTGCATCCTACTGCTGCGCATCACGCGCCGCGGCCTCGTGATGATCTCGGGCGTCGGCACCGCCGTCTGCACCCTCTCCCTGACCTTCATGCTCTCCCAGTCCGCCGGCTCCGGCTACGCCCCGCCCGTCCTCATACTCTCCTACGTCGCCTTCAACACTTTAGGCTTCTTCCTCCTCCCCGGACTGATGATCGGAGAACTCCTCCCCACGAAAGTTAGAGGACTCTGCGGCGGCTATATATTCTGTCTCTTCAACGCAGTCCTATTCGGATTCACCAAACTTTACCCAGTAATGAAGACTAAGTTAGGCATGACTGGCGTCTTTGGGCTCTTTGGCGCGTCATCCTCTCTAGCCACTATTGTTTTATTCTTGTTACTCCCAGAAACTAAAGGCAAGTCTTTGTTGCAAATCGAACAGTATTATCAGAAGCCTAACTTATTGTGGGTTACGCGGAAAAAGGCTTCTAACAACCAGGAAGTATGAACGATAGGTGATTGTTAGTGTGAGAAACGTACTTAACTAAAATGTTGGACCACTGGCAACTTTAGACAATGTATATAACACATATGTATTTATAAAAATCATACATACAAGACTTGTATAACTACTCGAAGCGCAATGTTATTGATGTAACTATGTGCCTAAACTTTAGTAAATGCATTGATCTCGTTATTAAAATGTCGAATAAAACAGTGTTTTTATATCAAGCGTAGATAGGAACTAAAACATTTGTAAGCATGCATTTATAACAATATATATTTTATGAGACAAATTATTTTGATAAACATTTTGTCAAATAGTTCTATGTACAGAATTAGGCAGCCACTATCTTGCTATAGTTAGACAAACGTTGCCTTTTATATTATATTGTATTAAATAAAGCTCGAATGGTAAACAGTGCTGCTTTGTGATATCTTACTAAATATACGTTAATTTTGTTGTATGTAGTAATCGTAAACTATCCACAATTCTCCTTCAAGCTATCTCTATCTATCGACATTTTGACAAAGATGGCTGATGTTTCAGATTTGGATCGAAATCAGTCAACTGGACAATATTTTCCATACAGTGTATGCGTCGTAATGCCGTCAGTCAGCGCTACTGCATTTCGCTACGACGGCGAAACTGTGCCGAATACAAGCGGCAGTCCGCCGGTATTGGCCCTCAGTAAACAGAGAGCAGATTGGAAAAAATTGTCCAGTTGACTGATTCCATACTAAGTTAACTGTAGCTAGCATGATGTCCATTTACTACATCTGTCTTGGCCCTTAGGTACTAAACAAAAAAAAACGTTAAGTAATTTGGCCAACCAAGATTAGGGCTCGCGGTCGTGTCCGTGTTTCGTGTACCCGTAGCCGTACGTTCCGGACCGATCGGCACGTGTAATTATTAGTCTCCGTGTAATTAAGATACGTAGCTCCGTGTTACACGGAGATGAGGTTCTTAAGTTTCTTAATTACACGCGGATCCGATCCGTCCGTGACGTTGTCGGTTTGACAAGCTTTCATTCAATAACCGAGCGGAGCCGAGATCCGCCGATCCGTAGCCGCAGACGCAGACACGGGTACGTATCTTTGACGTGTCCGTGTAGTATGGGACGTGCTAAGAACACGGAGCTACGGTTCCGCGTGTAGCACGTATAACAGAAGCCCTAATCAAGATAAATCTGGGTCAATCAACTTTTTGCCCGACACTTTCGACTGTCTGTTTGGCCTTACTCAAAATGTCTCTAGAGTTACCAAGAAATCGAGCTTGTAATTCCAATATAAATATTATCTGGTTATTAGGTTTAATCGTTGGGGCATCAAATATTTTAACGTGTCCCATAAATATAGAGAGGCCATTATTTATATTATAGGTGACATTTTACAACGAAGATTAAAAGTTTTGGAAAGATTTGTATCGATCAAAAAGTTGATTAGGCCATCTATTGTACTGTAGTAGATTTTCATAGGGATGACGCAAAACGTGGTTTAAATTCATTCATCTTTACTTAACAATGGCGCGTCAAAACTATTCTTGAGAAAGACATCGCAGATTTGACTTAGGTTTCTTTCAAGAGCAATGTATACAAGGGTACCTATTCAAGTCTTGCGGTACGAATCGGATTACGTATATGGTATATAGATGCCGTGCGTGACACTATTAGTTAAATACCTGAACAGAGTATATGATATACATTGTATACATAACTACTAATATCCGGTTAGATATTTCGGTTACTCGTTACTAACGTCGATTTTTTTATACTTTAAGACTGTTATTTCGTAGATCTGGATCAATAAATACGCGCCACGTATGTTTTTAAGGAGCTATTTCAAAAAGAAAACCGGTTACAAGCCCTGGAATCAGGAAGTAGGTATGTTGTCACATGCCAATATCGACACCGGTGGATATTGGATATTTTTATGGTATTTAGCATAAGTTATTTCTCACGGCCGCCGGCAAAGACCGTGAGTTGCACTAGGATTCCGCATTGCGAGATTTTTTATCTGTGATTTATCTGAATTGTTGTTAGTTTAACGTTTCAATATCCGTGTGTAACTGTCATCAATGCGATTTGTCGCTGTTCAACGTTGTAATTTATATTTGTTTAGTAATTTAATTAATATATGGGAGCATCAACTTTCTGATCGACATTGTCTCCGGCGTTACTCAAAATGTCTCTTGAGTTACCAGAAATCGGGCTTCTAATATACATCTTTTGTGGTTATTAGTTTTACCAGTTGGAACATTAAACATTTTAAAGTGCGTCATACATTGAAATACAGAGAAGCATTACTTATTGGTAAAATTTTACAACGAATTTTAAAAGTTGTGGACGCATTTTATGTCGGACAAAAAGTTGATTCGCCCATATTGAAAACGCGTACAGAAACGTTAATGTTAAATCTATATACTTAGGTAAAAACTTAAGGAATGTTCCTCTACATGTAGCGGTGTACATCTGTGCTTGTTTATGACTTTATGAGTAGTATGGTAGTACGGAAAAATTTAAGTTGAATATATGGAACGTCACACATATTTTACTGCAATTTGTGGCCGGCAACTATAGCCTCTCTGACACCCTACGCTAGAGTAAGATGCAAATAATGACCGGCCACAAATTGCAGCAAAACATGGCCCGTTTAGAAGCCTCTTTACAAACAAACACATGTAAGGCACTCTATTAGTTTTTTCACCTATATGTATAAGGTCACCAAGGTAATTGCGTCTATAGAGGCAAATGTCTTTTGATATCATAGAAACACAACACTTTGTAACTACCCCCGCTCTCTTGTTTATATTAACCTATTGACCGCCAAGCGGTCTAGCAATTTACCGTGCCACTGACGCCAGAGTAAAAAAAAAAGATGTGCCCCAAAATCAACAGGGATTGAAAAATACTTGTAGCGGTTAGAATTACAAAGTTTTTGATCATTGAAATTTGGACGGCTGTGGCCGACGTGGCATCAGGGGCACGATTTTTTGTTGACGGCCACAGCCGACTGTGGCGGTCAAAAGGTTAATAGTACTTGATAGTACCGAACTTTAGGCAGTAAGGGCTTTGGAGTTGGTTTTAAAATGTTCGCGTTCTATCATATCATAAGACGCATTTGCCTCTATAGATGCAATTACCTCAGGTAACCTTACCTTCGTGTGTTTTTAGACAAGATTCGCAATGAAATGACAAGGATATAGCGTTTTCGAGATATTTATACGCTATGCTATGGCATATTTCTACAAACAACATATTCAGTGGAAGGGATGACAATTGTGATATAAATAAATACTTAATTAAAATATGTTCTTTTATTTATTTCAAATCTTACCTAATATTTACAGGTTTACATTTTTCATTCTAAATATTAATTTCCTTAACACTTTCGCTACCAGGAACCCGCCTGGTAGGCACTCGTAATCATTGCTCAGATGCCGGTCACGTATTTTTGCTTAAAGAGCTACCCACCTAGCGGGCTCTCGGTTTCTGGGGTAGGGTTAAATTTTATATCTGGTTGCGAAAGTGTTAATTATTAAATATTAGCTTAAAGGCGTTAGAAGGATTTTACACTAGGAACGTGCTACGTCGCTGAATACGCGCGGTCGTTTCGAGCATGCTCCGAGCGTATATTTAAAGGTGCTTCTACACGGGCCGTGTTTTGTTGCAATTTGTGGCCGGCAACTATGGCCGTCCTTCTCTGACACTACGCTAGAGCAAGATGATAATAATGGCTGGGCCACAAATTGCAGCAAAACATGGCCCGGATCCCCTTTAACGTAGACACTTGCATACAATGGATAAGGGCAAAAACATAATAGCAAGACGCGACGTCGTGTCATAAATACATAAATTCAAAATCAGCTTTGTCTTTATCTTCGTTATCAATGTCACCACGACGCAGCGTGGCACAATGCCGCGTCGTACCACGATGCGATATCGTATATTGTAACGGAGATGCCTGCGCGACAGCGGCAGCGGTGCGCGGTCTCGCTCAACCGCTTGCCGCGACGCTGGTTGCGCATAGTCGTGGCATATCCGTATGTTTTGGCTCTAAATCTGTCGCCCCGCGCCCCACGTTGTATCTCGTAGCCAGTGTGAAGACCGCTTAATCAATCGTTGAAGTGTTGCCTACCGTATTACCGTATACAGTGTGGTATACAGGGTGTTTGTTAGTCGTGGTCGGGGAGCCGCTGGTAGAGGTGCGGGCGGCTGGCGCAGGCGGGGCACACGTGCAGCGTGGAGGCCACCGCGCCGGCGCACTCCCAGCAGTAGTGTATACAGTGTGGTATACAGGGTGTCTGTTAGTCGTGGTCGGGGAGCCGCTGGTAGAGGTGCGGGCGGCTGGCGCAGGCGGGGCACACGTGCAGCGTGGAGGCCACCGCGCCGGCGCACTCCCAGCAGTAGTGTATACAGTGTGGTATACAGGGTGTCTGTTAGTCGTGGTCGGGGAGCCGCTGGTAGAGGTGCGGGCGGCTGGCGCAGGCGGGGCACACGTGCAGCGTGGAGGCCACCGCGCCGGCGCACTCCCAGCAGTAGTGTATACAGTGTGGTATACAGGGTGTCTGTTAGTCGTGGTCGGGGAGCCGCTGGTAGAGGTGCGGGCGGCTGGCGCAGGCGGGGCACACGTGCAGCGTGGAGGCCACCGCGCCGGCGCACTCCCAGCAGTAGTGTATACAGTGTGGTATACAGGGTGTCTGTTAGTCGTGGTCGGGGAGCCGCTGGTAGAGGTGCGGGCGGCTGGCGCAGGCGGGGCACACGTGCAGCGTGGAGGCCACCGCGCCGGCGCACTCCCAGCAGTAGTGTATACAGTGTGGTATACAGGGTGTCTGTTAGTCGTGGTCGGGGAGCCGCTGGTAGAGGTGCGGGCGGCTGGCGCAGGCGGGGCACACGTGCAGCGTGGAGGCCACCGCGCCGGCGCACTCCCAGCAGTAGTGTATACAGTGTGGTATACAGGGTGTCTGTTAGTCGTGGTCGGGGAGCCGCTGGTAGAGGTGCGGGCGGCTGGCGCAGGCGGGGCACACGTGCAGCGTGGAGGCCACCGCGCCGGCGCACTCCCAGCAGTAGTGTATACAGTGTGGTATACAGGGTGTCTGTTAGTCGTGGTCGGGGAGCCGCTGGTAGAGGTGCGGGCGGCTGGCGCAGGCGGGGCACACGTGCAGCGTGGAGGCCACCGCGCCGGCGCACTCCCAGCAGTAGTGCTCCAGGCAGCGCGGGCAGCGGTGCAACTGACAAACATTCGATCATCCTTAATAAAATATATACGAAACGGGTTTACTCAAGTCGAATATCGCTGGACATGTGTCGAATCGGTACACGATTCATAATAAGGAGCTACGATAAGTCGCGGCGACGGCCATTCGAAAACTGCGCGCTAACGTTCTGTCTGCGCGGCTGCCCGTATCTACACGGGCGTCACCAGCGGGGGCGAAAATCTAGCTTCATCATCACACACAATTTTATTGTCGAGTTGCACTGAACACTGACTACATCACCTGCTAAGGTCTCGTTCGCACTAGAGACGTGCCGTTCTTGAGAACGTTTCCCGGTACAAATCGGGAAACGTTCTCAAGAAGAGCACGTCTCTAGTTCGCACTAACCACTAACGTTGTATCCAAAACCGTTCTCCAGCTGAGGGGCACTGACCAATCTCGATTAAAAGTGCTCATCCTATCTTTATCAAACTAGAAGGTAGGTACCGAAACTTCGTCCGCGTAAAACTTCTTTATTTATCAAAGTCGAGTAAAAAATATCCTATAACCATGTTTGGATGACCTACATTAGTTAAAAACCGTCTAGCCGTTTCGATATGATGATCGGACAAATAAATGTGTACCAACAGATGGCGCTGTAGAGCCGGCGCCACACGCCTTTATGTACTTATACTGCCGTGCTGTTAAGATTTTTCCAGGATTAATGACCCCTATCCATAGAAAAATGATTTCAATACAACTTTAGAACTTCATATAGATTACTAGAGGCCCGTTGCGGCGTCGAACCGCCGCTAGAATATGGAAATCCGGTAGTGTTACAGAAAATAACTACTTTATCGATAAGAAGTTTTTGGCGAACGAAGAATTAAAATGATGTTTTAAAAACGGTAAAATGGTAAGGCTAGAGCTAGGCCTGGTAGCCAACTGCCAGCTTCATCGTGCAAACTTTTTCAACTCCTGTAAAAATAAGTTGTGCATTAATGACATGTGATCTGCTGATCTGTTTCACAAATAAAATGAATGTTATTCGATTTATGGAAAAATTTAACCCATAATAATAATTCCATATCTTAAAAAAATAATTGACATATTTTCATAGGACTATGGTCTGTGCATAGGACCGAACATAAGATTGGTAGAATTTAATTTGTTGTTCTTTCTTCAGGACATAAATTTATCGATTTGATCGATTTCTATCAATTTCCAGAAATAGCACATGAATCGAAACGACACATTTGGGCACTCACTACGCAGGTTTTAAAAAGGAAATCATGTAATGCGTAACTGTTTATGTATTCATTTATAATCGTAAGTACTTAAAAATAGTGATAATAAAAAATGTTAAATAAACTCAATTGTATGAAATAGAGAGTATAAAACGTTTATAGATACACGAAAAACCACTATTATCAATGCTTGTTTTTTTAATGAAATTCAATAGATCGTCCAAATTTTCTTAATATGGGTGCTGCCATGTCATCATCATCAATCATTTATGAGTCAAAATCCATGTGTCAAATCTGCTATTCGTCATGGCTCCTATTCGTCAAGCTGTCTTTTGGTCAACTTAGATTCTAAGTCAAATTTTCTTTTCGTCAAGTTCCTCGTTCGTCAAATTACTTATTCGACATCCCCAGGTACAGTTGTTAAAATAAGAAATAAAATCCTTGGTCGTATAGTAAAGTCAGACATATTTTTTTCAGTAAATTTAGAGCTGAAGGCCTAATACCCGAATTCCAAATTCAAACTTTCGTCTTTCCTCTCATTGAAATAGTGTCTGACAGAAGAGTGAGGGAGATGCTATCTATACTCTCAAGTCTATGATATAAACCTAATTTTAGGGTTCCTTACCAAAGTCGGTAAAAACGGAAGCCTTACAAAATCAATTTGTTTTGTTGATAGCAGACTTTGTCAAACTTTATTTTGAATGAGAATAAGAATTATTGTATTAAGCGGTTTACACTCACGTGAAATTGTCAGGAACGGCCCGACATGTTTCGAACTCGTATGGAGCCCTTCATCAGGGACGGCTGCCGAAATATATGGGAGAATAAGAATGATCAGCCAGACGTCATTAATTCAAATATGATTTATCCTTGAGGGCGTCAATTTTGTGAAATTTGCATCATATGTAGGTTATTTCTACCATCAAGTTTCGCATGTTAGGGTAATATGTTAATTATTCCACATTGCCAACTGGTCCACAATGTCAGCTCGTTTATATTCCCATCTGGGTCACAATGCCAACTTGTCCACACACCCAACACGTCCACATTGCCAACTCGTTCATACACCCAACTCATCTGCTTTGCCAACTCGTCTATATTACCAATTCGGCTCCATTGGCAACTCGTCCATATTCCCAATTTGTCCACAATGCCAAATCGTCCACATTGCCCACTCGCCCATAAACCCAACTCATCTACAATGCCAACTCGTCCATATTACCAACTCGTCTTTATTGCCAACTCGACCATATTGCTAACTCGTCCATATACCAACACCACAATTCCAACGCGTCCATATTTCCAACTCGTCCACATTCCCAATTCGTATACAATGCCAAATCGTCCACATTGCCCACTCGTCCATAAACCCAACTCATCTACAATGCCAACTCGTCCATATTACCAACTCGTCTTTATTGCCAACTCATCCATATTGCCAACTCGTCCACAATGCCAACTCATCCATATTGCTAACTCGTCCACATTTCCTACTCGTCCATACACCCAACTCGTCTACAATACCAACTCGTCTTTATTGTCAATCTCGTCCATATTGCTAACTCGTCCACAAATACAACTCGTCCACATTTCCAACTTGTCCATAGGCCCAACTCGTCCACAATTCCAAGTCGTCCACATTTCCAACTCGTCCATATTCCCTACTCGACGATACACCCAACTTGTCTATACAAACTCGTCCTTATTATCAGCCCGTCTTTATTGCCAACTCGTCCATATTCCCAACTTGTTCATTTAGCCAACTCATCCACATTCCCAACTCGTCCATATTCCCAACTCGTCCACATTGACAACTCGTCCATATTACCAACTTGTCCGTATTACCAACTCGTCTTCATTGCCAACTCGTCCATAATGCGAACTCGTCCACATTGTCCCCTTGTACATGTTCCCAACTTGTCCATTTACCAACTCATCCACATTTCCAACTCGTCCATATTCCCAACTCGACGATACACCCAACTCGTCTACAATACCAACTTTTCCTTATTATCAGCTCGTCTTTATTGCCAAATCTTCCATATCACCAACTCGTCCGTATTACAAAGTCGTCATCATTGCCAACTTGTCCGTATTACCAACTCGTCCATAATGCGAACTCGGCCACATTGCCCACTTGTCCATGTTCCCAACTTGTCAATTTTACCAACTCACCCACATTGCCAACTCATCCACATTTCCAACTCGTCCATATTCCCAACTCGACGATACACCCAACTCGTCTACAATACCAACTTGTCCTTATTATCAGCTCGTCTTTATTGCCAAATCTTCCATATCACCAACTCGTCCGTATTACCAAGTCGTCTTCATTGCCAACTCGTCCATGTCCTCAACTCGTCCACATTTCCAACTCGTCCATTTTACCAACTCATCCATATTACCAATGTAGAAGATACATTCCCAACTTAGCTACATTGTCAAGTCGTCCATATTCTCAACTCAACCACATTTTCAACTCGTCCATTTTACCAACTCATCCATATTACCAATGTAGATACATTCCCAACTTAGCTACATTGTCAAGTCGTCCATATTCTCAACTCGACCACATTTCCCATCCCGTCGACATGCAAGCGGAAGGACTAAGTTTTTTCTTGTAAAATACCATTTAATTTACCATAACTCATGCCATTTTCCTTGGTTTTTTTTTATGAACTTATATAATCATATTTATAATAATCTATCAGAAATTTACTTATTTGAATGACGTTTAAATTAGTTTTACTACATTTTTTCTGCTTTGATTTATTGTAAAACTCGCCTATAAAAATAATCTATTCTTGAATGACGGTTAGTTTTAGTCTTGCGAGCGCCAGTCCAACTCGCACTTAACCGGCTTTTTCCTTCACATTTTTAAAAGCATTTTTAACAGTTATGCGAAAAAAGTTTTCATATCAACATTTTAAAAAGAAAAACAACCTGGCAATTTAGATCATTGACATAATAGCCCCCAAAAAAAAATACATTAAAAGTTGTCAGAATATGGTTACTGTCATTCATTGTCAACAAACTGTAAAATTATTTTTGCATATTCGTACATGTTTTAAGTGTTGCGGTATTACGTTGCCGACTCAAAAATAATATTTCATCATGCTGAACAACTTACTACAGGTTTGTGAGCAAATCATGCTTGTTATTATTTGGTCATCTTATGTCAAAATAGGGATCACAGGTCACGTGGTCAAAGTCACGTGGTTAGCGCACAGTAGTTTTTTCAAATCCATTTTTCAGTACTTTTTCAGGAAAAAATTAAAAATCCAAGAGTTTTATGCACCTCTCCAGCATGAAACGAATCTAATGACATATCATTTATCAAAATCGGACCATAACTGTAGATCTGATGGGATGTACAAAAATCGGCCTCGCGTAATATATATATAGATTAAAATGATAGGGACCCTGGGTTAACTGTGTTTACTGTGTTCATCCGTTTGAAGACCTTCAGAAGGCATACTCCTTAGTTTAAATTATATCGTCCTTCTCTTTCCCTAGTTAAAACCATTTGAACGAGCGAGAGAGCACAATATGTCATTCTAAATTGAAACTGATTGTTCAGCGATAACTTGTATACTTACTTCTTTGTCGAGATCGCCGAAAGGCCTCAAGCACCCGAAACAATATTGTGCCTGTCCCTCATTGGGGATTTCTTCATACGGCTCCACGGGGAACAGGTGATGATACGATCTGGAAAAGGGATCGAGTTCTAATCGAGTTGAAATTAAGAATAAACAGATATTTTACATAGAAAACTACCGTGAGTCTCAGACATATTAAAATACTTAATAAACAGATATTAAAAGAATATTGTTTTTTAAATAAATAAAAATCGGACAACCTCACACAAAGCTACCAAGTCCCATTGTAAGCTCTAGTAGGCCTGTGTTATGTTATGGGCACTAGACGACGATATCCACACAACATTTGTCCTCGCCTGGATTCGATCCCAGGGCCGCAGGCTCAGTCAGCTGCAATCCCACTGCGCCAACCGCGTCACATTGTAACAACTCTCTCTTATCCCTGAATAACGAAGGAAGCCTTTCTCTACTTCCCAATCCCACTTTGAACTCATTGCTACACAGTAACCGCTTATACGAGTACGATCAGTTTAACCCCTCGTATGCCGTGTAAAAAAAATCTAATCAAATTGAAATTAACTGATATATTAACATACAAGATTTTTACATACGTGGAGTTACCTACTCGGTAATTTCTAATACGGAAAAGGTTAAGAGGCCTTATTCCTTTTAAATTGTGATTGTTTTAGACATTTTTCTCTATGATCAAACGTGTTTTTTAACATATTATTGATGTTACTACCTAGAACAGGGCTATTGGAATTTATTGGTATATATTTGAACCTACAGTTTGAATTTTTAATTGTCAATTTTTGTTTCAAAAACTACTCTAAATTGACGAAATTCACGCGGAAAATTAGTTTTTTCAACCTATTTTCGACTGCATGCATTAAAAGCGTGAAATAGCTATGTTACTACCTAGAACTCGGGGAAAAGTACTATTCACTTCAAAAAGTTGGTTGAAATTATCTATATATTTGTCACGATATGAAAAAAATAAATTTTAAAAGGAATAAGGCCTCTTAAAGCTCTCAAAGCTACATTTTTAAGTAGGTAGACGTACCTGGCCAAATGTGGCGCGGACGCCAGCGTGAGCCCGCACGTGCGGCACTGCGCCGGCAGCGAGCAGTACTTGCTGCGGCACTGCGGGCACAGGTGGCCCTCCGTGCCCACGCCCTCGCCCTCCTCCAGGTGACTGAACACATACAATAAGTAGGTAGACATACCTGGCCAAGTGTGGAGCGGAGGCTAGCGTGAGCCCGCACGTGCGGCACTGCGCCGGCAGCGAGCAGTACTTGCTGCGGCACTGCGGGCACAGGTGGCCCTCCGTGCCCACGCCCTCGCCCTCCTCCAGGTGACTGAACACATACAATAAGTAGGTAGACATACCTGGCCAAGTGTGGAGCGGAGGCGAGCGTGAGCCCGCACGTGCGGCACTGCGCCGGCAGCGAGCAGTACTTGCTGCGGCACTGCGGGCACAGGTGGCCCTCCGTGCCCACGCCCTCGCCCTCCTCCAGGTGACTGAACACATACAATAAGTAGGTAGACATACCTGGCCAAGTGTGGAGCGGATGCCAGCGTGAGCCCGCACGTGCGGCACTGCGCCGGCAGCGAGCAGTACTTGCTGCGGCACTGCGGGCACAGGTGGCCCTCCGTGCCCACGCCCTCGCCCTCCTCCAGGTGACTGAACATATACAATAAGTAGGTAGACATACCTGGCCAAGTGTGGAGCGGACGCCAGCGTGAGCCCGCACGTGCGGCACTGCGCCGGCAGCGAGCAGTACTTGCTGCGGCACTGCGGGCACAGGTGGCCCTCCGTGCCCACGCCCTCGCCCTCCTCCAGGTGACTGAACATATACAATAAGTAGGTAGACATACCTGGCCAAGTGTGGAGCGGACGCCAGCGTGAGCCCGCACGTGCGGCACTGCGCCGGCAGCGAGCAGTACTTGCTGCGGCACTGCGGGCACAGGTGGCCCTCCGTGCCCACGCCCTCGCCCTCCTCCAGGTGACTGAACATATACAATAAGTAGGTAGACATACCTGGCCAAGTGTGGAGCGGACGCCAGCGTGAGCCCGCACGTGCGGCACTGCGCCGGCAGCGAGCAGTACTTGCTGCGGCACTGCGGGCACAGGTGGCCCTCCGTGCCCACGCCCTCGCCCTCCTCCAGGTGACTGAACACATACAATAAGTAGGTAGACATACCTGGCCAAGTGTGGAGCGGATGCCAGCGTGAGCCCGCACGTGCGGCACTGCGCCGGCAGCGAGCAGTACTTGCTGCGGCACTGCGGGCACAGGTGGCCCTCCGTGCCCACGCCCTCGCCCTCCTCCAGGTGACTGAACACATACAATAAGTAGGTAGACATACCTGGCCAAGTGTGGAGCGGATGCCAGCGTGAGCCCGCACGTGCGGCACTGCGCCGGCAGCGAGCAGTACTTGCTGCGGCACTGCGGGCACAGGTGGCCCTCCGTGCCCACGCCCTCGCCCTCCTCCAGGTGACTGAACACATACAATAAGTAGGTAGACGTACCTGGCCAAGTGTGGAGCGGAGGCTAGCGTGAGGCCGCACGTGCGGCACTGCGCCGGCAGCGAGCAGTACTTGCTGCGGCACTGCGGGCACAGGTGGCCCTCCGTGCCCACGCCCTCGCCCTCCTCCAGGTGACTGAACACATACAATAAGCTCATGAAACCTGTATTTATTGATACAAAGCTCAAAGAAGAATTGAAATGCGTAACCGACAATGCATAATGAGACATTACATTTGTCATAAATTTATAAATAACAGCACCCTCTCTGGCTTGCTCGTTCACTACTGTAAAGTAGTGCCGTAAGATGTTAACGTATAGAGGTCGCTAAGGTGTTCGGGTGGTGGAAACGTTAACACGCTGGACCGGTAATCCAAAGGGTTCGATTCCCAGTCTTTTCCACTTCTTTGTATCAATGGTTTAATATACAATAAGCATTAAAATATTCCTGGTGCCATAGAATTCAAAAATTCTATTTATTATGGATCTACATAAGTCGACGATCACTTAAAATAATTGTATAGGTCTTTTTCTAGGTTTTTGGGAAGTAGATTTCAAAAAGTGCATCAATTTTTAAGTTTTAGAGCCTGCCCAGGTGGAGCGTTATACGCGCGAGGGTACTCGCGCGTAGACACTCGCGCGTACCCGAGGTACTAGAGCTACTGCACCCCGTCCAGATGCTCTCGCGCGTTTCAAAACTCGCGCGTAAAAGGCGTGCAATACGCCGGACTCTCGACTCGCTCGTTTTACGCGCGAGCGCCGCGCGAGTCGAGATACTCTGGCACCATTGGAGCGTTCAGTAGTATTCGCGAGCCAGTAGCGAGTGCACGTATTTTGTCCGCCGTACATCGCGCGTAGTACGCGCGTAAAACGCGGCATCTGGATGCAACATGAAATAGAAGCGCGCGAGTGCCCTCGCGCGTAAAACGCTCCATCTGGACAGGCTCTTATCCAGTAACAGCGCGTACCACATACACTGCGTGACGGGCGGGTCGGCGTTGTTGTCGTGCGCGGAGGGCGGCGCGCAGGGCGGGAAGCCCATCTTGACGAGCCCCGCGTCCAGCGCGCGATAAATATTTGCACGGAACCCTCGGTGCGCGAGTCAGACTCGCACTTGGCCGGTTTTTCTAGATTTTGGGACGCAGATTTCAAAAAGTGCATCTGTTTAAAGTTTTATCCAGCTGTTGCACAGCTCTCATAAAGCTGGACATCTCATCTTGGACAGATCTCATAAAGCTGGACCTCAGTTCTTGCGACGTATCGGCAGATGATGCGTTGGACAGGGAGAAGTGGAAGCAGAAGACGAAGAAAGCAGACCCCACAACCAGATGGGAATAATAATTGACAACATTTCATATTTTTAAGACTATCATTTTATTACTTTTCTGAATTCTGCTTAACAAGATGAAGTAATCTCTGTTTTTATTTATTTTCTGAGATGATTATTTACTTTATTATTAATTTATAAAAACATACTCATTTTAAAATGTGGCAACACAGAAACCAGAACTTAATGGAACGGTTACTTTAGTCGGTTTTCTTATTAAAAAAAAACTTAATCAAACTCGGTATGCATCTGTCACCTGTCAACGTCAAATAAAAAAAAAAAATTTTTTTCGCTCTTTGGTTTAGACAACAACCCTATTCAGCCCGTATTGTCTTAGATTGTAGTTATTTGATGTATTTTTTTATATTTCTTTAAATACAGAAGAATAAATTCAAAGATTTTTTTTTAAACTACACGACTTAAAGCCCTGTCGATCTCTATATTAATTTCCACCTGTTATAAATATGAAATGTTGTCAATTGCTCAGGAGAGAGAGAGTCGCACGTACCACATGCACTGCGTGATGGGCGGGTCGGCGTTGTTGTCCTGCGCGGAGGGCGGTGCGCAGTGCGGGAAGCCCATCTTGATGAGCCCCGCGTCCAGCGCGCGCGCGCGCGCCGGCGGCGCCGTGCACGCCAGCAGCAGCGACCGGTAGTGCACGTCGTCCAACACCACCTGGGTTAAGGCTGATTTAGACGATGCCAATTTTGAGACGCCTAAATAGGCTAGTTGACCCAGTTTCGAAATATATTGGAAATGGTTAATAATGATCTTACTAGCTCTAAAAAAAAATTCTTGTATTTTTCTGAAAGCTAGAAAGGTAAATTTTATCAATTGCAAATTAGAAATTTCATAAACAGTCAAAAACGCCGTCCGCCATTTTTCCCTTTCGCTAATCTGTGGCGTGTCGTAGTATTACCTGTAAATATTCGAAATTCGACCGTCGTATAATGCCATTCCGCACACTCCAATATACTTTGACAGGAGATCGAGAGGGACGACACTATTCGAAGTCGTCAAAGTAGACTTTCAGTTTTGTTTACATGACCAATGACGTCACTATCTTAAGCGAAAATGGCGGACAGCGTTTTAAGCATTTCAAAATACAGATTAAAAACCATATTTTCAAATTAAATTTTTTCAGCCATCTTTCACTTTTATGAATTGAAAAATATATATTTAGGTTTCCTTTGCTAAATACTATACGGAATAAACATTAGTTTATTACAATTTGACATGAGTCAACTAGCCTATTACGGCGCCTCGAAAAGGCACCGTATAAACACTTTCCGCGCCATTTTTTCGCGGCATGCCAGCGCTGGCGCGGTATTCCGCACACTGGCCTATTTTTTGGCGCCAGCGACCCCCCCTCCGCGTCTCTCGCTGCCACTAATGACTGGTACTGAAAAAAAGCACTGTGTAAACACGGCTTGCTGGTCACTGGCGGCGAGATTTAGGCGGCTGAAAATAGTCATTGTCTAAACGGTCGGAGGTGTGCTGTGCGGTAATCACTGGCGCCGTCATTTAGGCGTCTCAAAATTGTCTTCGTCTAAATCTGCCTTTACTTTTATAAGTTGAACATAGCCCAATCGACGAGGCTGCCAACATCTACACAAAGTCGTTCTTGAAATCTTGACCCACTATAGTGTCATCTGTTAAAGTAGTTAAATACTTAGTATTTAATCCCCGACGAAAAGATGGGTGCTACAAGTTTAAGTTAAATATCTGTGTGTCTGTCTGTGGCATCATAGCGCCCATATGGATGGACCGATTGTAGTGCGGTTCTTTTAAATCAAATGCTTGGTTTATCAAGATGTTTCTTAGCTTTAATGAAAATCGGAGCTCTCGTCTCCAAGATATTTCGTTTTTAGTGGAACAAGTGACTGTGCTGAGCCGATATTGAAGCTATGAATTCCAAATTTTGTTTTTATGTTCAGTTTTAGTAGCATTTTCTATATCACTCATTAAAACAGGGTTTCATGATGACCAGCTACTTGTGTTTTCGTGTTCGTGTTTGAAAAATTCAGAAATTTTTTTTTTTACTTAATCGTCATTCCCCACTATCCACTATGTATATTATTAATGTAACCTTTTTGGTTCAACTCAGACTACTATTAAAATAAAAAGATCAGAATCAGCCAAGCTTCTATACATACCCCATATTCGCCTCCCGTGTCTTGACATAATTTTTTACAAATCCTCACTTCAGCTGCCAACCCTATTACACTGCATCTGATGCCATCTGTTTTTAATGTCTGCAACAAAATGGTTAGATATAGATTTGAGTCAAATTAGACTGTTTTTAAAGAATCAGAGAAATTTTTAAATATATAGATAAGGTTAGGACTCTTTAGATTATGTTAAACTACAACTACTTTAAGTCCAACACTCGTGAGTCCGCATGTGAAGATCACTGTTGGAATCAAAACAATTCAGCAGACACTGATTTCATGCATTCCTGTCGCAACAAATGTAGTCTACCAAGGCATTACCGAAACAAAACATACCTGTATGGTTGTAGTTATATCTCCCGGATCACAAGTAGTGAGTGACGCGAACAACACTAGGAGTTCCCTGGAGGCATGTCCAGGCAGGGGCTTGAGCACCCTTGCCGCAAACTCCAAGGTGTTCTGCAGTGAAGGCTCTCCAGTCAGCGCCATATTTGATAAACTATCAAAGAACACATAAAACTTAATTCATAAATGTGATTGATCTAAATATTGATAAACTAGTACGGTTTTAGCATATTATCACAACAAATACGAAACTGTGTACCTATACCTATTCATATTATTTACACTTTTATTAAATTATAACAAAATATATAAATGGACAATAAAATTCAAATTAAAACTAAAGAACTTAAATCTAAAATAAAGTAAATTAAAATAAGCTAAAATAAATCTACAAAACTGTGCCCCCTCGGCATAGTCCCGAAGACGCTGGCAGCATTTCCTCGCTGAATCGCAATGCTGATGCGTTGTGCGAGGAAGCTGCCAGCTCTTCGGTCACCAGTGGACTCAATGAGCCTTTTACTTATCTCATTTAGTAGTTTGTGGACACTGAGACCCACGGACCTAAGGTCTCGACCCCAAAAGGAACAAAATTATATTCGGGACTGAGACCCCTATATTTATTAATTTTTAATTTTTCGGCCGCCTCTGCTGCCGCCCCCGCCCTGCCCGATGTTAAATGTGATTATATCAAGACATTAAACAGTTAAACAGTTTTTTAATACATATATGGCTTTAGATCAAACTGCTACACTTAAGACTTATAATATTGGACAATCTAAACTACAGATTCTACTAAATTAAGATAAGAACACAGCAAACACGATTGGCCGCCGCTGCAACTGATCAGGCCTCCTGATGATGAATCATGAACAAATCCATAAAATGTTGAGTGATATTCAACTCCTAGTATTGATATAGCTTGTATATGTATATTCTTGAAATAAAGATTTTGTATTCCTTACCCCTTTACAGCCTTAATGTGTTTCCTAACATTTCCGGACATCTCTGTCAACCTTTCAGCTCTCTTGTTCTTCATAAGCACCAGGCCCAACTGACTCAGAGGATTTTGATCAAAGAATTCTTCAATGAATCTCTCCAACAACTGCAAATTTCACATACCACTATAAACATTGATTCACATTAACCTTTTAAATACCAAGTACTGAAACAAGTCACCATAGCAATAAAATAAAGAATTGCTCTAAAATCAACAGGGAGTGAACTTTCCTTAATTTTGACAATAAACACAAGTTTTTTTAGTCCTCCTCTAGCCGGCATAGTGTCATGATCATGAATAAACAAAATCAATGACAAACAATTAATTCTGTTGGAAATATAATAAATACCTTTAGTGTGCATAGAAATCTAGTAGGTTTTATATCTTGGCAGCTCATAGCCTCGGAACAATCCAAAGCCACCAGCAAGTGACGCATCATGCCGAGCCGCACGGGGCCCTTCCGCGGCGCCGCCGCCTTCCGGGCCGCCTTCTGGGCAAACTCCGCCACCAATCCTTCCACCAAGCCATCCTCGTCTTCTTTGATAGCCTCCCTAACATAACATAGCAGAATAAGTCAGAGCATTCAAAAAAGGAGCAATTTAAAAAAAGATTTGAAAAAAAAAAACAATTAACCTCAATAAGATAATCATACAAAAACATTATTTAAGGAATAGTTATTATCGGTTTTAGTTAGATACTTTTATTTAGAATAGGTTAAGTAGATTACTGTTATTTTTTACTTGTTTTTCGTTTAATAAATATAGTAGTTAATCATAGGAATAGAATAGGTGACTTACCAGGTTTTCTCATAGCCAGTTTCCCAGCGGTATTCTTTTGAATCCACTTCATCGTCTGCCATTGTTTTTAAGATTGATGGAGGCGTCCAACAATAACAAACTGGACTGTCAGAGTTATTTAAGCGACAAGGGACTTATTTTTAACAATGATTAATTATATTATTTTCCCAGATTACTAGATGCCTAATATAAGATAGAAGTAAGTTGAATAATAATAAAATAAATAATACACGTAAAATAAATGTACCAAGTCGAGTCAAAATCAAATCTAACCCCGGCTCCACTCCACTCCACACACTCCACATTTATCAAGTGACAAGTGACAATGACACAACATCAACAATGACAAGACAAACTTCACTTCAAGTTTTGCAGAAAAGTCCGAAATGCAGTTAGTCAGACTATAATCACTCTGCACAGTGCACATGCAATGAACGAATTTCAGACTTTATAAAATAATTAACACCGAGGAATACATTTTAAGAGGCCTTATTGCTTTTAAAATTTATTTTTTTCCTATTATGACAAAATTATTTCAGCCAACTTTTTGAAGTGAATAATACTTTTCCCAGAGTTCTAGGTAGTAATATATAAATATTATATAGTCTGGCTAATGAAATATTACTTGAAGTTTTGGCGGGAAATTAATAAAATCTGTGGCTGGTCACACTTGGTGTAGTAGGAATTATAGTTTTGATACTAGAAATTATTTGCGATTTTCTATGCACACGTAAGGTACCCAAGGAAATAAGTTAAATATATGTTGACGTGCACTCATAGTCAGCTCACATAATTTATATCACTATGTACGGTACAGTCTACGACAAACACATATGTTCACACTTTCTAATTCTAACCATATACAACGGGAAAAATTAAATAAGACCTAGCTCAATAATACCATAATATTAATCGAACACCAAAAAACACCAAGTGCAAGATTCCACCGACACGCTCGTCGCTCATATATAGACATTTTCGGCCGAGCAAGCTATTTGCATACATTTTATATTTTTATATCAAATTACTACTGACCAGTCACTCCACAAATGTCTTCTATATATTGGTTTTCAGTAAGTAACTGTTTACGTTCCAATATTTTGATTTTATTGATATTTTCTAGAATTTTTAATTTATCCGGTTCTTTACACTTTTGTCCTGTGTATGAAATTCAAGTACTTATTAATAAATTCGTGTACTTAATAAAGTTATAGGTAAATGTTAGAACTAGTACATAAAGTATCAAAATATTTATAGAAGACCCACCTACAAAATTGTTTACGACATGTAAACAGTGCATTTTTTCGTTATACAACGCTTCATTTCGGCTTCGCACATTGTCATAAATATTTAAAAGCTTAAATAATAGTTTGCGGACCTCACTTGATATCGTCATTGTTAATATTTTGCCATTTATTTAAAATAAATGCCTCATAAACCGCGAACAATTTGAACGAATGACATAAATTGTTTTTTTTTTTTTTTTATTTATTGCAAGCATTGGCAACTAGGCCATCAGCTTAAATCAGATCAGAGTACATACACATTAGAAATAAAGACAATTATAGAAACACGGAAAGTAACAAAAAAACCTTACAAAAAATCAAAACTAAGCTTAAATATACACATAACAGCTATTACAGTTATTTTTGTTTTTTTTTTTTTTTATAGAACAGTATTTTAAAAGTAATTGGAGAAGACAAAACCTTTTTGTCATTTATCGACAAGAGAAATCATTAATTACTACATTACATTATATTTACAACCTACCTAAAGTATATATTACAAACTTATAAATAAAAGGGTACAATTGTGGGAACTTTAACAAACTTTGAACAGAATTGGGAATAACATTTATACCGGAATCTTTACACAAGGCTATAAGAAGCAATCTTTGTAAATTAAATTCTGGGCACTGGAAGAAAATATGATCAAGATTACATAAATTGAAATTACAATATGTACAAACAGCAGATTCACTTAAATTTATTCTAAATAAATGTGCCGGAAAATGACCATGGCCTATGCGCAGTCTGCATAAAGTTTTTTTTTTTTTTTTTTCTTTATTTAAGAGCTTTGTCACTGAGTGACTATGTCGCTCCGTTATTAAAAGGCATTACAATTTGACTACATCTAACTTATTCTATTAACAATCGCTTTTCGAACTAACTGCAACAGTGCCGCGGCAGCGTCCGACAGCGGCGCTGCTAGGACACTATTGCAGCCACCGACTTCAAACAATATATTACAATTACTGGTGAAAACCAGTTGTTGCCGGAAAGCCTCGTTCCTGACACATTCCATTATAACGTGGTATACATCTTCAGGCACATCGCATTCATCACAATTTGGAGAAGGAACTTTACCCATCAGAAATCCGAATTTGTTCAACGGAATATGTCCGGAGCGAAGTCTCAACAATAAAACTATATCGCGTCTGCTTAAACTACAATCAATCCAAGGAGTAATGAAGGGTTCCGGTTGAATCGTCTTATACCAGATGCCTTTTTGTTTTGATCTCTCGTCAAAATATTCTTTCCACAGATTATATGTATGACGTTTGACTAAACTTATACAATCTGAGTAAAAAGGTAACATATTACGTTCTACCCCATCGTGACAAGCCTGCCTTGCTAAAGTGTCCGCTATTTCATTCCCACGTATGCCCACGTGAGACGGGATCCATTGAAGGATTACTATCTTGCCAACCGATTGTAATTGATCGATAAGTTTCAATATGTCATAGGCTATCGGGAGACCTCGGATATTCGACGTACATCGAGCCACGTGTTGAAGCGCACTTTTAGAGTCCGACAATATTATAAATTTACTATGACCCAGAGATTTAATGTAGGATAACGCTTCGACTATGGCAATAAGCTCAGCATGCATGATAGAAATGTTACAAGTGATATTTACTTTAACCGAGGTTTCCGACTGTGGGTCATAAAATGCAGCCCCTAAAGATTGACGTTCTTTAGAACCATCAGTATATATACAATAGAAATCGGAAAAATGTACTCTCAATAAATTGTAAACATTATCTCTTAATATACTAGTATTATTATAGAAACGTTTAGCTTTAGTAATTTCTGCGACGTTCAGTTTAATGACATTAGATAAATCAAAATTGTTAACCCAGTGATGCAAAGTAAACATTTCAAGAATGTTACTACGATATATAGGAATTGAATGGTAAGTGTTATGAGTTACAAGTAATAACGGTTTTTTCTTTCTTGATATATTTTGGGAATTATTCAGTTGTTCCAGAGATTTTATAGTAGTGTTATTTTCAAATGATTTAGACCTGAACCAAAACTTGGATGACAAATAAACACGGCGCATATGCAAGGGATGGACACAAAGCTCGCATTCCATCACGTGTGTCGGAGTTGACTTAATAAATCCACCGATAGCTCTAAGGACCTGATTCTGTATTTTATCAAGTTTACACATGTGGGACTGACTACTGTCATCGTACAGAAAGGACGCGTAATCTATTCTACTCCTAATTATCGCGATGTATAGTCGTCTTAAGTGTTTAGGATGGACACCCCAGCCTGGCCCGGTTAATACCTTTAGAATGTTACAATATTTTTGAATTTTTTGAATTAGTTCGTTAATGTGTTTTCCCCACCTGAGAGAGCAATCCAACCACGATCCCAGATACTTTACACAATCAACTACCTCTAGGTTGGTATTATTTATTTTAATGTTAACAGGTTTTCTATTAATACCTTTTTTAAAAATACATAATTTAGTTTTAGCTATAGATATTTCAAGTCCGAGTTTATTAAGAGACTCATTAAATACATCGAGAGAATTTTGCAAACATATTTCCGTATGTGAAATGTTTTTTCCAGTTATATACAAAACGTAATCGTCAGCATACTGTAACAGCGACACCTCTTTTATTAAACTATGAATGTGTGTAGTAACAACATTGAATAACAATGGCGACAAGGGATCTCCCTGGGCTAATCCGCGACCAGTTGATCTCCTGAACACAGAGTTATCTACATATATAGACAAGTGCCTTTCTGTCAAGAAGTTCCACAGATATTTACAGATGCTAGAGCCAACGCCTATACGATCGAGTATTGTTATTAAACTAGTTATATCTACATTATTGTAAGCATTGTCAATATCTATGAAACATCCTAAAGTACTCATATTATTTGCAAACCCACACTGTACTTGAGTCACTAAAGTACCCAAATTATCCAAAGATGATCGACATTTCCTAAAACCTACTGTTTCTTCAGAAAATACACTGTTCCGCTCTAAATACCATTCTAACCTTTTATTAATTAAGGAATGAAATATTTTACATAGACATGACATTAAGGAGATTGGCCTGAGTGCAGAGTCGGAAGTAGGATCACGTCCGGGCTTAGGTATGGGGACTACACAGATTTCTCTCCATTGAAAAGGAACAAATCCTAAGCTGTAGAAGTTATTGTATAGCGACAACAATACTAACTTACAGTTATCAGGAAGGTTCTTTATCATTGAAAAAGAAATACCATCAGTACCGGGAGCGGTATCTTTATTTTTAATGACAGACTCTAATTCGTGAAAGTTAAACAGTTCATCCATGGCTGTACTGCGTACCGATATTGATGGTGTTGGAGGTGATACGTAATCAGGTGTTAGTGAGTGAAGTAGATCGGTAACTTTATCTGCACTGACGTGAGGCCTAGGGGATCTATAACCCTTAAGCCACCTCATCCGAGACCACACTTCAGCCGCTGATGTCGCTTCGCTTATCGAGTTACAAAATTGTTGCCATCCTTCACTTTTACGCTTTCTTATAAGCCTCTGAGCATTACTTATTTTAGGTTTACCCTTGAAATTTCGACAAACGTTTAATCGAATTTCAATTCAAAGTCAACGGTACGCATTTTTTCATTTCATCGAATATTCATTACATCGAACAATTAAATGGTGTATTTTTATAACACCGATTTTTAATCTATAGAAATATTATTTATTATATACTTTATTTCGCAGTTCTTTATTTCATATTTTATTATTCCATATTTTATTATTTTGTTTTAAATTTTACATTGTAGAAAATCATTTCGGTATTTATCATTCTACAACTTCAATGAATTATGTGAGGAACTAAACGCAATGCGCTCGCGGACGGATGTGGGTAGATATTATGTTTTATGTGTGTACCCTTTTGTTTGCCTATGTATGCGAGTCGTTTCGTTTTGGGGTCATAAAAAAATAACCCTAACCTAACCTACCTATGTCTGCAAGCCGTTTCGTTTATGGGGTCAGAAAAAAAAAAACCCTAACCTAACCTAACCAACCTATGTCTGCGAGCCGTTTCGTTTTTGAGGTCATCAAAAAAAATAATCCTAACCTAACCTAACCAACCTATGTCTGCGAGCCGTTTCGTTTTAGAGGTCATCAAAAAAAAAAACCCCTAACCTAACCTAGCCAACCTATGTCTGCGAGCCGTTTCGTTTTTGGGGTCATAAAAAAAATAACACGAACCTAACCTAACCTGCCTATGTCTGCGAGCCGTTTCGTTTTTGGGGTCATAAAAAAAAACCCTAACCTAACCTAACCAACCTATGTCTGCGAGCCGTTTCGTTTTTGGGGTCATCAAAAAAAAATAACCCTAACCTAACCCAACCAACCTATGTCTGCGAGCCGTTTCGTTTTTGGGGTCATCAAAAAAAAATAACCCTAACCTAACCTAACCAACCTATGTCTGCGAGCCGTTTCGTTTTTGGGGTCATCAAAAAATAAATAAACCTAACCTAGCCAACCTATGGCTGCGAGCCGTTTCGTTTTTGGGGTCATCAAAAAAATAACCCTAACCTAACCTACCTATGTCTGCGAGCCGTTTCGTTTTTGGGGTCATCAAAAAAAAATAAACCTAACCTAATCAACCTATGTCTGCGAGCCGTTTCGTTTTAGGGGTCATGGAAATGAATGAGTTGTATAATAATACCTCGATGAAATAATATAAATTATTTGATGTTCTGTCTTTAAAATAATCTGTTAAATGTAATTTTAATCATTTAAAATTCCTTATAACATTTCTCTAATAATTGTTATAATATGTAATGAATAGTCGATGAAGCCATAATACTCCAAGAGATAATATTTATACTGAATATTCTGTGAATCGTTTTCGATGAAATGAAATTCGATGAAAAGTTTGTCGAGATTTCAAGGGGCACCCCTTATTTTAGCCTGTAGATCCTCAAGATTTTGCGGAGTGGGATTTCGTCTAAATAATGCAAGTGCCAACCGTCTTTCTGCTACAGCTTTAGATAAGGACTGATCCCAATACGGTTTCGGTTTAAATGTGCTAGCTGGGTTACAATTAAATTTAACATAAGGTATGTACAAATCTGCAGCTTCGTTTATATAGTCCATAAATATGTTATACGCGTCTTGAGGAGCTTCAGGTAAAAACCAATCAATGAATTTAAGCTCCAGGTGCGACCGGTACTCGTCCCACTGGGCTAATTTAAAGTTTCTTTTTTGAATAGGGGTTACGTTAGAGATCAGATATGTACAAATTTTAATAATTAAGTGATCACTTCCTAATGATTCCTTCATAACGCTCCATTCAAGTGCTAGGTATACATCGGATGATACTATGGATATATCTGGAGAGGACGCTTGGAGTACACCATTAACAAGCCGGACTCTGGTACAAGTTTTATGATCATTAAGGGTCACAAGTTTAAAGTCCATAAGGGAATCGAATATTTGGTTACCTCTTACATCCGTCTTGTGAGACCAGTTTGTATGGTGACCATTGAAGTCACCCATTATAACCACTTTTTGTCGCGCCAGTGAAAAAATATAATCCCAATCTCGCTGGTCGGTAACTACAGAAGAAGGACAGTACACAGATATAACGTTTTCAATTTCGTCACAATTAAAAAGTTTCACATGAAGCACTTGCATACCTGGGTTACGAGAACTTACACAACACTGCTGTGACTTGATTGATTTGTGTGTGAGGATAGCAACGCCACCATATCCATCCGCTCTGTCCGCGCGATACACGTTGTAGTTGCTAATATGGAGAAAACTGTCGATATTCAGCCATGTCTCGCTTAACGCTGCTATATGGATTTTCTCCTGGATCAGTAGATTTTCAAAAGATAATAACTTTGGTCTAATACTTTGAGCGTTCCATTGTAATAAATTAAGTCGGCACCTTCTGAAATTATTAGCCATCTGTTGCGTTAAAAAAAGATTTTAAAATCGTTACGTCAAAGATATTTTCCACCAAAAAGGACATAAGCCATTCTAAACCCGTCTGGACAGCACATTTAATCTTTTCACTTATGGATAAGTTTTTGAGAAATATTATATCTTTGATTTTTTTAAACAACGAACTGAGGTTCATTTTTTCTTCATTTAGCACATCAGTAGGTTTAGGTAAAGTGTGCTCCGATATATCCATCTGTAATGATTCGTCTTCAGAATTTTCTCCATTTTCACTCATAATTTCTCTTTGAGGTGAGGTAGACATGGTGATTTTAGAACGGCGTTGTTTTTTAGGGGGTTCTAGTGAAACGTTTACTTTAGCCGTAGGTTCCCGATGAACTACTGCCGTGGTGGTCATGACTTTAGCGTAGGATGGTTGAGTAATTGTAGGAGCTACTATTGGGGTATCTGAATTGGAAGTCGTAATGTCGGACGCCATAGGAATATTATTCTTTTCAGGAGCAGAAGACATGCTCGGTGCAGAGGCAAATTTGAACACACGGGGAAAGTTAGACTCAGTAAACGCGGGAGGAACAATAGGTACATATTTTTCCAGGGCCTTTTTATACGTACAGTTTAATTCAGCCATTATCTTTCTTATTTGTTTCTCTTTTATAAAGATTGGACAAGATTTATCCAGCGCCATATGATCTCCAGCGCAATTACGACATTTATATATAGTCGTTTCGCAGTTTAGGTGATTATTTCCACACTTAGGACATACAGGTTTCTTTATACAAGTTTTCTTGGAATGGCCGAATCTCCAACAGTTTGAACACTGTGAGACCGGAAATAAATACGGTTCAACCTTAACTCGCATCTCGTGTATATAAACATAAGCTGGCAATAAAGGACCTTTAAAACAAACTCGTATCGTCTCACTATCTTTCCAGCCACTTTCTTCCTTGATTTTTTTACTTAGCCTTTTCACTGAAACTATTTCCGTTTCGCTAATAATGCTTTCCATCATTTCTTTTTCGTCTAAACCTAAGTCCGCTTCTTTAATTGTGCCATATGATAACCCCACTTCATATGTTTTCTGACACCGCCATCCCATCTCTTTGTTTTTAGATACTATAGAAATCAATCTTCCAGCACTAGTTTCATTTTCAAATGTAACCAAAACCTTATACGGATTAACATACTTCACATTAATTATACCTGAAATGTCGTGGCTTCGAAATAGTTTCGCTAAGGCAAATTGCTTCGGCAACATATCCTTACATGTAATACTAATTTCTATACTACGAGCGGCCGTCTGTCTATTCAACGTACTGCGCCTTTTTGGGTTATCTACCAAAGTCCAACCTTCATCTAATTCTCTTGCCCCCTTAGCGGTAGGGGTTGGGATTGTCATTACATTTGCACCACTATCCTTATACTGTGTTAGGTCATCCATTGAATCCTGGTTACACGACACGACCGTCGTTTCCACTACATCATAATCGTGATCACATATTACCTTAGTATTGTCAAGCAAAGTTTTTATTTGGTCTCCGTCACCATCCTGATCTGAACCTTGTGACATAGTGTACAAGGCTCATGTCCGTCAGTAAGTGTAATTTATCGGCGATTTGCCGCACACAATGCGCCTAGAGCTACCAGTTGATTTTTATTTGTAAGTATACTCGATATAAATAGAGAAAGTAATTAGCTCACAACAACAGGAACACGTTTTACTTGCAGTATAAACTTAACAAAACTGATAATTCGCTTTATTATTAATTAAATCAATAATTTTCACAAATTGCACATCCGTCTTTCCCGCTCATTTTTTTTTTTTTTTGAGTCTGCATAAAGTTGTTATATAATGCCTACCTAGGTATTTAGAATTTTTTTCAAACCAGGATTTTGTACTAGGGACTTGGACAATTTCGCACATAAATTGACAACATATTTTTAGACTTTTTTTGAAGTCATAGACAATTGGTGATGCCACAAGGAAATATCTGTCAACATTATTTGGCTAGCCAGACTCTAGCTATTTCATGCTTTCGTTGCTGGCAGTTGAAAATAAGTTGAAAAAACTAATGTTCCGCATGAATTTTGTCAATTTCGAGTAGTTTTTGAAACAAAAATAATTAAGTATCAATGAAAAATTCAAACTGAAGCTTTCAAAGAAATACCAATAAATCCCAATACCTAGCCCTGTTCTGTTCTAGGAAGTAACATCATCATGTTAAGAAGCTTGTTGGACCATAGAGAAAATTTTCTAAAACAATCAGCATTTTTAAAAGGAATAAGGCCTGGGTTTAACATTTGGGTGTTCCGCCGTGTAACCGGCCTTTTATTAACAAGACTAAACATCAAAACATCGAGGGTTTCTTTTGTTTTGCTTGACACAAGGTCCTGTTATGATCTTTGATTTCCATACAGAAGACGAGCTGGGACTTTTCAACCGGCTTCAATTTTTTTTTAAATCGGTTAATTTTTTTTAGCGGTTTTTAGGTTAGATGCCTTGATTGTTGTACGTATAACGTATTCTGCCCTAATGCAGATAATCAGAAATTTATCTAGAATCGATAGAACTCTTACCAACTTTATACTTACACTCGGCAGCCTGCCGACGACGGCAGGACACGCCTTCACTCCTTATTGACCGAGAGCGAGCGAAGTCTCCGTTTCAGCTTTATCTACCATATTTTTTTTCGTATGTCTGTTTGTCCCGATTTCCGGCTGTTCTCGCCTACATGCCGCATTTTGTGAGAAGGTACAATATATAGATTTTTTTGTAGTCAGGTTTTCGAAAATTTTCGATTAGATCCATACTAATATTATAAATGCGAAAGTGTCTGTCTGTCTGTTACCTCTTCACGCTTAAACCGCTGAACCGACTTAGATGAAATTTGGTATGGAGATAGTTTGAGACCCGGGAAAGGACATAGGATACTTTTCATCCCGAATAAATTTAGTGTTCCCGTGGGATGAGCGGGTAACACCGCGGGGCACAGCTAGTATAAAATAAAAATAAAATATTGATATGGAAGTTGAAAACGTAAAAAATACATACAGGGTGATTGGAAATTCGACCTATTCCTTAAAGTGAAATGATTTTAGCCCAGTAAACAGGTATTTTTTTTCATAATTAGCAGTTTCAGTTCGCAAGGCGGATTTTTTCTAAAAAAACTCAAATAACTCGATAACCATCAAATTTAGACCCCTAGTTTACTGGGGTAAAATTATCGCAAATGGGCTCTAGTATAACCCCCTTCAAGGAATAGGTCGAATTTCCAATCACCCTGTAATTCAGCCGTTTCGAAAAATTATCGCGGAATCTATAGTTCACAGAACCACTAGTTCCCACCAGAACCAAAACTACTGTAAGTTTACAAATTTTTATTGTTCAATAAGACGGACATAAGATACAAAAATAGTTTAAAATAATGATGCAGATTCTTAATGCAACTAATATTTTGAATGTCTACACAGGATGTTACTTATAGCACAAACATATTCATGTGGAACAAATACTGCCTCCCTTTGCTGACATTTACCAATAAATTAAAGTAGTCCTTAATAGTTAACAATAATTCTAATGTAAACAATAATTGCCAGGTCTATTTATGGAGTGTTGCTAAGTGTTATTTTACAATGTTACTTGATTTACAAACTACAAAAGGGCTGCAGAATAAGCGGTCTGAAACCCTACACTAAGTTTATCAGCTGATTTTTAATTTCATTATCCTAGTCGTAATCGTACGATGAGAAAGAACCCCACTGATCTGTAAACTATGATTAGAAAACCTATTTAAGTAAATTACAAATTGTTATTTGGTCATAAAGTCGCATAACAACAAGAGCATAAGCATATAATGAGAATTTGTTTTAGTATCCTCCTAAATATTCATTCTGTGTGAATGCTCTCGAATGTGACGTGACTCTAGGTATAACCTTGCTCAATATTTTAACAAAATAATACTTGAGATGTTCTAGAGATTACACAAGATTACACCAGCCAAATAGTGAACATCTATCAAAGTGGAGTCTCATTAGGGACAACCCTGGAGTCGACTTTAACAGCCAATTGATAAGTGTTCTTTATCTTTACAGATGTTTTTGTGGAATGCATTTTGCTGCAACAGACAAGATTACACAGGCAACTGTAAAACATGTCTCTCATCTATGCTACTTTAATATTTCATTTAATAGCCTTATTAATTTAAAACATAATGCCCATTTATCTGTGACCTGAGTCAATAGGCCGCAACCTAGGGTTGGCAGTGACAGATAGATTCTACGGGGATACTATATATGTTTATATGTAGTTAGCATTACATACAAAAGAGGCCAACAATGGCCAATGAGTAGGTATTTTTCTTCCTCTTTGTAACTTGATGAGATAACCTTATTTTCTGTGGCAAACAAACTAATGGCCACAGTACACCAGTGCTGCCGTGCTTAGGTAAAAGGCGACCTTTTGCTATGGAGCTCCTTACAAAAAGGTCACCCTTTACCTTAGAGTTTTGCAGAACACTAATTTATACTTAAAGAAAAATGAAAACCCGGCAGTGTCAGTGACACGTGTTACAGTTGCAACTGGACAATGATGACAGTAGTTGAGCTTTAGGAACATTCCAGTATCTTGTTGGTTCACTCGGTGGCAGCCATGGCGCGTGCCTGCGCGCGGACTCTCTTGTCATACTCTAGCCGGTTTTGGCTGGAACAAAAAAAGATTCATTACCCTATTTGCACAAACAATTTGAAGTATTAAATAATAGTAGAACTAAAGATTTTCACAAAACCAATTTGTAAGAATGGGTGATCACGCTTTAAACATCTGATTTTATTCAAAACAACATCTATTTATAATTTGTATTTTTAAGTTTTGTCACTTTCATACAAATTAAATTTTTAGGTTAATAAATTTTGTTGCTTCTGATGATGGTGATGTCCCCTGAGCACATCTGTATTGTGCCCTGAGTCACTCTTTGAAACTACGATTTCGGCATTATAAATGCCGTTTACAAAAAACTGCAAGAATTATAAGCCAATTCAATAGTAGACAGACTATCTCCTAACAAAACTAGTTATATAAATTATAAACACTTTTCTATTAAGTTTAATCACTATTGTCCCCTAGGACAGAATAACAACAAGAAAAAGTTGTATGCACCTAATGTTTGCTTGTAGGCTTGCCCCAACTGTGTTCATCATGGGCATATTTAGAGGGGTGGACACGGTGCAGCCGTTAATTTCTATGGGTAACTCAACATCCTGGTTGAGTTACCCATATAAATTAACGGCTTCATCTCAAGGCCATAAGCAGGCCCCCACCCAGACCTGGCCGTCTGCTAAATAATCTTAAATATGCCAATGGTGTTCATCTCTCTATCTTGTTATTTTTTATTTTATCATTCCTTGCTGAAGTTTAAAGCTTGGGAGATCACAATATGTTATTTATGGTTCCTATCTTATAATATACAAACATAATTTATTACACACTGTTGTTTTATTTCGTATTTCTTTTGTTACAATTGGCTTGACTAGTCACAATTAAGAAATATTTAGGTTTGCAAAAGGCATACATGATTTGGGAGGAAGATCATGACCTCCCATGTCCCCACCAGACTGCCATTTGTTTGTGTGTGATCATTGATGATTAAATCAGAGCAACAGTAGGATGGAAAAATAAATGAATATTATTATAGCAATACTGACCAGTAAATTGTGTAAGCTTCAGCCTGTGCAGGGTCCTTGACATTGGGCTCATTCAGAAGATCTTGGATGCCGAGCAGGATCTGTTTGATTGTAATGGCGGGGCGCCAATCTTTTTCTTCATCCAGGAGAGACAGGCACACTGTTCCCGACGGGTACACGTTGGGATGGAATAGTGGAGGCTCGAATTTGCATTTAGGGGGACTAGATGGGTAGTCATCTTTGAAAATCATGCGCAATTTGTATAGGCCTCCCTCCCATGGTGTCTAAAACAATATTACAACGCTATGAAAAATACTTTCATCTTTAGTATTTTAAATAGAAAGGGGGTAAGTTGATTGCGTGTTTTTACAATATATGTTATAACTACGACCTTCAATAAGCCAACCTCATCATGATACAACAGAATCAAATTTTCTTAAGAAATTAATAATAAAAAATTAACACAAACTACAACAGGTGAAAAATCTAGAACTACTAACCCCCTTTTTTCCGGGAATCGCGCATTCCCATGTCATCAAATTTAGAGATCCATCGGGATTTTTCATGGGCCTGGCGACAAATCCCTGAGAAAATACAAAAAAAATACAATTAAGAACACAATTCTCAAACACAAGTTATCTATAAAACAACTGTAACACAAATCCTACGTACGAAAGGATGGTCTCTACGCCAAGCTTTTCTCTCCTCGGCTAAACGTGCACTGGCTATTCCCGACATCTGAAATTTGTCATAAAACATTAATATTTAACGCGTCCTTAAAAATGAACATTATTTTAATATATTTGTTTCGATATCGAAGTACTCACTTTACAATATAAATTAAATAAAAATTACACGGCGCGAATAAAAGCGTCCCACGATGCGTCAAGCACAATTTAATATTTTTTTATTTGAGCATGTACGTAATATTTTCTATAGACCAATAACGCGCAGGAGACGCTGCATTCATTCGTCAAATTTCACTATCACTTGTCATTTTAGCCAATCACTGTGAAATTATGCAAAAGCAACATAGAGAACAATCGAAGGTCTGCCTGCTGTAGTGATGTGCAAAATGGAAATAGTGACGTTGTATTTTCGATAAGACTAAAAATATTTTATACTACTATTACTACTTGCTTTCTGTATAATTTAAACATTACCAAAACAAGACCAAGTAAAGAACGCAATGTTTCTTAATCTATTGCTAAATACATTTTTGTAGCATTTTGTGGAAGACTCGCTGGTATGGGCATTTTAATGAAATTTATAAATATATAATCAGTCAGAAATGTGATATGTTATTTAGCCGATTACACATGTAAATAATATAATCTATCATATTTAAAGTAAAGCGTATTGTTTTTTCAAATAAACATGTGTCGACATAATGAATCATCCATCATAGTGTTCATGTAATTTTCAAATATTACATTCTGAAATCTAGTTTTTAACAATCAACATTTATTTTAACTCATTCTAGCTCTATCTATTCATAATCATTGCTTATTCTTTCGATTAAATTTGACCAAACACCATAAAAAATAATTTGAGTTTTAAATAACTTCGGCATACGATGACGGCAAAAAGCGATGTCGGCGAAAGACAACGCCGGCAAAATGACGACAAGTTAGTTACAGTTTGCGAAGTATTTCAAAAATTGTGATTGGCTATTCTTATTTGACATCTCAATCGTTATTGGTCGGTTTTGGTTTTTTAGTTCAATGAAATCGTTTCGTGTCGGTCATCGCAAGGGGGCGCTTTGCATGTGTCGGCCAACGCTGTTTTTTTTCCTCATAAAATATTTGATTCTTGCTGTAATTTGTTCCGTTTTGCGTGAGTCGTGTGAAAGGGTTCATTTTTAGAAAAAATAATTAATTTGACATTGTTTTGGTAAGTGTTGTTAATTTAATAGTGATTGTGATTTAAAATAAAATTAATAGTTTGTGTAAAGCATCGTGGACATTTCTAATTTTATCTCAACATTCTCAACGCAATCAACACCAATGAGCGTCGATATGCTATCGTATCGTATGGGCCTTAAATTAGTGATTTTTTTTAGTTTTTGTGAAACAATGATAAGTTAATTTATCTAACAGTATGTTCCACATAAGTGAAGGTAAAGCTCGTTATTAGTAATGACTTAATTTTTAAAAATTATGATGTTTGTTGACATTAAATTCATGTCGCCCCGTGAGTTGGCGGGAAGCCGCCGGCCTAGATTTTGGAAGGTTATAAATCATTACAATTTTTTTAATACTCTTTTCCTGAAGTCTCACAGCGTGTCTAAGTGAAAATAATAATCCTCAGATTCTGTAAGCACGATGACTTCCATAGAAGATGGGGAGACGCCCGCGTCTGAGGAGGTACCGGCGGGAAACCCCGACGATTTGGCCAAAAACCCGAGTGCCTTGAAAGGTAAATTAAAAAGTTTATTATACAAATTCATTACTACCAAATGTAGATAAATCCATCTTTTGTTATAAAAAATGTTTATTTTTCAGAGGCTCACGAACAAATGGCCACATTAGATGTGCTTGTGTGTGGTCAGTGCCACTCTGCATTCCACTTTGTTGAAGAGTTCAATGACCATAAAGCCGCAAATAGCTGCACTACAAAATCTCCAGTCAGGGATAGTGTAAGTATTTACTTCATTTTATATTGCGGTTACAATACTACTAGACATAAAGCTTAAATGAAATCTCAACTTCACAAATATTTGTTCTTGGGTCGCAGATGTTATCTATATATGTAATTATATATCATATATTGTTGTCTAGTACCCAGTTCAAGCATTGCTTGGTTTGGGGCTAGGTTGATTTGTATAAGGTTGTTGAGGTTTATGTACAGGCGGCTAAAAATATTTAATTACCTATGTTCTATTAACAGTAAAGGTTGATGTTTAAAGTTATGTTTTAGAAATTTTAAGTATAATTTTTCCCAGCTTGAATTTCAATTTTAATATAAATACAGCCAGCAATCTAAATAAATCTAATGAGCAGTTTTCTGGTAATCACTAGCTGGTGGCATTTATTTGGTATAAAGCATGAGAATCCTATGCTCTGTTTAGTAAATATTGTCAAAAAGACCTGTTGCAACAGTAGCACCAACTGCTGTGTTCAGAAATACCAAATGATGGTGGGGGTGATTATGGTGCTAGATCCCTGGATATTGGCACGATTAGCTTTATGTGGTCCATTTCAAAATCAAATCCCCATACTTCATGGGATACTTTTTTGCAAGGCCCCACAGGAGCTAGAGCAGGAGAGATATATATAATGCAGGCACCACCACAGATTTTGTGGTCTCTAGGCAATTCAAACCTTTATGACAATAGTTAAAAATCAAACTTAGTATGAATAAAGCAAATACAATACAGTATGGCCACTGAAGTGTGCTCATCATTGATTGTCAGCAGCAATTCATCATCAGTATAATATCAGTATTTAAATAAGCATTATTTTTACAGAATGAAAGCAAAGCACAAGTGTGGGCATTCCTGCTATGGAAATGTTCATCAGCACGTGACGGTACTAATATTAGCTCCGATAATAGTTGGAAGCTGTACCAACAATGGTGTCGCATGCCGGAGTCCCAGAGGACGGCCTGGATCACCGCAGGCTCCAATGTCCAGGCTTTGTCTAAGTTTGCTCATGCTAAAGTGGTGAGTATATTGGGATAATCAGTTTCTTAAAGAAAACTCTACTGATACAGCCCCCCTCATATGCGATGTCAAAAATTTGCTAATCATATTGAAACCAACTTCCCGCATGTTTAAGCATCCAAAGGATAAAAAAATGGGTAGACTAAAAATTGTTCAAGTTGTCTATGTGTGTGCTTATTACTGAAGTGATAATTGCTCTTGACCAAGTGACGTGAAGGGATAATAAAGTTTCTAACAGTCACACTCATTAACCCCTCGCATGCAATTGCAAAAATTTGCTAATTAAATTGAAATCCAACTCATATTTAAACGTAAAGTTGAAATGTCTCACACGGATCCGTGTTTAAGCATATGAGATGAGGGAACTTTGAAGGAAATAATAATAATTTAATTAAGAAATATTTACAAAAGTATAGAATAGAAGTCAATGGGTAATCATTCTTCAACATATTGGTTCACCAACACCCACATTTCTTTCTATCAAAGTACAATTAAACATTAAATTGCTTTTTTATGATATATTGGTGGAATAGGTTCCTAGCACATCACATCTCAGGCTCCTATAAGACATATTCCAGTTTAATTTAGATAAAAGGAAATGTAGACTGTTACTTGTAAAAAAAAGTTTTGGTACCCCTCTGCCTTACACCTCGATTTCGGGACTTGTAATAACACTTTCCTCATTTTCCAGATGGAGTTGAAGACTGATGACCAGCTGGTGCCTGTGCAGACTGTCCAAGTAACAGAAGGCAGAAAACGCGGGCGGCCAAGGAAGGTCATCAAGGTGGGTTTGTCAGATGCAGGATTCATATTTGGTTCATGCTCATCTATTTAACTCATTTTCATGTTTTTTAAGGGTGGGCTGCAACTAACACAGCTAGTCCTTGATCAGAGGAGAGCAAACTTTGGAGTATGCTATTATGTCACATAGGGGGGTTGTTCTTCAGTATAAATGAAAATTATATTCTAACAGCCGTTCCGAAATTGCATTGTTGCGCGAAATTGCATTGTTGCGCCGCTTGTGACCTTAATGGAGCGACCTCGCTTTGGTTTAAGCACACCTCTGAACTCACCATCATCAAATGAAGTGAGATAAGAAAGGGTGCTGGTAACTAGTATTGATCCCCTAGAGCAGTGGTCAGCTACTTTTTAGCAAGCATGTCGTGTCAAGTGCATCCATCATAAACCGCAAGGAAGATTCTTGCGGGCCGCACGGTTGACAACCGCTTCCAAAAAGAAATATTTGCATACTGAAGGAGTTTACAGTAATTTACAAACTGAAACCACTTGCCCTTAATGCATATTCCCTGAATTCGTTGAAATTTATTTTTATCAATCAAATTGTGGTTAAAATGTATCGTTGGAATTTTATCCCTACAACTTTCTGCTTGTAGGAGGATAACGAGACTCTGCCTTCGGGCGAAGAAAGCGATGGTATTTTAAAGGCTAGTCCCGCCCAGAAGGTTTTCAACAAAACGCCATCAACTCTTAGTGCGATAAAAGCCAAGGTACTAAATGCAATTTCATTGTCTGTATTTATGTATGAAAGACTGCTCGAGTGTTCCATCTAATATGATGGTTACAATCGAGTTGGTCAACTGTTTTCGGGAATTAGTAAGCATGTGATTTGTGTATTTATTTATTTAGCAACAAGCCGCTCTTAGTAAAGTGTGCCTGGCTTTGCTTTCTATATGCCCTCAGATCGGGATCGGACTAGTCTCATAGGTAGTAGAATTTGATTTCATTTATCAATTATCATCTTCAAGCGATTAAGCAGTGGGGAAAGCCCGCGAAGCAAGAAATACTGGTCAAAACAAAATAAGGGCCACTTGAATTTTACACACTACAAATTAGTCGTTTTCTTCTACTATCTTTTAAATAATACTATGTCATTTTAAGTCCTAAATTAATCTTTGTTCCTTTTGTAAGGTCATGCTGTCATATTATATTGGATATTAAAATTGCCATCAAAATTACGTGACCCTTATACTTTTTGAATAGTATAAAAACAATAAGTACTATAGTTTTTTTTTATTGAGCATGTTTTCTAATATGGGCTGTATAAGGAAACAGTTATGTTTAAAAATCTTCCTAAATAAGTAAAACGTGATTCTTTTGTGTGGATTTTTGAAAATTATATTGAATTTTTGGTTACCTGTTGTTTATTCATTATTTTTTTACAATATTTTTTTTATTTGCTGGTGATCAGGAAGTTTCCTGTTTGCAGCAAACAGTAAAAATGTAATGGGAAACCTTAATAGTTGCCCCCGAATTGTATTACAATTACCAAAGTTCGAGACCGAAAAGAACCGTTCACACCACCTCTACCTACTCTAACAACCCTGATGACTTAATCTATCGGTACTTTCAGTAGTAGCTTTATTTGTAGCATAGTGTTTTAATTGTTTATCTGGCTTCGTAGGCTGTGCTACAAGTGAGTAATAAGTTGATAACTAATAATGACAACTATCACAGGAGCTAGCAGAGAAGGAATCTGTCAGGAACGCACAAGAGCGCGTTCCACCGGAGGAGAGAATCGCGCGGCGGACGGAGCGCGAGGGCGACCCGGCCGACGCGGGAGAGTACGTCGTGGAGAAGATCCTCGCCAAGAGGTTCAACCCGCGCCGCAAGCAGTACGAGTACCTGCTCAAGTGGGAGGGGTACCCGCAGTGAGTACATCACACACGTTGCTATATAGTGAAGCCACTCCATGGAGCGTGAGGGCGACGCGGCTGACGCGGGAGAGTACGTCGTGGAGAAGATCCTCGCCAAGAGGTTCAACCCGCGCCGCAAGCAGTACGAGTACCTGCTCAAGTGGGAGGGGTACCCGCAGTGAGTACATCACACACGTTGCTATATAGTGAAGCCACTCCATGGAGCGTGAGGGCGACGCGGCTGACGCGGGAGAGTACGTCGTGGAGAAGATCCTCGCCAAGAGGTTCAACCCGCGCCGCAAGCAGTACGAGTACCTGCTCAAGTGGGAGGGGTACCCGCAGTGAGTACATCACACACGTTGCTATATAGTGAAGCCACTCCATGGAGCGTGAGGGCGACGCGGCTGACGCGGGAGAGTACGTCGTGGAGAAGATCCTCGCCAAGAGGTTCAACCCGCGCCGCAAGCAGTACGAGTACCTGCTCAAGTGGGAGGGGTACCCGCAGTGAGTACATCACACACGTTGCTATATAGTGAAGCCACTCCATGGAGCGTGAGGGCGACGCGGCTGACGCGGGAGAGTACGTCGTGGAGAAGATCCTCGCCAAGAGGTTCAACCCGCGCCGCAAGCAGTACGAGTACCTGCTCAAGTGGGAGGGGTACCCGCAGTGAGTACATCACACACGTTGCTATATAGTCATGCCACTTCGAGGACGACCAGGCCGTCGCGACGCAATGAAATACAAAATTATTGTTCTAGCCATAGCCAAATCACGCTGGCACTGGCAATCCTCACCTATTGAACGCAACAGTCGTGATATCACGCAGGGATCGGATACCGGTATTTGTTTCCATACAAAATACCGATGTTTAATTTCGGTTTTTCGCTTATTATTACACATTTTTATATTTTAGTGGGCTTTATTCAAAGTTCTATGCCTATTAAAACATATTTCAATTTTAATTAATACCGGTATCGATCCCTGATATCACGACATGGGAAAAAGGTGCCACTGACGACAACGTCGCTAAGTGACGTCCAAATTTCAAAGATCATAAGCTTAGTAATTTAAACCGGTACAATGGTTTTTCAATCCTTGTTTATTTTAGAGCACTTTCTTATTTTTTTAATGTGACGTCTTGTCAGTGGCACGTTGTATTACTTCACCGATTGGCGATGGCGTTCAAAAGATTAAAGACTGAATGCCGAGTATTAACCTTTCGACCGCTCAGCTCTTCAACGAAAAACTGTGTCCCTGGCGCCAAGCTGACAGCAGATAGTAAGATATTTTATAGCGGCAAATGACGTCGTGGCGTCTGGGGCACGGCTTTCCGTCGACGTGATTTGCCGTCTTTGGCGCTCAAAAGGTTAAAGAGTGGCGAGGTCTGCCATAAATAAATTAGTAGTAACTAACTAGGATCCCCCAACCCTATTTGCGAAATCATGTGTAACATTGTAATTAAACATTATAATTTACAAATGTGCAGTGAACAAAACACGTGGGAACCTATCGAGAACATGGAGACCTGCAAGCATCTTCTAGAAGCCTTCGAGAAGCAGTTGGCGCGGCAGAAGGAGCTGAAGGCAATGCGTGCGCAGCAGCAACAACAGCATCCTGTGCAGGTCAGTTATATCAGCCCATCTAGCACAACTATGCCTTGCGCGACTTAGCTTCACCCGTCACTCTCTCACAGTACTGTACAGAAAGAGATAGATATCGTCTGTTGACAACCAAAACTCACTAAGTAACAAATATCTACTTAAAACAAAGCTCGTATCTCAGTATCAATTTACTTAGTAGATACGAGGTTTTGAAGAGCAGGTATACAAATTTTAGTAAGTTTTGGTGGTCACCAGGCGATATCTAGCGCGGGAAAGAGTCGCGGGTCACAGTTATGCTAGAGGTGCAGGGTGCCGACGACGAGGTTGGCGTAGTGGTACAGCAGCTGCATACTGAGCCAGCGGGTTCACATCCTGGCAAGGGCAAATATTTGTGTGATGGCTGATGGACTCTATTTCATATAAAATCATTAAGCAAGTTTGATTGACTGTTGTAAATCATTTCATACTTGTTTATTTTTCTTCAGGTTAAACAGATCAGCACACCAATTCCACAAGTAGTGAAGCAGATGGTGAAGAAAACAGAAAGTCCCGCCTTGACGCCTACTGGGTATGTCAAAGTTGATTATAAATTTTATAGTTATTATGTATAGTTTCCGGCAAACTTTTTGAACAAAATTGGCGGATCTGCGCATGTACATTTGTACGTAAATCGGCTACTACGCAGTCAAGGTTCTCAAGAAGTTTGCTGGCAACTGTAAGTCCGTATATCATCCCAATTCATATAAAAGTTCAGTTTACTTAACCCTTTGAACGCAAAGAGCCACTAAAGTGGTCGTGTGCTGTCGTGCCTACCACGCCAACGACCACTAAAGGGGTAATGGCGGACGCTGTCAAAGCAATTTTTCTGCTATAAGCCACATTTTGACATGGGAGAAAAAACGTTCTAAAGGTTAAGCATAGTTAACTAAAAGTTTACTTTACTAAACTTCTCAATGAGGTGCTATCTACTACCTCCTAATTAGACTGAATCGTTTGGCTGGTTCTGTATTCTGCCGTGATTTTTTAAAAGGTGGCTTTCTGCATACAACGTCTATGTAGAAGATTGCCTTTTAGTGAATGACGGGAATATACAAGCTACATAAATACCCATAAGCTACATAAATTTATAAATTAAATGACGACCTGCTAAACCATATGCGATCCTATTAACTACTGTCTATGGATTTGTTTTTGCTTAAATGTAATTATATTCTATTAATAATAATAAGTTTAAGACATATTTTTATTTTACATACTCCAGAAATGTGTACCTAATTACTAGTACCTATTAGTTGAATTATATACCTACCTGTTAACCTGACTTGTAAAACATTAACTTTTACCAATAAATGTCTTGTATCTTGTAATATTGTGGAGCGTAAATGTGTCCTTTGCTGACGACTCGGCCCGCTTTTCCAGCCGGCTGCAGCGGTCCAGCAAGGTGCGCGCGCTGGACCAGGTGAAGGCGTGGTGCGGCGCGGAGGACGAGCCGGCCGCGAAGCGCGTCAAGAAGGAGGCCTCGAGCGAAGACGACGACTACTCCGATCCGGACTCCAAAGGTATAAATAAAATAAATAAATAAATAAATAAGTTTCTGTCAAAAATGACATTTTAGTGGAAAGCTTTTATAGCCGACTGTACTTTTCTTTGGATATCCATCAAATGCTCACTGAGACGATTCTAAAGAGCCCAAGCTCGGTAGCATTGCTTTTTCTATTATAGAGTTCCTATGGCCACCTTCCGGCTCCATCATCAGATCAGCCCCATGGTACCATATTATTGTATTGTCATCTAAGTTAAGTAAGTATGCAAAATTTCAGCTCAATCGGTTGACGATATCTGCTTCAAAATTGAGTTGAAAGATTTCACCCGAACATACATACTTTAAACATACCATGCAAGTTAAATAAAAGCTTTAAATAAATATCGGACAACCTCACACAAATCGATCTAGTCCTAAATTAAGCTCAAGAAGGCTTGTGTTATGGGTACTAGACGACGATATACGTGCTTATATAGATAAATATGTACTTAAATACATAGAACAACCATGACCCAAGCACAAATATTCGAGTTCATAGTTCGAGGTATACTTGGGTCAATCAACCATTTCCTGCCACTCGTTGCCATGGTGATGCCCCTGGGTCACTTTTTAAAACTACGATTTTCCGTGGTTATTTTTAGCAAAAGCTTTGTAATTTAAGCAGTTGTAAGCCCATTCTTATGTAAACTATCTCCTGACAGTACCAGTAATGTCAATTATCAACACTTAGAAATGTAATCTGTATTATCCTCTGGGTCACGGACAGAATAACAGCAAGAAAATGTTGATCCACCCACTTTACTTCCTACTTGGGACACTGCTCAATTTTAACATACGGACGTACATTCGACGAACATATAGAACAGATATTTTCTCATATAAGCGGAACCACGTGACGTATGGACAAAATTGTAGATAGCCTAGTTTCCTGACAAATCAAATCAGCTACTTTTTTTTTCATAAGATAAACTCAAACTAAGATTTCACCGTCCTAAACTGTTAAATTACCGAGTATTATTTGGTTTTTGATTATTTTAAGCTATTTAAATAGGCAAAAAGTTATTGTAATATGTTAGTGTTGATTAATCTCTATTTTTCTGGAAACTAGCCTATTCTGTTAATGTTATGACAGGGTTTCATTTTGTTATGACAAAATATTTGTTTTAGACAAATTTAAAGAAGAACGTCTAAGGGCCCTTGCACACGGCGTATTTGAAACGCGCCGACGACGCGCGTTTTACATTCCACGGAGCAGTTTGATTGCGGTTGTTACAAACGCCACAAACAAACTGCTCCATGGAATGTAAAACGCGCGTCGTCGGTGCGTTTCAAATACGCCGTGTGCAAAGGCTCTTACCGTGTTTTCTGGTTATATTACCTGATAAAACATGAACTAAAAGATCTACTACCTAAGTAAACAAAAACATTGAATATTATAAATCCACTACTTCCCGTTATAGGCATGTCCATAAGTAACCATAATAAGTGATGTTTTTGTTTGCTGCATATATGAATAGTATTATGCAAATCAATTGTTATTGAAAATTAAAATCGCAAAGCCCAGGGCGGTGATTTCGTGACTGTCCCAGATCGCAGGGGTTTGTGGCCCGAACCGAAGGCGAGGGCAATAAATATGCGATCTGTCCCTCTAGCACAACTTCGCTTCGCAACTCTGGTCGCGCGACAGCATTGTTCTTCAATCTCTTACAGTACTGTGAAGATAGAGACGGGTATCTCGCGCGAGACAGAGTCGCGTGTCACAGTTGTTGTGCTAGAGGTGCTGGGGACTTTACGAATTACCGCCCGTTATTTGTCAAAAATTTTGCGTCTTGTCTTGGCAAGGAAGTGAAATCAGCCCTAGGGTGACGTAAATTATGTCACTGCTCTATATCTTAACTCAGACAGTCACACCATTTGTTATATTGAAAGTATTTTTTAATCTATTCAAATCTAATAAAAGATTATTACCCTAAATATCTGAAAGGTAATAATACTTTCAGTTGACAAGAGAATACTAAATGGACAGTCGTCTCCAAAAGGTAACGTGGACCCGGAGTTAGTGAAGTCACTCGGTCTCGGCGGGAAGGGCATGCCGAATATCAAGGGCGTGATCAAAGTCGATCCTAAGCACATGCCTAATCTTACCACTGGTGAGTGTTAGCTTTAGCTGCTTTGTTGCTAACAAGGGGTCACAAACTTAACGGACATAACACGACAAGCGGCGGCCATATGAGTGAGCCAGACACCGCGCTCGGACCTTTCGCTCCGACCTAACTGCCGTGTTACGGTAAAAGGTCGTATCTTTATACGGATCTAATAGTAAGATACGTCCTTTTAACGTAGCATGGCAGCTATGGCCGCCGCTGCCGCCGAAGTCGTGGCCGGCGCATAAGGCACTCTGCGGGCCTATGTTGGTTGCGTTTATTGATCACGTGATAAACGCAACCAACAAAGGCCCCCTGGACGCCATTACCAATGGGATACTCGTGAGCCAACCGAGTTTAAATGATTATTTACTACTGTAGCCGTACTATTGTATAATTTACAAAATATCTTGAATGTTTGACCCTGAATTCTTCTCTCTCCCCGAAATTCTCCTCGCAAGGTCTTTGCAGGCCGTTTTGGTAGGTTTCCGCACTTTCCTGATAATTAAAATTTTATGCTCACTTTTTCATGGCATTTGGACTAGTAGTTATGACATGAATGGGTAAAAAATTAAACTCACTTTTACTGTTCTTTGTTTCACCAAAGAATACGCCAAAGCGGATATAAGATTAAATGTCGGCGTTTATGATTTTCTCAATTAAAGTCAAAACAGAAGGGAGAGAGTCACATTCACAATTTCCATGGGTTCCATGGTCCAAAAAAAAAATCTTTATAATAAGAACTAGTAGTCTGCATAGAGTTCGGTAAAACAAGTTCAAAGACCAATTTGTTTTCGACTTATCGGGTTTGACCATGCAACCCTTGATAGGTTATTTTGTAAATTATACAAGAGTTGACTTGTCGCCCCTATACCAAATTGAATGCTGTAGTTAATTAGTGCTTGATGCTTGAACCCCTAAGTTCCCCAACTTGCTGTGCTATTCTTAGCTTAGAGCCCTTGATATTCCTAGTTTAGCATGGATTTTATTCTGACTTCCTTGTCTGCAGGAGTGTACATAATGTCGAAGAGCTCAGGAATTATGAAGATTGACTCGCCCGGCAAACTTGGCCCGGGTCTGAATATAGACCAGGATGTTATTAGGAAACAGATTTTAGCTGCCAAACAGGTAAATGTTTACACTGCACGAATCAAAAAATTATCGATATCATTTAGGTTTGTAATGGATCAAGAAATTCAAAACACGTTTATTTTACAGAAAAAACAAGAAGAAAAGAAAGGAACACCATTATCATCACAGGTAACAAAATAGTTTTCTATTACATATTAAATACAAAACTACTGCTATCCGAAACAAAAAAACGGTAAAAATGTTTTAAGTATGATTTGCGATAAAATCACTTGCTATTAAGTTTCTTTCGGCTTTCTTCTCAACAGCGGTCTCCTCTTGGGAAATGCCGGTCGATTCACAATCTGTCTAGTACAAGTGTCGTGTCCTTGGGGCCTATTTTCAATAATTAAAACGATAATCTGTGAACAGATAAAGAAAACGATCGGCTCCGGAGGTCAGCAGGTGACGGAAAAGACGATAATCACGCCCTCGGGACAGAAGATCATACAGCGCACGATACACCGGCCCGTCGGGCAGTCGCCCGAGGGCAAGTCCCCTGTCACCATCCTCAACAAGAAGCTTGCGCAGGTTCGTACGAGCCTGGCATTGTCCACATTAATATGACGATCACCAGCTAAGGCAGACGATTATAACGCTCTTGGGGCAATTGATTATTTAGGGTTTATTTTGAACTAGAAGGTGCCCGCAACTTTATACGCGCATTTTTTTTTCACCGTGTTCCGATAAAAAGTTTCCTCCATGTCCAGCTATCTCTGTATCGAAATTGGTTAAAATTTGTCCAGCCATTTCGGCGAGATGCGACGACAAAGGTAATTATGAAAACGGATGGCGCCAGACTGGCAAGGCGCCGCACGCCCATACAAAACAAATGACTATCCTGCATCACGCTATTAAGATTTTTCCTGAAATCATGACCCCTCTCCATAGAGAACAGATTTTCAGTACAAATCTAGAATTATAATAACTATCCTTTACTGCAGCCTCCCCTTATTCAAACTATTAAACCATTTTTCCCATAACCTGCAAATCATGTTTATAATTTCTTGTGTTTCGTCGTCTTCACCATCTTACAATATTCTTGTACAGATTGTGTAATATGATATATCGTCTGTTGACAACCAAAACTCACTAAGTAACAAATACCTACTTAAAACAAAGCTCGTATTTTGGTATCAATCTACTAACTAGATACGAGGTTTTGAAGAGCAGTGACAAAAATTTTTGTGAGTTTTGATTGTCACCAGGCGAATTATGATGATTGATGATGAGTGATGATTGATGGTGAGTTTAGAGTAGTAGGGCCTCGTGCAGGGTCCGTCCGGATTGCTACTACCGTCTTGCCTGCTAACCCACCGCCAAACAGCAATGTTCGCATTGTTATGTTCCGGTGTGGGGGTAAGATAGCCGGTGAAATTACTAGCATAGAGGCATTCTATCTTCGTCCTCCGGGTAGGCTAGCACTTGTGACTCCTCTGGTGTTGCAGGTGTTTATGGGCGACGGTAATCACTTTCCATCAGGCGATACGTTTGCTCGTTTGCCCCCTATGACATAAAAAAAAAAAAAATTGATGGATGTGTGTTGTGCAGGGCGACAGCCTGCTGCGGCGCGGCGCGGGGCGCGGCCGCGGGCGCGGCGGCATGCAGGTGGCCACGGCGGCCGGCAACATCGTGCGCATCCGCGACAAGGCCACGCTGCCCGTCGAGTTCGACCAGGTAACCATTCCACCACCGGGACCGTACTCCCACCTGCTGCGGCGCGGCGGCATGCAGGTGGCCACGGCGGCCGGCAACATCGTGCGCATCCGCGACAAGGCCACGCTGCCCGTCGAGTTCGACCAGGTAACCATTCCACCACCGGGACCGTACTCCCACCTGCTGCGGCGCGGCGGCATGCAGGTGGCCACGGCGGCCGGCAACATCGTGCGCATCCGCGACAAGGCCACGCTGCCCGTCGAGTTCGACCAGGTAACCATTCCACCACCGGGACCGTACTCCCACCTGCTGCGGCGCGGCGGCATGCAGGTGGCCACGGCGGCCGGCAACATCGTGCGCATCCGCGACAAGGCCACGCTGCCCGTCGAGTTCGACCAGGTAACCATTCCACCACCGGGACCGTACTCCCACCTGCTGCGGCGCGGCGGCATGCAGGTGGCCACGGCGGCCGGCAACATCGTGCGCATCCGCGACAAGGCCACGCTGCCCGTCGAGTTCGACCAGGTAACCATTCCACCACCGGGACCGTACTCCCACCTGCTGCGGCGCGGCGGCATGCAGGTGGCCACGGCGGCCGGCAACATCGTGCGCATCCGCGACAAGGCCACGCTGCCCGTCGAGTTCGACCAGGTAACCATTCCACCACCGGGACCGTACTCCCACCTGCTGCGGCGCGGCGGCATGCAGGTGGCCACGGCGGCCGGCAACATCGTGCGCATCCGCGACAAGGCCACGCTGCCCGTCGAGTTCGACCAGGTAACCATTCCACCACCGGGACCGTACTCCCACCTGCTGCGGCGCGGCGGCATGCAGGTGGCCACGGCGGCCGGCAACATCGTGCGCATCCGCGACAAGGCCACGCTGCCCGTCGAGTTCGACCAGGTAACCATTCCACCACCGGGACCGTACTCCCACCTGCTGCGGCGCGGCGGCATGCAGGTGGCCACGGCGGCCGGCAACATCGTGCGCATCCGCGACAAGGCCACGCTGCCCGTCGAGTTCGACCAGGTAACCATTCCACCACCGGGACCGTACTCCCACCTGCTGCGGCGCGGCGGCATGCAGGTGGCCACGGCGGCCGGCAACATCGTGCGCATCCGCGACAAGGCCACGCTGCCCGTCGAGTTCGACCAGGTAACCATTCCACCACCGGGACCGTACTCCCACCTGCTGCGGCGCGGCGGCATGCAGGTGGCCACGGCGGCCGGCAACATCGTGCGCATCCGCGACAAGGCCACGCTGCCCGTCGAGTTCGACCAGGTAACCATTCCACCACCGGGACCGTACTCCCACCTGCTGCGGCGCGGCGGCATGCAGGTGGCCACGGCGGCCGGCAACATCGTGCGCATCCGCGACAAGGCCACGCTGCCCGTCGAGTTCGACCAGGTAACCATTCCACCACCGGGACCGTACTCCCACCTGCTGCGGCGCGGCGGCATGCAGGTGGCCACGGCGGCCGGCAACATCGTGCGCATCCGCGACAAGGCCACGCTGCCCGTCGAGTTCGACCAGGTAACCATTCCACCACCGGGACCGTACTCCCACCTGCTGCGGCGCGGCGGCATGCAGGTGGCCACGGCGGCCGGCAACATCGTGCGCATCCGCGACAAGGCCACGCTGCCCGTCGAGTTCGACCAGGTAACCATTCCACCACCGGGACCGTACTCCCACCTGCTGCGGCGCGGCGGCATGCAGGTGGCCACGGCGGCCGGCAACATCGTGCGCATCCGCGACAAGGCCACGCTGCCCGTCGAGTTCGACCAGGTAACCATTCCACCACCGGGACCGTACTCCCACCTGCTGCGGCGCGGCGGCATGCAGGTGGCCACGGCGGCCGGCAACATCGTGCGCATCCGCGACAAGGCCACGCTGCCCGTCGAGTTCGACCAGGTAACCATTCCACCACCGGGACCGTACTCCCACCTGCTGCGGCGCGGCGGCATGCAGGTGGCCACGGCGGCCGGCAACATCGTGCGCATCCGCGACAAGGCCACGCTGCCCGTCGAGTTCGACCAGGTAACCATTCCACCACCGGGACCGTACTCCCACCTGCTGCGGCGCGGCGGCATGCAGGTGGCCACGGCGGCCGGCAACATCGTGCGCATCCGCGACAAGGCCACGCTGCCCGTCGAGTTCGACCAGGTAACCATTCCACCACCGGGACCGTACTCCCACCTGCTGCGGCGCGGCGGCATGCAGGTGGCCACGGCGGCCGGCAACATCGTGCGCATCCGCGACAAGGCCACGCTGCCCGTCGAGTTCGACCAGGTAACCATTCCACCACCGGGACCGTACTCCCACCTGCTGCGGCGCGGCGGCATGCAGGTGGCCACGGCGGCCGGCAACATCGTGCGCATCCGCGACAAGGCCACGCTGCCCGTCGAGTTCGACCAGGTAACCATTCCACCACCGGGACCGTACTCCCACCTGCTGCGGCGCGGCGGCATGCAGGTGGCCACGGCGGCCGGCAACATCGTGCGCATCCGCGACAAGGCCACGCTGCCCGTCGAGTTCGACCAGGTAACCATTCCACCACCGGGACCGTACTCCCACCTGCTGCGGCGCGGCGGCATGCAGGTGGCCACGGCGGCCGGCAACATCGTGCGCATCCGCGACAAGGCCACGCTGCCCGTCGAGTTCGACCAGGTAACCATTCCACCACCGGGACCGTACTCCCACCTGCTGCGGCGCGGCGGCATGCAGGTGGCCACGGCGGCCGGCAACATCGTGCGCATCCGCGACAAGGCCACGCTGCCCGTCGAGTTCGACCAGGTAACCATTCCACCACCGGGACCGTACTCCCACCTGCTGCGGCGCGGCGGCATGCAGGTGGCCACGGCGGCCGGCAACATCGTGCGCATCCGCGACAAGGCCACGCTGCCCGTCGAGTTCGACCAGGTAACCATTCCACCACCGGGACCGTACTCCCACCTGCTGCGGCGCGGCGGCATGCAGGTGGCCACGGCGGCCGGCAACATCGTGCGCATCCGCGACAAGGCCACGCTGCCCGTCGAGTTCGACCAGGTAACCATTCCACCACCGGGACCGTACTCCCACCTGCTGCGGCGCGGCGGCATGCAGGTGGCCACGGCGGCCGGCAACATCGTGCGCATCCGCGACAAGGCCACGCTGCCCGTCGAGTTCGACCAGGTAACCATTCCACCACCGGGACCGTACTCCCACCTGCTGCGGCGCGGCGGCATGCAGGTGGCCACGGCGGCCGGCAACATCGTGCGCATCCGCGACAAGGCCACGCTGCCCGTCGAGTTCGACCAGGTAACCATTCCACCACCGGGACCGTACTCCCACCTGCTGCGGCGCGGCGGCATGCAGGTGGCCACGGCGGCCGGCAACATCGTGCGCATCCGCGACAAGGCCACGCTGCCCGTCGAGTTCGACCAGGTAACCATTCCACCACCGGGACCGTACTCCCACCTGCTGCGGCGCGGCGGCATGCAGGTGGCCACGGCGGCCGGCAACATCGTGCGCATCCGCGACAAGGCCACGCTGCCCGTCGAGTTCGACCAGGTAACCATTCCACCACCGGGACCGTACTCCCACCTGCTGCGGCGCGGCGGCATGCAGGTGGCCACGGCGGCCGGCAACATCGTGCGCATCCGCGACAAGGCCACGCTGCCCGTCGAGTTCGACCAGGTAACCATTCCACCACCGGGACCGTACTCCCACCTGCTGCGGCGCGGCGGCATGCAGGTGGCCACGGCGGCCGGCAACATCGTGCGCATCCGCGACAAGGCCACGCTGCCCGTCGAGTTCGACCAGGTAACCATTCCACCACCGGGACCGTACTCCCACCTGCTGCGGCGCGGCGGCATGCAGGTGGCCACGGCGGCCGGCAACATCGTGCGCATCCGCGACAAGGCCACGCTGCCCGTCGAGTTCGACCAGGTAACCATTCCACCACCGGGACCGTACTCCCACCTGCTGCGGCGCGGCGGCATGCAGGTGGCCACGGCGGCCGGCAACATCGTGCGCATCCGCGACAAGGCCACGCTGCCCGTCGAGTTCGACCAGGTAACCATTCCACCACCGGGACCGTACTCCCACCTGCTGCGGCGCGGCGGCATGCAGGTGGCCACGGCGGCCGGCAACATCGTGCGCATCCGCGACAAGGCCACGCTGCCCGTCGAGTTCGACCAGGTAACCATTCCACCACCGGGACCGTACTCCCACCTGCTGCGGCGCGGCGGCATGCAGGTGGCCACGGCGGCCGGCAACATCGTGCGCATCCGCGACAAGGCCACGCTGCCCGTCGAGTTCGACCAGGTAACCATTCCACCACCGGGACCGTACTCCCACCTGGAAGGCCGGCAATCACAGACAACCCCCACTAGACGGAGCATGTGAGGCGACCCGCGCGCACCAACGATATGGTACGGCAGAACATTAAAGTATCAACACGGCGGCCACCGTTTAGTTGCGTCCTTGTTTATGATCCATGCGTACGTCAACGAAAAAAGATATTAAATAAATAACATGGTAAATTGTAGTGTTAAGTGGTGTAGAGAGACCTCATAAACATGGACGCAACTAAACGGTGGCCGCCGTGTTGATGCTTTAATGTTCTGCCGTACCATATCGTTGGTGCGCGCGGGTCGCCTACGGGTCGCCTTACATGCTCCGTCTAGTGGGGGTGGTCTGTGCCGGCAATGCACGTGTGACTCCTCTGGTGATGCAGGTGTCTATGCAGGGCGTCGGTAATCGCGCACAATCAGGCGATCCGTTTGTTCGTTTGCCCTCTATGACATAAAAAGGTGACATGACTCGTTTTTTAAACTCACATTCCTGGAGCTAAAGTGTTATATAGTACGAATAGGTACGCGAAGCACCCTGAGTACGCGTATTTTAGGCACTTGTCCCACCGCCGACGATGAGCGAGTAGCGATTCTAATCGTTATAGCTCTTGCTAGAAACTAGAAACGAGTTGGCGAGCAGCGATGTTTGTCGCTAGGCTATAAGCGAGTGCGACGGACGATTACTCCCTCCACTCGCTCGGGTGAGGCGGTCGACCATATCTCGGCGTGTGATCTCACCGCCTATAAGCTAATTTTTTCCGTGAACGTTTCCATTGGAGACGCGGAAATTCTATCCATATCTGACCGCCCATATCCGATATTGACATCTTATTCTTTTGGTAATACAATTATATGTGGTGTACAGTCGGACGCGTCGTCGGAGACATCGGACGGGCTGTCGGACCCGTTCCCGTCGGACCTGGGCCCGCTGCCGTCGCCGTCGCCGGAGCGCGAGCTCACGCTGTGTCCGCTGTCGGGGCGGAGACTCGCGCGCGCGGAGGGCGAGCCCACGCCGCCGCCCACGCCCTCTCCGCCGCCCACGCCGCCCAGCCCGCCGCCGCAGACCATGCCGCATCATATGCTTATGAAGGTTAGTACCTATGCCTATGTACTGCTACGTGCGAGAAAATACTCGATAGGATAGCTCATAGTTACCTCGCCAGCGGTGAGACGAGTGCTCTTGTTACAATTCTTAGGATGGGCTTCTTTACAATCTTTCCGAGCTCTGTTATGTACATGTACAACCCACATAGTTCCACGAATCATAGACATACATGACTTGACACTTGTATTGTTTAGGTGGAGATGTCTCCCGGAGGCACGACAGGCATGCTGGTGCAGGGCGACGGCGCGCAACAGTCGCTACCAGTACTTACGGACGAGGACGGCGTAAGTAATTGCACTTGTAACAGAATCTGTACCTTAATGTTGTCTTTTTGCAACCACATCTACTTATAAACATGACCTCATCATCATCACACACAAAGCATACGGAAAAATTCGAAAGGTTATTTGGCGTAGGGTGGTGAAAAGGTTAACACGTTGGACCGGTAATCCAGAGGTACCGGGTTCGATTCCCGGTCTCTTCCGCCTGGTTACGCATTTAAGTTTTTCGTTGTGCTTTGATATTTATATGGTACAATATAAAAATTGTGGTGTACAAATTTATACATACCTTATTACTCTCAAAATGAAATCGTCCATCATGAAAAGGTTATTTTTTGTATAGACGGAGGTGAAGATGGAAGCTCACGCTGTGAAGCAGCTGCTGGAAGAGGGCGTCGAAGGCGAGGGTGAGGAGGTTGGGCTGCTGCAGGCCGGACACCCGCCTATCATGATCCGGGGCGAGGACGGAGTGCTGTACCAGGTCAGTACGACTGTTGGATCATGTTATTTAACACTTTCGCTACCAGGAACCCGCCTGGTAGGCACTCGTAATCATTGCTCAGATGCCGGTCACGTATTTTTGCTTAAAGAGCTACCCACCTAGCGGGCTCTCGGTTTCTGGGGTAGGGTTAAATTTTATATCTGGTTGCGAAAGTGTTAACTTACAGCTGGCTCATACTGCTAATTAATTTTCTGTGCACAGAAGCACGGAAAATATCGGACAGCACCGCACAAGCAATGTTGTTTATTATTATATTCCAAATCAATGCAGTAACATAGAGAATTCTAAACAGAACATTATATTTTCATGAGGCATGAAAGCAACATCTGGCGAGCGATGAACGTGTTGTATTTTGTGATTGCAGGTGGCGGGCGAGAACGAGGCGGGACAGACGCTGCTGGTGGCGGCCGAGGGCATGGAGGGCGCAGTCGAGGGCGCCGCCGACGGAGACGGCGTCATGTACGTTACGCGCGAGGATGGACAGGTCAGTTGCCTGCATAGCTATAACCTCTGTATCAAACCCTACATTGAGTTGTGTGTTAGTACACAACTCAATGTAGGGTTTGATACAGATACATTTCAACCCAGTTCTTTTGCATAATGAACTCTAAAATCTTCTCAATATCCAGCAGTGGAGTGGCATCAACCATATACTTGGTAAAGCAACAGATTTGGCTCACGGTTTCTTCACGAGAAAGTAGAGTAGAATAAGTTTCCCAAAATGACTTAAAATGAGCACGCGGACGGCTGCGACAAATACCAAATCTCTGCTATATGAGTCATTTTCAAAATACATGTACATAATTAAGGGCTTTAATTAAAACAAAACTTAATTGATTCCTTTGTGCAACAATGTTACCCATATCTTTTGTATGAATAACTTTCGTAACACAAAAGAAGCGATCGTAATTTTGTTTTTATTAAGCCTTTAACTATGTAGTCCATCGATGTGTACAAAGCGTTGAAGTGTGTATCCTCTGTCAGCAGGACGTGCTGGCGCTGGACCCGTCGCAGCTGGCGCAGCTGATGCCGGGCGGCGAGGCGCCGGCGCTGCAGCAGGTGGCCGTGCAGGTGGAGGGCGAGCCCGGCGAGGACGCCACGCAGGTCATCGCGCAGCTCGTGCAGGCGGACCTGCCCTCGCCAGGTACACTCACATGTCAGCAGGACGCGCTGGCGCTGGACCCGTCGCAGCTGGCGCAGCTGATGCCGGGCGGCGAGGCGCCGGCGCTGCAGCAGGTGGCCGTGCAGGTGGAGGGCGAGCCCGGCGAGGACGCCACGCAGGTCATCGCGCAGCTCGTGCAGGCGGACCTGCCCTCGCCAGGTACACTCACATGTCAGCAGGACGCGCTGGCGCTGGACCCGTCGCAGCTGGCGCAGCTGATGCCGGGCGGCGAGGCGCCGGCGCTGCAGCAGGTGGCCGTGCAGGTGGAGGGCGAGCCCGGCGAGGACGCCACGCAGGTCATCGCGCAGCTCGTGCAGGCGGACCTGCCCTCGCCAGGTACACTCACATGTCAGCAGGACGCGCTGGCGCTGGACCCGTCGCAGCTGGCGCAGCTGATGCCGGGCGGCGAGGCGCCGGCGCTGCAGCAGGTGGCCGTGCAGGTGGAGGGCGAGCCCGGCGAGGACGCCACGCAGGTCATCGCGCAGCTCGTGCAGGCGGACCTGCCCTCGCCAGGTACACTCACATGTCAGCAGGACGCGCTGGCGCTGGACCCGTCGCAGCTGGCGCAGCTGATGCCGGGCGGCGAGGCGCCGGCGCTGCAGCAGGTGGCCGTGCAGGTGGAGGGCGAGCCCGGCGAGGACGCCACGCAGGTCATCGCGCAGCTCGTGCAGGCGGACCTGCCCTCGCCAGGTACACTCACATGTCAGCAGGACGCGCTGGCGCTGGACCCGTCGCAGCTGGCGCAGCTGATGCCGGGCGGCGAGGCGCCGGCGCTGCAGCAGGTGGCCGTGCAGGTGGAGGGCGAGCCCGGCGAGGACGCCACGCAGGTCATCGCGCAGCTCGTGCAGGCGGACCTGCCCTCGCCAGGTACACTCACATGTCAGCAGGACGCGCTGGCGCTGGACCCGTCGCAGCTGGCGCAGCTGATGCCGGGCGGCGAGGCGCCGGCGCTGCAGCAGGTGGCCGTGCAGGTGGAGGGCGAGCCCGGCGAGGACGCCACGCAGGTCATCGCGCAGCTCGTGCAGGCGGACCTGCCCTCGCCAGGTACAGGAGCATGTCAGCAGGACGCGCTGGCGCTGGACCCGTCGCAGCTGGCGCAGCTGATGCCGGGCGGCGAGGCGCCGGCGCTGCAGCAGGTGGCCGTGCAGGTGGAGGGCGAGCCCGGCGAGGACGCCACGCAGGTCATCGCGCAGCTCGTGCAGGCGGACCTGCCCTCGCCAGGTACAGGAGCATGTTTTACCTTCAATCTAAATAAGTTTCTGTCAAAAAATTAATTTTTGTGACAAGCTTTTATAGCCGACTACTTTTCTTTGGATATTCATCAAATGCTCACTGAGACGATTCTAAAGAGCCCAAACTCGGTAGGATTGCTTTTTATATTGTAGAGTTCCTATGGCCACCTTCCGGTTCCATCATCAGATCAGCCCCATGGTACCATATTATTGTATTGTCATCAAAGTTAAGTAAGTATGCAAAATTTCAGCTCAATCGGTTGACGATATCTGCTTTAAAATTGAGTTGCAAGATTCCACCCGAACAAACATACTTAGATACATACATACATACAATGCAAGTTAAATAAAAGCTTGTAAAATAAACCTCATTCCATATTCAATTGGTCGAATTATACTTTAAATGAATGAATCTGGGGGTACAGCAGTCTGGGTTGTTTGTGGATAGAGAGCTTGTTTTAATATACTGTACTCGAAACTCCTACTTTCTTGTAGTTTCCATTTTTTTTTTTACATTTTTCCTTATTTATATCTTAAAATACACTTTTAATATGTTTTCTTTGAGGACTATGTATTCTTAATATTGGTAGAAATTAAGTTCATATTACTGTAATAGTTAAGTACTTATCCTTTCTGAAAAAATGACTGACTGATGATTTTCTTTCGGCGTTTCTTCTTGTGAACTGACGGTGGCCTACTTTCTGAATAAAGTTCATTATTTCAAGTGCTCTTAAGGTATGGACAAACGCTTGAGAACGGTATTAGACTTGAGCGTAGTTTATTAATACGGACCTAAGAAGCCCCCTTTTAATAATAATTTTCCTTGTTTTCAGGCGGCACGCGGCGGGTAGTACTCCTACTGCCAGACGGCAGCTTTACCATGACGGAGCTGGATAAAGAGCAGTACGAATCCATCACAGAAGCCAGCAAAGCGCAGGAGTGAAGGAGCCGTAAGACTGAACACGAATACGAGGACATTCAACACATACTTTAAAACCCCTTTGCAGTAGCGGGCTATGGGATTTTTCTTTTTATCCAAGATAGAGGGGTCCTTGGAACCTTCGAAGGAGTCAGTCTGCTGGACTATATTGAGGATGGCAACAAATATCAACCCGAAGGTACATTCGTTTAATTAGATATATTAGATAATCAATTACAATTGTCAATTTTGCATCCCTCAATGTTAAGACTGCACCGAGCGAAATGTGAAAAAATAGGCAGTTGCCGTTAAGTAGATAACGTCAACACTAATTGTTTAATCCATTTCTAAACTATATATTTAACATTTCGAAGAACGTGTTAACAACTTCTCCGTGGAAAAATTATAAGATTATTAATATTTTACCCTAGAGAACTAAGTAAAGTTGGACGAAAATTGTAAAATCGTAAGCTGGCGTTAAGTGTTTTTTTATACTTTAACAATGGAAATCTATTCTGATTCACAGTTCAAAAAAAAGATGAATGTTTACATTACAATTTGACCGCATCAAATATTTCAATTATTGTTTGGTATTAAAGGTCCAGATTTATCAAAAAGTGCTTTTAATTCTCCATACATTTTTACTATGGCGGCCGCGCGCCGATTTAAATACGCATTCCCCGCGCTCTATGGTTCAGTCGCAAACGCTCGGCGCCCTCTTAATAACAAAAGAATAGCACTTATGTCCTAGCTATCCATATTGTAAATACGATGTTTTAGTTTTATTTCACGGTTGAATTGGTATTGGAACTACTGACTACTTTGTTGGAGTTAGTTATAGAATGAGAACTGGCCGGAAAATAGCATTGGTTATTTTATCCTCCCTAAGGCGGAAAGCGCAAACGAAACGGCGGGAGAAGCCCTATAATTATAAAAAAAATCCTGTGTGGAAAATTGACAATTGCAAACGAACATTTAATTTTTCCCCGAGCTTGATGCGGTCGCTGGCGGCGCCACCGACCACACAGCTATTGTAAGATAAAATCCGGGAGCGGTAATAATACTACTTACTAGTTATATAATAAAATACGATTCTAAGTGAAGTACTGCAAATATGGAGAGTTTTGTATATAGAGAAGTGTGGTCGGCTATTTGTACAGTTGGTACATGGTTGAATGGTTACGTTCATATAATATCTAGGAAATAATATTGTATTTGACCAGATAATGTGGAATTAAAGGTGGTATAAAATTGGTAATGCCTTTACAGACATCGTGAAAATTTTATGGGCGATTATTATAGTAGTTTAATATGTAGTCTGTTTGTCTTTATACAAGTTTTATAGAAGATAAACGAGGGCGCCGTTCATCTTACAATGAAAGTACCATAGTCTTATTTAGCGAATATCTCTCTTTTGAAACATTGATATGGTAATGTTAATGTAACCTAATTCCAAAGACGTCTTAGATATGTGGGTGATAAAGCTTTTACGATGTCTGCTCATTTCAGTAGCATAATATATTACGTTGCCAAACACTCGCTATTGAAGCTTAATATTAGTGTAGCTAAACTTTAATGGAAAATTTAGATAGCAACATAAATTACTGAACACTAATAATTCTGTGTCAATGTCATGAATTCATATTTAATTTATTTATTTTTAAGGACATCTAATTCAAGTTATCCATACTAGAAAGTAAATAACATATCAATCAATATTGTTAAAGCTCGTCTCTTGATATTAAAGCGTAATGCTCGGCCCTTTCCATTAGTCTTTGTATAAGTACGTCCCCCTGTATAATACTCTCGATTTAAATGCTCTTCTTTCGGGCTTCACAAAGACACAGCCTAATTGCTTCACTTTCTCTGCTCCGTTTCAGCGGACAGGCAGCCTAAGGGTGCGTCTCCGGGAGCGTTCAAGTATTACGTAACGCAATTTTTGAAGAGATTTGACCCTCCCTCCCCCCTTGTAACGCGCCGTACCGTTTTTCTGTACCCCCCCTCCCGCTCTCTAAACGTTACGTAACACCATAAGTGACACAAAAAGTGACCATTTTTACCTAAAAGTCACGAAAGATATATGTTAAAATGATTAAAATGACGACCAGACCAATACAATTGAGGGATTCCCCGTAAAATAAACGACAAGGGTTGCCAACATGGGCGTTTTAAATCCCAATCTTTTTATAAAAAAAGAAACAATATTACGTAACGTGTTGTAAGAAAGACCCTCTCCCGCCCCTGTAACGCATCGTAACGTTTTATGAGACACTCCCTCCCCCCTAAATTGTGTTACGTAATACTTGAACGCCCCCTCCACTGAAGCGGAGCGGAGCGGAGACGTGCGGAATCGACCAATCATACAAGTGAGGCGGAGCCGAGATACAGATTTTAACTCATAGTGCAGGCTACAAGGAGATGTTCGTTTGCAAAAATAGCGCACCTCAATCTGACTTCTGATATATATTGTATAGATCCCAGACATCCTACAAACAAATGTTGCCGACCAGTTTTGTGGTCCCCCTCCCCCCACCACGGCAATTAAAAATGGCATACAAATTAAAAAAAAAAGTCATCAAGCCATGCCTTGTGGGGTATCAAATGGAAGGGCTTATTGAGTAGATCACGAATATATAGCACACTATAACATTTCTTACACTTTCTCTAAGATTTTTTTGAAATTTTACTAAAATGCTCCATTTTCGAGTTAACTTTAACCCGTCAAGCGTCCAGTAGACTAACGTTAGTCTACAGCAATTTTGTGCCGGTAGCGTCCAGTAGACACACGCTAGTCTACAGCCCAAACCGCTCATTGGATCAATTTCTCTGCATCGATTCGTTATGGTGGCAGCTTGATAGATATTTTACTATCCAACAACAGCTATCAGAGCACACAAATTTGATTTTTAACCAATCAGAATCCTCAATAGTGACGCGTAAATATTTTTTTTTCTCCACATTGGCGGAATTCGTCCGCCATTTCGAAAATCACTTGCATTTGAGGTGTCGTGTCGTGTAATAAATATGTCCAAATCTTTTAAACGGAAAGTGTTTATATTATGTATTATATATGAAATTACTGGCAATTAAATAAGGTTTTTGTTTTTAATGTTAAATTTAGCCGCACGACATTGTTTCCTAGTGAAAAAAGTCCTCAAGTTTGAATGACGCAATAATTTTGCAATGATGGCCGTCGTAATTCATTTGTTTCCTAATTTTCAATTGTTCAAAACCTTACGAACAAATAATAGTTTTATAATACACTTTCTCAGGATTTCATTTCATATATTAGATTGGTGTAAGGTCTTGGGAATTTTGATAGATTTATGATTTTGTTCAAACAGTGCTCAATTTCGCGGCAAATCCGCCATGACAGTTGCGACTTGGACGGCGCAAGTTTGTAGCGTGCGCGCACGTTCTCGTGAATAAATATTTGTTGTGAAGTAATTATTAGGTGTTTAGAGGTGAATTTACGTAAAATTGACGCATAAACTAGCCAGTATCATTTTAGTGTATGTAAAATGTGATATGTGGTTTTAAATTGAGTGTAAATTGTGAATGATTAGTGACGGATGTGACGGAAATCGAACATCTTGGAATATAAATAAATCTACATCTCACTACAAGTAAGTGCGGCTATTATAACATATTGTGCCGAATTCCAAATTTATCTAGCTCTCTAACGATATATAACACATCTCATATAATTATTCTCGGGGTAGGTAAAATTCCCATCTTTAGCGGAAATTCAGCCGTTTCTTGTTTGTATGGGACATTTCGCGGTGTTTTGTTCTAGGGAGGTCTGACACTTGACGGGTTAAACCACTATAGATTGAAAACTAATGAATATATTTTTATAATTATTATTTTTAATAACTAACAATAGTCCATTGTTTTTGTTTGATTTTGTTACAAGTTTTTACAATTCTTATTTACACAATTGAGGGATCACGAAAGAAAAACCGTTTTCTTGGGTGCCATTTAGCTGCACGAAGTCTTGGCGAAAATATATGTGATATTTTACCAGGGTTGCACTAAAACTGGTTGGCAACATTTGTTTGTAGGATTTCTGGGATCTATACAATATATATCAGAAGTCAGATTGAGGTCCGCTATTTTTGCAAACGGAACTCCACTGAGAGTCCGGTCTATCAGCTGATTGGTCTATTCCGCACGTCTCCGCTCCGCCTCGCTTCAATGGAGAAGCACTCTTGTTGTACTCGTCACATTATACTCCACATGACTTAATACACACGCTATTAATTACGATTTGATATATGTACTAGCGATAAAATTAAAAACACGTTTATAAACAAAGGAAGGACGTCGTGTAGTAATTGTTTCTCCAATTTATCCTCGACTATTGTAAAACCTGTAACTTTCATGACATTAGCACTATAGGATGTATTTACGCAAAGATTAAGGATATCAATGGGCAAGCAGCATAAATAGCAAAGGTTTGGTAGAAGTTAAATAATTGACTGCTAGTTTTTAAAATTATTTAGCCACTTATATTTGTAGTATTCCACATACATTAAGGACTGTAACATAGTTTATACTAGGTTCTCTTGTCTTTATGTGTAGTTTAAATGACATTAATTTTCGATCTGTAGAGCTCAGACTATATTATATCATTTGAAAACTCCTAAAGTGGGCTCGAGCGTAAAATAATATTGCCGTTTTTAATTTGATCAATAACTTTGATCGTATTAGATGTATAATATAATTAATATAGTATGTAAAGTATTTTTGGTTTTATATACCTGTAACTATTTTAAATAAACATTATTTGCGACAAAAGTGTTTTATTTCGTTTGTTTGAGACTATATATTTATATAAATATTCAACATTAAATCAGCTTAGGTTCAGTTCTTTCACATTCACAACTCGCAGTGACGCGTAGTGCCCACCTCTACGGACATGTCACGACTTCGACGACAAGCGGCGACCATACGAGTGAGTGAGACACCGCGTTCGGACCTTTCGCTCCCTCTTACGGCCGCCGCTTACCGCCGAAGTCGTGGCAAGGGCGTTAACGTGCGCGTTCACTAGGCGTGACTGCGCTATGAACTGTGCTTGGATGTGGAACTGTGCGATGCAACCAAATATTTTTGTATGAAATTGGATGTATGCCGCGTCGCCTGTGGCACATTGGTTGATAACTCGGTCGTTAGCCCGCAGTCGGTATAACGACCAGTGAAACTCATATTTGGTCCATATGGTATGCGTTCTTGAATAACAAACTACCGCACCCAGCATGCGGTCGATCCGATCGCTCTACGAGTACAGTCTGACAAAAAAGAGTAGAAATTAAAAAGTGGCAACTGTAGTGTCGCCCCTTTATAAATTATAAAGGGGCGACACTACAGTTGCCACTTTTTAATTTCTACTCTTTTTTGTCAGGCTGTACATACCGTTAGACCGATACCCGTAGGGCGGGCTTTTATGCAGGCCCTAGACCTGGTTAAATAAATTAGCATTATTTTAGCATCCGGCATAATTCCATAAAAGTGAGCATGCTCTAGCACAGAGATCGCGCATTTCCACTGCAGCGCAGTGCATACAATTTCATGCAAAAAAGATGACAAGCGCGCTCACCTTAATTCGGATAGTTGGGGGATGACATATATTGTTGTATCTGAACGTACCCTCAAAATGTCGCTGTCATTGACACGTGAATTCTTGTCTTGTGACATATTAAATGTCATTTTTGCAATGCAACTTTTTGTTTTGAATGTGAAATACAGTTGAAATCTAGTTTCTATGTAAAATATAATTAATAAAAGTGAGGTCTTATAGTTTGTTACATTTTATTTTAAAACGATAAAGCAGTACCTTTAGTATCTTGTGATAAACGCACAGAAATACAAAGTTTAGAAAGAATATTTAAATTAACATAAATATTCCGTAGCTTTCCGACGCTTACCTTCGATCTTCGTGGCATGAAGTTTCGTAAATAATGGAAAGTAAAGCTAATTGTATATTTTTTCTTGAAGACGTTACGACAAACCGCAGAAAACTTTTTGAAGAAGCCATAACTTCCGCTAAATTTGGTAAAGTGCTTTACATTATGAAAGAAGAATTGAACGAACTGCCTGAATTGTCTCAAGATCTGAGCTCAGTGGACAGACAGTACATGAAAATGATCAGTTTTTTATATGCAAAAAATGTGGAGTGTTTAATTGAAAGTATTTCATCTCTACCCAACTGGCAAAATGTACCTGCTACTATAATCCTAGATGATTTAAGCCTGTATTGCAGCCCTGATAGAATTCAAAATGCTTGTGGTGTGGTTGCATATCTCTTGGACACTGTTCGCAGCTGTGCCAGAGCTTTGAAAATGCCTTGTAGATTGTTAATATCAATCACTAAGGGCTCTGTTGGAAATGAATACTGTGATACTTTAAAGGAATTGTACAGTTTAACACTTTAATTTTTAAGTATACTAGGTATTTGGAAAAACTATATTTTAGGGTTATTCAAATGAAGAATTAAAAGACTGCATGAACTCATAAATTTGTTTCATTTTGGAACCCTTAAAAAGGTCTGTCCTCTAGATTAGCCACCCATTTTCTTTATGGAGGTCACAAAGAAAGTTAGATCTTATTTTTTTATATTACATATGTAAGTGTTACTAATTTATGGCACATCATGTTAGTTAACCTACCAGCTTTTGTTCAGTTGATGCAACTTTTGCTTTGGGACTTCAAGTATACAATTTGCAAAGAATATCTCTTTATGAGGCAGACTATAAGAAGGGTGGGCTCCTGGACTCAACACACATCAATTCTAATGTAAAAAGCTAACAAGTGACTTCAATGAGTAAAAGATAAATATGGATAAATGTAAATCAAAATCATAGTAAAAGGAATCAATTTTGAAAACTATTTATTTACATAATATGTTATAATTTTTTTTAGCCTTAATAAATAAATAAATGTGAATAATTATGATTGTACAGTAGAGAAAACAGTCACATTTCAAATAGCATTTACATACCATTATTATCTTTTTTTTTTTGTAACATTTCAGGATTCTTTTAGAAATCATTAGTTTAACACTTTCACACTCGACAACCCGCTGAGCAGGCTGTAACGAGAAACAAATTTGCCTGGTGGGCTCTGCAGGTTTCTGAGGTATTCCATTTTTTTTGGTTGTGAAAGTGTTAATTTACAATGTTTACAGTTTTCATAGTCTTTAGTGCCTATTAATGATACTTATGCCATGTGAAGCCTGTATACATATTTTTATCAGATCACCTGAATTTCAAAACAATATATAGCACAAAGAAGACGAAAATCGAGAAAAGGAATAGATATAAAATGTAGTAGTTGTGGTTGCCTTTGCCTAGTCTTAGCACTCGTCCCATAGTTTTTCCAAGAAAGCCAGAGCTCCTATCAACGTCGTCATCGAGTCCACGTAAAATCTTGTCTTGGAATCGGACTTCATTGCCTATTTCGATAGACATATGCTTCAGAGTACTGATTTTGCCACTAAGCTCTTCTGCCATTTGATCATTCTCATGCGCCACAGCATCTTCAGTGGCGACTCTTGGAATTGGCTGGTACTGATACCCGTCTCGCGCTCGTCTCATACTGCTTCGTCCCGCCGTCTTGCTGGATTGTTCTTAAAAGTAAAATTGGATTACGAGAACGTATCTAAGTTCCGTTATGTGATTCGACGAGCTTCACTGGTTTTTGTTTGGGCGTGAATAAGTTACTGTTAAACAATAATTTCGTAGAATAGTATTGTAATGTTAAAGAACTGTAGATAATTACTATCCGATTCAATTCGTCAACAATTTTTGGCAACAACTAGACCATTATGACAATTCATTGACAAATCACCATTTGCGTTTTGTTTTCATAAAAATAAAAGTTATTGAGCGTAAACTTGAGAATAAAGATTGGCAATACCAAAGCTTACTATATTTGAATGTTGTTTAATTTTTATATTTTGTGACTAAATTTACTGGCGTAATTAAGACTTTGGATATGCTTTGGATTGGTTTTTATTTTAAAGAAACAAGCTTAAGGTTAGACGAAACGCTAAATGACAGTTTCGGTTCGTTCAGAAATTGTATTCTATTATAAAAATCGGTTCAGAGGGATCTACAACTTTTCTGAATCGGACAGAAACCTAATGTCGCGCCTTCTGTCAGCGTCCAATAATATGGATTCGCAACCCTCATGCGGTTATTAATTACACTTTCCTAAATTAGTCACTGACGAGGGGGGTTACAGCAATATGGCGATAGCTCCATCTCACTCCTTCGTATGGCTACATCCCTCTCGTTGCTGCAAAGGGCCGGCAGCATGGTACAGCTTCCCCCAGATTATATTGAATGTAATATATTATAATATAAGCTGCCCCCTTAATCCGATCCAGCGTAGCGCAAGTCTTGAGAAATGGATGACGTTACACCACCATGACGTCTGACCTGATGTTTAAGTAATCATTATTTGAATATCTTTTAAATGCTATTCAAATGGCTAGTATCTATTTACGTATAATTCGACCATCACACTATCAGTGGGGATTTTACCGTTGCGTCCAGTTTGGGAAATAAGTAAATTCCAAATTACCTTGCTTGCGGATGGCGGATGCTCCTCCTATAAAGGGAGTAGATTAGATATAACAATAATAAAGAATACTAGATTGGACTGTTTTATTCATTGCTTAGGTATACAACATTAAAGTCAATTAGTTACATTTGGTTACAAGTATGTCATGATCATGACAATCGGTGATGTGCGTAGGTGATACATAAAAATCAATGTATTGTAAGAATTTAAAAAGGCAAATGGTTAATAAAATCAATTAATTAACTCAATCGTGAGAATAAAATCCACAAATGTTAAACAAGTTTTGAAATTGTTTATGTAATAATATTTATGGATAAAAATCATTCTTAAAATTTAGCAAATATTACAAAGCTAGAATAAACAATTATTTATGCTTCTTGTATCCATAGTAATTAAAAAGACCATAATTTGCTAACATAAGACCTTTCTAAATATTTTGGGGAATGTATTGCACCAGTGTTAATTATTGATTCCTGATAGTTACAACATTGTTCTGTGACATCTGCCGCCGATCTCCTATGGCACATACATAACCACCAGTTATTCTATGTCTATATCACAAAAAAGCAAATATAAACTGTTAAAGAACCCCAAAACATACACCATTTGTACTAAACAAGAAAAGTCTATCGCAAACTCTACCTACACACTTATTTACAGTTTTCTAATTCATAAATCAGTCCATTAATAAAATACAACAATACAATCAATACGACAACATATGGAGTCTTACTAATATAGGCAACAGTGTTACAAACAGACAAACATAATCATTCAATGTCACGATAAGTAAATGTCCCAGAACTTAAATAATAGATCCACAAGTCTAGCCTCGAACTCTACACTATCTGTATCTAATCTAATATTTACAACAATTGACATGATTTATCAAGAAACTTTTTTATTTGAATGGTAGTCCTAGTACATGTAGAATCATATTTTGGCTGAAACAGCTATTCTATCCACTAACAACAATTATTTTGCAACTGATAGCTTACAATTAGTTTTGTAGAAAAGTAGGCTAGAGTCGTGCACAGTACAACAACCAACGGATTCACAGAAACACTCATATGATCTAATATCATAAATGACAGCACGCCACGAACGTTCGAGGCAAGCCTCGTATTTTCAGCAACAGGCACTAAAGTTTCACAGTATGTTCTGATGGTGAAATCAGGATAAGAATGACGTACCCACCAGATTGCCTTGTTACTGACCTTTGATACATACCTACTAGTGAAGTATTGTTCTCTCATGGGAATGTGGCCCAATGATCTTTATACAGGGAATATTCCATATACAAGAAACATAGTCATAAATTCATTATAGACTATTCCCAGTGTGGGGAATATTCCCAGGAACGGCACATCACTAGTTACATAGTTATAGGCAAACATCGTGAACTCTCACGCAATTCATGGCCAACTCTAGGGAGGTTATGAGGGAATTACCATCTGTAATAGACTCTACTACAATATATCCTCAGTTTACCGTGGATAGGCTTGTTACCGATGTCATGTTATAGCCAAGAAGCCTATATCTTATACTGCAGAATGCAATCGACCATTAACGACAGAAATATTTGACACATTTCTCTCTCTTTATTTCATCTTAAACCTTTACTGCATACAAAATAATTTATGGCTGTTATAATTTATAACCTTGTATAACTGAATATGAAAAAATATTACAGTAATTCATGTCGCAGAGGGTTAAAAGGCGCCGCAGTATATTGGAATTGGTTATTTAACGTGAATTTGTCGACATAATCCTGTGTCCTTCATAAACTTCTTGGTCATCGCAAAGCCCAGCTTTTATCAAGTATTATACATTATATTCATAAGACTTAATGGCCACGATTCTGTCACTATTAATAATATGCATATCGGAAATAAAGGAGATTCGCCTTACTTTATTTCTGTAGTTTTCTATTAATTTACCTAACATTTATTTTACAAATTGACAGTGACTTATAAATATATGTTTTAGTATTTATCCATAACACAGTATTTAGGCAGAGTCGAGTTGAGTGAAAATGTGGTATAAGTAGAAAATATACATCTAATTATATTTTTCAAGTACTCAGAGTACTGGATCATTTGTAACTAAAATAATATTCAACTATTGTTAAATAATTTTGATTATCGCAATCGAACGCGGCTTTAACATAGATAGATTATTTACAACGTACATTACTTTTATAATGTCACAGGCGTCATAGCATGCATGCGAATAAATTGCCATCAAATACATCCGTCTCTTTTTATTCCATACAGTGAGGGAGATGGATAACGATATGTCGCATGAAGTCGCGGCTAGTTATGCTAGCCCGATTGTAGCTGTTCTTGTGACACGTAAATGTCAATCGAAACGCGTGCAGTTCATTAGAGTTCCTAATATCCAATTAGCACACAGAGATGTATGTCATACAGCTTTAATGAAGATTAAAATAATGTTAAACGTCTGTATACTTTAGATACTTAGGTAATAGATCATCAGTCTGACCACTTGAGTTCTTCAATTTAGATAGATGGCTATATAGTCTCATATAATTAAGTTAGTCATAGTTATAAATTCAAATGATCGCCACCATACCGTAGCGGTACAGATGTAGTGGCATTTACAGGGTCGGGGGAGGCGGTCGAACGGTAGACGACGATGGATCGCGTGCCAAGAAGAAAATATACATCAAATTTTAAACCCAAAGCCTGACCAGAAATATATGAGGATTGTCAAGAGGGCGCTATTTATACGATTTATATGGCAACAATTTTGCAACCAAACGCAACCGCACTATAATGACATTAGTTTAAATACCTGTCAGTTCCTCTGGTAACCTCGTAATATCATTTAATGGAATGCACTCCTGACTGTTTTTCGTGTCGTAGTAAACACGCGTACATCTTATTTATAATATTACGTTCACGACTGTAAATGGCTTTCGGCATTTTCTTTGGATGCTAAATATTTGTCTTTTAAAGAAACCACCACGAATGACATTGACATTGTTGACAAATCATTGCCAGGGTAAGAATTTAGTTCCAGCGAAATTCCGCAATATGGAATCATTTCTGGTCAGGCTTTTATATGTGCAGCAATCGGATCATATACTATTATTATATTCCCGTAATTTCTTCACTCCGGTATTCAAGCTCGGGTGTCGCGCGACAGACGCGGCCGCCGCTTCGGCCGGCTGCGTCATATGTGCACCGGCACGTGCAGTAGCAACGCGTCGCGGCGCGGAAACTCCTCCGCGCACATCTCGCACTTGAAGGGGCCGCCATCTTGCGCGGGGGGCGAGGGGGGTGAGGGGGGCGGGGAGGGGGAGGGGGCGGGGGGAGAGGGCGTGGCCGAGCGCGGCCGGATGGCGCGCAGGTCGTCGGCCGGGTGCCGGGGGGGGCGGCGCCCGCGGACCTGTGCACACTAGATGTTAGCTCGGCGGTCTTACAACGAAAATAGACTAGAGATGGGCCGATTATTCGGCGAGTTTTTCGATGTTTGTATTCGGCCGATTAGTTTAGTTACATTGCCGAATAAATAACGATCGTAAGTTGTTTCGTAATTCATCGGATTGTGATCTTATTTCAGCATTCTAAGCAACTGTCAAAAAGAGATAAATATGCGTCAAAATATAAAAACAATTATTTTGCAAAAAACCATAGGTTAGGTAAGAAAAACCAGAGGTTGGTCAATTACCCCTAAAACCTAAAACAAACACGACAAATCAAATGGTGCGAGCGTGAGGTGTCCGAAACACGTGCACGGAGCGCTGACCGCATACCTGTCAAAACCTATTTCTAGCGATTCCGCGCAACCGAATATTCGGTTCGGTAAGAGCTGAACGTATTCGGCCCATCTCTAGAAAATAGTATATCACGTAGAGATTCCTCTCTGCACAGAAAGTTAAAGTTATCGGCATATTCACCTGTTTGGTCCGGGCGCGTATGTCGTCCGTGTGTATCATGCGCGGGCGGGGCGCGGGCGCGGCGCGGCGGCGGCGGCGGCGCGGCGGGGAGGGGGGCGAGGGGGGCGATGGGGGGGGAGGGGGGAGCGCGAGGGGGGGAGGTGGACAAGCCGCGCTCCCACGAGTGCCGCGGGGACACCTCCGACTTTATTTTCCGCCGCCGCTTGTATTTCCGAGGGCCGGTCTGTTGGAACGATATCGTGGATTAATAAATTCGTTTTTTTTTTTTTTTTTTTATGTCATAGGGGTTGCCCCCTATGATATAAAAAAAAAAGATGAGCAAACGTATCGCCTGATGGAAAGCGATACCAGAGGAGTCACAAGTGCTTGCCTACCCGGAGGACGAAGATAGAATGCCTGTATGCTAGTAATTTCACCGGCTATCTTACCCCCACACCGGAACACAACAATGCGAACATTGCTGTTTGGCGGTGGGTTAGCAGGCAAGACGGTAGTAACAATCCGGACGGACCCTGCACGAGGCCCTACTACTCCAAAAGTTTGAATTGAACACAACACCCCTCTAATACAACTCAAATGATGAGCTCACCCTGGTGCTTCCCACATCCTGAGTAACTTTAGCTCGACCAGGGCCGTAAATCCAAAAACGAACCGTCAACCGATGCAACGCGGAAGTCGAAGCTTCGCGTAGAACTAAAGGTGCGTTTCGCAACCAGGCATTCAAAAACATGAATCTAATGGTCGCAGAGCGAGCCCATGAGACTCTTCCAACATCTGATACTTTACAAGCAACCCACATACTCACTCCTGCGACGCTGTTTCCTCATTGGACGTTCTCCCAGTGTGGGCGGAGCCACAGCAATTCTATTTTACCTCAAGTTCTCGCTCCTACTTCTACCATAAGGTAGAACATCAGTTCAACATCACTTTCTTTCTCTCTTCCTCTCTCAACATTACGCTTTGACCTTTCACCTGCGCTTGCCATACTAATCTATCCATACTATCCATCCATACTAATATCATAAATGCGAAAGTGTGTCTGTCTGTCTGTCTGTTACCTCTTCACGCTTAAACCGCTGAACCGATTTAGATGAAATTTGGTATATAGATAGTTTCAGTCCCGGGGAAGGACATAGGATACTTTTCATCCCAAATAAATTTAGTGTTCCCGTGGGATGAGCGGGTAACACCGCGGGGCACAGCTAGTACTTAATATTATAAATGCGAAAGTGTGTCTGTCTGTCTGTCTGTTACCTCTTCACGCTTAAACCGCTGAATCGATTTTGATGAAATTAGGCATGGAGATAGTTTAAGATCCGAGGAAGGATATATGTAGGATAGTTTTCATCCTGGAAATTATCCCTAAAAAGATTTTAGTGAGTAAGTAATTCATGATGACATTGATGACCCTGTCGAAAATGTAATTATTAGACCAAAAGCACAATTGCTCTTACATTTGCTTAGGCGCTCTTAATAATCCCTTTTATTAATTAAGGTGATTAGGCGGATATCTATCGTGTTGTACGAGGTTGCTTCCATGCTTCCAAGTTCCACGCGGACGTAGTCGCGGGCAAAAGCTAGTCAAATGTAATACTTAGTTATGAACTCTCTAGTGGTTAGGGCATGCGACTTTCAATCCGGAGGTCGCGGGTTCGAACCCGGCCCGTACCAATGAGTTTTTCGGAACTTATGTACGGAATGTCATCTGATATTTACCACTCGCTTTTCGGTGAAGGAAAAACATCGTGAGGAAACCACCTAAGCCCAATAAGGCCTAGTTTCCCCTCTGGGTTGGAAGGTCAGATGGCAGTCGCTTGCGTAAAAACTAGTGCCTACGCCACATCTTGGGATTTAGGTAGCCGACCCCGATTGAGAATTCATTCTCAAAAAATGGGACAAAGGCTAGGAGGATGATGATGAACTCTCACCTGCGGCTGCCGTTTGAGAGCGGTGTTGGCGTCGCAGTGCTGGATGAGGTGCTGCACCAGTTCCGCGCTCGTGTGCTGCGTCCGCCCGCACACGACGCAACAGAAAGCCGGACCACCTGGAAGATACACCGTTAAAATCATATGCAAGTTGGTACCGCAGCAGTACATTACGTAACAAGGGTGGTAAACTAGGAATTGCAAACGAGTGGCTTTAATGACACGAGTTTGGAATTGCTTTACCACCAGAGTCACGTACGACGTTTTTCATCACACTTTGGAGGGAATAAAACAAAAGTAGTGGTAGTCAATACCAAATTTACTTACCGCCCTTGGGCGTAATATACGACTTACCGCCCTAGGGCATAATATACGACTTACCACCCTAGGGCGTAATATACGACTTACCGCCCTAGGGCGTCGAATCTGAATATTGTCAATAAAGACTGTCATGATTGTCCCCGAAATCTCAAAACGACGTGGACTTCATTCCTAATTAATTACATAATTTCACAAATAAAAGGAGTATAATTGAATGCTTTTTAGGGTTAAAGTAGGAATCCTTTTTTGATCCCCGAATTCATACATTACATACCTACCTAGGACGGTGAATAAGTGATTTTTTCAAATCGTGCCGGTCAGCGCCATGAATATACGATCTGGGGCTTTACGAATTACCGCCCGTGGTTTGTCTAAAGTTTTACATTTTGCCTTGGCCGGGAAGTGAGATTTCTCCCCGCGTAGCGAGCAGTAAATCCCACTTACAGCCTAGGTTGACGTAGTAGCATTAGGTAACAAGGGTGGTAAACAAGGAATTACAAACGTGTCTATTAGAAGCCCGAAGCCGAAGGCGACGTACGACGTTTGTTTTTCATCACACTTTGGAGGAAATAAAACAAAAGTAATAAATAGTAGTCAATACCGAAATTACTTACCGCCCTAGGGCGTAATATACGACTTACCGCAGGGTTGTCTAGCATGCAAACCCTTAAAGTGTGATAAAAATTACTTACCGCCCTGGGGCGTAATTTAGTACTTACCGCCCGCTTTTCTAGCATGTAAACCCTTGTTTACAAGTATAATATGATAAGAGGTTTTTAGGGAAAGAGGTATTAATTAAAAGGCGGAGCGAAGGTTTGAATAGATCGGAAGCCCCTTTAATAATCGAATCCTTTGTTTATATACATTTAGGTTAACGCTGTACAAGCAATATGCGTGTATGTTGCAGTCAACCAAAGTAGAATAGAATAGAATAGAATATTCTTTATTGCACACCTCAACAGGAAATAAATACAAACAAATTACAAGTAACATTCAAGAGAGGTAAACAACAGGCGGTCTTATCGCTAAAGAGCGATCTCTTCCAGACAACCTTTGGGTAGCGAAATTAAATAAAAACGTCAGAAATGAGTAGGCGATGCAAAAGTAATCATGGGATCTGTAGAAAAAATTAAAAAAAACTACTAAAATCCATACTAATATTATAAATGCGAAAGTGTGTCTGTCTGTGTGTTACCTCTTCACGCTTAAACCGCTAAACCGATTTAGATGAAATTTGGTATATAGATAGTTTCAGTCCCGGGGAAGGACATAGGATACTTTTCATCCCGAATAAATTTAGTGTTCCCGCGGGATGAGCGGGTAACACCGCGGGGCACAGCTAGTAATACATAAAGTGTTACTGTTAATTACTAAATGTAGATAGACATTAGCTACATACACAGACCACCCCCACTAGACGGAGCATGTAAGGCGACCCGTAGGCGACCCGCGCGCACCAACGATATGGTACGGCAGAACATTAAAGTATCAACACGGCGGCCACCGTTTAGTTGCGTCCATGTTTATGAGGTCTCTCTACACCACTTAACACTACAATTTACCATGTTATTTATTTAATATCTTTTTTCGTTGACGTACGCATGGATCATAAACAAGGACGCAACTAAACGGTGGCCGCCGTGTTGATACTTTAATGTTCTGCCGTACCATATCGTTGGTGCGCGCGGGTCGCCTCACATGCTCCGTCTAGTGGCGGTTGTCTGTGGCTACATATTACACAAGCAAGTGTGATGAAAACAGACATACCGTTGGCCCTGCGGTCGGGCGCGGAGTGGTGCGAGCGCACGTGCTCGCGCAGCACGACGCGCTGGTTGAATGCGCGCGGTTAAGTGCACCTTGTTGCTATGGTTACGCAAAATTTGTCCCTCGGACAACCTAAGCGTTTAGTATAAAGATGTCACTTGGACAACGGGGACAGAGTAAACAACACAAAAAAGTTGATTCACCCACATATTACACAAGCAAGTGTGATGGAAACAGACATACCGTTGGCCCTGCGGTCGGGCGCGGAGTGGTGCGAGCGCACGTGCTCGCGCAGCACGACGCGCTGGTTGAATGCGCGCGGTTAAGTGCACCTTGTTGCTATGGTTACGCAAAATTTGTCCCTCGGACAACCTAAGCGTTTAGTATAAAGATGTCACTTGGACAACGGGGACAGAGTAAACAACACAAAAAAGTTGATTCACCCACATATTACACAAGCAAGTGTGATGGAAACAGACATACCGTTGGCCCTGCGGTCGGGCGCGGAGTGGTGCGAGCGCACGTGCTCGCGCAGCACGACGCGCTGGTTGAATGCGCGCGGTTAAGTGCACCTTGTTGCTATGGTTACGCAAAATTTGTCCCTCGGACAACCTAAGCATTTAGTATAAAGATGTCACTTGGACAACGGGGACAGAGTAAACAACACAAAAAAGTTGATTCACCCACATATTACACAAGCCAGTGTGATGGAAACAGACATACCGTTGGCCCTGCGGTCGGGCGCGGAGTGGTGCGAGCGCACGTGCTCGCGCAGCACGACGCGCTGGTTGAATGCGCGCGTTTAAGTGCACCTTGTTGCTATGGTTACGCAAAATTTGTCCCTCGGACAACCTAAGCATTTAGTATAAAGATGTCACTTGGACAACGGGGACAGAGTAAACAACACAAAAAGTAGATTCACCCACATATTACACAAGCAAGTGTGATGACAACAGACATACCGTTGGCCCTGCGGTCGGGCGCGGAGTGGTGCGAGCGCACGTGCTCGCGCAGCACGACGCGCTGGTTGAATGCGCGCGGGCACACCGCGCACGCGTACGGCTTCTCACCTGCGCGCAAGAAACACATTACTAACTATTCATTATTCACTCTAGATGGCGTTACTTGAGTGATCATTGATTTTAGGTTTAACTTTTTAGGTTCTTGGTGAAACAAATGAAATAACTCCGTTGCCATTGTTATTTTCAATATCATGTGCACCTTTTAAGAGGCCTTATTCCTTTTAAAAATTATTTTTCTTATATTATGACAAATATACTGATAATTTCAACCAACTTTTTAGGTGAATAACACTTTTCTCCGAGTTCTAGGTATTAACATAGCTATTTCATGCTTTCATTGCGTGCAATCGAAAATAAATTGAAGGAACTAATTTTCCGCGTAAATTTCGTTAATTTCGAGTAGTTTTTGAAACAAAAATTATCAATGAAAAGTTCAAACAATAGGTTTCAAATATATACCAATAAATCTCAATAGCCCTGTTCTAGGTAATAACATCAATAATATGTTAAGAAACATGTTTGATCATAGAGAAAAATGTCTAAAACCATCAGCATTTTAAAAGGAATAAGGCCTTTTAAGTGACGCGCTGAAAAATTGTTGGCACCTACTAAGAAGTTAGAAACTGTCTTCTGCGCCATATTTAACCTGACCACTGACAAGGATTACTTGTGAAGTGGACATTTTTTATTTAAACTTTATTGTACAAAAAAAAAAGAGATACTAGAAGTTGGCACAGATTAGAAATTTAAATATATAGAGCTTCTAAACTTTGCAACGAGCTTTTAGTTCAGAATTTAGCAACATACCATATTATCATATTGTTTATTACGAATCATGTTCATTCTACAATTGATGGTGTGGTAATGATATGTAGGTACAGTCGCCATCAGATATATCGCAGCATATAAGGCGTTCATTAATATATGAACACGACTCTTATTGACTGGGCGTTACAGTACACGTTCAGATATTTATGAACGCCTTATATGCTGAGATATATCTGATGGCCACTGTACATAAAACCCTGTTAGGGCGTTGCAATTTCTTACATACAAAAACATAATTAATTTCAACAATTATGGGTAACTATTTAACATAAATATAAAATGTTATTATTATTTGTTATGTTATTATGTATATCGTCGTCTAGTACCCATAGTACAAGCTTTGCTTAGTTTGGGACTAGGTCGATTTGTGTATGATTGTCCCTTAATATTTATTTATTTTATTTTATTATTCATAAACATTTCAACCATAGGTGAATATTTAAATTACCGGTATGTATCCGCTCGTGTTTCCTCAGCGTGCCGCCGTCCGCGAACGCCTTCCAGCAGAAGCGACACGCGTAGGGGCGCTCGCCCGTGTGGATCCGGATGTGGATCTGCTGCGAGCTGCGCGACCCGAACACCTTGCCTGTCAATCAATAGGCATGTTGACTAATTTTTTTTGAGGATGTCAATCGATTCTATTTTTTATTGTGATCAAATGTCTATATGGGACTGACTACATTTAAACTGCTCTAAAAGTCAGAAATGACCGTCAAAGTTCAACATTCCTACGTAGCGCTAAAAACGCTCCATACAAAACGCGTCAGGCTAGTGACGTCACAGGCCGGTATAGGTACCAATAATTGTATGGAAAAATTAAGAAATTTGTCATTTTCACCGTGAAAAAGTGCGTTTAAGTTCATAGTTGTCATACAATTATTGTTTCGTAAAATTATGAGGATTCTGAAAACATTTTTAAAATTTATTTTGGATTAAAAAAAAATATCATAAAATTTGCGTACCTTTGAAGTCACATATTTCCAAAAAAGATATATGTTTCTGGATTTTTTTCTTTGTTTCGTGAAATATTTAGCTAATTTTATTCATATAACTACAGTACGCTGTAGAATTCAACATCAGTCAAATAGCCTATTCAGGGGATAAGTCTGTTTCCTCATGAGTGAGGATTGAATGAATGAGGCGTTTATTCACTGGAACATACGGTTACATGAAGATCTTACAATAAATATTTCCCATGATATGTTCAACCCAGTACAGGTATGTGAAAATTTATGAGGGATTTATCAGGACATTATGTTCGTTGATAACAATAATTGTAGTCATCATTAGGTAATTTTTAGGGTTCCGTACGCAAAGGGTAAAAAACGGGACCGTATTCCTAAGACTGCGCTGTCCGTCCGTCTGTCACCAGGCTGTATCTCATGAACCGTGATAATTAGCGAGTTGATATTTTCAGATATGATGTATTTCTGTTGCCACTATAACAACAAATACTAAAAAAACAGAATGAAATAAATATTTAAGGGGGCTCCCATACAACAAGCGTGATCGGTTGCTTTAACTTTGCACCTCATTTGTATCCGGCGCCATACATACCAGGTGCAAACTTAACCCGGCCAGTTAAGATGGGGTAAGTTTATACGGAACCCTCGGTGCGCGAGTCCGACTCGTACTTGGCCGGTTTTTTTTTATACTACAGAGGTGGTAAACAAGCGTACGGCGCGCCTGATGGTAAGCGGCCTACCGCGGCGACCGTAGCCTAGAGACGCTTGCAACATCTCTTTAAAATTCTGTTAAGTTTACACTTGAAGGTTTAATAAAATGGCAAAATCACACGAAGGTTTGGTCAAGATAATTGAAAGATCGTGCAGTAAAAATAAAGCTTCCGTGGGGAGGTCGAATGGAATACTTTCGGTTGGCTAGCCCTGATGGATTATTTAATCCCAAAGAGTCCTGGATTATGTAATTTATGTAGCATTAAATGGCGCTGAATACAGGAAGAAAAAACACGAGGTTTGGTGAAAATATAAAAAAGATCCGTACTTTAAATAGTACACAATAAACATACCGCATTCTCTACAGGGGAATTGCCGTGAACTACTGGAAGATGTGTTATTTCTTCCTCGTGACATCTTCTTGAATCTGAAACGATAATAATAAAAGTTACATCCGTCTGATCCAAGCTTTATGGTTATGCTATGTAGTGATTTAGCGTGTAGCCGAGTGCCACTACGCTTATACATTTCTTAAATGCGTTCAGTCATTTAAAAAAAAGCATATGTTGGGTCAAAAATTGATATTGAAACAAAAGAAGGTTGCATTTTAGGCGAGGAGCCTGAAATGTTGGTTGAAATATCATTACATGCTCGCTTCATGTCAACCCCGCCGCCGCACCCGAAACGTGGGACTTCTAAGCCTAACACAATGTAATGTTAATTTTAACACAATGTAACGTTCAAATTAGTACCACTAAAAATCCCCAATATGGCGTGGCTTGAAAAACAGCCTGTTGTACGTACCTGATGGGCGCGGGCCGGTCGGCGTGTCGCTCGGCGTGCGCCAGCAGCTGCAGCGCGTCGGCGCACGACTCGCCGCACACGCCGCACGTATGTATGTACGTACCTGGTGGGCGCGGGCCGGTCGGCGTGTCGCTCGGCGTGCGCCAGCAGCTGCAGCGCGTCGGCGCACGACTCGCCGCACACGTCGCACGTATGTATGTACGTACCTGGTGGGCGCGGGCCGGTCGGCGTGTCGCTCGGCGTGCGCCAGCAGCTGCAGCGCGTCGGCGCACGACTCGCCGCACACGTCGCACGAGTGCTCCGCCCATGTGCTCGATGAGCTGTCGTGCCGCTTGTGGCTGCAACAAATAAATACCTTACTTATCAATAACTGACGTCTTTTTTATTATGTAGAGTTGTGCTTAGGCCCCTGACCCTGCTTCTAACCCGGTAGAACATTTTTACTCCCCTCTTGCAGAACTGGATGGAATCGAGCTCACTCCACATGCAATAATGATAAATACTACCTACATTTGCAGCGTTTCATTGAGACTGATTCTATGTAAGGTACCTGTGAGCAGCGGCCTGATGCCGCCGCAGCAGGTCTGCTCGTTGGAAGGCGACTCCACAATCTTGACAGAATAACTCTGGTCCACGTTGTGTGTCGTATACGGCTCGCTCGCTGCCACTGTCGGCAAGAGGCGACAGCTGGTACTCCATATCGTCGTCACCTGTGATAAACTCTTTAATTAATATTCATGATCATTTGTAAACCCCTTCATACTCCAAACGGCTTCAAAAATAGATCATAAGGCGAGAAAGAATGCTAAACTGCACGGCTAGCATAACTTTGACACGCGACTCTTTTTGCGCGGGATATACTACCTGTCTCTATCTGTACAGTACTATGAGATAGTGACGGATGATGCTATCTCGCGCGACATGAGTCGCGTGTCAAAGTTACGCTAGACGTGCTGTGCTGGAACGAAAGATGTAACCTTCCCGGTCAGCACAGCTAACACTAGGTAACACTTACCGGAGTTGGAGTCGTAGGGCTCCCGCTGCTCGGCCGGCGGCGGCTGGTGCGGATGTCGTAGACGCGCGTGTGACGCTAGGGCCTCCCGCGACCAGCACAGTTCGCCGCACACGCCGCATTCCACTGGTGAATCGCCGCCATGAACCTGCAAGGAACATGACTGTCAAAGAATAGGAACACACAATATTTATAATTAACACAAATTATAACGGGTCTAACGCGATATTTCTTATTTACCTTCATAATCTAACGTTTCGGCGGGGTTGCACACGCCGTGGTCTCAGATGTACTGGTGAAACAGCGAGTTGTTACTGGAGCTGTCGGCCAAATGTAGTACTACCCGACGAAAATGTCTAATAAAATGGATGGGTAGGTAAATAAGAAATATCGCGTTAGACCCGTTATAATTTGTGTTAATTATGAGTACAAACCGCGAGAGTATAAAGTGTCACACACAATATTTGCCTTGATAATGGTCAAGTAGTACACTGAATATAACAAGAGCAAGCTGTCCTTGAAGGGCGGAGATGGGTCCAGAACAAGCCATAATTTGCGACCGGTCGCTTCTCTTGTACTGGGTTTGTCTCTATGGTAGCTACTTGCCCGGTAGTTAACTTGGTGAAGGGCCTCGGGGGGAGCTCACAGTTGCCTTGATCCTCGAGGCAAAACTGGTTGGGCTCCTTCCCGCGGTTACTGCCTGTTAACTGCCTGGTTCTACCGAGGAAACAGGTAGCACGGAAACAACCAGTTGAGCTTCTAGAATTCCAAACCCTCCTTACTCCCAAATCCCACACAGTCAGCTGCAAGCGATGACGTGGCATGTCGCAGCGGGCTTTCCATCCACTAAGAAGGATGGTTAGCGGTAGAATGCCACCCGCGTGTTTGTGCCGTGCGCGGGGACCCGTACGGATGGAGAACGAGATCCTGGTAGGTTGAGTCGGACGGGGGTCGGAGTCGTTACCCTTGAAAGACAACACGCCACTTTGGCTCGGGATTCATCTCACACGGGCGGTCACGTCCTAGCCAGACGTGATCAATCGGCTGTTGCGTCCAGTCAGATGGCCGCGGGCGAGTGTCCTGGGGTGATGGGGTCCGTAGTCGGCGGCGCACGATTCCTGAGTCGCCTGTGGAGGTGACGATGGTGTTGGTGCCGTGCGGACTCATGGATAACTCATTCTGGGACGCTATATCGGGCTGGTATCCCTGATGCGTCAAAGCATCCCCAGTAGGAGGGCTCCAAGGAGGGTGGGGAGCCAGTCTGACGAAGTTATATCTGGAAGGTTAAATGGATTTTTCACTACCAAAAACGACGAGAAAGGGAGGACAAGCCGTACCTGCAAGGGATGAGGCTAATGCGCAGTGCGCTAAACTGGGTACTAATGCGGCCCGCAATACTGCCTCTGGCAGAGATGCGGGAGCTGGTCCCAGCAACATAGGTGGACGTGGTGGTAGAGGACACGCTGGACCCGTCCACTTCAAAGGTGCCGTCCGATCTTTTCCCCAAGGGTTGAAAAGCGGACTCGCTCAGAAGGGACCCGAAAGGGGACCCACTGGTGCGGGGACCGGAGAAGTGAGCGGAAAAGGCATGCCGAAGCCAATCGGCCTACCGTGCCGTACAGCCCTTCCAAATCCAACTGGGAGTGCGCCCCATGAAGCTGGTGTGACCAAACCTCAGGGTGAGGGCGCACAAGCCGAGGGCAGCTACATTCCCAGCAAGAGGCAGAAGCGGCGTAATAACGCGCGTGCTAGAGCCCGTCTGACTTCACAGACGGGCGCAGGTGTGACACCGGAAGCACCTGCAACCGCGGCCCCTTCAGGGCAAAACAAAAGGCCACTAGGTTTGAGTGGCGATTCTTCTGTGCTGGCTAGTGCCTCCAAAAGGACGAGGGTAGGGTCGTATGCGGAGGCGGTGGCGGCGGAGAGGATGGCCATCATCCCGGTGGACTATCCTGCCGTCAAGATCCAGGCTGGGCATCTGTCCGCTATCCAGGGCGCAGTACTAGCGCTCCTGGACGGTGCACCTGATCCCCTGCCGAGAATCGTGATCGGCAACATTGTGGGGGGCGCCCTCCACGTCAGTTGCCAAGGGAGGGGGGCCTCCACGTGGTTCAGCTCAGCAATCGGAGGAGTGGTGATTGCTGGACTGCACCTTAAGGTCGTGGACGCCAGGGATCTGCCGAAACCGGTCAAAATGGCCTGGAAGACGCGGATCGTTGGCGCCCAGGACCTAAAACTAATGCTCCGTGTGCTGCAGAGGCTCAATCCTATGCTGCATACGGAGCAATGGAAGATAGTGGACACCCTGATGTCAGACACAAGCACCCGACGCATCATCCTGATGGATCGGGAGTCGGCGGATGTCATCAAGGCGTCCAACTACCAACTCTTCTCGGGGGTCGATCTAAGCTCCTTCAAGCTCCTCGAGGATGTGGAGGAGAGGATGCATGGGAGGGCAGAGATCGACCATCGGGCAACCGAGGGTGTGGCGGCCACGGTGGGCGATGTGGCCGCAGGTGGGGATGCGAACCCAGTGGGTGGCGCAGACCTGGAGGGTCCAACCGATGACGCCGTAAACGTCGAGGCCAAGGAGGCACTGTCGGCAGACGGTGCGGAGGCTGAGACGGTAGAGGCAGAGGTGGGCACGGAGCCGGATGCGACGATGGTGGAGAGGGAGTGGAGGGAGGATCGTGCCGGGTCACGCATAGGTCGGGAGTCATCGCCGTTGTCAACGGTGGACTCGGAGGCCTTGCGAGATCTGGCTGATCTCTACCTAGGAGGCGACCTCTCCCCCATGTCCAGCGAGGCGCCACAAAACTCGGCCACTGATCTCAGCGGCCCCAAACAACAATAATGGCGCAATGGCGGGTGTAAGGTGTGTACAAATAAACTTACAACACAATAAAGCAGCCACAGCCCTTCTGGCGAGGCAGTTAATTAGCGATAAATTCGACATTGCTCTAATACAAGAACCGTATATTTATAAAGGGGAAATTAGAGGTTTGGGCGGAACTGGTGGTACCATAGTGTACCACTGTTCCGATGATAACATGAGGACATGCATTTACGTCAGAAATGGCATTGATGCTATGCCCTTACATGCTTTCTGTTCCAGGGATCTTACCAGTGTTAAGATCCAGAGCAAAGGGGAGGGGAAGGCTATTATCTTCTCGTCAGCCTACCTCCCTTACGAGGCGACGGACCCGATCACACAGCAGCTACGGGATCTTGTCGCGGAAGGCAACAAGGCGAACACCGACCTGATCATCGGCTGCGACGCAAATGCTCACAACGTCATCTGGGGCAGCTCGGATGTCAACAAGAGAGGGGAGAAGGTACTGGATTTTCTGGTGAGTTCTTCCTTACAAATTATTAATAAAGGCAATGAACCAACCTTTGTCAACGCAAGGCGAGGTCAGGTAATTGATATAACGTTGGCTTCTAATAACATTAGTAAAAGTATCAACTCATGGCATGTTTCTAGGGAAATTTCTTTATCAGATCACAGATACATATGCTTTAGGTACAACACGAAGATAGAAGTAGAAACTGTACTCAAAAGGAACCCTAGGAACACTAACTGGGAAGCATACAAAGCTGACCTAAAAGTGGAACTGGGTGATCCTAAAGGTAAGCTCAACTCTATTATTGATATAGAGTTTGAAGCTGACAAAATAGTACAAGCGGTATATACAGCCTGGACCGACAACTGCCCCGAAAAGAAAATTATGGCAAAACGAATACCCTGGTGGAACCCAGAGATAGCAAAACTCAGGAAAGAAACCAGGGCTATTTTCAATGACGCAAAAGCCTCAAATAACTTTGAGAGCTATGCACGAAAGCTCACAGAATATAATAAGGCTGTGAGAAAGGCAAAAAGAAGCGCGTGGAGGGGTCACTGCGACCAAATAGGGTCTATACCAGAAGGTATGAGACTAACAAAAGCACTAGCTACGTCGAAGTCAGTCCCGCTTACAACCATTAAGGGCAGTGACGGGAAAATGACGGAGACAGGGCTAGAAACCCTAAAAATTATGTGTAGCACACACTTTCCAGGCTCAGTGATACACGAGAGCGAATTAGATGATGTTTCAATTAGTGTAGTGGAACAAAGCGCAAGCACAACCAGACACAACTGGGACACGTCGAAAAAGGTAGTAGACCATAACAAATTGAAATGGGCAATTTCAACGTTCCAGCCGTTCAAGGCTCCGGGACCAGATGGAATCTACCCAGTACTACTACAAGAAGGCGCAAATGTACTCATTCCTCACCTGAGTAGACTGTACAGAGCGTCTATAGCATTTGGACACATACCACGAGTATGGAGAATGGTAAAAGTAATATACCTGCCTAAACCAGGCAAGGCAGACTACGGAGAAGCCAAATCGTACAGGCCTATAAGTCTGTCTTCATTTTTCCTTAAAACATTGGAAAAATTGGTGGACAGACATATAAGGGATGGTCCATTAAAAAGACGTCCGTTGCACAAACTACAATGTGCGTACCAACCTGGAAAGTCAACCGATACCGCGTTGCACCTGGTAACAACCAGAGCCGAACGGGCCATAGAAAATCAGGAACTATGCCTGGCGGCTTTTCTAGACGTAGAAGGAGCGTTTGATCGCACCACGTACCAAGCTATCAGTGAAGCAGCTGCAAGACATGGCATAGAACCGACCATCTGCAAATGGATAGGCAACATGTTAAACGCCAGGCTAATAAAGTCGTCTCTGATGGGAGATGAAATACTAGCTACGGCTACAAAAGGGTGTCCCCAGGGAGGAGTACTCTCACCTACTCTATGGAGTCTGGTGGTAAACTCCCTAATGGAGGAACTAAACAGTGGTCCTATCTATACGGTAGGATATGCAGATGATCTGGTGATTCTCGTAAATGGGAAATTTCCCAGTACGGTATCAGCAATTATGAGTGAAGCACTGAGGAAAGTGGAGAAATGGTGTAACAATCACCAATTATCCATTAACCCAGGCAAAACAGTGGTAATACCATTCACGAGAAAGAGAATTCTTAAGGACATGCAGGAACTAAAACTGTATGGACAGGTACTCGAAATGTCCAGTGAGGTGAAATATCTTGGAGTCATACTAGATAAGGAACTCAACTGGAAAAAGCATGTTGATCACACCATAACAAAGGCTCTCAGAGTATTTGGGATGTGCAGATCAGCGTATGGTAAGACGTGGGGATTAAGTCCAAAGGTACTAAAGTGGATTTATACCATGATGGTACGACCAATCATCCTATATGGCAGCCTCGTATGGTGGCCAAGGACGTTGAGGAGCACATGCAGAGACGCCTTGACGAAGGTGCAAAGAACGGCGTGCATGGCTATAACAGGGGCGTTTAGAACTACGCCAACCGCGGCGTTAGAAATATTGTTAGATCTACAACCGCTACATATAGTGATACAGTCCGAAGCGCGCAAATCACTGCACAGGTTAAAAACAATGGACCTGTGGAGTTACTGCACGCCGAAGACTAAGCACACTAACATGGAAAGTAACAATTTTCTTGACAGAATAACAACCATGAGCTGCGATAAAATGCAGCCTAAGTTTGTATTCAGTAGGAACTTCAAGGTACAAGTTCCAACGAGGGCGGAATGGGCCGAGGGTCGCGAGCCACCTACAGCAGATGGTGAGGACATTATTTGGTACACTGATGGATCAAAAATGGGATCAGGTACGGGAGCAGGCATTCATGCAAAAGACTTCAATGCAAGTACAAGTATGGGAGGTTATGCGACTGTCTTCCAAGCGGAGACATACGCTATAATCGCCTGTGCCCAGGAGAACATAGATAGACTTACCAGAGGGAAGCACATCTACATACTCAGTGACAGTCAAGCGGCACTTAAAGCGCTGGGTGCGCCTAAAGTGGATTCTAGACTTGTGTATAATGGCGTCCTAGCTTTGAACAAGCTTGGAAGGCACAATAAGGTGCAACTGGTATGGATCCCAGGGCATGAAGGCTTCATCGGTAATGAAATTGCAGATGAACTTGCTAGAAAAGGGTCTGCGACAAGTTTCATAGGACCTGAACCATGTGTGGGTCTCTCGCAGGGAACCATAGCAACAGCCATCAAGGACTATGCCAAAAACCAGCACCAACAAGAGTGGAGGAAAATGGCAGGCTTGAGGCACTCAAAGCTATTCATGGAATGTATAGAATCAGGCTGGACCAAGAAATTATGGGAATACAGCAAAAGACAGCTCCGAATCATAACGGGGGTGTTTACTGGTCACTTTGGGGTCAAAGGACTATTGGCCAAGTTGGGACTGTCTGACAATACAGATTGTAGAATGTGTGGCGAGGAGGCAGAGACAATGAAGCACATACTGTGTGGATGTCATGCCCTCGCCAGACTCAGAATGAAGGAATTCGGTATTGGTTACCCAGAACCGAAGGAATTCCAGGCACTACCAACTGGTTCCATCATCCGATATATAAAGGTGGTGGAACAATCCTTTGAGTAGGCGCGATGGGGGTAACTACACAAAAGATCCCATTGGGTCGAAGTGTATCCGCAAGGACCCCTTCCTAATAAGATAAGATAAGATAAGCTGTCCTTGAAGGTCCAACATTACCCTGACTGCGATTTTGGTCTCATTCCTCAAGTTGTTGTAGTGGCAGCACACTAAGGGCGGGAGAGGCAAAGGTTCAGATTTGGGCTTAGATAGCGGCTTGGTTGGCTGGCTTGGCATGGGGGCGCCACAGTCATTGCTGTTTGCGTGCTGAATTCATGTTCTCCCATAAATTTTGATAGACTCACCCTGGAGTGGGACTGCAGCGCCTTCTCCCTAGCGAAGCCCACGCCGCAATGCCGGCAGACAAAGGGTCGGCTAGGGTCGGCTGGCATCGGTAAGGGCTCAGGCTCGGGCTTGGACATCGGCGACGGCGACGGCAGCGGCTTGGTTTGAAAACCACTGCTGTGTCCGTGCTAATGACATGTTCTCCCATTTTGATAGAAACTCACCCTGGAGTGGGACTGCAGCGCCTTCTCCCTGGCGAAGCCCACGCCGCAATGCCGGCAGACAAAGGGTCGGCTAGGGTCGGCGGGCACCGGTAAGGGTTCAGGCTCGGGCTCGGACATCGGCGAAGGCAACGGCTTTGTTTGAAAACCACTGATGTGTCAGTGCTAATGACATGTTCTCACATACATTTAGATAGACACTCACCCTGGAGTGGGACTGCAGAGCCTTCTCCCTAGCGAAGCCCACGCCGCAATGCCGGCAGACAAAGGGTCGACTAGGGTCAGCCGGCACCGGTAAGGGTTCAGGCTCGAGCTTGGACATCGGCGACGGCGACGGCAGCGGCTTGGTTTGAAAACACTGCTGTGTCCGTGCTAATGACATGTTCTCCCATTTTGATAGAAACTCACCCTGGAGTGGGACTGCAGCGCCTTCTCCCTGGCGAAGCCCACGCCGCAATGCCGGCAGACAAAGGGTCGGCTAGGGTCAGCTGGCACCGGTAAGGGTTCAGGCTTGGGCTCGAACATCGGCGACGGCAACAGCTTTGTTTGAAAACCACTGCTGTGTCCGTGCTAATGGCATGTTCTCCCATTTTGATAGACACTCACCCTGGAGTGGGACTGCAGCGCCTTCTCCCTGGCGAAGCCCACGCCGCAATGCCGGCAGACAAAGGGTCGGCTAGGGTCAGCTGGCACCGGTAAGGGTTCAGGCTTGGGCTCGAACATCGGCGACGGCAACGGCTTTGTTTGAAAACCACTGCTGTGTCCGTGCTAATGGCATGTTCTCCCATTTTGATAGACACTCACCCTGGAGTGGGACTGCAGCGCCTTCTCCCTAGCGAAGCCCACGCCGCAATGCCGGCAGACAAAGGGTCGGCTAGGGTCAGCTGGCACCGGTAAGGGTTCAGGCTTGGGCTCGAACATCGGCGACGGCAACGGCTTTGTTTGAAAACCACTGCTGTGTCCGTGCTAATGGCATGTTCTCCCATTTTGATAGACACTCACCCTGGAGTGGGACTGCAGCGCCTTCTCCCTAGCGAAGCCCACGCCGCAATGCCGGCAGACAAAGGGTCGGCTAGGGTCAGCTGGCACCGGTAAGGGTTCAGGCTCGGGCTCGGACATCGGCGACGGCGGCGTCGGCGGCGGCAGAGGCGGCAGCGGCTTGGCCGGGGAGCGAGCGCGCCGCGACCATTGCTGAGTGCGCGCTGATGTCATGTTCTCCCATACACCGTTCTGTGTACGATTTGATTGTGTAAGCTGCCGTTCGAGTCAACGTACGATTGACGCCATGAAGTTATTATTATATAGAAAAATCAACTTTAGAAAATTATAAATGTTACAAATAAAGGTACTTACTTCCACCGGCTCGGGATTCTTTTTTCGTCTCCCTCTCTTTTTCTTTGGCTTTATTACTTGGCTGTTATCTAGTACGTCCTCTGAAACAAAAAAACAGGTTGAACCGGTAATCCAAAGTTAGAGGAGTAGGGCACGAGTCCTGGCGTGGACCACGTATGAGCGCGTGTTGATAATTGTAATATCTACATAGCAAAAAACATCAGATGATTCAGATGATTAAAATTAAAAAGGTCATCGAACCCGAATGGAATAGAAATAGCCGACAAATCTTCGTAGTTCATCGTCCATGATCATACTTCCGTAAGCGACTTTCTGTTATTCTGCACCTTTATCACAACATGACACGCGACTCTTTCTCGCGCGAGAAATATTACCTGTCTCTTTCAGAGTACTGTGAGAGAGTGACGGGCGATGCTAAATCGCGCGACAAAAATCGCCAAGCCAAGTTAAGCTAGACGGGCTGATGGGCTAAAATCAGAACGTGCGACACTTACCGTAATCTATCGGGTCCGCGTTATCGGGCACCATAGCGTGAACCTTGAGATGGTTCATGAGGTCACACTTGCGCACGTAGCGCACACCGCACAAATTGCACGCGTGCGGCCGGTCGTTCTGGTGGGCCACCATGTGGTTCATCAGGGCCGCCTTCTTGCGGAACCGGCGCGAGCAGAAGTCGCACGGCCATGGCCGCATCGCTGTGTATTGGTCCTAGGTAGTTACAAAATGAAGGTGAGATTATATTAAAAAATAATTGATGCAGTTAGAAAATTGAAATCTTTTCATAATATGTTGTTGGTTGTCCTACACTCGATAAAAAAGAAGTTGACAATCACGCTTGTCAGTTTTATTTATATTGTTGTCTCAAAATACCTGTCAGAAGTAAAGTAGATAAAGATTCATCCACTTCAAAATTGAAGTATTTGGTATCACTGTGCAAACGCGACTTATGCAAAGGATATAGGATATAGCACAAGCATTGCTTAGTTTGGAACTAGGTCGATTTGTGTAAGATGGTCCCTTAATATTTATAAATATTATAAAGCCTGACCAGAAATATATGAGGATTGTCAAGAGGGCGCTATTTATAAAATTTATATGGTAACAATTTTTCAACCAATCGCAACCCACTATAATAACATTTAGTTTAAATGGCTGTCAGTTCCGCTATGTTAACCTCGTAAAATCAAGCAATAATGCACTCTTTTTCTGACTGTTTTTCGTGTAGTAGCACACTTTATTTATACTTAATCTTACTTTCACGACTGTGAATGGTTTTCGGCATTTTCTTTGGATAATTTTAAATATTTGTATTTTAAAGAACCCATCACGAATGACATTGACATTGTTGACAAACCATCATAAAATCATTGCCAGTGTAAGAAATTACGTTCCAGTGAAATTCCGCAATATGGCGCATCCTCATATATTTCTGGTCAGGCTTTACATATTTCAAAAAGAAATCTTCCATACTGATCCTACCGACTGGCCATGTTAAAGAATTCAGGAATATATCTAAGTATAATTCAAGACCGTTTATTAGCATTTACCTCATCTTAAACTTAGAGCCAAAGTGTAAGCAATATAATACCTCACCTATGTACCTCAAATTTCTACCTTCTTGCAGCATCAAAACTCCTTTTATCAGTCAATTGCACGCAATCGTCTCTCTATAGTCAACGTTTTCTGCCACTAACCGGTATGAATTAATTCGCTCCAATTAAATGAGGCCATTTATATAATTTTTATATATTGTTTAATAAAAAGTATATATTTTCCATTAACAACAATTTGCCAATAAAGTCACAATGTATGTGATGATTCTGTACTTCTGAAGCTGCTGTAAGATTGATGATAGAATAAAATAAAATAATTTAATAATGAGCATAATATTATAAATTATTAGAAATACTCAATGAACACACATTTAGTTTAGTACTTGCTAGATTACTACAAATCATAATAAGTATGTTGTTAACACTACATCTAAGTACATTATTTACATAACACTTTCGTACATACATTTTCTTGCGTTACCATTGATGATCTATACTATGTTATTAATGTTATTGTGATGAATGAGAAACTGATACAGTGAACATAAATCTATGGAATTAGTTAACAACACTTAAAACGTAACAACCATAACTTACCTGATCTGTTGGTAATGGAACATCTACGTCATTTTCCTCTTTTATGTCTGATACTGGATTGGCAAAGTGCTCCAGTGGGACTTCAACTCTGAAATTAAAAAGGCTAACATTCAAATATTAATTACAATTTGCCAAATAAAAGCACAATAAATTGATAGCCGGTCGAGTAGACAAGAATGCCGCTGACTATTAAGTATACATTGACAGTTTATTAAGATGCAAACAAATTTCGACCATATTGACAAGTAACATGGACCCCTTTGATTGAAAACATTAGATATACATAATACTAGTGGCCTGTCGCATAGCCCTGTATGAAATCCTTGAGGTAACTAACATATTTAATTTAATAATGGTTAGTATTATATCTGTCAAATTAAGTTATAGTATTTTAATAAATACCCTATATGTGTATTTTTCGAAGTTAAAATGGGTATATGGTAAGCTATCCTTAAAAGATAGACATGCCATAGTAGACCTTTTTGTAGACCTATAAAAGGCAATCCCATGGTTTTGTTATATCTGATTCAGATTAGGCAGCGTTTTCGATGAAAGCACCCTGCACAGGACATTTTTCTTCCTCAACAATTCTCATCATATTTCAAACAATTTACACAATATCTTAATAAATTATACACTAATCGTTTTCTCAGAAATTAGTTGGTTGATATATGAATACTGCACGAAAATCTGGTCAGTTATTTTTTTTATTTATAGTGAACATACAGTCATAGAGCAGGCTACAAGGGGATGTTCGTTTGCAAAAATAGCGGACCTCAATCTGACTTCTGATATATATTGTATAGATCCCAGACATCCTACAAACGAATGTTGCCAACCAGTTTTGTGGTCCCCCTCCCCCCACCCCGGCAATTAAAAATGCCATACAATTTTTTTTTTAAAGTCATCAAGCCATGCCGTGTGGGGTATCAAATGAAAGGGCTTATTGAGTAGATCACGAATATATAGCACACTATAACATTTCTTACACTTTCTCTAAGATTTTTTTGAAATTTTACTAAAATGCTCCATTTTCGAGTTAACTTTAAACCACTATAGATTGAAAACTAATGAATATATTTTTATAATTATTACTTTTTATAACTAACAATAGTCCATTGTTTACGCTCCAACAGTTCATACAGTGAAAAAGTTGCACGGGGGAGCGGGGGGAGCAATCAAAGATGGCGAGTTTCGATATTTCAATATAGTATTTCTTAAAATTTACAAGTTTTTACAATTCTTATTTACACATTTACACAAGGATATACATTTCAGGGCTGCTTTTTTGCAGGTACACGACATTGTGCGACAGTTGGATTGACATTTACACGGTTTTATTAAAGAGTCAGGTACAGATTTTTTTGTCATTTGCTTTGGGTAAAGGTTTCCTTCGCGTAACTCGTAACCAAATTGAAAGAAATCAATATGCTCAAATATTGGTTCAGAAGAGCCTTTCCATATATAAACTTGAGCGGATGCTCTCAAGCAGTGTAAATGCAATGCATCAGAGGTACATATGATTCTTGTCAAATTTAAGGCAAAGCCTATGTTTTGGCACAACAATTTGTGTCGAAGATCATCTGCTGTTGTTTGTTGCTTAGAAAGTAAGTAACTGCAAACTTTTTCGAGATCTGTAAATTGCTCACTAGTTAAAAGCCCATTACCCATAGCAGAAACTGCATCCTGAACAAAATCCAGATTGGCGGCGTTCAACATTTGTGTTTTTGTACCTATGCGACTTGTGGTGTCGCAGCCAGTTAAAGAGTGCAACCCTGGTAAAATATCACATATTTTTTCGCCAAGACTTCGTGCAGCTAAATGGCACCCAAGAAAACGGTTTTTCTTTCGTGATCCCTCAAACCACAAAGCGCGGCAACCTAAATTTTTAAGTTTATTCCAGAAATAAAGGCCTAATACAAAGATATCGGTGTCAGGGCTTAGAATAATTATCTCTGCACTGTCGTTGTGTTTGACAGAATGAAAAATATGGCAGAACATTCTTGAATCAGCCTCTGTGTGATTAGATTTCAAATTGGTAACTTCAGTGAAAGTTGCGCCTTGCAATTTAAAACATTTTTTGGGGTCATCGAATCCGCCACATATATATAGCTCGCTTTTTTCATTGACTTCTGTATAAGTCGAGGCATTCTTGCATAGAAATTTCACTAGCTGTAATTTGTTTTCAGTACTCACGAAAAAGTCTTTGCAATTTGGGACTTTTGTCGAAGGACTAGTTATGACAACTTGTGTTGGATTTTGTCCTTTACTTCGTAACTTTGATTCAAGAAACTTAATAGATATATCATCATAGCGATCAAATACAACATCAAGTCGTACAACAGAATCCTGAGACAACAACATCATATTTTTTTGGAAAAACGCAGCTGCAAATTCTCCGAATGTACGAAAACTTTTCAGTTGTATTTGATGCACCAGCGACATGCCATCTACAATATAAACTTTTGCATTACTATTTGATCTTATTATGTCTTGTGAAGTGTAGTTCCCACACTCATGCTTTTTTTCAATTTCAAGAACCAAACTTGATTTCACGGACTTTTTGTAAAAACCATCTTCATCGAAAAGAAATTTTGGATATTCCAATATTTCGTGAGAAGCCAGTATTTTAAGGTCAAAATCGCGTTGTGTAGCTAACATAAAAGCTTGTTGAATATCCCTGACATCTTTTGTATCTTTTAATTGTTTGTTAGAACTTGTGGTTTTGCACTGTTTTTGACGGTGACCAAAGTTTAGAAATTGAATTCTTTTTATAGTATCAAATACACTTTTTTGTTTCAATTCCAAACGTTCTTTTTCAAATTCTCTGAGCAAACTCTCGCCACATTCTTTGATATTCAGGAGACAATGTGAGGTTGTTTTTTCAGCCAGTGCACCAGTATACATGTTGTAGAGTACATTGGTCTCGTCATTTGCCTTGAATGGATTATAATCATTCAAATTCGAGATAAGATTTTTGATATCTTTTTCATCCTTAGCAATCCTTGATTCACTCCATTCAGTGTGTACTTTTGAATCAATATCGCCTGTACCATCTGCTTGAATTCCAAGATATGATAGTAGTGTGGAATGAATTGAGTTTTTAAACGGATACAAAAGGACCCATCGCTGCATGGCTTCTATGTTTTGAGTAATACCAATCAAACCTCCAGTTACAGCTGAAGACCGGTTCTGAGACTGCTCCAAAGCCAAATCACAGCCAACTGAATTAAACTTTCCAGTTCCTCGCTTTACTGAAAGCATTCCTCGTCTTAACTCATCCACAACATCTTTCGGTAGTTGAATCATATCTTGCAAATAGAGTGATACTCCACGGACATAATTTGTGTGGTTCATTGAAAAAAAAATAAGTCAGCATTTGCCTTGTAGTCTGCAAATGTAAATCATAATCACTTTCTCTGTCCGATTTTATTGAATTCAGAAGTATTTCTACCATTTCACAATAGTCATTAAAAAACTTGAATGTTTCGCTTTCTTTGCACATACTTCTTAAAAAGGAGGAAAAATTGGACAGCAAAATTTCAATAGTGTTTTCATGTCGCTGATATTTCTCCAACAAACTTTCGTGGTCTTTATCTACTATAGCCTCTCTTATATCTTGAAGACACAATTTAATAGCATCCCCTTCGGAAAACTCATTTTGATCCATGAATTCAGCAAATTGTATGTTTCTAAGTGCTTCATATAAAAGTTTGTGTGCTCTTATGCCTCTGTTGTATTGTACACCGTTTAAAATAGAAGCAAGAGTATTTTCGCCATATATTTCTGCTTCGATTAAAATCCTATCGAGCCCACTTCCATCAATAAATTGGCCCAAGCATCGTAAAAAGTTTTTTTGTAAATGAAAGGAACCGATACGTAATATCATTTCAGAAAAGTCCGGACAGGACATTTGGATCTGTTTGGCTAGCAAGTATATTGACATATCGCACGAAAGGACTGCAGTTTCTTTATTAAGTGACTGACATATGCTAATAAAGTTTTTCATTGCGGTATATACAACATCTCGTGAGGTGGGTGGGAAAGGGATAAGAGGACAAAACCCAACAGTTGACCTGGGTAAATTTTCTGATGACAGAAGTTGTTGGAAAGGAGTCCATCCAGGAATAGCGTTGATGGAGGGTCTCACAAATATATTTTTATCTTCCTCGTACTGCAGTCTGCACAAGACCCACAAAAGATTAACACTTTGTGATTTTGTTGGTCTATCTAACAAACAGCTTGTTTCGACATAATTTGTTGTGGTAATCGGTTTTGCTTTTTTTGTTTCGTAATGATCAATTTCTTGACAGGTCAAGTGTTTTAAGTCACAATTTTCGTCGACAGCTGCACGCCTAATTTGAAGGAAACTGTCGTTTTGTGAAGAAGTTTTTTCTTGATATACAACCATAGCTGTCACGTGTGTAGTGTTTTTACCACTTAACGTTTCTTCATTAAAATCATTGTTGTCCACAGCTCCATGTAAATACAATGATGGATCATGTACAATGTTCTTAGGTACAATCACTTTTTTGTTTTCATTTTCACTCAAAATAGCTCTTGTAATCTCTGTGTCAAGATCTTTTACTGCTTGATAGCTAATACAATGCCCCAATTTATTTAACATTGTAATTAAATGTTTTGATCTCGAAAGATGATGAACAGACTCGGCCAGTGCTACGTGTTTAGGAGTCTTCTTTTCTGTGATACAGTATACAATGTCACAAAATATTGACTTTGCCCTCTGAAGAGATCTTTCTCCCAATTTTTGGTTCTTCGCACTGAGTAATGTTTGCATGAAAATAAGCCATGTTGGAGGCAATTCAGTTTTATTAATTGCGCTTTCCAGTTGTGCCTCGTTACATAAATATTCTTCCGGTAAAAGTGTAGCAGCTGTTGCCTCAACTCTTAGTTGTTTTGCGCACATTTTTATTTTATCTGCATCCAATTGACGGATACGTTCTACTACTTCAGTTAAGGAGATATTTGACAAAAATGCCATTGCCGATTTTGATTTGTCAGCAGAATGTGAAAACAATACTTTTTCACCGAACTTATCAATTAACAAGGCCTTAACTGTTCGATTTTCCACGACTGCATCTTCCAACCCCGTAATTTCAGCTATTCTTGTTGCCAGATGAGACAGTTCAAAGGAAGAAGTACAAAATTGTTCTTTTATTTCGTCCATTAATTTTTCAAAGGAAGCCTGTAATATTTCTGAGGGTATATTTGAAGAAGGACGCCCTCGTTTATTTTCAGTCACTCTCGGCATCCGTACATAATCCCGGTAGCAAGACTTGTGATACTTTACTTCTCTGGCTAACAAATCCTGAGGTACCTGACAAGTATTTATAGCTGTGAAAACGTTATCTTGTTTTATGTGTGCGGTATTAAAAATATTTTGAGCCGCCGACAGTTCTGAACATGTATAAAGGCTTGTGATTTTATTTTTTGTTTTCTGGCCACATATTAAACAAGTTAATCTTTGCTCGGTATTTTCAGGATTTCTCAGAGATCTGCGGACTTCTGTACTGCAATGTGCACTATGTTCTTCCTTGTTTAATGCTAATTCTCGTCGCCGCAATTTTTCTTCACTTACATAACTTGCCATACAACTTCTATGCCAGGAAAAGCATTGAGCACCACTGCACTCTGGATCGTACAGTTTATCGAATTTAACACTTACTTCGTCTTTACGTCTTTCTGCTGCCCGTCTTATAGTTAGAAATGACTCTGGCTTTGGATTAATCACTAACTGATCTGGCGAATCACAAAACAAACAAGCGAGTTCAAAATGTCTTTTTCTTTTTAAGTTCACGACTTTGAGTGCCATTTTTTACACAAAAACCCATAAATTTACACTAAAGATGATTTTAAAGAGCGTAAACAATCTAAAAGTTATAAGGAAAATAACCTGAGTTACTGCAATTTTATTATTGACAGTGACAGGCTGACAGCATTTGCTTGTCGGACGTCGCGTGCAGGTTAAATGCAATCTGAGCGCGATCAGTATCTGTACCTGACTCTTTAATAAAACCGTGTAAATGTCAATCCAACTGTCGCACAATGTCGTGTACCTGCAAAAAAGCAGCCCTGAAATGTATATCCTTGTGTAAATGTGTAAATAAGAATTGTAAAAACTTGTAAATTTTAAGAAATACTATATTGAAATATCGAAACTCGCCATCTTTGATTGCTCCCCCCGCTCCCCCGTGCAACTTTTTCACTGTATGAACTGTTGGAGCGTAAACAATGGACTATTGTTAGTTATAAAAAGTAATAATTATAAAAATATATTCATTAGTTTTCAATCTATAGTGGTTTAAAGTTAACTCGAAAATGGAGCATTTTAGTAAAATTTCAAAAAAATCTTAGAGAAAGTGTAAGAAATGTTATAGTGTGCTATATATTCGTGATCTACTCAATAAGCCCTTTCATTTGATACCCCACACGGCATGGCTTGATGACTTTTAAAAAAAAAATTGTATGGCATTTTTAATTGCCGGGGTGGGGGGAGGGGGACCACAAAACTGGTTGGCAACATTCGTTTGTAGGATGTCTGGGATCTATACAATATATATCAGAAGTCAGATTGAGGTCCGCTATTTTTGCAAACGAACATCCCCTTGTAGCCTGCTCTATCAGATAATTATATGTGACCGGGGACTTTGATTTGTAACTTACTTATTCTCACCTAAAAGCATATTTACATTTATTGTTCATACCTTGAGTAATCATTGATTAAATATTCAGAGTTTTGACAGAACTGGGACATACCTACCTAAAAATAAAGACCCCATTTTTTTTGTGAAATCGTAAAAGGTAATAGCCTGACAATTTGCCTTTAGTGGAACAAATTTATGTTACTGGTAATGGGTATTCTTTGGAAACTGATTTCAAAAGTTATAAATCAGTGATGTAAACAAGAAACCTGAGCGATATATTACACAATTTTTAAAATAATTTTCTCATAATAAACCCAAAAAATCCATCTACAGTTTTCACTACAAGTTCATGTTTCAAGTTCTCTATCGGAAGTTCCAAAGCACACATAATAAAGGTTGGTAACACACTTCCTTCCTTAGACTTTACACTTTTTCACTAAGATTAATTATAATACAAAAACTGACCTGTCCTGTCCTTCCGTCCAGTCATCCGTAATCACCTCCTCCGTGACACACTCCACATTTGGGTCCACTGCCAGCTCGGCTGCATCTGTGTAACTGACTACATCCTGAGACAGGAACATAAGATTCTCGGCAGCTATCTGATCTGTGTCCGGTATAAAGACTTCTGACTTCTGTAAAAAAAAAGATATATATATCCACGATGATTTTTAATCCGTGATCAGGAGTAGAAAAATATTAATATTTAGCTAAAATTAAACTTAATACGCGAGGTCCCGCGCAATTACCTCACTGTTAAATTAATTAAAAGTTAAAACATAATTAAAACTAATAACCACTAGATACGTGGTCATCCTACATAAATTATTGAAGTACGATACCTACGTCAAGTGTCATCGCTTTGGCGGGAAATTTTACGAAATTTTCTACGACTTTGTAATGACAATGACAAGTTATTACTCATAAATTGTCATTCCCATTAAATTATTAAAGAGGTTGTAAGCACACCGATACAGATTAGTTTGGTGACAAGGAATTTAAGACAAAATTGGTTTCAAAATAAAAATTATCATAGAAAAATAAAAGTTTGTTTTCATGTAATTACGACGTGACCGCCGACAATTACTGAGTTAGAAAAGTTGTTACCTGATCACCGATTAAAAATCATCGTGTATATATTTGTTATAGGCTGTTCAATTCTAATGTTATCATACAAACAAAACAAAGCAGGACAAAATAATTTTTTTGTTAAACATACCTAGTATAATTTCAATTTATTAATAAACTGCTTTTTATAATTAAGATATTTACCATATTTGAGTAAGATCCAGCTTGCACATTCTCTAGGCCACAGATCACCTCTGAACCCACTACACCTGGGATGTGCTAAAAATAAATATAGTCATTTATTAATTATTGGGAAATAAATAATATAAATATGAAAGTAAAGTTGTGTTTTAAATGTTGAGATACCTTTGATTCATCCTCCTCCTCCCAGTGGAGGTTGAAATCCTCACCATCTCCATCCATTTTGGTTTATTATTTATGTACCATCCATAACTATAAACAACAATGCAACATTTATTTTAACAAATATCATGCATTTACTACTATTTATAATCATATCACACCTTACTAAGGAGTTTCAGGCGCAGAAATCCTCATTAATTTTGAGCAATCTTGTCAACAATATTCTATACACCCTATATAATTCCTAAACCAAAACATCAACATAACCTTATTTAAATAACATAGTTTTTCCCTAACAACGATCCGTTGGCTAGTGAGAAAATTAAAATGGAAAACTGCAATAAAGGAAAAATCACATCGCAAGCGAAACATGGCATAATCAAACAGAAAAACGGAACAAAAATGGTGTCAACAGCTATAGACATAAAACGCTTAGGTTATCCTTGTCAAACGAATAGGTTAATAAACATTGATTTTCTCACCGATTTTCACCAATATTTCGATAAATAAAGCTTCCAAATCACGAGTTGCAATGAATTTCGAGATAATCTAAGCTGCAACATATATCTATACGTTTACATGACGCAATCAAAGAACGTATCAATACTTGAAAATTGGTTATAATAAAATGTCGACATAAACATTGAAAGTACTAACCAGTTATTTAACTAAATAATAATATTTTATAGCGGAATTAGAAGGATATTCGGTTAAATATGTTAGAATTTGGTTATTAAAAGAATGGCAATCTTCTTTCTTCCATTTCCCTAATCCATTCAACATAAGTTTCGTTATCCCGTGCACGATAAAATAAACATCGGTATTTTAGTGTAATCATTTAATTTATTCAGATTAAAATATGAGTAATTTAGGGCCAATAACAAATAAGTTAAAAAATTGATTATATTATCTACGTAAATTCAAATATACATATTTCTATTTCCAATAGTTTAATATTCACAAAACGAATCTGCTTGTTACGAAGCGTTATATTTCTTAAGGCGTTTTACAAGTTTGCATGCTAGTTGGCAAAGGCTGTAAGCATGAAAATTTAATTTTGACGAACAAGCATGCTGCTAAGACAACTTAAAAACGCCTTACGCCAAAAGCTTCATCTTTTCATTATAGATGGCGTGATTATTAATTGTTGCCGGCTGACGTAGCCTTGTCTTGTCAATCTTGTCATTTATACTGGAAATGTCATAACAATACCAATATCACTATTCCTTACTCTAAGCAATATCATTATCAAATAGTCATCAAATAGTACAGAAAATGTACTCATAGTATTTTTGCCAACAACCTATTAGTGCAATGTATGTTATTGTATATGTACTAACTGGTGCTCTTGTGAACTTCGAAGGAGGAACTTGTTGAAAAGTATATTGTATTCTGATTAACTATGGCTCAAGAATTGAATGAACTGTGCCAGTTGCTTTTCCCAGATTCTAACAGTGGTGAGTAAATGAATTCATGTAGTTACATTTTTGAGGGAAGAGCAAAGCATCATCTCTGGAACAAAAATTGGTTTTCCAGTGTGTATTGTGTTAAATTTGCCTAACAGAACATTAACAAAATCAATAGAAGTTCTAATGGGTATAGAACAGAACAGAACAGGAGACCCGTTACACGATTTAAACATAGCACTCTGTAAATTCCCCAAACAAATACTGTTTTGACTTTTTCCTTTTTCATGAATAAAGTTTTGCCTCTGTTGAAAATATAACATTGTATAAAACTATATAGTATTGTATAATTTCAGAAAATGCAGAATACTTCAATGAAATCAGTGAATACCTCAAAAAACTGGGGTCCCAGAATTGGGATCACATAAAGAAAGAGCCAGAAAGGTTAACTGAAGAAATGAACCAGTTGACAGAGCAGACTCAGGATCTGGCATTTACAAATTACAAGACATTTGTGGAGACGGCAGAGATATCACGAACAATCATGAAGGATCTTGGTAATTCCAAAGAATCACTATCAAAATTTTTGGAGGCCACTCCGGATTTTATACAGGAGTGTGAGAATTTCTCCCAGATAGCTGGGAACATTGTAAAGGAGAAAAGGTAAGAATAATCATTTGTTCAGTTGACAATTATTTTTTAGCGAACTGAAATTTGAACAATGTCATAGACACCACATGAGCAAAACATTGTCTTTGTCTGGTTTAACCCTTTGAGCGCCAAGCGGCAAAGTAATTTACCGTGCCACTGACGCCAAACCAAAAAAAAAAAGTGCTCCAGAATCAACAGAGATTTAAAAACACAGATAGTGGTTTGAATTAGCATGTTTTTGACCATTGAAATTTTTGACGTCAATAGGCGTCGTTGGCGTCAGTGGCACGAATTCCCGATGACGTGATTTGCCGTCTATGGCGGTCAAAGGGTCTACTCTATAAATGTAACACAGAACCCCTGTAATATTGGGGGTTTTCCCACCTTGAAAATTTAGTAATCAGAACAAAAGCCAAGCCAACTTATAAAAAATATTGACTTACCAAAAATTGTCTTTCTACATCTCTTGTGGTATACTGCATTGAGTCAGGGACTATGAATTATCGCTCTTTTTTTTTTAATTATGCAATTTAATACTAATATATATCTTGAATTAATCACCAGTAATTCAAGAAGAATGAAACCGAATTATAATGGGGAAATTTAGTTCCCAAAATGACAGACTCTCATTCTGGTGACCAACCTTATATGTTGCCTTCATTACGACAAAGTTTCTTCTTATTTCAGTCGCTACAGTTCAATCCGTAACCAGAGTGAGAAGTTGCTAGAACTGCTGGAACTGCCTGCACTGATGCGGGAAGCTCTCTCAGCTGAGGATTACGAGAGTGCATTAGATATCTTCACATTCATCCGCAATTTGTCCAAGCGGTATTCTGAAATACCACTGGTTCAGGTGTGTATGTATTTATAATTAAGACCTGTTATATTAAGGCTTTTTAAAATTGATTGAACATTTTTTGACGACGCGTTTGGCTCGGTTTGTAGACACCTGCCTACTGAGCCGGCGGTCCGGGTTCGTATCCCGGCCGGGGCAAATATTTGTGCTTGGGTCGTGGTTGTTCTATGTATTTAAGTATATATTTATCTATATAAGTAGGTATATAGTCGTCCAGTACCCATAACACAAGCCTTCTTGAGCTTAATTTGGGACTAGATCGATTTGTGTGAGGTTGTCCGATATTTATTCATATTAAGATATTTAACAATATACTTGCATATGCCTTTCTTCTCTAAATAATTGCTCACTTAGACACTCACACATTTACCTCAATTAAAAATCGGGAACATATGCAAGAAGTTGGAATATGTTTCTTTTACTTATACCACTTGCTACAGGACTGAGCATAACACGCCGTGGCAAACGTGGAAACGTGATGGCTGCTTACGATACACTTGCTCCAACCAACGCAGTCGCTTCTGCTTCAGCAGTGCAAAGAAGCTGCCTTACTATACAGTTGTACAAACATGTAATTTATTTTACAGAACACCACATCAGAGATCATGACACTATGGTTTGAGACCCTGTACCATCTGTTCAATCAGCTGCGATACGATTTGCCGCTTCCGCAATGCCTTCAGGTAAAAAAAAAAGTATAATGCGTACATTTTTATAAGGCATGTATTTAATCAGGCAGCCGGCGAGGTAAAATCTGCCGGTTCGTCATATTACCTGCCCAGGAAGTAATATTATTAATGACCAGTTGATGACAGCAACTTCCTCCGCTTACTTCTTTTTTTCCGAAGTCGGGTAAAATTTATTCTGTAAGTCCTTTATCTTTGGATGTATTGCTACCCCCGTACCAAAAAAAAAAAAAGAAACATTCAGACTGGCGACAAGTATTCCGAAGGATGATGGTTCTGTAATCAATATCCAAGAAACAAACGCCAATATGCATTACAGTACTTTTATCTCACGAGCGCGGGTGAGCCATGTTTGTGTCAGTAGATGTACATGCACATTGGCTCTGTGTGGGTGAGCTCGGCTGGGCCGGCACTGAGCGCTCCCGAGCTCACCCACACAGAGCCAATGTGCATGTACATCTACTCACACAAACATGGCTCACCCGCGCTCGTGAGATAAAAGTACTGTACGGTATCAAGATGTTTCTTAAAATCATGGACCTCCCTGAAAAGTTGGCTATCAATATAATTTTAGTTTTATAGTACAGAAACAGAAGTACTTCTTACACAGTGAATTAAATATATAAGAACGGTGACTCATCTATACTATTATACAATTTTAGCTTTGTATTGAAAATCTGTCTTCTATGGAGATCTTAATAGTGTGATGCAGGATCGTCTTATGTTATGTACGGGCGCGCGGCGCCGTCCCAGTCTGGCGCCATCTGTTTTCATAATTTCCTTTTCACTTCTCGTGCTCTAAAAGCTCCGACTTTATGCTGTGCGTAGGCGACATAAAATCGCTTTTTATGCTCTAGAGCATAAAGTAAAATCGACGTCGAAGACCAAGGCGATCGGTCCAACAGCCACACGAACAACTTAAAACTTATAGCCGTTCTACACCTTCCGATCCGATCCTAAATTATCGGATGAAATCGGATAATGTGTAGTGTATTGTAGTGTATTGTTACACTACACATTATCCGATTTCATCCGATAGTTAGGATCGGATCGGATCGGATTGAACGGGTTTTAGCTGACATAATAATAACAATGATAAAAGTTCCTTCATAAACAGATTTAAAAAAAACTTAATGCTTCATAGAATACACTCTTTATTTTATTTCGTTTCGTTAGTATTCTAAGACCAAGGCAAAATATACCAACAGCCAAAATAACCACAATAAAACTTCTTGAAATAAACTTGTAATTTTTATTTACTGTCATTTATTACTTTTTAAATTTATTTTTTTATTTTAGTAAATCAATATACCAAGTATTTCTCACTGCTTTAATGTAACTTGAACTTTTGATTAGATTTGTTTTTAAGTATAATATTTACATGATGCAGTTTCATTTCCTCGCAATCGAAGTGAAAAGTAGAGTGTGCAACTCGTTCATAAAACGCATTTTACACTTGACTATATTCATCCTCGCTCGCAAGCTTGCTCGGATGGATAAACGTCTCGTGTAAAATGGTGCGTTTTATGCACTTGTTGTACAATCTTGACGACGCCGTTGGCGCAGTGGTTAAGCAACTGCCTACTGAGCCGACGGTCCCGGGTTCGAATCCCGGCAAGGGCAAATATTTGTGTGATGAACACGAATATTTGTGCCTGGGTCATGGATGTTCTATGTATTTAAGTATTTATTTATCTATATAAGTATGTATATCGTTGCCTAGTACCCATAACACAAGCCTTCTTGAGCTTAATTTGGGACTAGGTTGATTTGTGTGAGGTTGTCTGATATTTATTATTTATTTATTTATTTATTAATCTACTATTGTCCTCTCATCACGCCGAAACGGCTGGACGGATTTTACCCAATTTCGATACAGGGATAGGTGGACATCCAAAGATGGTTATAGGATACTTTTTACCCGTCTACGGTAAAGAAAAAAATACGCAGACGAGGTTGCGGGCACCTCCTAGCCCTAAATAATTTACAGATACTCGGTTACCTCCGAAGAGCTAACACCGTGTACAGATCGACGGAGGACGAACAAGGGAACATTTCTCACACGGGGAGCAAAACCACCTCATCTGACGGTCTACACTTGCATTTCCTGAAGGCCAGAAACGCGTGGTTCGAGAAGGCTTTGGAAGATGCTAAAAATACAGAATGTGAGTTAGTTAAATGTTTTGATTTTTTTTATAAACGAGTCTGTTTTATTTACGTTTTCAAATTTCAAACTTTCAAGAAAATCTGAAAAATGCCTGGACAAAAGAACTCTATAATCTCCTAACCTATTTACAAAATTTCACGAGAATTAGTTGAGAAATGCGACCCGTAGGTGAGAACAGCCGGAAATTTGGATAACTGGACATCCGGAATTCGGGTAGGTATACGAAATAATTTTAGGCAAAGCTGAAACTGATACGCTTCGCTCGCTCCGTCAAAAATGACAACCATTTATTTCAGGATTGGAGCAGGCAAGATGTTTTATAGTAACAATTATTGATTACTCTGAACATAGAATAAAATTAGTATAAGATGAGTAAAGACGGAGAGGAAAATACAAAAATAGAGAAGAGCCGGGCCACGTACCTAACCTGAAATTTAATCCAATAATTTTCACCTTCTCTAATTCAATAATTTTCTTTGAAGGACAGTTCAGCTACTGTATCAGTCTTTTCCGGCTTTTGCTCTTCGAATTTTGATTTTTGCCACCTTTTGATGACGAAATCTGTATACTATCACCCTATCTGAACCCGAAACCCGTATGTACGTCCCAGCCTGGACATCGTGCGACCAGAGGCAGCGTCGGCCATAGCGCGAGCGCGAGACACCCCGTTGTCGCGTAATGTTCAAGATTTCATTTTCTTTTCAGCCAATGAGAGATTGTTACGAAGAATAGTGGAGTTGCACAGGATTCACTTGTTCAACGTGCTCACTCAGCACAAGTCCATATTTCTGCCCGACGCCCACGAGTCGAGGGCGAGAGAGGACGAGCTCAATGGAACTAGTGCCTTGTCTTGCTGGTTGAAACTGAAGGTAATTTGTGTTCGTTTTTAAGCGTTCGTATCGTCTTAAACAAATAATTCAAGAATACTGCTAAGGAGTCTGTACAATGTTCGCGTTCTACCAATCTGAGCCAGCGACATCTTAGCGAAATCTCTCTTCATAATTCATATGGCAATCAGGAATTTCTTAACCCGTTGCCGCATATATAAAAATATATATATTTTTAATTTGAACCTTGACCTGGGCCATGTTGAAATTATTATCTGCCATACCTATGTAATGGAGGAGTCTCTTTACAAAAGGGCTTATTTCTCTATGAACTTATAAAAATAACCCCTTTTAGTACGAGAGCCCACGACCAAAACCATGTCTCATAGCAATACGGCAAAAACCCTATAAAATCGTTAGATTGTATGATTCTGAACCCGACTAGGTGTGTAGTAACGGTCGAAAGTGTAGCAACTGCGTGGGAGGCCATTTCTGCTGTGTCAAAAAAAAAAGACAGTCGGTATTATAGCAATACGTCTGATAGTGAAAATGTACATAGATTTTATAATTGTATTACGAAAAAGTTTGTTTTCAGACATTTTGCGCGTAGCATATAGCCTGAGCGCATTTTTGAAAATGTCAACAAATTTAGCCGACCTGTATCATAGCAATACGGATAATTTTTTTTTTCAACTTTTCGTACTGCTGCCATGATTACCAAAAACCTGTTTTCAGACACTTTCAGTGTAGCATATACTCCCAAAAACGAAAATAACGTTTGGGAGTCGCCTGGCCGACGCCTCTGTTAAATGTTTTTTTAAATTTACAGCCTTCATAGATATTCAAGAATCTCCCTTGTCTATTATGTATATGTACTTTGACAGATGACAGATGTCATTACTTATTTCTTTTGTAAAAGTTACTCAAGTGTGCTTTAAATAAAACCAAAACTATCAAATCAATCAGTATTTAATTTCAACAGCCTCAGCGCTTGTTACGTTACTATTATACAGCTCACTCGCCAGCTGCTCCAAACGTTGGAACCATGGTATAATAATATACTCCGCCAGGTATTCCATTCCGAGACTCGCGAACCACGTGACTGACACAAGCCTACGTCATCATGCTGTTCACAGATTCTCAAACTTTAAAATGTGGGAGAATTTTAACCAACGGTGAAAAATATTTAAACGGCATTAATTTTAAGTTATTCATGTAGAAACATAGGTAGTACAATAAAACAAATCTAATATATTAAATCAAAATTTTATTTATCTATACAAGAGAAACTTTTGAAAAACGAATCCACATCTAATCAATAAACGGTATTCGACACTTTAATTTAAGCTATTTTCGTTTTAATTTCTTCTGGAGTTGAATACTAACGATTTTTTTTATTTAATTGTTTTAGTCTTATGTAACTATGTTCTCGTTGTGACTAAGCAAAGCAAAGTATTTTCTAATAAGCATTTCTATTTGAGGGTATTGTTTTTGACGTGCTTGTGTACAATATGCCGACGCGGTTGGCTCACTTTTTAAAGCACTTGCCTACTGAGCCGGCGGTCCTGGGTTCGAATCCCGGCCAGGCCAAGTATTTGTGTGATGAACTCGAATATTTGTGCTTGGGTCATGGATGTTATCTATATATGTATTTATATATCATGTCTATCGTGTCGTCGTATCTATATCCCAGTTTCCTTTTGTGCGATTTATTTCAGTCCTTCAACTTAAATGTTACGGTTTCGGGTAAATTCTTTGTTAATTATCATCTAATAAATTCAGGGTCGCAACGTATTCATTGGTTTGTAACAGAAAATTCAAGATGCCTCAATACGATTTTTAAATGATATCTGAGTATCGAAAAGTTGTCTGATAGAGAAGGTGCTACACTTAATTTGTCTGATATAAATTTTTTGCACATGTGGACAACTTATTTTATCATGTCCAACAATTTTCAGACATATTGCTATGATACCGATCGGTAAAATTTGTTAACTTTTTCAAAACGGTCTCAAAATTTAATGCGTTCACATTTCCGTCTGAAAATTGTTTTGTTCGCATCAAATAACCAAAATTTACTAATAAAAAAGATTTTCAGACGTATTGCTATGAGACATTTTTTTTGTCTCATTTTTAATTTTTTTAAGTGATTTTACGGGTTTGCGCTACACCACTAACGTCTGAAAAATATGTTTCCGGTATCTCAGAACTATCATTCAACTACAGTCTGCAAATCAGACATATTGCAGTTCGGTAAAATTCTTTGACAATTTTGAAAATTCGGTCAGATCAAATGCTACGCGGAAAATGACTGATATTGGTATTTTCGAGTTCAGGATAATCGTATCTATCGATTTGATGCGGTTTTGGCCGTATTGCTATGAGACAAAAATTTTGGTCGTGGGCTCTCGTACTATTTTTGAAGACACTCCTCAAATGTGCATGCAAATGCAGTAAGGGTCACAATACTAGGACCATCGAAAAAGGCGTCTAAATAGATCAATAGAGGGCACTAGCGTACGTGTTGCGCGAAAGAAGCATACGAAATATCAGTCCACGCTATGGTGGCGCTCGCTACGGTCAGGGCCAGCCTTACCCATACTGGCGCCCTGGGCGAGTCATTCATTGTGTGGTGCCCTAGATACCCTAGACCTTTAAAGAAACGCCCGTTGGGAGACAGAGCCGCTCCCTAAAGCCGCCACTGGCCACGGTGGTCTTGGAAAGCGACTTCGTATAGGCATTCAATGCTAATGCATTAGCAGTCTTCTTCGCAGGGTGCTAGAAAAGGCAATGCTGTTCCTTAATTAAAATTCCATCTTTACTTTGCAAACCCAAATCCTTATGTATGAACGCTGTAGATATATTGTGGAGCTACACTACGAACTAACTTTGTTTTTATTGCAGGTTGAAACATTGGCCCAAATTCTAAACCAAGACTTACAAAGCGAAGACGAATCGAACTTCGAGTCCCTATTCAACCAATGCATGTATCTCTGTCTATCTTTTGGAAGAGTCGGCGCCGACATGAGATGCACTTTGACTCCTCTGTTTCGAAACAATCTCCTGTCGCAATTCTATAAAGGCCTAGAAAAGGCCGAAAATCATTTCGAGAATCAGATGAGGTCATACAAAGTGCCTACTATAAAGAATGTTCCTCGACCAGTTAATGAAAACGCTCCATCAGGGCCACCGGAGAGCCTACTGGATTATTATCCGTTAGCTGAATATTGCAATGGGATGCTGATAGTTCTGAATATGTTGAGAGTAACAGCTCCTCTAAATATAGTCAAAGAAGTATACAACGCGTACAGAAACTCTTTAAATAAGGGCGTTCAAGTTTTGATGGCGTTTTACCATAGAGAGCAACAAGCTTTCACAGATATAGAAAGGCAAAATTTCGTGTCTCTATGCATTTGTTTCACAGAGGATTTTGTTCCGTACATATCGAAATGTCTGTCGTTGTCTTTTCCGTCGACGCAGATCGCGGAGTTGCTCGGGGTCACGTTGACGGTTTTACAGGAGAGCAAGATGCTGCATATTGACCAAGTTGGTGTTTGTGAACCGTTGAACAGTATTACGGGCCTTGCTATCAATTGAATCGCACTGAGTAGGATATAACATACATATATAGACTGCGAATAGAGGTCGCATATGGCAATATATTTGACACTATACATTTTTAACCTTTTAAACGCCATGCGGTAAAGTCGTATAATGACATCGGAAAATTACGCCAACGTCGTCAATATCCCAATGAAAAACTGAAAGCTACATCTGTTTTTCAATCTCTGTTGATGTTGTACTTTTGGAGCACTTTTTTTTTTATGTTGTCAGTGGCACGATACTTTCTTAACCGCTTGGTATTTAAAAGGTTAGATCTAGTGATTACGCCGGGAAAACTTGTATTTATATCTCAAAATTAAGTTAATTCAGATAGCAAGTTACACTATTTTTTTCCAGAGATAATACGATGGCAAAACAGTGCACTACATCTATGTAATATATTTATTACGTTTAAATGTAAAATAAAGCCAATTAAAAACGCTAATAATAATAATACAAAAAGCTTTTATTTAAAAGATAACATGGATACTTATTCTTAAGTAGATTAAATGCTTGTAAGGCACTGCCTTTCACAACTAAGTTAAACAATTAAACATAACATAAACGGAATGGTTAATATAGCTTCAAAAGCATGATTAGAATCAGAATACCCCCTGCAAGTAAAATACTTTACAGTTGGAAGTTTTAGGCTGTCTGTTCACTGGATCAGAGCGGGGATGTTTGAAATGGACCAATCACGTGTCTCAGATTTTAAATGAGCTTCTTTAGGGCTCAAAGACTCCGCTTCAGTGAACTGGCAGCCTTAAAGTCTACTGTGAAATCTGGGCAGTAAGAAAAGGACTAGAATCGTATTTTCTTGACTCTAGATTTTCCTTCGTCGTTTCGAGAGACCTCATAGTAATGTGTGACTTTGTCGACATTACCCAGGGACTCGATAAACTCTTTGTCATGTGTAATGATGATGAACATGAAGTTCTTCTGTCTCATGCGCTGCTGGACGATCTCGCCGAGTGCTGAGCACAGGCTCCGGACGTTTTCCTGGTCCAGGTTTGTTGTTGGCTCGTCTAGGGCTAGGATACCGAACCTAAAAAGATTATGTAAATTTAGACACAATTTTAAAACCAGTTATTGATCCATTCTAATAAGATTTATGCGCGTACCGTACCGTGCGTAAATATTAACGCATTCACTGTCAGAGGGAGTGAACAAACTTGTATGCCGGTGAACGTATATATGCGTCAATGGCAGTGAATGCGTTAAGTCACATATGATGTATGTATCTATATGAATAAGTAAAGGTGTGTCCATTACAACTAAACAATGTAAAGATCAACTCATATAGCGTAAGGAAAAATCCTAACTGTATTCTTGGGTTCGGATTGTGAAGTGGTTGACATGTTGGACCGGTAATCTAGAGGTACCGGGTTCGATTCCCGGTCTCTTCGCAGGGTTATGCATTTTTTTTTCGTGATTTGATCTTTGTATGAACGTCTCAATAAAAAAATGTGCTGTTGGCACATTATAAAAAAATGCAACATTACACGTTTCACAGATTTAGTACAATAAGTAGACAAATGCGCAAGCAGACTTGTAATTGGATCTATGTTCTTCCCGAATTGGTTTATTCAGCAGAAATGCACCCAAGTTTTCTAATAGAAGTAAAACTTTTATGGCATTATTAGGTATGTTTAAAAGGGAGTGGGAAACTTATCCAATGAAAATCCAAGTTTTAACGCGAAAGTCTAAATATAATGCTTACCTTGAACTAAACGTTTCAGCGAGGGCCAGTCTTATGATGAGACAGGCTAATACTTTTTGGCCGGCGCTGCACCGCCCCCTCATATCAATCTCAACGTTGTTCTTACTCTGTACAACTCTGTAAGTAACACAAAAAGTAGGTATTATTATTTCCATCACACTTGCTCATAAATCAAGGGTTTACATGCTAGAAAATCGGGTGGTAAGTCGTATATTACGCCCTAGGGCGGTAAGTAATTTTGGTATTGACTACTATTTATTACTTTTGTTTTATTTCCTCCAAAGTGTGATGAAAAACGTGGTACGTGACTCTGGTGGTAAAGGAATTCCAAACTCGTGTCATTAAAGCCCTCACGTTCGGCTTTGGGCTTCAACTAGGCACTCGTTTTTAATTCCTGGTTTACCACCTTGTTACGTAATGTACTATTACTTCACCCTAGGCCGTAAGTGGGATTTTCTGCCCGCTACGCGGGCTACTACGTAGAATCAATAAAATCTCACTTGGCCAAGGCAAGTGTAAAACTTTAGACAAACCACGGGTGGTAATTCGTAAAGCCCCAGATCGCTTATTTATGGAACACAAACTCCTGCGATCTGGGACATTCACGGGAACTAAGGTCAAACACCTATGACATTCACGAATCCACCGCCCTGGGTATGTAATGTATTACCTGGTCGTGAAAGTGTTAACAGGGTTAAATTTGTTATTTCTTACCTATAATCATATTTACGCCTCTCCATGTCAACACTCATGCTTCCTTCAGTCTTTATCTCTATGTAATCTATGTCGTTACCTCTGTATATTTTTCGCCACATTTCTCTGAAAAAATAAATAAAACACCTTTATACAGACAGACAGCATGAGAAAGGGTAGAGGGTAATTACAGATTTAGTAAATAAGGTTGCCTTAGTATTTTATCGTATATGACTTCCTTTCTCAATTTCAGCGAATAAGATTGAGATATATCTCGATAACGATCATTTATTGACAAGAAGAAAGGAAAAAAGAAAATAAATACGAGGTTATCCAATAAAATATGATGGTCCATCGTTATTCACTATATCTGTATCTCTAAATACCTCCAAAAAAGAGTACCTTATAATAAGATTAATGTTCTCCATCTTTTCTCTGTGGAACTCCATCAGACACTTTTCTAGCGCCACAGAATATTCCTTGATGTCTTTGTCTAATGCTTGCGTTACTTTGAGTTCGTAGAACTTTTCCCTGTATTTTTTCTCTACGTCCTTATTCTGAGCTTTCCTTAATTCTAGGCGGTTTTGTTGCAGTCTTTTCTGTAGGAATTCACCATGTTTACTTAGATTGACAAGATAGGAATGAGGACGAGTTGGGAATGTGAACGAATTGGGAATGTGGAGCAGTTACGAAAGCAGACGAGTTGACGTGTTAACGAAAAAACAATATAAAATGAAATCTATGGGTTACCCCCTCATCTGGCAGAAATTTGTTTTACCGACAATAATGTTTCGCATAATGCTCATTTCGCAGAAATTTTCTGCCGCTGAAGGGAAATATATTTCGATTTTTTTTGTGTATCCTGGTAGATTAGGATAGGTTAGGTTAGGTTTATTATATAGCTTTTCGAAAAAATCTATGGTATCAGTAGAATAACAATCAAATGCGAAATGAGCATTATGCGAAACATTGCGTTCGGTAAAACAATATTCTGCGAAACATTAGTAAACCGAAATCTATACTCTAATTATCGTATATATTTTTTAGCATAGTACTGGATTACTTTTGCGTCCAAATCGGATGTTTCCAATCAAAATACTGTGATTTCCTTTGTGTAATTTTATTGTGCCACAGTGGACTCCAGTGACACACATCATAAAATGTTAGACTAATCCAGGGGTTTCCAGGCTTTCCCACTGCGACTCATCTGTATTTTACACATTATCATAACAAAACGGGACTTACGATTACGACTTAGGGTTACGTTCATGATGCCGAAGGGACTCTTCCTGTACCTTCGAGACCATGAACGTTCACGATCACGTTCGAACCGTCGAGGTAATTCAACACATTTTGAACGCGATTAAGTTCCGTTTTAATAATGTGTGAATATCGTGTAAGTCTAAATCAATATGTATTTTACCCTGTAGTTACATACCTTAATCTCATTCAATTCTCCCTCCGTATGCGCCTTTTCTCGCAAGAGCTGTGTGTGTTTATTGATTAGCGGTCCTTTCTCGGAAATCATGTCCATGTTGACGCCACTCATCTTCTCGCTGATTTCTGCCAGCTCTTTGTCACAACTTGTAATTTCTGTTTGGGCTTTTCTTAACTTCAGATTATCGTCTAAATCGCGTTTGTATATCTGTAAAAGGGCAAAATTTAAAAATAATTGTGTTATTTATTCATTACTTGGCATTACTGGATCAATAAAAAAAAACACACACACAGACTAATTAAAAAGAAATAAAAATGTCAATGTGATTGCGGGATATATAGTCTGTACTTTTAGGTACTTAAAAGAATGTAAACAAACAATTAAAAGGGTTATTTATAAGGTAACGTTTGGTTCCTGTTAATTTTTTTATATTATAAAGTAATGGACCTCTCACTACTGCAGTCCGTTCCATTTAAATAACATGTGTTATCGCTTAATTTTACCGTACATATACAAATTCACGAATATAAACATATTTTTATCACATTTAATAAATATATATTTTTTTCCGGTAAATCGTCACTAAAAAGTACCCAATCTTGCAGAGGTTTAAAACGCAAGGTTGCATTATACTGGAAGTAACACGACTAAAATAAAAAGTCACAGGTTTAAAGTAGCAACACCTTACCTTACGTAATTTTTAACTAGGCTGCATTATACTGGAAGTAGCACGACTAAAATAGAAAGCCACAGGTTTAAAGTAGCAACACATACCTTACGTGATTTTTTACTTTGTCGGTTTGACATTCGCCATTGCTTGCTGTCATATTGATGATACGCGTGCGATATTTGTGTTTAAAGCTTCCGTTCATTGTTAATTTACGTTAGTTTTATTTGTTTCTGTTTTATATATTTTTTTTAATAGTTTGTTTTTGTCGTTTTGTTACGGGATCGTGTTTTTAACCATTCGAATTGGATCACTATAATTTATTCTGGCCTTAAAAGGTGCACTACCACTGGATCTGTCAAATTTGACAGCTCCGGTTTGTTTACAATTTTTTAAATACCTAAAAGTACAGACTATAGGTAAGTCCAATAGAACTATGACTCAAATTAGTGAACTAAGGTCAGTCGGGCAAGTGTATCAAAAACTTTATAATTCAAACAGCTACAAGTCTTATCACTCTCTGTTGATTTTGTGGCGTTCAATAGGTTACAATTTAAGTAAGCACTTTGGGGAGTAAACAGGCATGTGCAAGTGCTTCATGTAATTTCAGTAGCAGACATTATTATTATTTTACTGCAATGGATCAATCTCACGATTCAAGTATGAAGTATTAATATTTGTGTGAACTAGAATATTTGACATGGTCATGAATGTTATCTATATATGTATATATATATTATGTATATCGTCGTCTAGCACCTATAGTAGGTACAATACAAGCATTGCTTGGTTTGGGACAAGGTTGATTTGTGTAAGACTTTCCCTTAATATTTATTAATGCTTACCTCTTGTTTGGCCAATTCATCTCTCAATGAATCGATTCTTTTAGTAAGCGAGTTCCTATCTATCACAATTTGTTTTTGCCGTGCCATCAGCCTTTCATTGGCTTCTTTTATTTTGTCCATTTCGCGTTGAACGTTCCTCTCTTCGTGTTGTCGTATTTCTATTATTATTGCCTTGACTTTGTCAAATGCGTTCAGGATTTTAGTGATAAAGCTTCTCTTAGTGTCAATAGTGTTTCTGCAAAGAGAGATGTTTAGCGGTTAGCAGGCTTCAAAGCAACAATATTTTACACATAAATAATTACAATAAATAAAATATTTTTCTTTATGCGAAAAAATATTGTAACAGACGGCAGCATGCCGCAATAATATAAATTAGATTACTCATCATTTTTACTTTTTCAATTCTTCAACATCTCCGTCATTTTGAAAAAAAAAAAAAACCTGAATCGACAAAAAAATCCTTGTCGAACCTACTCACAAAATTTCATGAGAATCGGTTAGGGCATGCGACTTTTTTAGCCAAATCAGTTCAGCCGTTCTCGAGTTTTAGCGAGACTAACGAACAGCAATTCATTTTTATTATATACGTAAATTTATCAGCATTACACCCGTGCGAAGCCGGGGCGGGTAGCTTAGTTATATACTTTTAAAATGAAATGTTATACTTTTAAAATGAAATGTAAGTCAATACCTATTATTTTTAACGGTTTCAGTCTTAGCGTTCTCCTTTTCTTGCAATTCAGCCTTCAGCGCTCCGGTGGCCTCCTGCAGTTGTTTCAGCTCCTGAGTGAACTTCTCTCTGTTTGATTGCAACTGTTTTAGAGATTCTTGCAAATTGTGCAGTTCTTGTACCTGGAATGAGAACAATAATAGATAAATAATAAGATCAGTGTACCTACCACTTTTGAAAGCCGCCCCTGAGCTCGGTATAGTTCGACCCACATACTATGCTATGCCATGAATATGTCAATAGAATAGAGGCATATTCAGTTGCGTATGCTGTAACTCAGCCATACTACATCTTTTGTCGCATAGTCCGTAATGTTAAATAGAAGAACACGTTTCTTGATAATGTAACAAGTGAAGCTCGATAGTTTGCACAGGGGATTGTAAAAATTTAGAGAAGTCTGTAGAACCACTGAAAAAAAAAAGAGTTCAGGAAAAGATGCATCCAGAAAATTCTCATTTTTTTAAGACCTTTTGCGTTGCCAATCAGGATTATTTACCCTCTTAGTATATTAATAACAATAACTTACCATTTTCTGTACATTGAAATACTCCATCAGATTATTCTTGGCCTCGGCCTGCGCCTGCAACTTCCTGGCGTGTGTTGTTGAGCTTGCTCTGTGTGCTACTGGTCTATTTCAAGTCCGTCTGTCTCGTCTAGCGTGTGATCAATAATAACAACTTACCTCATTCTGCATATTGAGATATGACTCCTTCAGCCTATTCTTGGCCTCGACCTTCGCCTCCCGCTTCCTGGTGTGTGCGTTGCTTGCTCTGAGAGCTCTTGAAGTACTGACATTTTGTCTCAAGTCCGTCTGTCTATCGGCTCGTCTAGCGTGAGATCAATAACAAGAACTTACCTTCTTCTGTATATTGAGATACTCCTCCTTCAACTTATTCTTGGCCTCGGCCTTCGTCTGCAGTTTCCTGGCGTGCGCGTTGAGTTTGCTCTGAGCGCTCTTGGCGCGCGCGCGCAACGTACTGATCTTCTGTCTCAAGTCTGTCTGTCTCGCCGTGGCCTCGTCTAGTGTGAGATCCGACTCGAGGCCGCTGCATTGGGCTTTTATGGCTTCCAGCTGTAATTTTTTTACACATAAGTTGAGTTCCACTGCAACTATATTCAAATAAGTGGCCAGGCGCGAAATGCCGATGTTATTTATTTATTTAAAATCATTAACATTAAAGATTTCTTCATTGCGTTACATTGATTCTTAATCTTCTAGGCTAATCTAATCGATAGTTATAGATTCATCAACCGCTTAACACTTATACGACCAACAACCCGCCTGGTGGGCGCTCGCCGGGCAGAGTGTACTATACAAGCGCCCATCTGGCGGGTGGGAATAGATTGAATTTCGTGATGATGTCTATGTATATAATTTAATTTACTCATACGTTTTTGGTGATGGTGCTGATTTCCTGTATCATCTGATCCATAAGGGGCATATGACCCGCAACTTGCTTGGCCGTCTGCAGTTTCTGTTCGGGTTCCATCATGGACATCGACAGCTCCTCTACCGATTCCGATAGCGCGGATATTTTCTGAAAAGTACCAAGTAAAAAACAGTCTAAATTGTCAAGTAAATTAGCAAATAAGTAGTACCTACTTCAATTTTTCTTTGAGCTTTGATATTTCTATCAATGGTTTAATTAACAAGTAGTATCTTTAGTGGCTCTGGTTTCAAGGTTAAGTAATTCAAAGTAACCTACAACAACGTAATCATCTAAACTAAAAGAGTAATATTGCGGAACAGTGACCACTCCTACGGATCTCAACGATGGTCCAGCCTACATGACCCGCATCACGCAGTCTTCGGCTTATTAGGCATGTTCACTGAAGCGAAGCAGAGAAATAAACCAATCAGACTGCGTCTTCGTGAACCCCAACAGTGCATTGTGTGATTGGTCCATTTTAGATAGCTCCGCTTTACTCCATTGGGCCGACATCCTAAGATCGCTACCGTAAAACGGGGTTCCTTTAGGAAAATTTGGGGCTACTTTGATAGATTTAAAATGGTTATAAAAACGCAAATACTCATAGTGCGATTGAGCAAATGAAGTAAAAGGTTAGGTCATTGTTGAAGGTATGTATTGCATTGCCACAGATAGTAAAAAAGAAATAAGGATATGGCGTAAAAACACTTTTACAAAGTAGCCCCTGCGTTTGAAAGTAACCCCGTTTTACCGTACGAAGGAACCCACCCTGCTTTACGTTCTTTTTGGTAGGTTCCGCTATGTGAGCAGCAATGTATGTTCATATATGCTCTTGAAACAACGACAATTATCAACATAATCTTTTCGTCATACCTTATCAACGTCGCTCAGTCTTTTCTCCAACTGAGGTATTTCCGTCTCTTTTAAGGTCTGTATCTTTTCGTTCAACGATTTCATACTGAGCAAATCGTCCTTCTTGGCAGAGGCTCTCTGCAATTCTTCAGCAAGTTTTTCCAATTTTGCGGGAACATTCATAACTTGAGTTGTTAGTTGGGATATCAAGTCTGTTACCTGAAATGTATAGTCATATCATCTTATTTCTACATATACACGCTACTATACGTATACATTTTAGTAGGTCATTTGAACCATCATTAAGAGTCCGCAGCAAGCTCGATTCTTCATACAAACGTAGTTACGTCCTTATTTTAATATAACATGTCACATTATCATGAAATTCTCTAAATATAATGAGATAAGATATATCTAGGGCTAAAACTAGTTTATGACTCTTGAAATGTTAATAGAAAGAAAATAGAGCGAGTACAAGTTTTGCATTTTTAGACCCCAGAAAGTTGTTCAGTTTGGCGGCATACTACGACCAAAATATAGTTTAGATTGAAGTCAAAACCTATTTCCGGTGTCGATTAAACTATGCAGTTTGATAAGAAAAAAGATTTATCAAAATTGATCTCGTAGTTTTAAAATGAGAGCGTAACTACGAAAACCTTAAAATAAATTACAAAAAATTGTTGCGAAACTGCAGCGAATTACTCTAGCGCGGGGAACGGTCCGGGGGGGCGGCGGTAAGCACCGCCCTTATCATAGCTACTCCTAGCCAGCCTCGCGCAACTCTCAAGGTAAAAAACGAACGACAACAGCTATATGAAACGGGGGTGAATTTTTACCTATCTAAGTTTGAAAGAACGTTGAAACCTACAAAGCATTAGATAATTGGCGACAATCGAATTTAGGCGGGTTGTACTTCAGCCGCCATTTTTGTCCGCCATGCCATATTAGTTGACGTTTCTCTTTTGTTGTGTTGTCTGGTTTTGTCGAGGTTCTGCGATCTTTTCAAATAATTCAAATTTCACAAATAATCTAATAATTTGCATTCTTTGGGTGTAGTGGTCGTCTAGAAGGTACACAAGACAATCACAATTGCAAAAATGAGTGGATTGAAAAGGAAAAAGTGCGAAATATGCAGAATGAAAACGTGTCGAATGGACGGTCAAAAAAGACTATTCATGGCAAGATTTCCACCGGACGAAGATCGGTAAGTAAAAAATATAATTAATTACTGCGTGTTATAACCATGTTAATCGTAAGTTTCATTGAAAACTTGGTATTTCGGGTAAAATAATACATACCCTTATACGTATGTAAACAATAGTGCTGTATGTAAGTTTTATCGATAATTTTCATTTGAAGTGAAAAATACCTGGGTAAATACGGAATATCTTTCTTCAAGCAAAAGCCACTACTTTTTATGCCAGTTTGAGTTAGATTATGGTCACAGAAATATTTTACGAAAAATCTTCAATGGACTATGAATGGTACGGTTTCATCTGGACAAACAGATTCATTTTACTCTGTAATTTTCTGTTTACCCTGTATTATTTGTGTTGCAGAACTTCCAACCTGGAGCACAGACTGGAGTGATGAAACGGCTTTTTTCGTCTATGTTTATCAGCAAGCCAAGCAAAGTTTGAACGAAATAAAATTATTTGCACACTTTTGTTTTTTTTTATGAAGTCAGTAACCTAAAGTAAACCAAATGTTTACATTGAAGCGAAATATTTAATGATTTAAATTACCGGAAAGCCGTTGGAGACGCGGGTGCGAATGCGAACCCCGCCTGAACCATTTTTTTTAAATACCGATATCGATATCGATAATTCGATAATTTGTGTAACATGTGACATCCCTATTTTGTTCTTGATGTTGGCATTATGTCATGAGTTGACACTGACACTGATATTGTTTGCGGCTTCATATTGGCAGTATGTTTCGTATGGCACTCCCGTCTCTTAAAACGTAGTGATTACATACTCTTTGCTCCTAGCGCGCTCTCGCTTTACTGCTAGCGCCCTGTCTTCCTCTAGGTAAAACAACAACATTTTAAAGCGTAAGCGCGCGATCTCAACGCGGAGTTGAGCGGACCTTGCTGCGGACTCTTAATTTCTTCTCCGTTGAGATAGTGATATGGATATTGTAAAACAGAAAACGACTTACTTCCGACTCGGAATCAAACCCACGATTACATAAGGGACAGCAGTTATTGTCCTTGAGTTGTCCTTTGTATTTAGTGATGATGTACATGGACGACTGTGCTAAGTTGTGATCTTCCTGTAAAAAGAAATACAAATATAATGATGGTAATTTACTGAGCTGCGATATAATGATAGACCTTAAAATATCTACTCAAGCTGGGCCCTTGACCCAACACCTTGGCCCCAAGGCAAGTCTCGAATGAGGTTTACCATATTTGTTCACCAGCTGGCGTCACTTTCCGGTAAGGTCCGTTACAAATTTTCCACAAATAACTGCTTTTTACAACACATAAATGAATTTATTACTGGTGAAACACTAAATTACACCTCTTTACTTAATTTTACTTTATATATTGACCTGTAGACTGTACTGTAAGTATGTCTACCAGTAACGTCTAGCAGAACTTTGACACACGATTCTTTGTCGCGCGAGAAATACTACCTGTCACTTTAATGGCTAAGCGTAATAGGGCTCGCCTTAAATTAAGATCTCAACCTTCGGAGGAAAATCGGTTGAAATATGTTGCGCTACGAAATCATTGCAATAGAGTTTGTCGCGATGCAAGGCGGAGGTATATCCATGAGTCTATCGAAGACTGTCCTCCGGCGAAACTCTGGAAATTTTTGAAGTCTCTTGGGGTGGGCAAATCTTCGCACTCTTCTGCCGGTAATATGGATCTGGATGCCGTCAATAATTTTTTTAGTACCTCTCCAGTTACTCTAGATCCTTCTGTCAAGCAACTTACGCTTACTTCACTTCTCAATACCCAACCTCCTGACTCATCCACCTTTGAGTTTGGTGTCATTTCCCCGCAAGAAGTTATGGCCATTTTCAAGAAAATTAAGACGAAGGCCATTGGTGACGATAACCTTAGTTTGGACATGCTTGTGCTCGTGGTAGATTTTATCGCTCCCATCCTCTCAAACATTCTGAATTTTTCCTTTTCCTCTGGTACCTTTCCCGCTATCTGGAAATACGCACAAGTTATCCCACTTCCCAAAACCTCTAATCCTATTAATTTTTCACAGTACCGTCCTATTTCGATTCTCCCTGTGTTGTCCAAAATAATTGAACATTTTGTCAATCGTCGCCTCCTTTCTCATCTCAACAGGCACAATATGTTCAATCCATTGCAGTCTGGTTTTCGGCCCGGGCATAGCACAGTCACTGCCCTGGTTAAAGTCACCGATGACATTCGTCTTAACATTGAGAATAAAAAGCTCACTCTTCTTGTCCTATTGGACTTCAGTAGTGCCTTCAATACCGTGGACTATGACATCCTCTTAGGGATACTCCGCACTCTGAACATCTCTTGCACTGCTTTAGCGTGGTTCAGAGAGTACCTTTTTGGAAGGCGCCAGCGGGTCAGAGTGGACGACAAGGTTTCCCAGTGGAGCGAACTTACCGCTGGTGTCCCACAGGGAGGTATTCTCTCGCCACTTCTGTTCTCCATCTTTATTGACGGCATAACTAGGTCGTTAAAGTCTAGCTACCATCTATATGCAGATGATTTACAAATTTATGCTGAGGCCAGCCTGGAGGATTTTCCTTTGCTAGTTAATAAAATCAATAGAGACTTAGATTCTATCCAACTTTGGGCCTCTAAATTTGGGTTAAAGATTAATGCTAAGAAATCGCAAGCAATAGTCATTGGAAGTCCACATTTTATTACCAAATTCGCAGACCTGGTGGTGCCAGATATCATTTTTGATGGAACTATAATTCCCCTCTCCTCTACTGTAAAAAATCTGGGCATCACCATGGACCAAACACTCTCATGGTCAGCGCACATAGCTGAGGTCAGCAGGAAACTATTTGCATCACTTCATTCTTTGAGGCGTATGCAGAATTTTCTTCCCATTCATACAAAAATATCTCTCGCTAGTTCTCTTTTACTTCCTCTACTTGATTATGGTGACATTGTATTCCTCGACCTTAAGGAAGACTTGCTTGACAAGCTTGAGCGCCTGCAGAACGTTTGCATTAGGTACATTTTCGGTCTTAAAAAATATGATCATATCTCGCAACACCGTACGCAACTCGGTTGGCTCCCGATACGCCGTCGTAGGGATGTGCATGTCTTGTCACTGCTCTACAATGTCTTGTTCAATCCTTCCTCACCTCTGTATCTCTCCGAAAGATTCTCCTATATGGCGGCTGGCAGTGGTCACCGCTTGCGTTCGAGCGCCAATCTCGCTCTCGCCTTCCCGTCCAATAAGTCACGCTCTTACAGTAAATCTTTTACAGTTCACTCTGTAAAATTGTGGAACTCATTACCGGTGCCCGTCAGGCAATCGCAATCCGTGGCATCATTTAAGGAAAAGTTAAAAAGGTTATGGCTTCTAGACCCCTAATTTCGTCGAGTGCTGTATTTATTGTTAAAATTGAATACTTATTATTTTATTTATTATTATATATTTATTTGTTTGTTTTATATTATAATATTTATATTCATAATGTGTAAGTTTATGTAGGTATATTTAAGATTTTGTCTCTTTTTTGCGTAAGCCTTTAGTGTCTCTGTGCATTTTTAATAGTTTTGCCTATCTTCTTGGATCTTCTCTGTTCTCTCTCATTTGCTCAAAGGTTAACTGGAAGAAATCCCTTACAGGGATAAGTTCGCCTTTGTACATATCATTAGTTTAATGTCTTTATAATTATATTTTAATGTACAATAAAGAGTTTACATACATACATACATACACTTTCCTTTCCATACCGTGCGAGCAAGACAAGAGATGCTGACTCCCGCGACAAGCGAATTCGCGGCAAGATATGCTGCAGCAGCACAACATTTACAATGATTATAGGTCATTTAGTGAAAAAATCGATAAAATGTCCGTTAACATCAGCAGTTCAGCGAGCGCATTTGACATTTGTAATAAATGGAAACTAGCACCTCTATCCAAAGTGAAGATAAAATCCCAGCGCGGTATAGACATGGTGCGTCATTTACATGGGGCTCCAAATTCTCTTCTAGTTCGGGCGCTTAATTTTCCTGATACGCCGTTGTATTCTTAAAGTATCAACAGACGATCGAACGGTCCGGCGGACCGAGAGGGACGCTGCTAATAAAGATGGAGATAGTAATATACATCTCTCATTCTAACAGACAGCAGCGTCCGCCGGACAGTTCGATCGTTTATTAATACTTTTAGCCTACGACGGTTCAGAATTTATGGGCAGCCTTGCATAGATAAGCGGGCCTATAGTTTACAATCACTGACCTGTAGTTTTTCCACGTTAGCGTTCACTTTCGCCAGCGTGGCTTCATATGACTGGGTGCCGCATGCTTGATACATCTGGTCTTCGGCCTTGGTGAGTTCGGCGCGGCGATCGTTCAGCATTTCCCGCACATGTTTGCGTTCTGCCTCTTGACTTGTCACCTAAAAGATATGAAGATTTATGAAAACACTAGCTTTTGCCCGCGACTACGTACGCGTGGAACTTGATAAAAGGGATTATTAAAAGCGCCTAAGCAAATGTAAGAGCAATTGTGCTTTTGGTCTAATAATTACATTTTCCTACAGGGGCACCGCACCCCAACAGAAGTGTTCACTCACTTTTCAATCTTTTTAGGTATAATTTCCAGGATGAAAACTATCCTATGTCCTTCCTCGTATCTTAAGCTATCTTTATGCCAAATTTCATCAAAATCGATTCAGCGGTTTAAGCGTGAAGAGGTAACAGACAGACAGACAGACAGACACACTTTCCCATTTATAATATTAGTATGGATAATAATGGTCATTTTAATCGTCATCATCCCAGTCGAAATCATCCGCTACCGAGCAAAGCGCCGATTATAATCATACCCCGGGGTTTTCGGTGCAGGAATGATTTGTGTAGGCGTCATTATGATTTTAATGATGATTTAAAAAATAAAAAAAGGATTGCTGAAAATTAAAAGGACCATAACAAATCCTTGGTCAATAGTGTAGAAACCAACAGGCTTAGAAATACAGGGTACAGAACCCTAAAAATCATTGACATAGTAAACTGTCAAATAATGTCATAAATGGCGTTTGACCCTACCCGCACAGTAACTGATTTTATAAAAAATCCTCTTATGTGACTGTTTTTGATGCACAACGGTTTTTTTTTACTACTGCAACAATATATACCAACGACTATTTTGTGCCAGTCATTGGGTATTTTACCCTACTTACCATGAAGGTAGACACAAAGTAAAACCTCACCTCAATATGTTTCTCTTTCAATTTCTTCTTCATAGACTCCACCTCAGCGGACACTTCACAATCAAATTTATTAATGGACATAGTGAAATTCCTCTCTGGCATTTGTCCAAGCAGCTCAACGATTGCCGTCCTATGCTTGTTCTTTAGGGTGATCAGCTGTTTTTCCTTCTGCTTCAAAGATTCTTCTACTAAATCGCGCTCTTTTAATTTTGCGCTTTGTTTTTGCAGTTTTGTTACCTGAAACACACGTTGCATTATGATCTTTCATCCCTTTTTTACGTTTTTTTATCAGAATAATGTTTGCGATCACCAAAGCGGTGATTTCTTACGATTTTAATAAAAATACATAAGGGGCGGCTGAAGCGCTTCTGGGCTTCACCCAAAAAGCATTTGTAGGATAGATAGAAAAAAAAAAACATTGCGGCGATCCTAAATGGGATATTGATCGATAAAAAAATACGGTGATAATTTTGAAGACATTCTGATCGGAACATGACTAACTAAACGCCTGTAGGAACTTTTATAAATAATAACTTAATAATTTTGATTTATACAACAACAACAACAACAAATCCACTTTATTGCACACCTCAAATACACAGGGATACAAAACATGAGAGATATACAGTAAACAAATTGACAGAGGTAAACAACAGGCGGTCTTATCGCTAAATAGCGATCTCTTCCAGACAACCTACCTAAGTATCGTGAATGGTAGGCAATGGCTTCAGATAAAAATATAATTATGAAAAAAAGAAAATACGATTTGTGATATTGCGAATGATAAGTAAACAAAATACTGCATATACTGCAACATGTCAAAATTAATGGTCTGTATTACCTTTTCATTCAGTTCTTCTAGATCGTGCTCATGTTTATCAATAACTTTTTCGTCGTCATGTATTTCTCTTTGACATTCTTCTGTGTTCAATTCTTTTTCTGCGTCTTCATATTCTCTATAAATAAAAGCTTGTTATAATTATGATAGCAAAATGATGTTGATTTCTTTTATGAATTAGCCTATATCCTGGACAGCGTAATAAGACGATTAAAACGTTAAATTAACCACCCTCTTGCGTTAAAAGTTAATTTACGCTGCAACCTCTGATTTTAACGTTTAATCTAGTTTCGTGAATGAACAATTCAAAATGAATGACAAAAAGATCCGCTCCACAGAAATTAACAGCGTTTCGTAGATCTTACTACCTTACTCGAAGTGAGTGAAATAGTACATAACATATACCTAGGGCGTGAATTTGTGAACGTGCTACCCAGATCGCTGGTTTGTGGCCCGAATCGAAGGTGAGAGCTATAAATATGCGATCTGGTACTACGAATTACCGCCCGTGGTTTGTCAAAAGCTTTACGTCTTGCCTGGGCCAGGAAGTGAGATGTTCTCTCCATGGGCAGAAAATCCCACTTACGGCCTAAGGTGACGTAAATTTAATAACCGTGCAATGAGAGTTAGTTAGCCACAAAATATAGTTTTTAAATATTTTCGTGTAGAAAATGAGAAAATTGGGTTTACAATTTAACTCTATAATGAATTACGAATGTGTTTTCAGCGGATTAGTCAGTTAGTTTGATATTAGGACTAGAGAATGACATAAGATTATTTTTAACAGGAAAATGCCCCGGGATTTTTTATGGGAATAAGGATAAAAAGTAATAAATGTAACAAGCGGGCAAGGTATATTATTCTTTTTAATTAACGTAAAAACTCGTCTTACTTACTCCTCAGCTGTTTTGACTTTTCGCTCCAGCGTCTCAAGCCGCAACTTAGATTCGTTGGCGTCCATGATTTCTCTCTCTATCTTAATTATATTGTTCCTTACAGTCTTGATTTCTGATTCTTTATTAGTTATTTTTTGTTCATGTTTAGACTAAAATAAAATAAAAATAATTGAAATTAAAACCTTCCGCTGGCTATACGAAATAGTATATATGTAGTCAATAAACTACCATCAGGAAAACTCAAAAACTGTAGTAGTCCTGTTTTATAAACTCTCAATAGAGTATTAAATTTCACTGCTATAGAAGCCACTACAGCAAGTTAAGAGGCCTTATTTCTTTTAAAATGCTGATTGTTTAGACATTTTTCTCTATGATCAAACATGTTTCTTAACATATTATTGATGTTAATACCTAGAACAGGGCTATTGGGATTTCATCATCATCAGCCCGGAGTCGTCCACTGCTGGACATAGGCCTTCCCCAGTTCGCGCCACCATACCCGGTCCTCAGCTTTCCGCATCCAACCGCTTCCCGCCACTCTTTTTAGGTCGTCGGTCCACCTGGCGGGAGGCCGTCCTACAGGGCGTGTCGTTCGTGGTCTCCACTCTAGAACTCGTCTGCCCCATCGACCATCGGCTCTACGACAAATATGCCCCGCCCACTGCCACTTCAACTTGCATATCTTAAGGACTATGTCGGTCACTTTGGTTCTCCGTCGGATCTCCTGGTTCCGGATTTTGTCCTTCAGAGAAACTCCGAGCATAGCCCTCTCCATAGCTCGTTGAGCAACTTGGAATTTGTGGACGAGGCCTTTTGTTAGTGTCCACGTCTCGGCCCCATAAATAAGGACCGGAAGGACGCACTGGTCGAAGACTTTGGACTTAAGGCACTGGGGCAGTGATGATGACTGAAAAATATGGCGCAACTTCCCATACGCTGCCCAGCCCAACCTGATTCTTCTGTCAGCTTCCTTGTCGAAGTTGTTTCTACCTAGCTGGACCATCTGGCCTAGGTACGTGTACTCTTTAACAACTTCGATGCTAACATTATCGACGGTGATCGGTATTGGGTCTACGAGTGAATTGAACATAACTTTAGTTTTATCCACATTCATTCCCAGACCCACCCGTCTGGAAGAAACATTTAGGCTCCGCAACATCTCCGACAAGTCCTCCAGCGATTCAGCCAAAATGACTATGTCGTCGGCGAATCGAAGGTGTGAAATATATTCACCGTTTATATTGATGCCCCGTCCATTCCAGTCCAGTGTTTTAAATACGTCCTCCAGAGCGTTCGTGAACAGTTTCGGAGAGATAACGTCTCCCTGTCTCACTCCACGTTGCAATGGGATTGGACGCGTCTGGACATCCTGGATTTGGACGGTCATCGTAGCGGCTCTATATAAGCATTTCAGCACCTCGATGTATCGCCAATCGACTTGGCATCGCTGAAGCGACTCAAGAACGGCCCAAGTTTCGATGGAGTCGAAGGCTTTTTCGTAGTCCACAAACGCAAGGCAAAGAGGGCGATTGTACTCCTCGGTCTTCTGTACAATCTGCCGTAAGGTGTGAATGTGGTCCACGGTACTGTAGCCTTTTCGAAACCCGGCCTGTTCCGGAGGTTGGAAGTCGTCGAGCCTTCGGGCGAGACGATTTGAGATGACTCTCGAGAACAGCTTATAGACGTGGCTTAGAAGTGATATCGGTCGATAGTTCTTCAAGAGCGTTTTATCGCCTTTCTTGAAGAACAGGATAACCACACTTCTAGACCACGCCTCGGGTGTTGTACCTTTCTGGAGTACAGTATTAAACAGTTTTCGAAGCTGGTCTAGGACTGGGCGTCCTCCAGCTTTTAGCAGCTCTGATGTAATACCGTCGTCTCCAGGGGCTTTATTGGGATTTATTGGTATATATTTGAAACCTACAGTTTGAATTTTTCATTGATAATTTTTGTTTCAAAAACTACTCGAAGTTGATAAAATTCACGCGAATATTAGTTTTTTCAAATTATTTTCGACTGTACGCAATGAAAGCATGAAATAGCTACGTTACTACCTAGAACTCGGGGAAAAGTATTATTCACTTTAAAAAGTTGGTTGAAATTATCAATATATTTGTCATAATATGAAAAAAATATTTTTTAAAAGGAATCCTCTTAAGTAAAGTTTGAAATTTCTGTATAATTCAATCATTTTTGTAGGTATTCTTTTTACAAAATTAAGAAGTTTCAGTTAAGGATTTTGAAATGTTTACGGTTCGAGATTGTGGCGCCATCTGCTTTGCGTTTACTGTCCTATTGTTTTACTTTATCTGTATTAGTGGAGCAACTTACAAGCGCATCTCTACTGGCATTGATTAGTGATTGCAGTTTGTTCTCTTCTGCATCAGCCATAGACTTCAATTCTTCCAGGTCTTTCTGAAGAGTTTTGATTCTATCTGTTACTGTTCTTATTGCCGCGTCTGCATCTTCGTTACTTTCTATAGGTGACACTTCGATTTCTACAATAAAAGATAGAATAAATATATAAACTCGCACTGTCCTCACTGTCTTAAGGGGTATCACTATCACTACATAGTATAAAACAAAGTAGCTTCCTGCTGTCTGTCTGTCTGTCTGTCTCTATGTATGCTTAGATCTTTAAAAAATTGCAACGGATTTTGATACGGTTTTTTAAAAATAGATAGAGTGATCCAAGAGGAAAGTTTATGTATAATTATAATATAAATGTATCAGCATTGCACCCGTGCGAAGCCGGGGCGGGTCGCTAGTAAATATATAAACTCGAACTGTCCTCACTGTCTTAAAGTGTATAAGTTAATAGAATAATCGCTTACGGAGATGCCACGACTTTGCGCGACAGCGGCAGCAGTGTGCGGTGCGTGTGTCTCGCTCGCTCGTATGGCCGAGCGCTCTACCGCTGCCGCTGTCTCGTGTCGCATGTCGAATGCTTTTACTGAGATCACGGTTTTGAACTTGAGAAGATCTGGCTAGACCTCTTTGCCAATAATCGGATACAGTAAGAGGAAGTCTTACTGTATCCGATTACTGTCCTAATTTCCACCAAACATAGCTATGAACCATCTCAACTGACCAGTTTTTCGATTGAAAAAATTGCACTGAAATTGGTCCGTCCGTTTGGGAGCTATGATGCCACAGACAGACACACAGATACACATGTTAAACTTATAACACCCCTCCATTTTCGTTGAGCGTTAAAAAAGAACCTTTATGGAAGTTAATTGTGTTTTTTTTTATTTAGTTGTGAATAAATAACTCACCAGCTAATTTGGCAGTCTCAACAATCATGCTGTTCCTCTTATCAATTCTGTCCTGGTTTTGGCCTTCCAATAACAACAGCTTGTTAAACTTTACCTCATTGGCCGTTTGTTCATTGGCGACTTTCTCTTCGTCTTTATTGAATAAGGAGATCTTTTTATATGACTCATCGAGCTCTTTTTGTTTTGCTTTGGCTGTAGTTCCATAGCTGTCTATAAAATAAATAGAACAAAAGTTGCAGGATTATAAATAAGCTGAAAGAAAACAAATCATTACAAAAAGAAATTAAATTAATTTACATATTTTTGGGCATGGTATCAACTACTGACAATACAGTGTATGGTCAGATAGAATAATCTGTACGAGTACGTCTAGCAGAACTTTGACACGCTACTCTTTGATGCGCGACAGATACTACCTGTCACTTTCCTTTCAATACTGTGCAAGCAAGACAGGAGATGCGACAAGCGAAGTCGCGGCAAGATATTAGAGATGCGCAGAATGTGTCACTAAAGTGAAAAGAGTGATATGTGTCTTTAGCTCACCGAGATATGTATCACTCAAGCTCAGTAGATCTTTAGACTAAATCGTTCACGAGTGAGCAGAGAACTAGAGATGTCGATGAATTAGATTCACGGCAGCATGGCAACATTCATTTCATGAGCGAGAGGGAGCGAGTAATACTGAGATGATAGATGATATACAGAGCTACTTAAATAAATAAATAAATATTAAGGGACAATCTTACACAAATCGACCTAGTCCCAAACTAAGCAAAGCTTGTACTATCTATGTGTATTGTTGACTTGAATCGTTAGTGAGCGAATGAGCTAGTGAGCTAAACCAAATGATATAGCTTGTTTGAATCACTCACTCGCGAGCTACACATCTCTACAAGATAATAGCCCTGCAGGGACCACTAACTACTTTTCATGTCATGAACCATGGAAACAATATTTAGAGCCTAATTGACAGATCTAAATATGTAGAAGAGGTAGGTATATATGTAGAATAGGTAAAATGGCCAAAAACAATCAACACTGAAATAGTTCTGTAAAAACATACTTATATTTTCCTGGAGTTCCGAGATAGATCCTTCAAAAACGTTCTTGATAGCTTTCTTCAATTCTTGTTCTTGTGTTTGGCAATGCTCTAATCTGCAAAAAATATTATTAGCTTACTTATTTATTGACCGAGCGAGCAAAGCGTCTTTGTCTCAGCTTGGGCAAAAATTCATTTGTGGTCGGATATCCAGTATCCTGTTCCTCGGCCGTTCTCGCCTACATGTCACATCTCTCAACCGAAACTCGTAAAATTTTGTGCATAATTATATTATGTATAAATTTTGTCAATAGTTATATAGATTATTTTTGTTTCAGTTTTTCGATTTTTTTCGAAATGACGGAAATATGGGGGTAGGTACAAGACGTAAAAAAAAAACAGTAATTTCGAGACAAATTCGTGAGGGCTGCCGCTCACAGAGCCACAAGGAAACATACAACTAAAATATTTATAATAAATTAGTACCTGGCTTTAATTTTTTCTCTTTTCGATTCAAATAATACTAAATTCTTCTGTAATGATTCTATTGCTTTCAGTTTCTCGGTGATCGGATTGAGTTCTTGTGTCAGTTTGGATACTTTTAACTCTGCTTCAGATATGCGGGTCTCATCATTGACAACATTCAACTTTTTCTTGTCTAATTCGTCTTTTTGTTCCGTCAAATGAGCTACACTTTGTTCTAAGGCAATGAAATAAAATATATGTTATAAATTATAGTAAGTAATTGGAAATATAAAATTGTACTTCAATATAGTACCTACTTGTAGTACGTGAGCTTTCAGAATGTGTTCCGCGGTTTATACCTCGCTCGCTCTGACGCGACCTAGATAAGAACCTTCCTGTTTTCTCAAAAAAACTCGAATCGCAATATGAGAGCTCAAGGACGGTACTATACTGTACCAGTATATGAATATTTACTGTCCATTACATAGCATAGTTACTTCCTAGCCAAGGCAAGACGTTAATTACTAACTTTAGACAAACCATGGGTGGTAATTCGTAAATTTATGGCCTTCACCTTCGGTTCACCCAGAAACACCTGCAATCTAGGACATTCACGAATTCACCGCGCAAGCGTTGTGCTAATTCTTATTTCAATATGAGCTGAGACCTCAGCTTTGCTTTAAATACTACTAACTGCAGCTTATGAGCTGCAATTACAAATACCAGTAATTTTATTGTCTTACATTACATTTAGAAAGAAAATTACAGTTTAATTTGGAACAGATGCATAAGCGCAAATTCAATAAGTAAAAAAAGGTTTCATTTCTTACGATTTAGATCATACATTATCAGAGTCATAGTTACAAAATGAGTTAGATAGTAAATTGATAATTCAATGTAAAATAATAATAAAAGAAACAGAATCAGTCATTTATTTGCTCAAACATGGTACATACAGGTGGTCTTAAATCTACTTAAAGCCTGACCAGAAATGAGTATTGTCAAGAGGGCGCAATTTATAAGATTTATATGGCAACAATTTTGCAACCAATCGCAACTGCACTATAATGACATTAGTTTAAATACATGTCAGTTCCTCCCCATATCCTCGTAATATCATTTAATGGAATGCACTCCTGACTGTTTTTCGTGTAGTAGACACGTGTACACTTTATTTATAATATTACATTCACAACTGTGAATGGTTTCGGCATATTCTTTAGATATTTTTAAATACTTGCCTTTTAAAGAAACCAGCACGAATGACATTGACATTGTTGCCAAACCATCATAAAATCATTGCCATTGTAAGAAATTAGTTCTAGTGAAATTCCACAATATGGCGTATCGTCATTATAATTTCTGGTCAGGCTTTAAAGAACTAAATGTTTTGTCAAAGAGACATGCAAATGTAGAAAATTTTTAGTGTGCAATGCATAAGAGTGTGCACTATAAATAGCTATCACATATCAATAAGGGCCTTATCACACTTGCGATTTGCGAGCGTATTTTCTACAAATAAGCGACGCGGCGAACACGCTGCGCGATCGCCTTCATACAAAATACGCTCGCAAATCGCAAGTGTGATAAGGCTCTTAGTATCAGTTATTATATGATTCATATCTTCACATCCTAACAAGTTGTAACCTGTATGTGATATTGAGATATTAAATTTGTTATCTATCACAGCCTGTGTCAACCATATTAGGGGCATTTCTGATATAGAGAAATAAATTTGGCACCAATATTTTTTTAACACTTACCAAGTAATTTTATAGATGTAGCATATTCCTTCCGGATCTTTCTCAACCGGTCAAAGCAAGCACTGTATTTGTCAGCATCAAAAATCTCGTCAAATCTTTCTTTGACTTTTTTGCCTTCATCCAGGGGCCAACTGGCATCCTCTTGGTGGCAGAATATCACAGAATTTAAAATGGCTTTGGAAACACCTGAAAGGAACATAATAAATAAATTACGGGTACACCCTTTAGAAAGAGCCTGGGATGCTTAAAGTGAATGCAGTTCTGTGCAAATTCAATGACTTATAACCACAAATGATTTGAGTCCTACTGCCGGCCTAGTGTTAAATCATTTGTTCACAGAAAACCCCCAGGGTATGCTTATAACATTTATATTTCTGATTGGCTGTGATTGGGGACTGAGAGTGCAACACAACAGGATTCTAAGTAGAAAATGTAATAAGTCTATTGAGGTTAAGACAATTATGTAAAAGTCAAATATTTAGTTAAATTTTTTTGGAACAATATTGCATTCACATACAAATTAAAATTTCTACTCTGCCTCTGGCAATGTTGCACTGTCAGTGCCGATTTCTGATGGTGAGATTGTCGGCAAGAGTAATCGATTTTAACAAGGAAATGCTTACACAGCACTCCTGTAATCCAACTTTGAAAGTTAAATTTGGAATGGAACTATATCAACTTGCAATTTTATATGTAAACATTCATTTGATGGTAATGTTAACGAAATTGCTTTAAAGTTGGATTTTTTATTAGTCATCAATTTATATTGTTGAGTATTTGAACAAGTAGGTAAAACTTTCTGCTAAGAATAAGAGAAACCTAAATTAGACTTACCAAGTTCCTGGTGCATAACAGAGTCCAAATCGGCGCATCTCGACGATATATCTTTTACTCGTCCTTGTTCATCAATGACTGATAGGAATGAGTCCAGAGTCTTGAATACAGGTTTTTTCTTAGCCATACATGTCACTCTCATAGATCTTGATACTTCCAATTGCTTATCATTCGCGTTTACTATCTGGAATTTGTAGGAAATAAAAATTACGTGTTTAGATGCGTAATAAGTCGGTAAATGTAAGCAGGGGTTGTATTTTGAGCGGTTAATGAAAAAACATAAAGAGAATATTATTTTCCGGGAAAGCTCCGATTCACGGACAGTGCCATCACCGGTCCGTGCCGGTTTTAGAAAACACAGTCCTAACCTTACCTTAAGTTTAACTTGACCCTGAACTTCTGTTGTTCTGTTAACTTTGGTATCATGAACAAAACATTCGTTGCGGCTGCCTGGGGGCATCTGCCCGGTGATGGCATACCGAATACACTCGATGATAGTAGTTTTTCCACATCCATTTTGTCCGAGGATAAGAGTTAATGGTTTGTCAAACGATATTCGCTGTTCATCGTTATCATCTGGCCCAAAACTTCGTATACCTCGAACAGCTAACGATTTAATTCCTGCCATGAATAAAAGTAAGAGTACAGTCGGGTAAGAACGTGATAAATACAAATGAAAATTGTTTTCGCGCCACCAAAAGCAAAATTTAACGCAGAACAAACTGAACTCGAACAATGCTCATGAATGCTCAGAAAAGTCAGAATCAGAAATGTCAGAATCAAAACTTTGGACATAGACAAACTAGAAATTGAAATATTTTAAATTAGTTATATTTTTCTAGAGTATTAAAGTAAAATATGCGGTTAGATTAGACGTTTATAATTAATTTTCACAATCGCTCGCTCGGCAAATTTATAAAACTAATTGAGCTAAGCATAATTTGGAACATCTATATTGTAACGGAGCCTTGATTTGGATCTAGCATTTGCGTTAAGGTTGGTACCATTCCATTGTTTGGTTTGTCTTGTCTAGTGTGCTCTAATGATTGACAGTAAAGTGATTTAGCTTCCACTGGCTGGATGCTGTGCTGTATCATAAATGAGATGTTGTGTATCGTTTGATGAACATTTCGTATAATTAAATATTGCGATTTTCTTGATTACATCCACATTTAAAGTTTAAAAATATCAAATCCATGTGAGTATCATTTTTAGACTTTAATACTTTAGTAATTACTTTTGTGGTGCATGCTAACCATATTACATATTATTCTAAGCGACCTATATTTTTATCTCTTGATACATACATATGCAAGGTCCATTCTAGTGTTATTATCTGTAGTTTAATTAATGAATGCCATATATAGGAATATACTGCATTCTTGATCTGTGTGTAAGCTTTAACTCTTTCAAGGCAAGTGATTCATTCTGTGTAGTTCTACGTTTTTGATACAGTTCTTGCATGCAAACTATAATTATTAGCGTGCTTTATTGATTTACACTGTATAATTACCAGCGTCGTTATATAGTAGGTACAATATAACATTGCTATGGTTGTATAACTTTGGTATACATTAGTGAGTTGTTTACTTACATGTAGGTATTACAATAATATTGAGATTGTATCATGTTAATTTGTTTGTAGGTTGTCATGGTCTCATAGAACATTTCTGTTACAGTGAATATTTTGTAATTAATGAGGCTCCTGAATATAATTTATAGAGGAGATTGAGTGTGTAATATTGTGCGCTCATAGTTGAGAACTGGGACCATTATAGTTACTTTGGTAGTCAAAATCAACCAGCAATTACCTCCAGTATCACCTGATGGTAAGTGGCGCTAAGGCTGTTCAGTGTTTTTTGCTTTGTTACTGACCAGCTTGTACTAATACAACTGTTATGATTGCAAATTAAATTGCATTACTCGAGTTAGTATATTAATTGGTAAACAAATATTGAGTCTAAATTATTTGTCTGACATCCAGTGCCTAATTGAGAGTATCAGTTTTGAGCGAATATTTGCAGCAAAGGCTTTAGGGTGGTTGACCCGGACAGCCGCCCGAGACACTGGCTCCTAAAGGGCGTTTTTATATCCAGGTGTAGGGTGCCAGTGCGGGTGTAGCTAAAACTGGCCCTGAATATTTGAGTGATGAGCATGAGTATTTGTTCCCGAACCTAGGCTGTTTTGTTTAACTCTGGTTTAGCTCCCCAGTCCTTTGTTTGGTACGAGATCAACTTGATTAAGATTATCTTTTATTTAATAAGTTTACTTAACACACTTTTGCTTAAGACCAATTGTAACTTATTACAGTAATGCAAGTTTGTCTCCTGAGTTTATCTTTTCACTGAGATGCAAGAAGCGTCTGGCTTTCTATCAATGGCATGTATGTGGCTTATTATGTGGACACAAAAAACACTCTTCCATACATAACATAAATTTAAATTTAGATGAATTTCTCTCATTCTTAGATTATTAATTTAACATCTTCAATTTGACCATTTTTAATTTAGAACATTTATAAAGACTGTATCGTTAAGTATAAAGACAAGTAAAATAAAGTATTACTGACAACTTTCATATATATTTATTAATAGAAAAAAAAACTTGTACGTTCTAGACGTTAAATAATACAAAAACGTCTTTAAACCCAATGAAATCATTCATATTTAGCTAATTTTTTACTTTCTGTCTGTACGTAGAAATCAGAGTTCGGACAGCGCCTTGGTCAAATTTTTTTGTCATCCTGTTCTAGTCTCGACGAAATTGCTCTTCGGAATCTGTAGACCGGACATTTTTCCGCAGTTTAGCTTTAGTTATAGCCCAAAAACGTTCGATAGGCCTAAGATTTGGGCAATTCGGGGGTTCATAGCTTTAGGTACAAAATTGATATTTTTCTCTTCATACCACTACAAAGTCTTGGACCCATAGTGGCAAGATACCAAATCGGGCCAAAATATAGTCTGAACACTGTGTTTTCTAACCATATAGGAAAAAATCATTTATTAAGACATTCCTTTATATAAATATGCTGTCATTGTAGACGTAGTGATAAATGGAGTCGATTTGAGGCCACACTCGCAGATCGCCTGCCAAACCATAATTTTTTTGCCAATTTTTTCTGTAAAAATTGACTTTTCAGATTCACTAAGAACAGATCGATCTTGAACTGTGTAATACTGCGGTCCCGGCAAAGATTTATAATCGAATTTCACATATATCTCATCGTCCATTATACGACACAGATTTTCCTTGAAAGAATAGTGTCATAAATTTTTTGAAACTCTTTATTTTACTGAGCTTTGCTGTTTTTTGCTTTGTTTAGGCTGCCTTTGCTTCTTGAAGGTCTTTAAATTGTATCTCTGCTTTGGACGTTGGACCATACCAATAGATGTACCTAACTTTTTAGCCAAATCCCGAACAGACACCTCCTTGTTGGTTGTGTATGCCTTTACTATCTTTTTATCCAAATTGGGGTTTGAAGGACCTGATTTTCGGCCGGATTTCGGTTTGTCAACGAAAGTATACTCTTGGCCGTACTGTTTAATCGCATTTTGGACTCCACCAATACTTAACGTTTTCGAGTTTAGCTAGCTTCCTGAGAGTGATTCCTTTTATACTACACCATTTGTCCAGAATCGATTTCCGTTTTTCTGGTGAAAGTCCATACAGTTTTAGTTTACAATAACTAACGAGGAAACGAAACAATCCTAGTCAAAACCAACATTTAATGTTTAGATTGACATCAGTTTGAATGAAAAAAAAAACTATGTTTTAATTGAATGAAACCACTGTCAAGTTGTCTTTATACTTAACGATACAGTCTTTATTGACTTGAAAAAGTGTATTAATTTACCTATTGTGAGAACTAGGTAAAGATGTTTTGTATCTCGTAAGTACACAACAAAGTAATTTATTTTTTATGGATACAGGTGCTAATCAAACCTTAATTTATGATACTGAAATGTTATTCTTGAATTATTAGTGAAAAAAAATTGTTTATGAACTGAGTGGATTATTTTCGCTACTGGTTTAGTTAACGCTAGCAGAGCTGCTTCGATTTGATTACCCAGTAATTTGTTTATGCATGGTTGTGTAACTTTGGTTTGACAAAACGACTGTGCAGTTTTGAAAATTCAGTTTAAGAACGTATTTCGTAATATATTAATTGTCAGGGCAAGGCTATCAATTAATGACAATCGGAATCCAGACTTAATGATATTAACCTTTTGGCAGCCCAGTTCGTGAACGGAAAACTATTCTACGAGAACAGATAGTAAGACACTGTATAGACAATGTGGTATCTGGGGCACAGCTTCTTGTTGATGTGATTTGTCATCATTAGTGCTCGAAAGGTTAAACAGAAAATGTAAATAAAGTTACTCTAAAATTTCGTCACATCAGAACTACTATTGTAGAGCCAGAACCAAAATGAGATACAGTCATGAATTATTGAGCTTATGGACCGTGCGGTCACACTTTCTGTGTCTTTATAGTGCAAAAAAGAGGTCTAATTGATAACTCAATCAGCATGGTTTTCAAGCTTACAAAGGGTATTGCCAACAGATGCACCCACATGACAAACATTTGATCTTAATTCTTGAGAAACCATACATTTTGTGGGATAACAAATAGCCAGGTGTTCTTCAGCACATTATCTCTAATCGTAAAACTAACATTGATTTGTTGCTCCTTGGTCGCGGGAACGAAGGTTTTCAGGGTAAAGAAGCAGAATGTCACAATATTTATGTTTTTGTGCAGGATACGAAAATGGCGTCAACTACGATGATCGAGACTGTCACTATCACAAGACCACTCAAGGTAAGTGACGATTATTTTAATAAAATATTTACATCGCCCATAATGGCATCAGACTATGCAACATGTTAGTAAAATAATAAAATAACACGTGAAAGAGTATACCGTATCACATAAATAAATAAATTAAGTTATAATGGGGAATGCATGAAAGTTTTAAATAAATCTTGACTTTTTAATACGGTGAATAGAGACTAAAGAACTATGTGTGACCTTACAAACGGTCCGGTAGTTTTGAATTTTTGATATGTTGTCTAGGATGGTTAGTCAGTGTTTAAAATGCAAAATGCACAATTCCCCCCCCTCCGCGCCCGCCGTCATATTGAAAAAACCGGCACTTTCTTCATATTTTTGCTCATATCTTCCTTTAGGAGCATTTTAGCTAGAAAAAAGCTTCGACAATGTTATAGAAAGTTAAATTTACTACATTCTCCATTTTATATTTTTTTTCTAGGACAGATAGTTACGGAGGTATCTACATTTAAAAAAACGTAAAAAATCGCAATTTCCTACTGAAAAACAAACTTCTGGATTATATCTTCGTTTAGGAGCATTTTAGCTACAACAAAGCTTGGGCAATGTTGTAGAGAATTAAATTTACTATAATTTACACTTCAAATTTTGTTTCAAGGACGGTTCGTTACGGAGATATGCACATTTAAAAAACAGGAAATGTCGAATTTTCCGAAAATTTCTCAAAATTCTTGGTTTAGAACGCTGTCATTCAGTTACGAACTAGTCTAGGAGAAATTAAAACATGTAGGAAATATAATTGCTTCTAAAACTCATGTCCATTTTTACATAAATTTTCGGAAAATGTGACTTTATTTTTTACATATCTCCGTAATTATCTATCCTAGAAACAAAATTTGAAATGTAAATTATAGTAAATTTAATTATCTACAAAATTGCCCAAGCACTGTTCTAGCTAAAATGCTCCTAAACGAAGATATAATCCAGAAGTTTGTTTTTGAGTTGGAAATTGCAAATTCTTAAGTTTTTTTAAATGTGCATATCTCCGTAAGTATCTGTCCAAGAAACAAAATATAAAATGGAAAATGTAGTAAATTTAACTCTCTATAACATTGTCGAAGCTTTTTTCTAGCTAAAATGCTCCTAAAGGAATATATGAGCAAAATTATGAAGAGAGTGCCGGTTTTTTCAATATGGCGGCGGGCGCGGAGGGGGGGGAATTGTGCATTTTGCATTTTAAACACTGACTAACCATCCTAGACAACATATCAAAAATTCAAAACTACCGGACCGTTTGTAAGGTCAAAATCCTTTATTCACTGAATTATTTTGTTTATAGATAGAAATAACACATTCCTAGAAAAAATACAGATTTACAGTAGCTTAAAAAAAAGATGAAAATGATTTTTCCCGCCTTGTACGCTTTCGTACGGTAATTTTAGTGGGGTGATAATTGTTTCGACTTGGCAGGGGTGCTCCCGTGCACCTTTAGGGTGCGATATTCCTAAACTACAATCAATATTAAATTAAAATTATAACATTTTTAAATGCGTTCTTTGTTTTGTCGACATATTTACATAATTTAATTGCGCTTCGTATTTTATTTCTCTCCTTATCGGTATATTATGTCACGTTCCACACGACGGAGACTCATCGCCTTATATTACACATTGCGCACTTAAGTAGCTGCCGGCTGCACTTACGCGAGCAGGTACTTCGATAACAAATGGATTAGTTGCGGGGGCTTATTTATTTAATATTGCCTCTCCTTGATCCAATTTAAAAAGCCTTCTACGCGTGCAATCTGCGAGAAAACCGTCAAGTGCGAAGCCCATTGTAGTATTGGATTAGTAACGATGGTGCGGCGGCAGTGGAGCTCGGCATCGTGATGCAAACGCACGGCAACTTGACTGCGAGCTATCTGTGGCAACCTGGCGAATTCGCGAGGCGGATGCTAGGAGAACGGCCCTCACCAGTTCCCCCCACCAGAGATCTCTGGCCTCCGCCCCAACAGCCCCTCAGCATCAGCACGCTTCACGTCGCATACCTTCAGGATAAACCCTACACGAGACGCGCGGCCACCCTCCCACCACAACCATACGTACCAACTACAGCCCCAGTCGAATACGAGTATAGACCGCGAGTATGTAACGTCGGCACTAACACAGAACCCCCGCCGAACTTACTTGATAAGCTGAGGCTCCTGCTCAAACGCAAACAGGACGACGTGATAGTACCCCAGCCGGCGGGTCGTCTCACCGCCGTCCGGGAAACCGCTATAGACGGGAAAGATGAAGAAAACCCGGCCAGAAAAGCGTTCAACGGCATTAAAAAGGCGCTTTCTGGAGCCAAATATAAAATCGCGCCTGGTTCGGAGACCGTTGACAGCCCGAAAATTTCCTACGAGATGCCAAAGCCTGGGGATAGGATGACGACGACATTCGGGGCGCGGGAGTCGCGGAGTTGGTGCAAGCTGCCGTCTGGAGCAGGATGTCGAAGACGCCTTCGGACTATCGGGGACTGGTGTTCGCGTCGACCGCGCCGGCCGCCGCGAAGACAGTCGCACCCGCCTCGACTGCAGATCACCCAGGTCTGATGCTGATGAAGACTAGATATAAGACTTGAAGTGTGATGCCAAGTGCCTGCCGCTTTTGTTATCGTTACCATAGCAATGTATGGCTAAACAGTGTTCGTGTTGTAGAATGATTGAAGTTTAAGTAGCGTTTTGGCTAATAAATGTGTCTCGGTAATCTGTGTTTTGTTGGTGCGGGTGGAGCTCGGGGCGGGGGCGGCGGGGGCACGCAGGGCGAGGGCGGGCGGCAGTCCCGTGTCAGGCGTCGAGTTGCCCGGACCGCCCGCCCAGCGCCGAGGCCCGCCCTACTGCGTACCCATACAAAGCCCCGACCAGACACCCCTTCCTTATCTCTCCGATCATAAATATACTGCATCGAAGCTGCACGGTTATACTTGTAGCGTTATTGTTCATTTGTCTGTGTTGAAAAGGTAATTTAAGTGTAGAATCACTGAACCGGCGCGATCCAATGCGCAAATCTGACGACAGAACTCGGAATTTTCTGGTGGATTTTTCTTCGTATACATATTAATTGGCGTATATAGCAAACGTTATTCGTCTAATTTGAATCAAGCCTGTTTTCATTTAATTGTTTCGATAAGGAAGAAAAACGTTCCTGCGTTTCTTTTATTATTATGTTGACCTGGTCGTAAAAAATACCTCAATTAGAGTGAATAATGGAAATGGAGATAATGAAAATGAAATGCGACGTGCTTATACTTTTTATATTCTATTCTAAGAAGCTTTTATTGTATGTTTGATCACGTGTTTACGATAACAATAAACGAAACCACAGTAACGGATACAACCGTCGGGATTAAATCTCCTATACCTACCTAGGTTTCATTCAGGTATGAATATTAGGCACTAATAGTCTGAGTTGGATATTTTTACCGGTACAGGAGTGGTTTCTGTTTTAATAGAATTTGTTTCGATTCTCATAGAGTTTGATTTCGCTGTATGTTTTGCAGGATTATCCATCTTGGGATATGTTTCTAATGGCTTTCACTCTTTACTGATAAGGTAAATATTATCCCAATGTCGATATTTATGTCTGTGTACACAAGACGACAACGTTCAATATAGGAATGCCATATTTCTTTGTTGTCTGGAAAATAAATACGACACTTCTGCGCGTAAATTACCGTCAGTAATGTTTTAACATGCAACGAAATCGCAATCATTTGTTAAAGTTTTACCTATCGATAAATAAAAGAGGATTTTTAAATTCAAGTTTAATTTCCTCATGCTCTGTTAATTTTTAACGGCAGATAAAGCTGATCAAACGGAAATACATAATCAGCATATTACGCTTACAGAACTATATATAGATGAAAGTGAAGAACAACAGATAAATTGACACAAATGACGTCAAACGGACACGTGAATCCTAATTTATCAAATAGGGTGGATCAACTTTTTCTTGTTGTTATCCACTCAATTGCTTTTGGTAACTATTCTGTCCCGTCACCCAGGGCAATGGTGATTAAACTGCTTAAAAAAGTGTTGATAATTTAAAATATGGGTATATTCAGGAGATTAATCTAAATAAGAATGGCCTTATAACTGCTGCTATTAGTTTTTGTTAAATTTTGTCTGCGAAAATCGTAGTTTTAAAGAGTGACTCCGGGGACATCACCATGGCAACAAGCAACAGAGAAAAAATTGATTGACCCAGATATTGATTGATCGACGAAATAATAGACTCGAATCTCATAATCATAAGTAAGTAGTAAATGTACTACATCTGTATGTTAAAGATTAGTTGATACACTAAGATAGTCGTCACAACAGAAGAAAGCGAAACGGGTGATCCACGCAAGATAGCATTTCACTTTCATCAACGTACCGATTCTCAGCCGAGACAGTACTTTTATACGTATAAAAATACATAATAATGGCCGCGAGTCATGCAGCGCGTCATCCAGTATCCGGAGACCGGAGCTTTCTTTTGTAACGCTCCATATATGATACTACCAAAAGAAGAAGGTTGTAAAATACAGCAGCAGCATACGCTACTTGAGACTTTTTAATTGGCACGAGTATGGGCCTGGCCACATGTCCACGACACGGCGTCGTAAACGTAAAACGACACGGTGTCGCGTCGGAGCGCGACACATTATCCACCGTGCGAATATCCGTTGCCGCGTCGTGAAAACACACGACACGGCGTCGTAAACGTAAAACGACGCTGTGTCGCGTCGGAGCGCGACACAATTATCCACCGTGCGAATATACGTTGCCGCGTCGTGAAAACACACGACGCTGTGTCGCGTCGGAGCGCGACACAATTATCCACCGTGCGAATATACGTTGCCGCGTCGTGAAAACACATGCTGCATCGGGCACCGCAGGTCGCGCCTTACTTATAAGGATATTTGGAAATCCATTTTTTTTAAAATAATACATCTCTATTATCTACATAATGGGTATAAGTTACAAAAAAATCTGTTGAGTAGTTTAGATAAAAGAAAATGAAAACCAATTTTCGTTTTTTTTTAATTTTCTCAAAAACCTGAAGTATTCAGGGTGCTTTTTTTTGTAAAATTGCATATTACATCTGGGCTAATATATTAGCAAAACGGCAATCGATTTGGCTTCTGGGGCCGATGCCCCATACAAACACGGCTATACCCTTTTAGACAGTAGATATTATCAATATTTTGCTGTCTGTGTCATTAGTAAAACTCTTTTTAGTGTCACGCGGCGACAAAACAATAGGATAATCCTACTTACCTGGAAGTTGTTTGTTGCATTTTGGTGCAAGTGCCGACGAATCTTCTAAAAATAACACGTTCTATTGAATTAAACATATGTTGTTTATAATCTATTTTGTAGCGGTCTATTTTGTTCTCACCGTGTGGTCATTTAAAATATTTTTCACCTCACCAGCTCAAACATGGCGATTTTGCTGTCAGATAACAGTGAACAAAATGCGATTTTGTTTCGAGCGTGAGTAGAAAGTAGCTTTTTAATTTTTTCAATATCTGACCACGAATTGTCATTATTCAGCCAAAGGTTAATTATAAAATTCTAATCATTTGAATCTCGATGCACTCTGTTTCTTTCATATGTATATAAAAGAGAGGGATAGAAACTTATCAATTTGAAATTAGATTTTCGAATCCGACCTCGATTGAGAACAGTTCGGATACGCGTTATACCAAAAAATTCATTAAAAACACCCGAAAAAGTTTTAATTGCAACGTATTTTTTTTTCTTTATTATATTTTAATTTAACGACCGAATATTAAAATTATTGTGCCTTTTATATAAAATAATAGATCATTGCTCAAATAAAATAAGATTTTTCAACTTATTGTATATATAATATTTATAATTTCACCATTTATCCTAGATGCATATTCGAAACGTACCTTGAAAAATATCGAGTTCATATTGTAATTTGTTATTTTCTTTTGCATTTACTTTGTTTGGTGTTTTAGGAGTAAAAATATTAATCAATTTATAAACAAAATCTCGTAATATAATATGAATTTATAAATAAACACGTCATGTATCTGCTAAATCTTCCAATTTGATAAAATAATGTCAATAACCGTGTTGGTTGGTTGATTATAATTTCAATTAAATTATATCGTTATTCCTTTTTAAGCAGCACTTATCTATTTTCTGATTAATAATATTATTCAAATCAGCAACAAAGACTATAAACATCCGTTGAAAGAAAAAGCACAAAATGTCGAATATGTTCTCGCTGATGAGGTGAAAAGTTGTGTGTGCTACACGAGAGCAAAGTTTTTTGCATCTCGTGCTGTTGAGTCCCTCGCTACACTCAGGATTCTAACATAGAATCACTCGCTACGCTCGTGATTCAAACGTAGAATCCTTCGCTTGCTCGGGGCTCAAAATCAGCACTCGTAACAAAAAACAACTTTGCTCTCTTGTTGCACAAATAACTATAAACCTCTTATTTTTAAAGCCTCGTACTTCCTTTTGAAATGACTGCCATCATGGTTCATAATAGAAAGATATGGATTTATCCAACATTTTCGTTTCTTCTGCTTTTTCTTCATGCTTCTTCTTAAAAGCAACAAGAGCAGAATACGTGTGATAGGATCCATGTTGAATTGAAAACTGATCGCAAAATATTTTGAACATGTACGAGAAGCTGCGGCGTCGTAATCGAACGTGGCACCGCACCGTGCATCTACTCAACACAGCAAAGTTAATCTGCCCGGCGCGCGGCGCGACCTGCGGTGCCCGGTGCAGCATGTATTTTCACGACGCGGCAACGTATATTCGCACGGTGGATAATTGTGTCGCGCTCCGACGCGACACAGCGTCGTGTGTTTTCACGACGCGGCAACGTATATTCGCACGGTGGATAATTGTGTCGCGCTCCGACGCGACACAGCGTCGTTTTACGTTTACGACGCCGTGTCGTGTGTTTTCACGACGCGGCAACGGATATTCGCACGGTGGATAATGTGTCGCGCTCCGACGCGACACCGTGTCGTTTTACGTTTACGACGCCGTGTCGTGGACATGTGGCCAGGCCCTATCATCCGGAAGTTAGGAAGCGCGCTGCATATAAACGGTTCTGTAAACATGTTTAGTGATTGTTTAGTTAATTGTATTCGTTAAACAAATGTTTAGTTTACTCATACAATCGTTTGTTGGTTTAGCGTTGGGATGAGTGTTGAGCGGTTGGCATTTTTGTTTATGTTGAGTTATGTAATCTAGCTGTAGCATAAATCATTCGAACACAAAACTAACCAAAAGAACGTAATAATAAAACAACGTAAAACTACAACAATTTCGACTACGAATAGCTACGAAATTCACAAAAGGAACGCCTATATTAGTCGGAAATTTCAGCAATACAACTCTATCAACGTTAAGTCTGTTTGTCACGACATCCCGCGTTATTGTATTTTTTCATTGCGTGTTTCGTTCGTATATTCGTAGTAATTTGTGTCCAGCGCGGCGCTGTGACGCCACGGACGACCTCATTCGCAGTGGGCAGCCTTCCCCACAGCACGTGTGCTCCTTTCTGTGACCTAAATTCTAGGAGAGTCATGCGGAAAGGGTGGCTATGCCGCCACAGTAATTCAACCTATGTGTGGAACGGTAGAGGGTGGCGGTGATTCATAATCTCGTCCAATTAACGAAAATTGCGATGGTTGTGTTTATCACGCGATAAAATTACATCATCCGTCACCTTTTGACATGTATGTGAGCGCGAGAGTGACAGATGTTTTATCATTCGTAAAAGTACTACAGATGCAGAAAACCTGATTCCCAAATAGAGTTAAACGACCACCGACCAGAAGTCTTCATCTCAGAATCAGTCTCAAACCGGCGAACGTTGGCAAAACAGCCATATAGTGCAATGTCTACTTCTTTAAATGCCTTATTAGTTTATTTAAATTTGTAATGACATCAAAAATGAAACCAAATATGTTTTTAGTTGGTTACATATTACTAGTACGCAAAGGTTTACTAAATTACTAGTACCTAATGATTTTAAAAACGAAGACGTTCCGCTCGTTGGTCGTTTTACGACCATGTCATTTTGAGTACTATTATACGCATATACTCGCTTTCTGCATCTGTAATCGTTCTGCGATCTGGTCCTTGTACAGAACTGGCAATTTTTTTATTCAATTCAGTGATTTCGATTCCGACCGCGGCCCCAATTAACGCATGTTTAAACGTTTAAGTCAAGCACCTCTGCACCGTCATGAACATCTATTAGCAAAGTTGTTTTTTCTTGGGGGATCTTTTTTATTGGCATCATCAATCACTTTTCAATCAGTGATTTACTTAACCGAGGCCGCATTTTTCTGTTGTGCCTGGCTCAATCGACAGTGACAAATTAAGTTCTATCGCTCACCGGCTTTCTTGGGCCAATTCAACCGTGATAGGGAACGATACAAATGGACTTTATTGTCCCTTGCGCTTTGCATAATCCTGAATTATTGCAAGAAATTTAAAGTTAAATAGCCTACACAACCCATCAGATAACTTAATGTTACATTTAAAACTTGTTTTTTGTAGTTGTTATTGTAGTACATGTAGTTACTATTTGAATGTACAGGCAGATTCTGCATCTAACTTATGCTCTTGTAGCAGTGTCTTGAATATAGAGTAATTATATATAAATAGATATAATTGCCGACTGGACTGGTTCTATTTGGATCATCCACTTTCAGTCTAAAATGTTTGACCTAAAGAGCAGATTTCGTTTCTCTGTTATGATTTATTAATCAAGATAATGGTGTATTCTCTGGAGCGAAGTGAATATTATTCCAGACAATTCCTTCGATTTATAAGTGCTACTTAAGAAAGATACTCAGAAGACCGTGTTGTTGGCTTTAGAATTATATCTTTTGTAGCTTATTTTGGCTACCAGCAATACCTGTTGACGCAAATATTGAATCTTCATCGGGGTAAAGCGATTTTGTCTTTCTGTGCTATTTGCTTCATTTTGTGCCACTCGCGCTTCTGAAAGGAACCTAGAAACTAGCCTTTCCACTTGCTCTGCTTAACGTGGGCGTCACTAGAAAGAGTGTACGGCCAAGTAGAGTAGACTGCTCGTAACTAGTGTTGGTTGGTGCGTATGGGTGAAGTTGAAGTTGCGGCGTCGATAAGCAGTAGGTTAGTTGTAATTGTAACTGTTAGTCTTTTTTAGAAATCTTTGTTGTTCGCGATTTAAAGCTGTTTTTGACCAAATGGTGTTGGTTTTGGTGTGATGTGTTTTAGCTAGGGGTAGGGTTATTTTAGTGGAAAACTCTTTTCCAGATATCATTACTATCTCTCTTCAGACATCATAATTATACTGTTACTGTTAACAATATTTTATATATGGTTAGCACTATAAGCAGCCATCCCTTTTATTTTCAGACATCCCTATATATCTCCCTCAGTATAACATCAGAAATCAATAATCATTACAAACAATAGTGTTGAACAAAGTGTAAACAGTGCGTGGTGTGATGTGTTGAATTGGCGACGGTTCGGTAGCGCTTGATGCAGGGGCGCGCGGGCGCAGGCCCGGGCGGGCTCCGCTCAAACCCGCGCGCCCTCCCGCCGCCGGTGCTGCCGCCGCCGCCCCAGTTCGCCGAGGACGAGATGCCGAGCAATCAGATCGCACAGGTGTACACCCGTTGACTATATAGTCCACCCGTTGTACCCGTATAGGTACCCGTTCACTATTTACTGACCAGTCGGAAAAACATGCCTAAGCGGTGACGAATCGGCCCATCTCTAATCTCTATGCGTGCCGGTCTAGTCATGTGCCGTTTGCCTTTTCCGAGAATTTCGGAATAATTTCTTCATTTTGTATAGGAAATGTTCTCGATAACAATCAGATCGCACGGGTGTAAACCCGGGATTACTTTCTGTTAGAGATGGATTGACTGGTCGGGAAAGCCAACTTTTGCCGAATATTTACTGACTAGTCGGCAAAACATGCCTAATCGGCCCATGTCTACTCTCTATTTAAAGTCTAATCATGTGCCGTTTCCGAGAATGTCCAGAAAATGTTCTAAAGAACGTTATCTCCCTCTTAGGCTCACCGCGTCGTAGACATATCGTTTGGATTCCTACGGTCGAATTGAACCATTTAGCAGTGACGAGACGTCAAAAGAAAGTACCGAACTTTAGTCGAACAGATCCTAAAGTATACTAGCCTGTGGGAATAGGGTTAGGACAGCCGAACGGTTAAATAACTCAATAAAAGGCCCGGTTCAGCTTATATACGTTTAGATGACATAACATCAAGCGCTTTTGCTCGGAGTCAGCTTCATCCGCCAGAAAAGAAAACACGATCAATTGTTTTTACGAATAATACAGCAGTCACATTATCAAGCGGTGGAAACGGAACTATGAAACTACGGAATGGGCGGGTAATTAATTTAACGACGTGTACGGATGAATGGATGTTTCCTCGTAACTCTTATACCCAACGGGGAATGTTCCAGGCCATTGTTATTTTTCGTCTAGACTGCTTGAGGGATGCAAGGTATACACGCTTACTTATTTAATAGTGTTTTATGCAACGGTTACAAAAGTGGGGTTCTTACAGCATGGCTTGTGTTTAGATCAAGTTATGCATTATGCGTATAGGTACGACACTAGAGATGCGCAGAATGTGTCACTAAAGTGAAAAGAGTGATATGTGTCTTTAGCTCACCGAGATATGTATCACTCATTTAGCTCATTTAGCTCAGTAGATCTTTAGACTATATCATTCACGAGTGAGCAGAGAACTAGAGATGTCGATGAATTAGATTCACGGCGGCATGGCAACATTCATTTCATGAGCGAGAGGGAGCGAGTAATACTGAGATGATAGATGATATACTGAGCTACTTGAATTTTCAGTGAGCGAAAGAGCTAGTGAGCTAAACCGAATGATATAGCTCGTTTGAATCACTCAATCGCGAGCTACACATCTCTATACGACACTTTTTCTTAAGTTCAAAATGTATCTGAACTTGAATTTATGGTTATGCTTAAATGTTATATGACATTCTTATTTTATTCGGCTTCCGCGACTGTTACACATATAAATAAAACAATTTAAACGGATTATATGGCAGATATACATTATTTGAGCCTTCCTGACGTTTCGGCAACTTTACAGTTACCGTTATCGAAGATTGAACGCGATACAATCCGTTTAAATTGTTTTATTTAAATATATATCTATGGCATTCGTACAACTGCTGCCATTTATCTAATTTCATCAAGCACGACCGACAGGAGTAATGAAATCAAGTATCAAGAGAATAATCGTAAAATCAATTATGATTCTATGTGATAAATTACTCTAATGATCTCTTAATTTGATTAACTAGCGGTTATCTATTTTTATATTTACCTCAGATAGATTACTCAATTTAGTCTCGCTGGAAGCCATTTTTTGTAGCCGGGCCCTTTATTACATTAATTAATTCTCTACGCTGGCTCTTTGTTTTCCCAGGTTTACTGAGATGTATTAAGAGCATTTCTTATTCTTATACTCGTTAAAACACACACGGCTTCAATCGCTTTTTGTTATAATATTCACAAAGGAAAATACAGACAGCCTGTAAAGTAACTGGAGCGTAGAGAGCAAAATAACGACGGTGTTCTACAAGCTTACGTTCAGAACTAGGCGAGCATGTCATTTGTAGGAAGTTGCAATACACGAAACTTTGCGGTACTTACTGGCTTAACGTGAGAGTTTGTACCTTCCTTTGTATTCCCGGCTAGTGTGACCCAAATGTATCTTACTATTATTTACTGAGATTTAGAGCGCTCTAAGGTAAATTTAAAGCGGCGGTTTCCTTGGAGGAGTGCAGACAAATTGCTTCATACTGTGGCTGCGGCATGGAAGTAGCGAAATTGGATTTTTCAAAGCCTCGCACAAAGATTCCTTTGGTTGGAGTGTGGCTTGGTGCTGTTTTGTATTGTCTATACGATTTACTGGCGGAAAGGCGTCCAATAAGGCGTTGGAAAAAAACTAGAACAGACCAAAGCTTGATATATTCATTATGGAAACGCACGGATAGCTTGCATTGCATTTTGATGCCATTTTATCTTTTTGAATTTGATATCTTTTTTTGGGATAATAGGCCTTTTAACAGGATTTTGGGCGGCTAGAAGATAGGCACGCTTGTGAAATTCATGAGCATCACGTTGATATCTGGATAAGGCTCAGGAGCATTTCAGCCGCTCCTCTCTAATCATCCATCATCTTGACGACGCGGTTGGCGCAGTTTGTATGCATCACTTGCCTACTTAGCCGGCGGTCCCGGGTTCGAATCCCGGCCAGTGCAAATATTTGTGCGATGAACTCGAATATTTTGTGCTTTGGTCATGGTTGTTCTATGTATTTAAGTGTATTTATCTATATAAGTATGTATATCGTCGTCTTGTACCTAACCATAACAAAAGCCTTCTTGAGCTTAATTTGGGACTAGATCAATTTGTGTGAGGTTGTCTGATATAAAAAAAATGCCGTCACCAAAAAGAAAAAACATAGTCGACTTGAGAATTTACTTCTATGTTGAAGTCGGTTGAAAACACTCAAACTTACATCATCGCGTTTTCATTACCGCCAGTTCCCATAGCTACCGTGTTAAGTTTATTTACTCGTCGTTCGTAAATCCAGTGAAGCGCTTTTGACTTGTATAAGAATACATTAACCTAGAAAAATCGGGCTCGCCCTAGCCCAGCAACCTGCACAATTTGCATCAATAATGAAACAAAGGGGAATATTCAACACTTGATTTGAACTTCAAAATTCAAATGAAGCCCACCACGTCTCCTCACCAAGTCTTGGTTGCGCGGCTCATTAACATTTTTCAAATTTAAAGGAAAATCTAATGTAAACAAATTGGTCATTTCGCGATTCGTTGTTTTCATTCTGCTTTCAAATCTTTCAAAATAATTGGAGTGTCAGATTAATCACAAGTTATAATCTGTATACAAAAAACGTCTAAAGGTCATACTTATAAGGGAAATGTTTAAATATAAATAGTTACTGGTGCATGTCACACACAAGGCATTCGGAAATACCACGTACGTATTTCAATATCAAAAGACTGCCTAACATCTGCTTTTATAATTGGACGTCCAAAGTAAATCGAGTCATGTGCGCTAAAATGTAAACCCGAAAGAGATCGCTCGGCGACACATGAAAGAGGAAATTGGACGTACATTTATGTTTTTGACGAGCCTAACATTTGCATGCGGATTATTTGATGTCTCCGTTTGAAATTTGCCGTATTTCTAACACAGAAGACTATTGATCTAGTGAGCGAAGCGATTCTCTGTTTCAGCTTAGCAAAAATTGTTTCGTGTGTCCGGACGGGACGTTTAGATTTCTACTGTTCTCGCCTAGAGGTCACATTTGTCAACTAATTCTCATATAGTTGTGTGTTAGGTTCGATAAGTATATACAGCTTTTTTTAAATAGCGGAGATATAAGGGTTGAAAACGTAAAATACTAAAAAAAACAGCAATGTCTAATCAAGTCCGCGAGATATACAGCTCACAGATTCTTACGTAACTTTCGATATGCATTGTTCGTTTTTCTCGGAAACTACATCGATTCAGGTTAGGTACCTGTTTACCACGATCACTTTCTAGTTCGCACGCTATTCGATTTGACGAATAACCCGTCAAATAATACTGCTCATATTTCCCGAATAGAAATAGACTGGAAAATACCTCATCTGTTATGCCCGATATTAGTTTCATAAATCATATCGTACGTAATCCATAGACTTTATTTGTCGCGCCGATTGACCCTTCCCATTTACCAGGAAGTCTGCACGTGGACGGCTGCTTTATAATCCAATGAATGAAATCCCTCTTGATGACAGACGTTTCCGGGCGTTTGTGTATTGTGATCGCTCTTCATTAATAGTCCACGCGCACCCTATATCCAATGAGCCGTTTTGTTCCTGATCCCTAAAGTCGGACGCTTTACAGTTTAATTAATGAAAGTTAAGATTTAGGTGGTGTGCGAGCGCCGAGGCGAATGCAGTTATCGCGTCATTGTGAAGTTTGTCGGAGGTGTTAAATGAGGATCATTTTATGTGAGACGACGACAGACACCCTTCTCTGAGAACTAGACGTCTTCTCGAGCTTGAGAGGCGGCGGGGCTAACAGCTGATGCCGACTCCCGCCCGACGCTCCCGATCGATGACCGCTCCCCTCGCCGCTGCCCCTCGAGACACCCACCTCACTTTCCCGCTTTCTTTCCCTCTGTACGTGCTCGTGTTTGGATTTGTACTTGCGTCTTATTATTTGCACCCCGCCGTGATGGATGACGAGTCTTATGCGACGTCACAGAAACACTACTCCTTTCTCTTTGATGACGTTCATTACTTTGCGATGGAGGTTCCCTTTTGTCTGTGTCCTCTTTTGATATTTGAGTAATCATTCATTGCGATTACTATTTTCTGCCCAACCTTTCAGAGAAGCTCGCCTTTCCAAATGGCTCCAAACTATATTTTTTGGCAATGTTCTGAATGACAGCTGTTTTAATACAAACTGTAATTGTGATAAATCATTCATTGTATGATAAGACTACTAAGCGAGTGCTTAAATCTCGGTTAAATATGCATAAGAACTTGATTTCTCTTTATCGCAGCAGTCGAAACGCACTGCTTGTGAAAGGCCTTAAGAGGCCTTATTCCTTTTAAAATTTATTTGTTTTGATATTATGACAAATATATTGATAATTTCAACCAACTTTTTGCAGTGAATAAAAATTTTCCCCGAGTTCTAGGTAGTAACATAGCTATTTCATGCTTTCATTGCGTGCAGTCGAAAAGAAGTTGAAAAAACTAATTTTCCGCGTGAATTTTGTCAATTTCGAGTAGTTTTTGAAACAAAAATTATCAATGAAATATTGAAACTGTAGGTTTCAAATATATACAATAAATCCCAATAGCCCTGTTCTAGGTAGTAACATCAATAATATGTTAAGAAACATGTTTCATCATACAGAAAAATGTCTAAAACAATCAGCATTTTAATTTAAAAGGAATAAGGCCTCTTAAAACTATCATTAAAATCGCTTTGAAGTTTGTGTATTTTTTCAACCTTTTAAGAACAAACCCACGCAATTGTTTTTGTCGGTATGAATGTTTTTGTTATTCTAAACCGTTTCGTTCGTTTGGAAAATGAGTTACTATTTTTAAAATTCGTAGAATACCAACCTGTATTAGGATTTAGGATGAATTATTTTCTTTACATTTTAGACATTAGCGTCAGCAGAAACGTTCTATGATGATGGTAATAATAATAGTAAATAATGACACAAAGGTAAATTAAGAAAGAAAAATTGAATGCGATCTACTACAATCGAAGCGGGGTATTACCACATAAAATATAGAATCGATAAAAAGATTCTATACAAATATTTAATAATAATAGTATTAAAGATAAATTTTCTATAGGATAAGTAACTTAACAAGCCAAGGTTGTCTGTAAATAAAGCTTCTGGGTCCTTTTTAGACATGAGGGTATTATTAGCGAGAAGTTAAGCGCTATATTTTCGAAAGCAACTTTCATTTTATGGCTACGCAAATAAGACGGCTCGAGTTTACTGCGAGCTGTTTGCTGAGAGCCCTGTAATTTTTTTAACGTGTGCAAAATTACTATTTTGAGACACAACCAAAGAGCAAATAAATTTCTTAAAAAATAGTCTCGAAACCTTATGTATAGTTAGCTGCAAAAAGATATATGTATGTACACGATTAGTCTGTTAAACTTCTCTCGACTCCTTTGACGGGTAAGTAATAAAGTCTAGCAAAAATATTTTTGTAAGCATTTTTGCAGCTTCGTTGACACGGGGTGTACAGAATCAAGAAAACGAGGTTATAGTAAACGACTCAACATTTTCATTTCCTTTCCGGTAATCCTTTCGTGGCTTATTCTATTTAAATACCGGGAAATTTCTCGGACGAGTTACTTGTGAAGCTGTATTCGTATTTTACCGCTTTTTATACTTTGCTGTATTATTGTTGGAAAAATGGTTCCCACTAGGCGGATTAGTTCAGGTTAAAATACAAATCCGCAACCTGCCGCAATTGGAAATGCATTTATACAAAATATACGATGCAATGCGGTAACGTTAACTCGTTAAAGAGAAATTTAACCTCTATTTTCGGACTATGATTTTTTAGGGTTCCGTAGTCAACTAGGAACCCTTATAGTTTCGCCATATCCGTCTGTCCGTCGGCGGCTTAGCTCCGTGATCATTAGTACTAGAAAGCTGAAATTTGTTATGAGTATGGGTATGTATCACGCCGACAAAACGGTAAAATAAAAACTAAAAAAAAAATGTTTTTTCGGTTACCTCTCGAACGTGTGGGTGAATTATTTTTCAACACTATAGTGTGTGGGGTGTCGTTGAATAGATCTTTTGAAAATAATAGGGGTCTCCAACATTATTTTTTGATAAAGTCAGCAGGTTTGTAAATATTCGCTCCGAAAAAAAATAATAGCCCCCTCCCCCTCTAACTTTTCAACCACGGGTCAAAAAATTATGGAAAAATCCATGACCATGAGGCCTTATAAGTACTTTCAATGAAAATTATATTGAACAAAATCGGTTGAGCCGTTTTTGAGTTATCGCAAAATTTCATAATTTTCTTAAAAGGACGTAAGTTGACTTCCAGAAGGTAATAAGTAAATACAGTTACTTTGGCGTTTACGACCTTTTTATAGAGCTTGAAATCTTTCTCGTAACTTAAGTCTATTTCGAAGGATACATAAATAAATAAATATTAAGGGACAATCTTTCGAAAGTTACGGCTGTAGACGATTAATTATACGCAATATTTCGATGGATGAGCAACTACGGAACCCTACACTGAGCGTGGCCCGCCATGCTCTTGGCCAGTTTTTTATTGATTAGATTAGAGTTCTTTATTAATAAAATGTCAGTATAAATTACACTAAGTCAATTTACATGCACCTATACTATGATCGTCAGTCAATAATAATATTGTACTGCGATAATAAGAAATATAGAATTAATTACAAAACATATATAATCACAATTATGTCAAATAAATTTGTCCAGTTGTCAACCTGGTCAGTCCAAATGGCCACTTACTGACCTGATGTATGATGACGTGACAATTAACCCATTTTCAGACTACTTATACTCAATTCCTGTAAGAGTAAATATCTCTTCACTTTCATATGTTGCGCGGGCTAGTCTCATCCATAACTATCCTGCTGATTAGATTAAACCATTGATACAAAGATCAAAGCTCAAAGAAAAATTTAAATGCGTAACGTAACCCGGTGGAAGAGACCGGGAGTCGAACCCGGTACCTGTGGATTGCCGGCCGGCCGGCATTTCAATTTTTCTACATAAAAAAATTAGACATTACCTACATGTTTATCCTGCTGATTTCTTATTGGCATGGATGCAAGGGGGGTGGATAGGGAAATTGGTCCATGCAAGCGATTTACCTGGCATAGGACTGTGAATTAGGAATATAATGATATTCATATCGTCCACATATTGACGAAACGGCTCCCCATACAACAATTTTGCGTGCTATTTACTGGCTCTCAAATTTCACAATTGCCATATAGCCTGTAACGGCTCATTTTATTGTTATTTCATTTTTACGGTTACGCTCGCCTCTATCGTAAAGTAGGAAATATGAAATAATTATTGCGCGGACCCAGCAACAATAACGCTGATATGGCCGTTTTAATGCGTACTGCGGTAACTGCTTCTCTGGTCCAATTATAAACAATAAACCGCATACAGTTGGACATATTTCATACTGGCAGTATATAATGCTTCTGAATGGTGCTTTGTAACACGCCTGTATTAAACTAGGAACTGTGGCTGGCGTGGATAACGCTAGGTCCATTCATAACAATGGTTTGACGCGAAATGTTAGCTGGAATCGAGTAATGATGCATATTCTGCCCTCGTGTGAGTTGTGTGCCAGAGAGCGACAATGTTGAAGTAAGTTTGGAGTCAAGTACGATTTTGCAGTAATAGTTTGCATTGAACCATCGATTGAATGCAAGTAATATTCTCATTTACAAACCTACGTAAATGAGAATATTACTTAAATTCAAGTTGGATTTATTAAACGTATATTAATAATTCGTGATGGACACGATTTTTTTGTCGAGTAAGTTACTACCTAGGTACTTAGTTGGTATCAGTGACTTATATTCCGGCTCCTGCAAAAAAGTTCGTCTTTGTGGTATGTGGCTGTAAACTTGTGAAGTGACAATTCATAGATTATTCTGCCGTGCTAAGCTAAAAGGCGACATTTTTGTATAGAAATTTATTTAGTTCAGTATTGCAGGTTGGTTTTACTTGAATACTGAAGTTTAATACAGTTCTGCAGTTGAAAGCTATCGAAGTTACTCGACGGTAACTCGGTTACTGAAATGTAGGTACTACTATCGACAATAATACATTTCAGTTACCAAGTTGCCTTTCAGTAATATAATATCTTCTGCATTACAATAATGTATTGAATCGAATCAAAATCGGCCTACAATTTTCATCATCAGATCTAGGAATTTTAGTTCTAATATCGTAAATAAAGTACCCATGCAGTCCCATTTAGATAAAAAATATTAAAATGTAAAAAAAAAAACTAAATTGAAATTCTTAAAATGGTTTTATTAAGTAAAACATTTAGACAACGCTAACTTTCCTACCACGAAGAGCTTTAATTTAAGTGTCTTAATCATAAACATTTAATGTACACTTTAGGTTTTGTACCTAACAATTTGAACTAGATATATTTTGATAGCTTTTATTGTAGAGATAAGTATAAGCTTTTCGATTAGTCTAAAATAATACTACCCCTAAATTTTGCTCTCGAAGGATCTAATTTTAACATAACAACATATCCTTCAAACTTTCGAGTAAAATACCAGTAGAAAGAAAACAGGGTGACATCGTACTCGTAAAGGGTGTTGCTAACTTGTTAGCTCCTATCCAAAATTGGGGTGGCACAGTTCACCGGAGACTGAAGTGTACAATATCCTGTTATCCATAAGTATAAGTGCACGTTACTAACGTAGAGTTCAGACGGTATTTAATACAGTACCTATTTGTTATGACATCAAATAACAATATAAATGAATATTAACATTGAACGGAAACTCGCATTCGACACCACGATTTTTTACATATCCGATAGGATAAGAGTCTTACGTGTCAAACAGTACATTTTAACACGTTCACGGACACAGGATCATTTTGAAAATTGCTTATTGCGGCACAGGCATAACTAGACAAAAATAGATTGCCAGTTTTGGGAAGTTAAAGTCGCCGCCTACAGACGGTGTATCGTATCGCAGGGTTCTAATTTACGTCTCTCGTGACAGCGTTAATATGTCAAATTAAGGTATATATATTATATATATTATACTAGATATTTTTCCGTCGTTACACTTTGGCAGAGTGGGCGCTTCGTGGCCAAAGAGCTTTATCAGTTGTAAACACTTAGCGTACACATCTGGTCCTGTATGTTATCGTTCAAGATACAGAAGGCAACTCATAGATTTGATAAAATAATTGGCAATTCACCAGTTTGGCCCGGAAAACCGCGGATCAATCAAATCCCGCTCAAAGCATAAATTTTTCTCTTTTTCGCTTTAATATTAGACACCGTTTAATCTCTTATGCCAGTTACTACATAATATTTTTAAAGAAATGATTGGCACATAAAATGAGCCATTGCAATGAAACGTCTAATGTATCACCATCAAGCCTATCGGCACCTATCGGGTCGACATTGGATATTCCGCGAGAGGCACGTTGACACGACGTCACACCCGAGTGGTGACACTTGTCGAAGCGTGACCGATTGGGAATATACGAGGATTGCTTTCCGAATTATTGCTCCCCAGTGGCAGAAGATAATAAATCTCTTTGATTTACTACGTGATAGCTTACCGTTACCCACTAGGACCCAGATTACTTTATAAACGTCACGCTATTGAGCAGTTAGAGGGTTAAAAAGCACTTAACGAAATGAGGTTAAGGTTAAGCTATTAAGATAATTATCTTATCTTTATTACCTTCTTTAACGCATTTAAACAAATACATATTAAGATGATTTGTTTTTAGAAGCTTTGGCTGGTCGTTCTTCAGCGTATCATATTTAAGAATCTTGTTTATGAACTTCTGGTTAAAATGTATGTAATGAAAAATGTCTTCCATGATCAAAATGCAGGTGAAATAACCACATTGTGTTGTGACGGAATGTGAACACACGTAGTAACTCGGGCAGATAACATTGCTGTCGTATAGCAGAAATCAGGTTCAAATCTTAATTTTTGCAAACATACATTGATTACGTCGTGAGTTGTACTACTTCTCTCGAGTACCATACTCATGGGGCGGTCCATATTGGGTTGATTCCACGGACGTTTCAACCGCCGTCAGTACCGTTATAAATATGAATAATGGGCTAAAATATTCTTTAAATTCGATCAATTTGATACGAGGTATACTTTTACAGTATATCATAGTCATAAAAGTTTGCTGCTCAGCATAGTTCTTTCTTTCGAAGGCGGTTGAAAGTCCCGTAGAATTACATTTTAAAGTTTTTTGATATCCCATATAGTTACCGAATTATCATCTAGTTACACTTTACCTGTATAGGTAAGCTGACGCCTTGATATCGCCTCTATATTCTAACCTCAAAAAATCAGTTTGTCCGAACGATACGGCACGTCAATCAATGCTTGACCGTAACAATGGAAGCCTGTTATCGGCTTCAAACGTTACGTCAAACTGTTGATATTTTGTGTTCCTAGAATAACGCGTAGGGCATCATTTTACCACACAATAGCTACGATACATAGTGGTGCCGTAGATTTCTTGTGTGTTGTTGTTAATGCAATTTACTGAGCGCGCATTTCTACTCTACACTATGTTGGTCCTTATATTCTGGATCTGGGTAGGTCTGAGCATTTAGCTATAGGCAATGCTATTGCAAATGGATGCGGAGAGGACGTTTTTATATCGTATCTTATATGGCTATGAGGGATTACTCCGAAGCCAGAATTTGGAGGTTCTTAACGTAAAACGTGACGTCTCTTTCGTTCTGATATTGTGATAGGTATAAGAGCGAGAACCTCATCACGATATGAACTTTGTATTTCCAATTTCGAAGTAACCCCTCGGGATATAGCTCCTAGCTCGTCTGTATAGCTGCAGTCTCAAATATTGTATTACAATAGGCGACCGAAATGGGAATTCAGATTTCGCACTAGGGGTTAACTCCCAGAGAAGATACGGAATCGTCAAGGGTAGTTTGTCACCCTAGGTTTGGTCAAATAAATTGGTATGATATTTGATTCTACCATAACTTTTATTAGCTTGCGTAAAGACGAACGACTGACAGAATGTTTTGAGCGTCGCATTATTTAATTATTATTACTACACCTAGAGATTTTCCTAGCACGAACGACGTGTTGTTAGTGCTTGACAAAATAAAAACATCGACAATCCTGTTATCGATAACACCACTTCAACGTTATAGAGGAAAATCACGGACCTAAATTGGTAGACGCCGCAAACACATCCACTTCGCGTGCCAGCGATTATGTTCAAATAGACATAATTCGTAAATTTTTGGTCCTATTTTTTTTTCTAACTTGCGGTATAAGGTTGTTATTATGGAGCAGTCTAAATGAAACAACTTTCAGTTTGTTTGTTTATATAGTGTGTATTTCTTTATAACGTTGACGTGGTGGTTATCGATAACAGGTTAGTCGATATCATTATTATGTAAGCACTAACGACCGGTGGTTCCTGCTAGAAAAATATCTAGGTGTAATTATTACAAACTTGGCTCATGTGATTTTCATCGATCATGGCCTAACTATTAACCAACGCAAGGAAACTAGGTATTTAATACCAACTGTCTACTTTTTTTCCTATTCTATTGTATAGTATAGTTGAAATTTACTGAACAGTCCGATTTCCACTTGAGAGCTCGTAAACATTGCTGGACAATGCTTTTGTGTGCAAAGAAGCTCACTTAAGAACAACTGGTAGCAAGAGTAACAAAAAAACGCACAGAAATGATATCATCTTTTCTAAGTTACTTGCTTCCATTTGTCCTAAAGTGAGCTTCCTTTCCGGAGTAAGACAATGGCACTATGGGGTCACGTAATCACCTTTACAAGATACGCTCTTTATAGCTATTCGGACATCTTAGAATATTACTACTAACGAGCTAACCTCAGCAGCGTTCCGTTGTGTAACACTGTTACTGTGAATTTACGCCCGTTCTCCATAGATTAAAGAATTTGTCTTCCTTGCTTTGCAGGTGATCGCCCTGATATGCGGGCTGCTAGTGGTGATCCTGATGGTGCTGGGGCTCGCTTCGGCGGACTGGCTGATGGCGGCAGGCTGGCGGCAGGGGCTCTTCATGCACTGCATCGACCCAGAGGCGCCCACGCCGCTGCCCTTCGATATTACGGCGCAGCCGGGCTGCTACGCCGCGAGGCCCACCTCTTATATTAAGTGAGTCACAAATTTTATTAAAAAAAAAATGAAAAATACACCACTCAAAAAAATATAATTCAGCTGTTTAGTCTGTTCATGTTTAAAAAAAATTACTTCGCACTTGCTTCACTCTCAAGTTGTTCCGCCCGAAACGTGATACTTCGAAGCCTGTTATAACGCACGTTATGACGACATTTCATAACATGTTTCCACATGAAAAATTGAATCGATAAAAAAGATTGTATAAAAATGTTAGAGATTTTTTTTATGGAAATACAAAATTTCTTTTGGTTTTGTACCCTTGGGAGCATTAAGTGGGGTTGTAAAGGTTAAATTGATCGATACAACGCACCCTATATTATTCCTATCGGCGGCGAAGTAACTTTTTCTTCGACTTTCGATTATACGCTTCTCAATCCTTCAGCCTAAGGTTGTCCAGCCGTTTCTCCCAGTGTATGTACGCCATATTATTTCCCTTTGAATTATTAGATAAAAGAAAGACGAGAGCTTTTATGAAGGATCCATATTCGCGCCCTCGCGAAAGTGGCGAAATCTAATTTGTGAAATTTAGCGCCCCTATGCCCCTATCCGTATGGGGTTGCTCCTTAGACACGAACGTGTTTTGGCCTGAATATGCCGTATTTATGACAAATATTGACTATCCGCGAGACATAGGAGTTTGAAATTACGGCCTTAGGATCAAAACTATGTCTAGCTATGTATAGTATCACTATGAGAGTTTTGAGATTAGAATGGCTAAAGTTCTTTTTCCGAATTTGTATGAATCATGCTGCGAATGCCTCGTAAGGCCCACTGTGCACTACAATGTACAAATTCCAAAACCTTTTTAAACATTTTGAAAATGACAGTAGGGATCTAATTTTAGTAACACGATTTAACTGCCTTGGGCCTTACGAGGTTAAAGGTATTTTGTTTTTAGAATAATTGAGTCCCACTTCTTATGCGTTTTGCGGATATTCTATTGGTGAGATACTTTCTAACGACGTCTGTTGCGGATTATCTGTAATCGGATTATCAGAATCAATTATTTTTCATATTTCAGATATAACTTACAGTTAGATGTTGAAGTGAGTCAATGATACTCACTAGGACGCCAGTGTCGTCGCCAACTACTATAACGTGGAAGCTAACTCATTTGCGCCAGCTTGGCTGTTTATATGGGTTACGTAGCCGATGATAACGCCATCGCGTCTTGTCAGACAGGTCTAACTGTATTACTATCGATCTGTTCTCTATAAGTATGTGTTGTCGACAGGGCGTCAGCGGGGCTGTGCGTGGCGACGCTGGCGGCGGACGTGTGCGGTGCCCTGCTGACGGGGCTCGGGCTGCGCGCCGCCGACCACCGCACCAAGTTCCGCTACTACCGGTTCGCCGTGCTCGCCATGTCGCTTGCCCGTCAGTATACATTCACTCTCTGAATCTAACTGTTATAGTGTTCTTGCATAGTCTAGACACAGGACACTATCGCCTAACATGCGTCTGTGCGGCCCAGTGGCGCTACAAGCAGCTTTCATATGGAAATTATGTGCATACGTAATATATTTTAATTATTAAACGTCAGTAGCGATTAGTCATGAACCAACATTGCTTACCGGAATGCTGCTCAATCCTTCGTCTTCTTGTGAAATAATTACTGAATCCTATTGAAAATAATTTGACTTTCAGCTCTATGAATAGTTTTGGCTTTATTATGCAAAAAATACTTGAAATTAGCAGAATATTTGGTCCTGTTACCTCTTTGTTTACATCAGTGACATGCACTGATTTTCAACGTCAGTTACCAAAAATTTGTCGTTGCCAATTAGATAAATTAGTACCACTAAAATCCGCAATATAGCGTCGGTTGGAAAACACCCTGTTGATCTATACTTGATCTAAACTCAAGACTGACTTGAGTAACCGTGCGGGTAGTGCGAACTGAGACATTAAGTGATATCCTGGAAATAGGGTACCAAACCGCCATGCTGCGTGACAGCCAACATTTATCTGACAGATATGTTTTATCTGGTGATTGAAAAATCGGCCCTTAACTATATATAGATAATAGTAGCATAAGTAGAACAGAAAAGTAAAAATTCCTAAAACAAAGTACTTATACGCGGCAACAAAAACCTTTATTTGGTAGTATTCAAGGTTCAGTAGGTATGAAGTAGTTTTATCTTTCGGTGCTTTTCCCAATAACTATGAGGAATATTGAACCGGGTCTATCGCGATATTTTGATTTACCTTCATTGCCTGACGTTTCAACACGGTTTCACGGATATCGCGATAGACCCGGTTCAATAAGTTTTAATTATGTGTTCAAACCGCGAGAGTATAAAGTGTTATATGAGGAAAATGTTTGATAATTTAAAGATTTTCCCGGTTTGTATCTATTACAACTATCTTATTTCACTAAAATTAACGTCAAAAAGTATTGAGTTTTGAGTTCAATTACAAGGATTTTATTTTATCTTTGATATAACAAAAACCCGTGGTGAAATAATGAACTATTTGTCGTTTCTAAAGTTATATCAGTGCAAAGTTATCCTAAGTTTCCTACATAATTTTGTCATATCTCCGCACTTTCAATTTTAACGACACTTCAGCCTGAAAGTAGTTACCACGTAGTTAGGTATCGATAAAACCAGTAACTTCGTATCTTGCCCGTTAATGCATATTTATGTTCCTTATTCTGTTGCAGTGATGTGCATCTTAATAGCCCTAGTCATCTACCCCGTGTGCTTCGCCGCAGAACTGAATTTAGGTAAGAGATAATTTTACTATTTACGTTATTTATATATCAGTGTTTTGGCCACTTTGTAAATTTGCGGCTTTTGCCCGCGGCACGGGTGCCTCTTATGCGATGATTTAATGTCCATTTAATTGTATCTGTTTTTCTGCGCTTTTTGAGTTTAAAGTAGCAGATTAATACAGTTCGCCCTACTAATTTTGGTAGTCCATTTTTACTTTAAAATTCGTTTACGTTAGGCATAGGTATTTCTTTAAGTAGTATTATCTATCATCTAAATTAAATGCGTTAACATCAAAATTACTGTTTTCTTTTTAAAGACTGAACTATCCACCCCATTTCACTTAAATGTTTTTTTTTCTTGGGATTGCCCCCTAGGTCCGTATTGTGTTCTATTAACTAGGAGTTCAATATTCAATTATTTATTTTTACGAGTATCGCGATGAAATTCCATAAATTCAGTGCATTTGACAGTTCTAATGACTTCGATCGACAAGTGAAAATTGCTTTAAAGTAAGTGCATTTGACAGTTCTAATGACTTCGGTCGACACTAGCGCCTCTAGCGGCGAGTTTAGGCGGCCCTCATTAGGAGTCCAGGTGGTCGTCTTAGCAGTGATCATAGGTAGGTAGACATGTGTATCCGTTTTTGGCAGTCAAAGCGGCTGGAAGGTTGAACAATTTTGCAGCGGATTCATGTTTGCAGGCAACCGGTCGGTGTGGGAGTTCGGCTGGGCGTACGGCGTCGGCTGGGGCGCCGCCATCTTCCTCTTCGGCGCGGTCGTGCTGCTGCTGTGCGACAAGGAGAGCGAGGAGCTCTATTACAAGGAACGAAAAGTATGTACAAGCTTATTTGGTTAATCATTGAGCCTTTGGGATTTACACCCAAGTCAGTAATATGAAGCCCGAATCATGTCTGTCCTCACGTCTAGCATTACTTTGACACGCGCCTCTTTGGCGCGCGAGAATTACTACCTATCACTTTTCTTTTAATACCGTGCGAGCAAGGCAGGTCACGTCGAATCGCGCGACAAGGGAAGTCGCGGCAAGATTATGCTAGCCCCGCTGCGCTACTGCAACATTTATTATAGTACAAATTTTCTAAGCTAAGCTTATCCACTTAAGAACTGAATATCATTGAGTGGTAAACCACAAATTAAGATAGCGAGCTCGTAGTAAAAGCAGATTGTAACCACCTTGGAAGGTTAATATAGATTATCGACTCTATTTCCTTGGACATGAAACTACAAAATACACTAACAGAATAATGGTAATCATAACTTTTTTGGAATTTTACAACCGTCCGACTCTCCACAAGAACGTATTGTCTTGAAAAAGGACTATGAACTCTCATCATCAACCATTTTAAACCTATTCAACAAGGAATAAGGTTGAAAATTCAATATCCACGCAATGTAGTTCTAACCTTTTTTTGTAAGTAACTGGTTGCCGCTTACGAGAACAAAAGCAGATAGAATTGTATTAGACACAATGTCATTGTGAATGCAAGTAAGTGGATGAGCTTAGTTAAAAAAAATTGTACTATACTTGATACATACATTTTAAAGCATCTGTCACTCTCGCACTTGTGAGATAGTGACAGGTGCTTTGTCAGGTATCTATCTAATAATAACGATTATGAGTCAGTGCAGGCAGCGCGCTTGTTTGCTTAGGTACGGGGCGGGGTGATATGAAGATTGAGGCTGTTCAGCAGAATACGCCCTTTACCCCAAATTATACGCTAGATGAATCAGGAGGCGTATGGAGAGTGCACCAATAACAACTAATTTCATTAAAGTTGTCGGTGCTGTAACTATGTCTTCAGTCTTGCAACTGAAACGGGCTGAACACGTCACCTTTATACGGCAAAAAGCGGAAACGTAGTAAACGCCAAGGGAATTCATTGGCGTTTACTACGTTTCCGCTTTTTGCCGTCGATATAGGCAACAACTAGTCAAGAAATACCTTATATCTCTATAAAGGACTTCAAGGTATTGATGTGGATAAGGAGAATCATTAAGATTATGACAGTTTTAAATTTTCTACGAACATTCCTGATTTATTATGCTCAGCAGCTTTTTTCACACTTCGCAGATTTATGATTTTACTTAAGAGTCCGCAGCAAGGTCCGCTCAACTCCGCGTTGAGATCGCGCGCTTACGCTTTAAAATGTTGTTGTTTCACCTAGAGGAAGACAGGGCGCTAGCAGTAAAGCGAGAGCGCGCTAGGAGCAAAGAGTATGTAATCACTACGTTTTAAGAGACGGGAGTGCCATACAAAAAGCGTGAACTCGCATTAGTATGAAACGGGGGCGAAACATACTGCCAATATGAAGCCGCAAACAATATCAGTGTCAGTGTCAACTCATGACATAATGCCAACATCAAGAACAAAATAGGGATGTCACATGTTACACAAATTATCGAATTATCGATATCGATATCGGTATTTTAAAAAAATGGTTCAGGCGGGGTTCGCATTCGCACCCGCGTCTCCAACGGCTTTCCGGTAATTTAAATCATTCAATATTTCGCTTCAATGTAAACATTTGGTTTACTTTAGGTTACTGACTTCATAAAAAAAAACAAGTGTGCAAATAATTTTATTTCGTTCAAACTTTGCTTGGCTTGCTGATAAACATAGACGAAAAAAGCCGTTTCATCACTCCAGTCTGTGCTCCAGGTTGGAAGTTCTGCAACACAAATAATACAGGGTAAACAGAAAATTACAGAGTAAAAATGAATCTGTTTGTCCAGATGAAACCGTACCATTCATAGTCCATTGAAGATTTTTCGTAAAATATTTCTGTGACCATAATCTAACTCAAACTGGCATAAAAAGTAGTGATAATAATGTCTTATCCTCTCATCTGAGACGGCTTTAACAGCTGTATTCAAGTGCACACTTTTGTATAAGTACACATACCAATAGGCTTTTGCTTGAAGAAAGATATTCCGTGTTTACCCAGGTATTTTTCACTTCAAATGAAAATTATCGATAAAACTTACATACAGCACTATTGTTTACATACGTATAAGGGTATGTATTATTTTACCCGAAATACCAAGTTTTCCATGAAACTTACGATTAACATGGTTATAACACGCAGTAATTAAGTATATTTTTTACTTACCGATCTTCGAACGGTGGAAATCTTGCCATGAATAGTCTTTTTTGACCGTCCATTCGACACGTTTTCATTCTGCATATTTCGCACTTTTTCCTTTTCAATCCACTCATTTTTGCAATTGTGATGGTCTTGTGTACCTTCTAGACGACCACTACACCCAAAGAATGCAAATTATTAGATTATTTGTGAAATTTGAATTATTTGAAAAGATCGCAGAACCTTGACAGAAGTGACAGACTACACAACAAAATAGAAACGTCATCTAACATGGCATGGCGGACAAAAATGGCGGCTGAAGTACAACCCGCCTAAATTCGATTGTCGCCAATTATCTAATGCTTTGTAGGTTTCAACGTTCTTTCAAACTTAGGTAAAAAATTCACCTCCGTTTCATACAGCCGTTGTCGATCGTTTTTTACCTTGAGAGTTGCGCGAGGCTGGCTAGGAGTAGCTATGATAAGGGCGGTGCTTACCGCCGCCCCCCCGGACCGTTCCCCGCGCTAGAGTAATTCGCTGCAGTTTCGCAACAATTTTTTGTAATTTATTTTAAGGTTTTCGTAGTTACGCTCTCATTTTAAAACTACGAGATCAATTTTGATAAATCTTTTTTCTTATCAAACTGCATAGTTTAATCGACACCGGAAATAGGTTTTGACTTCAATCTAAACTATATTTTGGTTGTAGTATGCCGCCAAACTGAACAACTTTCTGGGGTCTAAAAATGCAAAACTTGTACTCGCTCTATTTTCTTTCTATTAACATTTCAAGAGTCATAAACTAGTTTTAGCCCTAGATATATCTTATCTCATTATATTTAGAGAATTTCATGATAATGTGACATGTTATATTAAAATAAGGACGTAACTACGTTTGTATGAAGAATCGAGCTTGCTGCGGACTCTTAACGCTGGCACTGATTCAAAAGCTAACGTCCATATTTCAGTCTGTTCACATCACATTCAACGCTTCTTTCTTGTTTTAGTTCTCGTTCGTCGTTTTTGGAATCTACTCTGCCAGTTTTCTTTTGCGATAAATTATATTGCGGGTCTCTATTTTTCCTTTTGAATAAATCCTTCTGCTCTATTATTATTGCGCTTGTCAGTGTCGAAAATTTGATTGTCGTTATTATCTGTTAACTACTAGCAAAGCGAAAGTTAGTATCGTTTTGGAGCTTTGACGATATTATACGAGAAAAATTAGTATGAAATAAAAATACCTATCTAATATGTATATGAAATACAATTCAACTGTACAACCGTTATTCAACACAAATCGATGTAAACTGATTTATAAAATTAAATGTGACGTTTTGAAGCAAAAGGTACCACTTTTCGCTTACCATATGGACGCGTTGACAGGTTATTGGTATAAAAATCCCGGCCAGGGCAAATATTTGTGTAATGAACTCGAATATTCGAATATTAAGTATGTATATCGTCGTCTAGTACCCATAACACAAGCCTTCATGAGCTTAATTTGGGACTAGATCGATTTGTGTGAGGTTGTCTGATATTTATTTATTTAAAAATGTAAACAAATATTGTGCTTATGGTAAGCGGCACATTGGACTCTTCTGATTAAAAACGTCACAAATAAAATAAACGATTTTTAGTACACCGATCTCGGCCTAGGCAATCAAGTAATCGACTACGATTCTGTAAAAGATGGGTTTTGGGACGAAGTTCGAATTTATAAAGTTGTAAGCTTCTTGACAATATCCCCTATCAAGCATAAAAATTGGGCAAGTGCGAGTCCGACTCGCGCATGAAGGGTTCCGTAACATAATCTATAACAAGTTTGTTGTATGCCCCCCCCTTAAATATTTATTTTATTTTATTTTTAGTATGTTGTTATAGCGGCAATAGAAATACATCACCTGTGAAAATTTCAACTGTCTAGCTATCACCGTTCTTGAGATACAGCCTGGTGACAGACAGACGGACGGACACCGAAGTCTCAGTAATACGGTCCCCTTTTTACCCTTTGGGTACGGAACCCTAAAAATGATAAGTAATATTTAGATTGGTGACAGTATAACGACGACGGTTGACGACGCGTTTGGCTCGGTTTGTAGACACCTGCCTACTGAGTCGGCGGTCCCGGGTTCGAATCCCGACCGGGGCAAATATTTGTGCAAAAATATTTGTTCTTGGGTCATGGATGTTATCTATATATGTATTTATATATTATGTATATCGTCGTCTAGTACCCATAGTACAAGCTTCGCTTAGTTTGGGACTAGGTCGATTTGTGTATGATTGTCCCTTAATATTTATTTATATTCTTGACTCGGGGCGGGTTATTTGATTAATAGGTACTTATTTACGTTGTGTTAGGTTAAGTGACTGATTAAATAGGCATATTGACTAATTTTTTTTGAGGATGTCAATCGATTCTATTTTTTATTGTGATCAAATGTCTATATGGGACTGACTACATTTAAACTGCTCTAAAAGTCAGAAATGACCGTCAAAGTTCAACATTCCTACGTAGCGCTAAAAACGCTCCATACAAAACGCGTCAGGCTAGTGACGTCACAGGCCGGTATAGGTTACCAATAATTGTATGGAAAAATTAAGAAATTTGTCATTTTCACCGTGAAAAAGTGCGTTTAAGTTCATAGTTGTCATACAATTATTGTTTAGTAAAATTATGAGGATTCTGAAAACATTTTCAAAATTTATTTTGGATTAAAAAAAAATATCATAATATTTGCGTACCTTTGAAGTCACATATTTCCAAAAAAGATATATGTTTCTGGATTTTTTTTCTTTGTTTCGTGAAATATTTAGCTAATTTTATTCATATAACTACAGTACGATGTAGAATTCAACATCAGTCAAATAGCCTATTGTCATTTTGTATTATTTTTGAATAAAGATTTATTTAATAAATTAATTTATTTATAACGTGTTGTTGCAGGTGGTGGGCGGGGAGCGCGGCGGGCGCCCCTAGGGCCGCCCGCGCCTGCCCGACCTGGTGCCGTGAGCACCGCCTCGCTAGCGCCCCCACGCACGCCCGCTGGGTCTGACCACTGTCCATGTCTAGCATACACATGGGTAATCAACTCCGACTAGTCATTTGATTCTCTGAATCCGACTCCTAGATCGGAATCGATTCCGCTTAAGAGTCCGCAGCAAGCTCGATTCTTCATACAAACGTAGTTACGTCCTTATTTTAATATAACATGTCACATTATCATGAAATTCTCTAAATATAATGAGATAAAATATATCTAGGGCTAAAACTAGTTTATGACTCTTGAAATGTTAATAGAAAGAAAATAGAGCGAGTACAAGTTTTGCATTTTTAGACCCCAGAAAGTTGTTCAGTTTGGCGGCATACTACGACCAAAATATAGTTTAGATTGAAGTCAAAACCTATTTCCGGTGTCGATTAAACTATGCAGTTTGATAAGAAAAAAGATTTATCAAAATTGATCTCGTAGTTTTAAAATGAGAGCGTAACTACGAAAACCTTAAAATAAATTACAAAAAATTGTTGCGAAACTGCAGCGAATTACTCTAGCGCGGGGAACGGTCCGGGTGGGCGGCGGTAAGCACCGCCCCCCGCTAGCGCGCTCTCGCTTTACTGCTAGCGCCCTGTCTTCCTCTAGGTGAAACAACAACATTTTAAAGCGTAAGCGCGCGATCTCAACGCGGAGTTGAGCGGACCTTGCTGCGGACTCTTAATGATTCCGACTCCTCTTATTGAGTCCGGCTCATCGCGAACGAACGAAACGAAACGAGCGACAAGATGTCGTGTCGAGGTCAGAGCGGCCGGCGGACTCGGACTCGATCGGCTCGGCTCGGGCGTAATTTACTAGTTTAGATGGTCGGAGTTACAACTCCGCGGAAACAGTAAGAATCGCGTGGATTCAGTAAGGGAATCGAGTCCGCTGACGGAATCGGATCATTTGACTCTTTGAAACCGGAGTTACCCATGTCTAGTCTAGCGGCGCGACACCCGCACACTGGCCCGCTCGCCATCCGTGCGGTGACGAGTCGGCCGCGTTATGTCCGATACCGGATCGACACGTGATCACATCTGACAATCTGTACGAGTTGTTGTCACTTCTTTTGATCTGAGTTTTCCACTAAATTGTGATTCAAATTCAGAACTTTATCCTGAAAGTAGGCTACAAGAGAAAAAAAATATCTTAGTAGTAATGCTACAGACAAATCACTGGGCATTCACGCATTCAAACGTAGAACTTAAACTTTCTTCTCTTGAAAATATTTGAATGAGTTTGGAGTAATCGACGAACTGGCTAACATACTCTTGTAACTTATTGGTATTTAGAATTGGTTTTACTTTAAAAGTTCGGTCATTGAATTTTATATTTACTAATCGCGCGTATTACTTAATAGCATAAAAACTACATCCTTTTCAGACTCGATCCAAATCGAAAACAACTTCAATTTGTCGTACAGTTTTTCAGATATCAGTGATTTTAAATCACGTGTTGATATCTACGAGCCGTAATAATTATGACCGGCGATGGAAAATTTTCAAATGAAACATTTTAGGCAGCTAACAATATATATTTGCTATAGCGAAATCAGTGTTTCGAGTATGTTCTACATAAAATGAATGTGAAAATGTTTCCTTTGCAAATCTATTTTCAGTTATGAATTATTACGGGTACGGTATCTAATATATTGACCGCATTGACACACAAACATTATATAATGTTCTATACTAATATTATAAAATGTTTGTTCGCTTCAATCGTCATTATTTATATTGTATAATAATAAATTATGATGATGAAGTTGTTAATGTGGTCCGGTGTGTGCGGTATAGAAGCGTCAGAGTAAATGAACTGTCATACAGTCATGGACCCAAGCGTGGTGACAGGTCTATGTGGCACTGTATTGACAGCCCTCGATGACTCGCGTCATGTTTTGTTAGAGTCATTTCGTAGTACTTGCGCTGATACAAAATTATATTTAAGATAGGATCTGTATCGAATCTCAATTATTGAAATAATATTGCAAGGAATCTGAACTCGTTAGCTTAGGCTATTTTGGACCATAGTCAGTGTAAGTGCTATGATTATATTCAGTTATATATTTTCATGTTTTTACATTGAGTTGGACTTTTATTAATTAATCGGTTTGGAGATAATTTTCGATTGAGTCGATAGCTATGAAGCTTGACGTTTTTTTTACAAACTTATCGGTTTTTATTTTTTGTGTATTTGAACGCATTTTCGCTAATGCGTTTGAGCCATACGTTTTGTCTATAGGTTTAGTTGTAAGTTCGTTTGTCTCGCGACGGACCATTCTCCTCACGGTACCTAGAATGTAGTCCGTTCCAAAGAGCGTGTTTTATTTATTGGCTTTAATTTATTCGTCCTGAGTTGCGGTAGGTTTAGGTTTAGTTGGTTTAGTGGCGCGTGTTGGGTGAGTGTGTGTCGAGTGTCGACGACGTGCGGAGCGGGGCGGAGGCGCCGGGCAGGCGACCGAGGGGCTCCGGCCCCGAGGACTGCGACCTCTAACTCTACTAGTTATATATCACTTAGTAACGGACGATTACTTAGTCTTAGTGCACAATAGTGTAGTGGATAGTGACGGTGACTTTGACTTCTGAACGATTAACGTTTTAAAGTGCTCTACGGATATTACTGGTGTCTGGGTCGCTATGTGCCTACGATGGAACGCGATGTACCGGTTCGAACCGGAATTACCGGCTATGACGACTACTGATATATCTAAAAGAATTAAATGTATGTTTTGATTATAGTTACCTTTCAGTACGGTATACTCGCTGTTGTGTAAAATCTATTTTATTAATGTTTATACATTAATTATTGTCCCGAAAATTGTATCGGTTGGTTTATCTATTATCGGTTTCGACTTTATGAATTTTAGAATCTCATTCCGTTTATTTCGATCTGAATTTGCAATATTTACTAAGCTTTTTTGGAATTGAAAATTATTTTAAAAAATCATGATATTTTTTTATTAACGTTTATATAAAAGGAATGTTTAACGAAGTAATTATCAAATACATCTTACTAAAATGTGTTATTTGTAATTAGTGTAACATTACTGTGTAAGTGTAATCTAGAGCAAGGTAAGGTAAGGTAAGAGCATTGTTGTAGTATGTTACAGTGCTGTTTCGGTCTGGCGATGAATTTACTAGAGCGGTGGCCGTCGGTCACTTTCTACGCTAATTTGTAGTCCTTGGTTGTGGCTTTAATTCCATAAAATGACATTTTATTTTGTGATAATTTGGTAGCTTTTCTTGCGGCCTTAAGAACACGATGTAACAAATGGCCCATTGAGAAAATGTCAATTTGCATTTTATTTAAGTAGTCTAGGATGAATCTTATTCTATTTTGTATTTAATAAGGCCAATTACATAATATTTTTTAACTTAGACTAAATAAGCTATCTGTTCTAACGTTCACTCGATAATCTCGAAATGTTTTATATCCACACTGCCATTTAACTTAAAATTATTTTTCTTGTCTGAGTCATTTTAATTATATTAGTGTGATAAAACTGATAAATTATTGTATTTACTGTAAGTGTACATTTTACATAATATGGTAACCCTAATCCCCTTAATATCAAGTGAATAACCACTTATTTTCGTGACTAACCTTGTACATGGGCAATTTGCTAGAGCACTCGTGGGGCATCATGAGAACGTCTACTACATCGGGCACGTGACGGCTATAGCTACCTTAAAAACATATAAAAAGTCCAAGAATTCATTAATAATACAAAATCCAAGTTAGACAAGCTGCGCCGTGCGTTACCCGCTCATCCCATGGGAACACAAAAAAAAATCGGGATAAAAGGTAGCCTATGTGTAAATCCAGGGTGTCAGCTACCTTCATACCAAAATTGGACCAGCCTTTTGAGCCTGAAGTAACAAACATACGCACAAACACACTCGCAGACTTTCGACTTTATAATATTGTTAGTGTGATTGATACACCAACATTTTTCTTCCTAACTTTCTTAAAAGTATGAAAATAATGGCGTCATGTGCCCGACATTCTGCTGGAACGCCCCTTATCAAGAACTGAATAGTCCAATACTCAACTTTGTATACAGATTAACCATTATATTAACCATATTGGGGCGATGCGTGATAATGACAACCACAAAGAACACACCTATATTCTATAATGGTAATAGATATCTTCTAATGGGTAGGTGGTACTTGAGACTAGCTCTGCATACTTCATGCTACCGTTTATTCTATATCGAAAATACTGTTGAAGTAATCTGATATATGCTAATTTTAAGAAATCTCATATATGTTAAACTATAATACTCAATTGTTTATAATTAGTCTTCGATATCAAATAATTTGTTTAAGACGCAAACTAAGCAAGCACAATGTAAGAGCCGCGTATTTTGCGTATTTTTAACGCGCCGAACAAAACAAATTAGCGCAACAAACGCAGCGCTCTGTAGCTGAATTAGTACCGCCGTAAAAATATGCAGTATGTAAAGGCTCCTAAGATTATGATAATAAAAATATTCATCTAATAAGCAAACATGTCTGTCGTAGCAAAATGAGAGACTTTTCTTCCAGGTACAAAATATTATCAAAATCTCATCATTCAGTGTCAACACGGTGAAAAGAAAAGTGAGAAACTGGTCCTTTGCAGGGCAACTTGAACACTATCAAAATATAGAATTTCGTGGGCATTAAAATGATTTGAATAATGACATTATAAATTATTTAAACTTTTTGAAACCTACGAAATTCTATACTTTAATATTAAACGGAAGCTTAGGTCAAATTGACCAGTAAAAGACAAGTTACCACAGTTTTCGATACATGAAGCACAGGTCACTCGGAAGAAATGCTTAAATTTTAAAGCAACTTTAAGAATAATGCAATACACGTAATCGTAATTGAATTCGTTGCTCCAAGAATCTCTCTCTATTTTAATTAACTATAGTTGAGGAATAAAAAGTTTTGTCACATGGTTCAAAAGTGATAAACCTGTTGATTTCTCGAAAGAAACCACACAAAAAAGTTAAAAATAGCGAAAAAAAAGTACAACCTTGTTCTTTCAATAGCTGCGTTATGTTTATAGAAGAAATGGTATCTCTAACAAAGTTGCCCATGTATACCCATAATAAAATTGTCCATTTTCTTAGCCAAATTACGAGTCATATCAATGAGATTGAATAAAGTACCTAGTGAAGAAATTAATTGTTTTATTTATTTACTGCATAGTGCCACCAAGAAAGTAGAAAATTATGTGCCATATAGTTGTCACCTGACACTATGAACAAAGCATCATAAAAATATGGGACTTTGGGAAGAAATTTTAGATAACCTACCAAGGTTCAAGTACGTAAATAACGTAATGTTTGGAGGTCCTACGTACGTAAGGTCGGTACCTTACGTAGGACCTCCAAACATCATCCCTTATAGTCCTGCCTCTACCACCAAATCATATGACACTGTCCTCTATGACAATGTCCTTATTCTCATCCATAATATACGCGAAACCGCAGAGCAACAAATCGCAGACCATGAGACTTCATCTCTGACTCGCCAAAATACACACATGTAGGTACAGTCGCCATCAGACATATCGTAGCATGTAAGGTATTCATAAATATCTGAACACGACTCTTATTGACTGGGCGTTACAGTACATGTTCACATATTTATGAACGCCTTATATGCTGCGATATATCTGATGGCGACTGTACATATAGCGCAACTTACATAAGATGAACAAAGGCAACTCACCGGCAACAGCAGGGGGCCTATGATGGTTGCGTTTATCACGTGATAAATAAGTGACAAAGCATCTGTCCCTTGCACTCGCAATTGGTCAAAACGTGACGGATGCTTTGACACTTATTTATCACGTGATAAACGCAACCATCATAGGCCTACAGGTCTGGTAAACGGGAGCGCAGCCACGTATATAACGTTGCTCGCTCACCTCCGCATCCACCACCTCACCGTTACATCCCTTTTTTGCCGCCATTTTCTAGCTGTCCTTTCTTTCTTATATATTTTTTTATGTTTCTCTTTTACTGTCAAACAAAAGGTTGCGTTCCGAAATTGGTAAAGTGTATATCAACAGACAAAATTAAGTTAAAAGCATGTTCACACTTACCAAAAATGTACTTGTAAAGCCGAGTTCGCGGTAATCCGCGACAATTAGTATCTACATTTGCATTGGTATAAGCAGAATAAAATTGAAATCATTGTATCTTCAAACGAATACCAAGATGACGTTGAAACCACTGTAGAAAGTATATCGTCTGTTGACAACCTAAACTCGCTAAATAACAAATACCTACTTAAACCCTTTGAACGCTAAGAGCCACTAAAGTGGTCGTGTATTGTCCTACCTACCAAGCCAACGACCACTAAAGGGGTAATGGCGGACGCTGTCAAAACAACTTTCCTGCTGACAATAAGGTATATTTTCGCTCTTTCTTTTTTTAACTATTGGCGTATTTAAGCCACATTTTGACATGGGAGGAAAAGCGTGCTAAAGGTTAAAGCTCGCATCGCAGTATCAATCTACTAAGTAGATACGACATTTTGAAGAGTAGTGACAGAAATTTTAGTGAGTTTTGGTTGTCACCTGGCGATATATAAGAATCGATCGTGTCGATTTAGTGTTCAAATTGTTCGATTAATAAAACAATTAATATTATTCAGAATATGTACCTATTATTAAACTTAGTGGAATTATAATATTATCACTTGCTTGATTTTACATTCATAACAATGCCAGCATTGGTATATAAAAATACGTAACATTATTAATACCGCAGTCTTTCCGTGTTATACACGTTACAATAAAATGATGTTACAACGTTTTGAATTATTCGTTTTTCACAAAGATTTCCAATCGGTTATTTGAATATGTAATGATTAAAAGTATTAAAAAAATTGTACTCCCGCCTTAGAAAACGTATGCATATTTATTATAGATCGCGCGCGAGATTCATAAAGGAGATTTCAGTTACAGCAAAAAATATCGACGAACCCTGTTACAATATCGTAGTTTATTTTAGAATTATGTAACTGTTGTTTCATTTCAACAACATCTACTGTCGAGCAGTTAGCAGCAAAAGAAGCCCCACAAAATCATATTATGTTGTGCAGTTCATTCTGAGCACTAGGTGGAATGGTAGATTTAGCTACTTTCGCTGCTGACTGCACGTTAACTTCCCTTACGTCACTGACATAAACGGCTGACCGTTTCTCCAATCGTCGAATACTCAGAACTCACGCGCAATACATGACCCGAAAGATTAAATCGTAACTTAAACATAAAATATTGTAAAACTACTTAAACTTCGACTCCCGTGATAGACTTGATGCTTTTGATAAGTCTGGCGTTTGCGTCTTTGTAGTCCACTGGCGTAGCGCTCATCACTGTCGTCTTGAGTCGAGCCTCGTCCTGTGGAATAAACGGAAATCACTTGGCATATCAGTATAGGGCGGATCTCCTTTACTTTTCTATCTATGGTCTCATTCAACAATACGGTATTTGATGACAGCTCAAATCAGGGACTCTTTATGAAATGTCAAAAACGATCTGTTAGCTGTTCTGATTTTTATGACGTCACTGGCTTGTGACGGCATAAAAATCAGAAGTCAAAACACGTCTTCTTTTTAGTTCTTGTCTAATTAAAAATAGTATCATGTCCAAATGTTAGTGGTAGTTTATTTAGTTTCGTGTATTTTTTAATGTATGTGTAGTGATTTAATATTACAATTTATTTTCACTATAATCAAATACCGTATTATCATTTATATCATTATCGATAACAAACGAATTATAATCTAATACAGTCAACATAATGAAGACAGCCGCCATATTGAATATAATATGCTCTTTCCATGCCATGCTCATGGCGCAGTTAGTAGGATCCGGCAAGCATAAGGGCCTTATCACACTTGCGATTTGCGAGCGAGTTTTCTATACAAATAAGCGTCGCGGCGAACTCGCTGCGTGATCGCCGCCATACAAAATTCGCTCGCAAATCGCAAGTGTGATAAGGCACTAAGATGGGTGTATTAGGAATTATCAACTGTACGTACGCTGTAAGTCTCCATTTTCGTCCGGAACTTGAAAACGAAAGTCCTGAACTTGATGTCCTCGAAGATGGCCGAGTAGCCCGCCTTGTCGTACTCGAACATGCGGCCGATGTCCGCCGCGCTCTTGCCGATCATCGCCTCGGCCGCCTCGTTGAAGGCTGTGATGCGCTGATCGCCCGTTGGATCTGATACGTTAGCCTGTAATAAAGATGGGCTTAAGAGGCCTTATTCCTTTTGAAATTTATTTTTTTCATATTATCACAAATATATTGATAATTTCAACCAACTTTTTGGAGTGAACAATACTTTTCCCCGAGTTCTAGGTAGTAACATAGCTATTTCATGCTTTCATTGCGTGTAGCCGAAAATAAGTTGAAAAAACTAATTTTACTCGTGAATTTTGTCAATTTTGAGTAGTTTTTGAAACGAAAATTATCAATGAAAATTTCAAACTGAAGGTTTCAAATATATACCAATAAATCCCAATTAGGCCAGTACGCGGAGCGTGATGTACATGGACGAGGTTTTGATAATTCTAAAGTCCTTTTTTTTGTTTTAAGTGGACAATTAAGGTCAACTCAAAGCTATTTTTAATAAAATAATAATTGACAGGGTGATGCGTTAGGTATGGTTTAGGTATTTCTTATGCATGATTATTATTAAATCATTATGAAATTTAAGCTCAAAATTTCAATTGCCGTGGAATAAAAACTATCAACAGTAATTGCTATTGAAATTTTAGAATATTGACTTCTATGGAACAGCGACATGGCGATACGATATTAATTAAACGTTATAACTAAAACGTGTCAGTATTTAAATCAGTTTAGATGTGTTCTACGAGCTTCTCGTAGCTAGTTGTATTGGTATTATAAAACTCAGAAAATATAGACCTATGCTGAATTTTTATTTTATATTTTTATTAGTAAGCGCTTACGGCGTAATTAATACTGTATTAAAATCCGTCATTTTGCTTCTACACAATCTAATTAACTTACTTTATCAACAAACACAAAAAAAAGTTCTACTTTTGTTATGCAATCTATGAAAATGAAGGTCAAACAAATTCGCTTGTTTTAAATTTCGCGCGCAGCGAACATCGGCGTTGCGCGCGACGTTTCGGATTATGAAGTCGCAGTACCGTGCACGTCATATAAGCAAAAAGGCAGTGTTTAACCTATGATTTAACTGGATTCTGGTATTGAATCTTTTTGTAATATTACAAACGTAGCCACAATTCCCATTATGTAAGTAGTATACAACAATTAAATACATACATTAACAATTTCACAATCACCGTACCAGAAGGCGCTATCGGGACCCTCTTAAGCCTTCGCTGTTTGACACAGGGCCGTGTTTTTCCCACCATAACAGTGAAATGTGTCTGATTCTTAAATGAGAGGTAATGAAAAGCTGTGTACGTTTTGATACAATTGTATACAATTGTATTTAAAATATTACAGTTCGGCAAGTTAGATACAACGTGCGCGACAACATGCATGTGTGTGTGTAAGCCTATAAGATAGTTAATATTATGTAATAATAATAACCAGTAGCAAATAATCAATCATCCGTCAAACACTTCTCTGTGACCAAAGTACTTACAAAAAAAAGTGAATCCTAATGTAAAGAACATATGGTCGAACATCGAACCGGATTAAAAGTGATATAAGCCGTTTATCAATGAAGTGTTTATCAAAAGACAGTGCTACTAAACCAATCGTGCGAGACACTGACCGGCCGGTTTCACGCCGTAAGCGAGAGGTCTAGCTAACTGGTGGCTAAGACCGACCGAAGGCACCCAACGGAACGAGATACTAGCGCTGTACATAAACTTTGTAAGACAGGGGTCTTGCTACACTGGTTTATGCGGAGAACCGCGTTAAAGGTGAAGCGAAAAACAAGTATATTGATACTCGATTTTCAATGATTACGTACTGAGTTATCGAAGTCATAAGTAACCTATAAGCTATTTACATTCGTAAATTACATGCAAATCTAAAATGTCGACAGCAGATCAACTAATAGCAGTATTGGAAAATACTGCATTATTATTGAAAAAGGCACAAGTAAACTTGAAAAAATGTCCAAAGCAACGGCTCACTCGTGGATACTTAGAAACGCGTACTTATAAAATCAGCGCAAGAGAATTGGAATTTATTCAAAAAAACACATCAAGGATTTGTCAAATGTGTACCAAAAGAGAAGAAACCGGATATTTCATATTTTATGAACGAAGATTTTTTCGTGTATGAAGATGTGTATACGTGCATATTAGCTAATTTAAAAGACTTATTTGTCAGTATCCAGCCAACGCCGCCGGGATAAGCTGGGACAGTTGTTCAAAATAAACCCGATGATTCCATCAAATGACCCCGAATAAATTTACCTACATTTTCTGGTATTTATGAAGAATGGCCGTCGTATCAAGATTTGTTTATATCATTAGTGCACAATAACTCATCATTAAACAGTGTGCAGAAATTGCATAACTTACTTAAAAGTACTCTCACGGGTGAAGCTGAATCATTATTAAGGCATGTTCAAATAACAGAGGTTAATTATGAACAAGCATGGAAAATAAGAATTAAAGGAAATTAAACTAAACCCGATGTAAGAAATGAATCCAAAAAGGAAACTTATTTAAACAAAAAAAACTTATAAAAGGTGTAAGAGAAAAACACAACTTAAAGGTACAACCAAAAACCACCTTTTATAAATGAAGACTAAAACAAAATACTGCAAAAAAAAAAAAAAAAATATTGCGGGTTTGAACCCTCGGCCATCTGTTCAATTATTGGGTTCTTGAGCGGCTCGTAGAAAACCGAGCTACCGGTACGCTAGGCAACTTGACGAATAACGCAACCACTATTTGTGAATTGGTCCAGAGATCGGATTATCCTTCAACGATACTGAATCATATATTCACTGTTTTTAAGTCTACATTACCAAGCTGCGCACAACACCTTGAGGGCGGGCGTGTTCCGCGACATTTGATTTCGTAACCGAAATTATTATGACTTTTTCCTATTTAAAATAGAAATTATAATTATAGCGAGAATACATAAATACATATAAATACAATACCGCGTTTGGCTCGGTTTGTAGACACCTGCCTACCGAGCCGGCGGTCCCGGGTTCGAATCCCGGCCGGGGCAAATATTTGTGTGATGAACTCGAATATTTGTGCTTGGGTCATGGTTGTTCTATGTACATATTTAAGTATCTATTTATCTATATAAGTACGTATATCGTCGTCTAGTACCCATAACACAAGCCTTCTTGAGCTTAATTTGGGACTAGATCGATTTGTGTGAGATTGTCCGATATTTATTATATTATAATTATATTATTAATACCGTTTTATTGGGACAATCACAAATTTCCCTTCATACTTGATCAGGCTTAGGACTCACAAAAAAAAAAAAACAAAAAGTGCTATATTTACTTGCATAAGAAACAATGTCAATTTGAAAATTTCGCCAATTTAAATTTCTGGAAACATGACTTAACAATGTGCCCGGAATGCGTGAAATCTAATCATTAGATATTCATTGCGTGCTAATATCAAAGATAAGATCCTGTACTTTGTAGTGAAGAAGTATACCAATCAATTTACGTTGAGTAGGAGCTCATTTCTCTTGCCGTTTGTTTCCTTAGTACAAGCCATTCTACGAATGAAACGGAATATCGCTACAGTGCGTAAGTGCGAGTAGTAATTCCGATGTTGTGCGAGCACTCGCGTTTACGTTTTCGTGCGCCCTCGGCTACATTCGGCTGAGTTTTGATTTATTCATCACTACGTACCTTGTTGGTAACGCAACGCTAATCCGATAGATGGCGCAAACCGCTTAGTTGTGAAGTTATTGATTTATGCATGTACATACTTATGACTACTAATGCAAAGGGAATTATGGGTAAGTTTGTAATAATATAATATAAGGGGATACCAGAATAAAGTTAAATCATAGGGTAGGCACTGCCTTTTTGCATATATGACGTGCACGCCACTGGTTCTAATTCAATTTTTCTGGTTTCAATGTTGGAACGCCGCGGCGTGAGAATAACCTGAACAGGTTTTCGTATTTTTTGTGACTGGCAGCGATGCGTGACTCGCGTGGCGCGGCGCGCGAATTTTAAAGACTGCGGAACTATTTGATCGTTATTTTAATAAATTGCATAATATGTATCATTCTCTGTTTTGCGTGTGTTGATCAAGTAAATTGATCATAATTGTATAAGAGCAAAAACATGAGTTTACATATAATAATGGAATTTATAAGAGGGAAAATGTATTTTTTATTATCTTTATTATGATTGCATAGGCTTTTATATTCTAATCTGTTTTCCAAAAATATAACCCGACTCTAAAAGATTATCGAAAGACATTTATCGCTTTTGAATATTGCCATGTAGGATTTATAACCACCTAACGATGACTTAGTACCATGTCGCATATCCATAACCCTCAATTTTCTAAAATTTGTGTAATAAATTCATTAATCAATTCTTAACTAGATACAATTGTAATTTCGTATTTGAATAATATATCCAGTTCATAACATCCAAAAATCTGAAATCCTTAATTTAAAAAAATGCATAGTTCGTAAAATTCTAAATTTTTCCAAAATACCTTTTTATTGACATTATCTGTTCCCTCAGCAAAAACCAAGGACTTTAGAGTTATCAAAGGCTGCACATTTATAATGATCGGACTAAATAGCCCTGTTCTAGGTAGTAACATCAATAATATGTTACGAAAGATGTTTGATCATAGAGAAAAATGTGTAAACAATCTGCATTTTAAAAGGAATAAGGCCTCTTAAGGTTTCTACCAGTTACAAGTATGTGACGAAGAAAAAAGGCGGCCTTATTCCTTTTGAAATTTATTTTTTTCATATTATGACAAATATATTGATAATTTCAACCAACTTTTTGGAGTGAACAATACTTTTCCCCGAGTTCTAGGTAGTAACATAGCTATTTCATGCTTTCATGGCGTGTAGCCGAAAATAAGTTGAAAAAACTAATTTTACTCGTGAATTTTGTCAATTTTGAGTAGTTTTTGAAACGAAAATTATCAATGAAAATTTCAAACTGAAGGTTTCAAATATATACCAATAAATCCCAAGAGCCCTGTTCTAGGTAGTAACATCAATAATATGTTACGAAAGATGTTTGATCATAGAGAAAAATGTGTAAACAATCTGCATTTTAAAAGGAATAAGGCCTCTTAAGGTTTCTACCAGTTACAAGTATGTGACGAAGAAAAAAGGCTGCGTGATAGGTGACGCGAATAGGATCTTTGTAAAAAAATAACTCCTGGCCCTGTAACGACTTTTTTAAAGTCAACTATGCCATCTTTAACACTTTCACGAACAACCCGCAAGATGGGCGCTCGTAACTTTTATTCATATAAAAGCGCTCACCTGTCGGGCTGTGTCGGCGTCTGGGATGAGGTTGCGCCCACCTAGCGGGCTCTGTCGGTTTCTGGGGTAATCGTGAACGTGTTAAATCACAATAAGAGACCAGTGCGATGGTCGCATTATATCTACCCAACAGTAAAGAACTTGGTTTTGCATTTCTACCGCCAATTCACTCACCCCCAAAAGCAATCGGTACTTGTAGTTAGGATACTCCCGGTTGCACTTCTCGCATCGGAACAAGCCGTTTTCCTGGTCGACATGTTTCTTGTTGCACTGTTCCTGAGGGCAGGCCTTGTACACGGCGTTATCGGCGAACGTGAACGTGAGCACACCCAGTAGGCTGTAGTAGTCGCCTTTCTCGCCGGCGCCGAGCTGCTTCGCTTCAGCCTCAGAGAACGTGATCCATTCGCTGCTGCCGCCGCCGTATGCGCCCGTTCTGTGGACGTTATGAATTCTTAAGTATGTCATTCGGCCTTGCTAAGGCATCTTTAATTTAATAATGAATTGTTATATTGCAACTGGTATTTTATACCGTGTTTATAAAATACTAGCTGCGCTTCGCGATGTTACCCGCCCATCCCAAGGGAATGTTAAATTTTTCAGGACGAAAAGTACCCAGGGTGAGGTAGCACTTACCAAATTTATCAATAATAACAAACATATACACTCACAAACATTCACATCCATACTAATATAATAATCCATACTAATATTATAAATGCGAAAGTGTATCTGTCTGTCTGTTACCTCTTCACGCTTAAACCGCTGAACCGATTTAGATGAAATTTGGTATATAGATAGTTTCAGTCCCGGGGAAGGACATAGGATACTTTTCATCCCGAATAAATTTAGTGTTCCCGTGGGATGAGCGGGTAACACCGCGGGGCACAGCTAGTTTATCAATAATAACAAACATATACACTCACAAACATTCACATTTATAATATTAGTGTGATTATGTATTATCCCAATTAGAATGGGTATAAAGAAGTTTACAGGTACTGTAGTATATAGACATTTATAGATAATAAATGTACCCTCGATCCGCCAGCTATCGGTCATTACATTGACAGACGTCACCGGTGGCGGACGCACTGCAGGTTTACCGAATTTAATGTGTTTATTGAAGTATCCCAATTGGGAACCCTAGTGAACACTACAGTTACTATGCTGGGTTGTGCTGTTGGGTGGTGCTATGCAGCCGGAATTAATGGAATCTTAGAAAATAATTCAATTGACTCGACCTGGTGTTGCTAGTCGAGCTTCTGTGCCTCAGGCTGGGTTGCATGGTGGTGGCAAGACATGGCAGTGACTCGCTGCCGCTGTGAGACGTGCTCTAGGTAATGTTACCTGGCGGAGATGTTGACTATGTCCATGTTGGCCGCCAGGCATGGCAGTGACTCGCTGTCGCTGTGAGACGTGCTCTAGGTAATGTTACCTGGCGGAGATGTTGACTATGTCCATGTTGGCCGCCAGGCATGGCAGTGACTCGCTGTCGCTGTGAGACGTGCTCTAGGTAATGTTACCTGGCGGAGATGTTGACGACGTCCATGTTGGTCGCCAGGCATGGCAGTGACTCGCTGTCGCTGTGAGACGTGCTCTAGGTAATGTTACCTGGCGGAGATGTTGACTATGTCCATGTTGGCCGCCAGGCATGGCAGTGACTCGCTGTCGCTGTGAGACGTGCTCTAGGTAATGTTACCTGGCGGAGATGTTGACGACGTCCATGTTGGTCGCCAGGCATGGCAGTGACTCGCTGTCGCTGTGAGACGTGCTCTAGGTAATGTTACCTGGCGGAGATGTTGACGACGTCCATGTTGGCCGCCAGGCATGGCAGTGACTCGCTGTCGCTGTGAGACGTGCTCTAGGTAATGTTACCTGGCGGAGATGTTGACTATGTCCATGTTGGCCGCCAGGCATGGCAGTGACTCGCTGTCGCTGTGAGACGTGCTCTAGGTAATGTTACCTGGCGGAGATGTTGACGACGTCCATGTTGGTCGCCAGGCATGGCAGTGACTCGCTGCCGCTGTGAGACGTGCTCTAGGTAATGTTACCTGGCGGAGATGTGGCATGGCAGTGACTCGCTGCGCTGTGAGACGTGCTCTAGGTAATGTTACCTGGCGGAGATGTTGACTATGTCCATGTTGGCCGCCAGGCATGGCAGTGACTCGCTGCCGCTGTGAGACGTGCTCTAGGTAATGTTACCTGGCGGAGATGTGGCATGGCAGTGACTCGCTGCGCTGTGAGACGTGCTCTAGGTAATGTTACCTGGCGGAGATGTTGACTATGTCCATGTTGGCCGCCAGGCATGGCAGTGACTCGCTGTCGCTGTGAGACGTGCTCTAGGTAATGTTACCTGGCGGAGATGTTGACTATGTCCATGTTGGCCGCCAGGCATGGCAGTGACTCGCTGTCGCTGTGAGACGTGCTCTAGGTAATGTTACCTGGCGGAGATGTTGACGACGTCCATGTTGGTCGCCAGGCATGGCAGTGACTCGCTGCCGCTGTGAGACGTGCTCTAGGTAATGTTACCTGGCGGAGATGTGGCATGGCAGTGACTCGCTGCGCTGTGAGACGTGCTCTAGGTAATGTTACCTGGCGGAGATGTTGACTATGTCCATGTTGGCCGCCAGGCATGGCAGTGACTCGCTGCCGCTGTGAGACGTGCTCTAGGTAATGTTACCTGGCGGAGATGTGGCATGGCAGTGACTCGCTGCGCTGTGAGACGTGCTCTAGGTAATGTTACCTGGCGGAGATGTTGACGACGTCCATGTTGGCCGCCAGGCATGGCAGTGACTCGCTGTCGCTGTGAGACGTGCTCTAGGTAAAATGTTACCTGGCGGAGATGTTGACTATGTCCATGTTGGCCGCCAGGCATGGCAGTGACTCGCTGCCGCTGTGAGACGTGCTCTAGGTAATGTTACCTGGCGGAGATGTTGACTATGTCCATGTTGGCCGCCAGGCATGGCAGTGACTCGCTGCCGCTGTGAGACGTGCTCTAGGTAATGTTACCTGGCGGAGATGTGGCATGGCAGTGACTCGCTGCGCTGTGAGACGTGCTCTAGGTAATGTTACCTGGCGGAGATGTTGACTATGTCCATGTTGGCCGCCAGGCATGGCAGTGACTCGCTGCCGCTGTGAGACGTGCTCTAGGTAATGTTACCTGGCGGAGATGTTGACTATGTCCATGTTGGCCGCCAGGCATGGCAGTGACTCGCTGTCGCTGTGAGACGTGCTCTAGGTAATGTTACCTGGCGGAGATGTTGACGACGTCCATGTTGGCCGCCAGGCATGGCAGTGACTCGCTGCCGCTGTGAGACGTGCTCTAGGTAATGTTACCTGGCGGAGATGTGGCATGGCAGTGACTCGCTGCGCTGTGAGACGTGCTCTAGGTAATGTTACCTGGCGGAGATGTTGACGACGTCCATGTTGGCCGCCAGGCATGGCAGTGACTCGCTGCCGCTGTGAGACGTGCTCTAGGTAATGTTACCTGGCGGAGATGTGGCATGGCAGTGACTCGCTGCGCTGTGAGACGTGCTCTAGGTAATGTTACCTGGCGGAGATGTTGACTATGTCCATGTTGGCCGCCAGGCATGGCAGTGACTCGCTGCCGCTGTGAGACGTGCTCTAGGTAATGTTACCTGGCGGAGATGTTGACTATGTCCATGTTGGCCGCCAGGCATGGCAGTGACTCGCTGTCGCTGTGAGACGTGCTCTAGGTAATGTTACCTGGCGGAGATGTTGACGACGTCCATGTTGGTCGCCAGGCATGGCAGTGACTCGCTGCCGCTGTGAGACGTGCTCTAGGTAATGTTACCTGGCGGAGATGTTGACGACGTCCATGTTGGCCGCCAGGCATGGCAGTGACTCGCTGTCGCTGTGAGACGTGCTCTAGGTAATGTTACCTGGCGGAGATGTTGACGACGTCCATGTTGGTCGCCAGGCATGGCAGTGACTCGCTGCCGCTGTGAGACGTGCTCTAGGTAATGTTACCTGGCGGAGATGTTGACTATGTCCATGTTGGCCGCCAGGCATGGCAGTGACTCGCTGTCGCTGTGAGACGTGCTCTAGGTAATGTTACCTGGCGGAGATGTTGACGACGTCCATGTTGGTCGCCAGGCATGGCAGTGACTCGCTGCCGCTGTGAGACGTGCTCTAGGTAATGTTACCTGGCGGAGATGTTGACGATGTCCATGTTGGCCGCCAGGCATGGCAGTGACTCGCTGCCGCTGTGACACGTGCTCTAGGTAATGTTACCTGGCGGAGATGTTGACGACGTCCATGTTGGTCGCCAGGCATGGCAGTGACTCGCTGCCGCTGTGAGACGTGCTCTAGGTAATGTTACCTGGCGGAGATGTTGACTATGTCCATGTTGGCCGCCAGGCATGGCAGTGACTCGCTGCCGCTGTGACACGTGCTCTAGGTAATGTTACCTGGCGGAGATGTTGACGACGTCCATGTTGGTCGCCAGGCATGGCAGTGACTCGCTGCCGCTGTGAGACGTGCTCTAGGTAATGTTACCTGGCGGAGATGTTGACGATGTCCATGTTGGCCGCCAGGCATGGCAGTGACTCGCTGCCGCTGTGAGACGTGCTCTAGGTAATGTTACCTGGCGGAGATGTTGACTATGTCCATGTTGGCCGCCAGGCATGGCAGTGACTCGCTGTCGCTGTGAGACGTGCTCTAGGTAATGTTACCTGGCGGAGATGTTGACGACGTCCATGTTGGTCGCCAGGCATGGCAGTGACTCGCTGCCGCTGTGAGACGTGCTCTAGGTAATGTTACCTGGCGGAGATGTTGACTATGTCCATGTTGGCCGCCAGGCATGGCAGTGACTCGCTGTCGCTGTGAGACGTGCTCTAGGTAATGTTACCTGGCGGAGATGTTGACGACGTCCATGTTGGTCGCCAGGCATGGCAGTGACTCGCTGCCGCTGTGAGACGTGCTCTAGGTAATGTTACCTGGCGGAGATGTTGACGATGTCCATGTTGGCCGCCAGGCATGGCAGTGACTCGCTGCGCTGTGAGACGTGCTCTAGGTAACGTTACCTGGCGGAGATGTTGACGATGTCCATGTTGGCGCCGCCGTTGTCGTACCAGCCGCGCAGCTTGTGGGCCTCGGGCAGGTCCGGGTTGAGCCGGATCATGGTAGCTGCCAGGCATGAAAGTGACTTGCTGCCGTTGAACTCCGTTAAACGAGCTCCCTGGAACATTTTATCCAAATAAATATAAAATAAAACCGGCCAAGTGCGAGTCGGACTCGCTCACCAAGGGCTCCGTACAAACGCTTCCCATCGTACCTGGCCTGGTTAAGTTAATTTTGCATCTGGTCTGTATGGCGGCGAATACAAATGAGGTGTAAAGTTAACGCCATCTTAACTGGTCGGGTTAAGTTTGCACCTGGTATGTATGGCACCGCATACAAATAAAGTGAAAAGTTAACGCAACCGTTGTATGGGGCCCACTTAAATATTGATTTTATTCTGTTATTATTATTTTGTTGTAGTAGCAATAGAAATACACCATCTGTGAAAATTTAAACTGTCTAGCTATCTTGGATCATGAGATACAGCCTGGTGATAGACGGACAGACAAACAGCGGAGTCTTAGAAATAGGTTCCCGTTCTTTACCCTTGGGGTAAAAATACATACAGAGAAACATAGAACCTTCTTTGTTAAAGTCGGTTGATTATGAAGATTCATCATCAACTCTAGTCGTTCACCTGATTGCGGAAGATGTTCAGCAGTTTTTTTACCTAGAAGCGAAATATTATACCTTAGCTGACACTACTGGGTTGGAGCTGCCGTCAAAGTTCTCTGCTTCGCTGCCCCACATCGTCAGTGCCACCTGAAACACGAGACAGTCTAATAAGATTTGATCCAAATCAAAACGGTATCCACCTTAATATAAGCCACGTTTTGAACTGTTCAGTCACTATTGCACTGCTATCTAAATGGCTTTAGTTGTAGAGAAATAACAATAAGAAAAAACCATCAATACTTCGTCGCCTACGTCCAGTCCATTGCCACTTCAACTTGTTAGCACTGAAAGCAGTCTGTAAAAAACTGGCCAAGTGCGAGTCGGACTCGCGCGCCGAGGGTTCCGTACAAACACTTCCCATCTTAACTGGCCGGTTAAGTTAAGTGTGCACCTAGTATGTATGGCGCGGCATAAAAATGAGGTGCAACGCAACCGATCACGTTTGTTGGATTGGAGCCCTACTTGAATAATTATTTTATTCCGTCTTTGTTGTTATAGCGGCAACAGAAATACATCTGTGAAAATTTCAACTGTCTCATCACGGTTCATGACTTCATGAGACACAGCCTGACAGACAGACGGACAGCGGGGTCTTAGTAAATAGGGTCCCGTTCTTTACCCTTTGGGTATGGATCCGTGCCCAAAGGGTAAAAAACAGGACAAAGGGTAACCCTAGAAATGAATCCATACTAATATTATAAATGCGAAAGTGTGTCTGTCTGTCTGTCTGTCTGTCTGTTACCTCTTCACGCTTAAACCGCTGAACCGATTTAGATGAAATTTGGTATGGAGATAGTTTGAGACCCGGGAAAGGACATAGGATACTTTTCATCCCGAATAAATTTAGTGTTCCCGTGGGATGAGCGGGTAACACCGCGGGGCACAGCTAGTGAACAATATATTGAACTCACAGCTCCGCCCGTAGAATCGACGAGGGTGACTTCTCTCTTCTTGAGAAGTTTGCCCGTGCTTCTGGCCGTCAGCTCCTGTACATCAGAGGCTGCGCGGCACACCCCGATCACATCTATAAGATTATACATTTTAGGGCATAAGTATAGTGAACGGATGTATAATGAAAAACTGGCCAAGTGCGAGTCGGACTCGTGCACCGAGGGTTCCGTACAAACACTTCCCATCGTAAGGCGGGTTTTAGTGTCACGCGGACCGTCGCGCGGAGCAATATGTATGGCGTGTCCGCGCGGACCCGTCCGCATTACTCTAAAAGGCCCCCATACATTCAGGTTTACATTCAGTTCCATCTGATCGGACTTAAATCCGTACCGTGTATGAATGAAACGGCCTTAAGGTCACCACACTTACGGTGGCCGGATGGACTGAAGCGATTCAATCACATCGGCCTGATCAGTTTTGCCTTCCCATGTATGGCGGCCTTTAAGCTTAATACATCGTACGTGATCCGCGCGGACGGTCCGCGTGCAGTCCGCGTGACACTAAAACCAGCCTAACGTATTGGCCTGGTTAAGTTAACTTTGCATCTGGTCTGTATGGCGGCGGATACAAATGAGGTGCAAAGTTAACGCAACCGATCAAGTTTGTTGTATGGAAGCCCCACTTAACCTATTGACCGCCAAGCGGTCTAGCAATTTACCGTGCCACTGACGCCAGAGTAAAAAAAAAAGATGTGCCGCAAAATCAACAGGGATTGAAAAATACTTGTAGCGGTTAGAATTACAAAGTTTTTGATAATTGAAATTTGGACGGCTGTGGCCGACGTGGCGTCAGGGGCACGATTTTTTGTTGACGGCCACAGCCGACTGTGGCGCTCAAAAGGTTAAATATTTATTCGGTTTTTAGTATTTGTTGTTATAGCGGCAACAGAAATACATCATCTGTGAAAATTTCAACTGTCTAGCTATCACGGTTCATGAGATACAGCCTGGTGACAAACGGACAAACGGACGGACAGCGGAGGCGTAGTAATAGGGTCCCGTTTTTACCCTTTGGGTACACGGAACCCTAAAAACACTCAATTATGTGCATTTGAGGGTAACGGAGATGCCACGAACTCGGTCTTAGCGGCGAGCGGCGCGGCGCGCGGTACATGTCTCGCTCACTCGTATGGCCGCTTCGCTCGGATCTCTCGCTCGACCGCTCGCCGCGCCGCTGGTCCACAAAGTCGTGGCATCTCCGTAAGGCGCCCCAGACAAACAAGCTCCAACAAGTAAACCAACATTTCATTGGTAGGGAATAAAAATTGATTGAATAGAACACTACAATCATGATTGGTGGATCTTACAGGGCAAACGATATGAAGTGTTACCAAATTCAGACTGGCCATATCTGACAAATTTGTCAGTAAAAAAAACGCATTTCTATCTGGGCAATTTCGGAAAACAAGGCGAGGACAAGAAAGCCTGCCTGTATGGATACACTGAAGAAAGCGATCGTACGTAATTCGCACGACATAGCGCAGGACCACATTCGTGTAGCGTGCAACTCGTTTTTCGACCGTCTGAAGGCCATAGTCAAGGCAGGTGGTCATATCGAGTTAAAATATAAATATTAATAATAACAAAATATATTTTCTAGATCTAGATTCTAGAGCATAAAAAGCTACTTTATGTCGCCTACGCCCAGCATAAAGTCGAACTTTTAAAACAGGGGGGGCAAAAATTGAGTCTACAAACTCTTTATTTACCATAATTAAAGAATTTTATTGTGATTGACAATCGTTGTTTTCGACCGTCACAAATAGTTGTAGGCAAGTTCAAAATAAATTGAATGGGACTCACCAAGTAACGCATCCGCATTTTTATTCCCAATCTCATTAATGGGAACGAAGTCGTATTTGATGGTGGGCACGGACGAGGCATCCTCCATGCACTCGGAGACCACTGTGTCGCTGGAGAACGTCATTTCGTAGTCGTTCTTCAGACTGGTGAACTGCTTGTTGGCTGTCTTGAGTTGGCACCGGCTGATGTAGTAGACTTTATCAACCTAGAACAATATGTTACATAACTTTAGGAAAATAAAACTGGTTGTCTGTAAAGTCGGTTTACAGACGATAATTTTACGTGATAACGTGATAAGAAAACATTGATGAAAAATTGCATTATTTTATGAATTGAATGCCTCTATCGCTTGTTCCGCGGTCTCGCTTGCAAGCTTGGCTCAGGCGGAACGTGACAATGAGTCATGCTTATTCGTGCGTGCAGCAGGCGTTCATCGATTTATAAGACATTGCCACGTCAAAAATATTGTAAGACAAATTAGCAATGAATCTCCCATATCACAAGTCTAATATTCATCATTTAATATGGCAACCATCTAAAAAACTAGCTGTCAGGCCTGATCATTCATATTCTAATTATAAAGCAATAATCATATCACTCAATATTAGGGTTCCAGTTACATTTTCAGGATAGTTAAAATTAGGCCTTCTCAGTAGCGGCGTTAGGGTAGTGCGCGTTACGTCGCGGGATATAAAGTGGTGGATATTCTCTCGCTCATTGAGCGAGTTCTTACTCGTAAAGTCCCAAAATTTTGCGAAGAACTCGTTATGTTTAGTGTCGCTGTAGAAATCTCGCCCAGGGCGCTGGTAGTGCTAAAACCGGTACTGCGCCTCGTTTCAGTGTCACTGTGACATTGTTCAATTTTCAATTCATGAAAACATAATCCTCCATAACGAATCCTCTAATATTGAGTCAGCGATATGAGGAAGACAAAAACAAATGACAAGTCTGGGCACTATGGAAGATTTATTATAGGCCGAATTGTATGGCATTCTTATGTCTGTCTTGGGAGCCAAACAACTCCAAGGGAAGAAGGAAGGGAACCGAAAGGAATAGGGGATGCGACTGATGTTGAATTATACAACATAGTGTAGTTATATGAATAAAATTTGCGCAATATGTCATAATACAAAGAAAAAAATATTTTTTTAATATGTGAATTCAAAGGTGCGAAAATTTTATGATTTCTTTTTTTAACCCACAATTTTGAAATTGTTTTTAGAATCCTCATAATTTAACAAAACAATAACAACAACCATTAACTTAAACATACTATTTCACGGTGAAAATGGCAAATTCAATTATTGTGTCCATACAAATATTAGTTCTCAACCCACAAATGATGTCTGTACTCTGTAGGAATGTTGAACTTTGACGGTCATTTCTGACTTTTAGAGCAGTCTAAGTGTTAGGATAGGAATAGAATCAATTGGCATCCTCAAAAAATATTTACCGCACGCCTATTGTGTTGCGTTCTTATGACTGTCTTGGGAGGCAAACAATGGGTTGTTTGACTCCCAAGACAGACATAAGTAACCGTGGAACCGTGAGGAATTATGTACCTGAATCATGTCATAGAACCGGTCCACCTCGTTCCGGAAGGCAGTAGCGCGTATCTCGCCGCTCTCGTCGCACAGGTCCATGCTGAAGAGTTTGCCCTCACCCTTGGCGTTGCTCCACGTTCGGATTGCCGACTTGTTCATCACACGCGCTTTGATCACCCACCTAATACATCATTCAAAATTTGCACAAATTACATATTTCAAGAAAGAAAAATTTAGTCACTTCAGTGGAAGAAATGGCAGATGGGCAATGAAAAGTTTTACTACAACTAATTTTTTACTTCTTCTACTCAAAAAGTCCGTAATTTATGTTCAATAAGCGGGGCAGACAGAAATGCATGGAGATCTCTGGAGGAGGCATTTACCTTATAGAGGGTTCTAGTGTGGTGATAAAATAAATAATTAGATATTAAAATTTAATAATAATCTACCAATTTAGTAAATTTACGAAAAATTTCTAAACTTAGTTCCATACTTTATATTGTAGAATTGTATTTCATCATAAATTATGAAATGAAAGGCTTTTTTATTTAATTTTATGTATTATGAGGGGCTAAAGTAGTTATTTTAGACATGAGGGTTTAAATGGAATCCAATTACTAACAAACCAACCTGATCAGATAGGCCATAATTTCTGATCATACAGCAACCATTTATATTGATGATTATTTTAATTTTAAGTTAGCGCGCGCAAACATTTTGCACGCCTGCATGCAGGCTGAGTACACATAGAACTATAAACCTATATATATAAACACCTTTGTATACTGTACTGAAGCAAATAAAACATTTTGATTTTGATTTTGAAAAATGGGAAAACGCATAAGAAAATGTTAGGCGCATTTAAACATCTATTTGCTTCTAAGGTAGTAATTGATCTAACAATTTATCATTATCAAATATTCTATTATTTTTAGGATTGCATCTTCAAGCAATTCTCTTGCCTTTTTTAAGTAAGTAAGGTGAGTCGGGGCTATTGTAGCTATGGGGTTATTGTATCTTCTTACCATTATAATGGTCTGTGACCATTATAATGGTCTGTGTATATATAGGATACACAGACCAATGGTATATATACACAATCCTATATATACACAGACCATTTTAAGGGTCACAGACCATTATAATGGTAAGAAGATACAATAACCCCATAGCTACAATAGCCCCGACTCACCTTAAATGGTTTTTTTTTAAATATTTTATACTGTAAAATACTCACCTATTAAATGAAAATTTTACGGAAAAAATACACTATAAAAATTAAGGAAAAATCACATAAACAAATTAAAACCATGATATTTACTTGTTCTGATATGGGCTTAGACTTGCAATTGGATGGGTCATTTGAGAAGACAGCATACTGGAGTCCATGGACGGTGTAGCCATTGGCTTTGAATTAGCCATGGGAGCCGGGGCCGGTGATGGCCTGGGCACCGGCTGCATAGCTGGCTGTGCAGGAGCTGACACTGCACTCTCCTCGGTCCAGGTCTGAGGGTTGCCGAGCTTCTTGCCTACTTCTGAGCCAGGCGTCAAAATTGTCAGGTCTAAGATAATCATGACTCGCCTGAAATAATAAGTCTATATGTATAATAGGGTTTATACTGACAGATTGCTGCTAAATTACAGTTTGTAACGAAAGATAACAATACAAAAATAGACCCAAAATATGTGATAAACTTTACAGACTTGTCACCTGTCTCAATGATCTTGCATCATAGAAAGAAACAAAGAATGTTTACCAGATTGAATGTAAACAGTTTAAGATATCATACAACAAAACAAAGAAGAGGACCATGCTTACTTCTCTCCTTTTCCAGTATTCTTCAACAAAGAAGTCACAAATCTGTCAATCTGTACAACAGAATAATCTGACAATTCTCCTGTGATCAGTTTATCGTTTAGCTGCGTCGCTAACATGGCGAAGCTGTGCGAATGTTTGCCGTCAGACACCAGCAACCGGAACCTTTCATTGGCACCACTGCCTTGGATTTTCTTGCTACCCAATACTTGCATTATTGGTTTGTCATAATGACCGCCATTCATTATAACCTACAATAAAAAAACGATTAAATATTCGATTCTTGAACATTGCAAGCTAAATAAGTTGATATTTTGGTAAGTACCTCAAGGGATCCTTGCGACAGTTGGTTACTCATTTTGGAACTGTTGTAGTTATCGCTGCTTTCAATGTTGCATAGAGGTTCTTCTTTGATCTGCGATAGATATTACCAGATGGATTAGAATTTTGCAAAAACAAAAAGAATCGAACAAAAGAATGTAATGCAGTGTATACTTCTAATCGAAAAATAGTATCCGCCACTTGAATTCTCTACAAGCCGACCGACATATTCGCACAAGATAAAAGATTCGCGCCGAATTTGACAATTGCGTTGTGCTTGTGCTTCGGAGGAGTAGGGGTTTTGTACGGCCACGTTTTGTACAGCCACGTTTTTCGCGTCCACTTTTTGGATTCGGAAAACATGGCTGTACAAAACGTGGCCGAGCAAAAATGGCTTCGAAAAACGTGCCTGTACTGTACCGCGGTTGTCCGGGCTTGTTTTTCACGGCCAAGTTTTGCTCGGCCATGTTTTGTACAGCCACGTTTTCCGAGTCCATGACGCTCGGCCCGTCTTTGTTCGGCCGCGTTTTGTACGGCCACGTTTTCCGAGTCCCGAAAATGCAAGTAGGTATGCTATACTAGTTCGGTTCTAGCGCTTCGCCGACCGCTGCCGCGGTACGCTCGCTTCGCTCGCTCGGCTCGCGCACTGTTGTGGTCGCAATTCTAACCTAACCAGGCGGGGCGCACTCCGCGATAAACTTTTCCCGCTACAAGTACATGCCGGTGGCCTCATGCATGGGGACTATTCAGTGGCTGCCATGCTGTGTCTCGGAACGCACGTACACGAAATTCGCGCGCACGCTCTTCCGATTTATGTACGTCGCAAGTGAACGTTCCTCATTCATCTGTTGATACCAGTGTTATATTATAATATAAAGTGTTTGAATGAGTAAAAAGACAGCGAAAAGATATTGTATCGCAGCGGGTTGTAGGAACAATGATCCCGCTTCGATTGTAGTAGATCGCATTCAATTTTTCTTTCTTAATTTACCTTTGTGTCATTATTTATAAAAATAAAAAATGTGGTATTACCACATAAAAAAATATGAATCGATAAAAATATTCTATACAAATATATAATAAGTAGTTACTGAATAATAATAAAAAAAACATATTGCAGGTGTATCTACTTCCATATTTAACACTGGTTACTCAGATCAATTTTAATTGTTAAGTACTTATGTAATTTTGAATTGATTATTTACTGATATTTGTCAATTTAAATTCTAGTAAAATAAGTATGTCTACTACTAAATCAACAATCATAGAGGTTTTTATAATAATATTTGATATGAAGTTTGTAAAATTACTAGTAATGAATAAACGATTGAGTGATAGTTTGATAAGTAAGTATATAAAATATATAAATAATGAGTTAAAAGAAATGTATTGGAAGTGATCCCTAATAGGGATAAGTTCGCCTTTGTACATGTTTTATTTGTTACTAGCGACCCGCCCGGCTTCGCACGGCACGGCACGGTGCGTCCGTGCGTATTTTTAAAGATCGAAGCATACATAGGGGCAGACAGACAGACGAGGAAACGACTTTGTTTTATACTAGGTGTCTAGTGATGAATATATATATGAATAAATAAATAAATATCGGACAACTAAGCAAAAACAAAATGAAGCTCAAGAATTTAATTGCATGTTAAGGTAACGCATTCGTTGCATTATTTTATTATATTATACGTATTAAAATGTTTAAAAATAAAGCTAAAATGTTTTGCAGCCTGGTGGTGGATTCAATTCGTCCAAATTCTGAGATTGATTACTTTATAGTTGAATAATGAAATAATTAATATAATGTATGAAGAATATAAATATATTGCTCTCTATATTGAATGCAAGAAATAAATAGGAAATACATTTTTATTTTTAGTCGTTGACAGCCCTCGCTCTCGGCGACGCGGCAAGCGAGCCAATTCATTTTCACCGTTGGCACGCAGCTTTAACGTTCCGTTTGGCTTGCGCTGGGGACGACGACTTTAGAAGGGCCATAAATCATATTTTTTTGGCTAAAAAAAGCGGCTTTTGTAAAGATCAAAGTAGTGTGCCTTCTGTACTTGTACTATTATCTATTCTGTGACCTAACCTAACCTAGCAGTTTGGTTCGCGGCCAGCCGTGTTTTGTACGGCCGTGTTTTCCGAGTCCATGGACTCGGAAAACATGGCCGTACAAAACAGGGCCGGACAATACGACCCTGTACAAAACTGGCTTCGAAAAACTTCCCCGAGCAAACATTGCTCGGCCACGTTTTGCCCAGCCGTGTTTTGTACAGCCGTGTTTTACGAGTCCATATGGACGCGGAAAACGTGGCTGTACAAAACGTGGCTAGACAATACATGGCTGTACAAAACGGGTTCCCCTTCGGAGTTTTGACATGACTGACAGCTTGCTGTGCTAACTCTATGGGGTTTCGTTCAGAAATATCATTAATTTGTCATAGTAACCGACTAGACTTCAAAATAAAAACAAACGTCCCTACGAACTTGAAACCTCCTCCTTTTTTTGGATTTGGTTAAAAAGGTGTCAGTTGATCAGATTTTCTTTTCCCCTATTACTCGAATAGGATTACTATGTTGTCCAACCGTCCGCCCGTCCGTCTGTAGGTATGTCAGCCCTTTATATCGCGCAGGGGCGTATTTTTAAATTTGGCGCCCCGGGCCAATAAGTTTCGCCGCCCCAGAAGTCAAGAAAATATTTAACGTTTGTCTTTTTCATATAATAGATAATGGTAGTTGTAGTCTGACTAATGAAATATTACTCAAATGTTTAGCGGGATATTCAAAAATCTTGGGCTGGTTAGTCTTAATTTTACATATTTAACTTATTTCCTTAGGTAACTTACGTTTGGACACAAAATTTAAAATATTTTCTGACATCAAAACTATAATTCCCACCACACGAAGCGAGGCCACCCAAGATTTTTTAAATCTCCCGCCAAAAATTCAAGTAATATTTCAGTAGCCAGACTTTATCTATCAAGAACGTAAATAGATACTTACAGTAAGAGTAAGGGGAGGATCATATTAAAAAAAATATTGGGCATAACATAACACAACCAGATAAAAGCGCGAGCGCAACGAGCGCGAAAATTTTCGGCGCGGGGGTGTGTAGTAGGTAACGCAATGAAATGAAAACGCGAGCGCAGCGAGCACGAACTTTTTGGCGCGGGGGTGCGTAGTAACCTTGTAGTAACACAATCAGGCTTTGAGTATTTATAGACAATGGAGGTGTCATAACGTAAACTCTTCGAACAAATTTTTTCGCCAATTTTAGCGGGGGGTGAGGTAAACACGTACAGCACACCACCAAAAGACGAATAACTCAACAGACACAAATTTTGCTGTTGCGATAAACGCACACTACAGCAAAATTCAACACATCAAAAATGACATGCACACAGATACTGTTTTCACGTAACTGTGCAGCATACATAAGAAAAACATAGTGATGGGACACATATGAAGAATGAGTCAAATCATTTTAATGAATGAACTGAATTGTCTTATAGGTACTATCAATTGTGAAATTTGAAAACTGTAAATTCTGTATATTGAAGATGTTATCCAATAAATATATTTGTTTCTATGTATATCTGTCTATATTTATTGTGTCCTTATCACTCTCGCATAACTAAACTGTAAAATAAAACTGTCGCCCGCGGTTGTTTCGGGCTTAAACAATCACGGACTTCTAAAACAAGTACACTCGACTTCATATTGTCGTTGCTAAAATGAAACCATTTCATTTTCGCCATTTTGGAGCTGATAGCTATGTGCAAGTTGTGTGAGCGTCCATGGGTCTAATATTAGAGATTCACAGATCGTCACAGATCAAAGAACGGTTTGCCTGAAATGACAATTTTAGTAGACGTTCACGCAGGATGCTTTGAATGGGCACTGAAAACAACTGTCATTCCCTATGGAATATTTAGTCCAACGTGCTTGTAGTTTAGAGGTCAGTGAATATAACCTTCAGGAAAAGAACATACGCCCATCTAAAAATAAAGGTGATTAATATGAAACAACATATAAAGTGATTTAAAGATATGAGTAAATAATGAGTAAAGAGAAAACAATAAAACAAATTGTTATTAATTTAATTAGAATTACCACATATAAAATAAAATAAAAAGTTATAATTAAGTAAATATATTCATCTATCTATCAGCCACAGACGTCCACTGCTGAACATAGGCCTCCCCAAGAATCGTCACAACCCTCGCTACGCTGCGCTTTCCTATACGTGGTCGCCACTCTAGCACTTTGCTGACCTAACGGCCATCGATTCTCCGGGCTACATGGCTTGCTCATTGCCACTTCAATCGTGCAGTCCTGTGAGCTATGCCGGTTACCTTGGTTCTTCTACGGCATATCCTCATTTCTCATTCTATAAAAGAAAAGAAGAATAAGGAAATAAGGAGGCAGCAGTGAAGATGGAAAGAATATGAAATAAAGTCTATAAATAATAGTATATGAATAACGCATTATACTCATAGCCCAGCATTAAATGTTCCTTTTATCTAGATATACTTTTAGCAAAGAATTATTTTCATTTTCATATTAAATTTCAACATCGTATGTCTAGAGAAAGGTAATATTTCTAATTCACCTTGCAAGATTTAAAAATAACATAAATCTATACCTATTATTAAATTCAATCACTACATCGTATAGAACAAAGTCGCTTCTTGCTGTCTGCCTGTTTGTCTGTCTGTCCCTATGTATGCTTAGATCTTTAGAACTACGCAACGGATTATGACGCAGTTTTTCTTAATAGATAGAGTGATTCAAGTGGAAGGTTTATAATATGTATAATACATGCATAATTTATCAGTTTTGCACCCGTGCGAAGCCGGGAGGGTCGCAAGTATCTAATAATACACTAACTATTAAACGAACTGCAGTGATCGAATGAATGAATGATTCATTCAAATGTTGAGTCGTGGTTTTGACTTTGTCACATCCCTCGCCCCTGTACCACCGTTTTATGTTTACATTTTTCTGTCGTTTACGTATCGCAACGGTTTTTTCTTTCAATGGAGATTGTACTTCAATACACATTTAATAGTTAATAAAAACACTTACCTGTGATAGGAAACGCGATCTTGTGGCGAATTTGAGGTGTCGGATCGTCTTTTACTCGAAAATACTGCACAATTCACCATTTTTGAAGAGAAATGTCACGCGACACGGAATGATGCAAAATGACAGTGAAGTGACTTTAAGTAGTTTTATATAACGTGCTTGACCATTTGACCAATTATTTTGCCGGAGGGGGTCGCCCATGCATGGCATCTCCTGTCTAAATATAAATACTCTAAGCAATCAGGTGAAAACGCGAGCGCAGCGAGCGAGCAAATTTTCGGCGCGGAGGGTGTGTAGTAACAATTGACCGAAATAGTGTAAAAACATCCGATCTGGCAACGCTGATGCATTGTATCGTCCATCGCCCTTGTCCCGCTCGCCACGCCTCCTCCGCCTCGCTCGGCGTCCACCGCGCCCCGTGCGTGCTATATTCGGAGCATGTTCTTAACATTGTACTTACTTACCTACAGACGCGCTCCGGAGATATTGACGAAACTTAATAGAACACAAGCGTGTTTTTGACCAAATTACTGTTTTTTTAAATACCATTAATTTTAAATTGTGGGTTGACATAAAAAAAGCCGGCTAAGAGGATGTCGGGCCACACTCAGTGTAGGGTTCCGTAATATCCCATCCTTCATAATAGACTAGAGATAGTCGAGGTTTAAATTACGAGAAAAATTTCAAGCTCTATAAAAAGGTCGTAAATGCCAAAGTAACTGAAATTATTTATTACCTTCTGGAAGTTATTGATTCTACGTGCCAGATTGAACGGAATGTTTTAATGCAGTATGGCACTTAACTAATATGTGTAACGTTCGAAGTAAGGACACCGCGCGGCACTTACGTCATTTTAAAGAAAATTATGAAATTTTGCGATATCTCAAAAACGGCGCGACCGATTTTATTGTTAAACTGTAACCATCTGTAACCCATGTCATGCACTCCGCACTTCGTACAATCATACGGGCGAATCAACTTTTTAACTGACTTCCAAAAAGAAGGAGCTTCTATGTTTCACTGTAAAAAAATATCAACAAAAAAGAATCGACTTCAAAATGAACTGAAAAGCCAAAAATAATCCGTTCATGTACAGATTACATTTGTATCACTTTTTGAAGTCGGTGCCAAAACTCTTAATTATTGCTATGATAAAACATGCCATGCCTTTCATGTCCAAACTTTTAAACTTTGTCGTAAAATATCACCTTTAAATAATGGCATCTATGTTTATGGTGTACCTCAGTGAAAACCTGTGAAGCCCGATTTCTTGGTAACTCCAGAGACATTTTGAGTACGCCGGAGAGAGTTAAAAGTGCCAGCCAAAAAACTAATAAGACCGTACCTTAATTCGCCGTTAGGGGCACCCAAATACACTCTTATATAAGGGGGCACCAGTGTCGAGTAGGAGGCAGAGGCGGCCTTAGGGGGTGGCGAACGGGGCAATCGCCCGGGACCTCGCTCTCTCTCGCGCAACAACCCAAGACTCAAGCAAATAAAAAAAAAAGATTTGTTTAACTATTTTTTTTTATTTAATACTTTTGATTTTGATCCATAATAATTCATTAAGGTTATAACGGTAAATTCGTTTCGTTTCGTTTCGGTGACTACACCCAGCCAGCAGTTCTGCTGCAAGGACGCGGAGGCGTTGATCATGCAAGGGAAGGAGGGACAGAGAAGCTCTGCGAGAAGGCTCAGAAGCGCATGCTGACACCGTACCAAAGGTCGTTCAGGGTAGTATAGAAACCTTAACATTCCCTGGCCGGAGCCTTCGGTTCAGTGGCAGGGTACGCATGCGGGTCATCCCGAGTTCCCTTCCGTCTTCTGCCGCTCCGGCAAGATCAACTGGCCCTCCTATCCGAGGCACCGGGGAGCCAGAAGTTACAGGTTGGGAGTGTGGGTTCCTTTGCAGTCGGGATGAGGACCGATGGGAGAGATCCGACAAGAATACTAGCATCGAGCCAGAAAGGAAAATAGACAAATACGTGTGTAAATAAATATAGAAAGGATGTTTGACTGCGATTACAGTGTCCTGTCGGCACGATGAATATTTTCTTGTAGAGGCTGGTCTTATTGAGCCGTTATTCCTTGTACGCTGGTTCTTTCTTCTTCTGATTCTCGGTAGGCACTTCATCCTTCTGGCCTGTGCATGTTTCAGGTAGTTTGCCTTCGCTTTTTTTCAACTCTCTTACCCAGTTTGACATTGGGATGTAATGTTTTGGTGAAGATCTTTGTGCAGGTGCAGTTTTGAATCTTCTTAGGTACCTGTAGGTGATCTTCATTCTCATTGCCCGGTGTGCTTTACTGAGATTACGAAAGAAGAGCGTACACTCTTTATGGGAGTCCTGTTCTTGGGCGTCACGGAGTCTCTTGCGCGCTGTTTTGACCCTGGTTCGTAGTTCGGGTTTCCTGGAAATTTATTCTTCAAAAACAGTGATTGTTGAAGGAAGGCGAGCGCTAATCTACTGTCCCGTGACCGCACTATGGCCTTTGTTGGAATCGTATGAGATGCCTGTCTGAGAATCTCATTAAGTTCGCTCCACGTGGGATTCTTATCAGTCTCACGCTGACCTTGTGATTTCATGTCCCAGGTAGTTAGAAGATTAAGGTTATAACGGTAAATTAAAATAAAATTAGTTTATTACTGATTGATTAATTCAAAACATATTTGAAAAAATCATTACTTGAATATCGCGCCTCGAAATACTTGAAGATCGGTTTTTTATCGAATAGCACTCGGGTCACCTCAGGAGTCGGGACATAATCTCTGCTCTTCTATTGCTCGGGGAATCCCCGTGTTTCATTTCGTTCGTCAACGCTTGTCTGCATATTTTGGTTTCATGTTTATTGTTTAATATAAAAAGATGAAAGGAAATTAGTGATAGTGAACTTTTGAAGCAATGTAGCGACTTGCAATTATCTATGATAGTAGGAAAATATGTGATATTGATGGAAATGAATATTGAATTGTACGAAGAACTGAATATGTTCATCCGTGTGTAACGACGACATTATCTCGATGCTGAAATAGGTACATAATAGAAAAAAAAACTGAAGTTTGCCCCACTATCGAAATAGTCCTGAGAATTATTGCCACCACACCTGTTACAGTTACAGTTGCGTCTGCTGAAAGGAGTTTTTCGAGGCTTAAAATTATTAAAACATATTTGAGGAATTCGAGGACACAAAATCGGCTTTCAGCCCTTGCTATTCTTTCAATCGAAAATGACTTAGCTCATTCGTTAAATTATTGTGCTTAATTAAAGATTTTACTCTTAGAAAAATCCGCAAACATCAATTTTAAAATTTATCATCGTTGTATTTGCTAATTTAGTAAATCTTTCAATGTAAAATATTTTAAAATTCATTTTTTTCTATTTGTATAACTTTAGCATTTCTTCTCAAACATGACAAATACCTATAGGTACCTAACGACCAGACCAGACCTACTTTCGCATCTCATACTTTTCACGAAGGACAAGGGCCTCGCAAAGACCTGCCGCCCTGAGCCTCGCAATGGGTAAGGCCGCCGCTGCGAGTAGGTACGTGAGGTCGTTAGAAAAGTCAAATGCCCTGAACTACTGACGATTTTCACTAATTATTCATGCTCATATTAAATGTGGAGCTGTTCTTAGTTACTGGCAGACATTCAATGCGGATCTACGGAACAAAACATACTTACAAAAATTAAAAATTTAAGAATAAGAATAGGTAAATGGTGTTTTTATGAATTAACTAATTTTGGCGCTTGTTCTAAAAATCATCGATTTGTCAAAAATACATCTAAATTATGCAGATCTGTTTGACTGACTCTTATTAAATAAATGGTAGCGCCATCTGGTGAGCACAAAAACGATAGCCCTCGTTGACAAATGCCTACGATTATTATTCATTTAGTTTAGACCCTCACCAGTAACTCAAATGTAAGTGTTTCTATAAATAAGTATACTACTCCGACAAAGATGTGGTTATGGGCGGAGGGAGTTGTAGGCGTGGTACATTGTACAGCCAGCTAAGAAAGTGGTCTATCACTTTTGGATCTTGATAGGCATTCATGAAATAGGGGTGGTACATTGTACATTCAGCCAAGGAAGTGGTCTATCACTTTTGGATCATAATATGCATTCATGAAATAGGGATGGTGCATTGTACAGTCAACCAAGAAAGTGGTCTATCACTATAGGGGTGGTACATTGTACAGTCAACCAAGAAAGTGGTCTATCACTATAGGGGTGGTACATTGTACAGTCAGCCAAGAAAGTGGTCTATCACTTTTGGATATATATAGGCATTCATGAAATAGAGTCAAAAAGTAGTACTTACACCAATTTTTTGGCTTACTGTAACTATATAGCAAAAGTATAATTACGTTTAACTTTCTTTATTAACAAAAATATCATATTCAATAATACAACAATTAATATAATATCACATAACGGCAAGATACACACCAATAGGCGCATTGGTACTTACCTACTAAGTAGATGCACTTCTGAGCAATGAAAACTGCACGGTATGGAATTTAAATACTTTCTAACGTTTTCATGACTCGGTAGTGTAAAGTACCTAATACATTTTGTACACCCAGATAATTAAGGTATTGTATCGCTGGTTCATTTTAGTTCGAATAATTCGTTAAACCATAAACTCATTTAAAAATAAAGGCTGTTTCAACGTTTTCGTGCAAATTTAAACAAAATTTAATATGAATATGACTAACATTTCATTAAGTTATAAACAACAATATAATAACGTAATCACATACCTACTAAGCCTTTTAAAATTGGTTTATATCTATTAAAGTGTAAAAATACAACATAAGTTTGTTTGAATAATTCACATATACTTATCTCACAATTTATAGGTAAACTAAGTAGAATAGCGTAAAATAGTTTCTAGGTGTATTTAAATATGACCCGAAGATAATTTAAAGAATAAAAGAAATAAGATTATTTAAAAACTATGAAATAAGATTTAAATTTATGATTTTGATTCACATTTTAAGATACAGTTAAAATCTAAAAATTTAAGAAAATATCAAAAACTGGCTATTAGGTACTTGAGATCCGTTGCTTAAAAAAATCTGTCGAAAATTATATGAATGCTCAAGTTGTACACGGTTTCAGATTTCTTACATTAGAAGTATAGTATTTTCAAAGAGATGGGCTATCGTCTTGCATAGCGTGATAGAGTACATCACTCATCTCATAGTTGCACATTAATCCGGCTATACACTTCCGCTGTCTTGAGGCAAGGCAAGCATGCCATCCCTTTTAAGCCCTAAGAGTTGAGCAAGGACACCCTGCATGTCTCACCTGACCTCGATTGGACACGAGACATGTTTTACATTTTTAGAGATCACTTTCCGAGTACTACCCCATATTGACAGGCAGGAATTTCCGCACGCGGTGCTTTAGAGTCCGAATCTACTCCAAGAAATGATGAATTTAAGAATTAGACACTCGCCTATGGATAAATTAAGAGTCACAATGGAAGAAATCATTAAGGTTTTTCAGAGACCAAGGGATCCTATAAGTTTTGGCGCCCGAGGTTTAGCCACGGCTCTCGGTCGCTGGCATGAGGCGAGATGAGGTGATTCGATTTCCAATCCATCATACGGGTAAGGGAAGAATAGAATATTCCTGTCACGAGCAGTTCAGTTCTGCTGGAGTTAAGGTGTGTATATTTACTTCACCCTAGGCGGTGAGGACTCAGTCAAAAGGCTCTTTTATTTTCTCATTGGAAGTGTGACGCTCATGTGCGTTAGAAGACATTGATGCTGTCTAACGGTCGGTTCAGAATAAACAAAGAGCTAGGAACTAGAATTGAATAGATCTAATTACACAAAGATAATTTGGTAGAATGGGAATAGAACGGGGCTTCGCTTGTTTGGTATAAACCCACCGTAAGGCGTAAGCAACATAAACATTGCCCCACTTGATCGAGATATTTGATCCGCGTCCTGCAAAGAGCGTACAGTACCTACGATTAAAATCAGTTAACGATTCGGCCAACCTCGGTAATTGTCGTGAATCCCTCATCTCTCACATTGAGTTATCAATTTACAGATATGACCGATTTACAAAATTCTTTTTGTATTTGATAGGGTATATCCGAGATGGTCCCATGTAAATTTTATCAAAATCGGTCAAGCAGTTTATGAAATATCAACAAAAATCGGTTGACATCAGTTTTTTTAATGTTTTATTTGGTGATTATTATTAATTATTAATCCGACATAATATTGTAGGTACTGTTACTTACATCAAACAGTAATTTTTTTATATATTGTATACAAGTATAGTTTTAATAAATAATGAATGTTCAAATTCATGTCGCTTCTGCATTATAAATTTCTTAGGTCTACCGGTTAGTAATGTCATCTTGGCAGGTGCTATACATTGCGTTTATGATACTTCAAATTGAATGCTACCTAAAAGAAATCGCGGTAATGTATTTCGTGTCATTTCCGTCTCCGGATTGAGGCGATGATACCCGAGAAAAGCCGAATCATTAACTGATTTTAATCGTATTGTACGCCAATCAGAAAGGCCGGCAACGCACTTGTAAGTCTTGTACCTAACCCCTCTCGTGTTGGTGAGGTCGTGACTCGTGGCCTGGTCTTGAGGTCGTGGTCGTGGTCTGGGCGACAGTAATCGCTAACCATCAAGCGACCAGTCTGCTTGTTTGCCTATGTCATAAATATATTCGCGCCTGGTTAGGTAGCAACAACGCAGTAGTTTAATACCGTAGTTAAGCCCAGCACAGAAGTCTGCAGTAACAGACAGCGGAAGTTTGTTGAGATGTTGACGGGATAGCCACTATAGCCAGCGGCCAGCGTCTCGTAGGTACTCTAGCCGGCGAGGGCTAAGTTAAAAAGCTCATTTGTAGTTTGATGGACTAGACGCACACTCCGTTAGAAGCCGTCGATGCTGCCGACGCGACGCCGGTCTGTTTGAGGAACGAGGTAGCCGTCTGCATCCCTCTGGGCCGCCACCATGGCCGCGAAGCCGGCCGTGGGCCCGAGCTGGGTCGTCACGTGTTCTCGAGCCTGGAGTTCTTTAATGACCCCCTGCGAAATATATATATTATAGCCGTTTAGTCATCATGATCAATATACATTACATTTCTCAAACGTGCAATGACACGCTAGGCTGCATCTAGCCTATTTGCAAACATTGCTAGGATGCTGTTGGTACTGCAGTGCATCAACAATGCTTGCAGAGGCGCGCGTAGATAGCTTCTCGGCCATTATGCGCAAAAGGGCCTCATCTCTGCTGGGCAGGGTGCGGGCCAGTTCCAACAGCATCCTGGCAATGTTTGCAAATAGGCTAGATATGCAGCCTACCTGAGTCATTGCAGTGCCATCCACGTAATGGTAACAGCTAAAGTAAGGAGGTACTAACACATTAGCTTTTAAGTATTTTATTAACCTTGACATGGTATCTTAATGTAATGTAATCTAATGTAATTGTAAAAATGAATCGTAGCTATTCGAAATAAATGTATTTATTATTATTATTAATGATAATATCTGCCGTAATATTACTGCATACGCCGGGAAAGATGGGCTTGCCGGGTGAGTAGAATATATACGATACGAAGCTTGAGAAAATAAAATTAATGTGGAGAGAATCTTACACATATCGACCCAGACCTCAATTAAGTCCATATTAGTATTGCACAATATACTTAGGTATAGTACAAATTTTCTAAGCTAAGCCCATCCACTTACCTGCATTCACAATGGCATTGTGTCTAATACAATCCTATCTGCTTTTTGTTCTCTTAACCGCCAACCAGTTACTTACAAAAAAAGGTTCGAAATACATTGCGTGGATATTGAATTTTAAACCTTATTCCTTGTTGAATAGGTTTAAATTGGTTGATGATGAGAGTTCATAGTCCTTTTTCTAGAGAAACGTACTTGTTGAGAGTCGGGCGGTTGTAAAATTCCAAAAAAGTTATGATCTCCATTATTCTGTTAGTGTATTTTGTAGTCTAATGTTCAAGGAAATAGACTCGATAATCTATATTAACCTTCCAAGGTGGTTACAATATGCTATTACTACGAGCTCGTTATCTTAATTTGTGGTTAACCACTCAATGGTATTTAGTTCGTAAGTGGATGAGCTTAGCTTAGAAAATTTGTACTATACCTACCTAAGATATAAACTACAAAGTTACCTCCGTTCAAGGAAGAGGAAAAAAACATAAATAACATAAAACATATTAGTTAGTCGGGTAAAAAGTATCCTTTAACGCTGAAATGGCTGGCTAGAATTTATAAACTATATGGATACTTAAGGATAACTAAGTATGGCATATTTTTACTCGCTGAAGTAGAAAAGAGTTAAGTAGGTACGTAGATAGGTATGTCTTTCTTCCCCCGCAAACCATATTGCACGTTTCAGTTCAAGAACTTAATGTAAATACTTGTGTTAAATGTACTGAACGATTATGTAATATAGCAGTACACTGCATAGTCTGTATACCTATAGTAGGTACCTGATTTGAAACTAAAATGTAATGAAAACTCCACAACATTTATGGTTCATTGTTAAAACATTGACCCATAATGCGGTTTCTCTATTCACACCGCAACAATGCGTTATTGTTGGACTGGACATCGCCCTTGTCGTCACACATGCGAATTACTATTATCCACTCAGTTGCACTGGTCAGAACCACACCAACTACCCATCCAACTGAATTAAAAAGGTCATAAAAACAGTAACTGCTAATATGTCTTTTATGACTTTTCTAATCTGCCGTGTTTTTATGTAGATGCGGTTTATTGTTAGAAACAGCAATGGGGACGATGATTCAGATGGGGACCTTGGCTGTTTAAAAGGTCCCGACCCAAGCCTACCTACTAGTTAAAAAAAATGTGTCACGGCGAGACGCGCAACCTTGAGCATTGGCATAGCCGGTCGCGATTAGAACGTCTGATACCTAAATTAAGTAAAAAATTCTTGCTAGACTCGGATGAGTAGTTTCTTTCCACAAACTTTAATGATCAATTTGTTAGCCCGGCGTGTAACCGATCTTTATTACAGGTTGACAGCAGCCGTTAGCATTATTTCTCAAACAGCTATTTTGTACTGAAGGAAAGTTTAGGCATGATAAAGAAATTTAGGTAAGTAGTGATATACATATTCAAATAAATTACTGAGTGTTTGTGAACAGTACGGAAAAAAATATTTTCAAATATGAAACGCCTTGTATTACGTACACATTATCCACATACATGTAAATGCCCTAAGTTTTTAGCATAATAGTCAAATTAGATAAGGAGATGAGATCACATAAAACATAATTATTTTTGCGGAAGATCATTGTTCTTGTAAGGGGACCCAGCCTGGCGGATTTAATGCACGGCATTTGTCAATTATATATGTATAATCTGCATTTTTCGGTATGATTCCGATCTCTCCATCCTCTACGGAGATCGGACCTTTCTGGACCAATGAGGGCAAAATGGAGAAAATCAGTAGTTACCGCGTCAAAATCAGCCTCGTATTCCACCTCCATCGGAATGAGCTGGTGATGAATGCGTGGCCGGTGCATCACCTCCGGCAGCTCGCTGCCTTCCAGCATGGTGTTTATCACCGTCTGAAATCAAGCATTAACTTAGATAAATACTTATATAATTCATTAAATTATAGAAGAGCTAAAGAGGCCGGCGGCATGAGTCTTTCTTATCTTTTTCTTTGTTATGAACAAGTTGTTACAAACTATCTATAATCGTAAGTTATTTAATGTACCTACTATAACTGAAGTCACGTAGTACGAGATATTTGACGTTTCTCCAGACGTGCCAAGTACCAATTGTTGTGTAGCACATCGTAAACCCAAACTAAACTAAAAAAAAAATGTAAGACATCGTTGCAATCCATTATCAACATAGTTTGAGACGATGGTGCCGAAAAAAGTCAGAATCTTTACGGTAGATTGTGCTACGAGGCCACCCTTAAGGTATATTAAAAATGAAGCAACTGGCTTTCTGTTTTTCTTTATAGCTAGGTGATGTGATAGAATAATTGGCAATTAATTAACATTTGATATAATAGTTACCAGGCCGACTTGCGTGGTGATCTTCGTCCCACCGGCTGCGCCAATGACCAGGTCGCATTCACCTTGTCTATTCAGCACGATGCTGGGCACCATAGAGCTGAGCGGCTGCAGCCTCGGGGCCAGCATGTTGGCGGGGGACGGCGGCAAGCCGTATGCGGACTCGCGGTTTGGGATCGCAAAGTCGTCCATCTCGTTGTTCAACATTATGCCGAGGCTTGTTGAACGGCGCTGGCTGCCCCAACTATGTATGAAAAAATATAGTGTGTATGACGGGCGGTAAGGGGATTGCAAACTCTTAAAAGCCTTCTAATAGACCTTCGTTAGTAATCCGCTTCTTACCACCCTTAGGGCCTATCACACTTGCGATTTGCGAGCGAATTTTGTAGGACGGCGATCACGCAGCGAGTTCGCCGCGACGCTTATTTTTATAGAAAACTCGCTCGCAAATCGCAAGTGTGATAAGGCTCTTATAACACACTATACTATAATGTTGTGGCGTCCAGAGTGAGTGTAACTAGAGGAAAATGTGAGACGTGAGAGTAGATTGCCAGAGGACCACACATTAAATAACCATAGTAGAAGAAGCCCCCAATACGAAAATGATTGCTAATCTATGCGACATTAGGCAAAGAAAGAAGAAGGACTGCTCTTTTTTTACTTTATTTTGCTTCAATATCACCTTTGACATGCCTCATACCCGTAAAAGGGGTCGTCCTCGTCATTTTAGTACAATAATACTTTAAGCATATGTTATGTTACTAACATGTAATTGATGGTGCTGGTGACAGACACGGCGTTGCCATCAGGGTCCACAACAACGATTTGCGCGGTACCATGGTCATCAGCACCCTGGAAGAGCGCTCCGTAATGCCTCCAGTCGTTGAAGGTGCGGGTGTCGTCGACTTGTGCGCGGAAGGAACGCGCCCATTGAGGGTCAGAGAGATTCCGCTCCAACTAGAAAGAAATAAATATTTTTTTCTCAAACATACAATGAAATGTCGTCATAACGTGCGTTATAACAGGCTGCGAAGTATCACGTTTCAGGCGAACAACTCCAGAGAACTGTAAAGGAATTTCATACAAAATTGAAGGCCTAGGCCGGGAAGTAAATCTTTTTAAAAATGGCATATCCGTGTTCATGAACAGGCTAAGCAGCCTAAATTTACTCACCCGGCAAACCCTTATTTCCCGGCGTCTGCAATAATGGACTATATTCGTGACGTGACCATAAAACATAATTACATAAAGGGTGTGAGAAGAGGGTGTCAGAAATGATAAAAAAATATAAAACAATAGGCAACTATAATATTATGGCTGTGACGAAAAGATCCCGCCTCAGCATGATGCCAGCTCGAGAGCCAGCGCTGATCTTCCGAATCTTCCGATGGGACCATAACCATAACTAAAATGCAAATGATTGGGTTTTTATCAATATTGATTCCCTTAACCCTGAGATCCCAGAGGGTTTGTGGGCTGGTCAAGTCATCACATATATGTATAAGGATTGGCGGAACTCAGTTTTACACGTTTTACATTAGAGATTAGCAACGGGAAACTCGGAAAAGGTAGCATACCTTGTAGATGGACCCCCGTCTTTACTGCCTCATTAGTTGGTTAAAGTGAAAATACGCCTTTAAATAGTACTCCTCTTTTGTCATCATCATCAAACTCTTGTGATGTTTATCAGACTTAGGTATATAGTGCAGTCATTGAAGCATTATTGCTCCGAATTTTTTTACTGTGAACCGAATTGCATACAATTTTGGAATTAGGTTCATCTTACCCTTAACTTCAAAAGTGAAAATGATTTGAACTCCGCAACCACCCTGGGGGTGGTTGCCACCCATTCTCGGGGGTGAATTGTTTTTTTTTCAAAATAACCTCGGATATCGATAGAAGGCCTAATTTTAGGCAAAAAATCATCTATAAAGTTTTTCAAAAAATCCAATACTTTTCAAGTTATTGGCAATTGAAAATTCGCAATTTTTTCACGTTTTTCATCGGTTTTTTGCAAATATCTCCAAAATTATACGTTTTATCGAAAATTTTATAAAGAACAAAATAGTAGCAGGTAAAACAATGAACAATTTGGTTTTTTATAAAGTATTCTAAGTGCAATATTAAGCTAGATATTAAAGATCAAAGCCGTTTTTTATTTTCTCTGAAATTTAATCGATGTGGTCAATGCCATCTAGCGGCGAGCAGATGCATTTTATGCATTCTAATACAAAAGGGTTTTGTAGTGCTTGAAATAAGCTTTAAAATGAGCACTATTAAAAGTCTTTTGCACGTAAAATAAGTGAGCTGTATTGCAAATAAGGGGAGCATCTAATGTTTTTTCTTTTAAATCAATGGGTTTCATAAGTGCCATTTCCACCAAAATTTAAATTAATCGTTTTCCGCCTAGAATTAACTTTATTATGAAGAGTTTGATATATAGTATTAGTTTGGCTGCTTCAGGACACATATTTTTCAAAAAAGTCACGATTAAAAAAAAAACAAAATTTCAAATTTTAAAAAAACCCACTTTTTATTCATAATATCTCAAAAATGACGACAGATACGTATAAAAGTGTACGGATTAAAATTTTTGGTGTTTTTCTGACAATCAATTTGGTTTTTTTGTTTTTTCTGTCAAACTAAAATTGACGGAGATATGATTGTTTAAAGAGCGCGTGGCAGCGCAATCACAGCCTCTCTTAAGCCCTTTAACCCTTTACCGTTTTAGCAAAAGGTTTTTTACTATATATTGCAATGAAGGATGTTGTAGCTCTCTTAATTACCTTTACAATGGTTTTTTTTATAAATTGTGGATAGCATGAAAATTGAAGGAGTTATGGTCCAAAAACTTATCATATTTTTTTCTACTTAGTAACTGAAAATTTCGGAGTGTGAATATTTGGAGCAATGTGAAAGTACGCAGTATAATAGAGAACCACAACTATTGTAATGTGTATATATATACAAAATATGGCTCATATATTTTGGAAACGTAGGCATGAATTCATACCAACGTTCTTATATGTATATATAGCACATTTGAGTGAAGGGGCCAACGAAAAAGCCATGTGATCAGCTGTTGAATGAATGAATGACGGTTTATTAAATCCACTTAAGTCTGTAGATCCACCCGCACCACAAGAACTGCTGAAAATGATTTTTTGCAACTGCAAAAAAGGATGTGGAGCGTCTTGCGGATGCAGAAAAGTTGGTCTGTTTTGTAATAGTACCTGTGGAACGTGCAGTGGAGATAACTGCCAAAATAGCCCTCCAATTCAGCCAGAAGATATTGAATGTGACCGCGACTCCGACATTGAGTCATGAATAATTATATTATATTTTAATAATAATAGTACAATTTTATATAATTTGTAAATATTTTATTCAATAAATGGCAATTTTTTACTCTAAATTAAATTATTTTTAAATATGTAATCATATATATTTACTGTTTTAATTTAGGGGTAGTTTTAAGGGTAGAAAAGCTTAAGAATATGATAATAATTTTCGAGAGTGTGGAATAATATTTAAATCCCTCTCATTTTATCAAAAAAAAAATTATCAATTTTTTATCAAGGGGTAGTTTTCAAGGGTTGAAAGGGGGTTAAAAATTTGATAATTATTATAGAGAATATAAAATATTACTTACTCTATACTTACATCTTTTTATGTCATACCAAAGTATTTTTTAGTGATTTTTTCAATTTAAGGGTTGTTTGCAAGGGTTGTAAGATTTTCGAGGGGTTGAAAATGATTTTAATATGAGGTAATTATGTTAGAAAATACTTTACAATTTCACCACTTACTATTAGACATGTTTTCTAGCGATAAAATGGCTCAATGTCAATTTTTCCATTAAGGGGTTGTTTACACCCCTTAAAAATAATAGGCGGAGTTCAGATCATTTTCACTTTTGAAGTTAAGGGTAAGATGAGCCTAATTCCAAAATTTCATGCAAATCGGTTCACAGTAAAAAAATCGGAGGTAAGACCGTAATTTTCGCTTCAATGACTGCACTAATAGTCTAGGTATTTGTGAATACATTTTTGTAGGAAACTTTTTTAGCAGAAGTTTTTTATACATTGTTCAATAGTAAATTAATCACTTTATGCTAAGTTAAAATTGTTATACTGTCTACACTGATGCTCCAAATGCCTGCTGATGGTGCATTTACGCAGTGTATGAATTAAACGTGAAATTAACAACGCGACACATCGCATATGTGACGTTTTCAACCAATAGGGTCCTCTTTGTAGCTTTCCATAAGGACGAAATTTGTTTGCATCTTTATAACAATAGCCTGTCAACGCGTCCTTATGGTTAGCAAAAAACTTGAACCTTTTGTTTGATTTGAAGACGTCAAGTCGCCTCAAGCTGCGATGTAGAAGGAACGCCGTAAAAACGTGATGCGCTGACTATGCGTATCTTGAGCTCGGTATTGCTAAGTCATTGAATGATGTACCTAAATATTAAATAGGTCAGCCTGGTACGAGAACTAAAACCTCACGATTCTAATGAAAATTGGCTATCAAGATTTGATAAAAATATATTACGTAGTGAATTCTGTAGGTTCATTTCAAGATTCCCGCGAGATGTGAACTAGGATATTTCTAATGTCATCGGAACATGTAAGAAGAAATAGAAGATGTCGAAGTGACATATCGGCGAGTAAATGGTTTTTGTCTCGGATCCGCTTTACTTTTGTTATTGGTTTCTAAAACATATCTACAACTTTCATAACCGTCTCTAGAATGCGGTACCTTAAGAGCTTTAACCTAGTTTTAGTCCACATAATGTATCCTTACACTCCGGATTTTAATTAGGCGAACTAACTTGACAGCTCAAAGTGTTGTCAGGAATAGAAAAAAATAAATAGTGATTGGTTTATGTCGATACAAATATGTCGATATAACCTTAACAATACATCCATAGACACTTAATTATGTTGTAATACGGTTTATATTCGTTTAAAAATGTACAGTTATCAGTGTATTCGATAGTACTATGGAACTGTCAAGAAAACAAAAAGGCGGACAGCGTTCTTAGCGATGTCCTAAAATAAAGTTCGTTCGATGTTAGTATTTTAATAGCAACCGTTTTTTAGGGTTCCGTAGCCAAATAGCAAAAAACGGAACCCTTATAGATTCGTCATGTCTGTCTGTCTATCCGTCTGTCCGTCCGTATGTCACAGCCATTTTTTTCCGAAACTATAAGAGCTATACTGTTGAAACTTGGTAGGTAGATGTATTCTGTGAACCGCATTAAGATTTTGATGCAAAAATAAAATAATAATAATAAATATTGGGGGCTCCCCATACTTAGAACTGAAACTCAAACATTTTTTTTTCATCAAATACATACGTGTGGGGTATCTCTATGGATAGGTCTTCAAAAATGACATCGAGGTTTCTAAAGTATTTTTTTCTAAACTGAATAGTTTGCGTGACAGACGCTTCCAAAGTGGAAAAAAGTTGGTCCCCCCCCCCCCTCTAACTTCTAAAATAAGAAAATGAAAAATCTAAAAAAAACATATGATGTACATTACTATAAAAACTACCAACGAAAATTGTTTTGAACGAGATCTAGTAAGTAGTTTTTTTAATACCTAACTTTGCACCTAATTTATATGGGGCGGTATACATACCAGGTGCAAACTTAACTTAACCACTTAGGGATGGAAAGTGTTTGTACGGAACCCTCGGTCCGCGACTCCGACTCGCACTTGTTTTATTATTGATTCGTGTAATAAAATTATTAGTTAGATTTCAAACACAATAATTCAAAATTTATGAAATACGTAATGTCTACTTTTTTTTAATGCTGTTTAACTAAACATCTGGTAGGAACTGGTTTTTTTAATTCTTTAAATTAGCAAGGAAAAGCGTGTGATTCGTTCACGACAATATATATTAGTGTAAAGATTATAAAAACAACAGTTGCTAGGAAACAAATAGCAGAGATATAAAAAGAAGTATAGCATAGACAATGAGTCCATGCTCACGTTATCAACCTTCTTCTTAACATAATTATCGATATTAACAACACTAGCGAAACTGTGGCAACATTCGTGTGCAATGAACTGTCAAGTTAGTTCGCCTAATTAAAATCCGGAGTGTAGCAGTTGTATTGTCTCAGGTACCAACATGTTTTGTTATCTTTTGGTATTTATATGTTGTTGTCTTTCTGTCTCATTTCTTTCCTTTTGAATCTCTTGCCCTCTGAAAATGTAAGTAGGGTTCCACAAACCTCTTTTATTTGATCCCCCAGGTCAGATCGTGAAGCGTCCCCGAGGCCTGTGCGCTTGGCGTACCCATACTTGAACGTCTCGACGACGCGGTGCCAGTAGAGCCCGTCGTGGGCGTCTCCGAGCCACCCGCCCAGCATGTTGAGGATGAACGCCAACACGGAACCCGATCCGGGAAGCGGTGCCGAGTAGAGCGTGTGCTCGTTGGAGATTTGCACTGCTATGGGCTCTTGCCATTCGACCCTGAAAACACACATCACCACAAAAACACTATGAAATATGGGTAAAGCTATCCTTGAGCGCGCGAATGATCAACATTATCAACTAGTGATCACATATCGTCTATTGACAACCAAAACTTTCTAAGTAACAAATATCTATTTAAAACGGAGTGTTACTGAGAGGTACAGTCGAGTTCATTTACATCTACACACTTACGAGAACAAAAATATCTGAACACGACCCTATTGTCAGGAGCATAAAGTCGTGTTCAGATATTTTTGTTCTCGTAAGTGTGTAGACGTAAATGAACTCGACTGTACTTACTAGATACGAGGCTTTGAAGAGCAGTGACGGAAATGTTAGTGAGTTTTGTTTGACACCAGGCGATATTATCTACATTTTTATTCTTGTGGCATTAAGTCCGCCATTTGTAAAAAAATAAGCCATCACAAATTCAACGGCCTAGTAGGTATCACGCGTGAGTCGATGTCGGTTAGGTGAGCTATTGAACTTTCGATGATCAGGTGGTCCTCATTAATCTCATTATACACCTCGTTCGTACCTGTATTCTCTCATATCGTCCTCTGTGATGATGCCTCCAAGTCGTTCGATATCTCGTACGAGCGCTGCCGTCAGCGATCCGTTGTGCATCGCCTCCGGACCTTCCTGCGCTATGATATCCAGGGTTTTCGCCAGCGTTGGCTCCACGATCATGTCGCCCTCCTGGTACACCTCGTTCGTCGCTGGATTGATGTACAGCTCCCTGCAAGACAAAGGTTATTATATCAAGTTTATTGAATAAGGTGGGTGCCTCGTTATCAAAAGTAGGAACTAGCAATATATTTCCTGGCTTATAGAATTTAGTACTGTAGGAACACAAGATGTTTTGAGAGTAGAATAATGTGCTAATTGAGAACCATGTACCTAATGGAGATCAACTTTGCCATAGTATAGTATAGACCACCTGAATTCACACTTATCAATTCAGTTCGAAGTTTACTAGACGATTAAGAACTCCACTTCGGAACCAGATCGGTTTATTTCAGCCGACTTGGTGTCTCTTATTTCAGCCGACTTGGTGTCTCACCTCATCGACGGCTCCGCCTTGATCCTGTCGCTGTAGGTCCCCAGAACTCGACCCATGTACTCGGTCACTCGATGACCCCTCCGACATAGATCGGCCGTGGGACGGACCAGCTCGGCCCATGGCAATCGGCCGTATTCGTGGTATAGGGCGCCGTATCTGAAAACGAGCGTCTCGTTTAAATACGAATTACAAACATACCTACTTTTTTTGCAGCAGCTGGTTTAAATATTTAACAAAACGTAAGAATTCGCGATTACAAAAATTTGGCAAGCTTAAACCTGATTAGCGATCCATAATCCATATTGGAGCATCTCTACGACGAATTAAGACGTATTCCGATTTTTACAATCTTTGGCTGCCAATAAACAGGTTTCCCAATTAGACTACAAAGCAGACAGTTCGAGGTCAGATAGTCTTAAATGTCTTAATGTTCTCGATAAATCTAATTTGAATCTACAAGTGCAGCTTGTAAACAGGTTTTGTTAGTAGTCGATTTTACGCAACCTAAACAGATTACAACTGATTCTGTATTTAGATCCGGGAAAAACGATATTTATAATTATGATCATTATTATTTCATCTAACTATTTTTGTATGCTCTATATTTTATCGATAGTAACTTATTATAGTACTTTGCTTTATTACTTGTTTATTCCTGTCATATTATCAATATTGACAAGAAATTATGATAATTAGTTACGACAAATTGGGTCCTAACTAGTTAAAAACACATTGCTCTTTCAGGAGAAGTTTAATAGAATGATGGATAGGTAAAGTGAACTCGTTAATTTAACATAGTACGAGTACGTAGGTAATTTATATTAAAATCTAAACTATTATAAAATTCTACTTTAAAATTTTTATTGAAAAGAGAGAAGTTTTCTATGGAAAGGCGTCATGATTTCAGTAGAAACCTTAATAGGAGAGATACAGGATCGCCTTTTGTTTTGTATGGGCCATGCCAGTCTGGCGCTATCTGTTGATCAGAATTTCTTTGTCCACTCATCACGCCAAAACGGCTGGATGGATTTGATCCTATTTTGGTATAGGTATAGCTGGACATCCAAAGATGGTTATACATTTATCCGACTATAGTAAAAAAAAATACGTTTTACCCTTACGAGGTCGCGGGCCCACTATTAATATCAATCCGCATCCGATCCATCATCCGGCGTAGTCGAGGTAGCTCTGAGTAAACTTCAAGCCGAAAACGCGAGACGAGAAATTGCGCTGGATCGTGATCGCGACAAGTCAAGAACCTAGTTATAAAATTATTGACTTCAACTTCTCTCTTGACAAGATAATCTTATGCAACGTTTTATCTTGTAACGAGTAGGTAGTAGTAGTACTACAATAAAATAAGATTGACATACGATTAAATCTATATACAAATGTCATTTATAGATTATAGAACAAATACCAGTTAAATAAATCCTTATGTGCATGCAGAGCGGAACTATTACATTACATATACTTTACCCGACTACGCTTAAGTGATAATGATAACATGTTAGATTTAAATGTGAAGGTTAGGCTTTTATGACTAGTAAATCCCTGTAAATATAATATACACTATTCATCTCATCATATTCACTGATGGCTTTGGGTGGAAATAAATATGTCGTCATTATGTTTGCGATAGCAAAAACTCTTACGCCGTCAACATTTTGTTAGAGTAAATACATACTTAAGTAGTAAAAACTGATTCTAAATGTTCTTTCTCACAAAGGTGAAAAAGGTACTCTGGCATAGCCTGATGAATTGATGATTAATATGATTATGTTAGTCGTTCTGTAAGTCAACCCAGTCGGCTTGCGTAATTGGCTGGGACTTTACTTGTGTACACACAACTGTGTGTTTCTCGGATTTTAGTATGAGGGAACCATTAGACAATATTTGTCGCGCGACGAAATATCGTGTGACATTGGTTTGGTTTCCAAAAGATAACAGGCGTTCACTATATTCCCGCCCTGAGTTATCCCAGCACTATAGATCGATAGAAAGATATTAAAGGGAAATACCGCTACATATTTTTCTTCTCCTTAACCAATCTTCACGAAATTTTAGGAGCTGAATGAAAAGATGCTCTGTGTCCGACCGTCTCGATTGTTGCGCTTCTTGTTATAAAATTTGTGTACTAGGCGTCTGGTTTTGGCCAAAATTTCGCCGCAAACGCTCCGTCATAGAACATTTCCTTCTTATATATTCAGTACCTAAAGTTTCGTAAAGTTTGGCCAAGTTTTGGAGGAGGAAACTGACGAGAACGAAACCTCGATCTGTACAAGCCGGTTACGTTAAGCTCGTACCGCATTTGTTTCCGACGCCATAGTTACCAGGTGCAAACTTAACGTAAACTGATAGTCCGGGAAAAGGAACAGTGATAAATATATCTTAAGTGTGTGATATTTACCCTTTGAGTTCTCCTGGAACGGCGATCGCGAGACCTCCGACTGTGGAGGACGCGTTGTCGTACATGGTGGGCGTGGTCGCGGCCGGCGCGCGCTCGCGAGCGTTCAGCGAGCGCACGCGCCCCGAGCTCGATTCGTAGATCGTCGCGAGGAAGCCGCCCCCTAACCCCATGCATTGCGCGCAGCCCAGGCCCTCGCAGAAGAGAGTCGCGATCGCTGCGTCCGCGGCACTGCCGTTCTTCTCAAGTATTGAGCTGGAAACAAAGGTTTCGTTTAGCCTCCAGACTACCAGCATTCATAATTTGTCAGTTTAAGCCTTATGACAAATAGATAGATAGATAGTTAACTATTAATATAAGTTTATGTAGTATGTGTAGGACATTGGAACTCAGAGGTTAGAACGCGCTATGAGGATAGCATGAAATAATGCCTTCTTATTCCGCATTTTTCCCCTGTTGAACCTAACTGTTCGCTATCGATAACAATCACTGTAAACTCATGGTAAAGATAATTGAAGTTCTACAAAGTAACCGCTAGAGGCGTTGTACTATTCTCCATACAAAACGTTTACGCTGCCGCTAGCTAATACGGTCATGGTAAAGTACTGTAAAATATTATTAATGAAATGAATACGTATGTTAGTTATTTCAGGCACGTAAATTCTTAGCTATGCTGTTTTCTTTTGTTGAAACTACGACTTGCAGATGCAGTGAGTTTACAAAACACCTTTGTCACAGAATAGAATACCTCTGCTGCGCATAAATATAGACGTCATAAATATTTAACATCCACATAAAAGATGATAACAATGCGGCTTGAGTCATTTCATTATCATTGAAAAGGCGCGGATACAGGTAATTCTGCACTCCCAAAAACCTAAACAACGATACATGTAATATTATTTAAAGTACCTATTGTCTCAAAGAAAATTTAAATGCGTTACCTGATGGTGGAAAAGAACGGGAATCGAACCGGTAGGGAGTTTGGCTATCGGTAAAAAATTTCTTTGTGCTTTGATCTTTGTATCAATGGTTTAATACCTATATGAAAGTTGTGGTGTGTATAAATTTACCTAGTGTTTTTTTCTTCTTCTAAAATCAAAGATGGACGCCATTTCGTCTGTTGACAACCAAAACTCACTAAGTAATTGTAACAAATACCTACTTAAAACAAAACTCCTATCTCAGTATCAATCGACTTACAGTATACGAGATTTTGAAGAGTAGTGTCAGAAATTTTGGTGAGTTTTGATTGTCACCAGGCGATTTGTACCTACGATTTCTAATTCAAGACCAAAAAAACTACGACAGATACGTCACTGTCAAAATTGACAACATTTAAATGACATTTGAGTTTGTTTTTTGGCTTGCACCAAATGCTGAAGTGTTACAAGTACAATACCAGATTTTGTACCAAAAATCTCCGATGTTTAAGTTTTTATTATCTCCTCTCGTAATTATGCAATAATAAATATATCTAGTTATTTTGTTAAAACATAGAGTTAAAGTTACCAATAAATAAGTTATGTTAGCCTGTTTACAAAAGAATAAAGGAATTTACTATTGTAAAAATATTTTGATAGTGGCAACCTTGTGGTAGTTTTTTTGGTCTTGAATTAGAAACCGTAGTTTAAAACACGTACCGTCCGATAGAGGCGCATTCGTATCCATTAGCGGCGACGGTGGCGCGCGCGAACCGCCTGTAGCTGCTGCCGTTCGGTCCCCACGGCTGCACCACCAGGAGGGCCACCAGCGCGGCCACTACCACCGCCGAGATCACGACGCCAATCCAACAACGCGGCTTCCAGCAACTGCAACAAAGCAGCTCGATTTAGTTAAAAGTTCGCGAGAAGGTTCTAGAGGGTTGCTCCGATGTTCGAAATTCGAACTTTGTATCGCGCCGTCCCCCTCATTTAAATATTATTTGATACGAGATTGAGAGGGATGGCACGGTACAAACGGTACCCCTTGTTTACGCATATACTTTTTTGTAATAATTACTAACTTCGAATTTCAGAGTAGTCCTTCTGGCCTAATCTGAAGACGCCTAAGCCATATACAACGTACGCCTAAATGCTAAGTTTCATTGGTCGCATACGACAGGAAATTTCCATAACGCATGCCATTAGGGCACAATTTGATTTTTACTCATCGTTATACCGTTTACGGGGAGTCACCTCACGCCGCATACCTATCGACCGAGTTATCGACAAATGAAACTTCCCGTCTAGCACAACTGTGCTTCGCGACTCTTGTCGCGCGGCGTAGTTATCACATGTCACTCTCTTACAGTACTGTACAGAAAAAGATAGGTAGTATATCTCATGCGAGAGAGTCGCGTGTCGCAGTTGTTCTAGAGCTGCTGAGCTTTATGCGGCGCTACTTTAGAGGGGACAAGAAGAGAACGTGATGCATGTTTTTTGTAAAGTCGGCCAAGAGCGAGTCGCACACGCGCACCGAGGGTTCCGTACAAACGATGAAACGAACGCAATTTTGATTTCCATGCCGTATCTTTTGATTGCATTTATTTAGAAGTTTTTCCCGGCTCCAGGAGGTAGCAGACCTGAGTATTTGATGTTACCTAATTTCCAGCTTTCAGCTTTTTTGCCGATTGATGTACGAGACCCTAAAAACATGAAAAACTAAGTGGGAAGTGGATATACATAAGGTTAACTATAAAGGTTATTATAAAGGTTATTTATTGATTCATACTCCTTAGTTGTCTTATTTAGTGAACACACTCTACCTTCAAGTTATTTTACTATACATTAACTGCATTTTCTTAAAAAAAAGGAAGTACCTAACCAGTCAATATTTTTGATATAATGTCACTAATTTTAATCATGGAATTACTTTATTTGCATTGCATAAAAACGTACATGGCATTTTAAATAAGGCAAGAAAGCCAAGGTTGAAGTTTTAAAACAAATTACCTGTTCCGTATGGCTATTAACATTTTTGATGTTTTGTAATTATACCTAAATACGTGTACACACAAAATTAGTAGTTTTAAAAACTCGCACTGATTAATATGTCAGTACCTAACTAAATTTAATAATGTTTGCACTGCACTTATTAAATACAAAACACGTCATGTCCACAGCTTAAAAGAACAGACAAGTTTTCACTCGAACGCCCGTTGAAAAACTGACCATTTACATTGTAAGAAGGTGGTTTTATTGTCTGTATTTTTATTTTGTGACTATCGAGGATTTGACTAAGGAAGTGTGTCAACTGTAAGGTTTCCCTATGTTACGTTTAATTGTGTCGAGATAAAAGCTAGCATCTTTTATCTTCGTTCCTTCATACTAGACTCACCGTTTAGGTAAGGCGGTAATTCCAGTTGGGATTACGTCAATACCTATTACCTAGCCATACCATAGTCATATCACTTATTACTTCACTACATAGTTTAAAAACAAAGTCGCTTCCTGCTGTCTGTCTGTCTGTCCCTATGTATGCTTAGATCTTTAAAACTACGCAACGGATTTTGATGCGGTTTTTTAGGGTTCCGTAGTCCCGTAAAATGGTGGTACGAAACGAGGAGAGATCTCTGTCAAGACAATCAAAAGAAGTTCATAGACTGTTTATCATGTTTAAGTTTTAATGAGGTATATAGCGAGACAGATGCTTAACGCGCATTTAATATTTTTCATGATATGTTTATTCTCTACTATAACCTGTGTTTTCCGAAAATTAGAGTTAAGATTATGAACCAACCCTTACATTCTAACCAATTAACAACAGGTATACGCAAATGCTGTCATAAAAAAAGCAATTGTATTTGTTAAGTAGGAAATCAAAACATTGTAAATTAAGTTATAAAAAATACTCTCGACTATTAAAAAGATGCATTCAATCTCATCAGAGGATGCAAACCTAAACTATATAAAGAAAACAATAATAAATGCAAAGCTGTGTGGAATGTCATCAAGAAGTATACCACATCAGACTGCAATACCAGGTCAATAGGAAAAATATTAATAGGCAAAAATAGTATTGAAGACCCTCAGGAGACCGCAGAATCTTTTAATCATTTCTTTATTAATACTGTAAGTAAAAATTTAACATCTGCATCGCAGCTTGACTTTAATATTAATAACAATTACTCAACCATTTTTCTTAACCCAGTGAACCCAGAAGAATTAATTAATATAGTAAAGAAACTCAAAAACTCCAATGCTGTTGGTTATGACGAACTGAGAACAGATATAATCAAAAAGTGTATGCTTGTTATTGTAAAGCCACTTGTCTATATATTAAACTTATCACTAACCCAGGGTAGTTTCCCAGAGCAACTCAAAAAATCTGTAGTAAAACCTATTTATAAAAGGGAAATAAATCTGAAATGGCTAACTATAGACCAATAACTCTCATACCCATATTCTCAAAAATGTATGAAAAAATTATGTACAACAGATTGGTAAACTTTTTGGAAAACAAGAATATTTTAAGTGACCAACAACATGGTTTTCGAAAATCCAGATGTACTTCTTTGGCCTCGTTTAAATTAATTAAAAGTGTATTAAATGCAATAGATGGCCGGTTACCGGTGACGACCCTATTTATGGATATGAGCAAGGCGTTCGACTTAAGCATAAGCGACTGATAGCAAAAGCGCCGTGGATTTTTACGGTGTCAGCGTATATAAAACCACCGTAAAAATCCACGGCGCGGCGCCGTGCCGTGGTGATGTGCCCAGGCCCTTATTAATGAATGCGGCGTGCCCCAAGGGAGTATATTGGGACCACTGCTGTTTTTATTATATATAAATGATTTGCCCAATTATTTACCAAATGAGTGTATACTGTTCGCTGATGACACGTCAATCATTATACCATGTAGAGACTATAAATATAAGAACTGAGTGGTTTGGGATCGACTTCGAAGGGTGAGTCAAATGTAATCTGTACTTGAACGGGTTATTTTTGGTTTTTTAGTTTTATTTTCTTTAAAATGACGTAAGTGCCGCGCGGTGTCCTTATACTTCGAGCGTCACATGTTAGTTAATTACCATACTGTATTAAAACATTTCGCTCAATCTGGCGCGTATAATCGATAACTTCCAGAAGGTAATAAGTAATTACAGTTACTTTGGCGTTTTCGACCTTTTTATAGAGCTTGAAATCTTTCCCGTAATTTAAATTTAATTTTATTGTCCATTGTGAAGAATGGGCAACTACGGAACCCTACACTGAGCGTGGCCCGTCATGCTCTTGGCTGGTTTTTAATAGATTCAAGAGGAAGGTCTATATGTATAATACATGCATTAATATAGCATTGCACCCGTGCGAAGCTGGGGCGGGTCGCTAGTTAGTTATATTATTAATAAATAAATATTATATGTACATACGAGTATGTATATGTGTTTGTGCAGTGACTATTTTAATTTAGATTTTTACATGGTATTCAAGCATTGCGTAAATTCGTATGAAAATAGCATGCCATTTTTATTTCGTGACAGGACCTACGAGACGTAGACATACTCGTAGCTGTGGAATAAAATATTACAACGAAATGATTTGTGCGCATTAAAGCTGTGGTTGTGGAATGAGTTGCCTTGTCTTTGTCTCCCAGGACTCCATCTGTTGTATCACTCAAGATAAATTTGAAAATTTGTGGCTTTCCGATGACTTGTGAATTCGTTGAACACTATAGTTATTTGTATATTTACTTATCTATATTTATAGGCATGTATATTAATATTAATATATGATATAATAGGTTTATTATTATTTATGTTGTATATTTATAGTTTTTGTAAATTAATGATAATGATATTCTGCGGAAACTGCAGTTATAGTTTGTACCAGTTAGGAATAATCTATCGATTTACTAACATTTACTTACTACAAAAGAACTGGGTATATTTCTTACCTATGTTAGTCTCCACCTTCAGTTTAAAAAACCTGATGCGGCGTCAGCTTGTAAAATTTTGTGCATGCATTTCTCAAAAACCCTAGTAATTTAAGTATATAGAATGAATACTTTCTAGTCTAATTTTTAATTTATTTATATGTTTCTTTCAACGAAAATTTACCAATTAATTTTATTTATATCATTGACATAATATACCGAAAATATGATCTAGACAAATGCGCTGTCAAATAAAATCGTTTGACAGGTGTTATGTTACGAGAATTTATTTTAGTTTTCCAGCTAGCTTTTTGGAATCGGTATCTAAGAGACTTACACACTTGCGCATTGTTCGCCGGCGAGGAATTTCGCAACGAGCGCATATTGTAATAGGCTAGTTGACTCATGTCAAATTGTAATAAACTAATGTTTATTCCGTATAGTATTTAGCAAAGGAAACCTAAAAATATTTTTTTCAATTCATAAAAGTGAAAGATGGCTGAAAAAATTGAATTTGAAAATATGGTTTTTAATCTGTATTTTGAAATGCTTAAAACGCTGTCCGCCATTTTCACTTATGATAGTGACGTCATTGCTCATGTAAACAAAACTGAAAGTCTACTTTGACGACTTCGAATAGTGCCGTCCCTCTCGATCTCCTGTCAAAGTATATTGGAGTGAGCGGAATGGCACTATACGACGGTCGAATTTCGAATATTTACAGGTAATTCTACGTCACGCTACAGATTAGCAAAAGGGAAAAATGACGGACGGCGTTTTTGACTGTTTATGAAATTTCTAATTTTCAATTGATAAAATTTAGCTTTCTAGCTTTCACAAAAATACAAGACATTTTTTTTATAGCTAGTAAGATCATTATTAACCATTTCAAATATATTTCAAAACTGGGTCTACTAGCCTATTGTACAGTCGGCTTCAATTTTATTATGCAAATTATAATATTTAGGATGTCCAGCTATCCCTATACCAAAATTGGTTAAAATTCGTCCAGCCGTTTCGGCGTGATGCGAGGACAATGGAATTTATGACCAACAGATGGCGCCAGGCTGGCATGGCGCCGCGCGCCCATATAAAACAAATGACGATCCTGCATCACGCTATTATTTTTTTCCTGAAATCATGACCCTTCTCCATAGAAAACTAATTTTTAATACAAATCAGTATAGATTTGATATAAACCAGTAGTAGAATTGACAATATATTTTTTTTTTATTCAGTTCTTTTCAGAATTTGTATACTCGGCGTCGCTTTGGAGCGAAATTTTACAATAAAACCGGCCAAGAGCATGTCGGGCCACGCTCAGTGTAGGGTTCCGTAGTTGCTCATCCTTCACAATAAACTGCTGTTTTAAGCCCGAGGTGTAAGTTGAGAAAGATTTTAAGCTCTATAAAAAGGTCATAAACGCCCTAGAAATAACTGTAATCACTTATTACCTTCTGGAAGTCAACTTACGACCTTTTAAAGAAAAAATATGAAATTTGGCGATAACTCAAAAACGGCTCGACCGATTTTATTCAATATAGTTTTCATTGAAAGTACTTATAAGGCCTCATTAACATGAATTTTTTCGTTTTTTTTTTGACCCGTGGTTGAAAAGTTAGAGGGGGGGGGGACACTATTTTTTTTGTTTTTGGAGCGAATATTTACAAAACTGCTGACTTTATCAAAAAATAATGTTAGAAGACCCCTATTAAAATTTACAAGACCTATTCAACGACACCCCACACACCAGTGTTGAAAAGAAAAAAAAAATCACACCCACTTTAGGTGTTCGAGTTACCCAAAAAAAAAATTTTTTTTTATTTTTTTCCGTTCTGTCGGCATTATACATACACATACTCATACCAAATTTCAGCTTTCTAGTACTAATGATCACGGAGCTAAGCCGCGGACGGACGGACGGACGGACAGACGGACATGGCGAAACTATAAGGGTTCCTAGTTGACTACGGAACCCTAAAAAGCGCCGAAATCTAAACGGCCAACACAGAACATTTCCTTTCCATTCAGTTGACAAGAACGAAACCTCAATTTGTATGGAAAAATGAGCAGTGATATATCCTCTTAAGTGTTAGGTGACTGTGGTTCTGTTCTCCGTGAAGATCCCTGTTCATTATAGTATTCGTTGACCCCCCACCCGCGCCACCCCGCGCCCTTGTTCCCTCTTATGATGACATTGACAGACTGATTTGATGTGCACTCCTATTAACACGCGAGTGAGGTGCCTAATTAAAATGTGAATCCTGGAAACCTGTGCCGTGCCGTTATCCCGCGGGAAGCCTCCTGGAGCTCATGTCAGGTATGTGCACACAGCGACGTGACATATATATGATATTATTTTGGAAATTGTTTATCCCTTAACCCCAACTTGAACATTTTTGGTAGCAGAGAGTGGTTAGATTCACTTCTTATAGTGCATAATAACGAATAAAAACCCCCCCATAGTGTAAATATCCCTTGTTTCTAAAATTTTGAGCGATTCGTAGATATTTACCTAAAGTTTTAACTAGTAAAATTGCATCAATTTCATCGAACACGCGGTCTGAACCGTTATCTCCCCTTCGCTGATTACCTATTTACCTGTGACTCGTTAACTTGAACCATTACTGTGTGCGGGAAACTGTGCCTTGTTTGCAACGACATAAGTTTGATCCTAACTCTAAGTGTTTAACTGCTGTGATCTTCGGTAAATGTAATTGTAACTTTGTCAATAATTGATCTTTTATAATAAGATTTTCCCTTTAGTTTAGTGTTAGCCGAATATTATTTGAATATTCGTTAGTAGGTGTTGGTTAATAGTAAAAGTAAAAGTATATAAGAAGTAAAATAGTAAATGTTAATTTTTCACATTATTGCGGACATAACCTTTTAATCGTAGTATTACCGTGGCGTTAATTTGTTTACCCTGTACAACCAATCTTTAAAATTGTTTAGCGAACCTTATCGATAAATTAAAGTAGGTACCATTAAAATTTTGGAAATTCGTCAATCTAAATTCCTTTTGCACGTTTGTTACCATATAAATGTAAAATAAAAATGTCGTCACCATGACAACGTCGGAGGCACTGCGGTTGTTGACACCCCACCTTCCCATTCTGGAGCCCGACCTGTCGCACGCCCTATGCGCCCTATGCTTCTTCCTCTCCAGCGGCTCGTGCGGTTTACTTCCGCCATTCGCCGGAACTGATGCGCCCTGGCTCCCCCCATTCTCGCACGGGCGGGGGTTTCACGCTGTTACACTGCGACTCGCGCTTCTCCCCGACCGTCTCCTCCAGCCTCACCACGCCTCCACCGTCTTCAACTCGGACATGGTATCGCCCACCTAACCGTTCGCCTACTAGGTATACCTCACCTCCTCCCCATCGGAATTAACGCTCACCTACCCCTACCACTAGTAGAGATAGACGTGCAGCATCACCCTATCTCTCGCGGCCAGTGCCTTATAATTGTTCTCATCCTGAGAATCAGCAATAACTGGACTATTCCCTTGCGAAATTTGTTGTTTGTATTTTTGCGGCACCTGCGGGTTATTTCCTTGCGGAATTTGTTGGTTGTATCCTTGTGACGCCTGCGGGCTGTATCCTTCTCCTTGCGGAATTTGTTGGTTGTATTTTGCGGCACCTGCGGGTTGTTTCCTTGCGGCACCTGCGGGTTGTATCCTTATCCTTGCGGAATTGGTTGGTTGTATTCTTGTGACGCCTGCGGGTTGTATCCTTATCCTTGCGGAATTTGTTGGTTGTATCCTTGTGACGCCTGCGGGTTGTATCCTTATCCTTGCGGAATTTGTTGGTTGTATCCTTGTGACGCCTGCGGGTTGTATCCTTATCCTTGCGAAATTTGTTGGTTGTATCCTTGTGACGCCTGCGGGTTGTATCCTTATCCTTGCGGAATTGGTTGGTTGTATCCTTGTGACGCCTGCGGGCTGTATCCTTCTCCTTGCGGAATTTGTTGGTTGTATTTTGCGGCACCTGCGGGTTGTTTCCTTGCGGCACCTGCGGGTTGTATCCTTATCCTTGCGGAATTTGTTGGTTGTATCCTTGTGACGCCTGCGGGTTGTATCCTTATCCTTGCGGAATTTGTTGGTTGTATTCTTGTGACGCTTGCGGGTTGTATCCTTATCCTTGCGGAATTTGTTGGTTGTATCCTTGTGACGCCTGCGGGTTGTATCCTTATCCTTGCGGAATTTGTTGGTTGTATCCTTGTGACGCCTGCGGGTTGTATCCTTATCCTTGCGGAATTTGTTGGTTGTATCCTTGTGACGCCTGCGGGTTGTATCCTTATCCTTGCGGAATTTGTTGGTTGTATCCTTGTGACGCCTGCGGGTTGTATCCTTATCCTTGCGGAATTTGTTGGTTGTATCCTTGTGACGCCTGCGGGTTGTATCCTTATCCTTGCGAAATTTGTTGGTTGTATCCTTGTGACGCCTGCGGGTTGTATCCTTATCCTTGCGGAATTTGTTGGTTGTATATTGCGGCACCTGCGGGTTGTTTCCTTGCGGCACCTGCGGGTTGTATCCTTATCCTTGCGGAATTTGTTGGTTGTATCCTTGTGGCGCCTGCGGGTTGTATCCTTATCCTTGCGGAATTTTTGTTTGTATCCTTGTGACGCCTGCGGGTTATATCCTTATCCTTGCAGAATTTGTTGGTTGTATTTTGGCGGCACCTGCGGGTTGTTTCCTTGTTGTATTTTTGCGGCACCTGCGGGTTGTATCCTTGCGGAATTTGTTGTTTCCTTATTGTATTTTGGCGGCACCTGCGGGTTGTTTCCTTGTTGTATTTTTGCGGCACCTGCGGGTTGTTTCCTTGTTGTATTTTTGCGGCACCTGCGGGTTGTTTCCTTGTTGTATTCTTGCGGCACCTGCGGGTTGTTTACTTGTTGTATTTTTGGGGCACCTGCGGGTTGTATCCTTGCGGAATTTGTTGTTTCCTTATTGTATTTTTGCGGCACCTGCGGGTTGTTTCCTTGTTGTATTCTTGCGGCACCTGCGGGTTGTTTACTTGTTGTATTTTTGGGGCACCTGCGGGTTGTATCCTTGCGGAATTTGTTGTTTCCTTATTGTATTTTTGCGGCACCTGCGGGTTGTTTCCTTGTTGTATTTTTGCGGCACCTGCGGGTTGTTTCCTTGTTGTATTTTTGCGGCACCTGCGGGTTGTTTCCTTGTTGTATTTTTGCGGCACCTGCGGGTTGTATCCTTGTTGTATTTTTGCGGCACCTGCGGGTTGTTTCCTTGTTGTATTTTTGCGGCACCTGCGGGTTGTATCCTTGCGGGATTTGTTGTTTCCTTGTTGTATTTTTGCGGCACCTGCGGGTTGGATCCTTGCGGAATTTGTTGTTTAATTGTTGTATTTTTGCGGCACCTGCCCGCAGCTGCGGGTTCTATCCTTGCTTGCGGAATTTATTGTTTTTTTTTGTGGTACCTGCGGGTTGTTTCCTTGCGGAATTCGTTGGTGACACACCACTCACCTACGAAGAGCTGACAACAGTGTTTACCAAAATTGAGGCGGTCCTTAATTTGCGTCCTTTGTGTCCCTTGTCGCCGGATCCTAACGACCTTGAAGTACTTACGTCCGGTCACTTTATCATAGGAGACCCTTTGATTGCGGTCCCCGAGCATCCTTTGCAGGAAGTTGAAACTGAGGCTCACACGATTTCAATTAGTGCAGCAAATGTTACAACACTTTTGATCACGGTGGCACACGGAGTACTTATCGACATTGCAAACAAGGCCCAAATGGGCATCCCATTCCTCGCAGCCTCCCGAAGTAGGCGATCTAGTTCTTCTTAGAGAAGATAATGTTCCTCCCTTAGAATGGCGGCGCGGCCACATCGTGTCCGTACTTCCCGGGAATAACAGCGTCGTGCGTGTTGTACAAGTTAAGACCGCTACGGGTGTCCTAACTAAACCTACGAATAGGATAATTCGCCTTCCCTGTGATGACTGTTTAAATTAACTTATTTTCACTTGTTTATCGTAAACATAGTAATGTTTAGGGCGGGGGTATGTTCATTATAGTATTCGTTGACCCCCCACCCGCGCCACCCCGCGCCCTTGTTCCCTCTTATGATGACATTGACAGACTGATTTGATGTGCACTCCTATTAACACGCGAGTGAGGTGCCTAATTAAAATGTGAATCCTGGAAACCTGTGCCGTGCCGTTATCCCGCGGGAAGCCTCCTGGAGCTCATGTCAGGTATGTGCACACAGCGACGTGACATATATATGATATTATTTTGGAAATTGTTTATCCCTTAACCCCAACTTGAACAATCCCCATGCATGTCCCATATCATAACTTTTCGGAAGCTCAAAGAAGGCGATTTATTCCATAACTTACCTCGTAGTATAAAATAGACTTATACCCATTAGTCATCCGATTACAATGTAAGTTCAATTTATCTGATAAATTGATCCACTACTAAATTAGGCGGCAACACTCATTCACGTCATAATAGGTCATATTATTCATCTGTGCAATAGGTATGCGACTGATAATTAAACAATGTGAACAATCGACTTGCACGTGCTAAACTCAGAAGAGTTTTATCGTAATATTCAAGTACAGTCGGTGCCATGACATAAGTATCCGGGCATATTCGTAACTAAAAACGCGGGCCATCCTGCGCGTGCGCGTACCGCGACTTTCGAAATTGGACCGTAAGTTCGAACCTCTGTTGTCCGTCTTTATTTTTGCTTTTCTTTTTCAATGAATATTATGGAACTAAACTATGGAACTAAATCAAATGATTCAGTTGCTTGAATATTTTAGGTACAATGGGCTGCACAAATGCATGGCCCATTTATGGATGAATTCATTCATTAATGGGCCATGCAGTTCTGCAGCTCATTGTACCAGGGAAAGGCTTGTCAGATTTTATTCCCGATGATGTGACTATACTATACCAAGCCGTCGGTCACTTTATTTATAAGGAACTAGCGCCCCGCCCGGCTTCGCACGGGTGCAATGCTGATACTAAATATACTATGCATGTATTATATATACATATACACGTTCCTCTTGCATCACTCTAGTCATATGTATAATATTTATTTATTATAATACTGGCTGTGCCCCGCGGTGTTACCCGCTCATCCCACGGGAACAATACATTTATTCGGGATGAAAAGTATCCTATGTCCTTCCCCGGGACTGAAACTATCTATATACCAAATTTCATCTAAATCGGTTCAGCGGTTTAAGCGTGAAGAGGTAACAGACAGACAGACAGACAGACAGACAGACAGACAGACAGACACACTTTCGCATTTATAATATTAAGTATGGATAATATAAGCAACTAGCGACCCGCGCAGGCTTCGCACGGGTGCAATGCTATATTATGCATGTATTATAACATATAGAGTCTATATGTTATAATACATGTACTGACTGTACATGATGACTTGATGAGTACGTTACCTACTGAGTAAATTAATAAAGAAAATCCTGCATAATTAAGATAACCGCATACATTTACGCTTTTGCGTTTTATGTTTTGTATTGTTTATCTACATCTATACCTACCCATATTGTTAACTTACTGTAACAATTTCGAAATACCTACTCACGCGACAAGAAGACTTTGATGCACGCCTCTTTAGTCCCTTCAAGACCATGAACGTGACATCACGTTCGAAACGGCGAGGTAATTAAATAAGCACTTTTTTAACGCGTTTAAGTTCCGTTTTGTTATAATTATATGTGTGTAGATAGTGCAAATGTACATAATTACGTCTTAAAACACTCGTGTGATTGACTCGCCTTCGGCTCGTTGCATCTCATTATATGGCAGTTGCATAAGCTAGTATTAACATTGCATACCTAGACAATACAATTGTAAAATTTTACTCTTGTTGTTGCTTTTCTAATATTAATCTGTTCTTAATTTGGACCAGAACATGCAAACCTGGCAAAGTACTCAAAATGAAAATGAAAAAAATGAAAATGATTTATTGGGTATCAAAAATGTTAGCCTAGTTAAATTAAATTTACAGAGTAACACGCTTTTACGTGTCTAGTTGGTTGCTAACAATAGGCCTAAGAATGCGATCCTGTGCCCTAAACTAGGAAAACCTGTCTTATAGGGTACAGGGTTTATTCCGCCGCTTATTGTGCAGTCGCTCCAGATAAGATGGTGAAACAAATTAAGAAAACAAATACAATTAGATATGAATGTTGAAAAAAACAATAGCAATGTAGACTTATACTAATTATTGTAGCTATTTTTAACTAATTTTCACATCACATCGCCAGTTTTAATGTATGTGGTGAGTGTGTGTGTGTAAGTGTGAGTGCGTGTGTGCGTGCGAGTTATAGTTTGTTATATAGTTGTGCAGTTATAAACAAAAACAGTAATGAACAATCATAGTAAAATAATAATAATGCTATAGTAGATGCGAGAGTGCCTATCTTTCTGTTTCTTCTTCTTGCTTAAACCTCTAGACCAATTTGGGTGGAATATCTTACATTCTTTTTCTTTTTATTTTATGACATCCAGGAGTCCTTCGGTTCCCCTGTAGTCAAGCGACGAGAACCATTTTCGTATTGATTTTAATAAATGGTATTTGGTGTAGTTGCGAATGTGTAGGCATTCGTTAACTTTATTATAAAGAAATGGTGCTAAAAAATCGAATTGCCTACGGTAAAATGCCGTCTTGTGTTGTGTTGTGCCAAACACCTTGTGCTTTCTACGTCCATCTTCTCGATTACGAATGTTCTGAGTCTGGGATGCCTGTTTATGTTGTATGAGACAGACTCGTTCAATATATATTTGTCGTACTGATGGAACCTGGGCTATTGAGTATAGAGTGCGTGTACAGAACCTGATTGGCTTTGCGAGCATTACTTTCAAGATAGCCCTTTGTACACGTTCTAATGGTAGCAAGTGTGTTTTTGCTGCGCCGCCCCACACCGGTATGCAATAGGCTAATAATGACTGTGTTAAAGCAAAATACACTGATTTAAGGAAAGAGAAGTCAGCTACACGTCTTAGTTTTTTAAAAATGAAGATGAGTTTACGTATCCGGTTCGAGAGGTGGCGAATGTGCGTCGCCCAGGAAAGATGCTGATCTACCATGATTCCGAGGTACTTGATGTGTTGGACATTTTCCAGTATTTGACAATTGCAGTCAGGTGTGCTTGTAGTGGGTGAATAATCAAAAGAGCAGGTATGGGCCTTTATTGTGAATTCGGAGTTGGGCTGGTTATAATTGGTGATAGAAAAATTGATGTACTTTGTCTTTGTAATATTAAGTGTTAATAAGTTTCTGTTAAGCCAGTCCATTACTAACCTTAGGCCAGATTCTGCAGATAATTGAACATCACGCCAGCTCTCTCCAACGAATAAAATAGCTGTATCATCGGCAAAAGTAGCGATGTGGGCGTTTGCTATGTTAAGGTCACAAAGATTATTTATATACATCAGGAACAATGTTGGGCCTAAGATGCTTCCTTGAGGAACACCAAACTTCATAGAGGCATAGTAACTAGTCTTGTCACCTATACGTACACATTGTTGTCTATTTGTAAGATAACTTTTAAAAAGTTCAAGAGGCACACCTCTCACTCCAATGCGTTCCATTTTTGCCAATAGAATGGGAACAGAGACGGTGTCGAAAGCTTTGGCGAGGTCTAAGAAAACTGCAGTGCACTTCTTTTTATTATCTAGCGATTTAGCAATTTTTCTTGTGATGGAGTTCACTGCGTCCTCCGTAGACCTGCCTTTGCGGAAGCCGTACTGGTTTGAGGAAATTAAGTTATTACTCTCCAAAAAATTTACTAGGCGTGTGTTAAGCAGTCGCTCCAAAAGTTTGGAGAGAGCTGGAAGTATAGAGATCGGCCTATAGTTATTTACATCATCTCTGTTGCCATTTTTGTGTATAGGAGATATGACAGCTTGTTTGAAAGCGTTTGGAAATATACCCGTCGATAGGCTTAAATTCATTATATGCGTTAGTGGTGTGATTATAAAGTTCTTTGTCTTTTTAATGAAATATGTGGATATACCGTCCCATCCCATAGCGCATTCAGATTTTAGATAGTTGATACAAATCGAGACTTCGTGATTATCAGTGGAAAGTAAAACCATAGACTTTGGATGGTACGGGATATCCTTTACGTTAGCAGCAAGATCTTGCTCAGCTAGATTTTGTTTTAGCAGTGAGTTTTGTGCCAGTTTTGCTCCAATATCGACAAAAAAGTTATTAACATTATTGATAGATTCCTGTTGGGAGCAATGAGAGTGAAGAAGTTCGTCAGGAGGTTTAGTTTGTTTATTTAGGTTACATATGCTTTTAATAGATTTCCATGTAGATTTTGGGTCCTGCTTATTTTTATGTAATTCCTGTTTGTCATGAAGTATTTTAAGCTCTTTTAAAATGTTTCTGCATGTATTCCTATAGTTTTTATATTTTTGAAGTAGATCCAGATCATTGGGATTTTTACGAACTTTAATATGTAACTTGTCTCTTTTAATAATACATCGTATAAGACCGGGCGTAATCCATTTGTTAAGTTGTATAAGCGAGCGGGGGAGGGTGAATTTTTTAGTGTGATTTTGTATAGTTGTTTGTAGACGATCTATGAATAACTTGGTTGCGTCATTGGCATTATTACATTCTAAAATTGGTGACCAGTCCGCTTCGTTAAGTTCAGAACATACAGCGTTGTAATCTAAACGATTAACAGTGTGAGGTTTTGGTGCGTTTACATCTAAACAATTATTGGCAATAAAAAGCACAGGTCTATGGTCTGTTATCAAGGTATTTAGGACTAGAGTCGTGGTTGGTCTAGTGGTTTTTATAATGACATGGTCTAGGCAGTTATTTTCTCGCGTATTAATAACGTGGGCCGGCAGTAGTCCGTGGTTTGCCATAGTATTTAGGTACTCATCGTAATTAGGGTCAGGGCTGTCTGCTTTAATATCAATGTTAATGTCTCCAATTACAGTAATGTTTGCAAAACTGGCCAAAGAAGTAAGTGTAGCGTTGAGAGAAGTAATAAAGTTATGCAAATTTCTAATAGACGGTGAACGATAGATACTAACTATTGCTACATCCAGACCCAATTTTAGTACAAGGCAGTCCGCATCATTAAATAATGGTTCTATGGAAGTAACCTGAATGTTATTTCTTATGTAAACAACGATTCCACTGTTCTGATTTTTATTCGTTGTTGTGTGGATTTCATAATAATCAGATAAGGTGGGTAAGTAAGGATTTGAATTAAGCCAACACTCAGTTAAAACTAAAATATCGACCCGAGAGTTTATTCTTTTTAACAATGTATTTAGTTCATTAATGTTTTTAGATATACTTCTTATATTTTGTGTCATAATAGTAAGAGTTTTATTGTTAAAATTAATATGTTTGGCGCAATCTTCCGGTTCACAGAGAAGGGATCGTGAGACACTGACCGAGTCAATGTCACAGATCACATCAGTAACTGTGTTACATGCCATCACCATTAATGTAGGATTTTAGACCCAGTGGGTCAGGTTTTCGTATTTTGGTATACCTGTGAACTGGAGTGCGCAATATTATATGTTGGAGTCGTTGTGTAGTGCGTGTATGGGAGGTGTATTTGTGTGACTTAAAAGTATAAACATGGCAATTATGAACTAATGCTAATAACATGGCTACAAAAATATAATAGGTAAAAACAAACATAGTTACAATGATCGATAATAAAAAACCGTGTTGCATTGTTGTGGTCAGGCAGTACCTGGATAGTCATGGTGTATTTAAAAGTTGTAATTGATTTTCACTTGAAATTAGCACCTCAGGTTCATCCTGACCCATGCTCAGGTAGACTCTGCCGTCCCTCGTCCATGCAAATTTACATTTTTCCTTTTTTAGTAGTTGTCGAGCCATGTAAAACCATTTGTTAGCTCGGTCTGTCAAAAATTCAGAAACATACACACTATGGTTTTCGTTAAATCCTAATATTGAAGTGTTCAGTTTTTCTTCCTTGTGGCTTAGGTTGTAGGCTTTGACCGCTTTGAGTAATACACGCTTTTGCAGGGGGTTGTTAAATTCAACGAGTATTGGCTTTGAAGTATTCTTTTTGCCTTGGCGATAACAGTTACGAATATCCGCGGCTTTGAGTTCGGTGCCCACGACGCCCAGCAGCTTGACGGTAACGTCCAGCACACTGGATTCTGTTGGAGGTACGTTACGTATTAAGACACTGCTCGAACGGAGTTGACGTTGAACATCGTCGAATTTGTTTTCCAAACTGTACACCTCTGATGTTGTTTCGGCTTGTTTCGCCTCCAGGATCTCAATCTTGCTCAATGCCTGTTCATATTGTTTAGAAAGTATGTCTATTTTATCCACTGTCTCCTTGTGCAAGATTTCAATGTTTGTATTTAGTGCTTTCACTTCCAGTACGTCCTTAGACAGCCTGTCAAACTTCTGGTCCTGTTTATTAGACCATTCCGAAAACATTGACATGAATTCTCGCTTGAATATATCAAATTCCTGCGAAAATGAGTCATCGGGTTGCTTTCGTTTCGATCGAAAAGTAACATGACGTTTGGGGGTTGATGAATCGTCCATCTGCAGGTCTGACATCGAATTAGATCGTTCTAAAGGCATGATGATTTATTTACTTCTTTGGTTTTTATAATACACGTAGGATATGCAGTAATGTAGATGTAGAATGAAATGTAAACAAAGTTTAGCAGCAACTTAGGTTGGGATATTAGAAAAGTAATTCATCGGCGGCGTTAAATACACAGCGGTCCGAGGTCGCGAGAAGAAAGTCGTAAGCGCCGTGCATAGGCTGGCACTTACCGGTTTGGATAAAACACTTCGCACTCGCACTATTTGGTCGGTAGATTTTAGTTAGTTTTCGTTTTCTTTTCCGAAATTGGCTTAATTAACACACTGCACTGATCAGTTTTTTATCGAAAAACGTTGTCACGAGTTCTAGAACACTGATTGTATAATAACAGCTGTTTCACGAGCGTATAAACACTATGTTTCTATTTAAGTTTGAAGAGCGACTTCATTGTGCTGTTTATTTGGCGGTGGGTGGGGAATTATTGGTTTAAAGGTTGGGATTTAGAATTATTAAAGTACAGTCATTCATTGGGTGGGAATGCGAGTAGTAAGTTTCCGCATCCAGAGGTACCGGGTTCCATTCCCGGTCTCTTCCCCCGGGTAGCTCCTTTTTCAATTTTTCTTTAAGCTTTGATCTTTGTATTAAAGGCTCAAACTTTAATTGTAATGACATTGGTTACACTCTAGTAGCTTTGAACATATTTAGATTGCATGGAGTTTCCTAAGGACTTAGTAAATATAGGTAAATTAAAATTGCATGTCACTATTTAGAATATTTTAAGATAAAGAATAAATATATTTATTTTCAAGTAGGTACTTATTTCAAAAGAAAGGACTTGGGGAGCATATAAAATGCCGATTGTAAAAATTATCTAATTTGATGCCCTATGAGATATGATCTTAAAGACACGAGCATGACGTTATAGTTATTATCGTGACTTGATATATACATTTTTTTAGACTCGGTAGTCGGTATGTAGAATTATGTATTTTTTTGTTTGTTACGTACGAACTTGAAAACGCTGGAATTATTCATAGGCGTTGAACTGAAGTACGGCAGTACAACGCCTATGAATAATTCCAGCTTCCTCCCTATTCTGTCTGTCGGCTGTCCACTTGCGACTAAAGGATCGAAATTATGGCGGGTCACAACTTCGAATCTGAGTCGCACGGCAATTATTGCCTGTCTCTTTTTTTTTTTCAATAACGTCTGAGCAAGACGGGTGAACAGACACATTGAAACCGAAGTAGAGAACTTTAAATTCAAAGTTCGTGTTCTTAAAGTGATAAAGGTCGCCGAGTAACAAGTACAGTCAACAATGCGGCCGGTTAGCCCAGAAGTTGCACAAGTAGCTGGGCTAACGTGTTTAATGTTATTATTATTATTTAATTATTCTTCGTCTATTGTTCTTATTATTTGATATTTTTGTTTTATTTGACATTGATGTTACTTTTAAGGTTTATCTATGGGTCATAGTAGCCTGAAATAAATTAATTTCATTTGATTAATACATTAGGTCTAATAATTTGGATTTCGAAACCGATTGATTATGTACGTACTCCTTACATTTACATGCAGCTGAACGGTGCCGTGCACTGCGTGCCAATATAGCAATGTACACGTAATGTATATAAGCAAGGATCATACATAATATAAGTACGTCTGATATAAGAGGTAAGGACAAGGCTGTGATAAGGCCAGTGCCACTGCCACGGTTAAGCACCTTAATAAAGACTGTACTTCCTTCCCGTTACAATACGTGCTTTAAGTATAATTTTTTGATCTTGTGAAACAGTACCCTTATCATGAGTAGTGACAGTACTCGCTAGCGACTCTGTAAACGATTTGTATGGAGAATTGCCACCGTCTTAGTATACAACAAGCATGCGGCCCGCCTGATGTTAAGCAGTTACCGCCGCCTATGAACGCTTGCAACGCCAGGAGCATCACACGCGCGCTGCCGACCCTTTAAGTACCTATTTACTCCCCTCTTGAAGAACCGCATACTGTAGCCCCCGGGGAAACCTCGGCAGGGAGCTCATTCCACATGCGAAGAGTTCGCGGCAGGAAGTTCCTCTGGAACCGGACAGTTCTCGACCATTTAGGCTCTAGCATGTGAGGATGAACACCCTGCCGATGGCGAGCAGTGCGGTGGTAGAAGGTAGCCGTGGGCAACAACAATTCCCCAGAACACATCCCATTATAAAGACGGTAGAACACACACAAGGAGGCAAAGTCTCTCCTCAGACTTAAAGGCTCGATTCCGTCAGTTTAGGATTGTCAACAATTCGCACAGCACGTCTTTGTACCGAGTCAAAAGGGCTAAAGCTGGTATGCGGGGGCTCCTGCCCAAAGGTGACTACAGTACCTACTCCATGTGGGGTCGGACTTGCGCTTTGTACAGCAGTAGCCTTTGCCCAGGAGTGAAGTACCGCTTCGCTCTGTGCAGTACACCAAGCTTTTAAGATGCCAGCTTTGCCTTGTCCTCTAAATGACTTCGGAACTGAACGTCATGAGTTAGGAAACTACCGCAATAGAACCCTATGTATATGTATAACGCTATTGTTTCTGTTAATTACTTATCTTTATAGGAGACGTGAAGTCATCACTCATCTGGAGAATAGGCCATTCAGAACAAAAACCTTTGAGCTTAGAGCTAATGTAATTTCGGTGCTATTTATGCATAACAAGTTTTGATTTTAAAATGTCACTCATCTTCATAAACTCCGTTCTTGTGGAATATGTTAACAAATGACTTGATAAAATGATAATTTGATAAATCTTACGTAATTAAGTGTTAAATCCCCGACAATACCCGAATTGTCAAGATACAATATCATATAAACGAGCTATTGAGGCATTTGATCGCTGTCTGCAAGACATGCACAGTAATCGATCGTTGATGGGTGGTGTGGTAGTGTTACTGGCTGGTGATTTCAGACATACTTTGCTAGTTATCGTGCGAGGCAGACGAGATAAACGTATGCCTGAAATCATCTTATGTGTGGAACAAAGTTGAAAAGCTGCATCTGACCACAAATATGCGAGTCCAGCTATTTAACGATGCAGCGTCGGGTGCGTATGCTCAGAAACTGCTCGAGATAGGTGACGGTTGGTTAGAAACTGACGAAAAAGGTATGATTCTATTATTGACTAACGAATTTTGTCATATTGTAAAATCGGAAAATTTAGAAGAAAATATTCATGACGAAAATTGGCTGTGTGTGTGAAAGAAGTTATTTCACACACACAGCCAATTTTCGTAAAAGAAAGAACCATTTGACACCAAAATATGATATTGTTTTCAAAATCAACAAAAAAATCTTCAACAAAATAACTTCTACGCAAACAAAAATATATATCGACCGTCACCATCTCGACCCATTTCTGTGCATAACCAAGCATAACTTATTGAATCGAATGGGGTTTAGCCTCGGATAACTCCAAAAAGATTCAAAAAGTATGTTTTCCATTTAGTCCATCACTTACACCCTAGAAAATTTAGATTCCATACGATTATTGAATACCTAAAAGTCTAATTGTCAATATGAATTAACGAGTTCTACGCGTACGAAGTTGCGGGCAAAAGCTAGTACCTATATAAAATCTTCTAAAATTAACCGCGCCTCACGCGTGGCCACAAACAAAAAGTAGGGGCGAGGCAGGGTAGATTTTGGCTTACTTTATCTTCAACAATAATGCTGCTTAATGGTCCTGAACTGAAGTGGGCAAGCTGGTGGGAATCGGATTCTATCGTCGCCACGCCAACTGATTCATAGTCACATCAAATTTAGTTTAAAATAACGTAATTACAATTACATTAAATGCGCGTTAAGTATCAAATTTGTTTATCTCCACTTAACAAATTATATCTACAACCGAGTTAATCGCTCAATCAACGAAGTTACGACTGTCAATAAGACGAAGACGCTTTTATTTGCATAATTATATCATACACATAAGTTATGATGAATAATTATACCTCAGTTCTACGCATTAAACCGCTTATATACCTACTCACTTACTGTGGTTATTAGAAAGCTTGGGGTATCTAGTTGCGGTGGCAATGACAAATTATTATCAAAAGCTGATCGATGCGGAAGCCCTGACATATTATATGATTAAAATCCATTTTACTTACACCTGATCGTAACATTCATTCAACGAATACTTACAGAAGTACTGGTAATGACCTATATTACTCTATGAAGTGGCGGTGGAGCAAAATCAGTTATCATGTCATTTCATAAAATTATGAATTTGCGGCACTGGCGGTTGAAACATTTGGCCGGTGGTCGTCAGATGCAAAAAAATATATAAAAGAAATATCACAAAAACTTATCGGAATATCAGGTAATATCAGAGCGGGCTCCTTTTTTGCTCAAAGGCTGAGCCTCGATCGTGCTGGGGACGATGCCTCAGACGGCCTCAGTACTAGGGGATTCCCTTTAATTAAGTTTTATTATGTATAGTTTAAATTTTTTTACATTGTTATGTTTATGTCTAAAAGTACTATATTTGATGATGTTATGAACGTTACTCATTTGTTTTGCTCCTTCGTCCCGTTCTTCTACCGCAGGCTTAGTAACCGTTATAGTACTGAGCACTTGATACATATTAAGAACATGTATGTTGATGAAGAATATGTGTATATAGGTCCGTGGCTCTCAAACTTTCCTATAGAGCATCCGTTGATTTTTTTAATTCTCTTATATAATATAATAAGAGCTATCCGGTTGATATTATTTTGGCCTCTCCTATTGATCTGCTGCGATTTAGAAAGCAGTGAGTGTTTATGAAACTGTACGTTAACTAGGCCTTAGGCCTTAAAACACTCGTGTGATCTTTTTCTAAAACACCACGCCTGTATTAAGCCTATCTTTATGTAACAGTTGCATAAACTACATTAAAGTAGGTCGAATGTATCGATACGTAAAATGGTAAATTGATTACATCGATCGTAAAGGCAACATCGGAAGTAGCTAAGCTAACACTCCACGTGCTAGTGTCAGAACGATCTATGTGCAATCTGCACGCGACTCTTTTTATTAAAAAGAGAGTAAGGCTTGTACATGTAGGTACAAATCTTTTAAGCATGTTGTCTATCGAATTATGCCGCTGACTGTACCTACTCAGGGTTGGGGTAGATAGGTTATGAGTACGACTGATTTTATAACGTACCTAGTGTGCAATGTAATAATTCGTGACTGTGTTCGAGCCGACTTAAATTAGGCTGATTGTGTGATGTATTTAGATGTCTGCGATTATCAGTCATTTAATCGAATCATTTTACCACTAAAAATATAGCAAGGTATAATTTATAATCAAAGATTATGTCTGAATTTGAAATATATTATAGATTATAAAAGTATTCATAGATTAAACATTCCTGCATAAAATAAATACCGAGCAATTTCGCGAATTAATACATATTAAACATTGACATAATACCTCAATGATATTAAAGTCACCATTAATTCCAGGTTATATGTATCGGAAATACTGATCTACATTCTAGATAGATTATAGTAATTTTATTCAAGAGACATCCGAAATAAAAACTTATAGGTATGCATTTACAATACACCATGCGATTTGCGATTTTTGTTTTACCGACAATTCCACAGAAATATTAAGTTTTGAAATCAATGAAATCAAGTTATGTTGAGCGGGAAAAAGTAGCAACTACCAGGCTGATAGTGATGGTAGACAAACCAGAGACTAAATTAAATTATATAATATTTCGGAAATATCATACTCAAAGAAAAAAGTAATAATTAACGAAATACATTCCTGGATTAGGATTTTTTAAATATATTTTTTGAAATTTTCTAATATGTACATATTACACGTGATTTCAATCTATACACCCTTAAGAGGCCTTATTCCTTTTGAAATTTATTTTTTTCATATTATGACAAATATATTGATAATTTCAACCAACTTTTTGGAGTGAACAATACTTTTCCCCGAGTTCTAGGTAGTAACATAGCTATTTCATGCTTTCATTGCGTGTAGCCGAAAATAAGTTGAAAAAACTAATTTTACTCGTGAATTTTGTCAATTTTGAGTAGTTTTTGAAACGAAAATTATCAATGAAAATTTCAAACTGAAGGTTTCAAATATATACCAATAAATCCCAATAGCCCTGTTCTAGGTAGTAACATCAATAATATGTTACGAAAGATGTTTGATCATAGAGAAAAATGTGTAAACAATCTGCATTTTAAAATGAATAGGGCCTCTTAAACCTGTTGGAAAATTGATCCTCAAACTGGAAACGGCAAAGAGATTTTATGTAAACGAATGTTTCCATTCATCTATGTAAGTAAGTGCCTATTATGTTGCACGAGTTTGAGTTTACCTTACGAGTATAAGACGGCATCGGCACTTTACACTTGACAAATGATGAAATGACAATATTGTGCGAAATTAATAATGTTGATCCTTCATTATTGCATATAATTAGGTATTTAATTAAGAAACAAAGCAAGAAGGGATATTTATTATTTGTGCACTTAGCACCTAGTTCACAAGTTTGTGTAGAATTTCAATTCTACTAAACGCGCGAATTATAAACTAGGTACATCTCAATAAAAAACTAATCATTAGTAACACAGGCAGGTACTTCCCTCAACAATTGAGTCAATCCAAACACAAAACGAGCACAAAATGATAAACACAAATTCTAAAAGTCTCACCTAACCATGGTGGTGCACTTGTGTTGATAAAACGTCAGGTGTGTAGCGAATCGACGCGCTGACTGAGCAGTCGTCGTCACAGCCGTAGATTGCGAATTGCGAACAAGGATATCTATTGCAATTGAGCAAGATCGGATATGTTATTCAGAGGATAATATAATTGCTCATTTTCCATACAAATCCTTTTCCTCCACCAAAACTTAACCAAACTTAAAGTAAGCTCGTCGGCGATTAACTTATTTAAAACAATAACATCGCAGAATTGTACTGATATTATTCAAATTAATGTATTAGGCAGATAAAAGCAGTTTTATTGCGATTGGTATCGAGAATCTTATCTTTTTATCATCAGGTACGGGAATGGCTTGATTAGTTACGTAAAGATTGTATTCTTTAATTATAAAGACAGGCCAAACCTAGTTCATATGTACTGTTGACAAGAGTATTATTTCGTGTTATTATGTTCTGACGACTTCCGATGTTGCATGATCTGAGGATGTCTTTCTTATGATATGGAATACTATTATTACGTGGTCATACTCCCACAGGGTGTTATTCAACCCACGCCATATTGCGGATTTTTACTGGTACTAATCGACTTTTTGGTATGGTACGAAGCTGTACAGTCGAGTTCATTTACATCTAAACACTTACGAGAACAAAAATATCTGAACACGATTTTATGCTCCTGACAATAAGGTCGTGTTCAGATATTTTTGTTCTCGTAAGTGTGTAGATGTAAATGAACTCGACTGTACCTGCCTGCGTAGATAAAGATTTCATACAGCGGATTATCAACTCTAAGGATTTTGTTAGTAAACAAGGAGGAAACTAAATATTCCGCAAATTTCAAGTAATTTTTGCATAATAAAGCCAAAAATATCCACAGGGATGAAAGTTAAGTTTTTTTCAGTAGGATCAAGGTAGGATTCAGTATTTATTTCGCTTCCGGTAAACAATGTTTTGAATTTCGTTAATGACAAATCCTTGACAAATTGCTATGACGTTTAATAATGCAAAATATATCACGTATGCTCATTATTATCATATGTAATAGTACATTACGGCAGAGACCAGTAAGTAAGCCATACTGGCCGAGTAGGAATTAGACGGACCGAGCCGTAGGCGAGGTCCGGATATAATACGAGGCCAGGATGGCTCTTACGGTCGAAGCAAGTATAGTGCTTTTCTCAAAAATTAAACAAGAAAATTAGATTAGTTATATTTTGTAGGTGACATTCATATTCGGCCATTTCCTAATGAATATTTTTGATATACCCCATTTTTATTATTACACATTGTGATATCCGTCGTCGCAGGCACCATGATAACAACCTATAACAAAAATAATTATGAGTTTATACTTGGATAAAAGATATAGTTATATCGTTATCAAATAGTGGCAGCATTTATTTACCTTTATCGCCAAAATGTTTATCATCTAAGTAGAGCTTGATTTAAGAACTTTTCTATATTTTGCTGCTGAATATTTGTGATTTCTTCCTTTGTAGTAGAGTTGTTAGTCCGCTGTTTTCTAACATAATTGTGCGCATCGGGTTACAAGCATGAAATTTCTACTACAGATAGAGTGTTCCACGGTGATTATTTTCAGATGTAGAGGGAAGTCAGATTCGTCCCCTGTCAGGCGGGAGAGCGGAGTGAATACGGCCAAGTATCCCTCTTTTCTTTCTATATTGCTGGTCAGTTAAGTCTACCAGGACGTGTTTGGTATCGTTTCCGTGTAAAACAAATATCAGAAATTCATTTTTTATGTTATTTTTGTATAGTTCTATATAAGAATATGGGTGTAATGGCTGAAAAGGTAAAAATCACAACAAGTTTTTTTATTCAGTGTGGTAAATTAGTTCAATTTCGTGAACATTTTCAAATTATTATTATTATTTCAAAAAGTTCATTTAATATGGTTTTTAAAAATATATGCATGTTGGGCACTTCTCATACAAACAGTACCTAGCTTAAAATATATCTTTACGTCGGCGTAACCAACGTAAATCTCCGAACGCATCCTATTTCGCTTCATTAAATACATTAAATAATGATTATTAACATGCTTTTACATATAATATTTACTATAAACGTCCTAGAAAAACAAATTTATGTAATCAAAACAAAATATATTTTTGCTAATGTATCACGAGCACACGGGCTAATCTCAACATCAACAATTTATTTAGGTTACTGTTTGTATAAAAAGTGCCCAATATTTATATATTTTTAGAAACTAGATAAAATTTGCTATTTTGCAATATTTTTTTAGTTGTAAATATTCAGGAAATATAACTAATTTATCTCCCTGAATAAAAAACACATGTTGTGATTTTTACAATTTCGGAAATACAACCATATTTTTATATGGTACTATGAATAAATAACATGAAAAATTAATTCCTGATATCTGTTTTACACGAAAACGACACGACACAAGTCCTACTAGCGTTACCTGATCAGTAATATAAAAAGAAAAAGAGGACTCCTTTGTCCTATTCACCCCGCTTTCCCGCCGCACAGGGGACGAATCTGACTTCCTTCCACATCTGAAAATAATCACCGCAGAATACTCTATCTGTGGTAGAAATTTCGTGGTTGTATCCCGATGTGCACAATTTCGCGACTTAGCAAAATGTACTAGAACACGCAGGCTAAGCTTAACATCAACATTTTTTTCAAGGTACTCTTTGTATCAGATGTGCCCCATATATATACATTTTTAAAAACAAGATTAAATTTGCTGTTTAGTAATATTTTATTAAATTGTAAATATTCAGGATAGATAACTAATTTATCGTTCTGAATAAAAAAAACTTGTTGTGATTTTTACCTTTTCGGCAATAAACCCAAATTTTTATATGAAACTATTCTTAAATAACATAAAAATTAATAGCTGATATCTATTTTACACGAAAACGATGTCGCGCAAGCCCTAATAGCCTTAACTGATCAGTAATAAAAAAAAGTAAAAGAACAGTACTTGGTCCTCTTCACTCCGCTCTCCCACCACACAGGGAACGAATCTGACTTCCCTCCACATCTGAAAATAATCACCGTGGAACGCTCTATGTGTGGTAGAAATTTCATGCTTGTAACCCGATGCGCACAATTTCGCGGCTTAGCAACTCTACTATTGTAGCCATCCGATTTTCGATCTCAGAAAGATTGTTGAAATATTCAGACCTTATCACACATTATCTGACCAATTATTAACTTGATTTTCTTCCTTCCATTTAATGAATCTCTTGTATTTTTTTATATCTCCTTGGATTTAGTCGGAAGTAAATTATTATAGCTAACTCTGCCTCCGCTTTTAAGTATGGAGGAGTGCCATTGTAATAAAACACACAAATTTGAAATTTTTGTCTTTTAATTTAAATCCCGCCCCGCCTTAATTTTTTTTTTTATAAATACTGCGTTTAATTATTTGCACTGTCTTACAAATCTAAGTCTTAAAGATAAAATTTAATTATTGTTATACATTGTTGTACTTTTTAACTAATTTTCATATCATAAAGCTTACCTTAAATTTTAACTCCGAGGTTTTTTCTAAACCACACAAAAAAGGAAGGGATTCCGAAATATCATTGTCAGTTTACACAGCACAATTATGAACTAAACGCTACATACAAACTTCCGCACTAAACCTTGTCGCTACTTTTTTTTTTTAAATATGCACATTGAGTTACGTTTATACTGCCAATAGTACTAACCTCTTTTTATTTTACATTTTTTGCTCTTAGTGTAAATTGCAAGTGTATACTGCAATGTCGTCTCTTTCTATTTAATCTATGAAAAAGGGACGCCACTTTTTAATTTCTACAATTTGCTCTCGCACTGTACTTATAATTAAAACAATTTGTGGAATGCATCCTTTTTACATTTATATACGACCTCATCGCCTTCACATCCTTAGTTTTTTTATAGGTCGGTGACGATGTAAATCGTGTTTCGATATTCAAATATCTTGATACGTAATAGGAATTACATACTTTTTTTTTTTTTTTTTTAGGTTTTTAAATCACATACTTACTTACTGGACAAATATTGATTCCAAATTTAAAATCTCGCTGTTTACTGGACACTTCTAAAAAGTCTTCGGTATGTTCCACTTACTGTAGTCTATCTAGCGATGGTAAGGCAACATTACATGCAATTTTTGAGAAAACTGTTTTTAGAATTACATACTTTTTTTTTTTTTTTTAGGTTCTTAAATCACATACTTACTTACTGGACAAATATTGATTCCAAATTTAAAATCTCGCTGTTTACTGGACACTTTTAAAAAGTCTTCGGTATGTTCCACTTACTGTAGTCTATCTAGCGATGGTAAGGCAACATTACATGCAATTTTTGAGAAAACTGTTTTTAGATGGTTTTTAGCGCCACTAGAGTACTTAACGTAAACTAACGTAACGCTAACTTTTCCAAGCAAATGAACTGTCAAATCCTATAAAGTGAGTCAAATTGCAAGGAAATGAAATTGCTTGGAAGTTAGCATGGTCTGACTATATCCCTGGGCCGGGCCGACACTTGCTAGGCTATTATACAGTGTGCAGTGGCAACGAGTCCGTTTCGCATATTTTTTGAGTCGGATAGTTTGATTACGATTCATACTAATTGCGCGTGCCCAGATCCGCGGTTTTTACTCAAGATTTGATGTAACTGAAATAGAAATCTCGTGTTAGTTATATGTGGGACGAAGCTATAAGGGTTTGAAAATGAGGTGAAACGGTTCGTCTTGGCGGGCATATTTAAGTACAGAAATGTATATCTATTATTATTCATTATAAGCTTGCTTTGCTTGGACAAAAAGAGATTTGGTAGGTACCCCAATTCGTCTTCCCATTAAAATTACATTTCTTAACGCGATTCGCGGTCTATTATCACAAAAGGCGTTATTTACGCGCGTTTTACAAAAACAACCTCCTTATAAACAAACGCCTTACCTATATTGTACCATTACTAATGTCGTATCGACCGTGACTCAGTTCCGATTTGCTATGCTGTTTGGTTAGGCGTTATTTTGTTTATTCGACTTAACACTTTGTCGAGGCGCATATTGCATATTGATTGCAGGCATTGCATCCATGGTATAAGATAAGGTATGGCACTCCGGAATGACAGGTGAGACTTCTGACGTCATCACGCTATGATTGGTTCTATCAATCCGTTTCTGTGTTGCCAATGGTGTATCATAATTTAGGATCATAATACTCCCCGATTCTTAATAACGGAGTGAAAACTTAGGCAAAGCATGTTCTTTGCCTAAGTTTTATTTTGTCGTAATGCATAATTATTATTTTTTGTACGACGGGCGGCAACTTTTTTCCCTTATAATTATTTTGTTACCATAAAGCGCCAACTAATCAGTGGCGTAAAAAGTCTTACTAGCCGGAGTGCCAAACCTTATTTTCGTATACCATCATTGCAGCCTATTAATTAGATTGTGCTGAAGCGGAGTGGAGAAAATTAACTAATCAGGCTGTGACATTGTGAATGTGAAGCCCTAAAAAAGTGTATTTAAATCAGAGAAATGTGATTGGTCTATTTTAGGTATACGTTTCCGCTTCTTTGGACAGGTAGCCTTACTGGCTCCGCAAACTACGGCTTTTTGTGGCCGCGACAGTACATATCTCTTTTGCACGCTCGAATTGAGAAAAAGAGATATGTACTTTCGCGGTCACAAGAAGCCGCAGTGTGCGCTTGCTCTTAAGGTGCCTTTTCTAATAGTGTTCTGAACACTTTTGCGCGAGCAACCTTTACTTCTTTATCTACACCCATATTGTAACATTACTATTACAAGTTTAGATACTATAGGTAAAGATCTACATTGATACTAAGCAGTGTGCATTGGCGGCGAAGAAGAGTTATTTCATAACATTCTGATATATTATGATGTTATGGCAACCTTGTGCGCGCCGCCGCCGCCTCATTTATTTCTCCGCGGGAGTTACTGGAAGGTCTGGAAGAACGTTGGTAGAAGTAGAACTGAGTAATTCATATCTACATAAAAGAAAATCTATGATATGATGATGAATGCTTGTAGATGTAGTGTAGTGTATGCAGTTGTACATAATTAGACATTAAAACATTTGTGTGATCCTATACGAAACTCGACTGCCTGAACCACACTCGTGTTTTAAAACTCTCATTATGTAACAGTTGCATACATTACTATTAAAACGATGACCTCTCCATAGAAAACAGATTTTCAATACATGTACATCTAGAATTTAATTAGAATATAATAAGTTTCTGTCAAAAATGACATTTTAGTGGAAAGCTTTTATAGCCGACTGTACTTTTCTTTGGATATCCATCAAATGCTCACTGAGACGATTCTAAAGAGCCCAAGCTCGGTAGCATTGCTTTTTCTATTATAGAGTTCCTATGGCCACCTTCCGGCTCCATCATCAGATCAGCCCCATCCCATGGTACCATATTATTGTATTGTCATCAAAGTTAAGTAAGTATGCAAAATTTCAGCTCAATCGGTTGACGATATCTGCTTCAAAATTTAGTTGCAAGATTTCACCCGAACATACCTACATACCATGCAAGTTAAATAAAAGCTTTAAAATAGATGTATAACTACATCTATTTTAAAGCTTTTATTTGAATACAAAGTCTTTTGTTAACAAATTAATATCATTTATTTATATCTTATTAGGTATTATACCGGGTGTTGCCTGTAATAGGAGCAATAAATTAGAACATAAATTCTACTCTTGGAACTGAACAACATTTGTTCAGCAATTTTCTAAAAAAGTAGATTTTCAGAATTTCATTATTTCAAACAAATTAAATAGTATTTTCAATGTACGTCGTCCAACATTGACATTCCCTGAGCATTGACATAGCTGTCACTCTAATAATGTCGCACATTTCACAATACATTGCTTCTTTGTCTAAACATTATTCTACAAAATATCATTTAATAAACGTTATTTTCAGAAGTTGCTTAACAAATGTTGTTCAGTTTCAAGGGAAGAATCTACGTTTTAATTTATTGCTCCTATTACAGGCAACACCCGGTATATATTCATTTAATTTTTCATTCGATTACTAGAACATTGCATACATAATTAGTATTCGGAACTCAAAGTTTTTAAATATGATTATGATTGGTAGTAAGTTTATTAAAAAAAAAAGTCTTAAAAATCTTAATTTAGTACAGTAAAAAAATACTATTTATGATCTATCTTTACTATTAGTGGACGCTCCAAGTTTAAATACAAATAATAAATAGGTAATAAATTAATTTTAATAATATAAAGAAACTGACAAATCTCAAAATAGTAAAACTAGTATGATGTCAATATGATATGTGACGTTTTCAATCGTCCGTGTCCGGTGTCCGCTATGTGGCTTTCCAATAGAGTCTAAAGTAAATCTTAATCACTACATAGTATAAAAAACCGGCCAAGAGCATGTCGGCCCACATTCCGTAGTTGCCCATTCTTCACAATAGGCCCGAGAAGCCAGAGGTTTAAATTACGAGAAAGATTTCAAGCTCTATAAAAAAGGTTGTAAACGCCAAAGTAACTGTAATTACTTATTACCTTCTGGAAGTTATCGATTATACGCGTCAGATTGAGCGGAATGTTTTAATGCAGTATGGCACTTCACTAATATGTGTAACTTTTGAAGAATAAGGACACCGCGCGGCACTTACGTCATTTTAAAGAAAATTATGAAATTTTGCGATAACTCAAAAACGGCTCGACCGATTTTTATTCAATATAGTTTTCATTAAAAGTACTTATAAGGCCTCATTTTCATGAATTTTTCCATAATTTATTGACCCGAGGTTGAAAAGTTAGAGGGGGGGGGGGGGGACGCTATTTTTTTTATTTTCGGAGCAAATATTTACAAGACTGGGATAATATTAAGAGACCCCTACTATTTTTAAGACCTATTCAACGATACCCCACACACTAGTATTGATGCGAAAACAAAAATTCACCTCCACTTTAGGTGTACGGGAGGCTGACGGGAGGTACCAACCCGATTTTTTAATTTTTTTTTATTTACCGTTTTGTCGGCGTGGTACATACACATACTTATACCAAATTTCAGCTTTCTAGTACCATCGATCAATGATCACGGAGCTAAGCCGCGGACGGACGGACAGACGGACATGGCGAAACTATAAGGGTTCCTAGTTGACTACGGAACCCTAAAAACGATTTTTCTGTGTGAATTTTGTTAATTTCGAGTACCTAGTTTTTGAAACAAAATTCAAACTGTAGTTTTCATATACATACCAATAAATGGCAATAGCCCTGTTCTAAGTATTGACATTGATAATATTAATATGTTACGAAACATGTTTGATCATAGAGAAAAAATTCTAAATCAGCATTTATGAACGGATTAAAGAGCCTTAAATTAAAAGATACAAAGTAACTTTCGTCCAGTAATTTTAATCTTACTCTAACTATTGTAGTAATAAGTTAAATTATTTGGTGTTCTCATTTATATTAGGATACCCAAACTGGATATTTTCACGTTTTTCAAGCGTATTGTGTTAAATTGTGCTAAAACTAAAAATAATTGCCGGAAAAATTAGTGGTCATGTTATAATAAGTAAGTTTTTGTAATGTTTTTTACTAACACTTTAGATATAGATTTATACTAACAAATAATATGAGTCACCAATGTTACTCGAAATAAACGATTTCATTCATTCATTCATATAACATAGTATACTCATTTATATACGGTAGATAACACAAACGAACATGTATGACACGAACTTAATATTCCGTACCTTTATATATTCAGGTAATTTAACGTATCGTACCTAAGTAAATAAATTTATTTTCTTAGTAGGTAGCCCTGGCATCTCAATTTTTAATAGAAAAAGTAGATAATTAATTTGCATCTAAGAAACAGCATTAAAATTACAAGGTTCTCTTTGCAACATTTCCATAACCTTGGACCGATTTTCTTTTAGTACTCTTAACCTTTTTAACGCCAAACGACTGACGGGAAAATTGCTGCACTGACGCCAGCAGCGTTGGCCACAGCAGTAGGAGTTTATATGGTCTGTCCGAGTACACTTTGTGAAAATAGTCGATTGGATATAATTATGGTCTGTAAAAATATGATCACAGTTGTTATTTCTCTGGTTGTGGATCATTTTAATGGTAGGTGTATGTAATGCAATAAGTATATGATTTTACACTTTATACTTATATATGTTTAAAACATTGTTTTAACTGACGCCGAGCTTATTACAAAAAATACAGAGGCCAGCGAGTCCTTTTCAACATCCGCCTCCTCCTCGTCCTGTGCGGGAGTGGGAGGATTGGGAGGATGAGGAGTGGGAGGATTGGGAGGATGAGGAGTGGGAGGATTGGGAGGATGAGGAGTGGGACCACACCCCCGCAGCCGCCGCAGCCGCCCACCAACGGTTGGGCCCTACGCCTGGCCCATCTCCCAGCAGCCGGTGGGCCCTACAACTTGACCATCCCAATTAAAAATAGAATCGATTGACATCCTCAAAAATCATTTTTCGTCACGCCTCGCTCTTAGTCCAACCGCTATATGTATTTTTCAAACTCAAACTTTTTATTGCACACATATTACAATTAACATCATAATATGCAGGGTGCAAGGGCACATCTTCAATCTCTTGTTGATTATGAAGTGCCTTTGTATTTTTGCTGTGGCGTCAGGGGCGTGTTGGCATTGCTTTACCGATAGTCGTTCAAAAGGTATAAAGAAAAGACTTTCTTAAATATCTAAACATATTAACTTCTTTTGTATAAAACGCATTTAAATACTTAATGGACAACACATAATTATACTTATACTTAGTCTACGATTCGTCGTTCATCTAGGTACACGGGTAAATTAACGTTTTCACCGCCACCAGTTTTACAGCGCATCACACGTGTATAACTGCCATAACTGGTTATATTGTCGTTCCAACTATTCCCACTAAAACGTACGTACCGTACTATTGGAAACCCACAGGGCTATTTGTTAATTTGAAAATTAAAGGTTTCAATTTGAAACTTTCAAGCCCTCACATATGTATTTCGATCGCAATAATTGGAACAAAATAAAAATGCCTTATATCTGACATGTATGATTCGTAGTATTCCAATGATAACAAATGGCATGATGGTGGCGATTAACAGATTAAAAATTCAATTTCTGATACATTCATGAAAGGATCTTAAAAAAAATGGTCATTTCATTACTATTGTATAAAGTTACGTATAGTTGGTTTTATGTACCCTAGATGAAAGACGCGCTAAATTCTTAATTCTGGCGTCTTCGCTTACACCGGGTATTATTTCCGATATAAAACATTTTCAATATACGAAGAATAAGCACCAATACATTAAAAATCTAATATTGGTTCGTTTAATTTAATTTATTATCGATCTATAACAGTAAAAATACAGTGCGCCAGAGTTTATTAACTGAAGACACCTAAATTGAGAATTATCTTATTAACTTCTTAAATATAAGTCTTAAACACAATGAGTTAGGTATTTTACACTGCACTTTAGTCAGTTATAAAATCATTCCACAGTCCAACTTTGGCAAGGATATAGTGTTTAATTAATTGTGAGAAGAGCATCCATTGGAACGTGATAATAATCACGTTCCAATGGATGCTCTTCTCTATTTCAAATTCATTCCGAGCGTAGTGCACAAATGAACATTTGTACAGGCGTTTTTACCGCTCTGGCCTTACTATTAAGCCATGTACGCACGAACGAACAAATATATGGTGAATACGACCATCGAAAACAGTACAGTACCAGTTTTTGATGTTCTTTGGTGGTTCGCACGTGCGGACGAAGTGTCCGATGTTCGCGGTCCACATGTTTTTGTTCGTTCGTACGGACAAGGCTTTACGTTGTTAGCACTATTCAATGGAGACAGCAGTTTTGTGACAACTGATATATCAAACACTTGAAATGCTCTGACTTGACGGTAACTCTACGAACTCAACATTATGTACACGATGGTGGCTTTTCATTTCGTTGTATTTTTATACTTTTCTGGTATCGTAAGGTTTTCAATCTCAAGAAGTAATGCCAAGACCGGTGTTCGGTAGAACTCTGTGAGCGAACGAGCCCTTACTTCGCGGCTTTGTATAAGGCGCCGAATGGTGCCGTAAAAACAGTTTGACGACCTCTGACTCTGAGCAGTGGCGTAGCTAACAAAGAACCAGGTGGGCCCCTGCACCGGATCCTTCACGGTTTAAGTCAGGATTTCGCAACCCTTTTTTCGGGCGCTACAAATATTTCATACCCCATTCTCCTTGAATTTTTTGATGTTTTATCTACGCTTTTTCTTACCACTCCCGCTTCCTCCCATCCTTTTAACTTGTAGCCAAGGGGGCCATGCCCCTTCGTTGGTAACTACTGCTCTAAGGAATCAGCCCTCACTAGGTGCACTCCGCCCCCGTTCGCCAAGCTTTAGTCGGACATGGGGCCTCAATCTTTTACAACTGGGGCCCTTGGTTACCTATGCCACTGCTCTTGAGATACAACAAAATGAACCGCAGCCATAAGTTTAAACAACTGTTAATCGGGGTGTGTAGTGCCCGGGGGCTCGTCTCCGAAGCAGTGCTTGTGAGTTGGGTCCTTGTATGAGTTCTCGTGTTGAACGCTGTGCGAGCTTGTGCGACATTTCGTCAAACACAGCTCGTAGTCGTCCGACAGTGATCGGAATAACACGTTCTCTTCTGCTGATAGTTTGGATAGCACCAGTTCTAACATGTCTCTCTGAAAAAAGAGTTGTTATGATCAGTGGTTGGAATTAAGGCCTAAGTAGCATAGACAGGTGGTGGGAGCAAATAGTCTAACAATAGAATACGATATTTTATAACACCCCAACTCAAATCAGTTACTATTCATGAGTTGTCTAAAACGTCCTGAAGTCACAAAAATCAGTAGTAAAAAGAAATGCATACACAGTGAAACGGGTACGGGGTACGGGTGGCGATATCTATAAACAATCTAATTTTAGAATAGTATTTAATAGATTATGGGTGCGTTTATCACGCGACACGATAGATAAATTACAGTATGCATCCGCTAGTTTTTGATTAGTATGTGTGCAAAGCGACGGGTGTTTTATCATTTATTTATCGCGTGGGAAGCACGACTATCATAGGCCTGCTGATGAACATTTAACCGCACAAAATATTCGAATTACCCGAAAAAGAGGCGTAGTTTGAAAAACCCTGGGAAATGTTGAAGGCGTATTTCGATTTCTTTAGGCGCTCTTTTCTCATGAACATTTGCCATTTGTAATTGATAATCCCAGATTTGATTTTATCATTATCACCTTTACAACTCTGACTAATTAGTTTCATTCGACCTGTAACATCCTAGTGCGATTCTCCATACTGATTTAACCTTTTGACCGCCACAGTCGGCTGTGGCCGTCAACAAAAAATCGTGCCCGTGACGCCACGTCGGCCACAGCCGTCCAAATTTCAATGATCAAAAACTTTGTAATTCTAACCGCTACAAGTATTTTTCAATCCCTGTTGATTTTGGGGCACATCTTTTTTTTTTACTCTGGCGTCAGTGGCACGGTAAATTGCTAAACCGCTTGGCGGTCAATAGGTTAACACGGTAAATGTTCCCAGTGAGATAACTATAATAGTAATTATAAATATTTAGGGTAGTATTAAAAATCAGTTTTCTATGGAGAGGAGAATTTCAGGAAAAATCTTAAAAGCGTGATGCAGGATCGTCTTTTGTTTTGCATGGGCGCGCGGTGCCATGCCAGTCTGGCGCCAAGCTGTTAGGCATAATTTAATTTGTCCTCTCATCACACCGCGGCTGGACGGATTTTAACCAATTTTGGTACAGGGATAGCTCGACATCCAAAGATGGTTATAGGATACACATATTTTTCATTACCTTGCCAGGATCCAAGCAGCACGAGACACAGTACTCGTAAATAACACAGCAGTGGTTCTCCCTGCAGGTGTCACAGCTATATTTTTTAGTCGACTCCGCGTCTGGGTCACAGCAACCATTCTTATTCAAATGGTTTCTCTTACACACGTAGCCTGTAATTTTAGGAATATACATTGAAGATTGAAATAAAAGGGACTTAATAAACAGCCAGTATGTTGATTTAGAGTTTTAGACAGTAGGATAGTCCATTTTTGTATGGGAAAAAGAAAAGTATCCTCAATCTTCGTTCTACAATGCCAATTTTGATCTGTTGCCCCAGTTTTTATCATTGTACCAAATCATAATTAATTCAGTTGGTTTCCTGGTTGCGATAATCAAATGAATTTCGAATCTTCATATAAAACAAATTATATAATTATATTATTATTAAGCCACATTTGGTTTTCAGTGAAGAGCATACAATTTTGTCTTCTTAATTATCCTTTGTATTACATATGTATATACAAATAAGAAATGTGGTATCACCATTAAAATGGGATCAACATTGATTTTGTTCCATATTGAATAGTCTATCTTGTTTACATTTAAATTAAAAGTTTTGAATTTTCATCCCATATTCTCCCATTAATATCTGACTGAACAGTTAGATACAAAAAGAACTCGCATTTTGAGAAGAATAAAAAATTATGTATAAATATTTAATCAGATAGAAGTTTGAGAGACTATAGGGTTGAGAGACTATAGGGATGATATCATACCTCTATCATCAACTAGAAATGTTCTGCCCTGCACGGAGTTCCTACACACAATATTATCTGCTGTCTCATTGTGCTCCTGCAGTGTTCGCCACACGAATGGCTTTCTCTCAATCATAATGTCCTGGTACACCATATTCCGACTGCCACCCTGCAAAAAACATGTTTTTTTTCAGGCCTTACTCTATCTAAGCCACATTAGCCTTTGGAACCCCTATCCCCTCTCTCCACCCCTTTTGTATTAACCCCAAGGATGCATATAGTATCAAATGATACATTTCTCTTCTGAAATTACTTAAATAATAGTTGCTTTTTAACGAAGAATAACCATCAACTAAATTAAGTTTACTTTTATGACAGTGGCACCAACTAGAAGGTATCCAATTAAAATATATATGTATATTATATATCCAATTCATGAGAAATCATCGTCAAGTCATCAGTTAAAAATCTAATCCATAACAACTGAGATGTGAGTTACATTGGCAAAGCCCCAAAAGGCCCCAAAGTGATGATAAGTTGATTTCGGTTGACTATGTCACTTCAGCAGTATAATTATTGATACTTGTAATGTTTGGCATATCTTTTCATTTTACATTTTTTTCTTCAGCTCTAACATTGTTGTATGTTGGAATCCTATAGAGAGCCAGGCTTATTGATGGTGTTTACTCGGAGGGTTCTTATGACTGGGCACCGGATTTCTGATAGCACTGTAAGACTTAAGAGAGCTATGGACCCGATATTAACATTAAAATACAATTTATAATCACACTCATAAGTGTATTTAATTAGAAATTTTAATTTTATAATCAAGGACAAAGTCAGAAGACCTGATATGCGCATAGTTTTTTGTCATCATAAAATATGTTCATATTTTAGACTTTTTCCATGTTTTCTAGAGTAAATTGAGTTCTATATTGATTGAATATTCAGTTATGACTAGAAAATGCATGATCTAGACAATAAATATAGTTAAATCAAGGAGTTTGTGTCATTTAATGATTGGGAAAGTTAACCACAATAACCATAATGCAATGTAGTATTATAATGTCAAAATCGGCTCCATAGCTCTCTAAAATTCTATCGTGCTATAAGAAGTCGGATGCCTACTTATGACAAAATATACGTTAATATTATGATTATGCCTGTAAACATAGGATTAAGTACCGAAAGTGTTAGAAAAAGTAAGGAGGCTTCTATAAAATAATAAATGAAAGTTGCTACTTTAACGTGATGAGAAAAGATTACGTGAAGAATTTAATTAACGTAACAATTGAATAAAATGTAAGCTAACCTCTCTCATAAAACTGACGATGCAGTAAGTCAAGGATGACGCAAATATTATACCCAAGACAAGTCTTCTCCTGATAAATCTTACTACAGCCGCATACCACATCTTAGATCTTCCAAATAAGATTTGCAACAAGAAATCTTGTGCGGGCACAGTGTCCGCATTACCATTTTTAGCGAGTTATCACGATAAAATATAATGCGTAGATTGCAATGCTCTCTCTAAATCCGTCATTGCTTCCTGTTTATTTAATTACGTTTTCGTGTTATTGAGTCTTCATTAGATGTACTTAGAAACGATTTATCTAGATTGCGATTGTGTTGTGTGTGTACAATAACTGACTTTAGTGACATTATTTGCAGTGTGACCAGATTTAAATTGAGCATAATGCTAGCTGCTCGGGTAAATTCTGCTATATTCTGCTAACGATTGAACTCAAATTTTGTATGAAAATATACAAAATAAAAACGCTCATGACTCATGACCGATTGTTTTTTATTATTAATAATAATCACAATTTAAGTATATTTCTTTTATTAATAATCATAACTCAGATAACCTAAACTAACCTATTAATTTGGCATATTAACATCTACATTTTTATACAGAGTCTTTGAGTTTCCTGCATTGACTAACATATTTAAAATAAAAACAGTAGTTATTTTGTTGAGCACATATTCAAATTAAACTCGGCTAATTAAAAATCCTGTTTGCTGCTAAACCTCTGCTAAAGTTTTATTAAATTCTGCCAAAATCTGCTAACTTTTTCTATTCTGCAGTATAATCTGCTAAGTATCAAAATGGGGTTCAAATTCTGCCAAAATCGCAGAATTCTGCTAAATCTGGTCACACTGATTATTTGACAGTAACAAGAGTGTCTCCCCAAGAAGAAAATTTTATTCTGAAGAACGTTCGGAAACCACAAAACGCTAGTTTTTTTCTACTACGACTCGACTCCGTCATAATGGGAATGGATGTCATTTTTCAACATAGATATAGCATAGTAATGGCATAGTAGTTATTTTTCAAAAAGTTTATTTTATATAGGTTAAAACGTGTGCTTTTTACTTTTTTTTATCGCACTATGTCCTTAATTTTACAGTTTCTTTCTTTATTTCAACGGAATTTTTACTTATATATAAAATAAGCAAGGATTTTGTGAATAAAATACTTAATTCTGATGCATTAATTAAACAATTATATTCATCAAATTAATTAATAAAATTGTTATTTATTTGCATTATAATTAAATATACATATATTTTAGCATAGTAGTTATTTTTCAAAAAGTTTATTTTATATAGGTTAAAACGTGTGCTTTTTACTTTTTTTTATCGCAATAGTTGTCGCCGCCTCTCCCCTCGACGCCTTCGGTACATACACAAGACCGATAAAGGGGGGAAACGGTGACATACGTATATATGTATATTCAGAATGCATCGCATACCTTTCATATCCAGTTAGAGGTTCTCTGTGTTCTGCCTATTCTTTTCCTACGGATCAGAGGAACCGTCACTCTGCTTCGCGGGCGTTAGTTTGGCGGCTGTAACCGGCATGTAAGGATCTGTGGGAAAATTGGCTCTATGAACATGGCTTCTCTACACAATCAACCTCTCACACACAACATGATATATTTACTGTACTCGTTTACTAAGGGTGACACATCTCGCGGGCCGGAGGAGGAGTCCAGCTCAATCACTTATATACTTAGAGATAGATATTCGCCGTCCGAAAACAGCGTACCTCGTCACATCTCGGCACAGGTATTCTGTGCGCTGCTGAGAGTGCGGGCCAAGGTCGAGGTACCAGACCTAGGTGGCCACCACATCTCGGCACAGGTATTCTGTGCGCTACTGAGAATGCGGGCCAAGGTCGGGGTACCTGACATAGGTGGCCACCACATCTCGGCACAGGTATTCTGTGCGCTGATGAGAATGCGGGGCAAGATCGAGATATCTGACATAGGTGGCCACCACATCTCGGCACAGGTATTCTGTGCGCTGATGAGAATGCGGGGCAAGATCGTGGTATCTGACATAGGTGGCCACCCCATCTCGGCACAGGTATTCTGTGCGCTAATATGAGATACGCGCTATACAGGGATAACGCACTTCTTATGGAGTACCTTTCCGCCCATATGAGATGGTCACTTACTCTAAGAACTTTAATGGCCTCCATAGCGCACCCGCCATGACAAGCTAAAATCAATACAAAGTCAACTGTACAGAGAATCCATAAACCACTGTGAGCTTTCACCAAGAGAATTAAAATCACTTAGCTTTAGATAACTCCGGATAGCTTCAGACTCTTCACCTTCAATCACACTATCACTACTTTAAGAGGCCTTATTCCTTTTAAAATGCTGATTGTTTAGACATTTTTCTCTATGATCAAACATGTTTCTTAACATACTATTGATGTTACTTTCTAGAACAGGGCTATTGCGATTTATTGGTATATATTTGAAACCTACAGTTTGAATTTTTCATTGATAATTTTTGTTTCAAAAACTACTCGAAATTGACAAAATTCACGCGGAAAATTAGTTTTTTTAACTTATTTTCGACTGTACGCAATGAAAGCGTGAAATAACTATGTTACTTCCTAGAACTCGGGGAAAAGTATTATTCACTTCAAAAAGTTGGTTGAAATTATCAATATATTTGTCATAATATGAAAAAAATAAATTTTAAAAGGAATAAGGCCTCTTAAGAACTTGCACGCTTTCGCGCCACATTGGAACTGACTAGTCTACTTAACGGAAACTGATTTGATTTACTCCCTACGGCCCCCTCCAGGTGGCGCTGTTCAGTGTTGCTGTAGGGCGCGACACTCCCCACAGAGGACAAAAGTATGACTACTAAAGAGCTGTGCTACTCTCTTATCTTTCCATGGCCAATCTGTAGGACACTAAACACAAGTTTCGGCGCTGTAGGGAAAAGATATTTGAGTGTCAGATTTTCGCGTTCGTCGCAACACTCCCCACAAGGGCAAAGCATGACTACCAGAAAGCTGCGCCACTCTTCCATCTTCCCATGGCCAATCTGGAGGAGTAGGGAAAGCATGGCTCGATGGGGTCTGTTTCGGGATCACTCAACTCAATGCGTCGGCACTAACTCAGCATCACAAACGATGGTGCACTTGCTGGTGTGTCTAGCATGCCTACACTCCTGTTCGGGGGTTTGTCATTTAAGGACGCAAACTTCTCTAGGTCGTGTGAGCTTATATCAAGGTATTCTACTTGTTAGGCTCGAGGCCGCGTGAAATGTTCTAGCTGTCTCTAGCATAAAACCAGGCTCGCTCAAATTACTAGACATAGGATCAACTACTTGCAGAGGAACGTGTTCAGAGAACAGAAGAATAACAATTTTTGTTGGGCTCAGTGTACCTACACGTGCGTGCTGTGTATCTTATCTACGAGTTGAAAAGAAACAACCAGATCGATTGTATGTGTAAGAGGTCAAGTATATTCTAATGTGCTGTTCACAATTTGAGGCACATTGTTAATTAGTCAACAAATACCCAAATTGGGTGATAGGAAAATGAAACCTAAACTTAAACTCTTTTGATCTTCTTCGTTTTCTTGCATATGTCAAGACCCTCCCCAGTCGAGAAAAAGCTGGTTAGCCAATCACTGGTTGTAGCCAGCTACGTCAGTGGGTCTTCTTCGTCTTCCATTATGAACCGTGGATCCATTGGTCATTTCTTCCTACCCTCGTTAAAGAGGTAGGTTTTGTCCCCACGTCTGCTGGATTTAAGTCCGATTAAAGGTCATATCTTTGACTAGGTTACATTAACTTCATCAGAGGTAAACAACAGGGCACTTTGAACAGCGATTCAACCACTCTAACTTGAAATTCCTCAACGGATCAAATCAATGAAGTGTCAAACGTACCTAACGGTAACGGGCCCTGTTTCTTGACAATACAACACTCTTGGCGGATGTCTAACGTCAGTTGAGGTTAAGGAGTTTAAGGATCTTACCGATGCGGTAAAGATGGTAATAGCCAAACAAATATGGCCCCTATTGCCAACAGAGACTTTCAAGGTAATGACACCTACTACATACGGATTTTGACACTGGAACGACGCTATAATACTACTTTGTTTCATGGGAGTGATCCTTCCTAGATATTATTTTTTCATCGTCGAGTAGCCGAAACTGAAGCACGAGATCTTGTCTACTTCGGGTAGGTTCGCAGAATCGGTGTGACCATTGAGGGAGTCCTAAACTCCCACCAAGTCAGCACAAATTTTAATGAATACTGGCATCTGAAGTAGTATTGGGAGTAGGCATGGGGATTTGCTTCCTAAGAGGTTCGCTTATGGAAAGATCAGAATATATCCCGCAAAACTAAAGTGAGACTAGGGTGAGCGTTGATTTTCTCTATTTTCTCCAAGATGTTGCGGATGCACGCGAACCAACGCGTCCATTCTCAAGGAGCTCGGAATAACCCAAAGGCTGTCCCCCATCTGCTTCCAGCAGGTACTAAACTACTTCGCACGCGTTGCTCACAGGAACCCCGAAAGTATGGTTAAACTGATGGTAGTTGGCTAGGTAGACGGAAAAGGACCGTGCGTGTGATCGCCTACTCGCCTGTCCGATCTCATAAGGACGATCACTGGCCTGCCTATACTTAAAGCTATCAAGACTGCCGAGAATAGCAACGAGTGGAAACGCATGGTGTATCAAGTGGTGAACATTAACATTTTAAGTTATGCCTGACCTTCAGCAATGATGATGTCGACTAAGAAGACTGAAAAGGGACTGATTCAATTTGGCTTTTAATTGCTTCTGTTCTCTTAAATTTGTGCTTAGTTGTCAGACAAACAATACTAAATCTATTTAAGTGTTACGGGCCGGTAGTATGTCTCTTAATTTCCCATACATTAACATAAAGAAGCAAGATGATGATGATGATTTAACTACGAACCGTATTTTCCTTTCGCGGGTCGCGAGAGGAAATAAAAACAACATCTACGACCGATTTAGTTCACCAGACTCGAAAAGTTAATAACCGCAAATGAAAAGTGACAAATTGCAAATTGCAAACCAATTTATAAATGTAAATCTATCAAAACTCGTTTTATAATATCCGTATCGTTTACACGTTAAACTGTTAAAGGTATGGTCAATGTGAAGATGAGCTGATGTTTGTACACCTTCACCCTGATCCATAACACGAAGTTCGTCACTTATGCCGTGATAAGATACAATTTCCTTTTCGTCACTCGTACAAAATTATATTTACCCCCGTCCCTTTCTCGCACTGAATCTTACTTTTGTCATAATAAATGCTTTAAACGCTTGCGACTTCATTAGCGTCAATAGAGTAACAAGGGAATCGGAGTGTCATGATCATGATACGTCACTGGGAACAAACGGTTCGTCGGAACCAAACCAACCAATCATAGCCGTGATGACGTCAGCCACGTCGCCCACTGTGCCGTAACGACGAACTATATTTTAACACAATAACTATCCACTGTAATTGTCATCAATTTCACAGGGTTATTTTATTCCAGTCATTTGGCTAGGTAATACTTTATTCCTCCCAAAGGCGTAGATAAGGACCAATATTTATCAAAGGGAAGACACCGACTTGATGTGAAAAGTAATTTACATTGTATGTGTACTCGTATATACGAGTATGTATAAGGTATATCGTCATAAGACCCGCACCTCATGAGGGAAAATTGTCACATGAGACATGACTAAAAAGTCTCAAAGGTAGAAGTAAACTAGGAATACTTCAAGCAGGGACATGTTAAAAGGCAAATTATATAAAGGAACATAAATAGGTCAAATACTACTTACTTACTCGTTACTACCACATTGTTATGAATAAATTGAATACACTGTGTGTGCCTGTGTGCCACCGTCAGGTAACATTCTATATCACTGATAATTAATTTCTTATCCAATATCAAGTATTACTTAGCTCCAGGTGTTTCCTTCATGATAGGTACCTACTCAACGTTCAGTTTAATTAGAAAAGGCGTAACAACTAATTCAATATCCTCGTTTTCATCAAATAATTACAATTATGTTGGGAACAAGTCTTAGAATGTTTGACCGAGAATGGACGACTCCGCGGCCACCCCACGTGGCTATGACACACTTCAATTTCTTTAAAGTCTTCTTCTTCTTTGTCGTCACACTCTTGTCAGAGTGGTCGTGGTCGTCACATCAGGGTTGGTAGCAAACTTTACAATCCGTCGCCATTCCTCCCGTACTGTAGCTCTTCTTGTGCATTCGTGGAGTGGACCATTGAGTGTATTCTTGACTTGGTCGGTCCATCGCATCGGTGACCTACCGCGCGCTCTAGTGCCTTCGACTTTCCCCTGCACCACAAGTCACTCCACAGAAGTGTCTTCTCGACGTGTGATATGTCCGAAGAAAGTGAGAATACGACATTGGACGATGGAAGAAAGACGCTGTTTAATGCCGAGTTCTTGGATGATTGAGTCGTTGGTTCGGAATTGTGTCCATCAGGTTATGCCAAGCATCCTTCTCCAGCACCACATTTCTAGAGCGTCTATCTTCTTTTTCTCGCTTTCCCTTAAAGTCCACGTCTCAGCACCGTATCATATAAAGTCTTATACCATTATTATTATTATTATAAGACCTATAGCGCAACAAGGGTAAGGTTTAGTTTAGTCTTTTCCCTTATTTCCACAATTTCTCAATGTTAACTGAAAGGTGACTCTTAGAAGAATAGTTCGTATCTGTGTTATTGGTTTGTGTACAACAATAAAGTCCTATAATAATAGCGTCAACCATTAATATACAAATACCACTCTGCTGCAAGGACACAAATACATTAAGAACGGAAGTAATAGCTCGAGTTCTTAATCCAAACCCCGAATTCGGAGTCGAAACTCGGAACTCCGATTCATAACCCGAAACTCGAAACTCAAACTATGAAACTCCAAATTCGGAACCATCAGATACTTGAAATTCGAAGCTAAATTAATTCACGAAACTAACTCCGACCTTGATATTCGGAGTATAAAACATGAAACTCGAAATTAGATAGGTACTCGAAATTCGAGACACGAAGTAAATTTAAAAGTGAGGACAGTAAAAGTAAGGTAGATTAAGTAACATTAAGATTCATTAGTTGAAACTGATGATAGGGTCGATGATCGCGACTAAAGGGTTGGTCATCGCTACCGTTGAATTCTCCACTTTGGTCCGGGTATCTTGTTAGAAAATTATTAACTGACCCAGCTGAGCCGAGTGAACCCGGCGTTTTCCCACAACATTCATATCGATGTCTTAAAGCACAATCGCATCAACTTTTCTATGGGATGAAAATCTCACCGAGGCATCGATATAAGTTTCCTCAATGCATTAAGCAACTACAAAAAATAAGAGGTCATACCTACTTATACTCAACTACAATTCACTATATTTTTTACCAGATTCTATCCTCGGGCCGCTTTTATTTTCAATATATCGATGAATAGCGCAATAACCTCCTTTTGCGAGGAGAATCGAGTATATATGTAGATGCCACTTGTATATTGTACTCCGAATACTATAATAAATGAACTGTAAAACGACACTAAAAGCATGAAATGATCGCAATGTGTTACATGATTGGGTTTACAAGCAACCTACCCTCTATAAACGTGCTCAAGAGTTCGAGACAAACTATCGATATTCAGACGGTAATTCACTCAAAGGTAAGGAAACAAATACCGGAATGCCATTCGTATCTAATAAAATGCGAATAAAGAATCACCAAGAGAAGTATTTAGGAATGGTGCTGGATAGTGAATTAGAATGGAAACTAAGTATACCTAGACTATCATCGTCATGTAGAAGTCTGTATGACACTACGCAATGTTTGTTCGCCAAATGAGACATACATTCATAACCGACTTGTAGTCTTATCCTAACCGCCTTACAGAGCCTTTCACAATCCGAACAAAAATTATTGACGGAGTCGCTGTCGCCGGACACGACGAGGAAGCCTATATATACCTATATATTGTATATATATATATATATATATGTGCTAATGAAACAACGCTCAGAAATCTACAAATCGCTCAAAACAAAACTATAAACCATATTACCCAAATACGGTTTAAAAACCAAAGTGAAATGGGAATACACTCATTATGTAACGCTAACAATCTGTCCCTTCAACCAGCGTACTAGATTTGATCAGAAACACAGGATTTCAAAGGAGCACTTTATTCTACTCTCCAGCCAATTACCGTAGCAAATCCTCGAATGTAAAATCTTATAAGTACGAAAACTGAGAGACTATGTAATATATTAATAACGTTTATCCGGCACTAGGAATTCGGTATTTGTAGACAAAGGATATTATGCGTTTTACTTTATAATGTCTTTTAAATATACGAAGTCTTGTAAATGTAAATGAGGGGATTTTGGTTTTCCACCGTACACATAAATCTCTCTGCTTACCCAAAATTTACTTTGCTTACTTATTGTTATGTCGCATTATTCAGCAATGTTGTGGTACCAAAGTGTTGATCTTGCTGGTATATTAAATAATTACTGGACAACCTATCATAACCTTGTATCGCACGGTGTTCACTGATCATAGGCAATAAATTGTCATTAAATTAAATATAGGCATAATTCCTTTGAGAAAAGTAAAGGTCTTTAACTATATTATATCTCGTAGCTATCAAATAGTCTCATAGGAAAGTTGTTACATGGACAGGAAAAGGACATTTTCAAATCTATCTTCCATCTAGGAAATTTATAATTTGAATCTTTAAATGATTTTGAAAATTTCGATTACCGTTACATATTTCATTTGTTTTACGGGGTTTCTTAGTTACTTTCTAGTTTGTGCATTAGGTACTCGTTGTTTACCATCCCTTTAACATAACACACCGCTATGGTCTTCTATGGTCAACAGAACCTAATGACGGAATAACGGAACGTAATGTTTAGACTTAATAAATACTCCTTATAGTATTTATAATATTCATATAAAAAATAAAATAATATTCATATATTGTCCTTTAATTGAAATTAAGTCATCGATCTAACTAACAAATAAAATTAGTCTATTGCGAGTTTATGAAAACGTAATCACATTCGCTACCGCGTAGCCTACGGGCTACGCTCGTAGCCGATAACATGGGAAAAAACCGTACGTATCGAAAACTTACTACGAGCAGAGCGCCCGGCTACCGGGTTGTTGGTGTCGAAAGTGTTAACCGGAACTATCCGCTATGATACACGATAACACGATTCTTCATGTGGGTGCGTGGGAGTCTTGTTGTATTCCTTAGTTTCAATGTTACTTGTTACTTATTCACTCTAAGGCATCCTTTTATACATAATCACTTCTCACCATCAACTACCTAATTTAAACGAGCCAAGAATCATGCAGTGTTCAATGTTGTATGAAAACATCTTATTATGAATATACGCATTCCGAGGTTTCGCGACTCGCGACTACATAGTAGTAGCTCAATCTTATCTAGAAGTTCCTATAGGACTTCATCGTGGGACAAAGGCACGTCCAAGTTTCTCAATTTGCTGTTTGCCACTGTTTATTTTAAGGGTAGGCTACCTTTTACGCATTTGTATTTTATGCGTTGAGTTTGACGGCGCATCGAGAGAATTAGCTCGATGGCGCTAGTATCGCCTCTTGATTTTTGAATGACCAAACTCTTTACTACGTAATACCGAACTCTGAGGATGTGGCCATATAGGACGGGATTGACAGCTGTCGTTTGGTGGCTGTTCTTCCATGTCGAGCTAGCGCCTCACGTGTTGCGGTAGAACGTTATAAAAGTTGGGAATCCTAGATTATTCGTCATAGATACTCTAGATTTATGTTACAGGTGCGTTTGGTTCAATCATAGGAAGTGAAGTATACGGATCGGATGATACTTCTACCAACCCTTGTCTCCTCGCCCGAATACTCACGCGGATGAACCAACCTAATGAAAACCAAGTGTAACTGGACCCTAACTGTGAGTCGTTATCAGAAGTGGGATCTGAGGGCTTGATCATGAGGGGACAAGTGGAAACACCATCGGCATCATGAGGACGGATAGCGGAAATGCGATATTTTTTTGGTAATATGGGAGCATGGCTCTCTCAGTTGATTGTGGCAACACATAATACACCTACGAGTCTTGCATACACAAATCTTATCAAGTGTGATCCTGATCAAGGTAAAGCTGGTTCAGATGTAGGGTTTGTGCAAGGTAACCGATATTGTAGTGAATAGCCAAATAGAGGTGTGTAGATTCCGAAGGAACCTTGTTTTCAAATATCTACGTCATTCGTATTCATGCTGTACACTTTCTTAACGATCTTCATGGTAGAGCAGTTTGAGTTTATAGATCCACTACACGAAATGAGTAATAACTAACTCGATTCTTTTGATTTGAGTTTTGCGCATGTCTAACCACAAGCTTACAGATTACCGGCTAGCACATCTTACAAAGTCTTTGTTTGTCGCGTGCCTCAACATCTCCTATCCTGTTCGCACGGTATTGTCAAAACGAGATTGCTAATGTTTTTCGTTCGACCAAGAGGTACCTATCAGAGTTGTGCTAGAAGTGCTGAGTTGTCACCAGTCCTAACGAACGCTCTAAAGAGCCGCACTGCTAAGTAGTACTAAACTTAACATGGCATATAATAAAATAAACTTGGCTTACACAATCTTATTGTAAAATGATAATTGATAATGCAAATTACTTTGACCAAGTCTTTGAGTTTCAAGTTCGAGACTTCGCAAGAAGCTATGCGTCTGTGGAACTTTATGAAGCTTTCTGAAAGTACAGATTATTGCCGTGTAAATTGTGTATTATCTAAGAAAATTTCATTTATTCGCAGATAATTGATTTTTGCATGTAGTTTTGACGAGATTTTATAGCATCATGACTGAAGACGCAACAACGACGAAGATGACAAGACCAACGAAAATGGAACCAAGGCACATCAGTACCAGTTGCAGTGATGGTGTGAAGAAGCTAGCCACGTGCAAGGATGTCCAAATCGACAAGAATCGAAACGAGAGGTCAACATTATCTGGTGAGGTCATTACGTTCATTTTTGGTAGCAGCTTGTGATCCTTTTCAAGGAGAGGTGGTTCTCCTCACCACTCCAATTTGGTATAGAATACCTACTACTACCGGTTATCATTTCTGTGGACAGGCAGCCTATAGATGTGATATTTTAAAAGTGAGAGTGAATAAGCACTATCTGGGTAAGCATGTTCCATTGTCGTCTTCAACGTCACTAATCAACTTGTGAGATTGAAGCTATATGGTGATGGTATAGGACCTACTATACCTATACCTATAACGTAAAAAAAAATATATAGAACGTAATTAATCAGTGTCCTTAGTGGGGGTAACATTAGGTGGTAGCAATTAGGGTGGAATCGGAAAGGTGCCTGAGCGGTGACCATGTGCTGGAGGACGACACGTGGAAAAGTTCTTCTGCAGGTTGGACTGACGATATTGTAAAGGGTGCAGGATCTCGTTGTATGCGAGTATCGCGGGGCCATATCGGGAAAGTATTTGCTTAGCATTGGCTGAAATGATAATAATGATGAAGATCATGCTAAACATCAGGTGGACAGATCACCTCTTCATTACTGTCTTTGCTATTTAAGATTCCGGAAACCATTACAATAGATAAAGGTATTCTTGAATTACGTATTTACGTCATAATTAAACAATACGATCAGCATTTTACCGTTTCATTGATGACGGCAAGTCATTATAGCTTTCGAAGCTAAAGTTGATTTAACTCTTTTTCTTTTGAAAGCAACTGTTCCCTATATGCGTAAAACTGACAGCACGCCGAACACCCGGTACAAAGCTGTTTATTTTATAGTTTCATGGTACCTAGTCGGTATAATTTAGAATCTAATCAGCAAACAGACAAATCACTACTACCCGAAGGTACCTATTGCTCATGCATACTTTGATTTACGTAGTGAAATTCTATTCAGAAATGTAAAATTTAACTAGACAAATTCGTGGTTGCCCATTGCTTCACGTCGTATCGATTCCTAATTAGGAATATTTAGGACTCTAATGTATCATGTAGCTTTGGGTTATGATAAGACCCTGGGCACCATGTATTTTGAACAATTATGGTTTCCATTACGCGGAAAACTAACATAACTTTGTCGGTAACTGTATGATCAAAAATATGATATGCATCGTGCACAGCTTTGAACGGTGGAGTGGAGCCTAGCAATTGAGATGATAATTTTATCCCTTAACCCTTCGGACGCCATTGACAGATATATCCAATATCCATCAAGGCGTGTAGAGCGATATCAACCTATATGCCTCATAGAGTTCAATGTCGCGATTCGCATTGCAATATAATGACGTGCGTGTGAATGACAGATTTTGTATTTGACAAACTGTGAAAAGGTTAAAGCAGGTTAAATGGTGTTGAGGTTTTGCTCGAGTTACTACTTACTTAACAGATAAACAGGAGGCCAAGACGGCGGTTTATGATAAAATAGTGACAATGATACTCTCGGTGTCGAGTGAACCATCAATGTGTGAAGATCTGACGAGTAGTTCTGAATAGTTTCTGGTTCCAAATATAAAGAGCGGTAAGTTTACCTTCCTTTTAAAAAAAAAAAAAGAATAGCGATCTAACAAATCTACACTTTTAAAATCATTGTTATAGAGAATCCTTGTTAGCCTTCTAATGAGCAGTTATGGAAGTAAGTAGGAAGGATCCTTTGTAGGTGTTGCTACTTGTGATGGCAGAAAAGAGAGAGAGTGCTTTTACATGGTCTGTTTGTAATGGTGAATGATGACTGGTTGACGTGAGTTTATCGGCTAGATCTGCATCGCGACCTTGTACTGAAGGCTGGTCAGAAGGGACTGCAGGTACCCGGTCTATGCTTTATGGAAGTGTATATGGAAGGTGGCTAGTCGGATGGGCTACAGGCGCCCGGTCTACGCCGCACCACAAGCAAGAGCAGGCTGATCCAAAGGGCCTAGCGCGCCCGGTTCACGCCATGATTTGAGGATACGCTGGTCGAAAGGGCCTTAGGCGCCCGGTCCACGCCATTGCTGTGACTTTTACTGCAGTGTGAGCCTGATTGGTTGATTATAGCTAATGCTGCGAATGTTACATTTTAGTAAATGTGAAAAATGCTTGAAATGGGATGTCAAACTGTGGGATACAATACTAATTGACAGATGTCATGGCAGAAGGGGAGCTATTCTGAACTATGAAGTTCGGAGTTCCTGTGTTGCCGTTTAGCTTAGGTACTCAAACATGGGATGGCATGGAGGCAAGAGGGTTTTGGGTCTGCACTTTGAATAGGTATTGAATGGGTGCAGGTGCGGATTGTAGGTACGTGGTATCGAGCCATCTGCTAGATGCGTTAGTGAAATAGTATGCGCTTCAAGAAAATGAAATTATGAAATTTGCCTAAAAGCAAAAGATTGCTTACATGTTGCGAGATATAGAAAAATGAGACAGGCAACTATTTGGCAACGCTGGACGCAGACAACATATTGGTCAGGAAGGGTCGAGCTTGCTTAGTTTGAAATCATGTCGTTCTTTTTAGATACTCTTTGTAAAGGTCTAATCACACGAGGGCGTGTGACTGTCAGGGTTGGCCGTGACGGCGCATCGAGAGAATTAGCTCGATGGCGCTAGTATCGCCTCTTGATTTTTGAATGACCAAACTCTTTACTACGTAATACCGAACTCTGAGGATGTGGCCATATAGGACGGGATTGACAGCTGTCGTTTGGTGGCTGTTCTTCCATGTCGAGCTAGCGCCTCACGTGTTGCGGTAGAACGTTATAAAAGTTGGGAATCCTAGATTATTCGTCATAGATACTCTAGATTTATGTTATAGGTGCGTTTGGTTCAATCATAGGAAGTGAAGTATACGGATCGGATGATACTTCTACCAACCCTTGTCTCCTCGCCCGAATACTCACGCGGATGAACCAACCTAATGAAAACCAAGTGTAACTGGACCCTAACTGTGAGTCGTTAAGTTTTAATAAGTACCGACATTTTGTGGGCCAAAAAATTCTATTATTTTTTGTGTCATAACTCCATTAGACTATGCTAACTCGATTAGTGATCCTAATAACACGTTAAATAAGGAAATGTATGCATTGCATTGCTGAATTATACTCAATGTGGGCCTAAGATCATTCATCCCAGCACATTAACCACCACTGTCGCCGCCTCTCCCCTCGCCGCCTTCGGTACATACACAAGACCGATAAAGGGGGGAAACGGTGACATACGTATATATGTATTATACTTCTCAGAATATCCTTTATTATTATTGTTACTTTTTAACTGTTTGTGGCCTGACTGAGATGAATGACGTAGAGAATATGTTTGGAGGTAAGCTAGATGTGGTACTCGTGACAGGGCGCGTTTTGCTAACGGATATTAAGGAAATTACAGGAGGCGGGCTAGTACCAAACCGTGATGCATACCACCCACCGTTAGATTTAGTCGTTTGCCCTGAACGCGGGCATGATCGTACCGCAGGCTTCATCGATCCAAGCAATGTAGAACCGCAACACGACTGGAACTTTACACGAGGCAATTACGATCTTTTATATGAGCTCATATCTAATGAGTCTTGGCTTGATGTGCTTAATGCAAAAGATGTCGATAATGCTGTTGATATTTTTTACAGCATTGTTTATGACACATTTGACTTGGCTATTCCTAGGAAAAAACGCTCTAAAAATCGATGTAGACGGTATCCCGTCTGGTTTAGCAGTGACATTATTAAAGAAGACATCACGCGTAAAGCCAATCTCCACCGGGAATGGAAAAGCACAAAAAACGTATTGGTATACCAAGAGTTTTCAAAATTGCGCACTGATATAAAGAAACGTCTGAGCAAAGCTTATGATGGCTACGTCAAGGATTTGCAAGCCAACATTAGCTCAAATCCCCGTGCATTTTGGAAGCATATAACCGATCTTAAATCAAAGGGTGGATTTGAAACCCGGCTACGTCATGACGGGCAAGAATACGGGGGCGCCGAAGCAGCAGAGGCTTTCGCCAAATACTTCTCGAGCGTTTTCTTACCTAATGCCCCCTTGCTGGACGATAGCACGGCTAATAGCGACGACAAGTCACGTTCTGCGAATTTCGTGCACATAGCCTCTATAACTTTAGAAGATGTGAAATCAGCCATTAGACGTCTGAAGGCTCAGAGTTCGGTTGGGCCTGACAAAGTCCCCGCTTATGTGATCAAAGGGTGTATCGATTCCTTTCTCGTGCCTATACATCACATATTTAACTTATCCCTTTCAACTGGCAAGTATCCTAAAGGCTGGAAGCTCAGTCGAGTTACCCCCATTCCGAAATCCAATGACACAGTAAACATAGATAATCACAGACCCATAGCTATACTTTCTTCCTTAGCAAAGCTCTTTGAATCAGTCCTGCAAAAGTTGATTTCGCCGCAATTACGGCCAAATCTATGTGACTCACAGCATGGCTTTAGGTCGAGGCGGTCAATTGATACCAACCTTTTGGCCGTCTCGAGTATGATCTCTAAACACCTCGATAGGGGTATACAAGTCGACGTTCTCTACTTCGATTTCAAAAAAGCCTTTGATCAAGTAGACAACGATGTGCTATTGAGTAAGCTGTGTTATGTGGGCTTCTCACCGCGACTTTTAAAACTGTTCGCAAGTTACATGCGAGATAGAAAACAATATGTGAAGCATGGTTGTTTCATATCATCGGATTACCCAACTCGTTCTGGTGTTAGTCAAGGCTCTATTCTCGGTCCAATTTTATTTGGGATCATGATCAACGACTTAGAGTCTGTGCTAAAGCATGCCAGATGCCTTCTTTATGCGGACGATCTGAAACTTATTTATAAAGTGTTGCGTCTAGCGGACTGTGAGGCAATGCAAGAGGACATAAACTCTGTGTTACGTTGGAGCATCAAAAACAAACTACACTTTAATGTTTCCAAATGTTGTGTTATGTCCTATAGCCGTTCTTTAAAGCCGCTACATGCTCAATACTTGCTCGGATCTGAAGTCATAGCTAGAGTAACAACTGTAAAAGATCTTGGTGTTCTTTTCGACACGCGTCTTACTTTTCATGATCACATTAAGACACTTGCTACAGATTGTTACAAAAGGCTCGGATTTATAATGAGAAATGCACGTGACTTTGACGATTCGAGAGCAATCAAAATCCTCTATATGGCTCTCGCCGAAGTAAACTTGAGGTTGCTAGCATTGTTTGGAATCCGTTTGAAAGTACTTATATCTTGCTACTTGAAAAAGTACAAAAAGCGTTCCTCAGAGTTCTATACAAGAAGGTGTTCCATCAATACCCATTCATGTATCCAACAAAGTTTTTACTGGGTACACTAGGATTTAACTCTCTTCAAGTGAGACGTAACCACAAGCTGCTTTTAACGACTTGCAATACTTTGCGTGGCCACTCAGATTGCCCCGAACTGGTAGAACAGACTGTCAGACTTGTTATCCCATTTGTTCCCAAAAATGCTCTCAGACCCCGAAACTGTAATCTCCTGGCTGTCCCGCTAACACGCACAGTAGCACACAGAAATTCCCCCATCGTTTTGGCTCTCAAACTTTTAAACGCGCTGCTGTCATCTGTACCAGAGATTGATTTGTTTGCGAGTCGATGGACGGATGTGTGTCGAATGCTCCTGAGGTATTGTGAGGCGATGGATGATTACGGGATTTCCTAACTTTTAAGTTTTATTTATATTCTTTTGAATGTTTATAAATTATACAGTGTATTGGTAATAACTGTAATGCTGTATAAATTTTGTTTGTAAATAAATAAATAAATATGTATATTCAGAATGCATCGCATACCTTTCATATCCAGTTAGAGGTTCTCTGTGTTCTGCCTATTCTTTTCCTACGGGTCAGAGGAACCGTCACTCTGCTTCGCGGGCGTTAGTTTGGCGGCTGTAACCGGCATGTAAGGATCTGTGGGAAAATTGGCTCTATGAACATGGCTTCTCTACACAATCAACCTCTCACACACAACATGATATATTTACTGTACTCGTTTACTAAGGGTGACACATCTCGCGGGCCGGAGGAGGAGTCCAGCTCAATCACTTATATACTTAGAGATATTCGCCGTCCGAAAACAGCGTACCTCGTCACATCTCGGCACAGGTATTCTGTGCGCTGCTGAGAGTGCGGGCCAAGGTCGAGGTACCAGACCTAGGTGGCCACCACATCTCGGCACAGGTATTCTGTGCGCTACTGAGAATGCGGGCCAAGGTCGGGGTACCTGACATAGGTGGCCACCACATCTCGGCACAGGTATTCTGTGCGCTGATGAGAATGCGGGGCAAGATCGAGGTATCTGACATAGGTGGCCACCACATCTCGGCACAGGTATTCTGTGCGCTGATGAGAATGCGGGGCAAGATCGAGGTATCTGACATAGGTGGCCACCCCATCTCGGCACAGGTATTCTGTGCGCTAATATGAGATACGCGCTATACAGGGATAACGCACTTCTTATGGAGTACCTTTCCGCCCATATGAGATGGTCACTTACTCTAAGAACTTTAATGGCCTCCATAGCGCACCCGCCATGACAAGCTAAAATCAATACAAAGTCAACTGTACAGAGAATCCATAAACCACTGTGAGCTTTCACCAAGAGAATTAAAATCACTTAGCTTTAGATAACTCCGGATAGCTTCAGACTCTTCACCTTCAATCACACTATCACTACTTTAAGAACTTGCACGCTTTCGCGCCACATTGGAACTGACTAGTCTACTTAACGGAAACTGATTTGATTTACTCCCTACGGCCCCCTCCAGGTGGCGCTGTTCAGTGTTGCTATAGGGAAAGGATATTTGAGTGTCAGGTTTTCGCGTCCGTCGCGACACTCCCCACAGAGGACAAAAGTATGACTACTAAAGAGCTGTGCTACTCTCTTATCTTTCCATGGCCAATCTGTAGGACACTCCTTCGCGGGTCGCGAGAGGAAATAAAAACAACATCTACGACCGATTTAGTTCACCAGACTCGAAAAGTTAATAACCGCAAATGAAAAGTGACAAATTGCAAATTGCAAACCAATTTATAAATGTAAATCTATCAAAACTCGTTTTATAATATCCGTATCGTTTACACGTTAAACTGTTAAAGGTATGGTCAATGTGAAGATGAGCTGATGTTTGTACACCTTCACCCTGATCCATAACACGAAGTTCGTCACTTATGCCGCTGGTACTTGCCCGCATCACTTAGCATTTGCCGTCCCCTAGTAATAAATTAAGTGATAAGATACAATTTCCTTTTCACCTCACCAGCTCAAACATGGCGGCTTTGCTGCGAGATAACAGTGAACAAAATGAGATTTTGTTTCGAGCGTGAGTAGAAAGTAGCTTTTTAATTTTAATTTTTTTTGACTACGAATTGTCATTTCTCAGCCACAGGTTAATTATAAAATTTGAATCATTCGAATTTTTATGCACTCTGTCTCTTTCATATCTATATGAAAAAGAGAGTGATAAAGACATATCGATTCGAAATTCGATTTTCGAATCCGACTTCGAATAAGAACACGTTCCAATCGACGAGTAGTACCAAAAAAAAAATAAAAAAAAAATACTCGAAGTTTTTATTACAAAATACTGTTTTGAACGACCGAATGTTTAAATAATTGTGTCTTTTATAGAAATCAACTAGATTATTGTTTAAATAAGTTAAGATTTTTCAACTTTATACTGTAAATACCTGTACAAATAATTTATGACTTCACTAATTTATCATAGACGCAGTTTCGAATCATATTTAAAAAAATATCGAGTTTTAATTGTTATTTTCTTTTGAATTAATTTTGTTTAGTGCTTTACGAGTAAAAATATTAATTAAACTATAAACAAAATCTCGTATAAAATAAATAAACACGTAATGTATCTGCTCAATCTTCCAATTTGATCAAATAATCACAAGCATGGTGGTCGTGAGGGACTGGTACAGTATTGAAACGTGTTATTTCAATTTATTTCGATTTTTATTTCATTTCAAGCAGCGGGTATCTATTTTCTGATTAATGATGTCATTGAAATCAGCAAAAAAGACAATACACATACCTACACCTGAATGGTAGGAAGAAAAAGTACAAACAGTCGAACCTATGTTCTCGCTGTCGAGGTGAAAAGTTGTGTGTGCTACTCGAGAGCAAAGTTTTTTGCATCTCGTGCTGTTGAGTCCCTCGCTACACTCAGGATTCTAAATTAGAATCACTCGCTACGCTCGTGATTCAAACATAGAATCCTTCGCTTGCTCGGGACTCAAAATCAGCACTCGCAACAAAAAACAACTTTGCTCTCTTGTTGCACAAATAACTATTTCGTCACTCGTACAAAATTATATTTACCCCCGTCCCTTTCTCGCACTGAATCTTACTTTTGTCATAATAAATGCTTTAAACGCTTGCGACTTCATTAGCGTCAATAGAGTAACAAGGGAATCGGAGTGTCATGATCATGATACGTCACTGGGAACAAACGGTTCGTCGGAACCAAACCAACCAATCATAGCCGTGATGACGTCAGCCACGTCGCCCACTGTGCCGTAACGACGAACTATATTTTAACACAATAACTATCCACTGTAATTGTCATCAATTTCACAGGGTTATTTTATTCCAGTCATTTGGCTAGGTAATACTTTATTCCTCCCAAAGGCGTAGATAAGGACCAATATTTATCAAAGGGAAGACACCGACTTGATGTGAAAAGTAATTTACATTGTATGTGTACTCGTATATACGAGTATGTATAAGGTATATCGTCATAAGACCCGCACCTCATGAGGGAAAATTGTCACATGAGACATGACTAAAAAGTCTCAAAGGTAGAAGTAAACTAGGAATACTTCAAGCAGGGACATGTTAAAAGGCAAATTATATAAAGGAACATAAATAGGTCAAATACTACTTACTCGTTACTACCACATTGTTATGAATAAATTGAATACACTGTGTGTGCCTGTGTGCCACCGTCAGGTAACATTCTATATCACTGATAATTAATTTCTTATCCAATATCAAGTATTACTTAGCTCCAGGTGTTTCCTTCATGATAGGTACCTACTCAACGTTCAGTTTAATTAGAAAAGGCGTAACAACTAATTCAATATCCTCGTTTTCATCAAATAATTACAATTATGTTGGGAACAAGTCTTAGAATGTTTGACCGAGAATGGACGACTCCGCGGCCACCCCACGTGGCTATGACACACTTCAATTTCTTTAAAGTCTTATAACATTATTATTATTATTATAAGACCCATAGCGCAACAAGGGTAAGGTTTAGTTTAGTCTTTTCCCTTATTTCCACAATTTCTCAATGTTAACTGAAAGGTGACTCTTAGAAGAATAGTTCGTATCTGTGTTATTGGTTTGTGTACAACAATAAAGTCCTATAATAATAGCGTCAACCATTAATATACAAATACCACTCTACTGCAAGGACACAAATACATTAAGAACGGAAGTAATAGCTCGAGTTCTTAATCCAAACCCCGAATTCGGAGTCGAAACTCGGAACTCCGATTCATAACCCGAAACTCGAAACTCAAACTATGAAACTCCAAATTCGGAACCATCAGATACTTGAAATTCGAAGCTAAATTAATTCACGAAACTAACTCCGACCTTGATATTCGGAGTATAAAACATGAAACTCGAAATTAGATAGGTACTCGAAATTCGAGACACGAAGTAAATTTAAAAGTGAGGACAGTAAAAGTAAGGTAGATTAAGTAACATTAAGATTCATTAGTTGAAACTGATGATAGGGTCGATGATCGCGACTAAAGGGTTGGTCATCGCTACCGTTGAATTCTCCACTTTGGTCCGGGTATCTTGTTAGAAAATTATTAACTGACCCAGCTGAGCCGAGTGAACCCGGCGTTTTCCCACAACATTCATATCGATGTCTTAAAGCACAATCGCATCAACTTTTCTATGGGATGAAAATCTCACCGAGGCATCGATATAAGTTTCCTCAATGCATTAAGCAACTACAAAAAATAAGAGGTCATACCTACTTATACTCAACTACAATTCACTATATTTTTTACCAGATTCTATCCTCGGGCCGCTTTTATTTTCAATATATCGATGAATAGCGCAATAACCTCCTTTTGCGAGGAGAATCGAGTATATATGTAGATGACACTTGTATATTGTACTCCGAATACTATAATAAATGAACTGTAAAACGACACTAAAAGCATGAAATGATCTCAATGTGTAACATGATTGGGTTTACAAGCAACCTACCCTCTATAAACGTGCTCAAGAGTTCGAGACAAACTATCGATATTCAGACGGTAATTCACTCAAAGGTAAGGAAACAAATACCGGAATGCCATTCGTATCTAATAAAATGCGAATAAAGAATCACCAAGAGAAGTATTTAGGAATGGTGCTGGATAGTGAATTAGAATGGAAACTAAGTATACCTAGACTATCATCGTCATGTAGAAGTCTGTATGACACTACGCAATGTTTGTTCGCCAAATGAGACATACATTCATAACCGACTTGTAGTCTTATCCTAACCGCCTTACAGAGCCTTTCACAATCCGAACAAAAATTATTGACGGAGTCGCTGTCGCCGGACACGACGAGGAAGCCTATATATACCTATATATTGTATATATATATATATATATGTGCTAATGAAACAACGCTCAGAAATCTACAAATCGCTCAAAACAAAACTATAAACCATATTACCCAAATACGGTTTAAAAACCAAAGTGAAATGGGAATACACTCATTATGTAACGCTAACAATCTGTCCCTTCAACCAGCGTACTAGATTTGATCAGAAACACAGGATTTCAAAGGAGCACTTTATTCTACTCTCCAGCCAATTACCGTAGCAAATCCTCGAATGTAAAATCTTATAAGTACGAAAACTGAGAGACTATGTAATATATTAATAACGTTTATCCGGCACTAGGAATTCGGTATTTGTAGACAAAGGATATTATGCGTTTTACTTTATAATGTCTTTTAAATATACGAAGTCTTGTAAATGTAAATGAGGGGATTTTGGTTTTCCACCGTACACATAAATCTCTCTGCTTACCCAAAATTTACTTTGCTTACTTATTGTTATGTCGCATTATTCAGCAATGTTGTGGTACCAAAGTGTTGATCTTGCTGGTATATTAAATAATTACTGGACAACCTATCATAACCTTGTATCGCACGGTGTTCACTGATCATAGGCAATAAATTGTCATTAAATTAAATATAGGCATAATTCCTTTGAGAAAAGTAAAGGTCTTTAACTATATTATATCTCGTAGCTATCAAATAGTCTCATAGGAAAGTTGTTACATGGACAGGAAAAGGACATTTTCAAATCTATCTTCCATCTAGGAAATTTATAATTTGAATCTTTAAATGATTTTGAAAATTTCGATTACCGTTACATATTTCATTTGTTTTACGGGGTTTCTTAGTTACTTTCTAGTTTGTGCATTAGGTACTCGTTGTTTACCATCCCTTTAACATAACACACCGCTATGGTCTTCTATGGTCAACAGAACCTAATGACGGAATAACGGAACGTAATGTTTAGACTTAATAAATACTCCTTATAGTATTTATAATATTCATATAAAAAATAAAATAATATTCATATATTGTCCTTTAATTGAAATTAAGTCATCGATCTAACTAACAAATAAAATTAGTCTATTGCGAGTTTATGAAAACGTAATCACATTCGCTACCGCGTAGCCTACGGGCTACGCTCGTAGCCGATAACATGGGAAAAAACCGTACGTATCGAAAACTTACTACGAGCAGAGCGCCCGGCTACCGGGTTGTTGGTGTCGAAAGTGTTAACCGGAACTATCCGCTATGATACACGATAACACGATTCTTCATGTGGGTGCGTGGGAGTCTTGTTGTATTCCTTAGTTTCAATGTTACTTGTTACTTATTCACTCTAAGGCATCCTTTTATACATAATCACTTCTCACCATCAACTACCTAATTTAAACGAGCCAAGAATCATGCAGTGTTCAATGTTGTATGAAAACATCTTATTATGAATATACGCATTCCGAGGTTTCGCGACTCGCGACTACATAGTAGTAGCTCAATCTTATCTAGAAGTTCCTATAGGACTTCATCGTGGGACAAAGGCACGTCCAAGTTTCTCAATTTGCTGTTTGCCACTGTTTATTTTAAGGGTAGGCTACCTTTTACGCATTTGTATTTTATGCGTTGAGTTTGACGGCGCATCGAGAGAATTAGCTCGATGGCGCTAGTATCGCCTCTTGATTTTTGAATGACCAAACTCTTTACTACGTAATACCGAACTCTGAGGATGTGGCCATATAGGACGGGATTGACAGCTGTCGTTTGGTGGCTGTTCTTCCATGTCGAGCTAGCGCCTCACGTGTTGCGGTAGAACGTTATAAAAGTTGGGAATCCTAGATTATTCGTCATAGATACTCTAGATTTAAGTTACAGGTGCGTTTGGTTCAATCATAGGAAGTGAAGTATACGGATCGGATGATACTTCTACCAACCCTTGTCTCCTCGCCCGAATACTCACGCGGATGAACCAACCTAATGAAAACCAAGTGTAACTGGACCCTAACTGTGAGTCGTTATCAGAAGTGGGATCTGAGGGCTTGATCATGAGGGGACAAGTGGAAACACCATCGGCATCATGAGGACGGATAGCGGAAATGCGATATTTTTTTGGTAATATGGGAGCATGGCTCTCTCAGTTGATTGTGGCAACACATAATACACCTACGAGTCTTGCATACACAAATCTTATCAAGTGTGATCCTGATCAAGGTAAAGCTGGTTCAGATGTAGGGTTTGTGCAAGGTAACCGATATTGTAGTGAATAGCCAAATAGAGGTGTGTAGATTCCGAAGGAACCTTGTTTTCAAATATCTACGTCATTCGTATTCATGCTGTACACTTTCTTAACGATCTTCATGGTAGAGCAGTTTGAGTTTATAGATCCACTACACGAAATGAGTAATAACTAACTCGATTCTTTTGATTTGAGTTTTGCGCATGTCTAACCACAAGCTTACAGATTACCGGCTAGCACATCTTACAAAGTCTTTGTTTGTCGCGTGCCTCAACATCTCCTATCCTGTTCGCACGGTATTGTCAAAACGAGATTGCTAATGTTTTTCGTTCGACCAAGAGGTACCTATCAGAGTTGTGCTAGAAGTGCTGAGTTGTCACCAGTCCTAACGAACGCTCTAAAGAGCCGCACTGCTAAGTAGTACTAAACTTAACATGGCATATAATAAAATAAACTTGGCTTACACAATCTTATTGTAAAATGATAATTGATAATGCAAATTACTTTGACCAAGTCTTTGAGTTTCAAGTTCGAGACTTCGCAAGAAGCTATGCGTCTGTGGAACTTTATGAAGCTTTCTGAAAGTACAGATTATTGCCGTGTAAATTGTGTATTATCTAAGAAAATTTCATTTATTCGCAGATAATTGATTTTTGCATGTAGTTTTGACGAGATTTTATAGCATCATGACTGAAGACGCAACAACGACGAAGATGACAAGACCAACGAAAATGGAACCAAGGCACATCAGTACCAGTTGCAGTGATGGTGTGAAGAAGCTAGCCACGTGCAAGGATGTCCAAATCGACAAGAATCGAAACGAGAGGTCAACATTATCTGGTGAGGTCATTACGTTCATTTTTGGTAGCAGCTTGTGATCCTTTTCAAGGAGAGGTGGTTCTCCTCACCACTCCAATTTGGTATAGAATACCTACTACTACCGGTTATCATTTCTGTGGACAGGCAGCCTATAGATGTGATATTTTAAAAGTGAGAGTGAATAAGCACTATCTGGGTAAGCATGTTCCATTGTCGTCTTCAACGTCACTAATCAACTTGTGAGATTGAAGCTATATGGTGATGGTATAGGACCTACTATACCTATACCTATAACGTAAAAAAAAAAATATAGAACGTAATTAATCAGTGTCCTTAGTGGGGGTAACATTAGGTGGTAGCAATTAGGGTGGAATCGGAAAGGTGCCTGAGCGGTGACCATGTGCTGGAGGACGACACGTGGAAAAGTTCTTCTGCAGGTTGGACTGACGATATTGTAAAGGGTGCAGGATCTCGTTGTATGCGAGTATCGCGGGGCCATATCGGGAAAGTATTTGCTTAGCATTGGCTGAAATGATAATAATGATGAAGATCATGCTAAACATCAGGTGGACAGATCACCTCTTCATTACTGTCTTTGCTATTTAAGATTCCGGAAACCATTACAATAGATAAAGGTATTCTTGAATTACGTATTTACGTCATAATTAAACAATACGATCAGCATTTTACCGTTTCATTGATGACGGCAAGTCATTATAGCTTTCGAAGCTAAAGTTGATTTAACTCTTTTTCTTTTGAAAGCAACTGTTCCCTATATGCGTAAAACTGACAGCACGCCGAACACCCGGTACAAAGCTGTTTATTTTATAGTTTCATGGTACCTAGTCGGTATAATTTAGAATCTAATCAGCAAACAGACAAATCACTACTACCCGAAGGTACCTATTGCTCATGCATACTTTGATTTACGTAGTGAAATTCTATTCAGAAATGTAAAATTTAACTAGACAAATTCGTGGTTGCCCATTGCTTCACGTCGTATCGATTCCTAATTAGGAATATTTAGGACTCTAATGTATCATGTAGCTTTGGGTTATGATAAGACCCTGGGCACCATGTATTTTGAACAATTATGGTTTCCATTACGCGGAAAACTAACATAACTTTGTCGGTAACTGTATGATCAAAAATATGATATGCATCGTGCACAGCTTTGAACGGTGGAGTGGAGCCTAGCAATTGAGATGATAATTTTATCCCTTAACCCTTCGGACGCCATTGACAGATATATCCAATATCCATCAAGGCGTGTAGAGCGATATCAACCTATATGCCTCATAGAGTTCAATGTCGCGATTCGCATTGCAATATAATGACGTGCGTGTGAATGACAGATTTTGTATTTGACAAACTGTGAAAAGGTTAAAGCAGGTTAAATGGTGTTGAGGTTTTGCTCGAGTTACTACTTACTTAACAGATAAACAGGAGGCCAAGACGGCGGTTTATGATAAAATAGTGACAATGATACTCTCGGTGTCGAGTGAACCATCAATGTGTGAAGATCTGACGAGTAGTTCTGAATAGTTTCTGGTTCCAAATATAAAGAGCGGTAAGTTTACCTTCCTTTTAAAAAAAAAAAAAGAATAGCGATCTAACAAATCTACACTTTTAAAATCATTGTTATAGAGAATCCTTGTTAGCCTTCTAATGAGCAGTTATGGAAGTAAGTAGGAAGGATCCTTTGTAGGTGTTGCTACTTGTGATGGCAGAAAAGAGAGAGAGTGCTTTTACATGGTCTGTTTGTAATGGTGAATGATGACTGGTTGACGTGAGTTTATCGGCTAGATCTGCATCGCGACCTTGTACTGAAGGCTGGTCAGAAGGGACTGCAGGTACCCGGTCTATGCTTTATGGAAGTGTATATGGAAGGTGGCTAGTCGGATGGGCTACAGGCGCCCGGTCTACGCCGCACCACAAGCAAGAGCAGGCTGATCCAAAGGGCCTAGCGCGCCCGGTTCACGCCATGATTTGAGGATACGCTGGTCGAAAGGGCCTTAGGCGCCCGGTCCACGCCATTGCTGTGACTTTTACTGCAGTGTGAGCCTGATTGGTTGATTATAGCTAATGCTGCGAATGTTACATTTTAGTAAATGTGAAAAATGCTTGAAATGGGATGTCAAACTGTGGGATACAATACTAATTGACAGATGTCATGGCAGAAGGGGAGCTATTCTGAACTATGAAGTTCGGAGTTCCTGTGTTGCCGTTTAGCTTAGGTACTCAAACATGGGATGGCATGGAGGCAAGAGGGTTTTGGGTCTGCACTTTGAATAGGTATTGAATGGGTGCAGGTGCGGATTGTAGGTACGTGGTATCGAGCCATCTGCTAGATGCGTTAGTGAAATAGTATGCGCTTCAAGAAAATGAAATTATGAAATTTGCCTAAAAGCAAAAGATTGCTTACATGTTGCGAGATATAGAAAAATGAGACAGGCAACTATTTGGCAACGCTGGACGCAGACAACATATTGGTCAGGAAGGGTCGAGCTTGCTTAGTTTGAAATCATGTCGTTCTTTTTAGATACTCTTTGTAAAGGTCTAATCACACGAGGGCGTGTGACTGTCAGGGTTGGCCGTGACGGCGCATCGAGAGAATTAGCTCGATGGCGCTAGTATCGCCTCTTGATTTTTGAATGACCAAACTCTTTACTACGTAATACCGAACTCTGAGGATGTGGCCATATAGGACGGGATTGACAGCTGTCGTTTGGTGGCTGTTCTTCCATGTCGAGCTAGCGCCTCACGTGTTGCGGTAGAACGTTATAAAAGTTGGGAATCCTAGATTATTCGTCATAGATACTCTAGATTTATGTTATAGGTGCGTTTGGTTCAATCATAGGAAGTGAAGTATACGGATCGGATGATACTTCTACCAACCCTTGTCTCCTCGCCCGAATACTCACGCGGATGAACCAACCTAATGAAAACCAAGTGTAACTGGACCCTAACTGTGAGTCGTTAAGTTTTAATAAGTACCGACATTTTGTGGGCCAAAAAATTCTATTATTTTTTGTGTCATAACTCCATTAGACTATGCTAACTCGATTAGTGATCCTAATAACACGTTAAATAAGGAAATGTATGCATTGCATTGCTGAATTATACTCAATGTGGGCCTAAGATCATTCATCCCAGCACATTAACCACCACTGTCGCCGCCTCTCCCCTCGCCGCCTTCGGTACATACACAAGACCGATAAAGGGGGGAAACGGTGACATACGTATATATGTATTATACTTCTCAGAATATCCTTTATTATTATTGTTACTTTTTAACTGTTTGTGGCCTGACTGAGATGAATGACGTAGAGAATATGTTTGGAGGTAAGCTAGATGTGGTACTCGTGACAGGGCGCGTTTTGCTAACGGATATTAAGGAAATTACAGGAGGCGGGCTAGTACCAAACCGTGATGCATACCACCCACCGTTAGATTTAGTCGTTTGCCCTGAACGCGGGCATGATCGTACCGCAGGCTTCATCGATCCAAGCAATGTAGAACCGCAACACGACTGGAACTTTACACGAGGCAATTACGATCTTTTATATGAGCTCATATCTAATGAGTCTTGGCTTGATGTGCTTAATGCAAAAGATGTCGATAATGCTGTTGATATTTTTTACAGCATTGTTTATGACACATTTGACTTGGCTATTCCTAGGAAAAAACGCTCTAAAAATCGATGTAGACGGTATCCCGTCTGGTTTAGCAGTGACATTATTAAAGAAGACATCACGCGTAAAGCCAATCTCCACCGGGAATGGAAAAGCACAAAAAACGTATTGGTATACCAAGAGTTTTCAAAATTGCGCACTGATATAAAGAAACGTCTGAGCAAAGCTTATGATGGCTACGTCAAGGATTTGCAAGCCAACATTAGCTCAAATCCCCGTGCATTTTGGAAGCATATAACCGATCTTAAATCAAAGGGTGGATTTGAAACCCGGCTACGTCATGACGGGCAAGAATACGGGGGCGCCGAAGCAGCAGAGGCTTTCGCCAAATACTTCTCGAGCGTTTTCTTACCTAATGCCCCCTTGCTGGACGATAGCACGGCTAATAGCGACGACAAGTCACGTTCTGCGAATTTCGTGCACATAGCCTCTATAACTTTAGAAGATGTGAAATCAGCCATTAGACGTCTGAAGGCTCAGAGTTCGGTTGGGCCTGACAAAGTCCCCGCTTATGTGATCAAAGGGTGTATCGATTCCTTTCTCGTGCCTATACATCACATATTTAACTTATCCCTTTCAACTGGCAAGTATCCTAAAGGCTGGAAGCTCAGTCGAGTTACCCCCATTCCGAAATCCAATGACACAGTAAACATAGATAATCACAGACCCATAGCTATACTTTCTTCCTTAGCAAAGCTCTTTGAATCAGTCCTGCAAAAGTTGATTTCGCCGCAATTACGGCCAAATCTATGTGACTCACAGCATGGCTTTAGGTCGAGGCGGTCAATTGATACCAACCTTTTGGCCGTCTCGAGTATGATCTCTAAACACCTCGATAGGGGTATACAAGTCGACGTTCTCTACTTCGATTTCAAAAAAGCCTTTGATCAAGTAGACAACGATGTGCTATTGAGTAAGCTGTGTTATGTGGGCTTCTCACCGCGACTTTTAAAACTGTTCGCAAGTTACATGCGAGATAGAAAACAATATGTGAAGCATGGTTGTTTCATATCATCGGATTACCCAACTCGTTCTGGTGTTAGTCAAGGCTCTATTCTCGGTCCAATTTTATTTGGGATCATGATCAACGACTTAGAGTCTGTGCTAAAGCATGCCAGATGCCTTCTTTATGCGGACGATCTGAAACTTATTTATAAAGTGTTGCGTCTAGCGGACTGTGAGGCAATGCAAGAGGACATAAACTCTGTGTTACGTTGGAGCATCAAAAACAAACTACACTTTAATGTTTCCAAATGTTGTGTTATGTCCTATAGCCGTTCTTTAAAGCCGCTACATGCTCAATACTTGCTCGGATCTGAAGTCATAGCTAGAGTAACAACTGTAAAAGATCTTGGTGTTCTTTTCGACACGCGTCTTACTTTTCATGATCACATTAAGACACTTGCTACAGATTGTTACAAAAGGCTCGGATTTATAATGAGAAATGCACGTGACTTTGACGATTCGAGAGCAATCAAAATCCTCTATATGGCTCTCGCCGAAGTAAACTTGAGGTTGCTAGCATTGTTTGGAATCCGTTTGAAAGTACTTATATCTTGCTACTTGAAAAAGTACAAAAAGCGTTCCTCAGAGTTCTATACAAGAAGGTGTTCCATCAATACCCATTCATGTATCCAACAAAGTTTTTACTGGGTACACTAGGATTTAACTCTCTTCAAGTGAGACGTAACCACAAGCTGCTTTTAACGACTTGCAATACTTTGCGTGGCCACTCAGATTGCCCCGAACTGGTAGAACAGACTGTCAGACTTGTTATCCCATTTGTTCCCAAAAATGCTCTCAGACCCCGAAACTGTAATCTCCTGGCTGTCCCGCTAACACGCACAGTAGCACACAGAAATTCCCCCATCGTTTTGGCTCTCAAACTTTTAAACGCGCTGCTGTCATCTGTACCAGAGATTGATTTGTTTGCGAGTCGATGGACGGATGTGTGTCGAATGCTCCTGAGGTATTGTGAGGCGATGGATGATTACGGGATTTCCTAACTTTTAAGTTTTATTTATATTCTTTTGAATGTTTATAAATTATACAGTGTATTGGTAATAACTGTAATGCTGTATAAATTTTGTTTGTAAATAAATAAATAAATATGTATATTCAGAATGCATCGCATACCTTTCATATCCAGTTAGAGGTTCTCTGTGTTCTGCCTATTCTTTTCCTACGGGTCAGAGGAACCGTCACTCTGCTTCGCGGGCGTTAGTTTGGCGGCTGTAACCGGCATGTAAGGATCTGTGGGAAAATTGGCTCTATGAACATGGCTTCTCTACACAATCAACCTCTCACACACAACATGATATATTTACTGTACTCGTTTACTAAGGGTGACACATCTCGCGGGCCGGAGGAGGAGTCCAGCTCAATCACTTATATACTTAGAGATATTCGCCGTCCGAAAACAGCGTACCTCGTCACATCTCGGCACAGGTATTCTGTGCGCTGCTGAGAGTGCGGGCCAAGGTCGAGGTACCAGACCTAGGTGGCCACCACATCTCGGCACAGGTATTCTGTGCGCTACTGAGAATGCGGGCCAAGGTCGGGGTACCTGACATAGGTGGCCACCACATCTCGGCACAGGTATTCTGTGCGCTGATGAGAATGCGGGGCAAGATCGAGGTATCTGACATAGGTGGCCACCACATCTCGGCACAGGTATTCTGTGCGCTGATGAGAATGCGGGGCAAGATCGAGGTATCTGACATAGGTGGCCACCCCATCTCGGCACAGGTATTCTGTGCGCTAATATGAGATACGCGCTATACAGGGATAACGCACTTCTTATGGAGTACCTTTCCGCCCATATGAGATGGTCACTTACTCTAAGAACTTTAATGGCCTCCATAGCGCACCCGCCATGACAAGCTAAAATCAATACAAAGTCAACTGTACAGAGAATCCATAAACCACTGTGAGCTTTCACCAAGAGAATTAAAATCACTTAGCTTTAGATAACTCCGGATAGCTTCAGACTCTTCACCTTCAATCACACTATCACTACTTTAAGAACTTGCACGCTTTCGCGCCACATTGGAACTGACTAGTCTACTTAACGGAAACTGATTTGATTTACTCCCTACGGCCCCCTCCAGGTGGCGCTGTTCAGTGTTGCTATAGGGAAAGGATATTTGAGTGTCAGGTTTTCGCGTCCGTCGCGACACTCCCCACAGAGGACAAAAGTATGACTACTAAAGAGCTGTGCTACTCTCTTATCTTTCCATGGCCAATCTGTAGGACACTCCTTCGCGGGTCGCGAGAGGAAATAAAAACAACATCTACGACCGATTTAGTTCACCAGACTCGAAAAGTTAATAACCGCAAATGAAAAGTGACAAATTGCAAATTGCAAACCAATTTATAAATGTAAATCTATCAAAACTCGTTTTATAATATCCGTATCGTTTACACGTTAAACTGTTAAAGGTATGGTCAATGTGAAGATGAGCTGATGTTTGTACACCTTCACCCTGATCCATAACACGAAGTTCGTCACTTATGCCGCTGGTACTTGCCCGCATCACTTAGCATTTGCCGTCCCCTAGTAATAAATTAAGTGATAAGATACAATTTCCTTTTCACCTCACCAGCTCAAACATGGCGGCTTTGCTGCGAGATAACAGTGAACAAAATGAGATTTTGTTTCGAGCGTGAGTAGAAAGTAGCTTTTTAATTTTAATTTTTTTTGACTACGAATTGTCATTTCTCAGCCACAGGTTAATTATAAAATTTGAATCATTCGAATTTTTATGCACTCTGTCTCTTTCATATCTATATGAAAAAGAGAGTGATAAAGACATATCGATTCGAAATTCGATTTTCGAATCCGACTTCGAATAAGAACACGTTCCAATCGACGAGTAGTACCAAAAAAAAAATAAAAAAAAAATACTCGAAGTTTTTATTACAAAATACTGTTTTGAACGACCGAATGTTTAAATAATTGTGTCTTTTATAGAAATCAACTAGATTATTGTTTAAATAAGTTAAGATTTTTCAACTTTATACTGTAAATACCTGTACAAATAATTTATGACTTCACTAATTTATCATAGACGCAGTTTCGAATCATATTTAAAAAAATATCGAGTTTTAATTGTTATTTTCTTTTGAATTAATTTTGTTTAGTGCTTTACGAGTAAAAATATTAATTAAACTATAAACAAAATCTCGTATAAAATAAATAAACACGTAATGTATCTGCTCAATCTTCCAATTTGATCAAATAATCACAAGCATGGTGGTCGTGAGGGACTGGTACAGTATTGAAACGTGTTATTTCAATTTATTTCGATTTTTATTTCATTTCAAGCAGCGGGTATCTATTTTCTGATTAATGATGTCATTGAAATCAGCAAAAAAGACAATACACATACCTACACCTGAATGGTAGGAAGAAAAAGTACAAACAGTCGAACCTATGTTCTCGCTGTCGAGGTGAAAAGTTGTGTGTGCTACTCGAGAGCAAAGTTTTTTGCATCTCGTGCTGTTGAGTCCCTCGCTACACTCAGGATTCTAAATTAGAATCACTCGCTACGCTCGTGATTCAAACATAGAATCCTTCGCTTGCTCGGGACTCAAAATCAGCACTCGCAACAAAAAACAACTTTGCTCTCTTGTTGCACAAATAACTATTTCGTCACTCGTACAAAATTATATTTACCCCCGTCCCTTTCTCGCACTGAATCTTACTTTTGTCATAATAAATGCTTTAAACGCTTGCGACTTCATTAGCGTCAATAGAGTAACAAGGGAATCGGAGTGTCATGATCATGATACGTCACTGGGAACAAACGGTTCGTCGGAACCAAACCAACCAATCATAGCCGTGATGACGTCAGCCACGTCGCCCACTGTGCCGTAACGACGAACTATATTTTAACACAATAACTATCCACTGTAATTGTCATCAATTTCACAGGGTTATTTTATTCCAGTCATTTGGCTAGGTAATACTTTATTCCTCCCAAAGGCGTAGATAAGGACCAATATTTATCAAAGGGAAGACACCGACTTGATGTGAAAAGTAATTTACATTGTATGTGTACTCGTATATACGAGTATGTATAAGGTATATCGTCATAAGACCCGCACCTCATGAGGGAAAATTGTCACATGAGACATGACTAAAAAGTCTCAAAGGTAGAAGTAAACTAGGAATACTTCAAGCAGGGACATGTTAAAAGGCAAATTATATAAAGGAACATAAATAGGTCAAATACTACTTACTCGTTACTACCACATTGTTATGAATAAATTGAATACACTGTGTGTGCCTGTGTGCCACCGTCAGGTAACATTCTATATCACTGATAATTAATTTCTTATCCAATATCAAGTATTACTTAGCTCCAGGTGTTTCCTTCATGATAGGTACCTACTCAACGTTCAGTTTAATTAGAAAAGGCGTAACAACTAATTCAATATCCTCGTTTTCATCAAATAATTACAATTATGTTGGGAACAAGTCTTAGAATGTTTGACCGAGAATGGACGACTCCGCGGCCACCCCACGTGGCTATGACACACTTCAATTTCTTTAAAGTCTTATAACATTATTATTATTATTATAAGACCCATAGCGCAACAAGGGTAAGGTTTAGTTTAGTCTTTTCCCTTATTTCCACAATTTCTCAATGTTAACTGAAAGGTGACTCTTAGAAGAATAGTTCGTATCTGTGTTATTGGTTTGTGTACAACAATAAAGTCCTATAATAATAGCGTCAACCATTAATATACAAATACCACTCTACTGCAAGGACACAAATACATTAAGAACGGAAGTAATAGCTCGAGTTCTTAATCCAAACCCCGAATTCGGAGTCGAAACTCGGAACTCCGATTCATAACCCGAAACTCGAAACTCAAACTATGAAACTCCAAATTCGGAACCATCAGATACTTGAAATTCGAAGCTAAATTAATTCACGAAACTAACTCCGACCTTGATATTCGGAGTATAAAACATGAAACTCGAAATTAGATAGGTACTCGAAATTCGAGACACGAAGTAAATTTAAAAGTGAGGACAGTAAAAGTAAGGTAGATTAAGTAACATTAAGATTCATTAGTTGAAACTGATGATAGGGTCGATGATCGCGACTAAAGGGTTGGTCATCGCTACCGTTGAATTCTCCACTTTGGTCCGGGTATCTTGTTAGAAAATTATTAACTGACCCAGCTGAGCCGAGTGAACCCGGCGTTTTCCCACAACATTCATATCGATGTCTTAAAGCACAATCGCATCAACTTTTCTATGGGATGAAAATCTCACCGAGGCATCGATATAAGTTTCCTCAATGCATTAAGCAACTACAAAAAATAAGAGGTCATACCTACTTATACTCAACTACAATTCACTATATTTTTTACCAGATTCTATCCTCGGGCCGCTTTTATTTTCAATATATCGATGAATAGCGCAATAACCTCCTTTTGCGAGGAGAATCGAGTATATATGTAGATGACACTTGTATATTGTACTCCGAATACTATAATAAATGAACTGTAAAACGACACTAAAAGCATGAAATGATCTCAATGTGTAACATGATTGGGTTTACAAGCAACCTACCCTCTATAAACGTGCTCAAGAGTTCGAGACAAACTATCGATATTCAGACGGTAATTCACTCAAAGGTAAGGAAACAAATACCGGAATGCCATTCGTATCTAATAAAATGCGAATAAAGAATCACCCCAAGAGAAGTATTTAGGAATGGTGCTGGATAGTGAATTAGAATGGAAACTAAGTATACCTAGACTATCATCGTCATGTAGAAGTCTGTATGACACTACGCAATGTTTGTTCGCCAAATGAGACATACATTCATAACCGACTTGTAGTCTTATCCTAACCGCCTTACAGAGCCTTTCACAATCCGAACAAAAATTATTGACGGAGTCGCTGTCGCCGGACACGACGAGGAAGCCTATATATACCTATATATTGTATATATATATATATATATATGTGCTAATGAAACAACGCTCAGAAATCTACAAATCGCTCAAAACAAAACTATAAACCATATTACCCAAATACGGTTTAAAAACCAAAGTGAAATGGGAATACACTCATTATGTAACGCTAACAATCTGTCCCTTCAACCAGCGTACTAGATTTGATCAGAAACACAGGATTTCAAAGGAGCACTTTATTCTACTCTCCAGCCAATTACCGTAGCAAATCCTCGAATGTAAAATCTTATAAGTACGAAAACTGAGAGACTATGTAATATATTAATAACGTTTATCCGGCACTAGGAATTCGGTATTTGTAGACAAAGGATATTATGCGTTTTACTTTATAATGTCTTTTAAATATACGAAGTCTTGTAAATGTAAATGAGGGGATTTTGGTTTTCCACCGTACACATAAATCTCTCTGCTTACCCAGAATTTACTTTGCTTACTTATTGTTATGTCGCATTATTCAGCAATGTTGTGGTACCAAAGTGTTGATCTTGCTGGTATATTAAATAATTACTGGACAACCTATCATAACCTTGTATCGCACGGTGTTCACTGATCATAGGCAATAAATTGTCATTAAATTAAATATAGGCATAATTCCTTTGAGAAAAGTAAAGGTCTTTAACTATATTATATCTCGTAGCTATCAAATAGTCTCATAGGAAAGTTGTTACATGGACAGGCAAAGGATATTTTCAAATCTATCTTCCATCTAGGAAATTTATAATTTGAATCTTTAAATGATTTTGAAAATTTCGATTACCGTTACATATTTCATTTGTTTTACGGGGTTTCTTAGTTACTTTCTAGTTTGTGCATTAGGTACTCGTTGTTTACCATCCCTTTAACATAACACACCGCTATGGTCTTCTATGGTCAACAGAACCTAATGACGGAATAACGGAACGTAATGTTTAGACTTAATAAATACTCCTTATAGTATTTATAATATTCATATAAAAAATAAAATAATATTCATATATTGTCCTTTAATTGAAATTAAGTCATCGATCTAACTAACAAATAAAATTAGTCTATTGCGAGTTTATGAAAACGTAATCACATTCGCTACCGCGTAGCCTACGGGCTACGCTCGTAGCCGATAACATGGGAAAAAACCGTACGTATCGAAAACTTACTACGAGCAGAGCGCCCGGCTACCGGGTTGTTGGTGTCGAAAGTGTTAACCGGAACTATCCGCTATGATACACGATAACACGATTCTTCATGTGGGTGCGTGGGAGTCTTGTTGTATTCCTTAGTTTCAATGTTACTTGTTACTTATTCACTCTAAGGCATCCTTTTATACATAATCACTTCTCACCATCAACTACCTAATTTAAACGAGCCAAGAATCATGCAGTGTTCAATGTTGTATGAAAACATCTTATTATGAATATACGCATTCCGAGGTTTCGCGACTCGCGACTACATAGTAGTAGCTCAATCTTATCTAGAAGTTCCTATAGGACTTCATCGTGGGACAAAGGCACGTCCAAGTTTCTCAATTTGCTGTTTGCCACTGTTTATTTTAAGGGTAGGCTACCTTTTACGCATTTGTATTTTATGCGTTGAGTTTGACGGCGCATCGAGAGAATTAGCTCGATGGCGCTAGTATCGCCTCTTGATTTTTGAATGACCAAACTCTTTACTACGTAATACCGAACTCTGAGGATGTGGCCATATAGGACGGGATTGACAGCTGTCGTTTGGTGGCTGTTCTTCCATGTCGAGCTAGCGCCTCACGTGTTGCGGTACAACGTTATAAAAGTTGGGAATCCTAGATTATTCGTCATAGATACTCTAGATTTATGTTACAGGTGCGTTTGGTTCAATCATAGGAAGTGAAGTATACGGATCGGATGATACTTCTACCAACCCTTGTCTCCTCGCCCGAATACTCACGCGGATGAACCAACCTAATGAAAACCAAGTGTAACTGGACCCTAACTGTGAGTCGTTATCAGAAGTGGGATCTGAGGGCTTGATCATGAGGGGACAAGTGGAAACACCATCGGCATCATGAGGACGGATAGCGGAAATGCGATATTTTTTTGGTAATATGGGAGCATGGCTCTCTCAGTTGATTGTGGCAACACATAATACACCTACGAGTCTTGCATACACAAATCTTATCAAGTGTGATCCTGATCAAGGTAAAGCTGGTTCAGATGTAGGGTTTGTGCAAGGTAACCGATATTGTAGTGAATAGCCAAATAGAGGTGTGTAGATTCCGAAGGAACCTTGTTTTCAAATATCTACGTCATTCGTATTCATGCTGTACACTTTCTTAACGATCTTCATGGTAGAGCAGTTTGAGTTTATAGATCCACTACACGAAATGAGTAATAACTAACTCGATTCTTTTGATTTGAGTTTTGCGCATGTCTAACCACAAGCTTACAGATTACCGGCTAGCACATCTTACAAAGTCTTTGTTTGTCGCGTGCCTCAACATCTCCTATCCTGTTCGCACGGTATTGTCAAAACGAGATTGCTAATGTTTTTCGTTCGACCAAGAGGTACCTATCAGAGTTGTGCTAGAAGTGCTGAGTTGTCACCAGTCCTAACGAACGCTCTAAAGAGCCGCACTGCTAAGTAGTACTAAACTTAACATGGCATATAATAAAATAAACTTGGCTTACACAATCTTATTGTAAAATGATAATTGATAATGCAAATTACTTTGACCAAGTCTTTGAGTTTCAAGTTCGAGACTTCGCAAGAAGCTATGCGTCTGTGGAACTTTATGAAGCTTTCTGAAAGTACAGATTATTGCCGTGTAAATTGTGTATTATCTAAGAAAATTTCATTTATTCGCAGATAATTGATTTTTGCATGTAGTTTTGACGAGATTTTATAGCATCATGACTGAAGACGCAACAACGACGAAGATGACAAGACCAACGAAAATGGAACCAAGGCACATCAGTACCAGTTGCAGTGATGGTGTGAAGAAGCTAGCCACGTGCAAGGATGTCCAAATCGACAAGAATCGAAACGAGAGGTCAACATTATCTGGTGAGGTCATTACGTTCATTTTTGGTAGCAGCTTGTGATCCTTTTCAAGGAGAGGTGGTTCTCCTCACCACTCCAATTTGGTATAGAATACCTACTACTACCGGTTATCATTTCTGTGGACAGGCAGCCTATAGATGTGATATTTTAAAAGTGAGAGTGAATAAGCACTATCTGGGTAAGCATGTTCCATTGTCGTCTTCAACGTCACTAATCAACTTGTGAGATTGAAGCTATATGGTGATGGTATAGGACCTACTATACCTATACCTATAACGTAAAAAAAAATATATAGAACGTAATTAATCAGTGTCCTTAGTGGGGGTAACATTAGGTGGTAGCAATTAGGGTGGAATCGGAAAGGTGCCTGAGCGGTGACCATGTGCTGGAGGACGACACGTGGAAAAGTTCTTCTGCAGGTTGGACTGACGATATTGTAAAGGGTGCAGGATCTCGTTGTATGCGAGTATCGCGGGGCCATATCGGGAAAGTATTTGCTTAGCATTGGCTGAAATGATAATAATGATGAAGATCATGCTAAACATCAGGTGGACAGATCACCTCTTCATTACTGTCTTTGCTATTTAAGATTCCGGAAACCATTACAATAGATAAAGGTATTCTTGAATTACGTATTTACGTCATAATTAAACAATACGATCAGCATTTTACCGTTTCATTGATGACGGCAAGTCATTATAGCTTTCGAAGCTAAAGTTGATTTAACTCTTTTTCTTTTGAAAGCAACTGTTCCCTATATGCGTAAAACTGACAGCACGCCGAACACCCGGTACAAAGCTGTTTATTTTATAGTTTCATGGTACCTAGTCGGTATAATTTAGAATCTAATCAGCAAACAGACAAATCACTACTACCCGAAGGTACCTATTGCTCATGCATACTTTGATTTACGTAGTGAAATTCTATTCAGAAATGTAAAATTTAACTAGACAAATTCGTGGTTGCCCATTGCTTCACGTCGTATCGATTCCTAATTAGGAATATTTAGGACTCTAATGTATCATGTAGCTTTGGGTTATGATAAGACCCTGGGCACCATGTATTTTGAACAATTATGGTTTCCATTACGCGGAAAACTAACATAACTTTGTCGGTAACTGTATGATCAAAAATATGATATGCATCGTGCACAGCTTTGAACGGTGGAGTGGAGCCTAGCAATTGAGATGATAATTTTATCCCTTAACCCTTCGGACGCCATTGACAGATATATCCAATATCCATCAAGGCGTGTAGAGCGATATCAACCTATATGCCTCATAGAGTTCAATGTCGCGATTCGCATTGCAATATAATGACGTGCGTGTGAATGACAGATTTTGTATTTGACAAACTGTGAAAAGGTTAAAGCAGGTTAAATGGTGTTGAGGTTTTGCTCGAGTTACTACTTACTTAACAGATAAACAGGAGGCCAAGACGGCGGTTTATGATAAAATAGTGACAATGATACTCTCGGTGTCGAGTGAACCATCAATGTGTGAAGATCTGACGAGTAGTTCTGAATAGTTTCTGGTTCCAAATATAAAGAGCGGTAAGTTTACCTTCCTTTTAAAAAAAAAAAAAGAATAGCGATCTAACAAATCTACACTTTTAAAATCATTGTTATAGAGAATCCTTGTTAGCCTTCTAATGAGCAGTTATGGAAGTAAGTAGGAAGGATCCTTTGTAGGTGTTGCTACTTGTGATGGCAGAAAAGAGAGAGAGTGCTTTTACATGGTCTGTTTGTAATGGTGAATGATGACTGGTTGACGTGAGTTTATCGGCTAGATCTGCATCGCGACCTTGTACTGAAGGCTGGTCAGAAGGGACTGCAGGTACCCGGTCTATGCTTTATGGAAGTGTATATGGAAGGTGGCTAGTCGGATGGGCTACAGGCGCCCGGTCTACGCCGCACCACAAGCAAGAGCAGGCTGATCCAAAGGGCCTAGCGCGCCCGGTTCACGCCATGATTTGAGGATACGCTGGTCGAAAGGGCCTTAGGCGCCCGGTCCACGCCATTGCTGTGACTTTTACTGCAGTGTGAGCCTGATTGGTTGATTATAGCTAATGCTGCGAATGTTACATTTTAGTAAATGTGAAAAATGCTTGAAATGGGATGTCAAACTGTGGGATACAATACTAATTGACAGATGTCATGGCAGAAGGGGAGCTATTCTGAACTATGAAGTTCGGAGTTCCTGTGTTGCCGTTTAGCTTAGGTACTCAAACATGGGATGGCATGGAGGCAAGAGGGTTTTGGGTCTGCACTTTGAATAGGTATTGAATGGGTGCAGGTGCGGATTGTAGGTACGTGGTATCGAGCCATCTGCTAGATGCGTTAGTGAAATAGTATGCGCTTCAAGAAAATGAAATTATGAAATTTGCCTAAAAGCAAAAGATTGCTTACATGTTGCGAGATATAGAAAAATGAGACAGGCAACTATTTGGCAACGCTGGACGCAGACAACATATTGGTCAGGAAGGGTCGAGCTTGCTTAGTTTGAAATCATGTCGTTCTTTTTAGATACTCTTTGTAAAGGTCTAATCACACGAGGGCGTGTGACTGTCAGGGTTGGCCGTGACGGCGCATCGAGAGAATTAGCTCGATGGCGCTAGTATCGCCTCTTGATTTTTGAATGACCAAACTCTTTACTACGTAATACCGAACTCTGAGGATGTGGCCATATAGGACGGGATTGACAGCTGTCGTTTGGTGGCTGTTCTTCCATGTCGAGCTAGCGCCTCACGTGTTGCGGTAGAACGTTATAAAAGTTGGGAATCCTAGATTATTCGTCATAGATACTCTAGATTTATGTTATAGGTGCGTTTGGTTCAATCATAGGAAGTGAAGTATACGGATCGGATGATACTTCTACCAACCCTTGTCTCCTCGCCCGAATACTCACGCGGATGAACCAACCTAATGAAAACCAAGTGTAACTGGACCCTAACTGTGAGTCGTTAAGTTTTAATAAGTACCGACATTTTGTGGGCCAAAAAATTCTATTATTTTTTGTGTCATAACTCCATTAGACTATGCTAACTCGATTAGTGATCCTAATAACACGTTAAATAAGGAAATGTATGCATTGCATTGCTGAATTATACTCAATGTGGGCCTAAGATCATTCATCCCAGCACATTAACCACCACTGTCGCCGCCTCTCCCCTCGCCGCCTTCGGTACATACACAAGACCGATAAAGGGGGGAAACGGTGACATACGTATATATGTATTATACTTCTCAGAATATCCTTTATTATTATTGTTACTTTTTAACTGTTTGTGGCCTGACTGAGATGAATGACGTAGAGAATATGTTTGGAGGTAAGCTAGATGTGGTACTCGTGACAGGGCGCGTTTTGCTAACGGATATTAAGGAAATTACAGGAGGCGGGCTAGTACCAAACCGTGATGCATACCACCCACCGTTAGATTTAGTCGTTTGCCCTGAACGCGGGCATGATCGTACCGCAGGCTTCATCGATCCAAGCAATGTAGAACCGCAACACGACTGGAACTTTACACGAGGCAATTACGATCTTTTATATGAGCTCATATCTAATGAGTCTTGGCTTGATGTGCTTAATGCAAAAGATGTCGATAATGCTGTTGATATTTTTTACAGCATTGTTTATGACACATTTGACTTGGCTATTCCTAGGAAAAAACGCTCTAAAAATCGATGTAGACGGTATCCCGTCTGGTTTAGCAGTGACATTATTAAAGAAGACATCACGCGTAAAGCCAATCTCCACCGGGAATGGAAAAGCACAAAAAACGTATTGGTATACCAAGAGTTTTCAAAATTGCGCACTGATATAAAGAAACGTCTGAGCAAAGCTTATGATGGCTACGTCAAGGATTTGCAAGCCAACATTAGCTCAAATCCCCGTGCATTTTGGAAGCATATAACCGATCTTAAATCAAAGGGTGGATTTGAAACCCGGCTACGTCATGACGGGCAAGAATACGGGGGCGCCGAAGCAGCAGAGGCTTTCGCCAAATACTTCTCGAGCGTTTTCTTACCTAATGCCCCCTTGCTGGACGATAGCACGGCTAATAGCGACGACAAGTCACGTTCTGCGAATTTCGTGCACATAGCCTCTATAACTTTAGAAGATGTGAAATCAGCCATTAGACGTCTGAAGGCTCAGAGTTCGGTTGGGCCTGACAAAGTCCCCGCTTATGTGATCAAAGGGTGTATCGATTCCTTTCTCGTGCCTATACATCACATATTTAACTTATCCCTTTCAACTGGCAAGTATCCTAAAGGCTGGAAGCTCAGTCGAGTTACCCCCATTCCGAAATCCAATGACACAGTAAACATAGATAATCACAGACCCATAGCTATACTTTCTTCCTTAGCAAAGCTCTTTGAATCAGTCCTGCAAAAGTTGATTTCGCCGCAATTACGGCCAAATCTATGTGACTCACAGCATGGCTTTAGGTCGAGGCGGTCAATTGATACCAACCTTTTGGCCGTCTCGAGTATGATCTCTAAACACCTCGATAGGGGTATACAAGTCGACGTTCTCTACTTCGATTTCAAAAAAGCCTTTGATCAAGTAGACAACGATGTGCTATTGAGTAAGCTGTGTTATGTGGGCTTCTCACCGCGACTTTTAAAACTGTTCGCAAGTTACATGCGAGATAGAAAACAATATGTGAAGCATGGTTGTTTCATATCATCGGATTACCCAACTCGTTCTGGTGTTAGTCAAGGCTCTATTCTCGGTCCAATTTTATTTGGGATCATGATCAACGACTTAGAGTCTGTGCTAAAGCATGCCAGATGCCTTCTTTATGCGGACGATCTGAAACTTATTTATAAAGTGTTGCGTCTAGCGGACTGTGAGGCAATGCAAGAGGACATAAACTCTGTGTTACGTTGGAGCATCAAAAACAAACTACACTTTAATGTTTCCAAATGTTGTGTTATGTCCTATAGCCGTTCTTTAAAGCCGCTACATGCTCAATACTTGCTCGGATCTGAAGTCATAGCTAGAGTAACAACTGTAAAAGATCTTGGTGTTCTTTTCGACACGCGTCTTACTTTTCATGATCACATTAAGACACTTGCTACAGATTGTTACAAAAGGCTCGGATTTATAATGAGAAATGCACGTGACTTTGACGATTCGAGAGCAATCAAAATCCTCTATATGGCTCTCGCCGAAGTAAACTTGAGGTTGCTAGCATTGTTTGGAATCCGTTTGAAAGTACTTATATCTTGCTACTTGAAAAAGTACAAAAAGCGTTCCTCAGAGTTCTATACAAGAAGGTGTTCCATCAATACCCATTCATGTATCCAACAAAGTTTTTACTGGGTACACTAGGATTTAACTCTCTTCAAGTGAGACGTAACCACAAGCTGCTTTTAACGACTTGCAATACTTTGCGTGGCCACTCAGATTGCCCCGAACTGGTAGAACAGACTGTCAGACTTGTTATCCCATTTGTTCCCAAAAATGCTCTCAGACCCCGAAACTGTAATCTCCTGGCTGTCCCGCTAACACGCACAGTAGCACACAGAAATTCCCCCATCGTTTTGGCTCTCAAACTTTTAAACGCGCTGCTGTCATCTGTACCAGAGATTGATTTGTTTGCGAGTCGATGGACGGATGTGTGTCGAATGCTCCTGAGGTATTGTGAGGCGATGGATGATTACGGGATTTCCTAACTTTTAAGTTTTATTTATATTCTTTTGAATGTTTATAAATTATACAGTGTATTGGTAATAACTGTAATGCTGTATAAATTTTGTTTGTAAATAAATAAATAAATATGTATATTCAGAATGCATCGCATACCTTTCATATCCAGTTAGAGGTTCTCTGTGTTCTGCCTATTCTTTTCCTACGGGTCAGAGGAACCGTCACTCTGCTTCGCGGGCGTTAGTTTGGCGGCTGTAACCGGCATGTAAGGATCTGTGGGAAAATTGGCTCTATGAACATGGCTTCTCTACACAATCAACCTCTCACACACAACATGATATATTTACTGTACTCGTTTACTAAGGGTGACACATCTCGCGGGCCGGAGGAGGAGTCCAGCTCAATCACTTATATACTTAGAGATATTCGCCGTCCGAAAACAGCGTACCTCGTCACATCTCGGCACAGGTATTCTGTGCGCTGCTGAGAGTGCGGGCCAAGGTCGAGGTACCAGACCTAGGTGGCCACCACATCTCGGCACAGGTATTCTGTGCGCTACTGAGAATGCGGGCCAAGGTCGGGGTACCTGACATAGGTGGCCACCACATCTCGGCACAGGTATTCTGTGCGCTGATGAGAATGCGGGGCAAGATCGAGGTATCTGACATAGGTGGCCACCACATCTCGGCACAGGTATTCTGTGCGCTGATGAGAATGCGGGGCAAGATCGAGGTATCTGACATAGGTGGCCACCCCATCTCGGCACAGGTATTCTGTGCGCTAATATGAGATACGCGCTATACAGGGATAACGCACTTCTTATGGAGTACCTTTCCGCCCATATGAGATGGTCACTTACTCTAAGAACTTTAATGGCCTCCATAGCGCACCCGCCATGACAAGCTAAAATCAATACAAAGTCAACTGTACAGAGAATCCATAAACCACTGTGAGCTTTCACCAAGAGAATTAAAATCACTTAGCTTTAGATAACTCCGGATAGCTTCAGACTCTTCACCTTCAATCACACTATCACTACTTTAAGAACTTGCACGCTTTCGCGCCACATTGGAACTGACTAGTCTACTTAACGGAAACTGATTTGATTTACTCCCTACGGCCCCCTCCAGGTGGCGCTGTTCAGTGTTGCTATAGGGAAAGGATATTTGAGTGTCAGGTTTTCGCGTCCGTCGCGACACTCCCCACAGAGGACAAAAGTATGACTACTAAAGAGCTGTGCTACTCTCTTATCTTTCCATGGCCAATCTGTAGGACACTCCTTCGCGGGTCGCGAGAGGAAATAAAAACAACATCTACGACCGATTTAGTTCACCAGACTCGAAAAGTTAATAACCGCAAATGAAAAGTGACAAATTGCAAATTGCAAACCAATTTATAAATGTAAATCTATCAAAACTCGTTTTATAATATCCGTATCGTTTACACGTTAAACTGTTAAAGGTATGGTCAATGTGAAGATGAGCTGATGTTTGTACACCTTCACCCTGATCCATAACACGAAGTTCGTCACTTATGCCGCTGGTACTTGCCCGCATCACTTAGCATTTGCCGTCCCCTAGTAATAAATTAAGTGATAAGATACAATTTCCTTTTCACCTCACCAGCTCAAACATGGCGGCTTTGCTGCGAGATAACAGTGAACAAAATGAGATTTTGTTTCGAGCGTGAGTAGAAAGTAGCTTTTTAATTTTAATTTTTTTTGACTACGAATTGTCATTTCTCAGCCACAGGTTAATTATAAAATTTGAATCATTCGAATTTTTATGCACTCTGTCTCTTTCATATCTATATGAAAAAGAGAGTGATAAAGACATATCGATTCGAAATTCGATTTTCGAATCCGACTTCGAATAAGAACACGTTCCAATCGACGAGTAGTACCAAAAAAAAATAAAAAAAAAATACTCGAAGTTTTTATTACAAAATACTGTTTTGAACGACCGAATGTTTAAATAATTGTGTCTTTTATAGAAATCAACTAGATTATTGTTTAAATAAGTTAAGATTTTTCAACTTTATACTGTAAATACCTGTACAAATAATTTATGACTTCACTAATTTATCATAGACGCAGTTTCGAATCATATTTAAAAAAATATCGAGTTTTAATTGTTATTTTCTTTTGAATTAATTTTGTTTAGTGCTTTACGAGTAAAAATATTAATTAAACTATAAACAAAATCTCGTATAAAATAAATAAACACGTAATGTATCTGCTCAATCTTCCAATTTGATCAAATAATCACAAGCATGGTGGTCGTGAGGGACTGGTACAGTATTGAAACGTGTTATTTCAATTTATTTCGATTTTTATTTCATTTCAAGCAGCGGGTATCTATTTTCTGATTAATGATGTCATTGAAATCAGCAAAAAAGACAATACACATACCTACACCTGAATGGTAGGAAGAAAAAGTACAAACAGTCGAACCTATGTTCTCGCTGTCGAGGTGAAAAGTTGTGTGTGCTACTCGAGAGCAAAGTTTTTTGCATCTCGTGCTGTTGAGTCCCTCGCTACACTCAGGATTCTAAATTAGAATCACTCGCTACGCTCGTGATTCAAACATAGAATCCTTCGCTTGCTCGGGACTCAAAATCAGCACTCGCAACAAAAAACAACTTTGCTCTCTTGTTGCACAAATAACTATTTCGTCACTCGTACAAAATTATATTTACCCCCGTCCCTTTCTCGCACTGAATCTTACTTTTGTCATAATAAATGCTTTAAACGCTTGCGACTTCATTAGCGTCAATAGAGTAACAAGGGAATCGGAGTGTCATGATCATGATACGTCACTGGGAACAAACGGTTCGTCGGAACCAAACCAACCAATCATAGCCGTGATGACGTCAGCCACGTCGCCCACTGTGCCGTAACGACGAACTATATTTTAACACAATAACTATCCACTGTAATTGTCATCAATTTCACAGGGTTATTTTATTCCAGTCATTTGGCTAGGTAATACTTTATTCCTCCCAAAGGCGTAGATAAGGACCAATATTTATCAAAGGGAAGACACCGACTTGATGTGAAAAGTAATTTACATTGTATGTGTACTCGTATATACGAGTATGTATAAGGTATATCGTCATAAGACCCGCACCTCATGAGGGAAAATTGTCACATGAGACATGACTAAAAAGTCTCAAAGGTAGAAGTAAACTAGGAATACTTCAAGCAGGGACATGTTAAAAGGCAAATTATATAAAGGAACATAAATAGGTCAAATACTACTTACTCGTTACTACCACATTGTTATGAATAAATTGAATACACTGTGTGTGCCTGTGTGCCACCGTCAGGTAACATTCTATATCACTGATAATTAATTTCTTATCCAATATCAAGTATTACTTAGCTCCAGGTGTTTCCTTCATGATAGGTACCTACTCAACGTTCAGTTTAATTAGAAAAGGCGTAACAACTAATTCAATATCCTCGTTTTCATCAAATAATTACAATTATGTTGGGAACAAGTCTTAGAATGTTTGACCGAGAATGGACGACTCCGCGGCCACCCCACGTGGCTATGACACACTTCAATTTCTTTAAAGTCTTATAACATTATTATTATTATTATAAGACCCATAGCGCAACAAGGGTAAGGTTTAGTTTAGTCTTTTCCCTTATTTCCACAATTTCTCAATGTTAACTGAAAGGTGACTCTTAGAAGAATAGTTCGTATCTGTGTTATTGGTTTGTGTACAACAATAAAGTCCTATAATAATAGCGTCAACCATTAATATACAAATACCACTCTACTGCAAGGACACAAATACATTAAGAACGGAAGTAATAGCTCGAGTTCTTAATCCAAACCCCGAATTCGGAGTCGAAACTCGGAACTCCGATTCATAACCCGAAACTCGAAACTCAAACTATGAAACTCCAAATTCGGAACCATCAGATACTTGAAATTCGAAGCTAAATTAATTCACGAAACTAACTCCGACCTTGATATTCGGAGTATAAAACATGAAACTCGAAATTAGATAGGTACTCGAAATTCGAGACACGAAGTAAATTTAAAAGTGAGGACAGTAAAAGTAAGGTAGATTAAGTAACATTAAGATTCATTAGTTGAAACTGATGATAGGGTCGATGATCGCGACTAAAGGGTTGGTCATCGCTACCGTTGAATTCTCCACTTTGGTCCGGGTATCTTGTTAGAAAATTATTAACTGACCCAGCTGAGCCGAGTGAACCCGGCGTTTTCCCACAACATTCATATCGATGTCTTAAAGCACAATCGCATCAACTTTTCTATGGGATGAAAATCTCACCGAGGCATCGATATAAGTTTCCTCAATGCATTAAGCAACTACAAAAAATAAGAGGTCATACCTACTTATACTCAACTACAATTCACTATATTTTTTACCAGATTCTATCCTCGGGCCGCTTTTATTTTCAATATATCGATGAATAGCGCAATAACCTCCTTTTGCGAGGAGAATCGAGTATATATGTAGATGACACTTGTATATTGTACTCCGAATACTATAATAAATGAACTGTAAAACGACACTAAAAGCATGAAATGATCTCAATGTGTAACATGATTGGGTTTACAAGCAACCTACCCTCTATAAACGTGCTCAAGAGTTCGAGACAAACTATCGATATTCAGACGGTAATTCACTCAAAGGTAAGGAAACAAATACCGGAATGCCATTCGTATCTAATAAAATGCGAATAAAGAATCACCCCAAGAGAAGTATTTAGGAATGGTGCTGGATAGTGAATTAGAATGGAAACTAAGTATACCTAGACTATCATCGTCATGTAGAAGTCTGTATGACACTACGCAATGTTTGTTCGCCAAATGAGACATACATTCATAACCGACTTGTAGTCTTATCCTAACCGCCTTACAGAGCCTTTCACAATCCGAACAAAAATTATTGACGGAGTCGCTGTCGCCGGACACGACGAGGAAGCCTATATATACCTATATATTGTATATATATATATATATATGTGCTAATGAAACAACGCTCAGAAATCTACAAATCGCTCAAAACAAAACTATAAACCATATTACCCAAATACGGTTTAAAAACCAAAGTGAAATGGGAATACACTCATTATGTAACGCTAAAACAATCTGTCCCTTCAACCAGCGTACTAGATTTGATCAGAAACACAGGATTTCAAAGGAGCACTTTATTCTACTCTCCAGCCAATTACCGTAGCAAATCCTCGAATGTAAAATCTTATAAGTACGAAAACTGAGAGACTATGTAATATATTAATAACGTTTATCCGGCACTAGGAATTCGGTATTTGTAGACAAAGGATATTATGCGTTTTACTTTATAATGTCTTTTAAATATACGAAGTCTTGTAAATGTAAATGAGGGGATTTTGGTTTTCCACCGTACACATAAATCTCTCTGCTTACCCAGAATTTACTTTGCTTACTTATTGTTATGTCGCATTATTCAGCAATGTTGTGGTACCAAAGTGTTGATCTTGCTGGTATATTAAATAATTACTGGACAACCTATCATAACCTTGTATCGCACGGTGTTCACTGATCATAGGCAATAAATTGTCATTAAATTAAATATAGGCATAATTCCTTTGAGAAAAGTAAAGGTCTTTAACTATATTATATCTCGTAGCTATCAAATAGTCTCATAGGAAAGTTGTTACATGGACAGGCAAAGGATATTTTCAAATCTATCTTCCATCTAGGAAATTTATAATTTGAATCTTTAAATGATTTTGAAAATTTCGATTACCGTTACATATTTCATTTGTTTTACGGGGTTTCTTAGTTACTTTCTAGTTTGTGCATTAGGTACTCGTTGTTTACCATCCCTTTAACATAACACACCGCTATGGTCTTCTATGGTCAACAGAACCTAATGACGGAATAACGGAACGTAATGTTTAGACTTAATAAATACTCCTTATAGTATTTATAATATTCATATAAAAAATAAAATAATATTCATATATTGTCCTTTAATTGAAATTAAGTCATCGATCTAACTAACAAATAAAATTAGTCTATTGCGAGTTTATGAAAACGTAATCACATTCGCTACCGCGTAGCCTACGGGCTACGCTCGTAGCCGATAACATGGGAAAAAACCGTACGTATCGAAAACTTACTACGAGCAGAGCGCCCGGCTACCGGGTTGTTGGTGTCGAAAGTGTTAACCGGAACTATCCGCTATGATACACGATAACACGATTCTTCATGTGGGTGCGTGGGAGTCTTGTTGTATTCCTTAGTTTCAATGTTACTTGTTACTTATTCACTCTAAGGCATCCTTTTATACATAATCACTTCTCACCATCAACTACCTAATTTAAACGAGCCAAGAATCATGCAGTGTTCAATGTTGTATGAAAACATCTTATTATGAATATACGCATTCCGAGGTTTCGCGACTCGCGACTACATAGTAGTAGCTCAATCTTATCTGGAAGTTCCTATAGGACTTCATCGTGGGACAAAGGCACGTCCAAGTTTCTCAATTTGCTGTTTGCCACTGTTTATTTTAAGGGTAGGCTACCTTTTACGCATTTGTATTTTATGCGTTGAGTTTTAATAAGTACCGACATTTTGTGGGCCAAAAAATTCTATTATTTTTTGTGTCATAACTCCATTAGACAATGCTAACTCGATTAGTGATCCTAATAACACGTTAAATAAGGAAATGTATGCATTGCATTGCTGAATTATACTCAATGTGGGCCTAAGATCATTCATCCCAGCACATTAACCACCATTGTCGCCGCCTCTCCCCTCGCTGCCTTCGGTACATACACAAGACCGATAAAGGGGGGAAACGGTGACATACGTATATATGTATATTCAGAATGCATCGCATACCTTTCATATCCAGTTAGAGGTTCTCTGTGTTCTGCCTATTCTTTTCCTACGGGTCAGAGGAACCGTCACTCTGCTTCGCGGGCGTTAGTTTGGCGGCTGTAACCGGCATGTAAGGATCTGTGGGAAAATTGGCTCTATGAACATGGCTTCTCTACACAATCAACCTCTCACACACAACATGATATATTTACTGTACTCGTTTACTAAGGGTGACACATCTCGCGGGCCGGAGGAGGAGTCCAGCTCAATCACTTATATACTTAGAGATATTCGCCGTCCGAAAACAGCGTACCTCGTCACATCTCGGCACAGGTATTCTGTGCGCTGCTGAGAGTGCGGGCCAAGGTCGAGGTACCAGACCTAGGTGGCCACCACATCTCGGCACAGGTATTCTGTGCGCTACTGAGAATGCGGGCCAAGGTCGGGGTACCTGACATAGGTGGCCACCACATCTCGGCACAGGTATTCTGTGCGCTGATGAGAATGCGGGGCAAGATCGAGGTATCTGACATAGGTGGCCACCACATCTCGGCACAGGTATTCTGTGCGCTGATGAGAATGCGGGGCAAGATCGAGGTATCTGACATAGGTGGCCACCCCATCTCGGCACAGGTATTCTGTGCGCTAATATGAGATACGCGCTATACAGGGATAACGCACTTCTTATGGAGTACCTTTCCGCCCATATGAGATGGTCACTTACTCTAAGAACTTTAATGGCCTCCATAGCGCACCCGCCATGACAAGCTAAAATCAATACAAAGTCAACTGTACAGAGAATCCATAAACCACTGTGAGCTTTCACCAAGAGAATTAAAATCACTTAGCTTTAGATAACTCCGGATAGCTTCAGACTCTTCACCTTCAATCACACTATCACTACTTTAAGAACTTGCACGCTTTCGCGCCACATTGGAACTGACTAGTCTACTTAACGGAAACTGATTTGATTTACTCCCTACGGCCCCCTCCAGGTGGCGCTGTTCAGTGTTGCTGTAGGGAAAGGATATTTGAGTGTCAGGTTTTCGCGTCCGTCGCGACACTCCCCACAGAGGACAAAAGTATGACTACTAAAGAGCTGTGCTACTCTCTTATCTTTCCATGGCCAATCTGTAGGACACTAAACACAAGTTTCGGCGCTGTAGGGAAAAGATATTTGAGTGTCAGATTTTCGCGTTCGTCGCGACACTCCCCACAAGGGCAAAGCATGACTACCAGAAAGCTGCGCCACTCTTCCATCTTCCCATGGCCAATCTGGAGGAGTAGGGAAAGCATGGCTCGATGGGGTCTGTTTCGGGATCACTCAACTCAATGCGTCGGCACTAACTCAGCATCACAAACGATGGTGCACTTGCTGGTGTGTCTAGCATGCCTACACTCCTGTTCGGGGGTTTGTCATTTAAGGACGCAAACTTCTCTAGGTCGTGTGAGCTTATATCAAGGTATTCTACTTGTTAGGCTCGAGGCCGCGTGAAATGTTCTAGCTGTCTCTAGCATAAAACCAGGCTCGCTCAAATTACTAGACATAGGATCAACTACTTGCAGAGGAACGCGTCTCCTAAGATTGTGAGGCGTTAGATAGGACTTGTTCTCTATCGGTTAGCAAGTTCTTTTCCGTAAGATATTTGGCAATGTTCTTTATTTGATGGAATCCTACATAACTAATTGAAAACAAATAATTCACAATAAAGCTTTCGGTTAGTATACAAACTGAAGAAATTTATTCGTCATTTCCGTAAAGAGGTGTCTTGGGTCCATTACTCTTTCTGATCTACATTCATGATATTCCTAAGGATAGAAAACTCAATGTTCCTCTTTGCTGATGGCGGAGTTCTATTTTCTGGACGGGATGTGCAAATATATGAATCTGATATTATCAAAGCATTTAACCCTTAAATGCATGATGATGTATATTTACACGTTACTGAAATGACACAAGTCAAAATCTGTAAATTGTCAATAAAGACTTTGTCATGATTGTCCCGAAATTTCAAACTGACGTGGATTTTATTGCTTAATTACGTCATTTCAGAAATACAATTAGTGTAATTGTATGCGTTTAAAGGTTAAATCGATTAAATAATGGACAAAAAATAGCAACTTAAAAATGTATATACCGACTTTAATATTATGACCTTTGGACAAAGTCTCGAACAATACTATTAATTCATCTATAGCTTATAATATAAAGGCCGCAATTTAACTGAAACCAAAATAACAATTTTTGTTGGGCTCAGTGTACCTACACGTGCGTGCTGTGTATCTTATCTACGAGTTGAAAAGAAACAACCAGATCGATTGTATGTGTAAGAGGTCAAGTATATTCTAATGTGCTGTTCACAATTTGAGGCACATTGTTAATTAGTCAACAAATACCCAAATTGGGTGATAGGAAAATGAAACCTAAACTTAAACTCTTTTGATCTTCTTCGTTTTCTTGCATATGTCAAGACCCTCCCCAGTCGAGAAAAAGCTGGTTAGCCAATCACTGGTTGTAGCCAGCTACGTCAGTGGGTCTTCTTCGTCTTCCATTATGAACCGTGGATCCTTTGGTCATTTCTTCCTACCCTCGTTAAAGAGGTAGGTTTTGTCCCCACGTCTGCTGGATTTAAGTCCGATTAAAGGTCATATCTTTGACTAGGTTACATTAACTTCATCAGAGGTAAACAACAGGGCACTTTGAACAGCGATTCAACCACTCTAACTTGAAATTCCTCAACGGATCAAATCAATGAAGTGTCAAACGTACCTAACGGTAACGGGCCCTGTTTCTTGACAATACAACACTCTTGGCGGATGTCTAACGTCAGTTGAGGTTAAGGAGTTTAAGGATCTTACCGATGCGGTAAAGATGGTAATAGCCAAACAAATATGGCCCCTATTGCCAACAGAGACTTTCAAGGTAATGACACCTACTACATACGGATTTTGACACTGGAACGACGCTATAATACTACTTTGTTTCATGGGAGTGATCCTTCCTAGATATTATTTTTTCATCGTCGAGTAGCCGAAACCGAAGCACGAGATCTTGTCTACTTCGGGTAGGTTCGCAGAATCGGTGTGACCATTGAGGGAGTCCTAAACTCCCACCAAGTCAGCACAAATTTTAATGAATACTGGCATCTGAAGTAGTATTGGGAGTAGGCATGGGGATTTGCTTCCTAAGAGGTTCGCTTATGGAAAGATCAGAATATATCCCGCAAAACTAAAGTGAGACTAGGGTGAGCGTTGATTTTCTCTATTTTCTCCAAGATGTTGCGGATGCACGCGAACCAACGCGTCCATTCTCAAGGAGCTCGGAATAACCCAAAGGCTGTCCCCCATCTGCTTCCAGCAGGTACTAAACTACTTCGCACGCGTTGCTCACAGGAACCCCGAAAGTATGGTTAAACTGATGGTAGTTGGCTAGGTAGACGGAAAAGGACCGTGCGTGTGATCGCCTACTCGCCTGTCCGATCTCGTAAGGACGATCACTGGCCTGCCTATACTTAAAGCTATCAAGACTGCCGAGAATAGCAACGAGTGGAAACGCATGGTGTATCAAGTGGTGAACATTAACATTTTAAGTTATGCCTGACCTTCAGCAATGATGATGTCGACTAAGAAGACTGAAAAGGGACTGATTCAATTTGGCTTTTAATTGCTTCTGTTCTCTTAAATTTGTGCTTAGTTGTCAGACAAACAATACTAAATCTATTTAAGTGTTACGGGCCGGTAGTATGTCTCTTAATTTCCCATACATTAACATAAAGAAGCAAGATGATGATGATGATTTAACTACGAACCGTATTTTCCTTTCGCGGGTCGCGAGAGGAAATAAAAACAACATCTACGACCGATTTAGTTCACCAGACTCGAAAAGTTAATAACCGCAAATGAAAAGTGACAAATTGCAAATTGCAAACCAATTTATAAATGTAAATCTATCAAAACTCGTTTTATAATATCCGTATCGTTTACACGTTAAACTGTTAAAGGTATGGTCAATGTGAAGATGAGCTGATGTTTACAGTACACCTTCACCCTGATCCATAACACGAAGTTCGTCACTTCCCAACCAGCAAAAATGTCATATAAGCTAGGCCTTATATGTCTATTTAGTCGGGAAAAGGTAATGTTACAGTAGTCGTCGTGACGACATGTCGTATAGAAGCTGATTATATTACAATATGGCCTATACAGCAATTTTGTCAAATAGTCATGTCAAATAAACGTTTACACGACCTCGTAATACGATAATTATGATACATCACTGTAGCAATCACGAGATTACTTTTATACAGCTAATTGATGCTGTAGTAGTTTATTATATGTCTCCTTCATAACTAGAAGTAGTGTATACGTTTTTGATTATGCCATTATACGACTAGTCATATTGTCAGCGCAATTGCAACGTTTATACAAAATATTCTGGTATAAAAGGAATTTAAATGACTTTTACTCTACAAAAAGTTGTGTAAATGCACTTTATCTTACTATTATTAGACTATCGACTAATAGATTTTAGAATGATTTCTATAGAACAAATATTGATGTAAAAGTTGCTTATACGATATCTATTTCAGCGAAACCTGTTTTAACGATAACTATGCGACTCATTATTTATTATGTCGTGTAAAAGTAGTTTATAGCTCTTGTATTAAACTATACGCTTTATTAAAATTTTAACATTACTTTTACTTGTCTATAACTCTTAAAATAATATTATTGTGACTTTTAGACAGCAGTCTTGGCGGTCATCATAGACCTACTTAAATTAATAAACATCGACTTATGAAATAATGATATGCACATCTACAATCCTACATACTTAACACAAAACAAATTAGAGTGCTTTTGTCTTTTTTACTAAGAACCCTAAAGCTTGCATCATGGCGGTAATTAGTCGAGTAATATAAGTCAGTTGTTATCCGAACAAGACTTTATGTCGCATACTGGTTGTGTTAGTGAAACGAGGGTGCTTGATGGCGCATGCTGATCAATTTATTTGGTCGAAAAAAAAAATTACATAAATTATCACTTAAAACTCAAAATCACGAAGGGGCATTAAAAATTTATATACCAATTAGTATATGATTTGTCACTAAAATAAATTTGCAGGGAACTACCCAGTACTATTTCTATACACACAACATGGCACACATTTTGTATATTTAACAAGTCTTAGGAAAACTACACTTTAGTTTCCTCGACATTATATTTTTTTGATAAATTCTTTGCTTTCTTCTTTATGAGTTCAAGAAATTGAAAAAGTCGTATAAAGGCTGCCCCAACTCCGCTATGGAACCAAATAATCGCTTAGTGATATATTCTAATAACAGTAAGTCGGCTAAAACGTGACTAAACGTATTAAGTAGAGTAATCGTCGTGAAAGAGACCACTATGATGCAAAATCAGAAATAGCGCCACTTTTATATCACTTCTACACAACATACCTGTTCTATAAGCCCTGTTTCGGTTGACTTTTACTCGACTTAATTGCACTATAATTGTGCCCAAACCCCTTCGTATAAATTAGGACTCGACTGTTATACGACTATATGCCACGACTAACAGGTCACGCAGATACGTTGTCATGATGTTTATATGACCTGATTTTGCTGGTTGGGTTATGCCGCTGGTACTTGCCCGCATCACTTAGCATTTGCCGTCCCCTAGTAATAAATTAAGTGATAAGATACAATTTCCTTTTCGTCACTCGTACAAAATTATATTTACCCCCGTCCCTTTCTCGCACTGAATCTTACTTTTGTCATAATAAATGCTTTAAACGCTTGCGACTTTATTAGCGTCAATAGAGTAACAAGGGAATCGGAGTGTCATGATCATGATACGTCACTGGGAACAAACGGTTCGTCGGAACCAAACCAACCAATCATAGCCGTGATGACGTCAGCCACGTCGCCCACTGTGCCGTAACGACGAACTATATTTTAACACAATAACTATCCACTGTAATTGTCATCAATTTCACAGGGTTATTTTATTCCAGTCATTTGGCTAGGTAATACTTTATTCCTCCCAAAGGCGTAGATAAGGACCAATATTTATCAAAGGGAATACACCGACTTGATGTGAAAAGTAATTTACATTGTATGTGTACTCGTATATACGAGTATGTATAAGGTATATCGTCATAAGACCCGCACCTCATGAGGGAAAATTGTCACATGAGACATGACTAAAAAGTCTCAAAGGTAGAAGTAAACTAGGAATACTTCAAGCAGGGACATGTTAAAAGGCAAATTATATAAAGGAACATAAATAGGTCAAATACTACTTACTCGTTACTACCACATTGTTATGAATAAATTGAATACACTGTGTGTGCCTGTGTGCCACCGTCAGGTAACATTCTATATCACTGATAATTAATTTCTTATCCAATATCAAGTATTACTTAGCTCCAGGTGTTTCCTTCATGATAGGTACCTACTCAACGTTCAGTTTAATTAGAAAAGGCGTAACAACTAATTCAATATCCTCGTTTTCATCAAATAATTACAATTATGTTGGGAACAAGTCTTAGAATGTTTGACCGAGAATGGACGACTCCGCGGCCACCCCACGTGGCTATGACACACTTCAATTTCTTTAAAGTCTTATAACATTATTATTATTATTATAAGACCCATAGCGCAACAAGGGTAAGGTTTAGTTTAGTCTTGTGGTGTATAGACACCTTTATGAAATAAAGTGTTGCCACCACCTGCCCGCTGCCGCCATTACTAAGACAGACGTCAACGGGAGTGGGCAGATCGTGTCGACGGTAAACCCGTTTACGTGTTTCATTGAATCTATTCCCGCCCTGAAACCCTGGACGTCACAATGGCGACGAGGATTAAAACGAAACAAGGAAGTGTACAAATAACCGATAATAATAATCAGTGGAATCCTTTGAATTAATTTCTGTAAAAGGAAAAGAAAAGGAAAAAGTGGGTATAGTGGCTTAGAATATTAAAGTACCTACAACAAAAGTCTCATAACATTCTGACCAGTACTTTGTGCACTTATGTCAAAAAATAAGCAGAGGAATTAGCCGTAGTAAGAGTATCTACTTATTGGAAATGGATGTTGATATCATCAACAAAGGCGTCAAAACATAAGTGATAACTATTATTTATCAAGCTAGACAATCTAGCCCCGGTATAATCGGTTTTATTTACCTATAAATTGTGACACGGTCAAAACATGTAATTGTAAGAACAACAGATTTTAATATATTTGACGGTCACTTGGCCTACTAACACAGGTGAGACAATGTAACTTAACCGACTATATCGGGTATATCTGTTATAGTTACTTATGCTATATAGTTACTAGAAAATTCTTACAAACTAGGTCATAATTACTCAGTATAATATATATTGCAATGAGCAATTAAATGAGTGATATTCGGTACTCTCCTGGCCTTATTTAGGTACTCCACAGGTTTGACTAAACGTGACACTAAGTCCGAAGTTTCCAAAATAAAACTAGTTTATACATTATACAGCCTGTTACCGGCATGCGGGCATTTATTAAAACTGATAATAATATGATCCATTAGAAATTGTTTGCATGTATTAGCTAATCATAATTATGTGATTAACTGCACAATTAAATTTCTTAAATCCGCACATTCAATGTAGTGGGTGTACAGCGTAATTGTCGTTACTCATATCACGCTGTCATTTAACACTCACTTGTTAATTTATTCACTGTACATTACTGGCAATTAAAATTTTGTTAGAAAGTTAATAAAGCCTGGATTTAAGTTAATTAATTAAATTAAGGTCATGGATACGTTAAAGATCTATGTTACTTTACTCTGCTTTAAGAAGAGCCTACTTGGCGGTAACACATTGTATATGCTATATGGTAATTGGCGTCGTAATCACTTTATAACACAGAAGATGTATGTACTTACCTAGTCGTACAGCTCGTACAACCGTACCGAAGACGTAATCAATATTTATGTATGAGTATAATACATATACCTGAAATGCCGGTAGACTCGGGCATGTAAAGGTGCCCTTTGCCTACTTGCAGAATAAAGTGCATTATTTCATTATTACCTAAGTGTGACTAAAGTGTATGCAATAACTACTAAGTATTGCGAATATAACATAACAAACACAAAAGAGCGTAAGCTCACCGAGTTTCTCATCTCACTTCTTGTGTTTGGAAATAATAATATGCAATTATTTGTATTTTGTGTTATGTAGCAATCATGAAAACTCTTCGGGTTTCTTTGTAAATGAATAATCCGGGTAACAAAAAATGCAAATCAAGGTGTAATCCTGGTACTGTTTGTTTTGCCCCCATACAAGTACTCGTACGTTTCCTTTGGCCAAGCCAACCGAAGTATCGACCGATGTTTGGTAGTAAAGTAACAAATTGAATGAACAAAATTAACGTAACTAATTGCCAATATATTTATGAAGTAGTGACATCGAGAGTAATGTGCATTAATCGGTTCCTCGTTCTAACATACCGTTTTGACATTTCATTAAGAATAGCTGATTTGAGCTGTCATCAAATACCGTATTGGCACCTAAATAGAATTATATTTTAACTAGCCCGTCAACTGTTTACTCCTTGAGTACAGGGTGTCTGTCACTTTCATTTCAATGCCGTGCGAGCTAGACGGGTGGTGTTGAGTCGCGCCACGGGTGGGGTCGCGGCAAAATATTGTGCTAGCCATGTAGATGCTGCCAAGCATCGGAAATTCAAATATTTGTAATGCAATTAGTTTAAATAAACTACCCTAACATTTGGATACTTAGTAGCAAATAAAGGAACTGGGAAAGTGGGAACGTAATTAAAATATAGGGATATGGGAGGCAAAACCAACAGGATTTGAGGAAAACGAAACCCTATTAGGGTATCAAAATAGAATCGGTTCAGCTGTATCAGCGGTGAACAACTACAAAACAAGCTGTCATTGGTTGGCAATGACAGGCGGAAAGATCTCGTATCAGCCCTTAGAGTAGCCCATAAAGGTACGGAAATTAACTACCAAACAAGCTGTCGTGCGTTGGCAATGACAGGCCGAGAAAATAGTTTTCTAAATTTTAAATTGTATGACTGATAAATGGCCGTAAAGGGGGTGCGAGTAATAAAATATGCCCTCAAACTATGACAAGCGCATTAGACCCTATTTACTGGAGGTCTCATTCGAGAGGCTGGACTGTCAAGTGAGTGTTGCGCAGATGATATCTCTTCACCCATTACTGCACATGAAGCCATTTATGGCCGTTATAATTTTATGACTTTAAGTGACACCGTGTCAAATTTGAAAGTTGAATGATACTACAGTAATTCATGTCGTAGAGGGATTATCGCGAAATTGATTGGATATGTAACAAATAAAACATGGTATTGATTTATCTGCACTGGAACTAAATCGACAATAAGTGTTATATATATTATACTCTATTAAATAAATCGTTGTCTAGAAGTTGAAACGATTTGACTGATTTGAGTTCACTATAGAATAAAGTATATAACAAAAGAATATATATACTAGAAATAACGACTTATTTGTCATTTAAAGTATTCGTGCATTATAAATAAACGATTACGAGTAGAACATGAGTATTATGGTAATGACATTTTAAAACGAATTGTCCAGTTTGTGGCGTTTAAAGCAAATCTTCGCTTAGAAATTGAGTCGATTTGACCTGATTGTCATAGTTCTCTGGAATAGGTAAATTATACTAGTAATTGTGAATAATTCGACATTTATTACGCATTGTGAATTAACTAGTATGAGTATAGGTAATTCTATTCTATGAGCAATTGATAAAAGCATTTTGCCAGTTGATAGAATAGATTGAATATTCTTTATTGCACACATAAACAAGGATAACAAGTAAAATTAGAATTACAATGGAGGTAAACAACATGCAGTCTATTAGCTAAAGAGCGATATCTGTCAGACAACCTTTAAGTAGAGTGTTGTTCTGTCTTTTAGGCATTTAATGCTATAACTGAATATTAAATATAATGACAACCCTCTTAATTTCTCATATTCTGAAAGTTGGTCAATTGTTTATCTAATTGCGGGTTGAAAGTGAATTTCCATTTTGGTTTGATTTTGCAGGGTTAGAAGCAATGTAAAAACAAAAGTAACATTTAACCTTGCATAGAGAACCAAATGCGCTACAGGGCAACTTGTACAGCCACGGAAAACGCACGGTATTGTCTGGACTGGATGATATAAAGTATTACGCGTTAAAACGAGAAAATAGTAGACTTCAGTAAACGTTTCCTGTGTAATAAAATAATACTGATGTGTTCCTAAATTATAAGAAAATAGTTTAATAAATACTAAAAGAAAATATATTTATAATACATAAGTACGACGTAAATTCCATGTTAAATTTAAATCATCAACCTGGTGGCTGAAATTCCAAATTACGATAATTTATAGTTTAATCGAACATATTGCATATTGAGAAGATCATTATTCGGTAAAAGATTAAGTGAGAACTAAAAAGGAAAACCAATATTAAAAAAAAAAAAGGGCAATATGAATGATTTTTCGGATGTCACGGGAACACATTGCGTGAGATACAAACGCTGAGTGTGCATTAGAGCAATGTTCCGGTTAAACAGAGGTCGTGTGTTCGAGTCACACTTGGACTTCACATGCGCGAAATTGTATGTATCCTTTGTATGTTAAAAAAAAAGGGTTTTTAACTACACCAATTTCAAACAGGTTTTACAAACTAAAATCTACTCGCATTATAAATGGCATGCATTTCTATGGGATTGTATCTATATTAATATAACGTCGTATTAGTATATGCATATATGCCATGCATTTGTTCTAGATACTCGTAGTGTTCGCTGGGTAGTGTAGTAGACACGTCAACACTACGTTAAACAACACCTAGGTGTAGGTACTGATAATCACATCTATTTCTTAATGGACCGAGTAGTACCTAAGTCGAAATTGACTGGTACTAACAACAAGTAAATACAAGATCTACTCTAATGGGCTAAGTAGTAAGTCTCTGAAGACTGGTACTAACAACGAGAAAAGTAGTAAGTCTGTGAAGACTGGTACTAACAAGTAGTAAGTCTGTGAAGACTGGTACTAACAATTAGAAAGTCTGTGAAGACTGGTACTAACAATTAGTAAGTCTGTGAAGACGTACTAACAACGACAAAAGTAGTAAGTCTGGAAAGACTGGTACTAACAACGACAAAAGTAGTAAGTCTGGAAAGACTGGTACTAACGTCGAGCAAAACATTAGACTATTCTATTGAAATTTTGTAGTAAGTCTGTGATGACAGGCACTAAAAAAAACCAGAAGTAAACTGCGTAGCATATATATATATATATATATATATATACATATATGTTTCAGTAGTACTTGGAATGTGCACATTCAGATGATACTTAAAAAATAATTATATTATAATACAGTTACAAACAAGGAATTGGTACTCAACTGATATACAATATAAAGTTAACGAATATCGCAATAAACTGATTTTTTTACGTTAATTGGCACCACTAACAGTAAGACGTCGCGCCGAATGTGAGTAGTACCTCTATTTATGATAAACGCGTCTTCATAATCATTAATCATACATGCATTAAAACGGTGTTGTCCCTGAATCAAATGGTAAAGTGAAATAAACTTCGGGTTAGACGAGGGTTTTCCAAATTGAAGACTTTGTTTTACATTAAGATATGCAGCGTTTATAATATGCATGAGCCCTCATAGACGTAGGCAGTGTATATACCTACCTATCTATTCTCCTTGAGGTATACTCATTTGTAACTTTCAATGTAAATTTCAATAATGCAGCAGGAATTCGTGATTTCTTGTAAAGTTACTACGGTATTTGAAATTATGGTCGATATAACAATCAATAAAATTTATAAAGAAAAAAAAACACATTTTTCATTTCAAACGCTGACTAATCAACGCCGGTTTAGTATTCTGAAATAATTACATTTCATGAGAAGATTTTTAAATTCATACCAAAAATTGGAAAATGTATATTTCATTGAAAAAGGCAAACTGTGAGTTTTCTTGCGGCGCTTCTTTCTCACGGAGGCCTTAGTTGGAAGCGCTGGTAGATTCCTAAATTTTTGAAAATAATTGCTCTACAGTAGATTAATTCACGAGTAAATAAATATAACTTAATGTTATGGTTGCCAAGGGAATTAAAATAATAATAACTGTGACACAATACCAAATACAAAATATTTAATAATCGCATTAATCCATTGCGTCCTCGGATTAATAACAAGTAATTGACAATATTTTCTTAGTGCATCATGATTATGAAAAAAAAAAAAAAAAAACAAATGAAAAGAGAAGAAAACGGAAACGTGAGAGTTGTTTAGTGATGTAAAAGTGAAGACAACTTATTGAACTTAAAACTACTAAAAAAACAAGTATAAGTCCTCACTAAAATTAACTTTTTATATGCATAGATTTATGATTAAAACCCTTGTCTCAAACGGAGAATAAAGTGAATAGTAACAAAACAAAAACATAATTCTTTATGACACATTTATTACAAACTTACAAAACAGTTGTTGATAAGATTAAACTAGTGTTATATTTCAATGTACATTCAAATTCATGATTGAGAATTAAATTAGAAAATATTACATTTTTAACTACAGTCTAGTGACCGGGGTATTGCTATTGTTGCGCATACCCGTTACTTTGAAATATTGTTGGCTGGTTTGCTCACTGCGCCGACGCGAAATCAATCCATATTAATGGTGGAATTATCATCTTCGCTGCCTCAGCGAAGGTGCTGGATGTACGCGATGCGCCACAATAACCGTGCTCAGCTGAACCCTGAGTCTGAGCAAATGCTTCGCGCCTTGGTGTTTGGCGTGGTTGGCTGGTGTGGGGCGTCTGGATGTAGGCCCCGAATTTAGTTCAATTCACTCGGACGGAGCAGTGAGCGAATCCGCTAAGGGTTGTAATTACTGATAATATAAATCAGTCTAGATTCCGGGAATAAATAAAATGTACATGTAATGCAATCTCGATATGAAATATTAATAACTAGCAATAAGTAAATAAGTAAGCTATCAATAAAACTATTTCAAATTTATCAAAAGAGGATGGTGTGGTGTATAGACACCTTTATGAAATAAAGTGTTGCCACCACCTGCCCGCTGCCGCCATTACTAAGACAGACGTCAACGGGAGTGGGCAGATCGTGTCGACGGTAAACCCGTTTACGTGTTTCATTGAATCTATTCCCGCCCTGAAACCCTGGACGTCACAAGTCTTTTCCCTTATTTCCACAATTTCTCAATGTTAACTGAAAGGTGACTCTTAGAAGAATAGTTCGTATCTGTGTTATTGGTTTGTGTACAACAATAAAGTCCTATAATAATAGCGTCAACCATTAATATACAAATACCACTCTGCTGCAAGGACACAAATACATTAAGAACGGAAGTAATAGCTCGAGTTCTTAATCCAAACCCCGAATTCGGAGTCGAAACTCGGAACTCCGATTCATAACCCGAAACTCGAAACTCAAACTATGAAACTCCAAATTCGGAACCATCAGATACTTGAAATTCGAAGCTAAATTAATTCACGAAACTAACTCCGACCTTGATATTCGGAGTATAAAACATGAAACTCGAAATTAGATAGGTACTCGAAATTCGAGACACGAAGTAAATTTAAAAGTGAGGACAGTAAAAGTAAGGTAGATTAAGTAACATTAAGATTCATTAGTTGAAACTGATGATAGGGTCGATGATCGCGACTAAAGGGTTGGTCATCGCTACCGTTGAATTCGCCACTTTGGTCCGGGTATCTTGTTAGAAAATTATTAACTGACCCAGCTGAGCCGAGTGAACCCGGCGTTTTCCCACAACATTCATATCGATGTCTTAAAGCACAATCGCATCAACTTTTCTATGGGATGAAAATCTCACCGAGGCATCGATATAAGTTTCCTCAATGCATTAAGCAACTACAAAAAATAAGAGGTCATACCTACTTATACTCAACTACAATTCACTATATTTTTTACCAGATTCTATCCTCGGGCCGCTTTTATTTTCAATATATCGATGAATAGCGCAATAACCTCCTTTTGCGAGGAGAATCGAGTATATATGTAGATGACACTTGTATATTGTACTCCGAATACTATAATAAATGAACTGTAAAACGACACTAAAAGCATGAAATGATCTCAATGTGTTACATGATTGGGTTTACAAGCAACCTACCCTCTATAAACGTGCTCAAGAGTTCGAGACAAACTATCGATATTCAGACGGTAATTCACTCAAAGGTAAGGAAACAAATACCGGAATGCCATTCGTATCTAATAAAATGCGAATAAAGAATCACCCCAAGAGAAGTATTTAGGAATGGTGCTGGATAGTGAATTAGAATGGAAACTAAGTATACCTAGACTATCATCGTCATGTAGAAGTCTGTATGACACTACGCAATGTTTGTTCGCCAAATGAGACATACATTCATAACCGACTTGTAGTCTTATCCTAACCGCCTTACAGAGCCTTTCACAATCCGAACAAAAATTATTGACGGAGTCGCTGTCGCCGGACACGACGAGGAAGCCTATATATACCTATATATTGTATATATATATATATATATGTGCTAATGAAACAACGCTCAGAAATCTACAAATCGCTCAAAACAAAACTATAAACCATATTACCCAAATACGGTTTAAAAACCAAAGTGAAATGGGAATACACTCATTATGTAACGCTAACAATCTGTCCCTTCAACCAGCGTACTAGATTTGATCAGAAACACAGGATTTCAAAGGAGCACTTTATTCTACTCTCCAGCCAATTACCGTAGCAAATCCTCGAATGTAAAATCTTATAAGTACGAAAACTGAGAGACTATGTAATATATTAATAACGTTTATCCGGCACTAGGAATTCGGTATTTGTAGACAAAGGATATTATGCGTTTTACTTTATAATGTCTTTTAAATATACGAAGTCTTGTAAATGTAAATGAGGGGATTTTGGTTTTCCACCGTACACATAAATCTCTCTGCTTACCCAGAATTTACTTTGCTTACTTATTGTTATGTCGCATTATTCAGCAATGTTGTGGTACCAAAGTGTTGATCTTGCTGGTATATTAAATAATTACTGGACAACCTATCATAACCTTGTATCGCACGGTGTTCACTGATCATAGGCAATAAATTGTCATTAAATTAAATATAGGCATAATTCCTTTGAGAAAAGTAAAGGTCTTTAACTATATTATATCTCGTAGCTATCAAATAGTCTCATAGGAAAGTTGTTACATGGACAGGAAAAGGACATTTTCAAATCTATCTTCCATCTAGGAAATTTATAATTTGAATCTTTAAATGATTTTGAAAATTTCGATTACCGTTACATATTTCATTTGTTTTACGGGGTTTCTTAGTTACTTTCTAGTTTGTGCATTAGGGGCCATCCATAAATTACGTAACACGTTAAGGGGGAGGGAGGGGGTCGACGAAGTGTGACATTGTGTGACAAGGGGGTGGGAGGGGTCCTAAAATAAGTGACGTCACATTTCAGCTATACCAGTTATAAATAATTTAAAGGAATATAATTCTATTAATATTTTTTGTTTTGTTAATTTCTTACATTATCATTAATATAGTATAGTCAATCGTTTTTTGTTTTGTTAATTGTTTGATTTGATGTTAATTTTTTATTAAAAAAATATTTCAATGGAAATAAAACTGATTTTGGAACCGCAATTTGATTTCAATAATTTCTACTTAAATGTAAATTTGCAAAATATGTGACGTCACACTAGGGAGGGGGGAGTCTCATAAATGTGACCAGCTGTGACAAGGACGGGGGGAGGGGCCAAAAATCATGAAATTCGTGTGACGTCATTTATGGATGACCCCTTAGGTACTCGTTGTTTACCATCCCTTTAACATAACACACCGCTATGGTCTTCTATGGTCAACTGAACCTAATGACGGAATAACGGAACGTAATGTTTAGGGGTGATTCTAATAAAAGTGGCATCATAATCTGCCAATGAGTTTTTGAATACAAAGTATATTCAATTTACCTTTTACAGTAAAAATAAAAATTGACATATGTAAACATAGACTTTTTACATCGAGGCCAGACTACTATATACCAATTTGTTTTTATATTTATTTGAATGATTTTAAAACTCTTTAACTGTACAAGTAGGCATTTGAGGAAAATACGGATTTATATAATTTATATAAATTGACATGTTAACAACGTTTTCATCACATTTGCTCGTAAAAGATGGTATTACATGCGGGTGTACTGATAGTAGAGTTGCTAAGCCGCGAAATTGTGCGCATCGGGTTACAAGCATGAAATTTCTACCACACATAGAGCGTTTTACGGTGATTATTTTCAGATGTGGAGGGAAGTCAGATTCGTCCCCTGTGTGGTGGGAGAGCGGGGTGAAGAGGACCAAGTACTGCTCTTTTTCTTTTTTTTATTACTGATCAGTTAAGGCTATTAGGGCTTGTGCGACATCATTTTCGTGTAAAATAGATATTAGCTATTAATTTTCCATGTTATTTAAAAATAGTTTTATATAAAAATTTGGGTTTATTGCCGAAAAGGTAAAAATCACAACAATTTTTTTTTATTCAGAACGATAAATTAGTTATCTATCCTGAATATTTACAATTAAAAAAAATATTACTAAACAGCAAATTTAATCTTGTTTTTAAAAATGTATACATATTGGGCACATCTGATACAAAAAGTACCTTGAAAAAAATGTTGATGTTAAGCTTAGCCTGCGTGTTCTAGTACATTTTGCTAAGTCGCGAAATTGTGTACATCGGGATACAACCACGAAATTTCTACCACAGATAGAATATTCTGCGGTGATTATTTTCAGATGTGGAGGGAAGTCAGATTCGTCCCCTGTGCGGCGGGAAAGCGGGGTGAATAGGACAAAGGAGTCCTCTTTTTCTTTTTATATTACTGATCAGATAACGCTACTAGGACTTGTGTGGTGTCGTTTTCGTGTAAAACAGATATTAAAAATTCATTTTTCATGTTATTTATTCATAGTACCATACAAAAATATGGTTGTATTTCCGAAATTGTAAAAATCACAACAAGTTATTTTTATTCAGGGAGATAAATTAGTTATATTTCCTGAATATTTACAACTAAAAAAATATTGCAAAATAGCAAATTTAATCTAATTTCTAAAAATATATACATATTGGGCACTCTTCATACAAACAGTAACTTAAATAAATTGTTGATGTTGAGATTAGCCCGTGTGCTCGTGATACATTAGCAAAAAATATTTTGTTTTAATTACATTAATTTGTTTTTCTAGGACGTATATAGTAAAAATTATATGTAAAAGCATATTAATAATCATTATTTAATGTATTTAATGAAGCGAAATAGGATGCGTTCGGAGATTTACGTTGGTTACGCCGACGTAAAGATATATTTTAAGCTACTGTTTGTATGAGAAGTGCCCAACATGCATATATTTTTAGAAACCAGATTAAATGAGCTTTTTGAAATAATAATAATAAGTTGAAAATGTTCACGAAATTGAACTAATTTACCTCACTGAATAAAAAAACTTGTTGCGATTTTTACCTTTTCGGCCATTACACCCATATTTTTATATAGAACTATACAAAACTAACATAAAAAATTAATTTCTGATATTTGTTTTACACGAAAACGATACCAAACACGTCCTGGTAGACTTAACTGACCAGCAATAAATAAAGAAAAGAGGGATACTTGGCCGTATTCACTCCGCTCTCCCGCCTCACAGGGGACGAATCTGACTTCCCTCCACATCTGAAAATAATCACCGTGGAACACTCTATCTGTGGTAAAAATTTCATGCTTGTAACCCGATGCGCACAATTATGTTAGAAAACAGCGGACTAACAACTCTACTATGAAGGACTAAGGCCTATATAGTTCCCGCGGGAGTTATAAATTGACATAACTCCCTCGGGAGTTATGGTTTTAGTTTTAAAAATATAGTACGCACTCGCAGATTACTTCAGACTAAGGAGGTTTCAATCCAGCCAAGGTTTTTTGTTGTATCAACAAAACTTGCCTACCAGCAAATTTTATTGTGTATTGAATTAATACGGTATATGTAACTGCATTAATATTTATGTTTTACAATTATTTATGTGTATTTAGCAATAATTTTATTAAATTAAATTTTGAATTATCGTTACAATCTGGCAGTATAGCCTGTCAAGTTTCTAAACGAAATGCAGTTCTTAACATTATCTGTGGTAGACGACACAAAAAAAAAGGAAAAGTTATAAAATTATTGGTTAGGAACTAGGAACTATTTAGTTTTGTAACAAACTTACTGTTCATGTTCATATTTAAGTTTTATAATATTACGCTGTTAATTATTGCTGCATAATATTGTTAATTGTTATTTGTTTATTAATATATGGTAAGATTCTGTGTATATTTGTTTTCTGTTTTAAGCTGATGGCCGTTTTGCCAGTGCTTATAGTAAATTAAAAAAATATATATACAGAAAAAAGTTGGCTGTCAATCGTTATCGTTTAATGTTTATTTTTGGCTTATTTATTTGTTTACTCCAAAATGTGATGAAAAATATTGTGTGTAAGGCGGGTAGTAAGGGGATTACAAACTCAGGACATTAAAAGCCCTCCGCCTTCGGCGTCGGGCTTCTAATAGACCTTCGTTAGTAATCCCCTACTTACTACCCTTATGACACAATATACTATAACTACTGCCTGTGCCTTCATACTAAAACCGCCGCTCGAGCACCATTACAGCTCGCGGCGGAGAAGAGGACTTTGTCAAGCCGCGCCACCGCTGAGCTCCGCTCGCGGTGGCAAGAAAAAGATGGCCCACTCACACCGCCGCTCGAGCGCCATTACAGCTCGCGGCGGAGAAGAGAAGAGGACCATATCAAGCCGCGCCACCGCTGAGCTTCGCTCGCGGTGGCAAGAAAAAGACGTCCCACACCCACCGCCGCTCGAGCACTATTATAGCTCGCGGCGGAGAAGAGGATTTATTCATCTCAAGCCGTGCCACCGCTGAGCTCCGCTCGCGGTGGCAAGAAAAAGACGGCCCAGCATCACCGCCGCTCGAGCACCCTTACAGCTCGCGGCGGAGAAGCACATACCCAAACCATCCACAAAATGATGGACCGAAGACCGGGTGCGTTGTCGCGCGCCCGCGACCCCGATACTGCATTCAAGGGCCTCATCGCCCGCCGCAATGCCCGCAAGTCTCCAGCGAAGCTATGACGGCTAGCCGGGGATCTTAGCAACTTCGACGAGATGACTAAAACTGTTAGGCCTCGGTTCAATCGATTCGTTTTAGGGAATAATACACGTGGGGTAATTTTTGAGCTCTAATGAGACTTCTATGTTTATATGCGTTCACTAATTAATAATAAATAATAAATTTACAAAAATGTCGAGTTCAAGTGTAGAAGATTTAGATGTAGAATTGACGCCTCCGGAAATACTTCATAAAGCTAAAAATGCTACTGACAGCCTGTTGTAAAATCTAAAGAAAAATATCGAATAGCCTCTAAAAATTTCATCTTTTGGAAAACTATCAAAAATGCCCAGTTGTTACTCCATATTCGAATAACGAAGTTATTAATAATACCATAAAACGCATTGTAAAAATGCCATCAAAAACCATTGCGTATCATTTTAATAGCAATTGTACCTACAAATGGTTGCAATCATTAAATTTTTTTACGGGTTTTTTCCTCGCAAGTGTGTTGAAAAACGTCGTATAAAATACATGCGAATTGTGGTAATTACACTCTTGTATTATAATGTAGGTACTATTTCTAGGATGTTATGAAATAAACCTTTTTATGAATTCGGTTAAACGGTACGGGGTCAAATGCTTTTCTTTTCTGCACCTACTTAAAAAGTGTCCCGGGTCGTCCACTTGAGCAAACGACTAGGTCAGGTCACATTGGAAATAATGCAATGATTGAAAATGAAAATGAAAATGAAAAATGTTTATTTCGGTTTTTGCAGTTTAACAACACAGTAAAGGTTGGGACATTCTATTAAGCATTAAATATGCTTGTGCCAGAATGACCCGCTCTTCCATCACTCGGACATTGTAAAAAAAAACCAAAACAAAACAATCATACTTAATAACTTAATAATAATTGTGTGTGTGTGTTGTGTGAATGATTGGCTCCATGGAGCACCAGGTAGTCGCGTAAAACTTAAAATAGACAAAGTTAGCCGCCTCAAAAGCCCCATGGTCATTAACATGTGAAAGACAATGCTACTGGACAATGGTAGGGCTAGATTGCAATGGAGAACAATAGACTGGGGCCTGCGTCGATGGTTGGGTCGAGGGTAAGTCAGGTAGCCACGAGAAAACCTAAAAAAATAGACAAAGTTGGCCGCCTCAACAGCCCCATAGTCGTTAACATGTGAAAGACAATGTTACTGGATAATGGTATGGCTAGATTGCAGTGGAGAACAATAGACTAGGGCCTGCGTCGATGGTTGGGTCGACGGTAAGTCAGGTAGCCACGTGAAAACCTAAAAAATAGGCAAAGCGGGCCGCCTAAAAATCCTTTGCTCATAAACATCTAAAAGATAATGTTATTGGGTAAGGGCAGTTTTAGGTCGTAGTGGAGAGCAATGATAGCATCCCTAATGTAGACAATTAGACAATGCTCAACCATTGTCTACATTAGGGCTGCTATATGTATAGTACGGCTCTTCCCAGGTGAATTTTTCGCTTCGAGCCCTAATCTTTCAAACAAAGGCCATTGTCTCTATTACCGCAAAGCCGCTAGCTACTGCGTTAGCACGAGCCACTACAACATTCATATGAAAAACAAACGGTATCGTCGTAGTATTAAGGTTCAAATTTAATGTCACTGGTATTCTATATATTGCGTTTTGGTAGTGTAGGACAATAGACCACCCCGACGAAATACAGCATTCATATTATTTTGATTTGAACCTTAATACTATGACGGTAACGTTTGTTTTTAATATGAATGTTATAGTGGCGCGTGGCAAAATTGAGCTTGTGGCTTTGCGATAATAGAGACAATGGCCTTTGTTTGAAAGATTAGGGCTCGAAGCGAAAAATTCACCTGGGAAGAGCCGTACTATAAGACAGTGAGAGCTGCGTGCAAACCTAATATAGACAAATCGAGCCGCCTCGAAATCCCTACACTCATATATGTATATCTGAAAGACAATGTTATACTGGACTGGGTAATAGTAGGGCCAGATCGGAGTGGAGATGAGAACGGCCCTAGTGTAAACAATGGTTGGGTTGGGTGGATAGTGAGATTAAGTGCGGCAGTAATCCACATGAAAACTTAAAATAGACAACGTGAACCGCTTTTAAGGCCCATGCTTGTTTACCTACGTGTCAAAAGACAATGTTAGGATCAGGGTAACCGTAGGATCAGGTCGCAGTGGAGAACAAAGGGAAGGCACTAGCATAGCTGTTTTCAGAACATCGTAGTTCATAATGTCATCATTAAGATGATGTTTGTACTCATAATGCTGATTTTCATATTTCTTTCATTCAGAACCATACATTTCAACTTGTCAGTCATGATTTTAAACATAATACCGTACCTTGCGTAGGTACATACCACAACTTCGTTCTTAGCGGCGAGCGTGCCACGGACACCGCTCGATCTGTCTGCGCGAACCGCCGCTTGAAGTCATAGCATTCTTTCCTAGTCGCCGATAAATTTGTTCCCGCCACTCCCTGCGTCGCTCGCCGCACCGCGATTTGCTCGGCAAAAATCGCTTCATTATATCGGTATGATTTTGTTATTGCCGCTTTCACCGCTCACCTTTGCGCTGATCGCTCAAGTCGTGGCTGGGCCGTTAATATGCAGCGTCTTCGTGCAGAAAATATTCAGTTAGCCGTTGATCATTCGTCGTCGATAGGTATAAAATGAAATTTCTCAAGTTTGAAGTGGCTCTTAGGTTATTGTATAGTCTTTGGGACCTATCTTATCGTTATTGCTCCCACGGTAACGACGTTATCCGATAAGTGGAAAAAAATCATCTTTTAAATATGAATTCTACGCATTTACATAATGTATAGTTCTTATTTCAACGACAAATTTTGTCCACTTATCGGGTCTGACCACGCAAGTATGCGATAGTAAATACGTGTTACATTTCGAGATAAGCTGATTTTACTCGGAAGCACAATCGAGTTGTTGTTCATAAACAAAAAACAAAGGAAGTACTTAGTATTGCATCTAGCCGATTAGCATTTGCGAGACTAGCAACTAACAACTTCGCCTGCGCAGAAGAACTAGTACATTACTGCAGAGGCCGGGAAAAGTCAGTTCGCGGATGAGTGTGATTTTGAAGGACGGGGGGAGGCGTAGCCGAGTCCTTCAATAACACGAATCCGCGAACTGACATGCTGTAAAGTGCTTTTCTACAAATATGCTTAGAAATAATCACCAATCTACATTTTGAATATCATATTTATATCAGTGTCATGAAGTTCATTTTGTACTTATTTTTTTAGTAATATGAATTAAATTTCGGTTCTGAATCACGAGTTTGATTTAAAATAAAATACATATATTAATGAAAATTAAAATTATATGAAAACACAAATAATAAAAAATATGGACATAACGTTATAACATGCGTTATAACCAGCTTCGAAATATCACGTTTCAGGTGGAACAACTCGAAAGAACTGTCAAGGAATCTCATACAAAATTGAAGGCCTAGGCCGGGAAGTATTTTTTTTAAACATGGCGCCTGTATTCAAGAACAGGCTAAACAGCTGAATTATATTTTTTTGAGTGTTTTTTTTTTTAATTTTATTGCATATGTTTGGGAAAAGCACTATAGTTACATGCCTTATCCGTCTCACCCGGCGATCCCTTCTTTCACGGCGTCTGCAGTAATGTACTATTTTTACTAAAACTTAGTAACAAATATTTTAAGCAAATTCACTTGAACAATACAGAATACACTCCTAAGAGTTCCAGCTCGTACTAAACTTGTTTACGGCTTATGTACCTTATAATAATAATGATAATTTAAGGCGTAGGGATGTGACGACCCCATCGCCCGCTGGTATGACCAGCGCAATCAGTCACGCAGGGCAGCTTATGGCGAGCTGTTGGGGGGTAGCGACCCCACGTACCTGAGTGCTCCTGGGGGATCCTGACGGGGGGTGATGGGTCGGGACCTCCGCCTCTGTCTTGCCTTAACCGGCCGGACAGAGTGTAGTCGCGAGAGTTTCGGCTCGGGGGTGGATGTGGAAACGTAAGGGGTTAGTTGGCTTCGGTTTAAAGCCCAGTATTACACCTCTCCGCCCTTAGCCTTCCGCACTGGTGTTGCCCTTAGGCCACTCTATGTGTCGCTTTTTATGGGGGCCCATCTGGCGGGAGGCGAGTCATCGTCTACCAGTTTTTTTTTGGTATGAGACACTTTTCTTGGTAGACGTCCGGCTGTCTCAAACAAATAGCCTAATTACCCAGTCCTCCATTTCATCCCCATAGCCCGATTTGTATTTAGATTCCATATATTCATAAATAGTTCTTGCACCAAGCGGGTGCTGTCTCTGTGTGCGTCCCATGACACGGATAGGGACAGCATCCGCTCGATGTACACATTACATTTCATTAAATTGTCGAAAGGGCCTCTACGCGTTGGCTTCGGCTCCGCGCACGCCTCCCAAAGGTCCGGGACACTATTGTCCCGTGAGCGGGTGCGACATACAGGAATGATAATGATAACAGTTTGTATAAAAAGTCTTACACCTTACCTTGTGTATGGTTACTTACTTTGTAAAAGGGAAATTATGAATGGGTCATTGAATATTAACTGCAAAACCGGCCTTCGGTTTTATGTCCGGGACGTGCTTTGCTCAGCTCAACGCATATACCTACTCGTTTAAATATTGTATATTACTTACGTACAAGTATAACGATGTTACTTGTATAAAGGAACGACCACACCAGTCACCAGGGTACCAGGGGCTTGCTTCACCATTTACGTTGTTCGGGCAACACCGACCGGCGAACGTTTGTAGCCACACGTAGGGGCGCACGCGCGTCAGTCATTTGAGTCGCCACGTGGTCGTCACGCTGCATGACCAATTGTGACGCATTTTAAGCAAGCAACCAATAAAATACAGATCTCGAGTGACTTTTGTTAAGATTACTCTTCTGACCATTCTGTATGACCTATTTTATTATCGTTGCTGCTATATTCTGGCAATGCCACCCATGATGCCAAAGCGTGGTGCCTGATAATGATATGATAATACAAAACTATCTTCAACACCAACAATATTGATTTATTTAAATTTATGTTATGAAACATGTCCCCTCCTCCAAACAATACTAACTCCTCTCCTCAGTGATATTATGGGCAAGCTTCGAAGCGTTTTGCGTCACTGCATCTAAACGGGAGTTGGGAATCAGCAGAGGAGCACTACACAATTCTAAAGAAACTAAATGGAGGAACAACAACACCAAAGACAGTGTAGAAGAAAAGAAAGAATTGTTTAAAATTTGGCAGAACACCGGTTCAAATGAAGATAAAGAAAACTTAACAAGAGCGGAAAAGCTGATAAAAATTTCTACCAGGGGCTAGAACTCAGATATAACGATCCCAAAGACTTTAGAACCACGAAGTGTATTAAGGATAAGGAAGGCACTCTACTTACAAGCGACAAAGATATTTGTAATAGATGGAATGAGTATTACCAAGAGCTACTCAATGAGGAATTGACAACGTTTCATAATTTTGCTAAAGTCCTAAATCGAAAACCATTCGTAGAATAACGTGTAAAGAGCGCAAAAAAATATTTAGGATTTTTTTCTGCTCATATTTTTCCAAAAAACCTACAATATATGTTAAACCGGAAGTTGACGTCATTGCTGGACTTGAGGGCTTAAGCCTCCGATCGATGGAATGAAAAAAGAAATCTGCCTTCCGGTTGTCACGTTTGAAAGTTTTCATATAATTGTCATTGACTTGTCTTTGTTCAGTTTTCGCTCGTGCGCAATATTGCATTTTATTATTGTCTTAACCCATTATACGACTCGGCTTTTCCACGGACATTGACACTCATCATTTTCACGACTCGGCTATTCCACGGACATTGATTCTCATCCTTATCACGACACGGCTATTCCACGGACTTTGATTCTGATACCTTTTACGACTCGGCTATTCCGCGGACTTATAAAATGAAGAATTCTGAAGGAATCTTACAAGCTGACAGCTCAAACTTGCCACGCGTGGAGACCCTCATGATGATGGAGTACACGAAAAGTTCTAATAAGTATAATTTAGCCGCCATAGGAGGTCAAAGCCTCACAATCTTCACGCAACACTTACGTCGATAACGTGGGCTGAATGAACGCACCCAAGCGATCGATAGCCCGCCTGTCTCCGGCCGGGCGTCCCTACACCAAATCATACGTCGATAACGCAGTCGGATATGTGGAGGCCGTGGAGGTACGCAGAGAAGCAAATAAATGTTTCGTTCAATGCCGTATGACTCCGGAGCACCGCGGCAAGAATAAGTTGTACAAGATCACATATGAAATTGACGAAACCGCGTTATAGACCAGATAGACGTAGTACATTGTCATGACTGTGCAGCTTCAGATGGCGGCTGTGTAAACATGCTCTGTGTTTGCTTATGTGCATACCTCGGATAGCTCGGGGCATCTATACAAAAATGTTGTAGCAAAATATTTTATCGACAAAAAATATATCGGAGTTACTGTCAAGGTCTAAATGTTATCGAACATATTTTTTTCTTTTCATTTTAAAATAAAAACAATAAAACGTCTATTATTCGTTTATTTTAAAGTTTTCATAGTAAGTGCACAATCAATATTTTTCCCCATATTCGTCGGTATAAAATATTGCCGTCTAGATGAAAATATCCGCCCGCAACACCACTCTCGTGTATTTCCACGAGGAACTATAAAAAAAAACTTTGCAGGACACGCAGATGAGTTCTATTGCAAGTTTTAAAAAAATAATATTTTGTTTTCACGACAGACATTTTATGTTATTGAAAATTATTTTGTACTGGCGAAAATATTTCGTATTGAGTTGATCAGATCATTAATCTGTCGTAATCTGTCACTCATCAACAACGTAACTCAAACATCTACCTATTCAATTTAAAAAATAGATACGCACACTCAGAAGTTTTGATTCATCTACGCAAATTGATACTAATAAGGTTCGGTTTTATATAAATGTAGGTACATTCGATAAATCAACAAAATACGGTTAAGAGGCCTTATTCCTTTTAAAATTTATTTTTTTCATATTATGACAAATATATTGATAATTTCAACCAACTTTTTGAAGTGAATAATACTTTTCCCCGAGTTCTAGGAAGTAACATAGTTATTTCACGCTTTCATTGCGTACAGTCGAAAATAAGTTAAAAAAACTAATTTTCCGCGTGAATTTTGTCAATTTCGAGTAGTTTTTGAAACAAAAATTATCAATGAAAAATTCAAACTGTAGGTTTCAAATATATACCAATAAATCCCAATAGCCCTGTTCTAGAAAGTAACATCAATAGTATGTTAAGAAACATGTTTGATCATAGAGAAAAATGTCTAAACAATCAGCATTTTAAAAGGAATAAGGCCTCTTAAGTAGGCTTAGACATAATGTAGATAGTTATAAAAGTCATGTGCGTGTATGACAGGTTTAAAATAAATTTAAGAACGTCTGTGACAAGCGTAAGTTGTCGTGGCTATCTTTTTTTTAACTGGCAACACGTCACCCCAGCACTAACGTCATTTTTATCGCTTACGATCTATTAGAATGAGCAACTATAAAGTTGGGCTTTTTGCTTCGAAATGGAGGCTTTCGAGGAAAATAAAAAATACGTGTAACTTAAAAAAAACCCTCTTTCGGACTGTATATTAAAAAGGATATGTAAAAAAAATGATACATGCTCAATTCCCAACAACCAGAACAAGAACAACCAATGATGGAAGGACCTATTCAAGAAATGACCGTAGCAGAGGTTAAGAAGGCCATCTCGAAAATGAAAAACAGTAATCGGGCCCAGATAATATTCTGGCCGAGCTCATGCTCGAAAAGTCTCTCCGCGCGGATGGAGACGTATGTCTTTCAATGCTATTTAACAATATTCTAGCAAGCGAAAAGATGCCAAATGCTTGGAGGGAAAGTATATTAGTTCCGTTCCATAAAAACAAGGGCGATGTTCGAGATTGTGGAAACTTTTGCGGTATAAAACTTACATCACACACACTTAAGATATGGGAACGAGTTTTAAGTGAGCGCCTGCGTAGTTTAGTATACCTAATTGAAAATCAATTTGGCTTCACTGTGAGAAAAGGAACCACGGGTCCAATCCATGCAATAAGGCTGTTAATGATAAAAGCTCGTGAAAACAAACAAAACCTCTGGATGACTTTCATAGACCTTGAGAAAGCCTTTGACCCAGTAAATTAATATTGCAAGCTTTAAGATCGCAAAACATTCCCGAAGGGTAGGTATATAAATCTCATTAAGGATATGTACAAAAATGTGAAAACACGCGTCAAAAGTCCAGCAGGGTTATCAAAGAGATTCGACATCAAAGTGGGAGTTCAGCAAGGGAGTGCGCTCAGCCCCCTCTTGTTCAATATTACTATGAACCATCTCACGGAGAAAATCCAAAATCCCTTGCCGTGGAATCTCTTGTATGCGGATGACGTGGCCTTAATTTCAGACAGCCTCCATGAAATACAAGAGAGCTTGGGACAGTGGAGAAGATACCTTCAGTCTAACGGGCTGCGTATTAGTAGAACTAAGACTGAGTACATGGTATGCAACTTCAACAAGGACGGACCAAGCATTGATTCCGAAAAACTCAAACTAGACGGCGAAACACTACCGAAAGTAAACAAGTTTAAGTACCTAGGTTCGGTCATTGCAGACGATGGCACAATAACAGCCGATATAATGCAAAGAACAACGTCTGGATGCAATCAATGGCGCAAATAAATAAACAGGAGTCCCATGTGACCCTAAAATGCCTGTAAAAACAAAAGGCAGGGTTTATAAAACCGTTATAAGACCAGCCCTGCTCTATGATAGTGAAACGTGGGCTCTGAAGAAAACAAAGGAGCATAAGTTGCATACCATCTTAATTGCGAGAGGGTTGCTATTGGAACCGCGTACCGACCTCCTTGGCAGAGTGCAGACGTATTCTTTGAGGCACTTAGTGCATCTATATGCTCACTGTCGGCATATGACCACATTGTCTTATTAGGAGACTTCAACATAAATACCCTTGGAGGGCATGACTCCAACTATAAGTCGTTGTCAGACTTTTTGACAACTTTAAAACTAACCCAGTTTGTTGACCAACCTACGAATTTTACTGAACACTCGACTCTGAAACACTAATTGATTTAATATGTTCAAATATAGATTTGAGTAACGTATCTGTCTATCATATCCGAGATCTAAGTAGTCATGCATTTTTAACCTGCGAGCTGAAAAAAATTGAAACAATACCTATATGGACAGACTATCGTCCAATTAAGGACATTGATATGGAAATGTTCAACAACGACCTCAACTCTGTGAACTGGGAGCGGTTACTTTGTGAGAACGTTGATGAAACACTTCATTATTTTAACTTCCACGTCTTGAACCTTTATGAACAACACGCACCTTTAAAAAAAGTTTTAATTAAGGAGAAAAGCTATCCTTGGATAACTACCACTATAAAGGAGATGATGAGACTTCGCGATGACGCACACACTAGATCCCGACGTACCGGCTTAGATTCTCACAAGCAATACTATAAAGACCTAAAAAGTGTTGTTAACACAGCCTTATTTTCGGAAAAGTCAGCCTTTTATCAGGTGCATATCAACGACAATTCTAAAAATCCCCGTGCTCTGTGGAAAAATATTAAACGTAACGTGGTTGATTTCAAAAAACAGAATGATTTACCTTTATGTTTTAATAATCCTGACCTGATCAACAAACATTTTCTGGACCTCCCCGCCAGACGTGACGTTACCCTCTCTGATATCACATATTTTGAGTTTCACAGGTTTGGCTCTTCAACATTCGAATTAAAACCCGTTGATGAAATCACAATATTAAAAATTATCAAGTCTTTTTCAAGTAATGCTGTTGGTACTGACAGCATTTCTTTGGATATGATTGAGCTGACCTGACCTAGAACTCTATCCATAATTACTGCTATAATTAATCAGTCGATTCATACCAGTTGCTTTCCAGACACTTGGAAATCTGCTATCGTTAAACCGATACCTAAAAAATCTGACCCAACCGATGTACGGGACCTCAGACCGATAAGCATTCTTTGTTTTATGTCCAAAATCTTGGAGAAAGTGGTGTGCTTGCAATTGACTGAGTATTTAGAAACAAATGACATACTGCCAAGTAAACAGTCTGGATTTCGCAAGCGACGCAGCACAGCGACTGCTCTGCTTGACGTTGTTGACGACATCCTGTCCGCTCAAGATAGGGGAGAAGCATCATTACTGGTTTTATTAGATTTTTCCCGTGCGTTTGACACAATCAATGTTTCATTGCTTCTCTCTAAACTAGCGTATTATGGTTTTGACAATAAGACTATTAATTGGTTCTCAACTTATTTGTGTGGTCGATCTCAATGTGTTGGATTACGTAATCAATCTGGGTTAACCGACTATTCTCAAAACATTTCTGTGAACTGCGGTGTTCCGCAAGGATCTATACTTGGTCCAGTATTGTTCATTTTGTATATATCAGATATTATTAAAAAAATTAAAAACTGCAATTTCCATTTATACGCAGATGATCTACAAATTTACACATCTTTTCATCCCCGTGAAACATCAACTGCTGTAAAATTGATAAATGAAGATTTGGATCGAATTGCCGATTGGTCTGTGCGTAATGGTTTAGTCCTTAACCCTACTAAGTCTAAGCTTCTAATTCTTGGCACCAAAGGTCAGATAGACAAAACTATGAATTGGGGTCCACAGGTAAAGCTAGGAGAGGAACGACTTGAGCGTGTTAACGTGGCCCGTAATCTTGGTCTTCTTATGGACGACACTTTGCACTTCGAGCAACATGTGCTTGACTCCGTTAAGAACTGCTTTTACCGGTTAAGAGTGCTGTATCAGATTCGAAGGTATCTTAGCATTGATATTAGGATAAAGCTTTGTGATGCCTTGATCTTGTCTAAGCTCAACTATGTTGACACTGTCATTAACGGTTGTTTGTTGGCTCGCTCAAGGGCTCTCATTCAACGCGTCCAAAACGCATGTGCTCGTTTTTGCTTCCCGATCCCCCCTAGACATCATGTCACCCCCTTTCTAAATGATAATAGATTGCTGAAGATGGAGGCACGACGGTCGTTACATTTCGCTACTTTGCTTTTTGGTGTGCTCCATACTCAGCAACCTAAATACCTATTTGAGAAGTTGAGATTCTCGATGCGCCCCACGAGAGAAGCTGTCCGCCTCATCTGCTCGCGTCCCGGAAAAACAGCGGCATTTCGTGGTAGTTTTCGCTACTCTGCCACGAAATGTTGGAACAATATTCCACCTCCTATTAGAAATTCTAAAACTTTACACACTTTTAAAATAAAACTTCGAAAATATCTTTTAAATATTCAACTCTCCAACTCATAAGTTCTGAGCCTAATTTAAGTACTATATAAACTGTATATTTAATACCCCACTTATACTTATCGTATTGTTTCTTATCCGGCATCTTTTTGTGCAAACCTCCATCTTTTCTTATATGCCGTGTCACGCAACACATACACACACAACAGATATACACACTAGGTACCTATTGGCTATCTTATTTAATAGTTTTGTGCACCCGTAACTTATCAGTTTATTTTTTTTTGCTACAAACATTCAAAAGATGCGTGTAGACATTACCGTCCCGACTTGTTGTCGCTGTTCTCGCCTACCTAGCTCAGGTCCCACGGAAGACCAGCGCTGCGACATTTCCCCAATGTAGCAGCATTATGCTGAGTGGTTTCCTTTTGCGGTGGACATGGCAGCACCATCATATACCCTATACCTATATTTATATAATTTTCTTTTTAAATTAAATGTATGATATTGTATGTTATTGTTAAGTTAGAAATTTAGTTTTTAAGTCCTTTGTAATGGTGGTGCGTCTTCTTCGCTGCAATAAATGTGTTTTCTTTCTTTCTTTCTTACCACGGAAATGCGAATGCTGCGTTGGGCGGGTGGAGTCACCTTGAAGGATAAAGTCCGCAATAACGGTTTCCAAAAAGGAAAATCGACTACGTTAGCCTGCTATGCATTAATAGAATCTTTAATGGAACAAATTGATAAAAATAAGTATTTAACTGGAGTATTTTTTGACATGAGCAAAGCATTCGATGATGTAAATCATAATACGTTAATAGCTAAATGTGAAAAATATGGCATTAGAGGAACTGCGTTAAATTGGCTAAAAAGCTACCTTTCTGGACGAAACCAGTGTGTAGAAATAAATAAAATAAATAGACAGAATGAAGTACAAAAATATAGATCATCACATAAAATTAATAATTCTGGAGTACCTCAGGGCAGTGTATTAGGCCCCTTGCTATTTATTATATATATAAATGATCTTCCGAGAGCTTGTATTTATAAAACAGTTTTATTTGCAGATGACATTTCAATTATAATTCCTAATGATAACAATGATAACATTTCATATTTGAATAATATTAATATGACTATTGACTCTATATGTAATTGGCTGGAAAATAATGATTTATTAGTGAATACCCAAAAAACAAAATACATACAATTCTGCAATACAAAGACACACACACCGAAATTAAGCATTAAATGTAAGGGAGAAGAAATCGAAGAAGTAGATGTAACCAAATTTCTGGGTATTATTGTAGATCGTCACTGTAACTGGAAACATCATGTGGACAATATTTGTACCAAATTGGAAAGATTTACATATGCCCTTAGAAGATTAAAACGTATTGCTGGTGAAAAAGCTGCCCTGACCGCATACCACGGCTACGTTGCATCTCTGTTAAGGTACGGGCTTATTATTTGGGGTAATTCAACAATTGCGAAAAATGCATTTACCAGCCAAAAAAAGTGTGTAAGAGCCATCAGTGGAGTAGGACCTCTAGAGTCATGTAGACCGTTATTCAGGAAGCTCAACCTATTAACTCTTACAGGGTTGTATATCTTGGAAATAGGCATTTTTGTATGGGCAAATCCCAATTTATATACGACATCAGTAGCTAATCCGAAACTTCGACCAAGAGATCCTGCAAAATTAATGGCTCCGCGATATAAAACCGCGCTGCAGAGAAACAATTGTCACGCAATGACCATAAAAATATATAACCACATCCCACTAGCAATTAGACAACTGCCAAGTTTAACGAAATTCAGACGAGTGTTATGTCAGTGGTTGAAAGAAAAATGTTTCTATTCATTAAATGAATTTCTAGAGTGTAAGTCATTGTAAAATAATGGAAAATGAGTAACACAATAATAAATTAATAATTAATTATAATAATATTTGAAATTTTTGCATGCTGTGATAAGCTAAGTGTATGATCTAAAAACAAGCCATTTACTATGTCAGCCAAATGTAACTACACTTAAAGCAAATAAAGATTTTCATTTCATTTCATTTCATTTTCATTTCATTTCATTTCATTTCATTTCATTTCATTTTCATTTTCATTTTCATTTCATTTCATTTTCAATAATCATATACGGGGTAGTTTTAGACTAGCGCCAATCACTGACAAAAACAAAGAGTCCAGGCTATGGTGGTTTGGACACGTCATGCGCAGAAGCTGATAGCCATGTACCTAGTGAGAAAGTGCCTTTCCATGGCTAGGAAGAAAAGAGGGAGAGGTAGGCCTCAAACTACCTGGATGACGAATGTCCAGAGAGACATGAAGGATTTAGGCCTAGCTGTAGAAGACACCTATCATCGAAGGGAATGGCACCTCAAGATTAGGAAAGCCGACCGCGCGTAACGGGAACTGGCGAGGAAGAAGAAGAAGAAGATATAATGAAACATGTAATGTCTGATTATTTTAAATGTGGGTGCACACCACATTTTTTTTTGGTTTTTCAATTATTTTATAATGGTCCAATATAGAAACCAACAATATTGTTCTAAAAAAACCGGCCAAGTGCGAGTCGGACTCGCGCACCGAGGGTTCCGTACAAACACTTTCCATCCCTAAGTGGTTAAGTTAAGTTTGCACCTGGTATGTATAGCGCCCCATATAAATTAGGTGCAAAGTTAGGTATTAAAAAAAACTACTTACTAGATCTCGTTCAAGTTTTTATAGTAATGTACATCATACGAGTATGTTTGTTTAAGATTTTTCATTTTCTTATTTTAGAAGTTAGAGGGGGGGACCATCTTTTTTCCACTTTGGAAGCGTCTGTCACGCAAACTATTCGGTTTAGAAAAAAAATATTTTAGAAACCTCGATATCATTTTCGAAGACCTATCCATAGATACCCCACGCGTATGTGTTTGATGAAAAAAATATTGCACTATACGACGGTCGACTTTTGAACATCGGAGTTAAGTAGCCTTTCAGTTTCTGATCTTAGGCGAACTCGTCAAGAATTGCGATTTTTATCTGTGATCCCGAAGCCAGGGGCAGGGACGTGTCGGTCGCAAGTCAAGTGGGCCTATTAGGAACACTTGAAATTTCTTTAGTTTTTTGTGCACTAAGTAGTAATCCTTTAGTGAAGCCTCTTAAAAAAGGTTAAGATTATATCTTCCATTCCATGTGCATTGACGGGCTCGAGTGTTAGCGACTGAGAATGTTTGGGTTTTTGCATCGTCCCAAAACTATCGACGTCCAACAGTGAAGCTCCATAAACTATCCTAAAATATTGCTTGCATCTGCACGGGTGATCCTTATCTCGTTCTCAATTGTTTTCACGATTTTTTGTGATTGGTGTCGAGTTGGCGGCGGCCTAACTTTGTGTGGCCGCGGCGCCGTTCCTTAACTGCAGTTAAAATGTCAACTCGGAATTATTATCATTACATTATTTTGTACTTGAACACGTACGCAAGGACTTATAAGGAAAATACCGTTTTGTTTGTATTAGTTACATTTGAAGAAATTACACGTTAACACGTAGCGGATAGAGACCATGAATCCAGCCCAGATAACATAATATCTTTCTACCCGCTATTTTGATAAGCACTGACCTACTCTTAGAATATGAAAAATTAGGAGCAACTGTTGCTCTTCGAGGGACTCGTTCTATTTCTGTGCTTGGATTTGTCATTTGTATATATTAGGCGTAATAACCATTAAGATATCATTAGTTTAATGATTATTACCTCATTAGATAATCATCTAACACCAACTTTTGTGTTACAAGATTATCTAATGAGGTAATAATATCATTCTCCTCAACATCATTAGATAATCATCTAACAGCAACTTTTGTGTTAGATGATTATCTAATGAGGTAAAAGGTAATCACCAAAATAGTTGTTTGTGCAACGGGAGACCAAAGTATTGATTTTGATTGCAGTGTTTGAATCCCGAACAAGCAATCTGCAACGACTACCACTGAACCCCTCGCTAGCTGACTACCTTCGACATTATAAGAATCCTGTATGTAGCGAGGTATTCAACGTTACGATATGCATAATTTTGGGCATTTTAGCTCAGCAGTGAGAATGAGAACATAATTATAATTATTGTACTTGTTAGTCATTGATAAGTGTATTTTGCTTTTAATTTTAATCATCTTTTATGGTAAGTGCCAAAATAATATATAAAATAAAATAAAGAGGGTGGCATTTTTTTTGTTTCCCTACTTCCGTAGTAGGTAAGTACCTCAATCAGTAAATCAGAATCCTTATGTGATCACTTTATTATCCGTCTGTCAAGACATTTTTCTCAGAAACGCGTGGATGTAATCATGTGGTAATCATGCTGAAACTGAAATTAATAATAATATAAAATACTTATAGTAGAGTTGTTAGTCCGCTGTTTTCTAACATAATTGTGCGCATCGGGTTACAAGCATGAAATTTCTACCACAGATAGAGTGTTCCACGGTGATTATTTTCAGATGTGGAGGGAAGTCAGATTCGTCCCCTGTGAGGCGGGAGAGCGGAGTGAATAGGACGAAATATATCTCTTTTCTTTCTTTATTGCTGGTCAGCTAAGTCTACTAGGACTTGTCTGGTATCGTTTCCATGTAAAACGGATATCAGAAAATCATTTTTTATGTTATTTTTGTATACTTCTATATAAAAATATGGGTGTATGGCCGAAAAGGTAAAAATCACAACAAATTTTTTTATTCAGTGAGGTAAATTATTTAAATTTCGTTAACATTTTCAAATTATTATTATTATTTTAAAAAGCTTATTTAATCTAGTTTCTAAAAATATATGCATGTTAGGAACTTCTCATACAAAGAGTAGTTTAAAATATATGTTTAAGTCGGCGTAACCAACGCAAATCTCGGAACGCATCCTATTTCGCTTCATTAAATAATGATTATTAACATGCTTTTACATATAATATTTACCATATACGTCCTAGAAAAACAAATTGACGTAATTAAAAATTATTTTTTTTTGCTAATGTATCACGAGCGCACGGGCTAATCTCAACATCAACAATTTATTTAAGTTACTGTTTGTATGAAGAGTGCCCAACATGTATATAGTTTTAGAAACAAGATTAAATTTGCTGTTCTGCAATATTTTTGTTAGTTGTAAATATTCAGGAAATATAACTAATTTATCTCCCTGAATAAAAAAAACTTGTTGTGATTTTTACCATTTCGGAAATACACCCATATTTTTATATGGTACTATGAATAAATAACATAAAAAATGAATTGTTGATATCTGTTTTACACCAAAACGATACCACACAAGTCCTAGTAGCGTTATCTGATCAGTAATATAAAAAGAAAAAGAGGACTCCTTTGTCCTATTCACCCCGCTTTCCCGCCGCACTGGGGACGAATCTGACTTCCCTCCACATCTGAAAATAATCACCGCAGAATACTCTATCTGTGGTAGAAATTTCGTGGTTTTATCCCGATGTACACAATTTCGCGACTTAGCAAAATGTACTAGAGCACGCAGGCTAAGCTTAACATCAATATTTTTTTCAAGGTACTTTTTGTATCAGATGTGCCCAATATGTATACATTTTTAACAACAAGATTAAATTTGCTGTTTAGTAATATTTTTTTAAATTGTAAATATTCAGGATGGATAACTAATTTATCATTCTGAATAAAAAAACTTGTTGTGATTTTTACCTTTTCGGCAATAAACCCAAATTTTTATATGAAACTATTCTTAAATAACATAAAAAAACGGTCAAGTGCGAGTCGGACTCGCGCACCGAGGGTTCCGTACAAACACTTTCCATCCTTAAGTGGTTAAGTTAAGTTTGCACCTGGTATCTATAGCGCTCCATACAAATGAGGTGCAAAGTTAACGCAACCAATTCCTTTGTTGTATGGGAGCCCCCCTCAAATATTTATTTTATTTTATTTTTAGTATTTGTTGTTATAGCGGCAAAAGAAATACATCATCTGTGAAAATTTCAACTGTCTAGCTATCACCGTTCTTGAGATACAGCCTGGTGACAGACGGACGGACGGACGGACGGACAGCGAAGTCTCAGTAATAGGGTCCCGTTTCTACCCTTTGGGTACGGAACCCTAAAAATGAATATCTGATATCTGTTTTACACGAAAATGATGCCACACAAGCCCTAATGGTCTTAACTGATCAGTAATCAAAAAAAGAAAAGGAGCAGTACTTGGTCCTCTTCACCCCGCTCTACCGCCACGCAGGGGACGAATCTGACTTCCCTCCACATCTGAAAATAATCACCGCGGAACGCTCTATGTGTGGTAGAAATTTCATGCTTGTAACCCGATGCGCACAATTTCGCGGCTTAGCAACTCTACTATTAGGGGTCTTTTCTTTAATTTGTCACTAATTTGGTGCCAATATATTCGGGATAAAAAGTAACACGTGTTGGCTGTGAGTTGTAGACCTCGTGAGTTTGTTTCAAAATTGCTGAAATTTGTTTTTTTTATTAATAACCAAAAAAAAAAATCTACTTACCGACTCTAATCACAAAATTTCGTGAGAATCGGTTGAGAAATGTGGCCTTTAAGCGAGAACAGCGGGAAATCCAATCATACGATAGAAATTATGCCGAAACTGAAACGAAGACGCTTCGCTCGCTCGGTCAACTAATAAATTGACTGTTATAAGATTATCTGGAATTATCTTAAATTAATTATTTTATACGTTGATGACCTACCACTGTCACTTAAACGTAGGCTCATGGACATGTGCATACTTCCAGTTCTCACCTACGGTGCTCAGACGTGGTCTTTGACTGAGGGTCAGAAGTCCAAACTCGGGGTTTGCCAGCGAGCTATGGAGCGCAGCATATTAGGTGTAAAACTAGTGGATCGAATCCGGAACACCACGCTGCGCTCACAAACCAGGATAGTTGATGTAGCTTGGAAGGCGGCCAAGTTGAAGTGGGACTGGGCTGGTCACGTCTGTCGAATGCCCGACGAATTGTGGGCCAAAAAAACCACAGAGTGGAAGCCCCACAACTCGAAACAGAGACGTGGCAGACCCCGTAGGCGATGGCGGGATGACTTGGACTCATTTTCGAAGGACTGGCCAGATACAGCTCAAGAGCGCGACAGATAATAAATAATAAATAATAATAATAAATAATAATACGTTGATAGGTCATACATAAGGCACGTACGGAAATAAAATGCATAATGTGTTTTAATCTTTATTCACAAAAGTATAAGCTTTATACAAAAATATAACAATCACGTAAATGTGAAAAATCTCTTATGTTAATTACAAATTACTTATTTAAATCCTGTTTTAGTTCGATAATGGAGTCGATTCCAAGTCATAAATGTTTGTCATTTCCCTCAAGAGACACTTTAAACATATAAATAACTTAAAAAAAACAACATGCAAACTGTATTTCTGTTTTTTTATTGTGGTGCGGAGAAACCTTCCTTTATTTATAATTTTTTATGACCGTAGATGTAAAAGTAAAAAAAAAATATTAGTTTTCGTACTGAAGTACAAAGTACATATACATAATTATATAATATTTATGTACTTTTTCTAGACATATCATACATCTACTGATCGGTGGTCCACATCTTGAGGTTGTACTGAATGTCAATGTCAGGGCCTATAGATAGAGTCTTGGAAGCTTGTATCATGTCGTCCTGTTCACTTAACATTTGTTTAACGGAGTTTAGAGTGAGCGAGAGCGAGAGGGATGACACGATACCAACTACTCGACCCCCTGTTTTATCGATTAAGTTTGAGAAACTGCGGACTATATTAGCACCAATTTAACAATAGTAACCCTATGACTAGCGCGTATTTGAATAAAGGTTTTGGCACATGGTGCGCAAGAAGGTATTGTGCCGTTTTAAACGGACAAATTATAACCTATATATAATATAACTAAACTTAATATAAACGTTTTATTTAGTACAAAACTTAAAAACTATCACTTTTTAACAGTCTTCATTTTAATACTAGGTACTGATTTTGATAACTACTTTAACTTTGTAGTGCACCATCAAAATTTGTGGGTTGCTGCGTACAAAACAGTGCGTGCGCCGTCCAATCTTGCGACTGGAAAAAAAGGTTAAGGTTACAATGGTATGTACAAATTGTAAACGTTGCAGGTACGTTTTGACTTTTGACAAGCTTGATTGATTTTATTTTAATTATCTGGGTCTCTTCCATTACGGACTTAGGAGTTGATAAGAGTATTCGCAAAACCTACCTGGCATTGGTAAGTACAGTAGTAAATTTTCATGCAACCCATGCACATTTGCTTAGTGCTCTTCTTGCATACTGCGCAACTGCCTGACTCTACGAAGGAGGCTTTATCATTCAGAGATGTGACATGGGTTATGACAGGGATGATCGATTCTGACTCTTCAGGTACTGTCGGCACCTGTGTAGATAGTTCAGTGATGAGTGGTGTGAATTAAGTATCCCATCCAAAACAGATACTTCATGATAGTATTTAAGCAACATGCGGCAAGATGAATAAAATAAACAAACTTTGGCTTGGAGTAGGGACGTTTTAAAAGGCTAAGTCTACCAACGCAGTGTTAACCAAGAGGACATTGTGTTGAGAAGAAATGACATATTGATCTTAACAGTCATTATATTTTTTGTTTTTGAGGGTAGATGAACATTTTCTATTGAAGTTATTTCTCCCTGTAGGTTCTTTTATTCATCCATGGACAGCCTTCGATGTGTGAACAGGTCTGAGATTAATTTCAGTTTTAGAAATGAGGGCGATTGTTTGGTTGAAGTGAAGCGCTCGATTAAGAATGCAAGCTTATGTCATGATGGATTTTACAAAGTAGGTATGTAAATCTAGTTTATTACCGTTTGTTCTGTCATCACGTTGAAATTCAATGGGCTTATAAAACCGCTATCTGTCGACAAAGAGCGAGGAGAACCTTTGTGGGTCTGTTGAGGAACCTGTCCTACTTGGTAAATCGCGTTTAGCTCTTGATGCCATTCTGTTTGTTTTGCTGGTTGTGGTTGGATTTGTTGAAATTTCGTTGATCGTGGTTGACTATTATGTGGTTGCCATTGTCCACTCTGCGATTTATGTAAATGATCCCACGAAACAACACTGGAAGTTTGTACTTGTAGATTATTAAATGATGGAAGTGGGGGCAGGATAGTGGATGTCATGGGCCCGCCACATTCAGTTTGCCGTTGCTGTTGTAGTAATTGTTGTTGCAGTAGTTGTTGTTGTAGTTGTGGCTGTTGCACATATTGTTGCGATGGTGCTACCTGAGGTTGTTTCGTTTGTTTATATCGTGGCATTTGGTGTTGGTTCAAGTGCGCTTGACAATTCATTGATACACCATATTGTGGCATTTGCCGTGTTTGTCCCATATGAACTTGGATTTGCTGTGCCGAGCCACTTTGCGGCTGTCTTAATTGTGCTTGGCTATATTGCATTGATATTTGCTGCTGTTCAGTGTACTGTTTTTGTAAGTACCGCAATGGATCGTATTGGTTAACTGGTTGAGCTGATTCTACCCTCGCTGATAAATACTGTCCATACGTAGGCGGTGGTCGCTGGGATTGTTGTTGCAGAGGTTGTGAAAATGCCACGGGTGGCTTTTCTAGCAGGTATGCTAGACTTGGATGATGGGTGGAGACATTATTTAATATGTTTTTCGTCAAATTGCCAGTGGCGTTTGGTGATTGCTCAGGTTTTTGGTTACTGTGAGCTACTGTGGGTGGACTAGGCACTTGGGGTGATGAAACAAGCTTAGTTTTGGAATTGTTATCACGATATTTAGCCGCAAATTTTGCTAAAGATTCGGCAGTTGACTTAAATGTATCAGTATTATTTTTTGATTTCTGTGGTTCATTTTCACTTGTCTCTGGTGAAGACTGAAGAGCTGTAACTTCAGCACTGCTGTTTTGGACAGTATTTTGGAAATATTTACTTATAACTTGATCAACATTGATACTAAATTCTCTTCCGGGCGGGCCTGAGGAAAATATACAGATTTTATCGACTTCTGTACCTAAGCTCGGTTTGTTGGCGACCAAGACGTTATTCTTATTTTTCGAGTTACGACTCGCTTGAGAAATTCGTTGCTGCTGTTTGACCCACATGAACATTTCGCCGACGAGATTCGCAAAATCATTAACTGTACGAATATAATAAGGACCAGCAAATTTACGAGCATGTTGAACTGTGTCGTTCAAAAATGATTGCATAAATTGTGTATTGTTTTCTTCAGGCAGTAATATATCAACTACCGTCTTGTAAGATAAATTGAAATAACTATACTTTATATCTTTAAAAGACTCTGGAGGAGTTTTACGTTGCTTGTGGTAATCATAAGCTTTCATAATACTCCACAAATTATCTGTTACCAATCTTAGGCATTTTGTCACATGGGCATTAATTTTGTTGAGCTCACTTTGAGTAACGTCAGACGTATTGGCAGTAGTATCTGCGGTTTGCAAAACGGAATCTGAATCAAGTGAAGTAATCGCAATAGAGGCAGCGATGTCACTGGTATTTTTTGACACATGACCGTTGTTTTCATTGATTTCACAGTTGTTTTTGTCCACGGAGTCACATTCATCCTTTCTTGCCCGCTTAGTTTGATCTTGATTTTGTAAATGTTCCGTTTTTCGTTTATTTGGTGTATTACTGTTTGTTACTTTCTCTTGTACTATTTTAGTATTATTAGAGATAATATTTTCAATGTATTGGTTCAGCTCTTCTGTAAGGTCCGGAATGCATGTTTCGTCCTGGATCTCTTTCTTCGTTTCCAAAATAGGTTTAAAGGCGGAATTGTCTATTTCTTGGCTCGTCTGCTCTTGTGTTTGATAATCATTTGTGACGATTTCCGTTTTTATAGGATTTTCATCAAAGTCTTCGTCAAAGCAAACCGTGACACTGATTGGCGCTTCAATATCAAACTCGGCTATTTCTTTTTCAACAGTACCTGCAACATAAAAAATATGTAACTTAATCGGACTAGATTTTTTCAATAATGACTTAATATAGAAATGGTTATAATGATTTCATAATTATTTAAACCATTTACAGTATTCAAACAAATGTGTGAAAATAAATGAGGTAGATTTTAAATGATTTACCAAATTTTCAATAATTTTTAAGTAGTAGAGTGATTTAGGATCGAATATTAAATAACTAATAAAATAAATCACTAACTAATGTAGTGATAGCAAGCAAAGTGGTATATCGAATTGTTATTGTATCCCCTGTCGCGTCGTTAAGGGTGGGTTGCTGAGATTGTGGGGAAACATGTCTCTTGTCGCGTTTTCAGTGATGGTCTGAACGCATTTACTAAGCCTGATGAAAAATTCGACAGGTTGCTTGGAGTTAGGCTAGCGAGGTGGATAACACGCTATACCGGCAATCCAGAAGTACCGGGTTCGATTCCCGGTCTCTTCCACCAGGTAACTCTTCAATTTTTCTTTAAGCTTTGATCTTTGTATCAATGGCTTAAATAAAAATTGTGTTGTGTACCCACATTAAAAAAATTAGACATTACATGTTTCATAAATTTATTAAGCCTGATAGTGTTTAATTTATTGGTTGCACCTGTAACAGTCTTATAGTATGTCCGACGATTCGGACACCTTTGGGCACCGGGATTCTCATACATACTGGCGCCACCAGCGTTGAACTTTTTTATTCGTGCTAAAAAATAAAAAAAAGGGAATGATCCCCGATAGCATTTTTGACATTTACTTACTATTTTCCATCGTCAAGTTAACAAGGCTCGTGCACATCATCTGTAACAATGAAAATAAACAAAGTGGATAACTGTTCCAGTAAAGTTGCACTTGCACTTTGCACAGAAGAGCACATTCTTTTGAATTAAAAACATGTTCAGGATTGCATAGGACACATTTGTTGGAAGGCCGTGATGCTGTCCATGTTTGTCTATGTTATATTTTGAATTTGTTTTAGGAATTATTTAAAAACTGATTGATGTACAGTGTCATGTAATTTATTCTGTTTTTTCTCATATACAAATATAAACATAATGTTTTGTATTTCTACGTTTTAATTCTTTCCAAAGCCAATCCACCCTATCAGTGGTAGCAGAGCGTTGAATAATTAGTGGCAAATGGAAGAAAAATAAATAAAACCGTGAGTAAATGAGATAATAAAATTTTCAAAATGAGCTCAAGTCTAAGAAGCATAGAATCGCTGACAAAATCAAATTACGATACCTGGTGCTTACAAGCACAGGCGATTCTCATAAGATACGATCTGTGGGAGTACGCTAGTGGTGAAAAAACGTTAGCGGCAACTGCGACTGCCGAACAAAAGAGTGCGTTCCTAAAGGAAGACTTAAAGGCAAGGTCAGAGCTACTTTTACTTATATCTCCACCAGAACTTAAGCAAATAAAGGGATGTAACACATCCAAGGAGGTGTGGGATAAACTAAAATCTGTACACCAAAGTTCAGGACCTGCGAGAAAGGCTACGCTATTAAAGCAGCTAGTATTAAAGAAAATGACTTCACAAGAAGATGTGAGAGACCATCTCAGTAATTTTATGGACGTAGTGGGTAAATTAGAAGACATGGATGTCAAAATTCATCCAGAATTATTAAGCATTATGATGCTATACAGTTTACCTGCAAATTTCGATAGCTTCAGAACGGCAATTGAGTCGAGAGATATTTTACCAAGTCCTGACATGTTAAAAGTAAAAATCATAGAGGAATACGAAGCAAGAAGGCAAAGCGAAGCAAGCGAACCTCAAACTTCAGAAGCATTCTATGTTAAAACAAAGAAAAAGGTACTATATTGCAACAAATGTAAGAAGAAAGGGCATTCCACAGAAAATTGTTGGTCAAAGAAGAGACCTGATAACCCTAATAAAACTAAAGGTCCAGAAAATACCTACAACATCTGTCTAACAACAGAAACGTCGAAATGTATAAGCAATTTATGGTGTCTGGATAGTGGCTGTACGTCACATATGACGGGTGACAAAAGTATACTCTGTAATTTGATCCCTGCGTCTGACACTCTAAGACTAGCTTCAGAAAAGCATACGACCCAAGTTAAAGGGAAAGGAAAAGCTGAACTCTATACAGAAGATTGCAAGCATAATATAACTGACACATTATATGTACCAGATTTGTCAAATAACTTGATGTCAGTAAGCAAAATTACAGATCATGGCTATAAAGTTTTATTTGAAAAGGAACAAGCCAGCGTCATAAAAGACGGAAGTGTTAGCTTAAAAGCTAAAAGAAGAAATGGATTATATTTTATTGAATTCGATAAGCCAGAAGAGACAGCAAATTTCACGCCCAGTGCTGAAAGCGAAATTATGAAATGGCACAAGAAATTAGGTCATGTCAATGAAAGAGACCTAAAGGAAATGGTTAAAAATAAAATGATGCGAGGACTTGACTTTAAAGAAAAAACTTTGGGTACCTGCGAGACTTGTATCAGGAGTAAATTTACCACTCTACCATTCCAAAGCCATGAAATAATCTCTACCGAATTGCTCCATATAATTCACAGCGATGTATGTGGCCCCTTTGAGCATAAATCAATGGCCGGATCAAAGTATTTCGTTACATTTATTGACGACTATACAAGATACTGCTGTGTTTACTTCTTAAAAGAAAAGAGCGAAGTAATCGAAAAATTCAAAGAGTATAAAAACTATGTTGAACTGTTTCATAAGAAGAAAATTCAAAACCTTCAGTCTGACAATGGAGGCGAATATAGGTCGAAGGCATTTGAAAAATTCCTCAAAGATAACGGTATAAGCCGAAGACTATCTGCACCCTATACACCGCAGCAAAATGGCATGAGTGAAAGGAAAAATCGGTCGCTGATGGATAAAGCAAGATGTCTGATGCTGGATTCCAATATTCCTGCAAATCTATGGGCAGAAGCAGTGAATACTGCAAACTATTTGATAAATAGAAGCCCAGCAAAAGCTCTCAAAGGAAACTCCCCATATGAGAAGTGGGTAGGAAGAACACCATCGGGAAATCATTTACACGTGTTTGGAAATAGAGCATTTGTGATGAACAAGAACCGAAGAGGAAAATTCACAGCCAAAGCGACAGAAGGAGTATTTTTGGGATACGCGAATAATACCAAAGGCTTTAGAATCTACATACCGGAAAAAAATGACGTTGTTATCAGCAGAGACGTAAAAGTAATCGAAAAGATGCATTATGGCAATACTTCTGCTGAGAAAAACGAAGACTCTACTCTAGGACCAAAATCGGACGAATTAATTGAGATTGAAGAACCTGAAATTAAAAACAAAATTAATAATAACCTACGTTTTCAGGAACCTACAAATTTTCCTTCTTCCAGCTCCAGTCAAGATCCAATTGACCCACCTCCCTCAAGTGGAAGACCACAAAGAGAAGTGAGACCACCAACATGGACCAAAGACTATGAGTTAAGTCGTTGCGTGACTATGTTTACTTCAGATAGTAATGATGATTATGACTATTCATTTCTTACATATCAAGATGCAGTGACGGGCACCGACAGACAAAATTGGGAGAAGGCAATACAGTCTGAAATGGATTCATTACAGAAAAATAACACCTGGGTACTAGTTGACAGATCAGAAGCCAAAGGACACAAAATTTTGTCGAACAAATGGGTATTTCGGATTAAAGATGACGGTACGTACAAGGCCAGATTAGTCGTACGTGGCTGCGAGCAGAAGGGAAACCTGGATTTTGAAGACATATATAGTCCAGTCGTGGCTCAATCTGCATTGAAAACTTTACTAGCCGTTGCCGCATCCAAATCTTACCACTTCATGACATTTGACGTAAAGACTGCATTCTTGTACGGAGAGTTGACAGATGAAGTTTATATGAAATTACCTGTTGGCTATAAACTGACTACACACTACTGAAGTAGTATGCCGGCTAAAAAAGTCGTTATATGGATTAAAACAAGCTCCATTCACTTGGAACAAAACTTTTACCCAAGCGATGTTTGAGTTGGGTTTCAAGACCATAAAAACCGATCGATGCGTTTTCATAAACGAAGATAAGTCAATAATAATCGGATTATTTGTCGATGACGGACTTGTCATAGGTAAAGACATGAAAAAGATCGAAGTTATTTTGAAGAAGCTTGAAACCAAATTTGAAATGAAAAAGAATCAAAATCCAAGTACTTATCTGGGTATGGAAATAAGAAATTCAAAAGAAGGAATAATTCTTACTCAGAGATCTTATATAAATGACGTACTGGAAAAATATAATATGAAAAATGCCAAACCTTGTGACACGCCCGCAAGTACAAGTAGCGATTCGAAGTCGATACAGGAAACTGCCCAGGAGAAGGAATATCCCTACAGGGAGGCAGTGGGAAGTTTACTGTACCTGTCTACCAGAACTAGACCAGACATCGCACAAGCGGTCAATCAAGTTAGCAGGAAGGTCGAAAATCCCACTAGAGAAGATGTCACAAAACTGAAGAAAATATTTAAGTATTTGGTTGGAACCAAAGACAAAGGCATTTTGTTCAAAAGAAACACTCCGATAGAGAATATCGATGCATACAGCGACTCGGACTATGCTGGAGATCCATTGACGCGAAGAAGCACTTCTGGCTCCGTGCTCATGATAGCAGATGGACCAATCGTATGGGCATCCAAGAGACGGCCTATAGTGGCGTTATCGTCGACCGAAGCCGAGTACATAGCCGCAGCTGACTGTTGCAAAGAGGCATTGCATCTGAAATCTTTATTGAAGGAAATAACCGATATGGATATAAAGATAAATTTACACGTTGATAACCAAAGTTCGATTCAACTTGTGAAATCTGGATCATTCAACAAAAGGTCGAAGCACATAGATGTGCGATACCATTTTATACACGAACACTTCGTGAACGGACTGATCAATATCAATTACTGTCCAACTGAGATTCAGTTAGCTGACGTAATGACAAAACCACTGTCAAAAGTAAAGTTTGAAAGACACTGTGCAAGATTAATGCATGTATAGAAACGTGTCTCAGCAACATGAACGAACATCAGGAGAAGGTGTTGGAAGGCCGTGATGCTGTCCATGTTTGTCTATGTTATATTTTGAATTTGTTTTAGGAATTATTTAAAAACTGATTGATGTACAGTGTCATGTAATTTATTCTGTTTTTTCTCATATACAAATATAAACATAATGTTTTGTATTTCTACGTTTTAATTCTTTCCAAAGCCAATCCACCCTATCAACATTCGCATTTTGCACATGGAAAATTAAGCCTCATTAATGTCTCGCCACAACGACGTTGCCGGCTACCGTATACAAACAAACCATATTGGAACGTCACCTTCGGTTACTAAGGCCTAATCCCGTGATTTCTTGTATAGGGAAATGAAATGAAATGAAATAATTTATTCAGTAAGTAGGCCACAAGGGCACTTTTACAAGTCAGATTGTGAGTCTACCGGAATTTCGCAAGAGGAGACCGCTGTTGAGAAGAAACTCAACAGTAAGTAATTTTTTCGTAAATTATACTTAAAAACTAATGTACAATTATATTATAACTAGGTAATTGATACATATATATTAGAGGAGATGTACAAGATTCTCCAAATCAATGTTTACACTAAAAATTATATAAAATAAAGTGATTCTTTCAGAGACGTAGAAGGTCTCTAGGCGTCACGACACGCAATATTGATAGGCATAATTAATGAATGAAATAATTTAATTCCGTTGAGATGTATAAGGTCTCAAAGGGTCAAAATCAATAACTAATGCAACAAAATAATTAAGTACTTAATTTAAATTTCTTAGAGATGTACATGGTCTCTAAGCGTCACATCATGCAACACAAAATAAATTAATTTAAATCCTCAGCATCCCCAGAATTACGATTTGTTACCACATTTTTGTGCGGGATGCGGGATAAGAACTTAGCTGGTGGCGCCAATTATATACCAGTGGGGCAGCGTGCTTAGGGTGTAGAATTGAAACATTTTTGTAATTTACATAATAGACCGGGAGATAGTGACACAATTTACTTGGTCATTTGTAACAGTATGGCGGTTCTTCAGGGGTCTTAGTACGCAATGACAAAAAGAAAAATTATGGTCATAGCGCTGGTACCGGCGGCCCAATCGCGTGGGCGTTAGGGCCTTCACACTTGCGATTTGCGAGCGTATTTTGTATGAAGGCGATCACGCAGCGTGTTCGCCGCGACACTTATTTGTATAGAAAACCCGCTCGCAAATCGCAAGTGTGAAAGGCCCTTAGTCGAACTCGTCGGATAAATTACGAGTGTCAAACGATTTGTACCACAAAAATGTTAGTATTTTCCGATAGCCCATAAAAAACATGTAGGCGGTAGTGTCATGCCATACTTCTCCGGTGTGACTTACAGCCCGCCATACCGACACAAATGCGTTAATTAAAAATAAAAAAAAATCAACCATTTGTACCAGGCTAATTTTTGCACAGTTAATTATCGTCGTGCAGCCATTTACGAAAATCACCATGCCATACTTTTCCGACGGTTCTAAATGGCCGCCATACCGCCGAAAATCAGCAAATTTTTTTTTCGTCAAACGATTTGTAACAGTATTGCATTTGGATTTTTGGAAAGTATTTGATAAAATGTGACCGTTATTATATTTGCCATACTTCTAGTAGGGGGAAAAAGTGCTGCTATACTTGAAAAACTTATTTATTCGACACGTTTCAAAAATACGACTGTACAATACGTAAAATATTTTTTGACGTGACAACGTCTTAATTTAGGTTGCGCTCGGAGTCACTCATGAAAAAATGTAACGCCCGCTCACGGTTGATGAGTGAGAGAGACAAAATATATTGACGTGACAACGTCTTAAATTAGGTTGCGGCTCGGAGTCACTCATGAAAAAGTGTAACGCCCGCTCACGGTTGATCGCTCACGGTTGATGAGTGAGAGAGACAAAATATATTTCTATAGTTAAAATTTGTGCAATTCTTATTTTCATTCATCGAGCATTACTGTAACAAGAGGGAAGAGGGCGGAAGAGGGAAGAGGGAAGAGGGAAGAAGAGACGGACATAATTTTTTCTTAAAAATCGATATGGGTGTCATCTCCGAGGTTCCTCGGGGTTCCGATTACGAAAATGACATCCATTTTGAAATCCAAGATGGTGGACATTATTTTTTCTTAAAAATCGATATGGGTGTCATCTCCAAGTTTCCTCAGGGTTCCGATTACGAAAATGACATCCATTTTGAAATCCAAGATGGCGGACATTATTTTTTCTTAAAAATCGATATGGGTGTCATCTCCAAGGTTCCTCGGGGTTACGATTACGAAAATGACATCCATTTTGAAATCCAAGATGGTGGACATTATTTTTTCTTAAAAATCGATATGGGTGTCATCTCCAAGTTTCCTCAGGGTTCCGATTACGAAAATGACATCCATTTTGAAATCCAAGATGGCGGACATTATTTTTTCTTAAAAATCGATATGGGTGTCATCTCCAAGGTTCCTCGGGGTTACGATTACGAAAATGACATCCATTTTGAAATCAAAGATGGCGGACATAATTTTTTCTTAAAAATCGATATGGGTGTCATCTCCGAGGTTCCTCGGGGTTCCGATTACGAAAATGACATCCATTTTGAAATCCAAGATGGTGGACATTATTTTTTCTTAAAAATCGATATGGGTGTCATCTCCAAGTTTCCTCGGGGTTCAGATTACGAAAATGACATCCATTTTGAAATCCAAGATGGCGGACATTATTTTTTCTTAAAAATCGATATGGGTGTCATCTCCAAGGTTCCTCGGGGTTCCGATTACGAAAATGACATCCATTTTGAAATCCAAGATGGCGGACATTATTTTTTCTTAAAAATCGATATGGGTGTCATCTCCGAGGTTCCTCGGGGTTCCGATTACGAAAATGACATCCATTTTGAAATCCAAGATATGGTGGACATTATTTTTTCTTAAAAATCGATATGGGTGTCATCTCCAAGTTTCCTCAGGGTTCCGATTACGAAAATGACATCCATTTTGAAATCCAAGATGGCGGACATTATTTTTTCTTAAAAATCGATATGGGTGTCATCTCCAAGGTTCCTCGGGGTTCCGATTACGAAAATGACATCCATTTTGAAATCCAAGATGGCGGACATTATTTTGTCTTAAAAAACGATATGGGTGTCATCTCCGAGGTTCCTCGGGGTTCCGATTACGAAAATGACATCCATTTTGAAATCCAAGATGGTGGACATTATTTTTTCTTAAAAATCGATATGGGTGTCATCTCCAAGTTTCCTCAGGGTTCCGATTACGAAAATGACATCCATTTTGAAATCCAAGATGGCGGACATTATTTTTTCTTAAAAATCGATATGGGTGTCATCTCCAAGGTTCCTCGGGGTTACAATTACGAAAATGACATCCATTTTGAAATCAAAGATGGCGGACATAATTTTTTCTTAAAAATCGATATGGGTGTCATCTCCGAGGTTCCTCGGGGTTCCGATTACGAAAATGACATCCATTTTGAAATCCAAGATGGTGGACATTATTTTTTCTTAAAAATCGATATGGGTGTCATCTCCAAGTTTCCTCGGGGTTCAGATTACGAAAATGACATCCATTTTGAAATCCAAGATGGCGGACATTATTTTTTCTTAAAAATCGATATGGGTGTCATCTCCAAGGTTCCTCGGGGTTCCGATTACGAAAATTACATCCATTTTGAAATCCAAGATGGCGGACATTATTTTTTCTTAAAAATCGATATGGGTGTCATCTCCAAGTTTCCTCGGGGTTCCGATTACGAAAATGACTTCGATTTTGAAATCCAAGATGGCGGACATAATTTTTTCTTTTTTGGCGGAAGAGGGAAGAGGGAAGAGGGAAGAGGGAAGAGGGAAGGGGGAAGTACAATGTTTTAGTAAACAAAATATATTTCTATAGTTAAAATTTGTGCAATTCTTATTTTCATTCAATTCCTTGTTCCTATTGTGCAATTTAATAATATTCATATCAATAAATATTCTACCGAGAATAAGACGTTGTCACGTAAAATCTTCCTTCGCCCGTAAAACCGACTTTACAGGCAACCATTTTTTTTACAGCATGGGATCATTATATTCTGTTTGTTTGGATACAATTCTACCTACAAAAAATTATTCCGGATTGTAACCATGGGGCGGACGACTGTGAGACTTGAGCCAAGACGTAAAAAAACAAAAAAAAAATTGACGATTTGTACCAGTATGGCATTTGGATTTTTGGAAATTATATGATGCAATGGGACCATTATTATATTTGCCATACTTCTAATAGAGGGAAAAAGGGGCAACATACTTGAAAAACTTGATTTTTCAACGACATTTCAAGGTGCAAGACATAAAATCATTTGTTACAGTATGGCATCATTGTATTCGGTTCGTTTGGATGAAATTGTACCAAGATAAGATAAGATAAGATAAGAAATCATTTAATCAAGTAGGATTCGTGGAATCACCTTTGCATCGTCATAATCTACAACATTAAAATAAGTAATTTACAATTTACGAACATTATAAAAACAATAAATAAATCAACTAAGCACTTACAATCATATTACAATAATTAATTAATCAGCGGTATGCATCGTCAAAAAATATTATTCAAACAGCAAATTGAAAACATAAAACAACGATTAAAATAGGTGTATACAAAAAATAAACAATAATAAAAGAGCAATAATCCAAAATAAATTAATTAACAGAATGTAAAAATTAGGTAAAAAAAATAATATTCAAACGGCAAGTTTAAAACATAAAACAACGCGATTAAAATAGGTGTATAAAAAAAATAAAAGAGCAATAATCCAAAATAAATTAATTAACAGAATGTAAAAAATAGGTAAAAATAAAAGTTATATCACAGCTAGTATTAAGTTTATCACAGATTTCAAACACTTCCAAAGTTAGCAAGGTAAACTAGGCCAGGCATTTTTGTCGTTCATGTATTCTTCAACAGTATAATATGCTTTTTTGAGTAGACAAGTTTTTAAGTATTTTTTCAAAGTCGGTAAGGGTAATTCAATTGCTTCTTTAGGTAGTTTATTATAATAGAGTAAACATTGACCCATAAATGATTTGTAAACTTTACGTACACGGAATTTAGGGATAGCAATTTTATGTTTATTCCTGGCACTATTCATTTTTTTATAGGAGTCTATATTCAGTAGAACATAAATAATACAGTCGTAAATATATTGAGACGCTACTGTTAATATATTTATTTCCTTGAAATGCTCTCTCAAAGAGTCTCTCGAACCCAGCTTATAAATTGAACGAACAGCTCTTTTTTGCAAGACAAATATTGTTTGTATATCTGCAGCCCTTCCCCACAATAAAATTCCGTACGACATTATGCTCTGAAAGTTACTAAAATAGATTAAACGTGCGGTGTCTACGTTAGTTAGTTGCCTAATTTTTCTAATGGCGTAAGCAGCTGAACTTAGCCTACTAGCCAGTTTAGATATATGAGGACTCCACTTTAAATTTGTATCCAAGGTTAAGCCCAAAAACACGGTTTTATCTAATACTTCTAGGCATTCTCCATTTAAACATATATTAATAGTACTCGCATTTACATTAGGGAGAGTAAATCTTACACATTTAGTTTTACTTGAATTTAGCAGTAAGTTATTTATTGTAAACCAGTTTAACACCTTTAAAAGAGTATCATTAATAAAATCATAGTTTTTTGTGCTTCTATGTACTTTAAATATTAGAGATGTATCATCGGCGAATAAAACAATTTTGCAATCGTTGTGAACTAAGAATGGCAGGTCATTTACGTATACTAAGAAAAGAAACGGCCCTAGGATTGACCCTTGCGGCACACCGAGTTTCACAGCCGCTCCATTTGATTGGGTTCTATTTATGACTATGGTTTGTGATCTATAATTAAGATATGATGAAAGAAGATTTAGGGCTTTTATTGACAGACCGTAATGTTCAAGTTTAAGCAAAAGAGTATAGTGTTCAACACAATCGAAAGCCTTCGAAAGGTCGCAGAATATACCCATTGCGTCACATGAATCTTCCAATATCTCATAAATATATTTAATTAGTTCTGAAGCGGCATTTATTGTAGAACGTCCTTTCCTAAATCCAAACTGTTGGCAGTGAAGCAGGTTATTGTTTATAAAGTATGTCTGTAACTGATTTAACAATAACTTTTCGAATATTTTACTGAGTACTGGCAAAATAGATATGGGGCGAAAGTTCGTAAGATTATTTTTTTCACCCGTTTTATGCAACGGTATAACTTTGCTTAGTTTCATTAGGTCCGGAAACATACCTTTTTTGATGCAGTTGTTGAAAATGTCGGTAAGGTAAGGAGCAATTATGTCAATAACATGACTGATCATCCTCACCGATATCCCCCACAAATCCTCCGTGCTCTTTTTACAAATAGTTTTGAAAGTTTTCAAAAATGTTTCGATACTGATTGGAATAAACTCAAAGTTAAATCCACAGGTAGGTACGTTCGAGGACATTAATGATTCTGCTTTCCTAGGAGACGATTTGAGATCCTTAGCAGTATGACTAGCTATATTTGAGAAATACTCTTCAAACGCTGCTGCTATTTCAGATTCTGATTGTATCTCTTTTCCATCACATAAAATGTTAAATGAACAGTCTTTAGATTTACATTTGCCACTTTCATCGTTAATGACTCTCCAAGTCATTTTCATTTTATTGTCAGCTGTTAAAAGCTTAGATTTAATGTAATTAGACTTTGCTGCTATACAAACTTTTTTGAAAATCTGTGATTAAGTTTTTACGTAATCAAGAAATTTTGTGTCTTTATTCAATTCTCTCATGCTATTAGAGTTCATACATCCTATCCCTACTCTTGCATATACCTACAGTCGCCCAATCACTAAACTTCTTATTCCGGCACATTTTAGTCGTTTTTAGTTGAAAATGTTTATTAAACTCTATGATAATTGTGTCGAACAGTATTTCATATGCTCTATTAGGGTCCTGTTGGGGTAAAGTTACTAAAGATAAATTGCATTCAATTTCAGATTTAAATTTAGCAATTCTGATATCATTTATGGGCCTGAATGTTTTAGATTGTGGCTCACTTTTAGATACACCTTGTATTACATTCATTTGCCCGCAGTGATCGGAATTGAAGCAATTAAAAAGTTCTTTCTTTAGACACTCACAATTACAAAATATGTTATCTAAACATGTCGCACTCGTTGCTGCAATTCTCGTTGCCTCAAGGAACATGCCCTTTAAGTGATAGGAATTGAACAAACTCACTAGCCGAACACTTAAACTATACTCATCAAGCAAATCTACATTGAAGTCACCGCAGACTATAACATATTTTCTGCTTTTAGTAGCTACATTCAAAGCATTTTCCTTCGCTGACTCGAAAACGTTATAGTTTCCTGAAGGAGGTCTATAAATACATATAATTATATAGTGAGATAACTCAACACAAGAGATTTCAATATTTTTTTCCACTAAAAGGTTTACAATGTCTTTACGTTCTTTCGATTTTATTCCAGCCTTAACAATAATCAGAGAACCTCCGTGGATAGCTATTTTCCTGGCATAACAACTAGTCAGATCATAATTTATAAAATTTAGGGACAATTGATTTTCTGTTAGCCAATGTTCAGTAATGCACATTATTTGTATGTCACGAGCTTCCAAAAATAAACCTATTTCAACTTCCTTGCTGGAAAACCCTCGAATATTTTGGTGCACTAGTTTAATATTCGCAGGTTTTTCCGTTGTCTCATGTTTTAGTTTAAATCTATTAGATCCGTAGTTTTGTTATTGACGCTAGTACTCCGATTTCCATTTAGATGTAATTGTGTTTCTAGATTAAATGCTAGGAGCTGCACTAGTAGCAGCTTATTTTTTCGTGAAATGTACAATTTATCGGACGTTAAAGTAAAATGTTTAATAAACTTATTTAAATCGAAGAAATGGTATACATTGTTAAGGGAAATAGCGTTGTACAGGAATGAGTTAAGCTCTGCTGTCTTATAGTTTTGCTGATATGGCAAGGACTGGGAGTACGGGAACGCACATAGTATTATTTTGCGTATACCTGATTTTTCAACAGACTCCAACGTTTGAATTAGTTTGTTGACACTTGCTCTATTTACTTTAAGACTGTTACCCAATAATATTATGAGAGTAGTTTTAGTGTCAAAAGTATCATTAGATATCAACTCACAGATTTGATCTAATGTAGCATGAGGTTGACAATTATTGACAATAGGCAACAACAAGGCCCACACCTATTTGATCTGAATATATAACTGTCCGCGTATGAATTTCCTTTCCACATGATTGGTTCCTACAAGTAGCTCTCGACACCGCAATATTCTTCGTAGCTGCTTCCATAGTAGAGATGTTATGTGACTCTCGTTGAGTATATGAAGAAGATATTGACTGAGCGCAGTTACAATTGAAGTTTGTTAATGACAAAAAGCGTTCCTCAATATTCTTGCTGCTTTCGAGCAACTGTGAAAAAGCTGCTACATGTTCTTTGATTTCCTCTTCGGCTCTTAGGTACGTCATAGAAGTTGATTCCAGGCGTTCACGTAACTTATTTATTTCGGAATGCAAACTATGCAGGTTTAAATTATATTCAATTCTATTGTCATCTAATTGTTGTTTATATTGTTGGGCCAAATTTTTCATTTCCGAAAATTGTTTCTTTACTCTGGAGTAATTTTTAACGTACTTTTTACTCTTAATTAGCCTTTGAGTGCGTTGTATATACCTGCTGATTTTTATATACTTTTTAATTTTATTGTGACTCTTAAAGAATACTGTTTTATTATTAGTTTTCGAGGTGACAAGCGTTTGGTATAAGTTTTGAGTTTGACCCGATTCGTATTGTTCTTTTTGAGAGCTCATTTCCATTTGTGCATCACCAAGTTCTTGTTCTAGGATAGTAATCCGATTTAAAGCCGTTTCATGGGTGGATGCACACTCAGTGAAAGAATGCACTAACTTCTGAAGACGATCACACTCCTCAGCGGAGATCGTATATTTACGATCAAGTTCTATAAGACTGTTTTTTAACGCCAGATTTTTCTGTATTAATTTATTTAATTCCTCCTCGCTGTCTTCTCGTTCTTTCAAGAGCTGGTCGCATTCATTTTTAGACGTTTGCAGTTCTTTCAAAGCCGATTTCAATTGTGATTCTAACTGGCGAATAGTAACTTTGCGAGTTGCCGAATTCATTGTTTCATATAAAACTGATGCATAAACATAGAAGCCGGAAAATTAAAGCATAAAACGTTGTCTAACCGTTGCATATAAAAGCTTATTATGTGTTTTTAAACCGTCATTGTCATTAAGCGCACAAAATAAAGTAAAGTAATATAAGTTCTTTGTATACCGACCGCGCTACACCATATCGCTTATCGGCGCACCGTTAGCCGCGCGCGCGATGACGCAGTAAAAGGCACACGGACGACACAGATCCCGATCCTTTCCAACAGCGCGGCACTGTGCCGTATTGTGTCTTGTCTCCTTTGTCAGTTAACACAAAAATTTTAAACTTTGCTTGTAAATAACTCCACAGTTTTTCACATTTTTGAAGTAATTTTTCACACATAGATCACATTTCACATACTGTTCACAATTTAATGATTTGCCATAAGTAGCGTTAGATATTTCCACAGTTTAAATAATAAAAATACAGAGACGGTCAAATACGGTTGAGGTTATACGGTTAATATAGTTGAGGGAAGCGACGGCTGAGATATGCGTCATACTCGTGAACGGGTGCCGTTTGTGGGGTCCGGTCTGTTCATGCTAGCAAGGGCCAAATTAAATATGTAGCAACCGCATACTAGTGTTAAATTAAGTAAACGTGAGAAACTTCATCCTGTACTCGATTGAAGTTATTCTATGTTGATTTTTACCTTTTGAACTCTTAGAACTATACATCTCTAAGAAACAGCTTAGTGTAGTATGACACTCAGAGACTTTATACATCTCTGAGGAAATTATATAATTTTAAAATATTTTATTGCATGTTATGACGCCTAGAGACCATATACATCTCTAAGAAATTTCGATTTAATAATTATTTTCTATTGTAAGTTATTCATGTTGACGCCTAGAGACCTTATACATCTCTGTGGAATTAAATTAATTAAGTAATTATTATTTTATTGCATGTTGTGACACCCAGAGACTTTATACATCTCTGGGTATATTTAATATTATGAATTTAACGTTAAAATTTTATTTTAATGTTCCTACTTAACATTGATTTGGAGTATCTATACATCTCCTTTACGTGTACCAGTGTAATTAGTTATAACACAAATGTAATCATTGTAATTGTTTTAAGTATTATTTACGAAAAAATGACTTACTGTTGAGTTTCTTTCGGCTTTCTTCTCAACAGCGGTCTCCTCTTGCGAAATGCCGGTAGATTCACAATCTGACTTGTAAAAGTGCCCCTGTGGCCTACTTACTGAATAAATTATTTCATTTCATTTCATTTCATACGATACGTTAGCGATTAGCGCGCCAGTGCATCCTAAAAATAATTATCCCATACTGTAACCATGGGGCGGAAGATTGTCACACTCGAGCAAGATATAATTTAATAAAAAAATTGGACCAAATTGTTACAGTATGGCATTTCAAATTTTCGAAACTTGAAAAAAAAGTATGGTTTGGGAAAATTACACCGTAAATGTGAAAAAAAATTATATGCAATATCAATATTAATGCAGTTTATTCCGAAAGATTTACAGACTTTCGAGGTCATCTAAGCCGAAATCCCCGGCATGCTCCAACTCCAACTCGAGCGGTGGTAGCCGTTCAATATTATACAATATAAACATCTGATTATAAGTCGAGATTGCCGCCACCTAGATCTTTGAAATTTTGTATTTATATTCGGTGAACCTCAAACTTACAGGAAAAATTAGTGCCATACTGTTACAAATCGTTCAAAATACGAATAAAATCTTACAATTAAATAAAAATATTATACACATTCGCTACCTCCCACAGGTTGGCATTATCACATTTCTATTTATCATCATTTAGGAGCTGTTGAAAAAAAAATTTAGGGTGGTACAAATCGTTTGGCGAAAAAAAAAATTGCTGATTTTCGGTGGTATGGCGGCGATTTAGAACCGTCGGAAAAGTATGGCATAGTGATTTTCGTAAATGGCTGCACGACGATGATTAACTGTGCAAAAATTAGCCTGGTACAAATGGTTGAATTGTGTTTTTTTAATTAACGTATTGGCGTCGGCATGGCGGGCTGTAAGTCACACCGGAGAAGTATGGCATGACACTACCGCCTACATGTTTTTTATGGGCTATCGGAAAATGCTAAAATTTTTGTGGTACAAATCGTTTGACACTCGTAATTTATCCGACGAGTTCGACTAACGCCCACGCGATTGGGCCGCCGGTACTAGCGCTTTGACCATCATTTTTCTTTTTGTCATTGCGTACTAAGACCCCTGAAGAACCGCCATACTGTTACAAATGACCAAGTAAATTGTGTCACTATCTCCCGGTCTATAATGCTTGTTAAATATCGACGAGTCAAATCAAATGTAAGTGATTAAAAGATCGTTGACGTTGAGTCGAATGTGTTTATTTTATAGAAAGGTTTTTACAAAATAAGAACTACACTAACTAAAGACAACTTAGTGCTACTGGTGGTTGGTTGGAACGAATGACCGACAAGAATGTTGAATGCGACGGTTTTTATATCCATTCATGAGACTTGCTTCGCCCGATTGGTGGTCCGAGGTGCGATGTTAACTATCCTTTGTCTGGGTCTTCGTGGCTTATGTTCGGTGTTTGAGTAAACTCGATGCCACCTGGCGATCGAGTCAGTTGACTCATGTTCATTATCGAGGAGTTCATTTTTAGGGTTCCGTACCCAATCGGTAAAAAACGGGACCCTATTACTAGGACTCCGCTGTCCGTCCGTCTGTCTGTCTGTCTGTCTGTCCGTTTGTCACCAGGCTGTATCTCATGAACCGTGATAGCTAGACAGTAGAAATTTTCACAGATGATGTATTTCTGTTGCGCTATAACAACAAATACTAAAAACGGAATAAAATAAATATTTAGGTGGGGCTCCCATTCAACAAACGTGATCGATTGCGTTAACTTTGCACCTCATTTGTATGCGGTGCCATACATAACAGGATTGAACGGCATTGTACGGAACCCTCGGTGCGCGAATCCGACTCGCACTTGGCCGTTTTTAATGCTTTAGTACCTATTAAATTGACACGTATCGCAAAACGGCACTATTTTAATTAATGATTAATACTAGTCACGCAACAGTAAACAATTACTACGAGTAATTTGGGCTTGTTTCCTGTTAACACGGGTAACAAGTGATTTAATAAATTTGAAAGGTAAACTAATTATGATTTTCCTGTAAATAAATATGTAGGTACCTACTGTTTGTTTCTAACTAAGTAAAACCACACAAAAAAGGACGAAATGGAAGGTTCTCTCTCCTGATCTTCGCAATAACCGCTAGAGGATTAGATTGCGGAGCCAGTTTTGATTTTGTACAGTAAGCATCGTGTAGGTAGTTAGTAGTAGTCAAAGTGGCAAAATGTATAGTATCGCAAACACATCCTGCTATACAAAAAAATTCACAGATCTCGTGCCTTTCACGACCTTCTGGTACATTGGAAATGCACTTAGATAGGGCAAACTATAATGAAAACAACTCTTTGCGCAAGAGAAACACAAGGGTTAATAGCAGGTACCGGCGAGTACCGTTATTTTTTATAAACGGACTACGCCCTTTAACAAACCTCAGCCTTTTTTTCGCCTTTTGCACACACGCTTTCATCCGCCAGATGTGGAATCATCAGCATTACCCAAGCCACGCTATTCCTACGTTCGAGAAGACGTAGTACTTATAGAAATAATAATCATACAAACCAGGCTTTCGAATAAAATTAACCGGACTCAAATCGGTTCACCTGTATGGGCGCTACGATGCCACAGACAGACACACAAATACACAGATACGCAGATACACAGATACACATGTTAAACTTATAACACCCCTCTTTTTTCGTCGGGGGTTAAAAATATAATTTTATCATTCATATTTATTTTATTTATTTTTATTTTGTATGTAATCTAAAAACATCAAGTTTTACAACTTAACTAAAAAAATATTAAACTTACTAGTAGGTACTTACACGAAACTCACTAATATACGCGCGCGCCGCACGCCGCGAAAACTCCGCCACATAAAGGTAAAGCTTTCTCCAACTCCATTACAGATAGCAAAGTTCCGTTTTTTGCAAACTGTAGCCCAACGCAATACCCCGAGTGCTTTTTTTAATTTTTTCGATATCGCTTTTCGTTTTTGAGATATCGTCGATTCAAGTTGAGAAGTCGCAAAATAATCACGTAATTTTTCGACATTTTTGCACTTTTTCGAAAAACTTTTTGATTTTTTCAATTTTTTTTTACACCATATTGTAGATCTCGTCAAGACACGTCTTTTGATACCCCATTGACCCGCGTAGCCCCAAAATTGACGACGCCAGAGCGATGTCGCACTTTCGCTGAAAACGGTCCCCTATCAACGCGATCGAAAAAACATTTCCAATGTTAAAAATATGTTCGGCGATTTTTTTCTCGGTTCCCGAGTCCGACTCGCACTTGGCCATTTTCGTTTTCGGCTGAGAATACATACTTTATCGACATTTTGGGTCAGACACTAGTTTGGATGGGAGATATCATAATGATATGCAGAGATGCGATTTATTTGAAATACTTGTATTTAAAATGCAAATACAAAATGCAAAATACCTATTTTGTATTTTACATTTAAATGCCTTTTATTAAAAAACATTTTGTATTTTATTTGAAATACTTTTCGAAAAGTATTTTGCATTTTTAAAAAGTTCAAAATGCTAAATACTTTGTGATTTAGTTTAGCCAACATTACCAGTCACAGTCAAACAATATTAAATGAACGAATGAAGCTGGCATTGGCCAATTTGACCGCTAGAGGCGCTGCTTGCCTTGAGCGCCTAACGTATGTGAGCATTTCTCAAAAAGTTTGTATACAATTAAGACAGAAAATTAAAGTCAAAAATAATTTTCCTATTTTGTTACCATTTTTTATTGTGATTTCCAATACATTGATATCAGATTATGTATAATTAAAAAAGTATAAGCATAACAGAACCTTAATTACCGAACATAACCATAACATTGATATAAAATTACTAAAATAATTGGTAACAAAATAGGAAAATTATATTGGACTTTAATTTTCTGTCTTAATTGTGTACAAACTTTTTGAGAAATGCTCTGTCTAGTGACAAACAAAAACGAAGAACATTATCTATGGAACGTGACGCCGCCGACGCGTTATGACAAGTATCTAAGAAAAGTTTAATCGTCTAACGGATTTTCAGCACCCGTAGAGACTTTTTTCATATGGCGGGATGATAATTAGACCTCACAGAAGAAAAATGAGTGATGATGTATTCAAACAACTTGTACTGTTAAAAAGTGTAACAGTGAAATAAAAAAAAAGATTTGAATAGGACAAAAGGTATTTCTATTTTGAAAAAGTATTTTGAAAATACCTATTTTGCATTTAGCATTTAAAATACAAAACGCAAAACTATTTGGTATTTTATATTTGAAATGGTTAATCGAAAAAGTATTTGCATTTTGTATTTAAATACATTTCTTAAAGTATTTTGTACATCTCTGATGATATGATAAGAACCGTTGTCTAAGGGCCTTATCACACTTGCGATTTGCGAGCGTATTTTCTATACAAATAAGCGACGCGGCGAACACGCTGCGCGATCGCCTTCATACAAAATACGCTCGCAAATCGCAAGTGTGATAAGGCCCTAATTGTTTCGCACAAATAAGTAGGTACCTAATACTTAAAAAAAACTAAACAAATATTTTTATAACGCTACCGTTACAGGCTAGAAGACGCTAAACACTGATCTCTTCTTGACAATAGGTAGTGATATTGATGAAAAATTAAACCAAATTTACCTAGAGTAGGTGATGCAGAAGGCGAACGGAACACTTCATTAGATACCAACAGAAAACAAGTATAGGTACGCCCAAGGGCAAATATACACATACCTACATAAATAGATATATGTATATTTTAATGTTTACTTGTACATAATTTGATTGAAATAAAGTCATACGATAATAATAATAACACATAAACCTACATGTACATACAATATATAAACGCGTTTACCTTGGTAGATTTCGCTACCTTCGCTACGTTTGACGTAAAATCGGTGGACGCAGTCGCACAGCCCTTCTCTTAGCACTTTCGACAGAAACAGAACCTTAAGGCCGATGCCAGAATCATCTATACTATTATAAAATTCTAGGTTTGTATAGTAAATAATTTTCCCAGCGTGATGCAGGATCGTCATTTCTTTTGTATGGGCGCGCGGCGCTGTGCCAACCTGACGCCACCCGTTTACAAAATTTCCTTTGTCCTCGCATCACACCGAAATGGCTGGACACATTTTAGCCAATTTTGATACAGGGATAGCTGGACATTCGAAGATGGTTATAGGATACTTTTTATCCGGCTACAATAACGAAAAAAAAATACGCGAACGAATTTGCGGGCACCTCCTAATAGTGTAAAAGTGATGACGTTGTATTTGTTTCTTTTAAAATGTTTCCAAAAATGTATGTTCAATTTCACATGCCATGTATGGTAGATTTTAGTGATACGAATATTATTATTTAAGATCTTAATTGTACCTAAAATTATGTGAAATAAATGATTTGTATTTGTATTTGTATTTGTATAGTTGAAATTTTATACGACCTCCGAATGGTCATTAATATAGTTTATGTCGTAAACATGACCTCAGAAAGCCATAGTCCGAGGTCAAAATAACACGTAACAAAAAGATGCAAACAAATTTATATATATCTCTTTTTTAAGTCACATGGTCGAAATTGGAATAACATAGCCCTTGGGAAGCTTACCTTGCTTAATAACTACTTTGTTTAGTTGGAATAAAAAAAAATACTTTTGTATGTTCATTTTTATTTCCCAAATCAGCTTCGAAATAGAAATTTGTACTTATATCAAGTGGCTCATCAAGGTGGGTTGAATTTTTAGTACCTATTTGCATGATTTTTCTCGTCCCTAAGTTCAAATGGAAATAGGAAAATAAAATTCACTTTCTGCCGCACACTGCCATGGTGGTGCTTTCTCTTATATGTCTACTAAAAAAAAAAAGGTTGAAATTGAGTAATTTAATTACCAACTAATGTAATTGCAATTACGAATTAAATGTATATAATTGCAATTACATTTAATTTAGTTCCTCCCAAATTCCTTTTAATTTAATGAAATGTAATTAAATTACAAAAGTAATTACTTATAGCCAACACTGCTACTTAGGTACTTAAGTATAGCGCAATTGAAATGTCTAGACATCGCGACCCGTTTGACCTTTGGAATCCTTTGTTTTGTTTGGCGGCACACCTGGGCAAGTAAGTACAATATGGTGGACTGATAAAAGGTGATTCGAGTTAATTTGTCCTGTCTCGCTCGCTCTTATGCGATCGAGATATGAAACTCCGATTTCACCGAACGAGAATCTAGTTTACGAACAGTACGTCCGTTTCTTCCATCCATACCTCTCTGTTGCTCAACATCTTAACGTGACACCTAGCGTTACCTAAGTCGTTTAATTTAAGGTACCATTCCGCGATAGGCTGCAGACCGCAACCGCAAGCGACACTGCGGCTGGTGGCTGCGGTCGACCGCAGTGCTGCCTGCGGTCGACCGCAGTGCTGCCTGCGGTCGCGTTCCAAGCGCGGCGGCATGCCGCGGCTGCACAATTCATCTTTGACTAAATTATTGCGGTAATTTCGATTAGATGTATCGTAAAGGACTGGATCCACAGCAACAAAGTTAATTAATTTCTCTTCACCGTCTTCGGAAAAAGTCGCCATTTTTTATACGTGTGAACTCTCTGCGGTAAGCGTCACCACTGGCGCTGCAGCCTGCGGTCGCTGCGCGCCGCGGCCGCAGGACGCGCCGCGGCTGCAGGCCGCAGTGCTGCCACGCCCAAATACATTTCATAGAGATTCATAGAAACAAGTGGTGTCGCTTGCAGTTTGCGGTCTGCAGCCCAACTCGGAATGGTACCTTTTAATCATAATAATTTAATAATGATAATGAGTTTTTAAGGGTTCCATCCTTAAAGGGTGCTAACGGGGCTCTATTAGGTAATAATACCAGGCCTCCGCTGTCTGTCTGTCAGAGGGCTGTATCTCCAACCATAATAAGAACCGATATTTCCCGTCCACTGAATATATTATTTTGGAGAAAAAATTAGTGAAATAGGTTATTTGGAGGGTCACCGAACTGGAAAATAATATGTTTTTTTATATGTAGGTATTTATGGATGTGTCTTTGTGCCCTCGTCACGCCTAAACTGCTGGATTGACTTCAACTATTTTTGGTACACGCCACGGGTAGGTATTCAGGCTGTTGCTTTTTACTCGATTACGAAGAAGCAACATAGTCATAATTCATTCACTTATTATTCCGCGCGGACGAGGATCTTTATGTTATATAGACGCCACAGTTTACATTCACATACATTCTGCGAAAATGTCAACTGTACCAAAGTAGGTACCTACCTCTATCTATGTACAGAAAAGGAAACTGAAATGTGCGCGTACGAAACCGGAAATTCGTAACTGGTTGCGAAAAAAAGCTTTTTTCTACTTGTACGAAACCAGTAGCGCTAAAAAGAGGTTTCTGTATTCTTAAGAAACTTCGGTTATCCTTTCGTAATTGGTTACGAACTAGGAATTATTAAGTCTTATACGATACTACTTGCAAACGATTCACGTTATAATATAACTATACTAGTATAACTATATTTACGTCACCCTAGGCTGTGAGATTTTCTGCCCGCATAATATAAGAAAATCTCGCTTCTTAGTAGAGATGCACCGAATATTCGGTTACTATCCGGTATCCGGCCTATCCGGTCCCTATTTTAATATCCGTCCTATCCGGCCGGATACCGGATAGTAAACTTGCTTGATTTTGAGGTAAAACTGGATTGTACTGCACTACTACTACAATTTGTACGTGTACTATTGAACGGCCTAGCCACCGGCCGAATATTCGGTATCCGGCCGGCGGAACTATACCTACATTATGAGCTTTACAGGTGCGCGTCGCGCCGCAGGTTTTGTCCCGTTTCGTAGTGAACGTTCGTGCGCACACATTTCTAGGTTTCGAAACGAGTTTTACTATGTTATTACAAAGTAACTTCGTTCGATGGGTTTATCTCGCTCGTTTAGGAAATCCTATAGCCAGATAGATAGCCAGCTTCCGATTCCAGATACCTACCAAATTATTGTATTGTATTGTCATCTGAAGATACACCTATATTATAAGGTTTCTTTTGATCCGACAAATTAGAAAAGGGTTAAAATTAAGGGAAAAATCTTTCACAATCTTACACAAATCGACCTAGTCCCAAACTAAGCTAATGGCTAATCTTAACAATTGTTTAATGAAGCAGAACGTCTGCTAGCGTAAAGTTTTTAAACACAAAGCGTATTTTTTTTTTAATTTTTTCTTCTACTTATATAAACATTAAGCAAAGCTTGTAGTAGGTACCAGACAGCGCAACAGGAATTGACTTTCGGGATTTGATTACAATTTTAGGGTTCCGTACCAAAAGGGTAAAAAAAAAACGGTCAAGTGCGAGTCGGACTCGCGCACCGAGGGTTCCGTACAAACACTTTCCATCCTTAAGTGGTTAAGTTAAGTTTGCACCTGGTATGTATAGCGCTCCATACAAATGAGGTGCAAAGTTAACGCAACCAATCCCATTTGTTGTATGGGCCCCAGTGACCGGAAAATATATAGACATCGCTCCCAGTACAAAATTGGCTTTCAAAAACGGTCCCAACATTTGACTGACAACTATCCCCTCTACAAGAATTTGCCCTGCCAATCCTCTTAGAAGTAGTTGTGATTGGTTAGTTAAAGTTTTCATTGGCTAAAATAGACTTGTAAGTGTCAAAGTCCATGCGCGGCGCACGAAAAAGGGTAGTTGTCAAACCTAATATGGATGCAGTAATCGAAAGGTAACCAGTTTAGAAAATATATCAAAATCAAAAAAAAACAAAATCAAAATCATTTATTGTTAACTGTAAGTTTTACAACAAATTGTCGAATCCTCCTTTTAAGTTTAATACTTGTATTAGGAGGTATTCGCTCTTTCACTCCAGGTTTTATTTAATAGTTAACATTAAAGTTTTATAAATTTATGAAACATGTAATGTCTCATTTTGTTTAATGTGGGTACACCACAATTTTTATTTAAACTATGAATACAAAAATTAAAGTTTTTTAAACGTAACAAAAATATGTCTGATTTTAACATTTTTATAATTAATCTACTTAAATCTAGATGTAAAAAATTGGTGAAACAACACTATTTGCTTATGTGGGATATGGTTGAAGTTTAAATATATTTGTTTGCTGTATTATACTTAATTGATTTAGTGGGTATATATGTATATTTTAATTACTATATATATATATATGTACAATATATTTTTGTAATTATTATTTGCTAATCGATTAACATATACGAACGAAGACACAGTCCACTATACACCCATAGATCTTATCTCAATGCAGTAAGGTTTATATTTGCTTACAAATATACAGTTATCAGTGTCTTCATTAGTACCTACTTATTAGACAAGTTAACATATGGTTTAAGTTGCAACTTATTTGTGAATGTGTATGTCTGTGTGCATTCGAGTCCGTATGAATACCTTTGTGTGTGTGATACTGATATAGGTATGCATAAGAAACGTTTTCAATGTATATTGACCTAGTTATCATTGCATAATTAGTTCTGTTTCCTCGTAATCTTTAGTTTTTAACCATAACGTGATTTGATTTTTACATTCTCCATAGGACTTGTTGTAGATCGTAGTTGCTCTGTTTATTTTATTATAGAGATGAATCGATGCTGCACTAAATTGTCTTTTAGCAAACTTTGTTCTACTTAAATGTGGTTGCCTGATTACAGAGATTGGATTTCGTTTAGTTATTAATCTACTATCCGGTTTAGTATTTTTATGAACCCTTAGGATACAATTTAATATATACAGCTGCCTTACCGTGAGTACATCTGCTTCAACATAAACATCCCTAGTGCCATAACGTATATTCTTAGCTAAGAGTACTTTAAGAATTGATCGTTGTGCCCTTTCGAGAACCAATACCTTAGTCTTATGTGTCCCACCCCATACTGGTAAGCAGTATAGAACGACAGATTGAACAAGAGTTTTATAGATGTATATTAATAGTTCTTTGTCAGAAATATGTCTCAGGTATTTAAATAACCATATTAACTTCCTAGTTCGCTTAGCTGTAATTTCTATATGTTGAGTCCACGAGAGCAGCTGATCAATATGGATACCCAAGTATTTAGTGCTTGTAACATGGTTGAGCTTTGGGCAAGAGCAGGTGTTAGTGTAAATATTTTCACAGGCTTGCTTTTAATGTAAATTTTGTTTTGTCAGGTTGTGTAGAATTTAGAATGGAGAATGTTATATAGTTGGTTTTGTTGGTATTCAATGTTAGTAAATTTGTTTGTAACCATGTTACTACTTTTGAGAGGCCGGCCTCAGCGCTGGCGTATGTCTCCTCCCAACTATCACCGTGGAATAGAAGCGCTGTGTCATCTGCATATGAAATGACTTGACCATTGGGAAGCTGCAGATCTGTAAGGTCATTTATGTATGCAAGGAAAAGGGTCGGAGATAAGACACTTCCCTGAGGGATTCCATAGCGGGTGGTGGGTACGTCAGAGCTGTAGGTACAGTTATTTAGTTTAACACGTTGTTCTCTGTCATACAAGTAGCTGGAAATTAGGTTTAAAAACTGCCCGCGGATGCCCATGAGTTCTAGTTTACGTATAAGAATGGGGACAGAGACGGTGTCGAACGCTTTTTTTAGATCAAGAAATATACATAATGACTTCTTTTTCTTCTCTAGTTGTTGCGTAATAGCATTGGTTAACTCTAACACAGCCTCTTCAGTGCTTTTTCCCTCACGAAAGCCAAACTGTCTGGGTGACAAAAGGTTAAAACTGTTGAAATACTTTATAATTCTGTTGTTTATCAGTTTTTCCATGATTTTTGACAGCGAGGGAAGCACTGAAATCGGTCTATAGTTATTGACATCCGCTTTGTCCCCATCCTTATAGATAGGGTGAATAATACCCCGCTTGAGAGCTGTAGGGAATATTCCCCGTGAGAAACATAGTGCGCTTAGGTGGGCGATGATAGGAATTAATTCTAATTTTGCGAGTTTTATAAACATGTTTGGTATATTGTCCCACCCTGCTGCCGATTTAGTTTTGATATTAGTAATCAGAGAATCAATTTCCTCAAAATCAGGTTCAATAATTCCAATTGATGATGGGCGTGACACTAAAGAATTAAGGTAATTGGTAAGATTAGGACTTACGGTTCTCACTGGGGTGATTTGTTCCGCTAAGTGTAGTCCAACATTTACAAAGTGCCTATTAACTATGTCAGCTGACAGATTTGGAGAACTTGATAACTTCAGCAACTCATCATTTTTACTTTTCGTTTTACTTAGGTTAGTAATAGTTTTTATCGAATTCCATAAGGTTTTGTTATTGGTTTTAGTACTATCCAGAAGGTCTCTTTCATATTTCATTTTCAGATTCTTTGTTAAGTTATTGCAGTGATTTCTATAGCGCCGGTAAGTTATCTTTAGTATTTCGTTCGTGGGATCTATTCTGAGATTTTTCTGTAATTTATTTCTGAACTGTATACACCTCAGTACACCAGGAGTGATCCAGGGCTTTAGTATACGTTTTTTTGAAGAAATGTGGACTACTGAAGTACTAGAGGTTATAGCCGTTTGAATTATTTGAAGCAAAGTATTAGTAAATAAGTTAGGATCTTTGATGTTAAGAAGTTCGTCAAAATTCGTATTTTTAAATAGGGAAAGCGCTTTGGAGTAGTCGGTCACTGTTTTTGTATTTGCCTTTTGGAAATTTACCGATTTAGAATATATGTTAAATACCGTCATGAAATGGTCAGTAATTGTTGTTTCAAGTACACCTGTCCTTGAGAAATATAAGTTAGGATTTAAATTAATTAAAATATGATCCAGACAACTGTTTATTCGGGTATTTAAAGAATGAGCGGGTAATAACCCATATGATGCTAACGTGTTTAGATAGTTATTAGTTGAGTTATTTTGTATTAAAGTATTTATATTTATATCCCCAGTGATGACTACATTATTACCCATTTGGCTATTTTTTAGGTGTAGACCCAACGAAGTGACAAACCCATTTGTGTTTGTGTTGGATGGCGATCGATAGATGCATAAAATTTTAAAACATGAAATCGAGATCTGAAGGCATGACGCATCCGCCAAGACGATTTCCTTAACCTGGTGAGAAATAGAATTATTTATATAAACAACGACTCCATCATTTTGCGTTATTTGCTGGGTCGTATGATAGCAGGAAAAGTTACGTTTTATTGGCAACGGTCTATCTTCAATTAAACGACATTCCGTAAGGACTATTATATCTGGGTCTCGATGAAATAGTCTTAAATTGACGTCTAAGTCATCCATATTTTTATAAATACTTCTAATGTTCTGGGTAATGATAGAATACATGGGTTTATTTTTAGGTAGGTGTGACGGTAGATCGACGATACTACAGGTGAAACTACGATTGTTTTCTAAGTCGTCTAATTCGGTTAAAATATCATCTTGCATCATGAAAAGTAAAATAAAAAAGAGTCAGCGGTGTTTGTTATGATGTGAATGTAGGTATGTAGGGTGAATAAGTCTGAGTAATTAAACTTACTTGTTATGGATTTTTTAATTTGACAGGTAATACGTACGGATGGCACTAGTGGTAGTTGTAAGCGGTCGAGTTTATTCCTTACATAAGTCAGCAGTATGTAAGTGTAATAATATATTATGCAATTGTTGTCTTGAGAACGTAAAATAGTTGTAGTTAAGCGATCAAAATTTGTTTCGAAGTAGAAGTGTTTATAACTAGTAGGTTTGAAGGTAACGGTTATGCCGAGACATGTTATAAATATAAGTAATAAGTTGTTTACTTTTGGGTATAATATTGACAAATCAAATACTGTGTATTGTAAAGTATCCTTATAAATACATTTACTTAGCTTAAGGGCAATCCACTCATATAAAGTTCGATATAGTCACTCGTTAAACAATCTTTGCACTTGTGGTTCGTTGGTGATCCATATAACCGATGAGTCATCTGTCTTGCGCACGAAGATGCGGCCGTTTGACGGCCAGCAGTGTTTATATCCCTTAGATCTCTTTAAATCTCTCGCCAAAAAGTGTAGCCGGGAGGCTTTCGGTGTCAATCTTTCATTAATGAATATAGGTGACTCCGGGTTCACATCGAGGCCGAGGTGGCTGGCTCCAAGTTTTTTTGCCTTGATTTGAAGGTTATAAGTTTTAGCTGTTTTGAGAATCTTGTCCTTGATAATAGTGGAGTTAAATTCAACGATGATGGTCTTTTTTTCCGATTTCCCTTTGACACTAAATACATCACAGATATCAGAATTTGAAACGGCAATGTTCAAATTATTCGTGAGAGTAGTTACCATCCCGATTAGAGATTCCCGAGGAGTCTTATCGCCCAACGGCACGTTTTTAATCTCAATCATTTTATTGTAGCTCATCCTTAAACAATCTTCAATTTTCTCCTCCAATAGTGACACTTGTTCCGTTTTAGTTTTAAGAGCGTCCTCTAAATGCTGTATCTTTAATTTAAGTTCCGTATTTTCTTCAGCGAGAAATGATATAGAGGCCTCGATCTTCGCATTTGATACTTGTATTCCTTGGAGTATAGGGAATAATTTGCTCATTTGGGATTCGTGTCGAAGAGCTGAGGTCGTAAGTAGCTCTTTCATCTCGTCGCGAAGCTCAGCAATTTCTACGCTGCTGTTAGGTTCAAGTCGTTTTCTTTTTGCTCGCAGGGTGACTTGGTTGTGCGGGGTCTCCTCGTTTAGGCAGCCTGCCAGGTCCGGTTCTGAGTTGAACTTCGGTGAGGAGTTCATGTTAAGGTTTTTGCCCCAGTCCGGACTTGCTACGTCGTAGACGCAAGTTTAGTAGCACGAATTACGAAGATCGGGTGCAATCGGGCGTAGTCGGGACGCGATGGGCCGCTTCGGCGTTGGAGCAAGAGGCAAATTATGGGGGTGCTCTCGTTTCCGCGAGGTGGAGTGCGGGGCCGCTAGCACGTTAATCACTTTATTTCACTATATTTTATGCACGCAGAAATGTTAATAGTGTACACACAAATAAGGGCGAAGTTTCGATCCAATTTGCACTAATTTTATGGAGATGTTGAAGCGCACGTCTGTTCTGGGCGCTGGTTTGGGCGAAAGAGAGAGAAAGATATATTACTCTAGCTCCTTTTTTTTCATTCATTTAAGAACTTTTTTATAAGAGTGCCACTTTTGTGATTTACTTCTAAATGTGTGAAAAGCGTAAGCTTTTTGAAAACTATCGAATGTAACTTTACTGTCGTAAAATCTCAAATCAAAGTAAATTTTGATTTTATATATTTTTTTAATTGGTTTGATAATAATCATCATTATTAAAATGAACGCTACAGATCGGCGAAGATACTCTAGGAAACTACTGCGGTACTCTGTGGTTTAGCAAAACTGCATTTGTCCGCAAGTAAATGAATAATAAGATATTAAATTATGAATATCGTCGGGGATAGTGCAATAACACGTAAGTAAATCAATATTCAAACAATTGCTAAGTATTTTATTGAAATGACAACTTTATCGACAGCTGTTATTTACGCAGTTGCACTATCCCCAACGATATGTTAAGTTACTCATGAATATATACTGTGGATACCGCAGGAAACAGAAAATGTGACACTGAGAGGGACATTTTACTATTTATGCAACGAAAAAACATAAATTTACTGAAATTAATTTACACACGTATTGCTTAAAGTCCAAATCGATAACTTTTACTACAACTAAACATAAACTCATTTAAACCCATTTTGAGCACTTCCATCAACATGCCCATTAATCGGATACTAAAGTCAGTACAACACCTTTAGTAAAGACCGTCAGATATATTGTTATAACATTTTTCAATTTGAGCAGATTATAGGTGTAAATCTTAATACCTAGGTACGTAAAATATAAATACCTTAAAAGGTAATGCATAATACCATCCCCATACAAATGTCTTCTAAAAATGTTTTATATTTTAATAATTCAAAGAACGTTAGTTACACCTGTGGTTACACGAACCAATGCATGCCGTGTTTTTTATTATTATTGCTGGAGTGGTTTCTACACCATTTCAGTGCACAAGAAGGTATTTTGAATAAAATTCAGATATGTTAATTTTATACAACCTGACATGTTCTGCCATCGACAGACGCCATCGTATTAAAACTGTCAATTTGGCCTTGGTACAAATGAATCGTTCTAGGTACACTTCACGTGGGGTCATTTTTGAGATCTAATGAGACTTCTATGTTTATATGCGTTCACTGATGGGCCCCCCTTAAGTATTTATTTTATTTTATTTTTAGTATTTGTTGTTATAGCGGCAATAGAAATAGATCATCTGTGAAAATTTCAACTGTCTAGTTATCACCATTCTTGAGATACAGCCTGGTGACGGTGACAGACGGACGGACGGACGGAAGGACGGACGGAAGGACGGACAGCGAAGTCTCAGTAATAGGGTCCCGTTTTTACCCTTTGGGTACGGAACCCTAAAAACGGACCCTATTACTAAGACTCCGCTGCCCGTCCGTCTGTCACCAGGCTGTATCTCTCAAACCGTGATAGCTAGACAGTGGAAATTTTCACAGATGATGTATTTTTGTTAATGCTGCAACAACAAATACTAAAAACAGAATAAAACAATGTGAGGCTCCCATAAGTAAAACAAACGTGGTTGCGTTAACTTTGCACCTCATTTGTGTACGGCGCCATACATACTAGATGCAAACGTAACTTAACCGGCCAGTTAACATGGGACAAGTGTTTGTACGGAACCCTCGGTGCGCGAGTCAGACTCTCACTGGCCGGTTTTAGATTGTTGTAACAATCTAGGGCCTAGATTGTTACAATAATCTAAAACCGGCCAGTCTAAAACAGGCCTAGATTCTAGGCCAGTGTGAGTTGGGCTCGCTAACTAAATAGGTAGGTAGGTATAGGTATGTATTTAGTTACAAGTGAAGGGTGCCTGTCTAGCACAACTACGCTTTGCGACTTTTGTCACACGACATAGCATCGCCCGTTACTCTCTCACAGTACAGCGAAGAAAGAGATAGGTAATGTTTCTCGGGCGAGAGTCGCGTGTCACAGGTTGTGCTAGAGGTACAAAGTATACCTAGCCTTATCACACTTGCGATTTGCGAGCGTATTTTGTATGAAGGCGATCGCGCAGCGTCGTCGCCGCGTCGCTTATTTGTATAGAAAATACGCTCGCAAATCGCAAGTGTGATAAGGCCCAAAGCTACTAGACCTGGTACTTGCTTTTGTGGGTTTGTTTACACGTGTTGTACTGGATATTTTTTGCTGCTGTTTAACATTCGCTTAGTCGCAATTATATTGTAAAAAGTTGGTTAAGGTACTAAATATATTTTAAACTTCGCTGCAGCAATAAGACAAAAAGCAAATTAACTTGCAAAATAAAATTATATGTATAATCGTACATTAAAATAAACATTATTATTGTAGTAAAAGTGAAACAACGCAGGTGGAAAACTAAAATGATAAGCTTCTGTGCTAGATTCTCAGAACACCTTGCGAAGATTAAAAATGTTAAATTATTCGCAATATGCTTACTTACCATAAAGTTTTACGCCGAATTCCATTTAAATCCAATGTTTATAGCACAACACATGTCACGTGCACAGTTGTTTACCACATTTCTATTCGTTAAACTAACATCAATTAAGTAGTAATACTAATAATAAAGAAAGTTTTAAATGGTAAAGCTATAGCGACACTGACGCGTCCCGCCAATGGCACTGCTAGACATAAACTGAGCGCCAGTGTTGCCAGGTCCAATCTGGAAATGTCAGAAGAATGGATCCTTAAAAATCAGGAGATTGAAAAAAAAAACAGTAGATCAAATTTTATGCTAGAAAAGTCACAAAACTTACCTAAATGTAAATCTTCTCATGTTCTCTGATTATTTGGTTTTTAATATGCTGATATATAATGTATAAAATTATTAGGTAATCTGGAAAGAAAAGAAATATGCACTATTCGACGGTCCAATTTCGAACACCGGAGTAGCCCTTCAGAACCGAAACCGAACGGGAAAAAGGCAATTTATATTTAAGGCTGTTTTACACTTTCCGACCTAACTTAAAACAATGTCACACTTGTTTTAAAACTATCGTCACATGTTATCTGTTTAGCTGACTACCTCAGAATCATTAATCAGAGTAATAATTATTAGGTTCAGATTAGACTCATAAAATTCAGTAGATTCGTTTGCAAATTCAGTAGATCAGTAGACATAGTCAAAAATCAGAATAACTCCTGAAAAATCAGGAGACCTGGCAACACTGCTGAGCGCGAGCGAGTGCCGAGTGAATTGAATGAACTGAACGAATGAGAATTCAGAGCTGCAGAGAATGAACGAATGAGCGGACAGCGTCCCATCGCCTCGCTGTCGCCAATAAGGAATTTACTCACAGAACAAAAATGAATAAACGATTATTTACTTTACAAATTCGAGAAGGCGGAATTTTACGGTAAAGATCAAATTGTTTATCTTATTATTTATCTTTTATCTGTAAAACAGTCTAGTTGTTTGTGATTTTTTTTGTGGGGGTGAATTTTTATTCCGTTTCAACCCTAGTGTGTGGGGTGTCGTTAAATATATAGGTCTGTTAAAAATAATAGGGGTCTCTAAACATTACTTTTTGATAAAGTCAGTAGTTTTGTAAATATTCGCTCCGAAAATAAAATAAATAGTGTCCCCCCCCTCTAACTTTTAAATCACGGGTCAAAAAATTATGGAAAAATTCATGAAAATGAGGCCTTATAATAATAAGTACATACTTTCAATAAAAACTATATTGAATAAAATCGGTCGAGCCGTTTTAAAGTTATCGTAAAATATCATAATTTTCTTTAAAATGACGTAAGTGTCGCGCGGTGTCGTTATACTTCGAACGTTACACATATTAGTTAAGCGCCATACTGCATTCAAACATTCCGCTCAATCTGGCGCGTAGAATCGATAACTTCCAGAAGGTAATAAGTAATTACTGTTACTTTGGCGTCCTATGTATAAAAAAGGTCGAAAACCTTTTTTACAGAGCTTGAAATCGTAATTTAAACCTCTGGCTTAAAACAGCGAGCGGTCTATTGTGAAGGATGGGCAACTAGCCAACTACGGAACCCTACACTGAGCGTGACCCGAGCGCGTGTACTATCACTATCAGCCAAATATAATTAATGAATAAGGATTTAAAGTTTGTTTATTAATCAAATTCTAAATCTAATGTAGTATTATATAACGTGTTTAATGAATTATTTATTACTTTTATTGTACTTTTATATTATAATAATAATAACAATCGGTATTTGACTAATTTATCAAACATTTTTTAAATAATAAAACCTCTGCGATAGACTGCCAGGAACAACTAGAAATTGAAAAAAATATTAAAAGTAAAAAGCACTAAGTAGTGTGGCAAAGTAGTACTTTAATTTAAGCACAGTTTGAATTCCTAGAATAGAAAACGCTCATTTAATGCACATACATTGTAATAGTTATTTTATGAAACCTTAAACCAGCAAAACGAGCTATTACACCAACAAAGGAATATGAAAAGGTTCTTAATATTATAGTTTAGTTGAGTTTAAGTCCACGTGACATTTTTGTTTGTTAGTTTACAAGTTAACACGTGTTGTTAATACGCCAAATATCGGTTCAACCGTTCAAAATGCTAAATACTTACGCAAAGTGTACGGTTAGCCACAACCTCTGGTGAAGCAAATTTTACTTTTATATTTTTTAAATAAATAGAAAAACAGAAAGAAAGAAAACTATTTATTGTCACACCAAAATGAATAGGTATAGGGAAAAAGTGAGAACACATTATTATAAATTCACTTCAAATTAGACGACGCGGTTTGCGCAGTGGTAAAGCAGCTGCCTACTGAACAGGCGGCCCTGGGTTCAAGTCCCGGTAAGGGTATATTTGTGTGAATATTTTGTGCCTGGGTCATAGATGTTATTTGTATTTAAGTGTGTATTTATCTATACAAGTATGGTTTGTTTATCGTCGTCGTCTATTGTAGGTAAGTACAAAAAATCAATCGTGCCTAACTAAATTCATAAAAACCTGCTTAAATATGCCTGAACCTTTGGTTTTTAGGGTTCCATACCCAAGGAGTAAAAACGGGGCCCTATCAGTAAGACTCCACTTGTCCGTCTGTCTGTCTGTCACCAGGCTGTATCTCATGAACCGTGATAGTTTTTGTATTACGCCATACATACCAGGTGCAACCTTAACCCCGACAGTTATTTTATTTGATGGTACGGAACCCTTCGTGCACGAGTCCGACTCGCACTTGACCGGTTTTTAATACTTACATTGTCGGTACTGTCGGTAGACGATCGCTCTTCATTCACATTCTTCAATAAACTGTCTATTTCGTCATACCAAAGTATACTTGGCACATACACAGTATCTAATCCACTACCAGAGCGAACAGAGTTTTGTATTTTTTTCTTTTCTTTATAATAAGTTGATCGAAGACTTTTTATTTTATTCTTCACCTCAGGAACACCGAATCCTTTGATGTTCATTTTATCGGCCAGCTGTTGGTATGCTGATTCTCGGGCTTGTTTATATTTATATACCGAAAATTTTTGGTTCCATAAACACTCATACGACTTGAATTTTCGTATAAATTTCATAGTTCTATTTGATTTCCATCTCTTTGACGGCATAATTATACGAATATTAAACTGGCAAATATAATGTTAACAAAACAACTTCACAGTCTTGACTTCAAACTTCACTTGATGTGACTGTTCACACTATTCAACAAGTGACATGTATTTGTTGATTTTTTGTTGTGGGTAGGAGTACGCACGTGTTCCCCAGTAAACAGGAGCCACGCGACGTCTATTCATTTGTACTTGCAGTAGCACTAATACAATATGTTTAAACGTATGAGGAATGAAAGTGACAAGTAAGCATTAGTTGCTAAGTCCGTGTAACTAAAGCCAGTGCTACATCGACATCTCTTCAGTCATGTAGGCAATAATTCTTGCGAATAAGCTTCATATTATTCCAGTGATGATTTGTAGGAAATAATGTATTATTGTGCAATGTACCTAGGTACACCTATTGTAATATTACACCTTCAGTATACAAAATTAAGTGAAGTAATTTATTCGGACTTTGCACTTGTTTTTGCCTAATAAGTGAAATATAACAGCGCTTACAGGGCCATTTAGCGAAACGTTTCTAAGTATAAGTAGGTAAGTATTCCATTAACCTCTCGTATGTAATAAGGATCCTGACCACATATTAAGGCAGTCTTTTCTCATTTGTTTACTCATATTTGCAGCATTTGCAGCTCAAATGAGACATGAACGTGCGATCTTTTTAATCTTTCACGATACAAAAGGTTAAGTACATTCCCCTTGTAGGTTTAAGCTTTATAAAATCAATAGAATGTGCCCGCAACGTTGTCCGCGTTAAAGCTTTTTTTTTCCGTAGTCGGATAAAACATCTACTATCTTTGAATGCTCAGCTATGTATTGGTTAAAATTAGCCCAGCCGTTTGTTCGTGCTGAAGCTCAGCGGACAAATATTTTTTTATCAACAGATGGCACTGTACGTCTGGCGGCGCGCGCCCTTACAACTTCTGCATCGCGCTGGAGATTTTCCCTAAAAGGGCGATTCTCCGGGCCGAGCTATTTTGCTTGACTTCGGTGGTCAATTTTATTTTTCATATTTTTGATTCGTGACTTTAATATATAAAAACGGCCTAATTTAAAAAAAATATTGGTAGCAAAGGCCCTCTTCTGAACTTAGTGGTTCATAAGATATTTAAGATTTTACAATCACCGAAATCAAAGGCTCAATACTTCAGAGTTTTCGATGTGTAGCTCGCTGAAATGACGACCCTTAGGAATATTTGTAGTGTCAGGCTGTTGAGGCATAATACCCTGATGCACCAGTTCAACGAGATGGGTAAACCATGTGCTAAAATGCCAATGAGATGCCGGTGAAAGCAGCCTAACGAATAGGAACCCACCGAAATTAGTAAACAAGAGAAGCACAGTCAGAACTATGCTGCATTAACAAAATCACGATTATAAGCATTGAAGAACCGATTGAGGGGCATGGCAATATAGAAATAATGTAAAATCAGTTGATTTTATCGTAAAAATTGATAGCGGTGGCAATTTTTATTGACTTCAGTGGTCAAAAATTACACCGAATCAATGGAAATCAAAACCACCGATTTCAAAATTTAATGTTTTTTATCGATTTAAGGAATACTAAAAGTAATATAGACACGAACAAATTATTATGGACTTACATTCTCCCGGAGATAGTTTATTCACTTATAAAATTGCAGACACACAATCACTGAACAACACAAATTGTTCCACCGAATTCAACAAAACACGTAACCAAATGCACCGAATGACGAACGAACCCACACGAACTCTACCTACAAGCCATTGAGCCGACGTCTACTCTCGGCGGAGGTGAGAACACAACTGAAGCTAGCTGCTCGCGAGCTGCGGGGTTTCTAGTATACTTCTTTAAGGCAGTGCTGACGTGTTTTAAAGTTTACACTGAAATCACTAGTTACCCTCGGACGCTCCGAAAAATAGTTTTTATTTAAAATGTTTAGCAGATAAATTATATCTATAGGAACAAAATGATTTATTAACTAATGCTGAATACGGGAACACATTTGAAATCATAGTATCCAGACCCAATATCCAGTTATGATTTTTTATTTCAACAAATCTGGCAAGCGGACGCTCCCAGTGAACGTCAATTTTTGTAATAACTTTTTTTTATTGTCATGTTAATGAATTATCATGAAATGTTTACATAGCTCGCCAGACGAAACAAACCGTTAGGTACTAGCTTGATTTTATTCAGAAATATTCGATGGTAAATTTAGCCATTTTCAAGCCCGGACACTTAAAAATGCCACTCCTGAGAAATGCCCAAAATAATGACCCCTCTCCTTAAAAAACTTATTTCCAATACAATTTTTGCATTTTATAATAATATAGACAAAGTGAGTTTGTAAAAAAAAATTTAAAGCGCAGCACACGAGCACAGTATCTTATGGGCCCTGCCCAGGAGGGAAACTGCTTTAACGCGTAAAATAATCATAAAGCAAATGCCATAAACCATTACGTGGCATTTACTTTGACAAGCTGTACCAGGTGCGATCCTGTGCAGACGGCATCCGTATTCCGTCGACTCCCCGCGACCCTCACGAGGTCATTCGTCCACCTAATGGTGGCCGTCCATGCTGCGCTTTCCTATACGTGGTCGCCACTTCAGGAGTTTCAGGACCTTGCTGTTCCCAATGGCCATCCGTTCTCCGGAAATTTAAAATACACATTGCTAAACTAGACTGTAGTGTTTTTTTCTGTCTGTGGTGATTTTGGACTCTGACAGAAGTCATTAGAAACATCTGCCCATGCGTTTAGCCCATGTCTTTATTTGGCGGCACGGCATGGCGTCCTTTGAAACAAAAGAAAGATAAGGAACAATGAAATTATTTATTACACAGACATTGCCATTGTCTTCAATAAGGCACTAAAATAGGGATGAAAGTACCTTTCAGCATTTTTTTATCAATATCCTTAAGCATTGTTTCACCAAATGTTTCACGCGGGGTAACAAATGTTTCTTACCTGGCGCCTTTCACAACGTTTGACAACTAAGTATTAGTAGGTATAGGTACTTACTTAGCTTTACCCAGAACGCCTATGAAAACACCACATGAGCCTTTGATGTTGCCGTCATGTAATAAACTCGTAAAGATAATGCCGCAGGTACTAATATGTAATTTCTTTTTAGGGTTCCGTACCCAAAGGGTAAAAACGGGACCCTATTACTGAGGCTTCGCTGTCCGTCCGTCTGTCACCAGGCTGTATCTCAAGAACGGTGATAGCTAGACAGTTGAAATTTTCACAGACGATGTACTTCTATTGCCGCTATAACAACAAATACTAAAAATAAAATAAATAAATATTTAAGGGGGGCTCCCATACAACAAAGGTACAGATAATGGTACGGAACCCTTCGTGCGCGAGTCCCACTCGCACTTGGCCGGTATTTTTTTTATTCTTTTGCATGGGTGGCTGTCTGATTTAAGTACCTAGAATATAGTAAGTAGGTCACTCATGTAGGTTTCTATTTTTATCGAGTGATTTTACAAATTATCGTTACCTACAGCAGCGCAAGGGAATTAAATGATTTCTATTAAGTACAATACTTTTGTATAATTACTCTGCCCTTATACACATTATGAATATAAAGTTAAATATTATAATAGATTCAGATCAATACTTAGGTATTTAATATTCAAATCCATATATAAAAAAAACTGATACCAAAGAACCGAAAAGAAAATCCGTACCATACAACTACGGAATGCTAAAATTGGTTATTTTATCACAGTAAAACCGGTTCTACCGGTTGTTTATACTATCGCGACCGAGCAACCGAGTGCTCGGTAGGCCGCCGCTGCGACTGATCGGCTCTCCTGATGATGAATCGCGAACCGATTCGAAACATGTCGAGCGATAATCGACTGCTACGACCTGAGTGAACCCGTATCGTATGTATTTATTTTAATTTGGCTGCATCTTTTACGTCCTCATCATCACAGGCCATAAGAATAAATACATATTATGGGACAGCAAAGCTTGTACTATGGGTACTAGACGACGATATACATAATATATATAAATAAATATACAGGTAACATCCATGGCCCAAGAACAAATATTCGAGTTCATCACACAAATATTTGCCCCGGCCGGGATTCGAACCCGGGACCGTCGGCTCAGTAGGCAGGGGTCTGCAAACTGCGCCAACCGCGTCGTCAAAAGAATACTCCGTGGTCATCAGCATTTCGCTTCGCTTGCTGTCGATTACATACCATTTCTCCATTATATTATAATTCATGTTACAATGAAGATCTTCTGATCTCTGCATCACTTTCCGTCCAACATGAAGGGATGTCATCGGAATGTTAATTACTTAAGTTCACGGCCCGATTGATCTTTGCTTTGGCATTTATGAAATGTTTGAAAACATTAATTAGTTCAAGGATGAGTACAATTATACAGTTTATATAGTACCATAGTACGCAAACCTGGTTTACTAAGGGGTGATAACTTACCTACTCTCGCTTCTTAGTTTCATTCTTGAGAAAATGTTTGTGGCCGTTAGGCTTAATTTAAATTATTTACGATACGCCACAATCCTCTCTTAATGTGAGTATATTTCAGGCATCAAAGGTCCATAATAGAGCCACAATCTATACGTAATACTAAATATTACAAAAAAATATACTTAATAACTAGGTAGCATTATTACTGCGATGTGTTGACGCTGTTCGTGGTACCAGGTAGCCGCCCGCGGAAGCGCCGGAACCTTTTGCCCAAAATTCTTCTTTGGCGAAGGTCGCTATAGCTCGTCAGTTGGAACTCTTGCCATACATACGAATTAAAGTGGACGTTGGGGCGCGACTTCTACTCCATGACCATCCGGATGAGTCCGGTTTTTACTCGTACATATTCTACGACTTCCTAAGCCTTCGTAGAATAATATAAACGGGACACATATAACAGCGAAAATGCAATCGGAAATGCGTACGCTGCGTTGGGCTGGTGGAGTCACCTTGAAGGATAAAGTCCGCAACAATCATAAACGGGGTACTTTTAAAGTAGCGCCAATAACTGAAAAACTCAAGGAGTCCAGGCTAAGGTGCTTTGGACAAGTCATGCGCAGACAGCACTTTCTCACGTCATGCGCCATGTAGTGAGAAAGTGCCTTACCATGGCTACGAAGAAAAGAGGGGGAGGTAGGCCTCAAAGGATGACGAATGTCCAGAGAGACATGAATTATTTAGGCCTAGCTGAAAGGTGTCTTCTACAAGACACCTTTCAAGCGAATGGCGCCTCAAGATTAGGAAAGCCGACCCCGCGTAACGGGAACAGGCGAGGAAGAAGAAGAGGGACACATACAACAGCGTGTTGGCATAGCGGGACGCAGCAGATATTTGAATCCAGTCGGTGCGGTCCGATCACGGCAGGCTGGCTTCTTCTTCCTTTCGACCTTTATAAAGCCAATCCTTGTCGCATCGGGACTATCTTGGAGTCGACTTAATGGGTCCTTTCTTAAGAATCCCTGGCCCTTCGATGACATCTGCCTAGATTTTGCAATAGCTGGGCGTTTGGCAGCAATCTCAGAATAAGCACGTTAAGGGGTCGACGTGCTCACACGTGACTTATGCATTAAATAATTTACTGTAGTTTTATTCACTACAGCAGCGAATTCAGTTACTAGGGATGAACTGCGCTGAAATGCTTGGATAAGTTTTAGGTCTTGAGTTTACGCTCACTTCATAAAATTATAAAAGTATCAAAACAAAACACCATTATTAACTCATTATTGTAACAAAACGGGACTTAATCGCCTTCAAAAAGGCGTTTATTTAATTACCTCGACGTTTTTAACGTGATGTTACGTCTATGGTCTCGAAGGGGCTTAATAGGCATCAACATCTTCTTGTCACTATTAATGTATGAAGAACGTAAAAGTCAATCGTGTCATAACAAAGAAAAACTTTTTTTTGTCAAGCAGTTATCCGTAAGGAAATGGACACATCTAATAACAGTAATTGGCTATAGATATCTGTATAACTATCAATATTGTATAGTGTGTGGCGTCAGATAGTATCAAAATCAAATACACCCCATATTAACATCCTTTGTCGCGCCTACATGTATGCGTAGGCGTTGTAAGTACAGTTGTAGCTTGTTTTTTTAAGGGTCTTATTTATATTTAAAGAAAAGCCAGTAAGAATCGTTTCTTCTTTTGTAAAAATAGGCAAATTATAATTATATATTTAAATGAGTGTGAATTATTAAAGAGATCCAACTTGTATTTCTTGGTATGAAGGACATTGGAACCCTTCTTTGGTTATCTGAAAAAAATATGGATAATACATACATAGTATGTGTCAGCATAAGGTACAATATATAACTACACTTAAGAATGGAATTAAATCGGAGCCCTGACCGAATGCTGATATGATTGAATAGACATGGCGAAATCATTGCAATATTGCATCAATCCCTTAATATTACAATCACAGAGTACCTGTAGGATTCCTGTAAGACCCAACAATATACCAGTAAGATTAAACAAACTTTACTGTGCAACACGCGGTCAATTTTCCAAGATTACATCAATCAATTACTTATTCAACTAATCTTATCCAAAATGACACATGTGATTCCCACAAAAACTAGATTGCTCTCGTCATCTGTTCAATTTTCGGCCACTTATCTAGCGGGCCGCAGTACAAGCATGTAAACATTTGCCGTTTTCATTTTCAGTTTTCAGGCTTCGTTTTCAGTACAGATTTGCTCCCCGAGCGAGGCAGACGGCCGGAGGAGCTTCGGGAAACTTTGACGCGTTATCGGGGTATTTCGAACTAAATTTCGGAATAGTTTAGTGTAATTTAATCCTGGTTATTGTTATTATTTAGTTAGTTAGCCATGTTTTAATCGGAGATAAGAAAATGAAGGGTAAGTTTTATTGTGGACTTTTAGACTTGAAGATTTGTTTTGCAAGTAATGTTAGTCGTTTTCATATGGGTTAGGATTAGGATCAAAAAGTTTGATGAAATTAAGGCGTAGTTAGCCATACAAAACGAGGAAATAAAAGCGATTGGAATACGTTCCGCTGTGCGACAAAAATTAGCGATACAATAAGGAACCTTAAAATATAAGAACCTTAAGGTACGTTATTGGAAGGTGTCGTCGCATAACGGAGACTTTGATACAAATATTAATTGAGTGAGTTAAAGGTGGTAAACTTTGTGGTTTTCACCCATTAAAGGGCAGTGTTAATTAAAAGCACGCAAATATTGTGACTTTTATTAGCCATGCCAAACTCTGTTAAAATTTACATTGGTGCGATCAAACTTTTGTAATCAACATGACTAGACTAGAAATAAAAACAATATATAGGTATATTGGCGTTATATTTTTATTCTCGATCTGAGAGTTTAAACATGATACTGCATAGAAAACAAATGAGATCTAGCTAAAGTTTAAATTTGAAACTTAGTGTCAACTTAATGCATGTTCTCAGAACTTTTCATACAGTTGTTTTGCACTTGTTAAGTACACAATAAATAACCACATCTTCCGGATAATTAAACTGTCTTTTGGTTATTATATAGGTATTAGGAATTACGTTATTTGTATTAATAGAGAGTATAATAATTATTAATTATGATAAACCTATTTTATTTCCTTAACATTCATCATGAAAATATTTACTGCTGCAGCCGGCTTTTATAGGTATGTTACGTTTACGTAGTTTACTTAAAAATAGGGGAGGAGGAAGTTAAGAAGTAAGTTTAGTTTGTAATTTACAATAAATAGTGATTGAATTCAATTTAAAAATCGCAAGTGATGGCTGTAAAACATCATGATTTTTTTAAACAATCATAAAAATAGGAGCTAAGATGAAATACGGCAGGTATACAGTAGGTCAGTATGAGCAAGTCTAGCTGAATCTATAAGGCTGATTTAGACGATGCCAATTTTGAGACGCCTAAATTACGGCGCCAGTGATTACCGCACAGCACACCTCCGACCGTTTAGACGATGACTATGTTCAGCCGCCTAAATCTCGCCGCCAGTCGTGTTTACACAGTGCTTTTTTTCAGTACCAGTCATTAGTGGCAGCGAGAGACGCGGAGGGGGGGTCACTGGCGCCAAAAAATAGGCTCGTGTTCTATTCCGCGCCAGCGCTGGCATGCGGCGAAAAAATGGCGCGGAAAGTGTTTATACGGTGCCTTTTCGAGGCGCCGTAATTTAGGCGTCTCAAAATTGGCATCGTCTAAATCAGCCTTAAGATATACAAAGATCTATTCTTAGGAGCCATGTCATGGATTTTAATTAGGGATGTTTCGGAGCTTCGCCTAAGACGGAACTTCTGTTTGGCTTTACACCTACGGATTCGCTTCCGCTTTCGGTATTTTTTATTTCACACTTCCGTCTCCGCCTTCCGTAATTTTTCTTTTTATTTTCTATATCGGAGCTGAAGGTATTATAGCGCGGTGCACGCCTACAACTTTTGACTTGTCCGGGATTTACTTATCTATCTATCTCCCGCTTTTTGTCTCAGTTCAGTCAGTTACTTCCATATTGATGTACCGTTTGCATCATATTAGTGCGTGCTTTTATAGCCATCAAGTTTTTAGCCCACGCCATAGTACCAATTTATTTAACTAGCAACGACCAAATTTCGGTATTAACGTTGATAGTCAGTGAATGTGTCTGTAAACAACGAGGAAACATGACTTAATATTCCACGAATTTCGAGTAATTTTCACATTATTCTAAACATTCCACAGTGATAATGTCAAGTTTTTTTATTATGATTCAGTATTTATTTCACAAGAAAAACGAAGGATAGATAAGATAATAATCTGTATTGCTATGGATACAGTTTTTTTCTTGTTAATAAATTTCAATACATCTACATATATGTATTGAAAGCCGGCACTGAAATATTGTACCTATAGTCTTTTATTCTGTGCTTATAATTTGATGACCAGCTTTACCTTTGGTGGAATTAAACCTTATGCTGTGCGCTCTACTATAAATTGGCGATCATTTTTCAATCAATTCGTATTTATGTCAAAATTAATTGTATTACTGCATTGTTGAACGTAGATGTACGTGGCTGATGAATGTACGTGTCAATTTGAAATAATTACTTAACACGCATACATATTTTTATATTGTACTGAGCGACAAACTTAGGTTTATCGTCGGTAAATTAGTAAATTACACGTGCTTCTAATAAACTGTATTTTTATTCTTCTTTATACATGTAGTATAAAACGGTATTATTGGTATATTTCAGTTCTAGGTCAACGGAAAATACTCCTATAGATTTTGATTCCGTTTAGTGTCGAAATATACGTTTTTGCGGCATAAATAAACGTTTTTTTTTTAAAGAAAAAATTTCGAATTTAGATTTTTTCACAGCTTCAAGTTACCTGTAGTCCTGTATATCTGAGTTTATTGGTTTTAATTTCAAAGTCGATATCTCCATGCGTTTCCGAGATAAAGGGTTTGACGGACAGTAGGATGGACGCGAACGGACGGCCGGACGACAAAGTGATCTTATAAAAAGGTTCCGTTTCCGCTTTTTCCTTTTTAGGTACAGAACCCTGAAAAGTTTTAAGTGCAAGAACTTGTCTGTAAAGCGAGATGGGGCATGTGATAGGCGAAACCAACCAGACCAAAAGATATGGGGGATGACAACGTTACACAAGTAATATTTCAGCCATTTCGAAAAATTATCACGTAGACCTCGTGTCAGATCATAAAGTTAGTATGTAAGGTTTAAATACATGTAAAACATACATATTATGATATTATCAATTGACATCAAAAAAAGGAGTAGGTTCTCAGTTCGTCAGGACATTTTTTTTTGCTTTTTTCTTTCTTTATTATATGTTGTTCCCCGAATCCTAAAAAATGGCTGGACTGATTTGGAAAATTCTTATCTTATTTAAAACTTTCTAGTTGGTCCCATTGTCACAATAACATAACTTCGTTTCATTGACCTGACCTAACCTAATATGGTCACAAGTTCACAACTGCGTTTGAGAAGTTTTTTGTGTTAAAGTCACACTAGAGTCCCGCCTATAATTGCATTAAGTTCCCGTATCCATAGAACAGTCAGCAGCAAATACCTGTCAATAGAGAAGAGAGAAGATATTTTTAAACGGACTAATCGCGTATGTTATCTTTTTGCAAGTCACTGCACCTCGTCACTGCAAACTACATCAGCTGGGAATAGTCGATATTCAAAACTCCATTTTGTTATCAACGCTGAAACAATATAACGTAATTTATCAGTGTTTATCTTCAGTTTTCTTTCTCGTATATCTAATCTTATTTATACGTTCTATTTAGGGCAGACTAATCCCAATTTGACCATGCTTTTTACGTCTGTTGCCGTGGTCAGGTAAATATAGGGTTGCCAGATCGAATAACGGCAGAATATCGGGAGAAACAACATGTTTTTCGGGATTTTGTGACTTTGGTCGGGAGAAACAAAAATTGAATCACATTATAAAGTAAATATATTAAAAACAACGTCGTTCGATAGAAATGCCCACATAAATAAATACTAACAAAAAAAACATAAAATGGTTTTCCCATTATTATCTTTCATCTAATAAAAAATTATAAGGTAATTTATTTTTAGTACTTATGGAAACATTAGCAGTGGTATTTCCTTTTAAAATCATATTTTTATAAAATTAAATTGTTTTCCGGGAGATTTTTTACTTTGTCGGGAGTTGGGTGGACATACAAAAATTCGGGAGAATCCCGCCAAATCCCGACCATCTGGCAACCCTAGGTAAATATCTAAAGAGCCCTTTGTTTTCTAGAAACTTATTTCGTCGAATATTGCATTTCGCCGAGAAATTATTTCGAAGAATTTTTACTCCTGTGTTAGTCATAAAATTTTCATAATTCTTGCAAATTAGACCGGACTCTCAGTGGAGTTCCGTTTGCAAAAATTGCGGACCTCAATCTGACTTCTGATATATATTGTATAGATCCCAGACATCCTACAAACAAATGTTGCCAACCAGTTTTGTGGCCCCCCTCCCCCCGCCCCGGCAATCAAAAATGGCATACAAATAAAAAAAAAAGTCATGAAGCCATGCCGTGTGGGGTATCAAATGGAAGGGCTTATTGAGTAGATCACGAATATATAGCACACTATATAACATTTCTTACACTTTCTCTAAGATTTTTTTGAAATTTTACTAAAATGCTCCATTTTCGAGTTAACTTTAAACCACTATAGATTGAAAACTAATGAATATATTTTTATAATTATTATTTTTAATAACTAACAATAGTCCATTGTTTACGCACCAATAGTTCTTACAGTGAAAAAGATGCACGGGGGAGCGGGGGGAGCAATCAAAAATGGCGAGTTTCGATATTTCAATATATTACCTACTTAAAATTTCGGACTCTCAACAGTTTGATTTTGTTACAAGTTTTTACAATTCTTATTTACACAATTGAGGGATCACGAAAGAAAAACCGTTTTCTTGGGTGCCATTTAGCTGCACGAAGTCTTCGCGAAACTCGCCATCTTTGATTGCTCCCCCCGCTCCCCCGTGCAACTTTTTCACTGTACGAGCTATTGGTGCGTAAACAATGGACTATTGTTAGTTATTAAAAATAATAATTATAAAAATATATTCATCAGTTTTCAATCTTATAGTGGTTTAAAGTTAACTCGAAAATGGAGCATTTTAGTAAAATTTCAAAAAAATCTTAGGGAAAATGTAAGAAATGTTATAGTGTGCTATATAATCGTGATCTAATCAATAAGCCCTTTCATTTGATACCCCACACGGAATGGCTCGATGACTTTTTTTTTTAATTTGTATGCCATTTTTAATTGCCAGGGTGGGGGGAGTGGGACCACAAAACTGGTTGGCAACATTTGTTTATATGTCTGGGATCTATACAATATATATCAGAAGTCAGATTGAGGTCCGCTATTTTTGCAAACGAACATCTCCTTGTAGCCTGCACTAAATATCATCCTATAAATAGGTTAAGTTAGGTTTGTTGTATAACAATCTCAAATAGTTTAAGGTTGCAAAGAAAAATGCTTTGAACGAAATTATTTTTCGGCGAAAAGAAACAGTCGTCGAAAAATAATAGACCCATATATCTATCTATCTAGGTATCAGCCACAGACGTCCACTGTTGAACATAGACTTCGCCACAAAGTGCGATATGTGCAGACCGTATCCATTGACTCCCCGCGAGCCCCACGATGTCATCCGTCCACCCACTAAGAGCCGTCACACGCTGCGCTTTCCTATACGTAGTCGCCACTCCAGGATTTTGCTTCCCCAACGGCGATGGGATCTCTGGGCTACATGGACCCATTGCCACTTCAACCGAGCAATCCTGTGAGCTATGTCGGTTACTTTGGTTCTTTTATGGATATGCCTACTCATTTCTGATTCTATCACGCAGAGAAACTCCGACCATCGCCCTTTCCATTGTACATTGCGGTGACGTAAAGTGATCTTAAACCGCTTTATGAGTCCCATTCTGTGTGTGTGTTCCTATGTTAAAACCCTTAAATTGGCAATGTACACCAGGATGTGCAAACTTTTTGACCATCTTTTTCAATTTTTTACCAACGAGAATTGTTTGCGTTCAAGTTCAAGTCTCGTGGAATAGATTCCACGAGACTTGAACTATCGACCTTCGTTTATTTGTCAAGTTAAGGATTAACCAGAACAAAAAAGAGCTAACAAGCACGTCAAGCACGGTCAAATCGGGATTTGACCGTGCGTTACTCATTGTAACAATAACTGATGGCGTGTTTAGGTACACATTGATTAATGATTAGCGCGAGTTCATATAAATCCTATTTGCTTTTAGTAGCAAATGCGCTCATTACTAAACAATGTGTCACGATGCCTGTCCAGGAGTCCGGAGCGGAGAAAATCCAGCGCCATCTGTGTGAATCCCAAAAGGTAATCGGTTTCTATCAGGCGATCCGTTCTCGTTTGTCCGCAAAGACAATGGAATTCATAAATATTGTCCGTAACCGAACCTATTTATTTATTTAATCTTTATTGCACAAAATAAATAACTTATCGTACAAAAGGTGGACTTAATGCCATAGGGCATTCTTTACCAGTCAACCATTAGCAGTTACCTTTACGTATCACGGTATATTCACCACAAAGAGTATACAGACTTTCGCCCACACTCAAAATTAGAATTTATTATTCAACCCGTGTTATCTATTTTAAAGGTCAGAGGGTGCCCTATACATTTTTAACAACATTTTTCGCATAGATTTCATTGAAATTTCCAGCCACTTTTTTAATGAAAGTTTACGCCGGGGAGTAAACACCGGAAGTTACTTCGGCTGTAAAAAATATAATCTTTGCCTAAAATGTTGTCCTATAAAATCCAGGTGATTCTAACCGGCTCAGTTTATTAGATCGTGAGAGAAAAATGGTTTTACCAAAGAGAATAATATGAAAGGGGATTCCAATTAAACTAGGCTAAATTCTCTATTCTAGGAAACTGAAAGGCGTGCCTTGTTCACCCTTATTGACATTGTGACAAGAGCGAAAAAGATACGTATTTCTAATTCCTTGATCCGACAGCAAATGTTTTTTTTTTCATGGACGATGTATACCTATAACTTATGCAGGATGGGCGCCTAATCTACATATGTCTAAATTTGCCATGTCGTAAATTATAACTGACTCTAATAAACTATTCTGAACCCGTAAACTTGTTGGGAGCACATTGAAGTCTAAAATACACCTAACGTAATAGTAAAACTAAAAACAGACCGTCTGCAATAAGTAAATAGATATGTTTCCTAGAACATGACACAACGCATGACAAACGTGTATTGTTAAAATTAGAGCTGTTAGGACGTATCGTTACGCAAATCGAACCCATTTTATTTATAGTCCGTTTATGTAAAGCACTATCAACCCATCCTAAAAGAGCGTAACTAACATGGAATTCATACTGAACTACATCATTGTTCGATAGCCGTGTTTTTTCTTATTTTAACGTAAAACGTTCCTTTAATAGCCTGCGTTATAAGTATTTGCTCAGCTTAGTACCATGTATCAAATGAGATCTTAGAGCCACCATACAATGTTATACAGCGACACAGTACCAAACTGTGGATATATTTATGATGTTTAGAAGTTATCATGTCGTTTATACCCTTATTTAAGAACAGGACTCTATTAGTATTATTTAGCGTCTTCGCGTCGTTAGCATGTGTATTGGATACGTGAAGGTCGATTATTTCTTGTAAATTGCTATGTCACGTTCAAGTCCTCTGAGAAATTCTTACTTATTTATTTCGGTGTTACTCAATTTCCTTGTTTTGGTTGAGGATTAATCGTGCCCAACATCAAAGACGTGGAAATGTACGGTACAGAAAAGCGTTCAAATAACATGAAACAAGTTTCGAGACTGGGCCTTAAGAACTGAAACAATAAAGATACATTTCGATGGCGTTTTGCTGTAGTTACACCCAATTGCAGACTTAGTTAATATACGTAGTACCTACCTCTTTTCTTTTTATTTCAAAAACATTTATTCGGCATTTCATTCTGTTATATTTGATTTAAGGATTTGGTCTTAACTTCTACGTTTTATTTGCTTGACCTATTTAAATATACCTACATACTCTTTATATTACAAGGAAACCATGATTGTTTCGAACGTTGGTAGAAACTGGGCTGAATACTAATACATCTCCGTGTAAAATATATAACTGGTATATATCTGTCTCTCTGTGTAAAATATGTATACTGGTGAACTTCGATATCTAGCTTACTTTTACACATATTTAATGTAAAAAAATCGAGCCTTCGTCGAGGGGCGTCAGTACGTTCACTTTTGCTTGCAATAATTAGACGACCAATCGTTTTTTTCGTCCGCGTGAGAAATTCGTTTTCGTATGAGATTTTTGCGTGTTTTTTTACTTCTTTGGTCGAATCTTTCCTCTAGTGCATCGCCTACCGTACTTTTTCGTAATTTCGATACCTTTGAGCATAATCGTACTAACTTTTCGGAAAACGTAGTTGCAATTTTGGACGTTAGTGTACAACTCTGTGTGGTTTAAATTGCATTGTCAAAATAATTGTAATTAGTGCGAGAGTAAACTATTAAGGTATCGATTACAAGATTACAAGATTTATTTTAATAACAATTGTTACAGTAGTCGATTTGTATTGTACTCTTAGGGCCTTATCACACTTGCGATTTGCGAGCGTATTTTCTATACAAATAAGCGACGCGGCGAACACGCTGCGCGATCGCCTTCATACAAAATACGCTCGCAAATCGCAAATGTGATAAGGCATACAATACTCGAAAATGAGAAAACGTATTCAAGTGTAAGTATATAGGTATTGGTAATCCTTCCGTCGAATTGGTTTCTACTGTTTATTCCCTTGACATCAAAACTTTCTAACTCCTATACACCGACCACGACATTGGTAACAAAGCGATAGCGGCGAGCGGTGGCCAAATGTGTGAGCGGAAGGTCAGAGCATGGTCTCTCACACTGGCTACCGCTAGCTGCCGCTCCCGATGCTGGTGTCATGGCTACCCGAGTAAAACCGAGGCTGCATAAATATTTATACAGCCTTTATTCAGCTTACATTAGTTATATAAAGGCTGTATAAGCGATTATGGAGCTTGTGTGCTGCTTGGATAAGCAAGCTACCCTACGTACGATACTGCTTAAAGGTATCTCCTGTCAAACCAGCCCGTCTAGCTCAACTATGCTTCGCGACTCTTGTCGCGCGACTTAGCGTCACCCGTCTCTTTACTACAGTACTGTATAGAAAGAGATAGGTAATATATCTCGCGCGAGAAATCGCGTGTCACAGTTATGCTAGAGGTGACTCAGCATATTCGTAGAACTTTGGTACTACGAAGGAAAACCGGCTAAGAGCATGACAGGGCCACGCTCAGTGTAGGGTTCCGTAGTTGCCCATCCTTCTCAATAGACGAAAATTACGAGAAAGATTTAAATAACGAGAAAGATTTCAAGCTCTATAAAAAGGTCGTAAACGCCGAAGTAACTGCAGTAATTACTTATTACCTTCTGGAAGTTATCGATTATACGCGCCAGATTGAGACAAATATTTTAATATAGTATGGCATTTAACCAATATGTGTAACGTTCGAAGTGTAGAGACACCGCGCGGCACTTTTACGTCATTTTAAAGAAAATTATGAATTTTTGCGATAACTCAAAAACGGCTCAACCGATTTTATTCATGAATTTTCCCATAATTTTTTGACCCGTGGTTGAAAAGTTAGAGGGGGGTACACTATTTTTTTATTTTCGGAGCGAATATTTACAAAACTGCTAAACTTATCAAAAATGATGTTTGGAGACCCCTATTATTTAAAAGACCTATTCAACGACACCCCACACACTAGAGTTGGAACAAAAAACAAATCACCCCCACTTTAGGTGTACCGGAGGTAGGGTAGGGCGGGGCTTAAAGGTCCGCGGGTTAAAAGGTCCATATTTTTTTTCAAAAAGGTGTGACGTCTCCGACTGTCAACGATGGCGCTTTACACACCCAGCAGCGTCCGCTTCTTACACCAGTATCATTAAAAATTACTATACCTTACTTGTTTTTTAAATATGTACCTACAAATGGACCTTTCTACCCGCGGACCTTTAAGCCCCGCCCTACCCTACCCAAGAAAAATTTTTTTTAGTTATTGTACCGTTTTGTCGGCGTGATACATACACATACTCATACCAAATTTCAGTTTTCTAGTACTAATGATCACGGAGCTAAGCCGCGGACGGACGGACAGACGGACAGACGGACATGGCGAAACTATAAGGGTTCCTAGTTGACTACGGAACCCTAAAAAGGAAAGAATAAGCATTAAGGGAAGACGGTGACGGTGTAATGCGTGACAAGTTTAACATGCTCGACGTGACCTGCCTCAGTTGTTGCAGATAAGATGCACGTTCCAGTCTATACCGATATAAACCAATATATCGCACCAATTATAGATGTGCATCACATACGCTGGGAATTTAAAGCATTCTTAGATTAAATGCCTATAATTGTCACGACTGAATAGCCGTGCCGACAATTTTCTTCTTTCTAACAAAAATAACAATAAGTTGGTATTTTGACCGTGGAAAAGTGTATGGTAAAATAACTATAGGTTGCCGTATTAAAAAAAACAGCCAAGTGCGAGTCGGACTCGCGCACCGAGGGTTCCGTGCAAACACTTTTCCCATCTTAACTGGCCGGGATAAGTTAAGTTTGCACCTAGTGAGCGTGGCGCCATACATCGCCGCATACAAATGAGGTTAAAATTAACGCAACCGATCACGTTTATTGTATGGGAGCCCCCCTTAAATATTCTATTCTGTTTTTAGTATTTGTTGTTAAAGCGGCAACAGAAATAAATCATCTGTGAAAATTTCAACCGTCTAAGCTATCACGGTTCATGAGATCCAGCCTTGTGACAGACGGACAGACAGACGTGAAGAAGTAACAAACATGCACATAGACACACTCACAAACTTTCGCCCTTATAATATTAAATTAGTGTGATAGAATAGAATGCGCCTGTCATAGACGTGCTACCTTTAGATACCGTACCTAAATTGAAGTACGGAATCCTCTGACAACTACTTTACAACGACGCTCACGGGTTCGTTGCTTCTATAACCCGATCTTTATACATATTAAGTGATCATAGATTCATACCTTTGGCTTCGTTGTTTGAAGTCCTATCTGCTGGCCGGGCCGATACATTTTGACCGGTGATCTGGAACAAATGCCTCATCTTCAATCTTACTAGGGACGAACTTAGGGGCAACTTAATACGCACTTTAGAATAAAGTTTTAGGTGTTTAAATTACGATATTTCGATCATAACAAGTTTATTCCCCCTGGAACATTGAAAACCGATTAGAACTAGCGTGTTTAACATGCCCATTTGAGCGTGGGATTCTCAAGTGGCCTAATATTGCTGTTTTCGCTGAAATGAATCTACAATGAAAAACTAATTACTTATTACCTTCACAGGTACGCAGAAAGTCCCTGGTATTCTGAAAAGCAAGTCTTGATTTCGTCATTCCAACGAGGAGTTCATATTACATGGTATATACGAAAAAAATCTGTTAATAATAGATTGTTTAATTAGTTTGGTTGCAACTCCAGCATCAATGTGATTGAAGTAATATTGTTGGTGGAGTCTGTTCTAAGTTTTTTCAACTGACAAGTAGGGACTTTGTGAAGTTAACTGTCAGAAAAATCTGTCGTATAAAGGTTGGATGTTAGTATTACGATCTATTCTACTTCATATAAAAAGTACGAACATTAAACTGATCGTCAAATGCCGTAATATTAAGCTAGCACAGTTCACTATTTTACCCTTCCTTTGGTTTAACTTCCGTCGCCGTCTACACTACGCAGGCCCCCATACATGACCAGGTTTACCTTCAGTTCCATCTGATCGGACTTAAATCCGTACCGTGTATGAATGAAACGGCCTTAAGGTCAGCACGCTTTACGGTGGCCGGATGGACTGAAGCGATTCAATCACATCGGCCTGATCAGTATTGCCTTCCCATGTATGGGGGCCTCTCGGCGTCCAATCAGAATCTCGAATTATTAAAAAATATGCTATAAGTAGTTAATTTCCACTCAAGAACTCTGAGAATACAAAACTTAAGTAGTATGTATTTAATTTCTCAGTAAATGTTAGAGCATATTATTTAAATTTCGTTAAGTATTGTACAAGTGATAAATGAAATATTCTTTCGGAGACATATCTACTATAGTATTAACATATAGTCGTACCTCGTACCATGAAGTCTTGATCTTCGCAGACATCAAAAGTCTGAGAAAATTCGTTTAGAAAGCTAAATGTAAGTATTCTTCCCAGGATAACGTAGGTGTAACAAATACAATTGAGAAATTTACGTAGCAAAGGTTAATATGTACTCTACTGAGGTTACCAAACAACGTGGAGACACGTAGGTGTCGTATGTTAGTTATTTGCGAGATATGGCCGTAAACAAATGTCCGACCTAATGTAATTGCGAACCAGTAAACAGTATCTTTTCCGGAGGTTAGGGGCGTCGGTGTCGATGGTGGCTGAAACATGATATGCTGTCATAGCGTCTGGACGTCTGGGTAGTAAATATATATATGAGGGAGGGTCGGCCACGTGGCGGTGTTTCATTGAAACGTCATTTCTTGTTCATGACACTGCTTGAACTTACTCGTTTATCTATTGCTTACTTTCCAGCCTCTGCAACAATGTATACTTTGGAGGGGCAGATTCTGGAGTGGTGACTACGTTCCAGATGATGCAGCAGGGGAAGACCTCCAACAAAGTGGACCGACGATCTGATCGTGGTAAACCGTTGGATGAGGGCGGTGTACGACAGATCGCTGTGCAAAACTTTGGGGGAGGTTTTTGTCCAGCAGAGGATGTCTTTCGGCTGATATGATGATGAAACAGTAGGTATCTTTTCCCGTTAATGGTGGCTGAAACTTGCACATCCTTTTTGCTATTATATTTTTACTGTCTATGTTTTCATATATTTTTCTTTACTTTTGCTTTTTCGACGTGTTGATATTAAAAAAAAACCAAGGAAGTTGTTAATATTGTGAAAAATTTAATGACAACACGTCAAAAAAGCAAAAGTAAAGAAGAAGATAACTATAAAAACATAGGATGATCACAATGAAAATATTATAAAAATGGATGTGCAAGTATCAGCGACCATGTGCGTCGATCTTAGGTACACAAGTATATTAATTAGTTTGGTTAACTTTACGAGGTACCAAATTTCTTGTGAGATGTTAGTTCCGCCGTCAAATTTGACTTTAATATAATTATATACGTGGTTAGTCGAGTGAAACACAAAAGGCTGCCGTTAGAGCACTGATGTTTATTCACCAACAACAAGAGTGTGGGTGCAACCACACACACACATACTTAACAGACTTTGATATAAAGAGCAAGATTACGGACAGTTGATGTTGATACGGTTCTAGGGGTCAGAATATAGTAGTGACGAGTCACACAGTACTGTAATAGCTCTGGTATAACTTTTAGTTAAAAACGTTAAAATAGTTGAAATCTCCATCATACTGCACTCGATCAAACCGGGCGTACCGGCAACTTAAGTCTAACCGCTAAAGCTAACCGCCCGGCACCACTCGAGTCGTTCAGTATTCTTTGTATGACATTTTAAAATGCAACGCACACCTATTACAATACGATTAAAATCGTATTCGTTAACGATTCGGATTGTATATCTTTATGCGATTTTAATAAGAGCGTGCGAGAGAGGGGTAAAAGCCGAATCGTTAACTGATTTTAATCGTACTGTAAATCCTTTAACGACAATAGCTCGCCTAAGAAAGAACGCAAAACTCTGAACTCGGAACTCAGAACTCCCGAGCGCTCTCTGTCTGCGCGAGCTAACAGCGGGTTGACAACATGCTGTCACCGCGCGTACGTCAAATGGATGTCGCGCTTGTAACTATTAAAAGGATTTTCGTGTTAACAAATATTTGATACTTTTACAAAAATGTCACCTGAATCAAAACGAAAGATTTGGTCACAACACAGCTTTTAAAAATAATAGCACGTAGTACGTAACAGTTCATGTAATATTTTATTATCGATAAATACTTCAATACTATTTCAAACCATTATTTCAGAGCTTGTTTTTTTTATCAAATTCAATAGATTATGCATATTTACGTTATATGGGTGCTGCGTCAAATATTTGTTATAAAAAATCCAACTAGCTGCCAGCGGGGAACCCCAAAAAACGTACCTAGCAACAATATTCTATTGTGTACTACTGTCCAATTGTTGTCACGTATCGCACACGTTTCGTAAAACGATAGATACAAAATGCTCAGCGTTTACGCGCCAAAAATCACATTGAACTCAGTGATAAATAAAATATATATTTGTTAGTTTGATTGAGTTGGCTTCGCTTACTAAAATAGAACAGTAAAGTTGAAAAGCTATCAATACCCATGTCAATACCTACCAATACGCAATACGGTGCATTTTGCGAGGCTGGCCCGATCATATGCCTACTGTTTTTGTAATCACGGATGAACAGATGAACAAACATCCGAACTAAAATGGTTTTGCAAAGTAATTAACATAGCAAAATGGACTTTCAAAACTATATGATAATATTGATAATGAATGTTATTATTGATACAATGAAAACATACTAGACATATCAGACCTTGATTGGACTCGTGTTATGATAAGACAGCATTTTTAATCGATCGATCTCTGGGCCGATTTTTATTTTTCACTTTCTGCTCAAAATGTTCGTCAGTCTAACTTCGCTAAGCGAGGTTTTGCTTTTAATCAAAAACGTCTCGAACGCGAAACAATGTGTCCATATAGTAAAACGTAAAAGCAATCAGACGTTTTGTTATGGTGGACACTTATATTTGAGTTTCTGATCGTCCGTTGTAATTTGACTGAACTGGATTAAACTACCGTCCGATTTCAGACTTAAGCACCTTAGTTAGACACATGTCATGTCGGAGGCGAGACGAATAAAATGAAACGCGCTATCTCAGAGACTGAGAACTCTACAGTCGAGTTCTTTTAACATATTTGACACATGACAGCACCCATATCACGTAAATGTGTAAAGACCAAAAAGTTTGCTGCCTAAACTCACTTAATTAAAATTTGTATAATTTTTTCCATGGTGCAACGACAAATTAACCATCGAATAATGTACCTTTATTGTGTCGTTAATTTTTGTCGCATAACGGAACTTTTCCGATAGCCGATTTTTTCTAAGGCTAACTAAAAAGTTCCGTTGTGCAACAAAAATTAACGACACAATAATGAACCGCAAAACAGTACCTTAAGGTACATTATTCGATGGCTAATTTATACAATGGAAAAATTGATACAGATTTTAATTAAATAAGTTAAGGCAGCAAACTTTTTGGTCTTCACCCAAATATGCATAGGTACCTAATTAAATTTGACTAAAAAAAACAAGCAATTAAATAATGGTTTTTCAAGTATCTAGAAACGTTTTTACTTTCTATTTGCTACAATTAAGTTTATGTTATTAAGTTTTTAACGATAGTAAAACATTACATAAACAGTTACGTAGGTACTACGTGCTTTTACTTTTCAAAAGCTGTGTTGTGACCAAATCTTTCGTTTCGATTCAATCGGTAAATTGATGGAAATCGATAAAGTAAATCGACAAATTTATAACCTGAAGAAGAACAATAAAAGTGAGTCACAGACATATTAAAATCAATCCCATATCGGACATCGCCACCTCCTCCGAGTTCGGTATTTTACGTACTCTAACAAGTTCGGGCATTCAAAAATTAAGAGGCGATACTAGTGCCATCGAGTTAATTCCCTCGATGCGCCGTCAAACATATTAGGTTCGATAAAAAAACATCGTCAGTGAAATCGATTCCATCAATCATTCATGATTAATAATCGTTAGATTTGGCATACAATATGTTTTGGCTACATCACTACGAACATCAAGAGACAAGTAGTTCTAGTTAGTCTATATACTTAATTAACTTAGGCCACACGTGCTTAGGTGGGAAGGTCTACACGAGGAAGGAGTCTTATGACATCCCGTCTTATGAGCTAGTTATAATTGACAAATGGAACTTTATCCCATATTTAGGAATAGTACATGATACTTGTCCTTATATCGGACTAATGGGACCGGGAAACTGACACCTGAAATCTATGAACCAGTTACAATACATGGAATTTGAAATGGTTGTTTATTTTATTAATTATAATATAATATACATACCTATTCGTATTATACATACGAGTAAATATACTAATACATACAACATAACATAATACTTCGATATCTATGAAAACATAGGCTAGATTAGATTATCTTAGTGCATTATCATTATCCTGCGCTTTTGCTCGTCAGGAAATAAGAGGATACACTGGAATTTAATACAGGCAATTAAAAAAAACGGATATGCATAGTGACAAAATTGCCGCGCCGGTGTACGGGCAGCATTCCCTTATGAAGAGCTCCGTACGAGTTCGAAACAAGTCGGTCGTTCCTGACGATTTCACGTGATATGTGTGTACAAATATGCATATTGAAGCGAATATTTTAAAAATTAAATGACGGGATTTGAACTCGTGCGCTCTTTCCACTAAGAATCCAATGCAAGAGCCATTTGTTTCTTCAATCAGTTGCTTAATATCTTATATGCCTTAGGATGGCATTTATAGGCGTGAATGTCGTTAGAAGTTAGCTCCAAGTTCAAATATTTGCGCTCAAGTCTGCTAGATTCAGCCAAAATCAAGACAGTCAGATCAAAGGCTATGGAACGTGCTAGTGGATCTCTGTCTTAAGAGGCCTTATTCCTTTTAAAATGCTGATTGTTTAGACATTTTCTCTATGATCAAACATGTTTTTTAACATATTATTGATGTTACTACCTAGAACAGGGCTATTGGGATTTATTGGTATGTATTTGAAACCTACAGTTTAACATTTTCGTTGATAATTTTTGTTTCAAAAGCTACTCGAAATTGACAAAATTCACGCGGAAAATTAGTTTTTTCAACTTATTTTCGACTGCACGCAATGAAAGCATGAACTCTAATGTTACTACCTAGAACTCGGGGAAAAGTACGATTCACTTCAAAAAGTTGGTTACAATTATCAATACATTTGTTGTATGAAAGAAATAAATTTTAAAAGGAATAAGGCCTCTTAAGTGGAAATACCACTGATTATGTTTTCGCTTTCTGTGGCCAAAATTCCGCCGCAAATTCTATAATATAATGTAATGTAAATTCTATAAATAAATGAAACGGTTCGACACAGAACGTTTGGTTACCATTCTGTATCTAAAATTTCGTAAAGATTGATTAAGAGTCGGAGGAGGAAACAGACGAGAACATAACCTCGATTTGGATAACCCGGTTACGTTAAGTTTGGACCTCATTTGTATCCGATGCCATAGTTACCAGGTGCAAACTTAACGTAAACTGATAGTATGGGAAAAGGAGCAGTGATCTCATAAGGCAAATATACACATGTAATAAAACGGTAGAAATGTATTATTTTGTACGGTTAATTAAAAATATTTTGTGTAAAACTACTTACTGGCATTTGGTATTAGAAACGAAGGCCATATTTTTGAGGTTTTTAGAACTATAGGTATGTGATGTCTATGTGATGTTGATTGGTTCACGATCTCGGCAAAATGTACAATTCAAACAACTTCAGTACAATTTGATCGAATTAAGTACAGTATAAATCCTAGATTAACGTGATCGCTTTGGCAAAAACGGAACCATTATAGGATTACTTTGTTGTCCGTCTAAACCCACCATCAGTCTTAATAAAATAAGGCTCTTTTGGCATCCATTAAATAAGAAACCCTTAAAAATAAGATCTCAAAACATTTACATTGTAATTTTCGTGATCATAATAAAGTACACCACTGGGAAATAACAACACGTTGCTTCTACGTGTTTAATTACACAGATCAATGCACATGACCTGATTTAATTAGGTAACAACGTTTCCTTAGCTGTATATAGACTTGGTAGTTATATGCCTTCTATATACTAGTTACTAGTAGAGTTGCTAAGCCGCGAAATTGTGCGCATCGGGTTACAAGCATGAAATTTCTACCAAACCTAGAGCGTTCCGCGGTGATTATTTTCAGATGTGGAGGGAAGTCAGATTTGTCCCCTGCGTGGCGGGAGAGCGGGGTGAATAGGACCAAGTACGGCTCCTTTTCTTTTTTTGATTACTGATCAGTTAAGGATATTAGGGCTTGTGTGGTATCGTTTTCGTGTAAAACAGATATCAGCAATTAATTTTTTATGTTATTTAAGAATAGTTTGATATAAAAATTTGGGTGTATTCCCGAAATGTAAAAGTCACTACAACTTTTTTTTATTCAGAACGATAAATTAGTTATATATCTTGAATATTTACAATTTAAAAAAATATGACTAAATAGACAATTTTATCTTGTTTTCAAAAATGTATACATATTGGGCACATCTCATACAAAAAGTACCTTGAAAAAAATGTTGATGTTAAGCTTAGCCTACGTGCTCTAGTACATTTTGCTAAGTCGCGAAATTGTGTGCATCGGGATACAACCACGAAATTTATACCACAGATAGAGTATTTTGCGGTGAATACTTTCAGATGTGGAAGGAAGTCAGATTCATCCCCTGTGCGGCGGGAAAGCGGGGTGAATAGGAGAAAGGAGTCCTCTTTTTCTTTTTTTATTACTGATCAGTTAACGCTACTAGGGCTTGTGTGGTTTCGTTTTCGTATAAAACGGATATCAGCAATTCATTTTTTATGTTATTTATTCATAGTGCCATATAAAAATATGGGTGTATTTCCGAAATGGTAAAAATCATTACAAGTTTTTTTTATTCAGGGAGATAAATTAGTTATATTTCCTGAATATTTACAACTAAAAAAAATACTCCAGAGCAGCAAATTTAATCTAGTTTCTAAAACTATATACATGTTGGGCACTCTTTATACAAATAGTAACTTAAATAAATTGTTGATGTTGAGATTACCCCGTGCGCTCGTGATACATTAGCAAAAAAAAAAATTTTTTAATTACATCAATTTGTTTTTCTAGGACGTATATGGTAAATATTTTATGTAAAAGCGTGTTAATAATCATTATTTAATGTATTTAATGAAGCGAAATAGGATGCGTTCGGAGATTTACGTAGGTTACGCCGACTTAAACATATATTTTAAGCTACATGCATATATTTTTAGAAACTAGATTAAATAAGCTTTTTAAAATAATAATAATAATTTGAAAATGTTAACGAAATTTAACTAATTTACCTCACTGAATAAAAAAACTCGTTGTGATTTTTACCTTTTCGGCCATACACCCATATTTTTATATAGAACTATACAAAAATAACATAAAAAATAAATTTCTGATATCCGTTTTACACGGAGACGATACCAGACAAGTCCTAGTAGACTTAACTGACCAGCAATAAAGAAAGAAAAGAGGTATACTTCGTCCTATTCACTCCGCTCTCCCGCCTCACAGAGGACGAATCTGACTTCCCTCCACATCTGAAAATAATCACCGTGGAACACTCTATCTGTGGTAGAAATTTCATGCTTGTAGCTGTTGTTTACCTCTGCCTGTTATTTGAATGTATCTCAATTCATGTGTACCAACACTGCATGGCTGGCGCCGCGGGCCCATACAAGTCCTGAATCGCGCTGTTAATATTTTCTTAAAATATAGAAAATGTTGGAGGGGTGCAATAAAGAGTATTTGTATTTGTATATGTATATACTACATAGACTGCCGGATTGGGGAGCGTGCTTTGCGGGCACAATCATAAAGTGACATAACATATCACCCTGATTAGATTGACTCAGTTTTTCTAGAAGATTCCATGCTATTGCGCGTTTTCAAACTTATCACTGAGATCCAAAAAGGTCATGGTCGTGACTGGGATTGAACCCACGTACACTGGCTTTGAAAGCCATAGCATAGCCATAGCTCAATTCAAGCCGCTGAAATACAGGTGTTGTTAGAGACATGCCAATTATTCAATTGAAGGAGTCAGTTAAATCATCATTCTATACAATTTCGAAACGGTCAATGAAAGAAGCAAGGGTACGTATTACAATCCCGAAAGTTCATAATAGGTACCTACAGTTGAAATACCGATGGTCAAAATACCGAAAGTACAAAAAGCCGATATTCGATATACCGATGCTCAAAAGACCTATTTTGAGAAGATCGAAAGTTGAAAATGTCGAAATTTTATAATACCGAAAGTTTAAAATCTCGAAATTTTATAATCCCGAAAGTTTTGAATCTCGAAATTTTATAATCCCGGAAGTCAACCATTGTCAGTAAAAAGCCAATGAAAAAATATTTTTTTTTCTTTTAAGAATATGATCATAATTACAGCAAAAGGAGCGTTTTTTAGGGATATAAAAAAAAAACTAACCTAACCTAACCCGGCCGAGTCGGATCTGCTCTGAAAGGTGAATCATTTAAAGTTTGACAATAGGTTGAGGTGAATCAATCACCTTTCAGAGCAGATCCGACTCGGCCGGGTTAGGTTAGGTTAGTTTTTATTTTATATCCCTAAAAAACGCTCCTTTTGTTGTACTATTTTAATCGTTCGGCATTTGAACTGTTAGAATTCTAGCCCTCGGGATTACAGTCTTCGGGATTTCATCCTTTCGGTCAAACGTTCTTTCGGGATTTTAAACTTTCGGTCAAATAAACATTCGACATTTTAATTTTCGGCCTTCCATCCATAGGTCTTATGAAATTCGGTATTTTGAGCTTCGGCATTGTAATACGTACCCAAGAAAGCAACAAAGTTATTAGACGGTGCCTGGTAGTTGGAGTATTCATTTTCTAAAATGGAACGGTCTTTTGATTGCGATAACCGAACTAGATACCTAGGTCCCAATTAGTGCTGCACTCCCCTTTATTGACGGTAAAATCAAAGTACCCGGTACTTATACAAAGTGCCCGGGAGGAATCAATAAAGCTTTTAACAGCGTATTGGGGTATTCATCTCTTTCATCTCTTCTCATCTCATTCATCTATATTATTATAAAATTCTATTGAAAATTTGTTTTCTGTATTGAAAATATTAACAGCGCGATTCAGGATTTGTATGGGCGCGCGGCGCCAGCCATGCAGTGTTGGTACACATAATTATTTGTGCTCTCATCAGGCTGAATCGGCTGGACTGATTTTAACCGATTATGGTACAGGCATAGATTATTATAGGGCAGGTACATTTTAACCTGCGTACGATAACAAAAAACTTATACGAAGACGAAGTTTGAAATTTTTTTTAAATGTAAAACCTCCTAAAAACTCCAATATCAAAATATCATAACATATCCATTTTCCTTATTATAAGACAGATCATATATTAATATCTGAGCTACCCTTCCACTCACTGCCTCAATATTATAAAGACAAACATACGTATACGTTATTGTATTTAAGTATGGAGTCGATACAGGCCCGTTCGGCGAAACTTGCGATATCTACAATTGAGCAACTTTTCGATGATAATACAGCGAACATGTTTCGACTTTTACTGATCATGCTGCAGGAAAAAGCGTTGAGAAGCTATAAGACCCATTTTTCGCCTGTCATATCCACTACTAATATGACAAGTCAAAACTTGTCATACTATTATATTTAATTCATTATTATTTATACATTTAATTAACGCCTAAGGTCAGTCGAGGCAAGTGCGCACTTGTCCCGCTATCGCAATTTGTCCCGACTGACGCTACAATAACATATCTACATTTTATATTTTGCATCAGCCCATTAGAGCGTCTTACAGCAGAGCTGTACCTACAAAGGCCTCTTGGTTAGATCTCCAATTCTCCATAACTCTCTATTAGCCATTGCCTCCGGCCAATCGAAGGCCAGTCATCGCTTGATAAACACATAACATCCAACAGTTACGAAAAGAGCATCGTTATAGTAGTGAGTTCCCAACCATTATACACATAAAAAGAAACTTCGAATAAGCCCCAATTCTGTCACAGTTTGGTGGCACGACACGCGGCCCTTGTGATGCCAGTGGCTTTCTATGTTTTACCGTTTCCTAGTACATGGTCCCTGACAGGAAGACGAAAATATTAAGTGATCATACAGTTGTATAAGGTTTCCGCACGAACTACGTGGCCTTTAACTCATGGTGATTGGATATTATCTATTCTATTAAGTACATAATAACAATCTAATGTCATAATTTTCGGAAAATCTTAGCAGCACGATGCACGTCTTCTTTTGTTTCTTATGAACGATTATTACTACGCCATCTTTTATCAATATTATTATGAAAATTCTTTGCAGGTCATAAACGGTTAGACAGATTTCAATCAATCTATACATAATTATAATAAAGCTGAAGTGGGTCGAAAGTCTGTCCATATTCGAAAAAAATACTTAGAATCGATAACCGAACACGTACCAACAGTTTTTAGAACCTTAAAATAAAAAGATAAAATAAAATTAAAATAAAGAAATATTAGGAATATACTTATTATACTTATTGGAAACAAGATATTTGTTCCAACTATGAAATGCGATTTATAATATAATTATATCACGCGATGAGAATATAATTTTATTTGGGCTAACCCTTTAACTTGCAAATTACCAAATGGTCCCTTGGGTTCCAAATAGCCCCATCTAACGGTAGCATTTATTTGAAATCGGATCATACCCATTTTCAATGCAACACGCAACAGTTGTGATGAATATGCGTAATCAGAATTATTAATGACATGTTTTGTAGCAGCAGCCTTTTCGTATTATTTATTTGGCGAGTTAACAGCACAGTTCAGATTACGGTGCTTGTACCTTTCAATAGTAATTAATTGAAATTGTCTCAACATTATGTAACTGAGGAATTATGTATGCATCTGTTTTCAAGTTGTGGTACCTACACTCGTATTTTGTAGCTTAACTTATATTATAGTAGAAGATCCGAAACCTATAGGTGAACCGCGCACACATGGCCGTCTGAAAAAGATTTTAATTTAATTTTTACCTCACTCGCTCGGAAAACCTCCGTTTATAGGGCGAAATCTGCGTGCAAAAGTCTATTTTATCCGCTAGCGTGCATAAGTCATTTGAATTTCGAACACGACGATTTTGATTCTCTGTGGTGCATGTAACTTTTTTATATTTAAGACTCCTTCAACGCGTGACTGATTTCATCAGTCGATAAATCTTCGAATAACCAATCAACGCACGCTAATAAAGGGCGATCTGGTCAGGCCGGCTAAAATCATATGTTCGCTTCGCTTATCGTTCAATCTTAGATTCCTTCGCTCGCTCAGCTTTCAATTTCAACACTCGCGCCAAATAACAACTTTGCAGCCTTGCATAACATATAACTATTAATTTACAGCTACTGGGGATATACGACAGTCAAAGGTTGATAATAACTACTATTTCCGTGCCGTATCATGAAATAATGAGATTGCTTCGCATCATAATCCTATTTCCAGTTTCAAGGAACCTATTAGAAACGTAATACGTAATTATATGAGCGAAATGTTAGTGCGGTAACGGAATAAGTATAATGATTATTGAATATTGATCACAGATTCAATAACTAAAGCGAATCAAACGTAATAGAGGACAGTTTGGAATCCTCCAATATATGATATACAAGGAGGTGCCCGCAACTTTGTTCGTGTATTTTTTTCTTCACCGTAGACGGAAAAAAAGATCCTATAACCATTTTTCAATGTCCAGATATCCCTGTACCAAAATTGGTTAAATTTTGTCCAGCCGTTTTGGCGTGATCCGAGGACAAAGGAAATTATAAATACAGGTGGCGCCAGGTTGGCAAGGGTCCGTGGTGGATGTGGAAGTGGATGATATTTAAAAAACAAAACAAAAAATCGTTTACCCCACATTCCCAGAAAAAGTTACAGATTCTTCTGTAGCATAAAAAGAGGAAATATTTTTTCCCGCCATCTACGGGCATCCTATGGAAACCCGAAGTGATCTTTTTTTCGACTTGGCAGGGAAACTGCTGCTGTGCTCCTAGATAATACATTATTTTCAAGATTTTTGAAAAACACACCATCCAATCCCCATTGTCCAGCAAAATTGGTCTACAACACTTGGACCTTAATAGTTATCACTTATTACAGCGGTTTTCGCGGCTCGGCTCGTAGAATTAACCTCTTTTGCCTTAAGTATGTAGGTAATGCTAAATTCTATGTATTAATTAGCACGGCGAGTGCGCTACATAAGGAACGTATTGTCTCGCCCTTAATAGAGGCAATTGGAAAAGGCTTAATGGATTACTCGAGTGAAGGTCTTTGGTGGACGGTTGTGACTGAGGGTGATATATTATTACAAGCTGCGCCCCGCAGTGCTACCTGCGTTTGGAATAAAAAGTAGTCTATGTGTTAATCCAGGATGTCGGCTACCTCCATACCGATTTTTATAATGCTTCCTTAAAATTCAAGCTTTTATAGTATTCTATTACCTTTTTACATAGCCGTCATTGTAGAGTTGGATTTCACTTTCGCTCTTAAATCCTCCTCTCTTCAACGCCTTTCAAGGAGTTGTATGTTCCTACCTTTCGATCACCAAGTCATGAACATGAGATGGTGAATGACTAATAGATGAAAATACTAGTAGATGAATAGATTTAAAATAATTTGAGCAAAAGACGACACGATGAATTACTTAAAAAATATACATACGCGTGGCACGGTTAACCTCCTCCTTTTATTGAAGTATTTATTACTCGTTTACGAATTTCAATTCTAACCCTAAATCCAATTCACCGAAAGTATAAAGAAGTTTCTAACAAAGAAAATGATTCTACGGATTACTTAATTTTTTCCATCCCGTGAAAACCAAATATTGCCTTCGTTATTTTTAATCAAACGTTTCAGATATCGATGCTGTGGGTAATATTGGTATTGAATTTCGTAATTGGATTTGGAAATGATATACTCTTCGATATTCCCTGACTAACTGATTTTCCTTTCGGCATAAAAAATTGGCTAAGTACGAGTCGCACTCGCTCACAAAGGCCAAATATATTTTGCTTATTTTTTTTGTGTAAGTATGTAGTTATATTGATCATACATAGTAATACACACTTTCCGAAAATGTCACGTGTCTACTATTAATGCTACAGAGCATAAATAGATAATGTAGTGTTTCTACAGCTATATTTTTTTACTATAAAATAGTACATTGTTGTAGAGGCTGTAAAGTAAGCAATAGACTAACGAGTAAATTTCGAAGGCCGACCCGCAGGGGAGGCCTTCGATAGTACGAGTTCTTAATCAATTGCACTTTCAGCTGAGACTTAACATAGTGCTTTTCACGACACGAGGAAATATATGTATTATGATATGAGTTTTTCATATTGGTGATTAAACTCGGAGCCTTGTTGCAGCCTCATTGTTGTAAACCACTGTAAACATACAATGCAAGTTAAATAAAAGCTTGTAAAAATCAGGGCTATTATAAACATAAAGCTGATCGTGCCCCCAGATTCAAACGACATGAAGACGATTTCCAACCCAGTTATGAAGAAATAACAAAAAAATTTAAACTTAGGTACCTCACTTTCAACTTAATTTAGACATTTAAACATTTAGTCTAGGTTACACTCAGGTAAACAACCCTAATAATACGATACATTGTATTTCGCTGCGCAGTCTCTTCATGATAATTAACTCATGTAGTATACGCAGTTTATACGGCTTTTCATCACATAATTCAGAGTACAGAAGTTTAAGCTTTCAATTCAAAAAACGCGCCAAATTTCCGAACGCAAACCCCGCTTTCCGCACTCTGACCTGTCAATCTCATTAACGCTTTTGTGCGGCTAAGATCACATTGCGATTTTTCGTTTTAATTATAATAATGTAATATGGTGTTGTGAAAGGTGTTAAATACTAATTGTTATTATAAAGACGATGTTGAAACATCGTCTAAGCGGTTTGATGGATATATCTCGACAGGAATTCCGTCGTTTGAAAAGATTCACGGCGTCATGCGCTCGAGTCGGTCGGCAAGCCGGAATCACTCAAGGGATTCGTGAGCGATATCCCGGGCATAATGATCGTCTTGTTTACGTTCTCACAAATCGTCATCTCCGAACAGGCGCCATGCGGAGCGGGATTCTGGTGGCGAAGCCATTTCAACTGCTTGAGCATGAGAGATGACAGAAAAGGGAAAACATTATGCTAAGAGGATTATAACAAACAAGGTAGGACAAGAATTCTATAAGTTTGGATCGCTGCCTTGCCTGTCTTCCGGAAGGCCTTAATATGCATAACTTTAGCAGCGAGCGGCGTGTGCTGCTGGCGCATTGAAATATATTTTTGCTCGCTCGCATCTTGTAGCAATGTGGAGTGCTAACTATTGGATGGTTGGGTACTCTCTTTGCTCATGAAGCATTGTGGTGCGCTTTAGTGGATACACTTGTAGCTTTAAACTTAAGTTATATTGTGTGTTACGTGGGTTCACTCTATGCTTATTACCTTAGCAAATGTGGTGAATTAATCTGGGTGCATTTTCTGCTGGCTCTGCTGAGTAGAATGGTGTATCAGTTGGATTCACTCGTTGCTTTATATGCACAGCATGGTTTTGGGGGCTCAGGTCACCTTAGTCCAGTTCATGCTGAAATCAGTGTTGTGGTGCACCATATTGGGCTCACATTCTGCTGTTTGTGCCATACATAACAGTCTGATATATGGCTTATTTCAGGCTCGTTAGACAGTGCGTTATAAGCGCTTCCTTATACTACAGCTAATGAATTATGAATACATCAACATAGAGACTGGCCTTACCAGCTGAAGCTCTCTAGAATTTGACACACTTGGCCCAGATCCAGTGAGTCAGATCTGCTCTTGCTGAGAATAATATGAATAAATTCCCATTATAATCAAAAATGTCATCGAAAATGGCCTACTAACAGGAAAAATTCAAAAGTATACCGTTCCGGACTGCCTCAAGACTACATAAAGGCCGAAGTGGCTAGTTGATAGAAAGGGAAGAGCATATGTTAAATAAATGTCAAGTAAGTACGACGAGGTCATAAACAACTATAGGAGTTGAGACCAGCGGCCAGCTGGCAGCGCTAAACACACTATATAGTATGTAAATCACTTGGGAATTCTGATTCCCATAATCACAGTCCTGAGGGATAGTGTTAAGTACTGCTTAGTACAATGGCAACTTATCATTTTATAACATGCAGCGGAGAGTAATTAAAAAATTAATTCTGAATTAGATATTCTTCAGTTGAAGAATTTGTAAATTAAATAAGTAAGATCTTTTACTATGCTGGACTACTAAATGCAAGCAGTCATTATTAAAGGCCTACCTGGCAGAGGCCAATATTTACCTATGATATTCTGTCATAAAATCTGTCTTAAGATAAGTCTTATTACAATTGAAAGGAATTAAATAACCATATTGCAAGGTAACACTCCAAGCAAGATATTTCTAGAACAGCCTTTAGGCTGATGCTTCCTAACTGCTATATTGGTACTATAAAATTTAAAATTTAAATCATGAATAATCTACAAATAGGCCTCAAGGACATTTTTTACATGTCTGATTCTGTCTTTGAATAACAATAATAAATATAAAATTACAATTGTAATTACATCACAACAATAGAATAGTAAATTAATGCAACAAATAAATCACAGGGCACACTTTACCCGGAGATGTATATTTTCTCCAAGTCCATTAATAGAATTCTCTAAAATTATCAGAAGATTGAACATGTCATCCTACGCTTACACAGAGTTGCTTAAACCTGTCATGCAGTTCTCTGATTGATATCAGGTTTGTGATTGATATGTGCAGTGTTTTATTTATTCATTATTATTATTTTTTTTGTTGGGGAAATTACATATAATGATACATAATAGATGCCTACTTCCAATATTTACTAGTAAGTATCTCGGTTTGGCCCTATGGCTAGAGGAGGCCGTTGGCATTGTGTCCGTCACTCATACTGACTTGTTTTGTGCAATAAGGCTAATAAACAAATAAGAATAAATGAATGCTTTGATAGCATACAGACAACTCTAAAGTTGTTAGAGAAGCTGGTTTTTTCAAGCTCCTTTTTTATAAGTACCAGGGTAAATTTTTATTTATTTTTTGGAAATAAAAATAAATGAATGCTTCAATAGCATACAGGCAAAGCTAAAGCTCTGTTACAGAATCTAAGTTTTCATTGTAAACTAGGAGGAAAGATCCTTTTATTTTACCATGGTCCAAATTTTTTGGATCTGTGTGGGAGTCTGACAATTATCAAGTCCCTTTAAAAGTTTAAACAACCTTTTAAAGTTTTTTTTTTTTTTTTAGCTAAATTATTATTATTATATACCTATATATATATTTTTTTTAAACTAGAGCTATTAAACTATCAACATGATGAATAGGACATTTAGCCTATTCAACAGGCTTGCTTGTGCTGGTCGGTCTGCCACCGATTTTGGCTTGATGCTCGAGGTTTACAGAGTTAGAAAGGCATAATACATATTTCCGATAGAAATATTGAAACAATTATGATAAATCCAAGCAAATTTATTTAATGGTAAAGAATGAGCTATTTTGGTGGATATTATTAATCTATTATAGTACTGCCTTGTCAGCTTTTAGGGTCGTAAATCTTTTCTGCTTTGACTAAAAGAACTGTGGGATCTTTTAGAAAATTGCTTAAACCACAGATTATCTCATTCATAAACTGAATTCAGTTTTCAAATTATCCTACACCCACATTCTATTGTTACACAAATATGACAGTGGTGTGAGAAAGTAATGTTATTATTTTCTCGTTATATATATAAAATCTGAATAAAATAATATCCCTGAATAAAATCTACAAGGAATCATTCAAAAATTGAATGTGTTAGCTACCAAATAAAGATTTTAAAATATTAAATTTACTTAATGACAAGGGATTGCACTGATGATGTCACTGTGTTAGGCTAGGCATGTCATGGAAAAAGTTATATATTATAATTGATTTCTCAGACTCCGTCACATATCGAACTACTGATGTAAATAAACATCCCTCACATAAATATATTTACTAAACGTTATATGTATATGATATATATGTATTATAGCTGGCGGGCGCTAGTGTGGTATCCCGTCTTGCTCAAGCTGGTAAGCTCTACATGTATAACAATTGGTTCTAACTTAGATTTTAGCAAGTTACCGTTGGTTGCTAGCAAAAATTCTTGGAACGCTTTATCCTAGTTACGGTGGTGCTGTGCGAAATGTGTTATATTTAACTAAGAGAAGAGTCCATCAGTCTCAGCAGACATAATGCGGGCCTGCTGGCATCACTCTCACATAGTACCGCATAGCGGTAAGACACATGCTGTAAAACTGTCATCATTTTGGTTTTGTGTCAAAACATTAACGCAATCGCTACCGCGTAGCGCTACGGGCTACGCTCGTAGCCGATATCATGGGAAAAACCGTATGTAGCGAAAACTTACCACGATCAGAGCGCCCGGCTACCGGGTTGTTGGTGTCGAAAGTGTTAATTAAACATTATTTAGATGCATCAGTCCTTCAGCACAAATGTTTTAAACTATTTAGGAAAAGCGAGCCGGAGATAGCAGTGGTAACTGCTATAGGTACATCTACGAACTCTATTCATTAAGGATGCTTTTATCCGTTAGTTTATATTAATCAAGATGTAGCGCAACTTGGGAACCATAATTAGTGCCTAAATTACTTGGCATCATTGTCTTCAAATAGTATCTAGTTTTTGCTTAGAGGAATTAAACAAGAAATAATACCTTGCTTATAAGTACTACTGTACAGTGGCTACAAACACTGTCTTTTATTAAATTATCCAATATTTTCCAATATCTGGATAAAGTTTTGAATTAAATTCCGGTTTTAATTAAGACATCTAGGCAGGTTTCGAACAAGCCTCTACTCTTGTTGCCCTTCCTTAGATATAAACCTGTAGTTGGTCTAATAAAAGCCCTGTTGTCATATATATGAATAAGATTATACATAACTATCATTATGTCATGTTATTTTTATTATTGTTCTAAATAATAACTCACAAGGAGACAACTTCTCAAAATGCTTAGCTGTCTTCTATATTTACCGCCCACTCGACTCGGCCTGCCCGGGTCTTTGCCATGGGCCTGCTATGTCTCAATATTGATGTTATAAGATAGACTGCAGGCACCTGCAGGTTTGAATGACACATCATAATTTCTCAATTTTATGAGAGGCCTCTAGTGCCGCGTATATCATAAATTAAGTATTGTTATGACGAGTAACACTTACGAGTTACTCGCAAAGCTAGAAATAAACTTTGATTTGACTCTGAACATCTACATGAGTTAATTATCATGAAGAGACTGCGCAGCGAAATACAATTAGAAATTAAACGAACTTACCTGAAGTGAAGTTCTATTTTAATTGTATGAGCTGCGCAGTCTCGAAATGATAATCCCCCCCACCCTATACCCGTTTCAAAGTTTATTTTCCAGGACATTTCCATAGGCTCTGTTTTCTCAGGCGTCACGTCAGGATGGGGCAGCTGCTGTAAGCTACTAAACTCTAAACTAAATGAGATTGACAGGTCAGAGTGCGGAAAGCGGGGTTTGCGTTCGGAAATTTGGCGCGTTTTTTGAATTGAAAGCTTAAACTTCTGTACTCTGAATTATGTGATGAAAAGCCGTATAAACTGCGTATACTACATGAGTTAATTATCATTTCGAGACTGCGCAGCTCATACAATTAAAATAGAACTTCACTTCAGGTAAGTTCGTTTAATTTCTAATTATACACTGAAGGGTCATTGTAACGGTACGCAATATTAACATAGGTTCCTAATATTATTTTCACCTCACTCGCTCGGAGAACGTCCGTTTATAGGGCGAAATCTGAGTGCAAAAGTCTATTTTATCCGCTAGCGTGCAAAAGTCATTTGAATTTCGAACACGGCGATTTTGATTCTCTGTGGTGCATGTAACTTTTTTATATATAAGACTCCTTCAACGCGTGACTGATTTCATCAGTCGATAAATCTTCGAATAACCAATCAACGCACGCTAATAAAGGGCGATCTGGGGCCCTATGATGGTTGCTTTTATCACGCGATAAATAAGTGATACAGCATCCGTCACGTTTTGACATAACGCGAGTGTGAGTGACAGATGCTTTGTCACTTATTTATCACGTGATAAACGCAACCATCATAGGCCCCCAGGTCAGGCCGGCTAAAATCATATGTACGTTTGAATACTTCTTTTAAAAAAAATACACCTACAATATCACGTCCAGAAACCTGGTTTGTTGTTATAGATTTTTAAGTTTTTATTTTTTCTACACTTTATTTTATGTTGAATATGTTTATATATATTAATAGTAAAAGTATTTCAGTTTCATTAACATATTTTGACTAGTAAATATATTAAATACAACACAAATTTTAATATTTATTTGTTTTAAAAGTTGGAACATAAGAGTGTAATTTTCAGAACGCACCCGAGAAAAAAATAAATAATTAAAAAGTAGGAAGTTTTCACAATTCACGTAAACAACGTAAATTTATTCTGTGGAGAATACATACTGTTGTCTTACTATATAGAAATATCGAAGACAAGAAAGTTAAGCCCAATTTGGAGTATTTATTCAATGCTAAAAGCCTGCATTAAAACGATAAAGGATTTGTTATAAATATTTGGAGACGAAAAGTAATGTACCGAAACTATCGGCGTTTCTAAAGAAGATAAAGCCGAAATAATCTTGTTCGGATCCCATCGTCCAATAACTTCCAAAGCAAGTGTTATGGAAAATACTTCCGAGTGGCCAACTAATCCTTCCCAGAATGACATTCTCCCACATTCACAACGAATGTGTCAAGTAGTTTCAAATACAAATATAATATAACAGTGCTTAAGAAATACTCAACGATAAAAATATACACGACGAAAATACAAATTACGTCCATATTACTTTTATTTTTTAATATGTGTGCTTCTCTCGTATTTATTTAGTAGGCAAAATTAATTATGATTATTTTCATGTTTTAATTGTTTTTCTTGAATCTTGCATTTTCCTCGCTGTAGTGAGGTGAAAATTGTGTGTTCCGCATGGCTGCAAAATTATTTAGCTTCTCGTGTCTTGAAAGCCTCGCTACGCTCAGCTTTCAATTTCAACACTCGCGCCAAATAACAACTTTGCAGCCTTGCATAACAAATAACTATTATTTCGTGAGTCAATGTGAATATTATTAAATTAATCACATTATCACACTACAAAACCAATTTTAATATTTACTAAACAATACATTTTGTTTTTTTTTAAATATGGCCGGCTGACCCGTAGCGCATGCGCGCATCGCATCTCGTCGCAATGGAGTCATAGCTTTTCAGCCGAATAAAAAAAATATGAAGTCAATATAGGTAATTAAAAGTGTTTATTTGTTGAAAACTGTTTATTTGTTGAGAAATTAGTAATTGTAGAAATTAGGAAATTGTTTTACGCCCCATAACTAATTTTAAAATATAAATGTTCATGATTTTCAGAGTAAAACCTTTTTTAACAAAAACTTATTAAAAAGTAAACCTGAGGAGTATTATCTTACTTAAGAAAATAAACTCGTTTATGAAGGAAGTTTTCACAATTTACGTAAACAACGTAAATTTGTACTGTGGAGAATACATACTGTTGTCTTACTTTATAGAAATATCGAAAACAAGAAAGTTAAGCCCAATTTGGAGTATTTATTCAATGCTAAAAGCCTGCATTAAAACGAAAAATGATTTGTTATTCATATTTGGAGACGTTAAGTAATTTACCGAAACTATTGGCGTTTTTAAAGAAGATAAAGCCGAAATAATCTTGTTCGGATCCCATCGTCCAATAACTTCCAAAGCAAGTGTTATGGAAAATACCTACTTCCGAGTGGCCAACTAATCCTTCCCAGAATGCCATTCTCCCACATTCACAACGAATGTTTCAAGTAGTTTCAAATACAAATATAATATAACAGTGCTTAAGAAAAACTCAACGATAAAATATACACGACGATAATTACGGCCATATTACTTTTATTTTTAATATATGTGCTTCTGCCGTATTTAATTGGGTTGGATTTGAGTGTGTTATGTTTTAAATTTGATGTGTTAAATAGAAGGCAAAATTAAATATGATTATTTTTATGTTTTAATTGTTTTTTTTGAATTTTGCATTTTCCTCGCTGTAGTGAGGTGAAAAGTTGTGTGTTCCGCATGGCTGCAAAATTATTTAGCTTCTCATGTCTTGAAAGCCTCGCTACGCTCAGCTTTCAATTTCAACACTCGCGCCAAATAACAACTTTGCAGCCTTGCATAACAAATAACTATTTTCATTACATTTTGTCAGTTTTTTTTCGTATAGTTTTATTGTAGTTATTTTATTATTTGTCCCATTAAAGTTTTACTGAAGTTATTTTATTATTGGTCCCATACAATATTAAATTGCATTTAAAACGAATGCCTCACCATCAACAATTAGCACTGGAAAACGGGAGAATTATTTAGAACCTGGTAACCCAGTGTTATTTGCTCCTGTCCCTTTCGGGTATACGCGAATGCCAAATCCATAGGTACTTCATCTAAGCGTTTATGGGTATTTATAAGTTTAAGAAAAAAATACACCTCATAAATGACGCATTCTCATTGGTCAATTTAATTTGACATGCAGCAGACGATTAAGCTTTGATTGGTTAAATTGTCGATTAAGCCGGCCGAGAAAATTCGTCTGAAATATTTTCTAAAAAGTCGTATCTTATTATGAAATTCAAGTGTAGAATGTAGATACGAACTGTTACCGTAAGGTCCAACATTGTTGTCGTGTTGGGATCTAACATAGATAACAGTTTACAAATAAACATAATATATAAGCAGTTTTGTGTACTGGATTCAGGTAATCTATAGCCACATTTTCGAGCAGTGTCGTGAAAAATATATTTCATGCATTATCTATGCGCTGCATCAGTAAAAGAATTAAAATGTTGTACGGCTCTTTCAGTTAGTTAAAGTTACGACAATATGTACATACTTACAATTTCAGAATTGTAATGCTACGTATTTTAATGACTGGTATGATGTAGTCCTTTGTGAAAGATTGGTGCCTGAACTAGGCGTGAACCTGTATTGTACTGTGATCTGTAGATCACCGGGCTCACAAAATGAAGAACATGGCATAATACAAAAACCTGTTATCAATAATGTTTTATTGCATATCATGATAACTTGATAACAGAAGGTCGATATTACAGCTATAAAGCTCTTCTTGACAACCAAACTTTACACTTTCGCCCAACGTCTATTTTTAACCCCCGACAAAAAAAGAGGGGTGTTATAAGTTTAACATGAGTATCTGTGTATCTGACTATCTGTCTGTGGCATCGTAGCTCCCAAATGGATGGACTAATTTGAGTGCGGTTTAGTTTCCAAGATATTCAGCTTTAATTGTAACAAGTTACAAGATCTCAGCCAGTATTGAAGCTAATCATTCCAAATTTTGGCTACATGTTAAGTTTTATTAGCATTTTCTATGGTAGCCAGTCACTTGCTAAACAACGTTTCATAAATATTCATTTTACAAACAACGTTAGACAAATTAACGATTCCCAAATTAGACGTTGCATAAAATATAGTTTTACAAATAGATCATGATACAAATATAATATTGGACAAAACATCATATCACAAAACATTATTAGCAAATTATTCATTTATTATTCTAGTCAATTAACAAACTAACGAATGATAAAACAACGTTAATAAAATGCATTGTTTGGTAACATTTCGTTTAATAAATATCATCATGGTGTGAACGCCATTCATATGTGTAGTTTTCTACGAGTACAAATATTGAAATACTTAATTTTTAACAAAGTATAATTCTAACCCAAAGGTTGTCTGGAAGAGATCGCTCTTTAGCGATAAGACCGCCTGTTGTCTACCGTTTTTAATTTGTTTATATGTGATTTCTTGTGTAAATGTTTTTTGGTGTGCAATAAAGCGTACTTGTATTGTATAATTGTTCTGATGAGCATACAGACGTCTTAGTGTTCAGGTTATTGAGGTTTTTTAGGTAACATGGCTCAAAAACCGAAAACTGTAGGTTAGGTTAGGTTTGTTTTATGACCATGTATAGCGGAGCGAGCGAAGCGAGCGCAGCGTCAAAATGCTTGCTTAAAAATGGAACATCACTCAATCTTAAAAAATGCCTAAAAATGGCAAACATTGAAAAAAAATTTTTTTTAACCCCAATATCTCGGTAAATATCGCTCTGAGAGAAATAATTTAAAGTACAAAACATGCTTATTTTAGCGTAATATACAAGATTCAATCTAATTTAAGACCAAAAACAGCAAAAAAAGTGTAAAAAAATTTAAGCCAGAAACGGCCCCTCTTTGGTATAATCTGACCGAAATAAGTACTTGCCTGTTTAATATTTGGCCCAAGTGTTTCGAGTATTAAACTTCATACCGTCTTGCATTTCGTTACATAGATAGTTATTATTAATTTTTTTATGAAACAATAGTTTATCAATTACCGTTTTGCAAAATAACTAATTTTTAAAACGATTTTTTCCTGAAGTGAACATTTTTAAATGAAACTTTGTCTTTCAATCCATACTAATATTATAAATGCGAAAGTGTGTCTATCTGTCTGTCTGTCTGTCTGTTACCTCTTCACGCTTAAACCGCAGAACCGATTTAGATGAAATTTGGTATATAGATAGTTTCAGTCCCGGGAAAGGACATAGGATACTTTTCATCCCGAATAAATTTAGTGTTCCCGTGGGATGAGCGAGTAACACCGCGGGGAACAGCTACTATGTTTATAAAGCGTCAAAGTTACTAAATGTATATTTGTCGATTTGTAAAATAAGCATTTTAAGGAATGACAGGTTTGTGAAATGAATAGTTTGTGAATCGTTGTTTGTTAAGTGATTATTTGTAAAACGTTGTTTAGCAAATGATGATAAACCATTTTCTATATCACTCACTAAATGAAGGTCCTATGAGGACCAGCTAGTTGTGAATGGATCTCAGTCAATATTGAAGCCACAAATTCCAAATTTTGGTTGAATATTAAGTTTTATTAGCATTTTCTATATCACTCACTAAGTTAAGGTCTCATGATGATCAGCTAGTTGTGAATGGATCTCAGGCAATATTGATGCCAAGAATTCCAAATGTTGGTTAAATGGTAAGTTTTATTAGCATTTTCTATATCACTCACTAAATTAAGGTCTCATGATGACCAGCTACTTAGTTTGTAACCAACAATTTAATACAATTTTGACAGTACAATAATTTGGTACCTTGGACCTGAAGATGGGCGTCGGAACTCCTAAACAGCACAAGATAAACCCATGGTGTTTGGGCTCGTCTGAAGTTTGGATTATTTTCTCATTTCGTAGTTTTTTTTTACTTTTTACAGGTTGTCATGTGGGGGTTTTTTATATTTTATTTTTATTATACGTAGAATCTTGACTGAAGTTGGCGAACCGTTTGCGACACCATACGGAGCGGACGCGTTTTCTTAGCCTCTTGCCTTGCAGGGGTGTTATAATATTGATTTAGGCTTGTCAGACAAAAAGAAAAAACACCAATATCTTTTATTTAGCACATTGGGCTGCCACATATAATCTACGTGTCTACAACAAATCGAACAGTCTTCAAAATCTTATAAAAAGTTAGTATTTAAACACTTCATATTAGCGGAGATCAACAAAATAGCATTCAGCCTTATCAAAGTTACAATAATAAGTTTTCTTTCTCATGGAAAGCTCAAATATCACACATAAAATTAATATTTTGGCATCAAAATCAACAAAACAATAATATTTGTACCATTAAAGTTTCATAATTAACCTTTTTCTAAAAAAAACTCAAAGACACTTCAGCGAATGGGAATTTAAACAAAAAAAAACACGATCACAATACCAGTAATTACCATTATTGGCCTTTTTTTACGATAGGAATTCAACAATCACATAGAAAATGCAAATTTCTACACATAATATTTGTAACTAAAAAATCAATAAAGCTCTTCTTGACAACCAAACTTTACACTTTCGCCCAACGTCTATTTTTAACCCCCGACAAAAAAAGAGGGGTGTTATAAGTTTAACATGAGTATCTGTGTATCTGACTATCTGTCTGTGGCATCGTAGCTCCCAAATGGATGGACTAATTTGAGTGCGGTTTAGTTTCCAAGATATTCAGCTTTAATTGTAACAAGTTACAAGATCTCAGCCAGTATTGAAGCTAATCATTCCAAATTTTGGCTACATGTTAAGTTTTATTAGCATTTTCTATGGTAGCCAGTCACTTGCTAAACAACGTTTCATAAATATTCATTTTACAAACAACGTTAGACAAATTAACGATTCCCAAATTAGACGTTGCATAAAATATAGTTTTACAAATAGATCATGATACAAATATAATATTGGACAAAACATCATATCACAAAACATTATTAGCAAATTATTCATTTATTATTCTAGTCAATTAACAAACTAACGAATGATAAAACAACGTTAATAAAATGCATTGTTTGGTAACATTTCGTTTAATAAATATCATCATGGTGTGAACGCCATTCATATGTGTAGTTTTCTACGAGTACAAATATTGAAATACTTAATTTTTAACAAAGTATAATTCTAACCCAAAGGTTGTCTGGAAGAGATCGCTCTTTAGCGATAAGACCGCCTGTTGTCTACCGTTTTTAATTTGTTTATATGTGATTTCTTGTGTAAATGTTTTTTGGTGTGCAATAAAGCGTACTTGTATTGTATAATTGTTCTGATGAGCATACAGACGTCTTAGTGTTCAGGTTATTGAGGTTTTTTAGGTAACATGGCTCAAAAACCGAAAACTGTAGGTTAGGTTAGGTTTGTTTTATGACCATGTATAGCGGAGCGAGCGAAGCGAGCGCAGCGTCAAAATGCTTGCTTAAAAATGGAACATCACTCAATCTTAAAAAATGCCTAAAAATGGCAAACATTGAAAAAAAATTTTTTTTAACCCCAATATCTCGGTAAATATCGCTCTGAGAGAAATAATTTAAAGTACAAAACATGCTTATTTTAGCGTAATATACAAGATTCAATCTAATTTAAGACCAAAAACAGCAAAAAAAGTGTAAAAAAATTTAAGCCAGAAACGGCCCCTCTTTGGTATAATCTGACCGAAATAAGTACTTGCCTGTTTAATATTTGGCCCAAGTGTTTCGAGTATTAAACTTCATACCGTCTTGCATTTCGTTACATAGATAGTTATTATTAATTTTTTTATGAAACAATAGTTTATCAATTACCGTTTTGCAAAATAACTAATTTTTAAAACGATTTTTTCCTGAAGTGAACATTTTTAAATGAAACTTTGTCTTTCAATCCATACTAATATTATAAATGCGAAAGTGTGTCTATCTGTCTGTCTGTCTGTCTGTTACCTCTTCACGCTTAAACCGCAGAACCGATTTAGATGAAATTTGGTATATAGATAGTTTCAGTCCCGGGAAAGGACATAGGATACTTTTCATCCCGAATAAATTTAGTGTTCCCGTGGGATGAGCGAGTAACACCGCGGGGAACAGCTACTATGTTTATAAAGCGTCAAAGTTACTAAATGTATATTTGTCGATTTGTAAAATAAGCATTTTAAGGAATGACAGGTTTGTGAAATGAATAGTTTGTGAATCGTTGTTTGTTAAGTGATTATTTGTAAAACGTTGTTTAGCAAATGATGATAAACCATTTTCTATATCACTCACTAAATGAAGGTCCTATGAGGACCAGCTAGTTGTGAATGGATCTCAGTCAATATTGAAGCCACAAATTCCAAATTTTGGTTGAATATTAAGTTTTATTAGCATTTTCTATATCACTCACTAAGTTAAGGTCTCATGATGATCAGCTAGTTGTGAATGGATCTCAGGCAATATTGATGCCAAGAATTCCAAATGTTGGTTAAATGGTAAGTTTTATTAGCATTTTCTATATCACTCACTAAATTAAGGTCTCATGATGACCAGCTACTTAGTTTGTAACCAACAATTTAATACAATTTTGACAGTACAATAATTTGGTACCTTGGACCTGAAGATGGGCGTCGGAACTCCTAAACAGCACAAGATAAACCCATGGTGTTTGGGCTCGTCTGAAGTTTGGATTATTTTCTCATTTCGTAGTTTTTTTTTACTTTTTACAGGTTGTCATGTGGGGGTTTTTTATATTTTATTTTTATTATACGTAGAATCTTGACTGAAGTTGGCGAACCGTTTGCGACACCATACGGAGCGGACGCGTTTTCTTAGCCTCTTGCGATCTGTATTGGCATCGTAAAAACCCGGCCAAAACAATACAGTCACGGAACAAAAACAAGGCTCGACCAGATGTTTGCATGGTTGCCTGTTAAATTTTTACCGCGTGTAAAAAAATTCGTCGCATTATATCTTTCCTTTTGTCTCCCTTTCAAATATTTAGTTACTAAGTAGATTGTTTAGTGTTTGGTGCGTCTATATTAATCGGCCTATCTGTGAGTGTTGATCAAAAGTGTGCGATTCCGAGTGTGCAGTACCCCTCCGCCGCGCCTACCACGCCAGAGCAGCTTAATTTGGTGAGACCGTTCCATTTTCTAATGCCATTTCTTTATCTACGACCTAGCTATCCCGGCCCGCCACAAGAAAGGCTAGACGAGGCCAAGGGATACGGTTTAAGCCAAAACCAGTACTAAGTTTAGATGGACATAGGGCCAAGCACGGCCCGTATAGTAACACTCTTTAACTAACGTCACTTATGCACCTTTGTTCCAGGCCACACTTCGTCAACCTCTACCTGTGGACCAACGTAATATATAGTACGACCCAGCCGTCTCACGGTATTTGTTAGAATGCCAAGATATTAATTAATCTTTTATAAGTTGCCTGTAAACGGCACCCCGCAACAACATCGGGAGTCGTTGTAAAATATATATAATAGCTGTCATTTAATACATTTTATTACTAGCAAACATTCAATAAAATATTAGTAATAATTTAAATAGATAGGCCAGTTAGTTTCAAAGTTAGGCTTTATTTAGTCTAATCGTTAGTATTAATGTAGTTTTAGATTTTATGCTGTGTAATTTTCATTTCTAAAGTACTTTTCCTACCCGAGGTACTTTCCTTTAAATCAGTGTAGTATACCCTCCTACGACCCAGTTTCGAAGAGGGTACTTCCGAGGAAGACCCAATGTCCTAATATTAGAACCAATTAATAAAGTACTGAACGCCCAGACCAAAAATTGTTCGTATCTGGTTAACCGCAACATATACAGCTGTCATATTTTAGGGGTGTTATAATATTGATTTAGGCTTGTCAGACAAAAAGAAAAAACACCAATATCTTTTATTTAGCACATTGGGCTGCCACATATAATCTACGTGTCTACAACAAATCGAACAGTCTTCAAAATCTTATAAAAAGTTAGTATTTAAACACTTCATATTAGCGGAGATCAACAAAATAGCATTCAGCCTTATCAAAGTTACAATAATAAGTTTTCTTTCTCATGGAAAGCTCAAATATCACACATAAAATTAATATTTTGGCATCAAAATCAACAAAACAATAATATTTGTACCATTAAAGTTTCATAATTAACCTTTTTCTAAAAAAAACTCAAAGACACTTCAGCGAATGGGAATTTAAACAAAAAAAAACACGATCACAATACCAGTAATTACCATTATTGGCCTTTTTTTACGATAGGAATTCAACAATCACATAGAAAATGCAAATTTCTACACATAATATTTGTAACTAAAAAATCAACAAAACTTTATTGTTATTTTAATTTTAGTTAACATTATAATAAACCTTCTTTTGTATACAAACTAGAAAAATTGTGTTCGAAATCGGACTGTTGAAGAAGTTCAAGTACTTGACTGTCTTTCAATGCTGTAAAAAAAAAGAAAACCTATGAGCTCAACGGCCTAAAACTATGACAAATTATACTGTACAAAAATAAATATCCCATTCTTTGTTTCTCTATCACACGAATACAAAAACTCATTCGAATAAGCAGGATGCCAAACCATTAAAAAAAAGCAACTTATAGGATACCCGCCCAGCATACTAGTACTAGTACAAATATATTATCGTCAAAAATACATGTCAAAAATGACGACATTGCGGTGAAATAACAGTATTTACACATAAGTTATTAGTTTTTCTCAAAAACGATACAAAATACAGTAAGTTTCAGATAAGGATGTCAAAGATATTAATAAGTTAAACTAACCTCTTCTCGGTTCCACGTGTCATTGTTGCGACGTCTCGTGACAGAAGACCGAAGATACCCCTCCCCGCTCACTTTAAGCAGTGCTGCCACAATGCCAAATATATCCACAAACTACCCGACAACGTAGAGATGACATGGCGCGTAATATAAAAATACCAGGCGTCAGTAAATATTTTGTTCTAGTACTATCACTGTGGGTCATTGCTCCAAGTCTCTGTTTAAATACTTGGGCTTTCACTGCAAACTGATTTTGTCCTAGTATTATCACTTTGAACCCCAGGAGGTTATATACATCTTTAATTTTTACCGTAGTATTTAAATAGCATAGCTTGGATAACTTACAAATACATATTAAACGTTCAACAGTAGTAATTTCGTCAGAGGCTACGTAATGAAGAAATGCAACAGCTTGAAAGCAATAACTTACTAGAACAAAGAGGTCCCTTTTTTTATTGCTCTTAAAGGCCAGGTCACTTTGCACCGAACCGAACACGTGCGGACACCGACAGCTACCAACAATTAGCCATTGTCAGAAAAGGGACTAACATAAACATAAGTGCATCGCCGGCCCATCCATGACATCAAACTCGACTGTCTTTATTTATCACGATGGAAATTTTGCCAATTCCCAAGGATGGTAACTGTCTGTAGGTAACTATAAGGCGATAGCAAACCAGTTGAAAATGTTGATACCGATTTCGATCATCTGGAGGTTCGAGGATTGCTCGCTAATCACTTATCCGAGAAGAAAAGTAAGAGTCAAATCCAATTAGAGATAAATGGCAGTGTTTCAGACTTAATGTCTCCCAGGTACAATGATCCTCCCTAAGCGGAACAAATTGATGAACACATTCGGACCCAGTTTAGAGACGGTTTTCAGGGTGGAAAAAATATAACCTCAGCCGTCGTGAGTTGCTCTACGGTAAATATCTATGATGAATCATCAGCGACCACTACAATATAGGACACCCCATATATCTACCTACAAACACCACAGAAATCTTTATGCCTTCTACGATTTCGTGGAGCTCCATCCACTTCAACAGTCATCACACTGAAGCATCATTGATTCAACAATCTAGTGCTGACCAAACTACGACCGATGTAATGCGCTGCTACCGATTAATCGACGCACAACTTAAATAAATTAAAAAACGCATGCTATCACGCTACCTCACAATAACAGCTATGGTAAAAAAATATATCAAATGGAAGTGAACCGTCACCTAACGGCCATAACCACGATGTCACAAGGTGAACAAAAATGTGTCTAATAAGAACCCAATATGAAGCAAATCAAACAGGCATCAAATAAGACCCCGTTATAGTACTTGATTTGTCTCGCGACCTTCCTTCAATTATAACTAAGGAAACTTCAAGAAGTCACCTACAAAGACGTCCACATACACGCACATTTATGTCAACCTCAACGTTAATCTGGATTAAACCGTTGAAAAAGAGCACAAGCAAATTTTATTCACTAAAGTAATCACCAGCCAGAGCGAAGAAATATCCCTAGAACATGGACCCAACAAGGCCACTTGTAGTGTGGATGAAAAATCTAAAATAGATAGAAACGGACTCGGAGTCAAAACCGGAGGATAATTATTAATTACATAGGAACAGCGACGGCTCAGCGACATGAACCTACAACACTAGAACTTATCCTACGTGGTAACCGGAAACTTTGGACGACGAAACGCAGTCCACTATCCTTCCCTGTATATATTTACACAACTATCTGTCTATTTCCTTTCTGGCTCGATGCTAGTATTCTTGTCGGATCTCTCCCGGTGGTCCTCAATCCTCATCCTGACTGCAAAATAACCTACACTCCTAAACTGTAAACTTCTGGCTCCCCGGTGCCTCGGAAAGGAGGGCCAGTTGATCTTGCCGGAGCGGCAGAAGACGGAGGGGAACACGAGAGGACCCGTATACGTGCCCTGTCTCAGAACCGAAAGGAATGTTAAGGTTTCTATACTACCCTGAACGACTTTCGGTATTGTGCCAGTATGCGCTTCTGAGCCATTTCGTTGAGCTTCTTTGTCCCTCCCTCTCTTGCATGCTCAACGCTTCCGCGTCCTTGCAGCAGAACTGCTGGCTGGGTGTAGTCACCGAAACGAAACAAAACGAAACGAAACGTAGAATCTGGACTGAAGTTTAAAACCGGACAATCAAAAGTCAATTGGTGCCGTCGTCGTAAACGTGACATTGGCAGTAATGGTCGCTCCCCTAATGTGACCGGTTGCCACAAATCAAAAAGAATAGAATATAATATTTTTATACGGTTCTGTGAAACCTCGAGTTGCCATTCTCGTTTTAATAATAATAATACGGTTCTGTGTGAAATGGTCCAAATCTTTACCCCTAAAAATAAATGGTTTCAGATAGAATTTAGATAATAGCATATGTTTCTTTCGTGCTGGTGTTGGCGTCGAACGTCTTGTTTTCAGGAATCCAATTCGGATCATTTACAAACTGATTGGAATCCCGTGATTTCAGTTTATTTGTTCCCCTCCTTTGATGTAAAGTAAACAGATTTTGTTATTAGATTTCTCGGTAAGTATTAATTCGGTATTAAAATAGGTTAAGTCAGCTTCTATGTTTATTACTAGAACGTGCCGGCAACTCCGTCGGTGTAAAATATGTCTATTGTGTAGTTGGGTGAAAAGTACCTATCCTGTAACCATCTTTGGATATCCAGCTATCACTACACTAAAGTTGATGAAAATCCGGTCTGTCGTTTCGTCGTCATGAGAGGACACAGAAATGTTTACCAACAGAATGTGGTGCCGCACGGTTGGCTCTTATATTAATCTGTGCCCATACAAATGCCGCATCACACTTACAATATAATACAACAATCCTTTATTGCAAATCAACAAGAAAAATATTACGTAACAAATCTTAAATTAAACAATGACAGACACACTTAAGACTACTTAGCATTTTTCTTTATTGAAGAAATAGCGCCCCTCCATAGAAATGTATATATAACTAATGATTTGAGGTCTTTGAAGGTAGATATGATATGTCTTGTGTATATTTTATGATACTTTTAACCAAATATGAAAAATAAGAATACATTATCACTATCAAGTAACGTTAAAAAAAAATCGTGGTCGATAGCGAAAAGTTGATAGATGAAATGGATTTAGTTGCTATTGCATTTGTAGGTCTAAAACTTAATTCTAAGAAGAAGACTCGCAGATGGCCAAGATATAGGCTCAGCCTAGTTTGGTCACTGATGGATAGTCTTGAAATGTTCAAAGCTGTTTTTGTTAATAAATTATTTTGTATTTTATTTTGTAGTTTTTGTATAGAACCTTCTACGCAAATGTTTCACAAGGTCTAGCTTTAGTAGTTTTATCTACACCCACATTGTTAAATTACTATAACAAGTTTAACTATAAGATATCTGCCAATATACCTACATGTTACGAATTCCAAATTTGGGTTGTGGTTACATTGTCTATACTATTGACTAATTAAGGATTTCATGTTTATTGTGAAAATACAACTAGCTATTATTACTAAGTAATCAATTATTAAGGTATATTAACAGTTTTAGGCAAGGTAATTTCGTGTTCTGTCCCGGAATTTGTGTGCATATTTTCCTTACATCTTACATTCACTGAGCGTAGCTTGTCTACCATCTACCAATAATAATGATTGCGTTTAAAAGATGAAAATAATAATAATAATAAAGATGTATACATAAAATATACGGTGCGAGTTATTTTGTCGATACATAACGGGCAACACGCTCATTATAATGACGTATGTCACAACAGTAACATAATAAAATTAATATAATACAATACGTGACTTTATTATAAACAGGCCTCGGACTTTCGTTCGCACGGTAGGACTAATGGAGAACTATGGAGCCGTTATTAACATTAAAATACAATTCATACTCATACTCATACTTATTCATTTATTTCATTCCAAACTGCCTTTATGGTTAACATTCCCAAGCATTAAATGACTAAAATTATAAATAAAATATTTTTTTACAATATTTCAAACTCTCAATTTAACTCAATTCATTGTCAATATCATGCATTTTCTAGTCATAAATGGATATTCGATCAATATAGAACCCAATTTACTCCAGAATACATGGATAAATTTGCGTATTTCATGGTGGCGAAAAAACAATGCCTATACAAATCAGGTCTTTGTATATTCTTCTGACTTTGTTCTTGACTATAAAATTAAAATTGCGAATGAAATACACTTATGAGTATGAGTATCAATAGTATTTTAATGTTAATATCGGCTCCATAGCACTCCATTAGTCCTGCCGTGCGAACGAAAGTCCGAGGCCTGATTATAAACATAGCATATGGCTTAGATTATACTGGTCAATATATCAATAATGTCAATATTTTGGGGCCCCCTTCTACTTCGAGCAGAAAACACGGAAAAATATGGGTAATGGGTGATATATCTCATAGGTATAGGTAAGCTACTCGTAGAGCTGCTGACGTGACGCTGAGTCACGCGACAAGCGAAGTCGCGGCATAAGATATATGTAGACTCGAAACCTGCAAATTCGAAAATATGGTTATTCCAGTTTGATAACCACAAACATGATTTTTTAGATAGTATTCATGTATTTAAACTTTATTGCACAGAAGAAAAACTTACGTACGAAAGGCGGACTTAGCGCCATAAGGCATTCTCTACCAGAAAATAATAAGATTAATTGTTCGTAACTTGAGGCCTTATTCCTTTTAAAAAATAGTTTTTTTTCATATTATGACAAATAATATTGGTAATTTCAACCAACTTTTTAAAGTGAATAATAGTTTTCTCCGAGTTCTAGAAAGGAACATAGCTATTTCATGCTTTCATTGCGTGCAGTCGAAAACAAGTTTTCTGTATGAATTTTGTCAATTTCGAGTAGTTTTTGAAATAAAAATTATCACTGAAAAATTCATACTGTGGGTTTCAAATATATACCGATAAATCGCAATGACCCTTTTCTAAGTAGTAACATTGATAATTACCAGGGGTCGGAGTTTCTTTCGCACGGTAGGACTAATGGAGAATAATGGAGCCGTTATTAACATTAAAATACAATTCATACCCATACTCATACTCATAAGTGTATTTCATTCGCAATTTTAATTTTATAGTCAAGGACAAAGTCAGAAGAATATACAAAAACCTGATTTGTGTAGGCATTGTTTTTTTCGCCACCATAAAATACGTAAATATTTGCAACTTTATCCATGTTTTCTGGAGTAAATTGGGTTCTATATTGATCGAATATCCATTTATGACTAGAAAGTTCATGATATTGACAAAAAATTGAGTTAAATTAGGAGTTAAAAATATTGTAAAAAAAATGTTATTCATAATTTTAGTCATTTAATGCTTGGGAATGTTAACCATAATAACCACAAAGGCAGTTTGGAATGAAATAGATGATCCATTAGTCCTGCCGTGCGAAAGAAAGTCCGACCCCTGATAATTACGTTAAGAAACATGTTTGATCAATGATCATAGATAAACATGTCTAAAATAATCAGCGTGTTTGAACGGATAAAACGGAGCCTTAAATTAAGGATTAATTTTCAGTATCGCGGTTAATAACAATTTTTGGCGTTTCTAATAAAAAGTAAATTAATTTGTATTTATTTGGGATGCTCAATCTTGATTAAAATTTGTACTTTGATCTTTTATTCTAATTTGTTTAGTTTTGAAAAGTTTCATCAAAATTTCTAGGCGTTTGAGAAGTCTTGAAACCTAACTCTTATTCGAATTCAGGAGACTGGAATCTTGCGCGGTATTTAATCGTTGAAGTTAAGAAATTGGAGGGATTTAACAACATTTTGCAAGACAATGTCATTGGATAGATTACTTAAGTATTTAGTCAACCGAAAAACGCAAGAATTTGCGGAAATTTAACATTATTAGTAGTTTATGTGACTGTTATACAGTGAGAAAAGAGACTATAATTATATATGTGCAGTTTCATCTTCACATCATAGTCATACTACCTCCATGATACCATATTATTGTATTTTTATCAAAGTTAAGTTTAGGTATACATAATTTCAGCTCAATCGCTTGAAGATAGATAATTATCTGCTTCAAAATTGAGTTCCAATATTGCAACCGAAAAACATAGTTACATAGTAAGGTATATACTTACTTAACTTCATACATTGCAAGTTCTATAAAAGCTTTATATACAAGTTTTACTCATTGGCTTACAAATCTGACAGAGACATAGAAAGTTGCGCATTCCTATTATTTAGACAAAGAATAAGGGCAGATTCTTCGGAGTTCCCACGGACTGGTTGGCAAAGCTAGTTTGTACATTAAATTACTTTCCTCCCTAAGGATGGAAATGTAATTTTCATCCTTGCTAATGAGTCATAGGAAGTGGTTACTTTCTGCACGGGAAAAATGAAAAATGTTAACATTTTATGACTACAAATATTAAAAAGAGACTAAGAGCTCACGGTCTGTATAGTATTACATACTTAATTTTTAGGGTTCCGTACCCAAAGAGTAAAAATGAGACTTCGCTGTCCGTCCGTCCGTCCGTCCGTCTGTCACCAGGCTGTATCTCAAGAACGGTGATATGTAGCTAGACAGTTGAAATTTTCACAGATGATGTAACATTTCTATTGCCGCTATCACAAAAAATACTAAAAATAAAATAAAATAAATATTTACGGGGGGCTCCCATACAAAAAACTTGATATAGATTATGGTACGGAACCCTTCATGCGCAAGTCGGACTCGCACTTGCCCAACTTTTTTATTTCTGGTAGTGGCAGCGGATCGAGCAAGCGGCAAAGAGCTCTCATTCAAACCAAAACAAAAACACACAGGTAACTGTGGCTCATAGATAAGTATGTCGCAGAATGGCCGTGAGCTTCATCTAGATTTTCATTATGAGCAGAAATCGTTATAGATTTCAGGGTCCTCGAGGTAATCAAAAGTCAGTTCTTCAGTAAGTCCATATAATTACACGAATTACACTTTTATCACAATTTATAACAAATTAAGATTCACTGTCTCAGGTGAACTTATCAACACTAATTATGCACAAATGAATAACAATTAACAAAGCTAGCGGTGCGTTCACACGCGGCCGCGACCCAAAACTAATCTGTCGCCTCAGGATAACCACTGAAGGTGAAGTACCACGGCCCGCTGTCAGGCCAAAGTCGACCTTATATCGGCTATGATCCGACACGGCCATCCCTGACAGTACACCCGTCCTCGGGTGCAGCGCCTGAAACAATACAGGCAACACACAGTACACTCTTATTCACTAGAGCTTACTCCATAGTAGTGTCAAATAAGGTTACACTACCTTTTGACAGGTTTCACTATTCTAATTACAACATAATTGTCATTTATACTCGAGCCGCACCAACGGCCTACCTGAGCCGCACCAACGGCCTACCTGAGCCGCACCAACGGCCTACCTTGAGAGATTATACGTAATGGCTAGCTAGCTCTCACAGTGCTCCATTTTTGCACCAATAGTCGCACCAACGACGCACCCAGTCAAACCAACGACTTCAGTCGCACCAACGACTCCAGTCGCACCAACGACTCCAGTCGCACCAACGACTACCCTCAACCTCAAGGCGTCATCTTTATGCACCAACATAAAGACTCTAGCCGCTGCGACGGCACACTCACTATTAGCACTACTTAGTTTGTGAAATATCTGTGTTTACTGGTTCATCGTCCGAGTCAGTATCGACACTGAGCTCTGATGGAATTTGATGATCAGGCAACCGTCTAATTCGGTCATGGGGATACTTGTACGTACGTTTTGAATTAAGGGATTTTAACAAGTAACGGTCGCTATCCAGTACTTCAATGATTTTAAATGGACCTTTAAACTTAGGATCAAGCTTTGTTTGATTCCTTTCTTCATTTTGCAATAGCACATAATCGATCATTAACATTGAATTTCACAACTGATGCCTTGTTTTTGTCAAATCTAGATTTATCATAGCTAGCATTTGATAAAATATTTTGGTTTGCTTGCTCTCTAGCTTCCTCAATATTAATCTCTGCATCATCATCATCAACTGCCATCAGACTCAATGGTCTCGCTACTTTACCGATCAATAACTCTAATGGGCTGGCTTTGGACACACGATTCATGAACGAACATTTGGACAAATTCAAAGTGAATATCCCGCTTTTGTCCAAACGGCTAAAACAAGACGGAGTCGCTCTATACCCTGCTCTACATCCGACGCTATGATCAAGAGGTCATCTACATACGCAACTACAAAAGAATATGCCAAATCTCCTAAAGCCTCCATGACAGCTCGCTGGTAGACGGATGTGGCGTTTTTGAGTCCAAACGGCATCGCGAGCCACTCCCATTGTCCGTCAGGTGTAACAAATGCTGTTTTCTCAATCGAATCCGGATGAACGCGAATCTGATGGTACCCGCTTAACATATCAAGACTTGTGAACCACTTAGCACCACTAAGCCTAGCTATTTGATTCTCTATTAACGGTAAAGGGAATCTATCAGCCACAGTATTACTATTCAATTCCCTATAATCCACACACATACGATCGGACCCATCTTTTTTTTTCACTAAAAGGATCGGACTTGAAAATGGCGAACAGCTTGGACGAATGACACCTGCGCGGAGTAACTCATCAATTTTATCCTTAACTATCCTCCGCTCTTCTGTACTCAAACGATATGGGCGTCGTTGAACAGTACGTGATTGATCAATCAAACGAATTTCTAATTATCCAGTAGTCACTCGACTTTCGGAAACCTGGTTAGAAAATGATGAAGAAAATTCTTGCAAATTTTGTAACAATTGAGATCTATAACAATCAGGAATATCAGTATCAATCGCATCAAAACTAATTTTGTTCTCACGATTAGTCAAACTAGTTATGTTACCACAAAACACTTCAACTTCATCCAGAAATAGAACAACGGTGTTCGCAGTTACTGCCACTTGAAAACCCTAGCGATAAGATTTCTCGCCCGACCATAATATTCTGACTTAAACTTGTATCGGGTACGGCATGAAAAAGAACCTCTAAACAATTCCCGTTAATATAAACATTGGATAAGACTTGTGTCGTACTGTGAATCGCATGTTGACCAATCCCAACTAATTTAACTATGTTATGAAATCTTTTCCCACTAAATTTATTAGCCAAACTTTCCTTTATCAGGGAACATTCAGCGCAAGAATCAAATTAAAATGGATACGACTGACCGTTATTAATCATGTCTCCACGTGGATTAACCACACTGCATTGGTCGACTCGGTAGTTTTTCTACATAGCAGTCGCATTTGGGTTCGCCGGGGAACCCCCCGCAGCGTTGCCGTTACCGAAGCCGCTCGGTCCCGCCGACCCCGTCGCCACCGGCCGGGAACACTTGGAGGCGAAGTGGCCTGTTATTCCGCACCGATAACACGTCACATTCCGTTGCAAGTTTTTATCATTCGGTTTAATTTCGTTCATTTTTGTATGCTTAGATCGACACTCTGCCGATTTATGTCCAATCTTTCCACAATATCTCAGCATATGATACCTGCGAGAACCAGATTGACTCATTCCCTTTGAGCGCAGTACTTAGTGCTATGACAAGCGCACAGCCCTGTATAGACCGCTCTGATAGGCACAGATCTACGGTATTGCACCAAGCTCCAGGATCAGCTTCGGGAAAATCTGGATTAAAATCAGGTAGTTTTATGTCAGTAGAAGTCGCCGGAGCTTTCATAGCTTCAATCAGGTTTAATATTTGCAAACTTTGCGTTCTCATTTGCCTATCGTGCATTTGCAGCATGGTACGCCATAAGTCAGTGTTTATTACACCTTCACCACCATTACCTCGAGTAGATCCCACTTCTGATGTCGCAGAATGGCCGTGAGCTTCATCTAGATTTTCATTATGAGCAGAAATCGTTATAGATTTCAGGGTCCTCGAGGTAATCAAAAGTCAGTTCTTCAGTAAGTCCATATAATTACACGAATTACACTTTTATCACAATTTATAACAAATTAAGATTCACTGTCTCAGGTGAACTTATCAACACTAATTATGCACAAATGAATAACAATTAACAAAGCTAGCGGTGCGTTCACACGCGGCCGCGACCCAAAACTAATCTGTCGCCTCAGGATAACCACTGAAGGTGAAGTACCACGGCCCGCTGTCAGGCCAAAGTCGACCTTATATCGGCTATGATCCGACAAGTATATGCCTTAAAAGTAACAAACATATTAAATATAGCTACAAAAAATAATATACATTATAGTAGAGGATCCCGATATAGAACGACCTTCACCGAGATGTTTATTTCATGAAATGTATTTTAATATTTAATTTAATATGTCAATAAATATATTGCATATGGGTTGCCTAACAAATTTTAGTCCAGGGTATGTTTTGTTAAAAATTAAAAAAAAAGAAAAAAGAAATAACATTTCACCGGTTGTGTTATAAAGTTTATTTTAAAATAAACACATACAATATAATATTTACAATACTAAAAACTACAGATAAACATTAAAAGAAAGGATAATTATTATGTACAATTTTTTAAAACTAAATAGAAAAAATAAGAATAAAATATATACATTTTCTATAAAAAGAATAACCCATCCAGAAGGTCTGCCTGCGGCATGGTTCCCATTACGCTAGCGGCGTTACCTCTTTGGATCGCAAGAGCGATCCTCTGTGAGAGGTACGCGCCAGCTCTGGGGTCCCCTGAGACACGTACCAGCCGAGGCGACAGGGCCCTCATAAATGCCTTCATAGGGTCCTAATGTCTCTACCGCAAGCGCCGCAAATTCATAATCTTTAGACAAAGATGAGTATTTGCGGCGCTTGAGGATTTGAGCCTGGTCGGCAGCTGCGCCGGCTTGTGAACGAGTCGCCTGGATGTGGGACGCGGCGAACGTGTCGACACATGTCGCGTCCCACACCAGGACTCGCCCCAGCTTCCACGGTACCAAAGTGGCGCCATCCGGACGCTTGCCATCGTCTCTGGCCATACCCACGGGTTCCAAAATTGCAGGTACAGAGGCGGTAGCAAGCGAACGGCGGACCAAGTCATTTATGGCGCCGTGGCGGTATAGGCGACCGGCGCTTCTGGGACATGAGAGGCCGTGTCGACCCAGCTGATCCACGCCCTTGCCGCAGGAGCACGTATGTGGGATGCATATTCTTGACCCAAGCCTCAGGCAAACTGCTATTCGCAGGCAGCCTGGGTCAAGAACTGTTCCCACGTTGTGGGAGGGCAGAGCGCGGAGCCAGTGACCTGATTCAGGCGCAGACACCGCCAAGATACGAGCACGATCTGAGTCGTCAGAACTATTGTCGATCAGGGCTGTATGGGATGCCTTGAGACGAGGAGCGTCCCAGGCCCTCTGACAAGATTTGGAGGATGGAATGTCGGCTCCCGGACAAGAGTTACACCATGCATTTCTTGCCTCCGCCAGGCTAGCTAACTCTGTGTCGGAAATCTGTTGAAGATCTAAAATAATACCGACAAGAGACAACGAGCTGTAGGCGGAGGACAAGAACGCCGGAAGTGCCACTCCAGTCGACGAGCAAACGCCCAGGCCCCCAAATCTTATTGGGAGAACCGCTTGAGTCCAGGTCCTGTCATCGAAATTAACGTTTAATATTTTTGAAATTGTCGACCGAAGGGAATTGTCTATGGCTGATAAAATAGATGGAAATTTCCATATCGGGCAACTGCGGATTAAATACATAAATTTTGGTGTAAATAAGCAGAATCTGATAATAAAAAGTGCCATGTGTGGGTTAATTTCAAATAAAAGGTCTGATGTGCTATTAAAGAGGTTTAGTTTGCAATCTATGATGGGTTTTACTGCTTCATCAAAAATTGGAGAGCCTAAAAGTGTGAGGGATGAATTTGATAGGACCGAAATGTTTGGTAAGACTGCGTTAAAATTTGTAATAATTTCAATTCTTTTTTCCAATGAAAGATGATTAGGAAGGTAAATTTCACATTTTGTTGAATTTAGGCAAAGTCCAATGTGAGAAAATTTTTCCACTATTATTTGTAAATCCTGTAAAACGGTGGTGGCGTCTCCACCTAGGGAACCGTCGTCCAGGTACCACATATTAAATTTGGAATTTAGATTTGAGATCACCGAATGAATAGCCAAACTAAATAAAGCAGGTCCAAGCGGGTCTCCCTGCTGGCATCCCACACTTGATGGGATAGTGTTGTCACCAAAAAGTAATTTAGTGGGTGCCCCATAGCATTGCCAGAGATACTTATAAAGCTCTGGCAATTCTTTTCTGGCTTCGACTAAGAGGGCACCGCGATCGACCGAATTAAATGCATTTTTTACATCAATTTTTAAAAATACCTCGTAGTCCGGACGACTCAAAAAGGAACGTGCAGAGTGTACCGCTGCCTCGCAGCCGCCTTTTACCCCGACACCCAGTTGTCGCGGCTTGAATATTTTAGCCAGCCTCTGGTGAAACTTTCGGCAACACAGCTTAGATGTTAAGCGCCTGAGGGTACTCCCGACGGCAATCGGGCGAATACCGCCGTCCTTTTTGGCGAGGGCTACTAAATTTGCACCATAAAGGACGGGGACTATCTCCGAGTTGACGCGGCCGGACAGCATGAGGTTCACCAGGGCGGTTATCTCCTTAAGAAGAGCCGTTCCAGCATCTCCAGAAGTCACAGTTGTCAGGTCCTTCAAGTGCTGAGGTGACAGCGCGTCTAGACCACCAGCTGACCCATTCGGGAATGAGAAGATAGCCTCTTGTACTGCCTCCTCGGTTATGGTGATGGTGTCATCATCTGGAGAAGGGGGATCTGGCAGCTGTATAGAAGCGGGGGGGGCTGGGTGCTTGTCCCTAAGCGCGGCAAATGTTTCGGCGGAGTGTGTCGCCAATCCGTCGCTGGAGAAAAGTAGCCGGGCAGCTCCACTCACATTACCCTCCGATATTTTACTTTCTATGGTTTTAATTTTATAATATTGTTGAGAGTTAGGTCGATTTCTTTTAACGTTTTGGGGGTTAATATATGGTTAAAAAATTAAACATTTCACCGGTTTGATTATTAGATAAATTCATAATAAAATAATCTTAATTTTATTTAATTTCAATTCAATAATCAGACCGTTGCAAAATGCTAGTAGGTATAGATTTACCTGTTTATACCTGGCTACCCGATAGTTGTGACGGGAAAAGAATAGGCAACCTAACGTTTGCATATTCTATGGGCTTCATACTTTCGATTGGTATAGAATTTATCTAATATTAATCAAACCGGTGAAATGTTTAATTTTTTTTTTTTTATTATTAATTAAACATACCCTGGACTAAAATTGGTTAGGCAACTCATATGCAATATATTTATTGACATATTAAATTAAATATAAAATACATTTCACCAAATAAACATCTAGGTGAAGGTCGTTCTATATCGGGATCTTATACTATTATATTAACACGTTAGATCCTAGACGTTTGACGCAACTTCTGGGTGTTAAAAACACAACAAACATCTTTTGGCTAGAATTGACAGGTTGCCACGTTCACCACAAATGAAACAAACTCCATCTGTTCGACCCTCAGGATGATGTTGGTCTTTACTCGCAAATACTCAACGATTTCTCTGCTTTCGTCGAGTAATACAGCCCGGACACGTATAACAGTGTCTTTGGGGCCATTGCAGTAGGTGTCAGTCAACGCGGTTCCACGCTAGTTGCGTCAAGCCGGTTTCTTCTTTTTCTCCACCAAAATAAATGCATCACTGTCGCAACGTTTTGGTTTAGGTTCGGCTCTGGGCAGCGCGCACTCAGGACACTCGCATCGATTGCATTTTTCGCTGCACGCCAATCTAGAGTCTAAAGTGGACTTACACTTCTATCGAACGCTGCTCCAGGCGGGCAACGTCTCGCTTTCATGTTCCCCCTTCATTAATAAAAACATATTTCGTTTGTTGCAGTTCTATCACAGACAATAATCCTGCTCGGTCTATGGACATCAGTGTCGCCGGGTCTTTATCGACGGAATGACACGGACTGGAACACTAACAGGCCGTGCTCGCTGATCGAGTACACGACGCGCGCCACGTGCGAGCAGATCCAGGACCAGCTGCGGTGCAGGGGCGGCGTCTCTAACCACCGGATGAAGGGGATACAGTGAGTGAGATAGTAGCATAGTGTCACGGGTCTGCATCTCGGGGACGACACGGGCTGGAATACGTGCCATTCGTGCTCGCTGATCGAGTACACGACGCGCTCCGCGTGCGAGCAGACTTAGCACCAGCTGTGGTGCAGGGGCAGCCTCTCTAACCACCGGATGAAGGGGATACAGTGAGTGAGATAGTAGCATAGTGTCACGGGTCTGCATCTCGGGGACGACACGGGCTGGAATACGTGCCATCCGTGCTCGCTGATCGAGTACACGACGCGCTCCGCGTGCGAGCAGACTTAGCACCAGCTGTGGTGCAGGGGCAGCTTCTCTAACCACCAGATGAAGGGGATACAGTGAGTGAGATAGTAGCATAGTGTCACTGGGCCTGCGTTTCGGGAACGATACGGACTAGGCTAGACGGAGAGACAGAGTGAGTGATGATAAACCCAACTCTTAAACAAAAAAGAACATGGATGTCAACAACAACACACAACAACACATAACAGTTCTGTAAATCACATCCATTTTGTTTTTTTAGACGCCGGATATCACTTATGTTGTAAAAGTCCGTATCGGAGACGTCTTCCGGGTGGACTGGACGTGTGTTTTTAAAATAGTATATACTTAGTTGCATAATTAATTATTTTAAATATTGAGATTAAGATGTAACGGGACTACATTTTTTTTAATGAATTTAGGTTGCATATATATTTTAAAAATGGTGATCACTGTTATTTTAATCTTTATCAGATAGTATTGTTTTGTCAACAGATACACCATCACATCGTTAATACTGTCGGAGTGGCCGGGCGACTGCCTCAACATCGGGCGTCTGCAACAACACTTCCCAGCACTGCAGGCGCTGCACCTCCTGAATTGCACGCGTCTCTACACGTTCAAGGGGCATTTCGATGCGAATAGCAGAATAGAGGTGAGTTCTATGAATGAATGAATGAATGAATCCCATCAAAAACATTTCATGTAAAATTGGCGGCCAAGACTCACATGCTCATAACTCTTTCGCTGTAAAAAAGTTATCAGATCCCAGGAAAAGCCAAGCCCCTAAGCCCTGACTTTACTAACCCTACCACATTGGTTTAAAAAGTATGCCATCAACTGGCTTCAAGCCCCTAAGCCCGGAGTTTACTAACCATACACCTTGGTTTCAAAAGTATGGCTTGGCCGTTTCATATAGAGTAATAAAATATCAATAAAACCTAAAGTATAAAAGCTAGATCAATTAAATTTTGTGAATTTCATATATTCCCTAACTGCATCTTAACCTGTGAATTTGGGCGCTCTGGTGTTAACTGGGTCGAAGGGTTTGAATATGAGACAAAACAGTTCGAGAAAAGGCAGGTAGTGCCCCGCTTCTATTTTGTTCAACAAATGAATAAATAAATGAATGAATTATTGAATTAATTAATTAATGAATTACTGAATAAATGAATGCACGATTTATTGCGTACTAGCTGTGCCCCGCGGTGTTACCCGCTCATCCCACGGGAACACTAAATTTATTCGGGAGGAAAAGTATCCTATGTCCTTTCCCGGGTCTCAAACTATCTCCATACCAAATCATCTAAGTCGGTTCAGCGGTTTAAGCGTGAATAGGTAACAGACAGACAGACAGACAGACAGACAGACACAATTTCGCATTTATAATATTATAGTATAGAATATAGTATATATAGTATAATAGTATATAGTATATAGTATATAGTATATAGTATATAGTATATAGTATGGATGAATATAGGTTAGGTTAGGTTAGGTTAGGTTAGGCAAATGCAGATCTCATCGCATAAAATACGTAGGTCATTATTCTAACAATATTGTATATAATCATAAAATCATTCACAGCTGCATATAAAAAAATACTTTAAATCAATCCTCCACTCTTATCTTATTGACATTGTGTAAAACAAAATATATCTATTCTATTATATGTATGAGTGTGGTAATAAATATCTATTCTATTTTTATTCTATTCTACTCTATTTCTATATAATTCCACCAAACTTTCAAATCCCACCGCCAACGATATTACTTAACTTTCCTCTGAGATATCGCACAAAGTTATTATTAGTCTTTCTACTCTACTACCAGTAATTTTCCAGTGATCAGATTATTTTAAAGAAAAAATGTTGATTTTTTGGGGGTAATTTTCACTAAGTATCTTACGAAGAGTTTGTCTGTCTATCGAGCGAAGCGTCTCTGTTACAGCTTCGCAAAAAGTCTTTCGTATGTTTAGATGTTCGGATGTCTGAATTTTCGGCAGCTCTCGCCTGCAGGCCGTATTTCTTAACACATTCTCGTGTTCAGACACATAATTTACCAATAAAAATAAAAAAAAAAACAAACAATATCTCGTGCGGAAAACCGTCGTCTCGTTAGTCTGTGATACGCGACTGCAAGAAAGTGTCTACGCCGCGCGACAAAAGTCGCAAAGCATAGTTGTTATGTTGGATGGGCAGGTGCGACTAGGCTTCTCATACGATGAATATATTTGAATGACCTCGCTACTAATATGCGTATTTAACGGTCAAGATTATGTATTTCCATAACGTTCATTGTAAAATATGAGAAATTTATGAGTTTTTGTATAGACTAGACGAATTTAATAGTACAAGTTCAGATGACTTCTCTTTGGATTTTAAAGAATGCTATGAATACTCTATGCGTACGCTGTAGCTTTTATCTAGCCCCACGTGAGGACATGAGCGAGCACATTTTGTAACCAGGCAAATGGCCATGGATAAACTATGGGTTTAAAACTATAAATAAATAAACATTAACAAATCGATCAAGGCCCAAATTAAGCAATGTTTGTACTAAGGTTATTGGTTACTAGACGAAGGTATATAGGAACATCCCATGATCTAGGATTAAATAATAAATAAATATCAGACAACCTCACACAAATCGATCTAGTCCCAAATTAAGCTCAAGAAGGCTTGTGTTATGGGTACCCGACGACGATATACAGACTTATATAGATAAATATACATAATAAATATAGGTTGTTCTATGTATACTTAAATACATAGAACAACCATGACCCAAATATTCGAGTTCATCACACAAATGGTTCACTACATCATTGCAGAATTATTATCAGCCGAATGATTTATTTCGCAGAAGTGTCATTTCGTAGAAAGCATTGTTCTCTGAAATCGTCTATTTGGGATTGTTATAATTATAAAACAAACCTAACCTAATCTGACCTAACCTAGTGCAGTGTATTATTATATTTGAGGGACAATTCTAAGGCGTCTAATCTACATTTCAATCCCAATTTGCATTGTAAACGTCTTGGGTAGGACCCGGACGTAAGAAAATAATTTACGTTAAGCAATAATAGTAAATTACTGCAGAGGCCGGGAAAAGTCAGTTCGTAGTGAGTATGATTTTTCTCTCGGCTACGCCTCGTCCTTCAATTACCTACTACGAATCCAATCTAGAATAAGGTGTATACTCAATCGTGTCGTATTATTTCCCGGCCATGGCCAATAATGTTTTTAGGGTTCCGTACCCAAAGGGTAAAAACGGGACCCTACTACTGAGACTTAGCTGTCCGTCCGTCCGTCTGTCACCAGGCTGTATCTCAAGAACGTTGATAGCTAGACAGTTGACATTTTCACAGATGATGTATTTCTATTGCCGCTATAACAACAAATACTAAAAATAAAATAAAATAAATATTTAAGGGGGGCTCCCATACAACAAACTTGTTACAGATTATGGTACGGAACCCTTCATGCGCGAGTCGGACTCGCACTTGCCCAATTTTTTATTTGATTTATTAACGTATATGTAACGAAGAATTTCTCGGTCTATTTTTACTACATTAATGAGATCATTTCCGAGGAAGTTGGAGAAAAGTTATAATAAATAATGATGTACTTTAATAACGAATAAGTACGTATATAAAATAACGAATACATTGTGTTATTATAAGTTAGACAATAAAGCCCAGATCAAAAGCAAAGCGAGCTAAGATAAAGTTCAAATATACCTATACAGCAGGCGATATATTCAGTTCTTTAAATAATATTGTTATTTTTCTTAGATAAGTACTATAATATTCATGAATTAATTGAGTTTATAGTTAAGATATGTTTGGTATTACATAAAGGGCGGGGACGGGGAGGCACTTACGGAATACTCATTTATTAACAAAATGTCAGCATTTTACAAGCCAATAATAATCGAGGTAAAGTCCAACAGGGTGTTTTTCAACCCACGCCATATTGCAGATTGAGAGGAAACAGGACTATATATTCCGCAAATTTCAAGTCTTTTTGCATAATAAAGCCAAAAGTATCCACAGTGTTGAAAGTTAAGTTTCTGTTCAATAGGATTCAGTATTTATTTCGCAAGAAGAACGAAGGATTGAGCAGCGTTCTGCAGGTAAACAATGTTTTAATGAAACCTTTAACAAATCGTTACTGACACAAATATATGACGTAGGTACACACATTATTGCCATATGAAAGCTGTTTGTAGCGTCACTATCCCTGGCCAGGACCGACACTTGCTAGGCTATAGTCCAAGCCACTCGTTATAATATTTTTTGCAATGGCTGAAACGATAAAAAACTTCAACCAAGCTAAAATCTATCGAAACTCATGAAATCGGCAGAACCGATTTTTTAGTATAGGTATTCTCACAATTCATCTGTCAAACAATAATATAATGACCCGTTTTACATGCTTAAGGGTTCCCAAATTTATACATACACACGTCATATTTACTAATATGAGTAGCAACACTTTTGTGATAAAATGTGTGGCGAGGACGTGGAGAAACGAAAGGTAAACATGTCTAAAATGATACATAAAATGTTTGTGACAAATTCTTGTACGCAAACTCGAGCTGAAGACCCTCTTTATTTGTCGGGTGTTAAATCAGTATGGTATAAAGCAGTATGGGCTTACAAATTTAATTTCTGTTTCAAGTTAGGTGTTATAAACTTGTAAACTCAACTTTCCGTATCGAGGCCACGACTCCAGGATCGTGGATAAAGTTGAGAAGTAGTCGATTCTGGCGGTTAAATAACACTGTGGTTAATATTTCCAAGCTCTCACCAGTACAGGTATCTTTGTCGAATTAAGCGATGTGCTATACACGACGATTTTTAATTGGTGATCAGGTACCAACTTTTCTAACTCAGTAATTGATGGCGGTCACGTTGAAGTCGTAATTACATAAAAACAAACTTGATTTTTTCTATGATAATTTATATGTTGAAACCAATTTTGTCTTAAATTTCTTATTACCCTATTACTAATCTGCATCTGTGAGTTTACAACCTCTTTAATAATTTAATGGCAATGACAATTTATGAGTAATAACTTGTCCTTACATAAAGTCGTAGAAAAATTCGTAAAATTTAAACCGATGACACTTGACGTAGGTATCGCACTTCAATGTAGGATGACCATGTATCTAGTGGGTATTAGTTTTAATTATATTTTAACTTTTAATTAATTAAACAGTGAGGTAATATTAACTACAAATAACGATAACGATTACATTAACTACAAATACGCAGTGTGATATTTTTAAACCCGGACAAAAGGGGGTGCTACATGTATGTCTGTGGTATTGTAGCTCCCAAACGAATGGTCCGATTAGAATGCGTTTTTTTTTATTCAAAAGTCTTATCCGTCGAGATGGTTCATAGCTATTTCCAGGATATTTTTGCTTTGATTAAAACAAGTGACAGGATCTCAGGCAATACTGAAGGTAAAAAAATCCTAACTTTGTGATTTGATTATGTTCAGGTCATAACTAACTTATGACATAGATAAGAAAAATATAAACTGACATATTATTATGTACAATAAATAAAAAACTTATGCTTGATTAAAACTATATTATAAAAATAACAAGGTTCAAAAACACCGCTCCCTGTTCAGGTTAGAAGCAGTTTTATGCCACATCGGCTGCCCTATATCAAAACCTAGTAAGGGACAAATTTTTGGATTTTTGTTTTTTAACTTATTTGTACCAACCTAGTAAGTCCTCAGCTGGTGACAGAGACACCAGCTCAAAAATCGTTATAATAACCAGAGTTTTCAATGCGTCGAAACCTAGTAAGTAACATGTCTAGTAACTGTTTACCGTTGTCAAACCCAGTAAGTCACATATCCCATATCAAAACATAGTAAGGGCGTGAGACATACTAGGTTTTGGGCTGGTCAAAGGGACTTACTAGGTTTCTGATCTGGGAATCAATGCGCCGACAGGGGCGCGCGGGGCACCTAGTATCACTGTGTTCGGTCAGTCCACGGCAAGGCGCCGGCGCAGCCACATCGCGTGCTGTTTAAATTAACTGTCGGCTGGATGGTTCTGAAGTATTGCGTGCAATTATGAAGCGCCATTTACAATTTCATAGATCGAAGCATTTGTTAGAGGCAGCTATTAATAATAATAAGAGTCAAATCTCCAAATATGTCGGGTAAATGTATTTCAATACCAACTTTAATTTCCAACACTTTTATTTATTATTTTTTGTTACGTAGGAACCCCTACATCATCCCTTTAATACATAATTATAAAACTTCGCTACTACAAACATATGCGAAGAGTGTCTGTGTCTTCGCTATTAACATATACTCGTAATACTTACTTAAGTACAACTAGATCATTGTTGTGTTTACAGAGTTAATGTTCAGAATTAGTGAGTTATCAACGTTTTTTGCACACATTCAAGAAGACACAGAAAGATTTCCAACAGGGTGAGTTGTTTAATAAAATAAATGGGCTTGTAAAGAACTTATATTTTTCTTTTTTCTTATTAAATACCTACATAGTAACAAACACGTGTATATAAAATAAAGGTTTCAGTGTTTTAGCTGGTTAAGAATACGAGTAACAAGCATGATAATTTATAATAACTATACCTACCCAATCATGTAATACATTATTTTACTTGCATATATAACATTGAAAATGTTCATACGTACATTCGGATAAGTTCAATCGGAATTTCAGCTGGAGTTTAATGGTTGATTTGTTGTGTATTCCTAACACTTGTATACTAGGTTTACATTTGAATAAAACATTTTAAACGGATTATATCGCGCATATTAATTATTTGAGCCTCCCTGACGTTTCGGTACCTTTACAGATACCGTTGTCAAATGTTGACTGAGAATAACACAATTTTTCTCTGTCAAAGTTACATTTGTGCAAACTACCCATTTTATAAATATTAATTTAAAATAAAGGTATTCCATACCTACATGCCAGATGGGCCTAATGTGCAAAGACAGTTAGGTACCTACACATGTGCCAAAAGGGCATTTACTATGTTATTTAAATGGTTTTGTTTTAAATATCTTGGATGTCGACGACAGGAATACCAGTTAAAACCTAGTAAGGGCTCCCTTACTAGGTATTGAAGCTGGTTTAATGTAAGAAACTAACACGGGTAAATACATTTTCAAAGTTAGTAAGGGGTATAAAACGTGCATATATAGTATATATTATAAAATGAAGTTATTGATACATACTATTGTTAGTACTCTACTTATTCATGTACTTTTTATTATTATCAACTAAGAGTTCTTTTGAGGCTGCCACGTTTTATGTTTTTAGGCTCTCCTGTAAAATTTGGTCTGGAGCCCTTACTAGGTTTTGATATAGGGCAGCCGACATATCAAATGATACTCGGGTCGAGTTGACAGTGAATAATCATAATTTCCTAACATCCTGGAAATTTCGTTTTTGGAAAAAAATATCTTCAAATAGGTTCAAGTGTCAAGTGTCTCCGTAAAAATAATATTTTTGACACTTTGTTACTTAAGTTTATAATCTTAAGTTTTAAGTAAAAAAAAAGTTTGAACCGTTATCTTTCGTTTGTCAAGTAAAATGAAATGGATCAAGATAAAAAATATAAAGGTCAAGGACTTCGAAGAGGCTAAACTTCAGAATTTTAAAATAACTTGGAAGACGTAGGAAGGTGAATGTTATCTTTATTGATGTCAAAGTAAATTTATACTTTATTGCAGAAGGGCATGGTGAGTGGGCGACAAAGGTCTACATGTACACAAAGTCGCTTCCTTCTGTCTGTCTCTATGTATGCTTGCGGATTTTGATGCGGTTTTTTTTAAATACATTAGAGTAATGCAAGAGGAGGTTTATATTGTGTAATACATGCATAGTATATTTAGTATCAGCATTGCACCCATGCGAAGCCGGGGCGGGTCACTAGTTACATTATATAACACTAGTTCCAGTGAATAATATCAAAGTTTCTAACAAACACGCAACAGCTAAGTGGTTAACGAGAGGGTGTAAAAGATGCTGTTAAACAAAAAGAAAACTGTACTACGAATATCATAACACAAAAAAGAATAGAAGAGAAAAGAGAAATTCATACCAAAGGTATTCAAAATTACTGAACAAATGCTTGCTAAGAAGTCAAAAAATTAATAACAATAATAAAATATATAGGTCAAGAAATAAATGTGGTCAATCATTAATAAAAATATAGGCACCCAAATCGCAAACGCTCAAGTATCCAAGCTTTTAATTAATAATACATGTATTCGCGATCCTCACAAAATAAGTAATCAATTTAATTTGTTTTTCAAAAAGATTACTGAGACAGCATCATCTACTCATATCTCAAATAACCATAAAGTAAATACCGGTAAAAATATTTCTCAAAGTCTATTTTTGACCCCTGTAGACGAAAATGAAATAATCACGACCATAATGCAGACCATACCATACCATATGACCATAATTTTCTTATTTGCTAAAAGGTTAACTGGAAGAGATCCCTTATAGGGATAAGTTCGCCTTTGTACATGTTTTATTTTTATCTTTTGTAGTTTTGTGAATTGTTTTTGTGTACAATAAAGTGATTACATACATACAATGCAGTTAAAAAACACCAATGCTACAGGGTACGATGAAATAAATACTAACTTACTAAAATTATGTGCCCCTTACCTAGCATATCCACTTTGTCGCATAATAAACTCATCATTTGAACAAGGAAAATTTCCGGATAGATTAAAGTACTCAATTGTCAAGCCGTTGTATAAAAAAGGGTCAAAAGAAGATATGAATAATTATCGACCGGTCACTCTTATTCCAGTGATATCGAAAATATTAGAAAAAATTATGTACAAAAGAATCGAAGTATTTATTACCACACACAACATACTTAGCCCTAATCAACCTGGGTTTAAAAAACAATATTCCACTTCCATGGCTTGTTACACTTTAATACAACATGTGCGGTCACGTGTGTTTGAATAATAAAATGTACGTTGCTGTTCTATTCTTAGACTTAACAAAAGCCTTTGACTTTGTAAAACATGATTACCTAATAAAAAAACTACAAACCTATGGAGTCAGAGGCACATGTCTAGATTGGTTGCAGAGTTATCTGAAAGATCGTTACCAACGTGTAGAAATAGAATTTATCGAAAAAATAGGAAAAGTAAAGCATGCTCTGACTATTTACAAAATGGTTGTGGTGTCCCCCAAGGTAGCATTTTAGGTCCACTACTATTTCTACTTTATATAAATGAACTTCCACATATAACTAGACATAAATCAATATTATTTGCTGACGACACCACAGTAGTGATAAGTGCTTTAAATAAACAAACACTGGAGCAAGACATTAATAACACACTAACAAATATTATAAAATGGTTAAAAATAAATAATTTGACATTAAATTTAACGAAAACAAAGATTGTACAGTTTTATAGCTATAATTCAGTTCCTCTAAATCTTAACATATCCTATGAAGGTCAAAATGTAGATGTTGTCAAATGTATTAAGTTTCTAGGTATGTTGCTAGATCAAAACTTCAATTGGAAAGAACACGTTGAAAATGTCGTATCTAAAATTGATAGATTCATATTTGCGTTACTAAATATTAGAAATAAACAAGCTGCTGTAACAGTATATTATGGATATATTGCGTCGGTACTACGGTACGGACTTATCATGTGGGGAAACTCCGTTCACGTAGAAAAGGCGTTCAGGGCCCAAAAAAAAAGTGTGCGTGCAATATTCGGAATAAATAACAGAGAATCCTGCAAACCTTATTTTAAAGAGCACAAAATTATGCCTCTTCCATGTATGTACATTAAAGAACAATGTATATTTGTGAAAATGAATCCACAGTTATTTAATAATGTTAAGTCAATAAGAAGACAGCACACCATTGCATTACCCAAAGCATCTATAGGAAAAATGTGGCCTATCAGGCTAACATGCCCAAGTTCTGTAGGGAACTCGATAGTAATAAATTTAAGAAATGGATAAATGAATGGCTAATAGAGAAAAGTTTTTACTCAGTCACGGAATACTTAAATTATGTATCTGATTAACTATTTTAATTAAAATATCTCTTATTATTGAGTGTCAAATGTACGTGCAAACTGTAAATACAGTAGAACATGTTATGTACTGGAACCAAAGTTGTAATACTATTTAAGACCACATATGTATTTATGTAAAAACTCATGTTCAGCACCAAATAAATTTCATTTCATTTAATTTCAAGGTACCGAAAACTTCGTCCGCGTATAACTTTTTCCATTACTGTAGTCGGGTAAAAAGTATCCTATAACCATCCAACTACCCATGTACCAAAATTGGTTGAAATCCGTCCTACCGTTTCTGCGGCATGAGAGGACAAATATTTTTTTACTAACAGACAAGATACATTAAAAGTATAAAGCGTCATTATCATTTTTTTTATTATTTATTTATTAAAGTATACAATTTAAGTATATTATACAGTTCTATGCAAAACTGTTTGTACAGTCTGCGGGTGCGAGTCTCTATGTACAATAAAATAATCAAAACAAAGGTATAGCTAAACACTTGAGTGACACTAAAACTAACTTGCCAAAGTTAACTGCATTAAAATAAATAGTAACTCCACCGTGACTGTAAAAAAATGTAATGGATTAAATACTCATGAGGTAGCCCAATTAGTCTACACAAACAAATATGCAGACTTTGCTTTGTCAAACTCTAGCACAGTGTAGGACGCAGCCTAAATCAACTGAGATTAGGTGAGGGTTTATCCCTGTAACTCCTTGCATAGTTTTACTTCCATTAAGTATTTTTAGGCTGGCAGTCCACTGAAGCGGGGCGCAGAACATGAACCAATCAGGCTGCGACTTTGTAAAGCCCAAAATTAAGTGAATTGAAATCTGAGGAATGTGATTGGTTCATTTCACACAGCTCCACTTCTCTCTGCTGCAGTAGACAGGCAGCTTTTGGGACCAAGTGTTCATATATTCGTGGGGTCAGAAGCGGCAGAGGCCTTCTGAACATCAGATGGGTTCATCTTTAGTGGGCGGTACAGTGGGCACAATCACGCACGCAAGTCCAGTTACGAAATTAGAGGGAAGTGAAACAAGCTCAGTAAAGTCACAATAGTCCTACGAGCATAAACAATTGACAGTAATGTCACAAATAGTGGCAGTAGTACAAACGAAGTCACTAAATCACTAACGTAACAGGATAAGGCTGTAATCGCTACACTAAATAATTGTAAATTAACTCAGAGAACAAACTAAATGAGGCGGAAACGAATCTATGGGTCAACTCAAGAGGCACGGTCGGTATGGTACACGTCCCGTCTCAACCATAGATCGGAACGGAATCATCCATCGTCCGGCACCCAAGCCAGAACTTGAACAAAACAACGTTATCAAATTTCATTTCTTAGACCCCACGGCTACATTCGGCAGTGTTCACATTAACGTCATAAACTGCCCCGCTTCTATGAACAAAGACTTCCTTTGTATTGCGTCAAATATCACCTAAAGCTCAATGCCGCTAACATAAACATTGAACTAGGAATGCGCGTCGCCCTTCGCGGGTCTCGATAGCAGCGTACTAAAGACGACATCTTTACAAAAATACATTCTTGTCCACAGATAATAGAGATGCACGGCCTAACGTCACTATGGGAGGTGCCGCCCGAGGTCCTAGCCCAGATGCCAGCCCTGAAAAAGTTGGATTTGCGGAGAAACGTGCTGCGTCATATGAAGGCCCGGCTTTTGAAAGGGCCTCCGTTGTTGGAACACGTTTATTTGAGTGGTAAGTATATTTTATATACTTATTATTCTTGACTCTGTGTCTTTCTCTTCCATGCCCCGAGTCAGGTTGACCCGATTCGACCTATCTCTGACGCAGCCACCCACTCCTTGGCGCGGAGGCATTCTCATTAATGGGTATATACTTACTCTCGTTAATGAGGTCTTGCTATGGCTGTTCCAGGGTCAATTATTTATATTGCTCATTGCCGTTGGTATGTCCCCAGGGTCACTGTTTAAACCTAAGGTTTACGTTGATTGTATATATCAATAACTTTGCGAATGCAACAGTTACAATCCCATTCTTATGTAGACCTTCTCCTAACATAACGAGTATATATCAGTTTATTCACTACTGTGTTTAATCACTACTGGGGCAGAATAACAAAATTATGGTGATACATTCTCCTGTTCAAGTAATGTATAAAAAACCATACCGGAGCAAAAACTAGGCACTGTATTTTATTAGTTTTCTTCTTATTTTCCTTTTCACAGCACCTTATTTTGATACCTTGGTGCTTTGGTGCCTAGTGCAAAAATATTAATTTGTGGTGCTGGAATGTCATACTTACGAGTATTTATAACTTTTATCAGACTTATAATTATAAAGGCTAAAGTTTGTGTGTTTGACACTTCTTCACGCTCAAATGGCTGGACCAATTTCGTTAAATTTTGGTTTGAAGTAGTGACCGACCGAAGTTTCGGTTTCGGTTTCGGTTTCGGCCAGTTTCGGCCTAAAATTCATGTTTCGGCCAAAGGTTCGGTTTCGGCCAAAAAACGGCCGAACGTTTCGGCCGCGCCGAAACCATGAAACTTACAGCATCATACTGTCGGGTCGCGTTCGGCTAACGTCGGGTGCGCTCGGCAGTCGGCATGGCTGGCAATATGGCGTCGCTCGCCTGATTCTGCCGGCCATTGAATCACTTTGCTTAGTGAGGTGACGTTTGTGTTTGTTCCCCGAATAATGTTAAGTTACTGACCGAGCGAGCAAAGCATTTCCGTTTCAGCGTGGCCCAAAACTCTTTCGTACATCCGGGCATGTTTGGATGTCCATGCGCTTACCGGCTGTTGCCTTGCCTTAATGTCGCATTTCTCAACCGATTCTCATGAAATTTTGTGAGTGTGTGTGTGTGAAATATGTTCGATAAGTATTATAGTATTTTTTCGTCGATTCAGTTTTTCAAAATTTTCAAAATCGCGAGATTTGTGGTAAAAAAATTATATTTACATTAAATTTACTTAATTTTGTTTTTGTTATGAATTTATCAACTCATACTGAATTTTTAACTCAAACTTTCTCAATGTACAAACAAACAAATTGACGGCGATATTGGTTATTTAGGATAAAAGTTAGGAGGTTAACTTATCTTATAAAACGACTTCAGGATTCATCATTGTTGTGTGTATGTAATAAAATGAGTAGGTACCTACGTTTGAATTAGCGTTACGAGCCTTATATAAAACCAATCAATTATTTTGTTGCTAGGTTTTTAAACTTGTTTCATTTTATACCATCTACAATTAACAGACCACAACCTCAGTACAGTATTACAGCTGTTAATGCTTTTCATTTTTTTAGTAATTTAATTTAGACCCAATGTCAATGTTAAAATATCAATTCAACAAAAGTGAAATGTAAGTTCGTTGTGTAATTGCTGAAAATTGTTGATTTTTTTACTTTGTCTACCCCGACCTCACTCTATATACATCTGCACTTTTTAAAATCGACAAAAATAATCTAAGTTATCAAACCTATATATAATACTTATCAAACCTACTCACAAAATTTCATGAGCATCGATTAAGAAATACGGACTCCAAGCGAGAACAAAAAAGCATCCAATCGTCGGTAGGCATATGAAAGAATTGTGGACCAAACTGAAACACTTAGCTCTATCGGTCAACGAAATTTTTCATTGTATTCATTATTAGATCTAAAAAGAACGGCCCGCTTACATTATATACCACGTTTATAAAAGGTTCGGTTTCGGTTTCGGTTTCGGCCGAAACTGTAATCAGAACCGAACCTTCGGTTTCGGTTTCGGTTTCGGCAGAAAAACGTGTTTCGGTCGGACACTAGTTTGAAGGTAGCTGACACCCTGGATTAACACATCTTAGGCTACTTTATATCCCGAAAAATTTAGTGTCCGTGAGATGAGCGGGTAACACCGCGCGGCGCAGCTAATAAGAAATAAATTAAGGAAGTTTTATTTATTTTCTGTTAATTAAAACGTCTAGCTAAAGCCATTGAAGTGATTTCTCAGTAAGCCCTTCTATCTTAGACGATATTTTAATATAAGTAGGTATCCGCCACGTGCCCCAACCATTAGTTCTTTGAAGTCCGGTTAACGATAAAGTCTGAGTAACAATGTTAATCACTCTGCTCTGATAATCAATTTCTTAAGGGATTTCTGAATGTTCAGTCATCTCTACCTCTTTCCAACGTACCATGCTAGCATATACGATGTTGATAGCTCCGCCTTCTGAATCTGTTCGGACTTCGGAGCATTCGGCGCGTTCGCAGCCAGACTCTTTGTAACTTATTGGTAATCACAGAATTTTGGTGTAATCATTGCCCGTTGAATGAACTAATGATTTGAAAATATATATGAAAGAGATTTCATTCACCAAGTCAAGTAATTAGTTTCCATTTAGAAAACTGAGAAAATAGATTAAAACATAAAATATTTTGGTACTTGGCAGTGACGTGGTGGCGACCGAAAATATCGATTCTTTGATTTGAATTTTTTGCTCTTGAAGACAAACTAGGTCATATCCGCTCCAAGTTTTCCCACGAATAGTTGCAGCGCCACACCTCTGATACTTAGGCACTAACTAGGTAACTTGGACGAAGCGTAGCCTGACTTAAGTTCTCTAGAACTTTGACGTATAGGTCAAAGCAGGATTTGAAGGAGTAAATATTGAGAGGAAGTCGAAGCGATCTTACCAAGATATTAATTATATCAGTAGTACTTTGGTAATCATTACCGTTAATATACAGTGTTGAAAAAATTATGACCCCAGCTGGAGTGAAACTGCCTTAAATCCTAAAGTTAGCTCATTTTACTTTAAGGAAAGGTACTTTTAATTTTTAATAGCACATTATATACCTAGGGCGTTGAATTGGTGAATCTCCTAGATCGCTGGTGTTTGTGATACATATGGGATCTGGGGCTTTACGAATTACCGCCTGTGGTTTGTCTAAAGATTTACGTCTTGCCTTGTCCAGGAAGTGGCACATTCATGTATTTCTCAGCAACTGCACGTTTGGCATAACTGTGACACGCGACTCTTTGTCGCGCGACAAATTCTACCTGATACTTTCTTGTCAATACTGTGCGAGCAAGACTGGTGACGCTAAGTCACGCGACACGCGAAGTCGCGTCAGGAGTGAGGATATGCTAGCCCCGCTGGTCGGAGGAAGCGTTGGACAGGGACCTGTGGAAATAAAAGGGAGCCTTTGCCCAGCAGTGGGGCACTCCTATAAGCTGGCTAGATTAAAAAAATTGGGCAAGTCCGACTCGCGCATGAAGGGTTCCGTACCATAATCTATAACAAGTTTGTTGTATGGGAGCCCCCCTTAAATATTTAAATTTTATTTTATGTTTAGTATTTGTTGTTATAAAGGGCAATAGAAATACATCATCTGTGAAAATTTCAACTGTCTAGCTATCGCCGTTCTTGAGATACAGCCTGGTGATAGACGGACGGACGGACGGACGGACGGACGGACGGACGGACAGCGAAGTCTCAGTAATAGGGTCCCGTTTTTACCCCTTGGGTACGGAACCCTAGAAAAACATTGGCCACTGGCGACCTTTATATTGTGGTTTTAAATGCGAACAGACGTTGCTTTTAGTTTTTAGTTTTCTATTCTACTACTATCTTTACTGTGGGATGGAAACAAATACATATCGTAATAGCTACCTAAAATAAATGTTATTAGGAATCGTACTTGCGAAAGCACTAATAAAGAAGCAATATCTAAGTCAGGGCCATTATTCATTAATATGGAGTAATGGAGTTACATAATAGTGATCAAGCTCTAGTGAGTGGAGTAAAATCCAATCGTAATATTTATGAAGGCTCTGTCTACGTGTCTATCGAGTTGAAAAATATAGGTGTGTCAGGATGAGGTCGGGTTTTTTTTACTAGTGACCAAGGATAGATGGGTTTACAATGCGAACTTGTTTTACCAAACCACGCATATTATTTGATATTTTGTGGGATTGTTATCGATTTTGGCGTCATTTTAGTAACATATCACCGACGCATCAATCCAACTGACCGTTGCATAATAAAGATAAATAAACAAACTGACGTTAGACCCATCATGTAATTTTTTTCTTTCGGAACACTCATGTCTGATCTGTCGCGGTCATCATGGTAATTCTTGTGGTGCAGCTGTTGTTATTCGTCTCACGATGTCTCGCCATTTTTCCCCATTCATTGTTTTTCTGCACCTCTAGCACAAACTGTGGCGCGCGACTCTTTCTCGTGCGAGATATACTGTCTCTATCTTCACAGTACTGTGAGAGAGCGACGGACGATGCTTTGTCGCGCAAAGACTCGCGAAGCCAAGTTGTGCTAGACGGGCTACTGCCCCCTTATTTGGGATCGCCTACCGCGGACTTTATTTGGTCGATCCATCTCATGAGTGATCTTCCTCGTGGTCTAGTGCCCTCCACTTTCCCCTGATTAAGTTTAAATATTATATGTGTGTACAAATCGCGACTAATGGCCATAATTCCACAGAAGACGTTCATATGTATGCAGTATGGACTAACAAGTGTCGGTCCGGCCCAGGGATAGTGGCGCTACAAACAGCTTCCATATGGCAATAATGTGCATACGTCATAATATTTGCATTATTAAACGTCTATAGCGATTTGTCAACGATTTGTCACTAGCCGAATCCAAACCATTGTTTACCGGAATACTGCTCATGCTCAATCCTTTATTTTCTTGCAAAATTAATACTGAATCCTATTGAAGAAACTTGACTTTCATCACTGTGGATATTTTTGGCTTGATTATGCAAAAAATACTTGTAATTTGCGGAATATTTAGTCCTGCTTCCTTTTTGTTTACATCAGTGGCATTCACTGACTTTCAATGTCAGTTAACAAAAAAAAAATGGTCGCTGCCAGTGAGATAAATTAGTACCACTAAAAGTCCACAATATGGTGTGTGTTGTAAAACTCCCTGTTGGGTTATACGTAAAAAGTCATGTCAATTATACACACCCATTGAAAAAGGCCGAAAACTTGTAATAAATCTTGTCCTACTTCAATATACCGATGGTAATAATTCACAAAGGGTCACGTTGCATATGTTCATCAGAAATGTCGTAACGATTAGCAATTGTACAATGTCAAGCAAAAAAATAGAACGATGTTTAAACAAATGCAGTGTCAAGCCACGTGCAGTTTCAAGTTTCGCTGAGAAAGTTTCTGGTAACTCTTGTTGGTGTTATGAGTGTAGGTACATAAATAAGTATCAAGTGCCGTACATAAATCTTAGTGGCGACTTACAATGCCAGCGGCACTACAACAAAGGTGGAATATGACGCAACTCCAACTTATTTGATACCTATACAACTATTTGTATGAATATGAATTTCACATATGATATTTGCTGTAGGCGAAATGAGTTTCTGAATAAAAATGGCTGTCAGATTTCCAGGAATTACGATTCTGTTATTTCCAGATAATATAAAAATGAATCATGTTCCAGTAAAAAAAGTATAATTAAAAAGGTTGCTTTGATAGACATTCAATAAAGTTTATTTTGTTGTTTTTCGAAATATAATAGGTAGGTACTAGTGATCGTAAAAAAAAAACTCATTTCCTTTAAGATGGATAAAAATCATAAGACGTTTTTTTATCTCTTGCCAACTAATATTATGTATAAGTTCTTCCCAAAACGGCCGATAGCAAAGGTTAGACCTTGGGGGGGAATTTCTACCAATTTTAGAGAGATGATGGAGATTTCTCCATTTCGTCGCCATCCGTCACTTTTGACGTGTCCCTACTTGACAAGTGGCGATGTCCCTAGAACATCGCAACTTCGTCGATCCGGTCCGTCTTTTATATGTGACGGCATAAATAACAGGTGCATACTTTAACTTGACCGTGTAGTGCGTGAAATTAGTCAGTTACGTTTCGTTCAAAACAGAAAATCATATGCATGAATAGCATTTTTGACAATCATTATCGCCTTCGTATTTCCAAAATTGAGATGAGATATTTATCAAGCTCATCGCATTTTAATGACAGTTCAAAGGCGATCACTGTTATCTAATAGAGTTTTGACTTTTTGCGACCTCTCAAACGGCATTCTCGAATTTGGTCCCTTGTCATACTTTTATTCGAAAATGAGATCTGAAATCTACTGAAAATAAATATGGGTAGTATTTAAACGCACATCAAAAAAAAAAACTTTTTCTATGCAAAAATTGCACAGCAAATATTGCACTCAAAATGTTACGAAATATACTACAATTTATATTTGTGGCGTGCATCTATTTATTTAAAAGTAAAGCATGTTTAAGTAATGCATAGCTAATAATGACTACCGCACATTATGGAGCGTTTTTTAGGGATATAAAAAAGAAAACTAACCTAACCTAATCCCGCCGAGTCGGATCTGCTCTGAAAGGTGATCAGGATTAGATGGTTACCTATCTGAAACACAATTTTTTGTTTCCCATCTGTAACGTTTCGCCAAATTTTCATTTGTCCGAAATCCATTTTTTTTTAAACTGTTTATTTTTCAGAATAATTATGAAACAAACCTAACCTAACCTACTGGGTTCTTTAAAAAGATGAAAAGTAATGTCGTGCTGCAGTAAAATTTTTGCTAGTCTATTTTATTTGCTGTGCAATAATTAATTTTATGTAAAAAGTATATAATTGATGAAAATAAATTGATAGGCGATTATTTGTTTGCTGTGCCATTAATAATATCCCAATAAATATTGACTACTAAAACTTTCTCTGAACGACGGGTACGTTCTAAAAGTGGACGGAGCGCGCAAAACGTCAACGTGTGAAAAAAGGTTAATTATCTAAAATTTTGTGAGGACGTTCAATGATAATATAGATTTTTACTGTCGAGTTTTCGATTTTGTTTCAAAATTGCGAATAAACGGGGGCTGAGAATTGTAAAAAATTGTAATATTTCAGCCATTTCCTAAAATTATCGCGAGATCTACATCTCACAGAGATGAACAAACATCTCTGCAGGGTTAATAGTTATTTGTTATGCAAGGCTGCAAAGTTGTTATTTGGCGCGAGTGTTGAAATTGAAAGCTGAGCGAGCGAAGGAATCTAAGATTGAACCATGAGCGAAGCGAATGGTTCAAAGATAGATTCCTGAGCGTAGCGAGGCTTTCAAGACACGAGAAGCTAAATAATTTTGCAGCCATGCGGAACACACAACTTTTCACCTCACTACAGCGAGGAAAATGCAATCACATCACATCTACAGCGAGGAAAATGAATCCAAGAAAAACAATTAAAACATAAAAATAATCATAAGTATTTAATTTTGCCTTCTATTTAACACATCAAATTTAAAACATAACACACTCAAATCCACACCAAATAAATACGAGAAGCACACATATTAAAAATTAAAAGTAATATGGCCGTAATTTGTATTATCATTTTATCATCGTGTATTAATTCAGTAAGATTAGCTAAAAATTTGGCAAAATGAAAGGACAACTTTTATCTATCAGGATATGTAGGTTATAGAGCCAAGTTTAATTTTATCTACTCTCCCCCCCTCTCAGGGGTGAGCGTCACCCCCCCGCGCCCTCGAATGTGTCCCGGAGCGCGGTATTTTCCACTTTAGAAGAAAACCGTGTACGATACATACAAAGTAAATAAGAACGAAATAATCCTGAATAAATTTACTATAAACCTTTCATACATACAAAAGCGATAGCACTTATACAATCAGCGTAATCTGTTACCAAATACTAACGTTTTTAATTATTGATTTTTTTTTTCTGCTAAAAGGTTAGTTATCTCTAAAACTGCACACTTCTCGGCCAAAATATGTATGACAAAAGTAAAGAATGGAAAATGTTCTTTCTAAAAATGTATAATTTATTTCTGTTACTCTTTAATTTACCGTTGCAATGCTATTTTTAAAATTTAAGTCATTTGGCCATTAGGCGAAATATAAATATTCGTACTAGTTAAACGGTGTTACTTGCAATACCATAGACTTCTTATATGTTTTTCTGTAATCTACAAATATTGAACTATATCCTGTATTTTTTTTTTGTTTTTAGATCTACTATTTTAGGATATAAGGGATGTGTGGGGAAATCGTCAAGTATTGCTCATTTTCGTAAATAACTTCAAAACCGTTTAATTTAGAATGATGAAATATATATATTTGAGATGTTCATAATGTGCCCTTTCATTTGATATGTCACACGATATACTTTGCCATTTTTTTTTCTACTTTGCCCCCTATAACTGGCCCTCATGTCAAAATTTATTAATTTGCGTTACGTTACGTTACACGTCCATGTTTGGGTCATCAATTTACATATGTGTACCAAATTTCAACTCAATCGGTCCAGTAGTTTCGGAGCAAATTGGCTATGACAGACGGACGGACTGACACAGATACACGAGGGATCCTACTATAATCATAGCAAATTTTCTCCGAAACTACTGGACCAATTGAGTTGAAATTTGGTACACATATGTAAATTGATGACCCAAACATGGACGTGTAACGTAACGTAACGCAAATTAATAAATTTTGACATGAGGGCCAGTTATAGGGGGCAAATTAGAAAAAAAAATGGCAAAGTATATCGTGTGACATATCAAATGAAAGGGTACATTATGAACATCTCAAATATATATATTTCATCATTCTAAATTAAACGGTTTTGAAGTTATTTACGAAAATGAGCAATACTTGACGATTTCCCCACACATCCCTTATTTCCTAAAATAGTAGACCTAAAAACAAAAAAAAAATACAGGATATAGTTCAATATTTGTAGATTACAGAAAAACATATTAAGAAGTCTATGGTATTGCAAGTAACACCGTTTAACTAGTACGAATATTTACATTTCGCATAATGGCCAAATGACTTAAATATTAAAAATAGCATTGCAACGGTAAATTAAAGAGTAACAGAAATAAATTATACATTTTTAGAAAGAACATTTTCCATTCTTTACTTTTGTCATACATATTTTGGCCGAGAAGTGTGCAGTTTTTGAGATAACTAACCTTTTAGCAGAAAAAAAAGATCAATAATTAAAAACGTTAGTATTTGGTAATAGATTGCGCTGATTGTATAAGTGCTATCGCTTTTGTATGTATGAAAGGTTTATAGTAAATTTATTCAGGATTATTTCGTTCTTATTTACTTTGTATGTATCGTACACGGTTTTCTTTTAAAGTGGAAAATACCGCGCTCCGGGACACATTCGAGGTCGCGGGGGGGTGACGCTCACCCCTGAGAGGGGGGGAGAGTAGATAAAATTAAACTTGGCTCTATAACCTACATATCCTGATAGATAAAAGTTGTCCTTTAATTTTGCCAAATTTTCCATATATTGCAATCTAATTTTCTTGGATTATATACCTAGGTATTTTATCGTTGTATTTGAAACTACTTGACACATTCGTTGTGAATCTGGGAGAATGGCATTCTGGGAAGGATTAGTTGGCCACTCGGAAGTATTTTCCATAACACTTGCTTTGGAAGTTATTGGACGATGGGATCCGAACAAGATAATTTCGGCTTTATCTTCTTATAAAACGCTAATAGTTTCGGTAAATTACTTATCGTCTCCAAATATTTATAACAAATCCTTTATCGTTTTAATGCAGGCTTTTAGCATTGAATAAATACTCCAAACTGGGCTTAACTTTCTTGTTTTCGATATCTCTATAAAGTAAGACAACAGTATGTATTCTCCACAGAACAAATTTACTTTGTTTACGTGAATTGTGAAAACTTCCAACTTTTTAATTATTATTTTTTTCTAGGGTGCGTTCAGAAATTACACTCTTGTGTTTTAACTTTTATAACAAATAAATATTAAAATTTGTGTTGCATTTAATATATTTACTAGTCAAAATATGTAAATGAAACTGAAATACTTACTATTAATATATATATAAACATATTCAACATAAAATAAAGTGTAGAAAAAATAAAAACTTAAAAATCTGAAACCACAAACCAGGTTTCTGGACGTGATATTGTAGGTGTATTTTTTTTTAAAGAAGTATTCAAACGTACATATCATTTTAGCCGGCCTGACCAGATCGCCCTTTATTAGCGTGCGTTGATTGGTTATTCGAAGATTTATCGACTGATGAAATCAGTCGCGTGTTGAAGGAGTCTTAAATATAAAAGTTACATGCACCACAGAGAATCAAAATCGTCGTGTTCGAAATTCAAATGACTTTTGCACGCTAGCGGATAAAATAGACTTTTGCACGCAGATTTCGCCCTATAAACGGAGGTTTTCCGAGCGAGTGAGGTGAAAAATATCTTGCCGCGACTCAGCATCACCTGTCATGCTCGCACCGTATTGAAAGAAAAGTGACAGGTAGTATATGTCGCACGACATAGAGTCGCGTTTCACAGTTATGCTAGAGGTGCAGCGTGGATGTATAGGTGTGTTATAATATGTACGTCCATGCAGAGACGTTTGTTCTTCAATAGCACGAAGTCAAATTCCCTGAATGCAACCTGAGATATCTATCCCTCCCGATAATACTGCCTGGTCGGTAATACTACACTGTAATAGTCCGTTGCTGTTCGCTTATGTTTATATTTAACTACCTAGTACCTACCTAAGCCGGTTTTCACGGTGGACGGGGCGGCAGATTTAGGACTTTATTTCCTTTACGTAACAATAGTTATTAACATAAATGTTATAGTTTTAAGCATGTTTTGCAAAATAATTACTTTCTCCGTTTTGTTTGTATATAAACACTCGTCGTTCAAAACGCGACGTAGCGCGTTTACAATGTCAAAACCCACTAAAGAAAAGTATTATGTATGAAAAGGATTATGTCCATGACATAGAAACCTATGCTATGGCTATAATATACTTATAGATCATAAGTTTTGTCGCGACCTTTTTAGGGTTCCGTACCCAAAGGGTAAAAACGGGACCCTATTACTGAGACTTCGCTGTCCGTCCGTCCGTCCGTCTGTCACCAGGCTGTATCTCAAGAACGGTGATACCTAGACAGTTGAATTTTCACAGATGATGTATTTCTATTGCCGCTATAACAACAAATACTAAAAATAAAATAAAATAAATATTTAAGGGGGGTTCCCATACAAATACAACAAACTTGTTATAGATTATGGTACGGAACGAGTCGGACTCGCACTTACCCAATTTTTTATTTAAGAATGAACTAATAGGCTTGAGTAATAAAATCAAATTTAAATTTTTAATTATGATTTATGAACTACTAGCTGCGCGCGCGGTGTTCGCGCTCGCTCATCATACGGGAGCACTACATTTTTTCGGGACAAAAATAATACAGAAAATTCTTGTACTAAGTGTGGAGTACGCTAAAACTCATTTTATACACAGTCATACGACTGTGTACTTAGTCGGAGCATAAGTTCTGTCGCGACCTTTTTTTAAAATTAACTAATAGGCTTGAATAATAAAATCAAATTTAATAATATTTTAATTATGATTTATGAGCTGCGCCTCGCGGTGTTATTCGCTCATCATACGGGAACACTAGGTACCTACATTTTTCAGGACTAAAATAATACAGAAAATTCTTGTACTACGTAAGTCTGTGGAGTAGGTATACGACTTTGCACTTAGTCGGAGCATAAGTTCTGTCGCGACCTATTTTCAAGAATGAACTAAGAACAATGGCTTGAATAGTAAAATCAAATTTAAATATTTTTATTATGATTTATGACCTACTAGCTGCGCCTGCGTCTCGCGGTGTTATTCGCTTATCATATGGGAACACTATTTTTTTTCGGGATAAAATACCCTGTGAGAACATTCTTGTACTTAGTCTGTGGAGTACGCTAAAACTCATTTTGACCGTCGGTCGGATCCTGTTTATTCGATATGTAGCCATTATCACGTTCAATATTGATTCACTGATAATTGTGTGTAATATTCTCACAAACCGAGGACCGTTTAAGATGAAAGCGGTCTTTGTTTAAGCACATGGTAAAATTATCTTCATCTATAAAACGGTGTAACTTAGTATGATATTCTTGTCTTTTAAGCCCTTTTTAAAAGATGGCTTGATGGGTTATCGTACTTATTAGAATATAAAACGACGTAACGTCGAGGGACATTCTTGTCAGCTAAGTCCTTTTTACAAGGAGGGCGTGATGGGACCGCCGACCCTTCGGCCTGATTGTAAAGTTTGTGTCTTCAGGAGTGGTGTGTGTGGTGATAAGAGGAATTTGCGTCACTATAATTAATGTATGTAGGTAAATGTAAACTTTTTATTGTATTTAAAAAGAATCTAACAAAGACATAAATAAATCATAGATATGTACAAAGGTGTACTTATCACTGAAAGGGAACAGTAAATAAGGGAAGAAACCCGAATAGGTGAACATCGTTTCGATTGTATGCTTTATTACCAAAGTCTATGCTGCAAAGTTTGCAATTAATAATAGCATACATAATGTAATACAAAATGTGTCAGTATATGGAAATGTTTGAAATTGTATAAACAGAAAAATTTGCTGTCAGGAGTCATGTTCATGACACTGATTTTGATTTAAGATAAGAATACGCTAGTTATTAATGATAATACATCTTTGTAAATGGTAGGTAACAACATATTACCACGGTAGTGACTCATTATCATTTAATAACTGAATAACTTATTACCATGGTAATAACTTACCATTTGCAAAAAGCAGTTTGGATATACAACTTTTACATTCAATGGAAAATTCCTTATGTTTAAACCAGGCTTAGTGAAATATTTGAAGCACTTGGGATTTCCAATTTGGGAACCCCGAATTAATTGTGAACTAAATAAAGGTCTGATTTCATAGTATCTCATACAAAACGTTAATATTTTAATATTTTTTATTTTACGGGAATTGCTTTTATGAAATGGGGGCAAGGAGATTTTAAAATGTAATTTAAACTGCCGTCCCGAATATTTTGCTTTATTATGATCGAAACATAAATGTTTTCAGAAATTTCCGATGTAAAATTTTACAGGCAACTTTTCAATCGCCACCGTGTATAATGGAACTGTGCAACTTTATTTTTGGTATGCCAAAAATTTCAGCAATGACTTGGTATACCAATATTATTTTACTATACCTAATTAATTCGTTACGCTGCGCTGGTAACCCAGTAGAAATCGACATGAAAATTGCAAGGCACAAGCTTTTCGATGATGCATTAATTGGATAAAACTGCCCTACCTGATCCTTAAAACATTAAAAATCCACAATCTTCTCCGACGGGAGTGTACCCGATGTATTTTAATACCCACGTCTTAGACGCACGTTAGTTTCTAGTCTAAGATCCCGATATAGAACGACCTTCACCGAGATGTTTATTTTATGAAATGTATTTTATATTTAATTTAATATGTCAATAAATATATTGCATATGGGTTGCCTAGCAAATTTTAGTCCAGGGTATGTTTAATTAATAATTTAAATTTTTTTTTTAAACATTTCACCGGTTTGGTTATTAGATAAATTCTATACCAATCGAAAGTATGAAGCCCATAGAATATGCAAACGTTAGGTTGCCTATTTTTTTCCCGTCACAACTATCGGGTAGCCAGGTATAAACAGGTAAATCTATACCTACTAGCATTTTGCAACGGTATGATTATTGTATTGAAATTAAATAAAATTAAGATTATTTTATTATGAATTTATCTAATAATCAAACCGGTGAAATGTTTACATTTTTTTTTTAATTTTTATCAAAACATACCCTGGACTAAAAATTTTTAGGCAACCCATATGCAATATATTTATTGACATATTAAATTAAATATAAAATACATTTCATCAAATAAACATCTCGGTGAAGGTCGTTCTATATCGGGATTATCTACTATTTCTATGTAAAATAGCTAGGTACATCGTGCTTTGCAATTTTAACCTTTTCGAGTTTCGATTTATCTGGGCTATGAGGTGAAATTACGTAAAAGAACGAGGCGAGACGGAGAGTGACGAGAAATTGGTATGGAAGACGCTATATAGTAATTTTTGGCACAAAAGGCAGAGGACTTCTATCACTGTATTAATTTCATAATACATACTCCTGCTCTAACACCCTCAATATCTGATTGTTTAAAAAAAATACAAATTATAACATTCGTGTGACATCAATACTATTTGTTTAAGTGTACATAACTGATACTGATGGTGTATACTTAACTTAAATGATGAATTCACCCACGGTTATGCGTCGAGTCAGGACCGCCTACTCCACTGTCCACGATTAAAATACGATACCTAGTCAAAGTACAAAATCAGAGACTTTGATCTCCCGTGGATATTATCGATTGAAAGTATGGTACACTCGACAAATTTAAGCATTTTGCCTTTTGTTTAAGATAACAAATGGGACTGCAGCGACGGTGGGCTCGACTGGTTGGCGATGGAAAGAGACAACAGCACGGTGAAGAGGAAGATAGCAGATTATTACAAGCTCGTGTGCCATCAGCAGCTGTATAGAGGAAAGCCCCTGCATAAAGTTATGGACATTATCAGGGTAAGTAACTAAGTACACCACACCTTACTAAAATGTATCTCTACCAAGACAAACGTGAGGTACCACAGGTCCACAACTATTTTGGAGACAGGACCTTAAACAATAGACTCCTATTTAGCCTAGCATATATTTTATTTGTCGCGCGACAAATACTACCTTTCACTTTCCTTTCAATACCTTGCGAGCAAGACGGGTGACACTAAGTCGCGCGATAATCGAAGGCGTGACAAGATATGTTAGCCCTGCTGTACTTCTTCAACAGTTTGCCCAAAGACATTCGCTCATGAGCCAAGCCAGTTGAAGTTTAAAAAAACAAAAAAAATTACTAGAAAAAGAAACATATAGTGAAACATGAATATCCTCCTTTTTGAAGTCGTTTAAAAAATACGTGATACAAACACTTGAGTACCATTATGTTCACACGTAATACCAGTCAAGTGTTTATCATCATACTCATGTGATGTAAAACTAATTTCATATAGTATATCATAAAGCTGAGACTTATACCTATTTACTACAGTCACACTGTGAATACAGTTTTGTAGGAATATTTTTTAGCTTTAAGTTTTTTATAATTTGTATATACATTTTACAAACGGGTTTTGCAAAGATGAAAAGTAGAACCGCCGAGTTGGCAGGAATAAGTAATACTTAAGCATTTTTTGTTTGCGGAGAAAATTTGAGATTTTCCATTCTTACACAAAGGTGTTGTTATCTTCTGATAATAATCTTCTGTTATCCATTGTTGAGGCAGACAACTGCAAGTACTGTTTAAGTACTATTCGCAAATATCGCAGCTTTATCATTCTCGATCTCGACTTTGAGATTTCATTAAACACTTTATTCTGAATTCCATATAAATTCGCGATTGTCATCACAAATATTCTCGGAATTCAATATTTTCCAAATACTAAATAATGTTGGTTAGCAGAATTTGGAGATGAGAAAGTCGGCATAAATCATGGCTATTGGGATCATTGTTATCTATGAAGAGTACATTATTTAGAATCCTCTGGACACACTGGCTCCCTAAGCAACAGAACGTAGGTACTCCACGTACAATTTCTTAAAAAAAAACACAATAGAGCTTGCAACAAGAGCATGAATTATTATTTACTTATAATAATATTTTTTCTCGAAGCTTTTATTATTTTGACACTAATACAAGATTCCATGGCGGCACATTCCGAAACTTTAACGCAAATGAAATAATAAAATACATATATTTCTTTAAACCATAAAAGTAAACCATAAAGGTCTGTTTGACCTTGTGGTTGACTGGTAAAGAATGCCTCATGGCATTAAGTCCGCCATTTGTACTTTTACTTATGTATTTTGTGCAATAAAGTTTAAATATCCTCCCGACGACCAGCATTCATAATTTGTTAATTTAATTTTAGCCTTATGACAAATAGTTGACAGTTAACTATTCATTGAAGTTTATGTACTATCTGTAGGACGCGGGAAGTCAGGAGGATAAATAAATAAATAAAAGTAAGTTACGTTATCGATAAAAATACCAACACACTGAATTTATTGAACTGTATAAAATCAAGTGGGCTTTTGGCTTGAGAGCCATTCGCTAGTCTTCGAAGCACCTACGTTATTGGGAATCTGATAAAGGTTGCCTATGAGTGCTGCTATTTAGAGTGTAGGCACTGATACAATTTTTGCACTGTAGCCCAACAAAGTCAAAGTCAAATCTCCTTATTTTGCTTAAAATGTGGGTACAGGTCACAATGTAAGAAAAAACAGGTCACACACAATTCGCCAGTTTCTGGCATACAAAATTAAAAAAAATAAAAATTAATCTAACAGAACCGATTGATTGATAAATTTAAAACACATGCGAGTCACATTTTTAACCTATGCACGTCGTCAAAATATTCATTTAAAGAGTAAAAACATCTAATTGCCAAGTTTTAATTTTGCGTTTACATATTTATAGGTAGATTTTTATGCCTTCGCTTAATTTTTTTTTTAATCTATGTACATGGTCTAAATATTCATTTATAGACAATTTAAATTTATAGATAACCAAACCGGTGAAATGTTTAAATTTTTTTTTTTATTATTAATTAAACATACCCTGGACTAAAATTTGTTAGGCAACCCATATGCAATATATTTATTGACATATTAAATTAGATATAAAATACATTTCATCAAATAAACATCTCGGTGAAGGTCGTTCTATATCTGGATCTTAGACTAAAAAGCGGTCACTTTAGATTTGGTAATGTTTTTGGGTAACTACAAAACGAAACATTTTATACAGTGATTTAATAATACTGGTGAGTGGCTATGTGATTTCGGAATATATTTTAAAAATGGCTAAAATATGTAATTTTTAGGGTTCCGTACCCAAGGGTAAAAACGGGACCCTATTACTGAGACTTTGCTGTCCGTCCGTCCGTCCGTCCTTCCGTCAGTCTGTCACCAGGCTATATCTCAAGAACGGTGATAGCTAGACAGTTGAAATTTTTACAAATGATGTACATATTTCTATTGCTGCTAATAACAACAAATACTAAAAATAAAATAAAATAAATATTTATGGGGGGCTCCCATACAACAAACTTGTTTTATGGTACGGAACCCTTCATGCGCGAGTCGGACTCGCACTTGCCCATTTTTTTATATTTTGAACCCCCCCCCCATCTTCACAAAATATTGTGAGAATATTCTAGGCGAGTAGTCGGACAAACGGGCATTCTAATGAATTTTAGGCCAAACTGAAACGGAGACGCTTCGCTCACTCGGTCAACAAAGTCTCGTCGCGTTGAAGTATGTTAATAACTAATTAGTAATTAGATTAGAACGTTAGACAGAGTTTGGTTAAGTTCAAATTTATGTGCTTAGACTTGCCATCATTCAAACTCCATTACCGCTAGCGGATGCCGTATTTACAAAAATACATGGCCGAATTCCGGTGTTTACCATCAGCGGGGTGTAATCCTGTTATGCAACGAAGCTTAAAGTTATATCTGTTATTTTCCACCAAAATATATATCAAAACACACCACAATAGGCAGATTTATTTATTTTGACGACAGAAAACCGCGGCTGGTCGTATTGTGAATTTGTTTAACCGTTAATAAATTAGAGTTGCTCGGTTCTCAGACCTGTGAGGTTCACACAAATCGATCTAGTCCCAAATTAAGCTCAAGAAGGCTTGTGTTATGGGTACTATACCATACTTATATAGAATAATATACTTATACTTAAATACATAGAACAACCATGACCCAAGCACAAATATTCGAGTTCATCACACAAATATTTGCCCTGGCCGGGATTCGAATAATTCGCTATAATTATTTCCCAGAATTAGGTATACATTTCTTAATACGTTACATTACCTGATTAATAGGTACATTTCGCTTTTAAAATGTTACTTAAACGTGAAACGTTTGGGTAGAAAAAAAATACGCTGTCGAAAATTACTACACTCAATAAATTGTTAGTTTTCTCTCTATTTGACAAGGCTTAAATCAAACTGATTTACCTATGGATGCTGGTAGAAAGAAATCTTATAGGTAATACTTATTTCATTATGAAACTTTATATTTTCAAACGAAATAGTCCGGCGTATTTCAGTGTTATCAATTTATAAATAAACACATATTTATCACGACAACACTAATATCTGCACTTGTGAGCAAAGTTCCTTCCAACTAACAATAGCTACGCGTATTAATGGCCACATTAGAATTCCTTTCATTCATTATGGTAGTTAAATGACTGCAATACAAGTAATAAGCTCAAATGACAGCAATCTCCATAATTTTCTGTCATTCTACAGAAGGTTTAAAGTCTTTGCACGTTACTAAAGCGATTATATTGCTTTATAGGTAGGTAACATACTAACTATGATTAGGAGCATAATGGTCGTGTTTGCTTCATACACACTTTCGTCTTTACTTTAGGGTCAAGGCGGCAACAGTGGGTCACTTTTTTTTGCAAAGATGTAATTTGATTTGGGTGAGTGTTGGAAAGATGTAAAAGGATCCGTGTTATAGTGTAACTAATATATATTGATTATTCCAATCGATTTAGCTCGACAAGATAATATTTTGGAAAATATATAGTATTTTCTAAAAAAACTCATTTGAGCCATTGTGTACTGTGGGTAGGATACAGTGAATCGGCCCTCAGTTTACAGTGAATCAGGCAAGTCTACAGTGGATCATCTATAATATAACTCAACTAATAATGCATTTTTTTGCTTTGTATCGGTCTTTATTTTTTTGTTTTAATCAAACAATAAGTTACACATCAGAAAAGAAAACTTTTTTTGACTACTTCAGCCTGAAAGTGATTTTTCAGTCTTACACATTCAAAATGTACTAAATGAGCTTATTTTTTATGACTTAGTTAATAATCAACGCATAACTGCTACATAAACTAAGTAACTACCATTACTTAATCAGTATCTTGCATAAAATATCATAAAAAATGTTTCTTTGGCCTTACAATAAATAATAAAGTTATTTTTCGAAATTCCTTTGTACTCAATCCGTAAAACAGTAACGCACAGTATTTGAAATAATCTTTTAAAAATTCTCGTTGCTCTTTATTGCACATTTTACTAACGCTATAATTTGGCGTAAACGAACCTAGCCGACATTAATATATCGAGTCTTAAAATGATATCGTTTCAGTGCAGTGAAAAGAATTCCTGAAATTTAAACGCATTTCTCACGCTCAAACCATTTTTTTTCATGTCATCAGCTGTAGGTTTATCAATTTTACGGGGCCTTGCTTGATGAGCCATCCTAAAAGGGAAAATTAACAAAAATTGTTACATCTCGCTAAATTTTCTAAATTAATGTCTGTTAACCATTATCCAGTACCAATAGTACACAGTGGATCATGAACCACTGTGTACTTAAGTGATTTGAGCCACTGTGTACAAAACCGCCATTTTGGGTTTAACTCATACCACGCGTGATGGTTTTACGTAAATCGAAGCGCGGTATACGCCAAAATGACCTCAATTAAGTTTATTTCTCAGCAAAAATATAACTCCATTGGTAAGACGAAAGGTTTGTGAAAAAATAAACAGTATATCTTACCTGAAAACTCACTTTTCTTACGTCAAAACAAAAAAACACTCGCAAAACGGGTTTGTTACATAGCTGACGCAAAGGAACTGGATGTGACCTGTATATATCGGGAGGCCTTCCGAAGAGTAAGCGAGACGGAAAGCTACCTATGATACTTTTGAAAAACGGCCATTGCGCCACTGTTGTCGCTATAGCCACTGTTGCCGCCTATAATACATAATTACAATGCAGCTCTTTTGATATGAAAATGAAAACTAAATTGTAATATTACCAATATTAATAAAACAAGAACAAAATCGCTAAACAATAATCCAAATAAAAATAATGGATTTATGATTTATTTTACTTCACTTTTGGCCCCTAAGTGCTTCTGCCCACCCGTCTGCTGCACGTCCCCATAATTGACATACAGAATCTTGTTTTGAAGCTCTAAAACGAATAAATATTCTAAATAGTCAAAACTCCATGACATAAGGGTAATTTACCATACTTTGTACTGGTATCCCTTGCAATCATATTAAAAAGCAGTACAAAAAGTACCAAAGACTAACTGACACTGACAAGAAGTAAAGACTACTGAATTTGGAAGGATCGGCGGCGAGCGGAGGTCTGTCAATTTGACATTCATCCGCCCAGCACAAAAATGTGAAACTCTGACAAGGACAAAACACCTTGTCTATGTCTCTGTCACTCTTAATGTTTTCTGTAAATAGTTGTCCCGTTCCCTCCTGGTATTATTATTGGCTTGTCATGTCCATAGGTTACTTCGTCTAAGTGTTTGCTTGCCAATAATGAAACTGCAAATATTATTAGTTCCATCGACTAATCGCACGAGAAGCTATGGGAGGTATATTATGTACTCGTAGATGCGATTATACTCCATCCGGATAGGGCTTTAACTAAATGTAAACAAACCTTGGCTGTCAAAGTTGACATATTCAGGTGTACTCAACATTTTGTCAATTGTTAAATTTTAATTCTTGCTTTCGATTATTCATTTGGTAGTCAGACTCTGATCAAGGTTCGGCAAAGCAGAAAAATTATTAAATGGCCTTGCCAAGACGTAGTAAAATAAATAAATAGTATTATTAGCGTTTTAGTGTTATGTATGAATACACATCAATATTTTAAATGGTTTTTTTTCTGTACTGCTCACAAACACTAACGCAGGTAGGTATGTAAAATACACGTTATGTTATTTCTACAAGTAGTACGTTAGAGTTATTTTTTTTTACCTATGGGGCAAACTATTATTAAATAAAGAGTTTAGTAACTGTAATCATAGTTTAATTTGAACTGTCACTATTGTTGTCTAATTTTGATGATACCGAACATGATGAGGAAGCGTCACCAATATTAATAATGAACCGTTCCTTTTCAGCAGAAAAACAATAACTAACACAATAATAACCACTAATTGATAACACTAATAATGAACAGAACGAATGAAATAATAATATAATCAATAACAAAACAAATTAACAAGAAAACTAATGCAAGCGAAAATCCCGACTAGTATAGTAGGTATGCGAAACGAATACACGAGAAGTGTCATGTTATTTGAAAAAAAAAGGTTGCGGATTCCTACTTAGGTTTTTACTTTATTGTGCACAATTTGTAAAATATTTGGTGGCATACTGAAATGATTATTAAGTTAATGTACTTAGGGAATAATTTCATAGTCTTGATTGGATATCGTATGGATTATTCTATAACTTGATATATTAAGGCAAAATAAATATTATATTTTTTATTAAAGTAATATTATTAAATACAAAATTTACCAACCGATGTCTGAGAGAGAGAGAGAGAGAGAGAGAGAGAGAGAGAGAGAGAGAGATGTCTGTATGGTCTTTCTTTGTGTAAGTATGTGTTAAGTACTTACCTACTGTAGTAGTCACATCACGCTGAAGGCGACATGTATAGCCTACCAAGTGTCGGTCCGGCCCAGGGATAGTGGGGCGCTACAAACAGCTTCCATATGTGCATTTGTCATATATTTGCATTATTAAACTTCATTAGCGATTTGTCAAGGACTTGTCATTAACCAAACTCAAAACATTGTTTACCAGAATGCTGCTCAATCCTTCGTTCTTTTTGGGAAATAAATACCGAATCCTATTGAAAAAAAAAAATACGTTTTCATCTCTAGGAATATTTTTGTCTGTATTATGCAAAAATTACTTAAAATTTGCGAAATATTTAGTCCTGTTTCCACATTCACCTACTTTCAACGTCAGTTGCCAAAAATTTGTCGTTGCCAGTAAAATAAATTTAGTATCTAGTACTAAAAAGCGGTCAAGTGCGAGTCGGACTCGCGCACCGACGGTTCCGTACAAACACTTTCCATCCTTAAGTGGTTAAGTTTGCACCTGGTATGTATAGCGCTCCATACAAATGAGGTTAACGCAACTAATCCCGTTTGTTGTATGGGAGCCCCCCTTAAATATTTATTTTATTTTATTTTTAGTATTTGTTGTTATAGCGGCAATAGAAATACATCATCTGTGAAAATTTCAGCTGTCTAGCTATCACCGTTCTTGAGATACAACCTGGTGACAGACGGACGGACGGACGGACGGACGGACAGCGAAGTCTTAGTAATAGGGTCCCGTTTTTACCCTTTGGGTACGGAACCCTAAAAATCCGCAATATGCCGTGGGTTGTAAACACCCTGTTGGGCAATAATACGAAACTAGTGGCACTTTCGATTTGAATTAGGGTGCATTTCCATAGATGCGAAGCGGAGGGGAAAGTCGGTATAATCTACCAATCACAAAAGCGAAATGTTGTCGTTTAGATTATGTTTCTAGATTTCAATTCACGCGACTGGCCGATTCCACATTTTTCGCTCTACCACAGAGAAAACACACCCTTGCTAGTCCGAAATATCACATGACCCATTCATTGCCGAAGACGCGAATTCGCGTCGTCACTGCATATAAATTTGAAGCGTCGGCAATGAATGTGTTAATGGATAAATGTCGCGTTGATTAAACAAAAGCCTGTAATCGTTCTAAGCTCTGGGCGTGATTATACTGACTGTACCGTTCTATATTTAGGCGCAAAGACAAACAAAGATTATTTCATTTGTACAGTGTTTAAGAGGAAATACCAGTAATCGTTTTTCCAAAAAAAAAGAGGTCTCGTTCTTCTTTTTTCTCCTCCAAATATTAAGCAATCATGGAAATGAATAGGAAGGATTAGTGCGCTTATATTTTGAGTACTAGGTGTCTGTTATGGCCAAAATTCCGCCACAAGCGGACGCCTACTACAAAAATCCTGTATTAATTTGCGCAAAAATTTAAACGGTTCGAGAAGATATATAATTCTTATTCTGTTTCCAAAATTTGGTTACGGGGAGATAGGGGAGCATTGGGCAGTCGGGAGGTTCGGGCACCACCTTGTAAGTCGGGTCGTATGGAAGCTACTTAATTTTATATAATGGGGTAGTTTAGCTTACTGACTAGCAACACCTCACGCTAATGTCATCAATGTCATCTGCCATTTTGATTAGTTGTCAGTGTCACATGCCGTCGACCATTTCGTGGGTGCGAAAGTAAATATTTTGATGTCATTTCGATGGAAATAACAAAGTGATCTGTGTAAAGTCGTAAGTTTCTGTATTGTCATCTAGTTATGTCTTTACGAAAGCTAATATTAACGTATAAATTAAGGTAAAACATTAGACTACAAAAAACTTATTTGAACTTATTTGTGCAATGAGGGGGTGGGGAGCATTGAGCACTAATTCTAAAGGGAGGTTTGGGCATGCCCAATGCTCCCGCCACTATTGTTTGTTTCGGCAATCGGTGTAAAAAGTAGGTTTTGTTAAGAGAAAATTATTTCGACGGGTTTAAATTGCGTGTAAATATTGAATTTGAATACTAAATACTTTTTATGTGTCATTACTATTTGTGTTACTAATTATTATTATTTTTTTCTAAAAATGCCGTTTGAATTTAAAAAGAAAAATAAGCGACGCGAAATCCCTAAAGAGAGAAAAGAGTGCCATTGAAGAAATGAAAACCCGCCAAGAGCATGTCGAGCCACGCTCAGGGTAGGGTTACGCACTATATTGAGCGAAATGTTTTAATACAGAATGGCACTTAACTAATATGTGTAACGTTTGAAGTATAAGGACACCGCGCGGCACTTACGTCATTTTAAAGAAAATTATCAATTTTTGCGATAATTCAAAAAAGGCTCGACCGATTTTATTCAATATAGTTTTCATTATAAGGCCTAATCTTTATGAATTTTCCCATAATTTTTTGGCCCGCTGTTGAAAAGTTACAGGGGGGCGCTATTTTTTGGATTTCCGGAGCGAATATTTACAAAACTGCTGACTTTATAAAAAAATAATGTTTGGAGACCCCTTATTATTTTTAAAAGACCTATTCATGACGCCCTACACACTAGTACTGGAATGAAATGTAGCTAAGCCGCGGACGGACAGACAGACATGACGAAACTATAAGGGTTCCTAGTTGACTACGGAACCCTAAAAAGGGAGCAAAAATTGAATAGCCTGCAAATCTTAGATGAAATGTATTACTGAAGTAAGAATACTGAGTATTGAGTACTATATCTTTATTTTTATTTTTTTGAGTTGATTTTATTGAAAGTTTTTATGATTATATTATTTAATATTCAAGTGATTTACCATTAAGAGGCGTATTTAATACTGTGCCCAAACCTCCCATTGAGGTGCCCAAACCACCCGACCATTGGGAGGTTTGGGCACTTTTGACAGTGCTCAGAAAATCTCTTGCAATTTTGAGACCGATTATTATTGTATAAGTGTTCTTCGTAATAATTGAAGCCAAATATATGTGCTACTAATATAAGGAGTAAAAAGTTGATTTTGTTAAAAAATTGCATTTTTATTAAGACTTAAGTAAAAAAGTGCCCAATATGCTCCCCTATCTCCCCTAATTGGTTAAGTTTTGGCGGAGGAAACACTGGAAACACTCGTACAGTAGAACGGGGCTACTTTCAAATGCAGGGGCTACTTTGGAAAAGTGTTTTTACGCCATATCCTTATTTTTTTTTACTATCTGTGGCAATGCAATACCTACCTTCAACAATGACCTAACCTTTTACTTCATTTGCTCAATCGCACTATGTATTTGCGTTTTTTTAACCATTTTAAATCTATCAAAGTAGCCCCAAATTTTGCTAAAGTAATCCCGTTTTACGGTAATGAAACCTCTCGGTTACGTTAAGTTTGGACCGCATTTGTATCCAACGCCATAGTTACCAGGTGCAAACTTAACGTAAACTGATAGTATGGGAAAATGAGGAGTGGTATGTCCTCTTAAAGGTATGTTCAAGGCATACTTTAACTGTTTTCATGCCGTTTGTAGAGCCGCTTTGTTTCTCTTTGTTCAGTGTGATAAAAGATTAGGCGCGAAAATAACAATTGGCTACGATTATTGAATTTTTAATTAAATTGATGGGCTATTTGTTGAGATGATGCGGTAAAAGATACATATTGAACGATACCTAATTTAAGACGACTAACAAAATTAGGTTGTAGGATAACACATTATCTTAAAGACTAATTTCAAACATTAATTTTCAACTACCTACTCCGCTACCGAAAGGTTGTCTGAAAGAGATCGCTATTTAGCGATAAGAACGCCTGTTGTTTACCTCTGCCTGTTATTTTAATGTATCTCATGTTGTGTTGTATATTCCTTGATACTTGAGGTTGATAAAGAGTATTTGTATTGCATTGTAAAGCAATTTGTTAAAAATATATAGTGTAGTGCTCACAGGTAGTGCTATTGAAATTGAAAACTTTTCTCGCAGATATCGGCAAACTAAGTAGGTGAGTACGACATGTACGTAGCAACCTATGTTAATTTTCAAAACGAAGTTATGTTTTGCAATTTAACATATAACATTATGTAACGTAAACTCATTTTAGGAACAATCTGGTTTCGTACATAATTATGTACTTGTAATCCAACATATGCTGTAACTAGCTTTTACCTACACGAAGCTTCACTCCCGAGAGAATTTCGAATGTCCTACCTTAATTCTTAGTTTACATCATAAAGCGAAAATGATCTACCTATATTAACAGCTTTTAAAGGGTTTGGGCTGGACCACGGTTGGACCTTAATTAGAGGTGATTAGAGATTTTCAACAGCCTAATTCCCTTGCTAAAATAAAATAAATAGATATAAAGGGACAATCTTACACAAATATATCTAGTCCCAAACTACGAAATGCTTATACTGTGTGTACTACACGACGATATACATCACCACTTTCCGCTGTCTGTTTGTCTGTCCCTATGTATGCTTGGATCTTTAAAACTACGCAACGGATTTTGATGCGGTTTTTTTAACAGATAAAGTGATTAAAGAGGAAGGTTTATACGTATAATACATGCACCCGTGGGAAGCCGGGGCGGATTGCTAGTAATATATAAAGACATATATATTTACTATATACTTTATATAATCTACAATTTGACATAGATTTAAAGAAACAATATTATTAATTACTTACCTATAAGAAAAACGTATGTATAAACCTTACTCTAAATAGCTTATAATACAATAATAAAAAAGGGTCATAAAAGGAATACCGGATCCAAAAGGTCCGTCTGCGGCATGGTCCCCAGTATGCTGGCGCCGTTACCTCTTTGTATGGCCAGAGAGATTCTCTGGCAGAGGTAAGCGCCACCTCTGAGGTCTCCCGAAGCGTCGATCAGCCGTTTCGACAAAGCCTTCATGAACCTTGTTATGTCAGCTGAACATGGGCCCATTGTCTCGAGTGCAAGCGCCGCAAATTAGTGGTTGAGTAATGACGAGTATATTTACTTATATTTGGCTGTGAAAGGATTAAGGACCCGATTAAAGGTAGATGCAGACGAACTGCAACCTGTATAGAAACTGTGCAGCCCTTATACGGCTTATTTCAGCTGTGTAAGGGCTGTATAAGCTCTCATACAGCATGTGTGCACTTAGGCGTGTAGTTCCAGTTTTAAATATAAACCAAATTCAAAATATGATCGAGTTATTTAATGAATAGACATTCGCAAAATTCTTTACTCAATTGGGGTGGCTAGTCTCTAAAATGGTGGGTTTTAATGGTCATGCTTTAAGGCCAAGGTTACTGTCAAAGTAACCTAACAAAACGCGCTAAGAAGTATCAAATTACGCTCGCTTTACGGACTACACGAGCACTGAAACTCCAGTATGTACTTTTGAATTGCCGGCCCAATGTCTCAAGCCCTTCAACTAGCAGAACAGTGGTTTACCAATCGAATTTTCCCATGCGTCTGTATCGATTCCTATATCAATTTAAATTTTGTAATTATAAAAGTTTTTACACCTAATTAATTCTTTTTTTTCTAGACGGTGCGACACACATGCCCGGAACCATGCTCGTGTGTGATGACGTACGTGACGGAGGACAAACAGGGAGGTCTAATTCCGATGATCACCGCCAACTGCACCAGAAGAGATATGTACGAAGCGCCTGACACCCTGCCTCCCGGAACGACCACCGTTAGGCTCGAGGGGAACAAGGTAACACGGTACGACATTTTTGATGTTGGATTAGTACCTATTAGCATCAGAAGGCGAAGGCTAGTGGTCTCCGCTGATCGTCCTTGAAGACACCTGCTTATAGCGAGAATACGCTGCCTCCAGGCACGACCACCGTCAGGGTTCAGGGGAATAAGGTAGAACGGTATGACCACGGTGTGGTCTCCACCGATTGTCCGTGAAGAGACCCAATTAAAGCGTGAACACCCTGTCTCCCGGCACGACCACCTTCAGGCTCGAGGGGAACAAAGTAGCACGATAGGACATTTTTGATGTTGGATTAGTACCTATTAGCATCAGAAGGCGAAGTCTAGTCGTCTCCGCCAATTGTTTCAGAAGAGAACTGTTTAAAGCGTGAAATACCCTGTATATTGGCATTGACTATTGTCAGGATTTAGGGGAATAAGATAACACGGTATGACCACGGTAGTAGTTAGTAACAGTTCTGCGGCGACCCCGCGCAGCAGTTCTTTTTTTTTCGTTTTTTAGTAGTAGTTTATTTACAGCTTCTTCGACAGGTGTGGCACTCCCGTACAATCTCTGCGACAATTTTTGTGGGTGTGTTTTTTTCTCATGAATATAAAATGCGAGCATGTGATTTGCGACCGCTCCCTGTTTTTGTATATGATCAGTAGGCCTATGATGGTTGCGTTTATCACGTGATAAATAAGTGTCAAAGCATCCGTCACGTTTTGACCAATTGCGAGTGCAAGGGACAGATGCTTTGTCACCTTATTTATCACGTGATAAACGCAACCATCATAGGCCCCCTGGTGTTCTGTTGTGATTTGCGACCGCTCGCTGTTTTTGTATATGATGGTGTTCGCGCTATTCCCACGCAAGGGTAAGTTATTAAATTTAACATTCTGTGGATGGCCATATATTACAAAATTTATGTTCACATCAGGTGGTCGATCATGAGAATTAAAATAGCATATGTGGAGGAACCATAAAATATCATTGATTATTACGAGAATGTCATGGTTTTTGTATTTTATTGCGTATATTTAAGCACAGAACATTTAAAGCTAAACACGTTCAAATGCATTCCATTTCTTTGGATATTCCAGTAAAAATCTTGTTAGAATCTGTTGCATGATGCAACGAACAGGTGTCTTTTTAGGGTTCCGTAGTCCACTAGGACTTATAGTTTCGCCATGTCCGTCTGTCCGTCTGTCCGTCCGCAGCTTAGCTCGGTGATCATAAGTGCTAGAAAGCTGAAATTTGGTATGAGTATGTGTATGTATCACGCCGACAAAACGGTAAAATAAAAACTAAAAAAAAATTTTTTTTCGGGTACCTCCCGTACCTACACCTAAAGTGGGGGTGAAGCTTACAAAAGGTGTTATGTATTATTTACACTTGATTGTATTTTATATATATAGCCACGTGTATGTTCTGAATATACGGTAGATCGTCCCGATTTCATCGCTGAATAAGTAATGAATGAACAACAAAGGCATTTCTCATACATGTACCTATTATTATAATTATAACGCTTCGTAGTCAGTAATTCTCTTTTTGTAAATGTTTCGGCTTTATTTGTGCGTGAAATACCAGTTGAATAATTTAAATATCTTAAATTCCTTTTATGCGCTAGATAGAGATCACACATCAAAAAATGGTAAAACTAAGATTTCAGAGCGGCACATTCCTCAAATTTAAATGCACTTATTTTGGGCTTTACAAAAAAGCAACCTCATTGGTTCATTTTCTCCGTCCCGCTACAGTGGACAGCCAGCCTAATGATAATGAACGGTTGCGCACTTTCTATAATCTATAATACATATTCTTCGGCTGCAGGCAACCTTAATTACGTACCCTAGCTGTCTTTGCGTTCTAGGTCACCATTTCAGAATCCCCACCCTTTCAACCACCTTTTCCTTCCTTCCTTGCGCAGTATGACTTTGCCAGTCCTCATTTTAACTGGAATCTCACTTTGAGAGCAATATCGGTATCCTCCTTGGTTTTTACTAATGGAAATATGTGCGTCAATATTAATCAAGAATCAGAAATATGTGTTAATAATAATACATTAACTACATGTTCATTATTCTCAAAATTAACTAGACCAAAATTCGTCAACTACTTAACTACCTAATTGGAGTTTAATGAAATTCCAGACGTAATTTGGTCTTCATTTCGGATCTCATTTAATTAATTGAATGTTCCTGTCTGAAAGGACAACGTATTGAGTCTAGTCAAAATGTATGAATATAATATAATGATAGTCTATATGCATTGGCGATTGTAGATTATAGTGTTTTATACAACAGTTGTATAAAATAGGCCAAAAAACGCGAGTGGCGTGGGTAGCGTAAGGGTGGTCTTAGGGTGGCATTAGGGAAGATGCCACGAGCATTTTTAGACTTACTTACTTATTCAATTAGGTATTATAAGAAAATGGTACTAAGTAAATCGCGTTTAAAAAAAGTATTATTTAGTTTCCTCCTTGCCTGTGAGCTTAAGGCGCGCTAAATCTCTTGTTTCTTTCAAAGGTCATCTGATTTATGTATCCCTCACATAATTTGCATTTTATTCAACTGTGTGTCCTGGTCCTATTATCTTGTGGCTGAATGTTTGTATTATATGCATGTATTTATTTCTTGTTCGTGTATAATATATATTATTCCTTTTTCTGATTTTTGCACCGCCTAGTGACAAAAGAAATTGTCAAGTTCTCCACTACCCAAAGGTTGGAATCTATTAGTAATTTATTGCGTTGTATTTCTCATGTATGTTTTATGAGGTGTGCAATAAAGAGTAGGTACTTGTATTGTATTGTACCCCGCCGTTTCGAACGTGATGTTACGTTCATAGTCTCGAAGGGACTGAAGAGCCATATGCATTTTATCGAAATTTATTTATAGTAACTTGTTCAGTTGTTTTTCGAAACACAATTTCTTCACTGAAGTCGTTTATTTTTGTGAAAAAGTGAATATATAGTAGATGTCACCACCGTTAAACAACAGGCAACCAAATATACATTTGCATATACATTATAAACAAGAGTATTCACTTGTTTAATTTCATGTTCCGTATTCATTTTCTTGTGGAAAATGTTTTAATTTCCTTTATTTCCTTAATCTTCTTGTTGAGACTACAAATTCGTCTCGGAATTTCTCATTAATTATTAGTTTTGTTTGCGTTGCCTTTCATCTAAGACTCTTAATATGTTTCGAAGCTGATTTTACTCGTATTACATTACTTAAAACTTATGTGTGTGTGTGACTTTAGTACCTTGCAGTCTTCATAATGTCGGCGTTGAAATTTGGCTTTATTTATTATGTATTTATCTCTTTATCTTATGTATAGGCTCATCCGTTTAAAATTGCTGATAGTTTTAGACATTTTTCTCCATGATCAAACATGTTTCTTAACGATCAAAAATATTATCAATGTTACTAGTTGGGTCATATTTGGTCGGATTTAGGTTCGAGTCTTTTCTGTGAACATAAGCGAAATTAAGGATTCCTGGGCCTAATTTTCTGATAAATATTAAATAAATATTAAGGGACAATCATACACAAATCGACCTAGTCCCAAACTAAGCAAAGCTTGTACTATGGGTACTAGACGACGATATACATAATATATAAATACATATATAGATAACATCCATGACCCAAGAACAAATATTTTGCACAAATATTTGCCCCGGCCGGGATTCGAACCCGGGACCGCCGACTCAGTAGGCAGGTGTCTACCAACCGAGCCAAACGCGTCGTCAAGATAAAACTCAAATGAGAATAAAGAGTGTTCCCTCGTCCATAATCCGATGTAATAGTAATATAACCTGGATTAATACAAGTTCTTAACTTTGACCACCGGAGGGACGACTTTTGTTTTTTGAACGGACTATGACCACAGGGGCGACAAGGGCCTATCGGTGTAACTCGGGCGTTCGGTGACCTTGTAATGCCGCGTCTACGCGTAGGGTTGGCGGTTTAGCTACCACGGCACAATGAAATAATAATTATTACTTAATGAAAGATGTTTATTTATTTAAGGTTTAAAATATATTTAGTATAATAGTGTTGACATATGTTATAAATTGCTTACTTTTATATATTTTCTGTTTTTGCGACTTACTTTAAACATTTTATTAAACATGTTATATGCTGCATCTCGCCCAACAAACTGTTTCCCAATGTTTGAGACAAATCGTCTTTATTTTTAATAAAATATTCCTTGAATGTATTTTCAAGACTTTTTATCAAATTTATAAAATTGTCTGGTGGAGTAACAAGTCCTACGCCTGCATTTAAAGCATTTTTTTCATTATAGGGTCGGTAGGTAGACGAAAAATGCTTTTTTCTTTGTGGCCTTTGGTATTATTGCCACAGCAATATGAACCTCTAGCAGCCATAATAGTTTTTTTTGCGCGGCCGGTACATCGAAAAGTATGAAAGCGCATACGACGCGGCGCGAGCGAACAATGTGAATTGATTCGAGCAGAGACAGCAGCGGTGTGACCCTGAGTCGTCGAGCCGCGGCTCGACTTTGCCCACCTCGCGCGTCCCGCGCTCACCCCCGCTCGCCCCACGACACGCACACATAGCCGCGAGTTCTGTTACTGCACACAAGTGTCGCTGTCGTTTCTTTTTACGTTAGTATATATATTATTTGCTATGACCCAGTTAGAACAGGACTATTGCGATTTATTGGTATATATTTCAAACCTCCACTTTGAGTTATTCATTGATAAATTTTGTTTCAAAAATTACACGAAATTGACAAAATTCACGCAGAAAACTGGTTTATTCAACTTATTTTCGTCTACACGCAATGGAAGCATGACGATGGACTATCAACCTACTAGAAAGACTGGATGCAATAAAGGAAAATAACTATGTTACTATCTAAAACTAAGGGAGCTCTTATACATTTTAAAAATGTATAAGGCCTCTTAAGAACTTTATATTTCTTACCGCTAAAACAATCTCCCACAAAACCATCGTTGTTTGAGTTTGAAACATAATGGACAAGTTTACGTCTGAGTGGAAATACGATGGAGTTTTGCGATATTTTCTATTAACAGAGACGCTTCGCTCGCTCTGTTAAAGCTTTTCCAAAATTTCTTTCGTATGTCCGGATGTTTGGATGAAAAAAATGAAAAAAATAAATATAAATGATTTATTTCTTTCCTAAGTAGTACATTATTTGGATGTTCGGATTCTCGGCTGTTCTTGCCATATTTTTCAACCGATCTTCGTGAAATTTTGTAAGTAGATTCGATAAGGACATAGTGATTCAGGTTTTCGAAATTGTTCACAATGACGGAGATATGGGACGGGGATATTAAAATTTTCATCAATTTCACTACCCAAAGGTTGTCTGGAAGAGATAGCTTTTTAGCGATAAGACCGCCTGTTGTCTTGTTCGTTATTTTTAAACTGTATTTGTCTTGTTTCCTTTTGTAAACTTTTATTGGTGTGCAATAAAGTATTGTTGTATTGTATTGTTGTATTGTATTGTATTGTATCGTATCGTATCGTATCGTATCGTATCGTATCGTATTGTATCGTATCGTATTGTATCGTATCGTATCGTACCGTATCGTATCGTATCGTATCGTATTGTATTGTATGGGAATTGAAAATGTAAAAAGTGACAAATTTCCGCAATTTCGAAGCGAACTCGCGTAGCCTACAGCTCACAGAGCTAGTTACTTCTTCATTGTCGTCACACTCTTGGCAGAGTGGTCGTGGTCGTCACATCAGGCGTGGTGGCGACCTTTACAATCCGTCGCTATTCCTCCCGTACCTCCTACTCCTCTGCTCTCCTTGTTCATTCGTGGAGTTTTACTGTTGTTTAGACTTAGTTATAGTATTCTTTTCTGACTTTATGGTTGTATACTTGTTATTTGACTATATTACAGTATATGGGTGTAATCCCCCCACTATGTGCATGAAGCCTATGACGGCTCGGAAGGCGTTTACCGCCAGTATGGCAAATAATACGGCGACCGAGGCGTTGCAGCAAGGTACTCGTGACGTGCCTGAAAGGGCGCATGTTGGGATTCAAAGTAGCATGCGGCCAGTTACTGCATCTTCTAGTACTAACTAGTCGTAGCGAACTCCACTAGTAACTAGGACTGGAGGACGAGAGAGTGGGCCTGTGTCCGCGCAAGCACTCGCCCACTTTAATATACTCACGCGCCGATGACTCCTGGCAAGAATCTGGACACCGAGCACAAGTCCTGCGGCGATGGAGACTGGCGAGGAGGGCTAAGCTGGTGAGTTTGGCCTTTAGTTGGTTCTCTGCACGTAGGCGGTTGAGTGGTGATGGTCGCTCCAGAACTCAAGCGAGACAAGGGGACTGGTTCGGCAGCTCATTTGATGACAAAGCAGCCCTATTTAGGGATAGCACTGCTTTCCTCAATCCGGGGAAGGGCCTAGAAAAGGTGGCCTAAACAAAGCTTGTCTCATTCTACCCCAGGTGGCTAACCACGATCGCCTGGTCATCAGCGGTCGAAAAAAGAGGAAAAATTATATAAATAAGTCCCTTAACATTACGACATGAAAATAACTTTACAGACTCTTTCCCCGTCACCAGTGGTGTAAAACAGGGCTGTGTCATGGCACCGACCCCGTTTGCTATATATTTTTCTGTGGTGATGAACGATGCACTTAAGACCTGTAATGATCGGATAAATGTAAATTTTCGTACGGACAGAAGTATTTTTTGACCTCGCGCGTCTGAGAGCTAAGCGCAAAGTACAATCTGTCTCCGTAACTGAAATTCTATATGCCGATGATGTTTGTCTCATGGCTGATAGCTTAAGGGTTCTACAAAGTTATCGGGACAGTTTAGACGAATCTTGTCGCAAATTTGGCTTGATAATAAGCGCTTCGAAAACCCAGATTCTAAAGCAACCCGCTAGAGGGAAATCTGCGGACGAGGCTGCTGTTTATCTTAGGGGTAACGCGTTAGACGAAGTAGGAACGTTTCGTTACCTTGGAAGTCTTTTGCGGAGCGACAACCGTTTCGAGTCCGAAATTTCTTCTAGGATCGCAAAAGCCGCTGCAGCCTTTGGCGGACTAAACCGACGAGTATGGAAATCGCACGACATCAGGCAAATATTCTACCTCTTTTGCTCTATGCCTCCGAAACCTGGTGTCTGTACAAAACGGACATCAAACGTCTTGACGCCTTTCACTTGAAGTGTCTCCGGGCAATTCTTCGTCTGAGATGGCAAGATCGTGTACCAAACTCGGAGGTTCTACGTTGTACTAATTTGCCTGGTATGGAGTGTCTTCTCATGAAGGGTCAACTGCGTTGGTGTGGGCACCTTGTACGTATGGAGCCCACCAGGCTGCCCAAAACTATCTTTTACTCTGAGCTAGCCTCAGGTAAACGTAAAGCTGGAGGTCAATACCTGCGTTATAGGGACGTCGTGAAACGTCATTTGTCTGTAGTGAGCATACCATGTGAGTCGTGGGAGGAGCTGGCTGCTCACAGATTGGATTGGCGAAATGCTGTCAATGCGGGTCTTGATAACTTTGAGCGCATCCGTCTTGAAGACCTTGACGCCAAACGTCAACTCCGTAAAACTCAGCCCAAGCCCTCCTACCACTACACTTATAACACAGATGGGGACCTGTACTGTGCTACATGCTGCCACACTTTCAAAACCAAATTCGGGTTTGCTAGTCATGCCCGCGCGCACGCGCGTAGGCAAACGTAAAATACGTTCTTGTTAGGATGTCGCCGTCGACGGATACGTCTGGGAGGACATCATCATCATCATCATTTGACTATATGATTTTATTATTCAAACTTTCTGCACCTGCGTTTTCAGTCTTGCCATGAAAAAAATACTGCTTGGGAAATTGACCCATATATAAACTTAATTCCTTATCATATGGGCCAGACAGTCCGTTGGACTCATTTATGGTACTCTATATGAAACCTGTACAGAACTACCCACGATCATGGCACGAGGTCGGTGTCCGCGGGTAAGTTTGATGTGCCTAGAGTTAAAAACTATTACGGAGACAGGACACTAAAAAAACGTCGTATGTCGTTTGAATCTGGGGGCACGATCAGCTTTATGTATATAATAGCCTTGATTTTTACAACAATGAGGCTGCAACAAGGCGCCGAGTTTAATGGCCAATATGAAAAACATGTATTATAATATATTTCCTCGTGTCGTGAAAAGCACCATGTTTAGTCTCGGCTTAAAGTGCAATAGATAGTAAATTTCCAAGGCCGACCCCCAGGGGAGACTTACTGTACAGCCTCTACAACAATGTACTATAACTTTAACAAATTATTCTAAAACTAATTTTCCCTGAATTCTAGTAAGTAATATATGTAGCTATTTACTAGTGCAGTCGAACATAAGTTAAAAAAAAAAACCAGTTTTCTGCGTGAACTTTGTCAAATTCGAGTAGTTTTTGAAACAAAAATTATAATAACTTTAGGCTTCAAATACCTATATACCAATAAATCTCAATGGCCCTCTTCTAAGTTGTAACATGTAAATATATAATGTTAGGGAACATGTTTGATTTGATTATAGAGAGTAATGTCTAAAACCATCAACATTTTTGAACGGATATAGAGCCTTAAGATCACATAAATGTAACCCAGTAAATGGAACCCAGTCCAAAGAAGCTATAGTTAAGCGTGCCACAGGGCTCTATTTTAGGTCCATTTCTATTTTTGGTTTATATAAATGACTTACCATCTATAGTAGATAATATTTGTAATATAGTACTATTTGCTGACGATACATCATTAATTTTCAAGGTTCACCGGAAATGAACTGACTATGCGGAAATTAATGGCACACTAGAGAAAGTACTTAACTGGTTTACTACTAATAATCTTCTATTAAATGCCAAGAAGACTTAATGTGTTAGATTTGCTTTACCGAATGTTACGGCGGTAGATTCTACTATATTACTAAATGGTGAAAGTTTAGAAATAGTGAATAAGGCATTATTCTTAGGTATAACATTGGACAGTAATTTGCAATGGAGTCCACATATAGCAGTGCTTGCAGGTAAATTAAGTTCAGCGGCGTACGCTGTTAGGAAAATTAGACAATTGAGTAATGTTGATACAGCTCGCTTAGTTTATCATAGTTATTTTCATAGTGTCATGTCATATGGTATTCTGGTTTGGGGCAAAGCAGCTGACATTCAGACTATATTTGTGCTACAAAAAAGAGCCATTCGTTCTATATATAACCTAAATTCTCGTGACTCCTTAAGAGACATTTTCAAAGATATAAACATCTTAACTGTAGCGTCCCAATATATTTATGAGAGTATTATGTATGTTATTAGAAACCTAGATTCATTTACAAAAAATTCCGATGTCCACGGTTTTAACACTAGAAATAAAAATAAAATTGCTATTAGAAAGTTTCGTGTTCGTAAAGTAAGTAAATCATTTTTGGGCCAATGTATTCATTTTCATAATAAGTTACCTGATCATGTTTTAAAATAAGCCTTTCCATCTCTCAAAAATTATTTAAAAAAACCTCTAATGTCAAAAGCATATTATACAGTAGAGGACTATCTGACAGACAAAAATGCATGGCCTGAACCAGAAACCGCGTAGCTGACTCCTTCTTAGATTGTACCTAACTAGTTTAAGGGACACAGTTCTAATAAGAAAGCATATCAAACGTACATAAATTGTGATAAACCGTCAGGCTTTCTTGTAGTTTCTATTTTATTCTTACACTTTTCCTCACTTATATCTTAAAATACACTTTTAATATGTTTTCTTGTAGAACTACGTATAGTTCAGTTCATATCATTGTAATAGTTAAGTAACTACTTATGCTTTCTGAAAAAATGACTGACTGTTGAGTTTCTTTCGGCGTTTCTTCTCAACAGTGGTCTCCTCTTGTGAAATGCCGGTAGACTCAGACATGTAAAAGTGCCCTTGTGGCCTACTTGCAGAATAAAGTTCATTATTTCATTATTATTTCATAAAATTTTGATAGTCCGTGGGGAAGTGATCTACCAAGCCCCTATTTTTAGCATAAAAAAAAATAAAAAAAAAAGAACCGACTTCAGTAAAACTAAAAAGCCAACAATAACCCGTTCAAGTACAGATTATATTTGACTTACTTAGATTACTAGGGCCGATCACTTAATAGGGTTTTTTAAGTGTTTAAGAGGTTTAAGAAACTTCGTTCGTCGAGCATTGCAGGAATACAGCACATAGCTAGGAATATGCAAAATATAAAAAAGAAAATCGAGAAGCCAGAAGCACATTAAATTAAAAATAGTTTTGGCCTACTAGATTGATCAAATACCTGTATGTGAGACGGTCTTAACCCTCAGAACGATGTTTTCCATGCAACTTTAATACAACTGTTGTTTTATTTTGCAGATTGACTCGATAGGGTTGCTTCTACAGAACCCCCACTACAAGAAAATCGCCGACCTATACTTAGACAATAACAGCATTTCGACGGTCAAGGAACTGGAAGGCTCCGAGTGGTTCTATAGCTTTCGCCTTCTGAGTCTTAAAGGGAACTTACTGAAACAGGTAATTATACATTATAGATGCTACGTTATTTACTATTTTTAGGGTTCCGTACCTAGGTCGGCAAAACGAAACCCTTACAGGATCACTTTGTGGTTTGTCTGTCTGCCAACTCGTTTTCTCAAGAATGCGTGGAGGTATCAAACTGATATTAAATACTGAAGCCTGCTCAAGCTCCAAGCCCCTTTAGAGCCGTAAAAATGCAATCAAAAGATGGGATACCTTCAAATCACATAAAAACTTTAATTTGGCTAGAGGATCATCGTAAATTGTTTTTGTACTGTTTATTTCCGATAGTAGTTTTGTTCCAAGGGGCGATTAATACGATTCTCATATTTAACTATTTGATTTTTTCTCAATAGCTACTTTTTCCGGAGGGGTTTCATACCATTCGCATAATTTTCTACTTTATATTAGGTCGTAGGATGATTATGTCAACCGTTTTTATTGCAAGAATTCTAACGATGTTGCAGGTGCGAGAAGACAGAAGGACATTATTACAAATAAGACCGTCGTCCTCCATTAGAATCTGTCTGGCAACGCTAAACTCACGTGGCATAACATAAACGAAATTCATACCGATAGGGGCTTTCAACTTAAACTAAGAGCACTTACATAAGTAGGTACTTAAGTAACAATACAATAACAGCACATAAACGTCAAACGAATGCGGACTAATTAGCAATTAGTTTTGGAGTCAAGGGAGAGAACACTTTGGTCGGTTAAAATGGAACTGTTTTTATTCGAGCTTACATTAAAATATCGCACGGTTCATGAAGTAGTGACCTAGATGTGAAAGAAAATGAGAGCCGACGGTCCTGGGTTCGAATCCCGGTAAGGGCAAATATTTGTGTGATGTACTCGAATATTTGTGCCTGGGTCATTGATGTAATTTGTATTTAAGTATGTATTTATCTATTTATGTATGTTTATCGTCGTCTAGTGTCCATAACACAAGCCTACTAAAGCTACTAGATTGATTTGTGTGAGGTTGTCCGATATTAATTTATTTATTTATTATTTGTTTAATAACTCAACTGTAAAAAAGCCTTCCAAAATACAATATACTTTAAAAAACCGGCCAAGTGCGAGCCGGACTCGTGCACGAAGGGTTCCGTGCCAATATCGAATATGTTTGCTAAACGGGGAAATCCGCGAGAAAAACTTAGCAGTCTGTACATTTATTTGCATCGTTCGTCAAAAGCAAGTCTTAATTAACTTTTAAACTGTTACTCAAGCGGCAATCGTCGAATTAACAAGTTTATAATTTAACCACCCCGATTGAGGTGAATTGAGCGCATCTGTGGGAACTAGAAGACCGCCAACTATAAACTACCTCATATTCGTCATCATCATGATTTCATGACGACGCGGTTGGCGCAGTGGTAGTGCATCAGCCTACTTAGCCGACGGTACTGGGTTCGAATTCCGGCAAGGGCAAATATTTGTGTGATGAACTCGAGTATTTGTACCTTTGTATTTAAGTACATATACGCCGAATATTATTTTATTCCTTTCGGGGTCGAGACCTAGGTCCGTGGAGTCCCAGCGACCACAAACTTGACCGGGGACCGAAAAGCTGGCAGCTTCGTTGCACAACGCGTTAGCATTGCGATTCAGCGAGGAAATGCTGCCAGCGTCTTCGGGACCATGCCGCGCGGGCATAGTTTTTCACACATTTTTTTATTTATTATAGCTATGTAAATAACTTAGTTTAAGCTTTTTTTTTATACTTTTTGTATACGTATGTAGTGCCCACAACACAAGCCTACTTAAGCTTACATGTGGGACTAGATTTGTGTGATGAGGTCATCCGATACTTATTTATTTATTTTACGAATAGTCGCTAGCCTTCTACATCCTTGGTTCCCGGAGAGCCTGGACCGAAGATCCATTTTGAGACCAACTCATCCGCTTTGTGGTCTCCATCTAAGAATTTTTAAAACCGTGTATTGCTGATAACATACCAGTACTATTCAAAAACTATTAGGTAAGCGCGCTTAATATCTAGCTAAAGCACATCTAACAAAATTAATGTCCCAGAAAGACACTAATAATTAAAACTGAACCGCCTCTAAAGCTTAATATGATTTCATTAGCAAACCGCCCTAATAAAGTGCTCAGGGACCGAGAGGCTGTGAGATCCGTTGCTTCACTGATCCATTTCCCTCAATTAACAGATATTAATACGCCTCATTTATTTTCTCCATGAAAGTTCAATCAGTCTATATTACCTACTTAAATCCCAAAAACTCAACACTTAAGCTAAGGCATGAATTAGCCTGTCTAAGGTACACTTGTAGTAATAACTTACATTTTCAAAGAATGATCGAGTGATCTACCCGTATAACAACGACCACTACCACCTAGAAGCAAATGCATCGTTGAATAATGTTTAACACAAACTCTACGTAATGGTTGACATTAAAACACGACTGTGGGTTCTATTCGAGTTTTCACAGATCACACGAGTGCTTAATGCCAAATTATGTAAAATTGATAGTCATACTGCCAATCCTAGTGGTGCAGGCGGTACGGCGGTTGGCGGTTTCGCTGACCTCACCATTATAGATTAGTAATTACACCTTACTGGCATACATATTTTGAGCTCTATATCGATGGCAAAAAGCGAAAACGTGGTAACTGCCAATTTGTTCCCTTGTTGTTTACTACGTCGCCGTTTTTTTCGTCGATATACAGATCTTAAAATGACATGACTTAAGGAATAATGGCGACAGAACCTCCACAGTAACACAATAACGCTGGTGCCAGACCCGAAATCATTGCGCAAACAACGAAAACATTCAAATGTCGCTTGGGATCGCAGGTGCAGCAATTAGATCACCAAATTTATGACGCGGCGCTAATGCACTCGGCAACACCGAGACGACATGCAAAAAAGTAGTTCGAGAAACTGCCCCGCGCGTACGTTACGCGTCCCTTCCAAAGACACACCGTGATTTTAGAATAAAACTAACGGGGAGTGGAGAGGCAGTTCGCACCCTACACCCGCCGCGTCATTTGTCTCAGCTCCGAATCGCTCGTCGACTCGTCGCGCAATTCTAGTTATAATTATACTTCAAAGCTTTATTGTAAATTATAAATAAAGAATTATCGTACATCGGTTCTTTCACTGAAGAAGAGTTCCAGTCTACCCCAACCAAGAATCAAAACTCATGCTTTTAAATGAAAACTCCTAGTCTTCTGCCTGCAACGTCGCTAGCTACCGCATTCAAACAAACAAAAATTAGAATGTACAGAAGCTAAGCTAACTTGGTGACGCTTAGCTACCTCACTTATTTTTGCGATACGTAGCTGTCGAAGCCGCCATGGAGTCCCAGGCGAAGCAGGGGACTTACAAATTAATCTTGTCTTGTTGCAGATCCCCGTGTATGCGTTCGACAAAGCATTCCAGAGCAACAACAACATAATGCACGTGTTTCTGGGTGGCAACCCTTGGCGGTGCGACTGCCACTTCATCCCGCGTTTCAAAACGCTGCTGCTGAAATATAAGAGAGTGATACAGGACTTGGCAGATATACGGTGCTCCCAGTCGGATGATAAAACCTTGTCGCTTGTGCAGGTATGTTTATTATGTGTATCTCGCTATCGAATCTCGAGCTCATACGTCCCGGTCTTTTGGAAGGCTTGCGTGGGGATATGGATCCAACACGTTGAGGCCCCTTGGAGAAATTTCCTGTGGCTATAGCCCTTTTGGGACCCGTTCCTGATCATATCAATAAGATGATACATCCATGAACCGGTCCCAGCAGGTGGTTGAACTATTGCATTGATACGAAAAAAGAAACCGGGCTATTAAAATGGAATTTGGATGGACTATTTATTTGGGCTATTGCAGTAGAAAAATATCACCCGCCGTAACCATCAATGCGACTGTTACCTCTGGCGGGTGGTGACTCGCCCTTTACTAGGTGGGCCCCGTAGTGCCAGTCAACCATAGGGCCAAACAGAAACTAGCAGTTGGTGCAGGATCATAAAAAGCCGTGTCTAAAAACATAAAACGAGACAAAAGTCAATAAGTTTGATATATATATATATTAACAATATACATACACACATATGCATTACAATACACATACATAAATATAAAATATATATAATTATATACATATACAGGGTGGGCCCTGTAACTAAAGCAAAAAATTAAAACAGAGATACCTTAAAGTATCCACAGTTATTGCAAAGTGGTCCTAATGTTCCAAAGTTCCTAAATTAGGAGAAATATTCACTTAAAGTTAAGATTTCCCATGAATGAGTTTTCACATTGCGATATTGTCGTTTAACGGTCGTAAGATATCTTGGTACCGGGCATTTTGACAGTTTCTCACATACGTTAATGTGAATTATTTTTTAAAAGGAAAATTAACAAAGGTAATTATTATTGCAAATCTCCGTAAAGGACACCGGTTTGATTTAATGATTTAAAAATGTTTGTAACTTTATGGTACGTTGACAATGTCAAGTTCGCAAAACGTATTATCACAAATTCAAAATGCCAAGAATAAATTACGATTCACACGAATTGTGTGACATGATTTTAATTTACGGAAAAACCAGAGGTAACGCACACCGAGCTCTAATGCTGTACTGCGAACGATATCCCGATCGAAGGCATCCAGCCAACGGCCGAGTCATCACCAACGCCGTGCAACGCGTGCGGGACAACGTGCCTGTGACTGGAGCAGTACAACCGGCACAGGGCCCGGGTGCGGCATTTAATGTAAGATTGGCATTAGAACAAAGAATAATGCGTCATTTTCGGCAACGACCAACGACCAGCACCAGAAAAGCAGGTCTTATGTTTGGAGTTAATCACCGAATAATACAAAAAGTCTTAAAACGAAGAAAAAATCACCCTTATAAATTTCAAAAAGTACAAGCAATGTTACCACGAGACTACCCAGTGCGATTTGCATATTGTGACTGGTTTTTGAGACAAGACCAAGAACACTTGAACTTTGTGCGTAATGTGATATGGACGGATGAATCTACTTTTACAAATAATGGAAAATGGAACCCAAAAAATACACATTACTGGAGTAGTAACAACCCTCTTCTTATGAGACAAACGGGTCACCAGTACCGCTTTTCCCTAAACGTTTGGGCGGCCATTCATGGACACACTATAATTGGTCCAGTTTTTATTGACGGTACCTTAAATACAGCACGTTTCATGCGATTAATTGACGGGACCGTGTTAGACTACTTTAATAATTTACCCGAGGACGTTAAAAATGAAACGTGGTTTCAACTCGATGGTGCACCAGCGCACTCTGTAGTGCCAGTCCGACAAAGACTAACTCAAATATTTGGTCATAGATGGATTGGTCGGTTTGGTCCCCGAAGATGGCCGGCGAGATCTCCCGACCTTACATGTTTGGATTTTTATCTTTGGGGAGCTATTAAAGATGACGTATATTCAGCAGAGGTAGACACGGTCGAGATGTTGAGGATTAGAATTGTTGAGGCATTTGAAAGGATTCGAGAAGTTGATCTTGACATAGTGCACCGTAACACACTTTTGCGTTATGAGGCGTGCAGAACAGGAAACGGTCAGCACATAGAAAATTTGTTTCATTAGATCAAGGAACGGACGAAGACTGAAACGATTTATTTTATTTTCTCAAACATGCAATGAAATGTTGTCATAGCGTGCGTTATAATTGGCTTCGAAGTATCACGTTTCGGGCGGAACAACTCGAGAGAACTGTTAAGGAATTTCATCCAAAATTGAAGGCCTAGGCAGGAAAGTATTTTTTTTTAGGCATGGCGTCTGTGTTCATGAACTAGCTAAACAGCTGAATTATATTTCTTTTGAGTGTTTTATTTTTTATTTCATTTCATATGTTTGAGAAAACCACTATACATGAAAAGGGCTTGCCGGCTTCGTATCACTTCTGCCTACGGACCTTCTCCTCCGCCTCGCTACGAACCGTTTTTTCTGGCGTCTGCAGTAATGTACTATTTCTAGTGTTGGTTATGTTACAAATATTTACTAAATATGATTACAATATTTTCGCTTTTTTAATCGTTTTGTCTTTCAGTATCATGTGAGTGTAACACTCGAGACAAGTGGGCATGAATTATGAATTCTTGAATTGGTAGAGATAATGCAATTTCATAATAGACTTTTTATTGGTCTCTTACTAAACAGTTTGTTTAGACTATTTTCTACTGTGGTGTGTACCTTTGATCATTATTTAATATCATAGGTACTCAAAAAATAATTCCATTGCAATTTTGTATGAAGTCTGAACCAAGAACCAACAGAGATGCGAGTTAAGTCATTAGATATAAATATCTGCTTATTTTTTTACGATGGACACTAAGCTGGATTGCACTGCAGATCTGACATATTCGTGTTTCTAGTTAAGATGTGGCAAAAATCGGAACTACCTTTTTATTACATACAAACAGTAATACTCAAATATGCGTGTAGGTGTGTATTTATCAGTTTTACTCAAATTGTACTGTTATGTGTACAATAATGTCAATAATACATTACAACCGGAGTTGGGTAAAAAATAGTTTGAATAAGAATCCACTTCAGGCCCATTTGGTGATGCACTATAATTCTTGGGCCACTATCTATGTATTAGTTATTGTCAGTATGCGTTAGTTAATACCATTTCCTACCACATGCGCCTTATTTCAAACAGGAAGATCTCTGCTCTGCAATGGAATCCAGCCTCCAGCCATCTTCCAGTCCGCTAACCTATGGCCATGGAACTAGCAAGTACTGCACCTGTAATGCTCGTTGCTACGAATCGTAGCAATAGGATCGTTGTATCGTAGCCTACGATACAACGATCCGAGTGAGTTAGGCACCAAAGAGACAATGTTTCTGGCTTTGCTGGGGTAACCAATTGTTTAGCAACAAAAAGATAGTCATCGCTTATTCATCGCGTGCTCATCGTTACTACATTTTATTATAATCGAAAAATTAGGAGATTGAGAGTTTTTTGTTGCCGACATAGTTAGTAGCTTTAATTTATTTTATTTATTAGTACAATGACTTATACTTTGACAGAAAGAAAATGTATTGAAAGTGTAGTGGAAGTCCCATCGTTGAAGGCAAAGTGGGCTTAAACAATAACACGGTTCCAGTACCTACGACTTATTTACACCCTTACACCAAAGCCTCGAACATAGATAAAATACTCTAGTACTGGTGACAATCGCTTAGTATCTACTTGCTAAAATACCTCTCAGCGAACTTCTTAATTAAACTAATAAAATAATATGTCCAGATATTTGGATGGCCGTTTGTTCGGGTTTCCGATTGTTCTCGCTTAGAGGTCGCATTTATCAACCGAATCTTATGAAATCTTGTAAGTTGGTTGTACCGGTGAAAACGTAAATAATTACAAATTTCAACCATTTCGTAAAAACCACCTGTTTTCAGTTCATTTCACCGAAGGACAGGACCCTCATTCAGATGATGCCATAACCTGAAAACCCGTTTTCAGGCGTTATCAGTACCCCTTCTGGGCCTCGGAAGTAGGTACACATCAATATATGGCAAAATTTCCAGTAGGAGTGACATAGATAGTACTATAGAAAAAGATAGCTATACTTAGAACATTCGAGAAGTGTTTGAGAGAGATAGCACTAATGGAAAGAGATGCAGTGCGAACAAAGTGATAATCTGAGCGACGGACTTTCAATTGATAAGTACGTTTAACGTTTCAAAGTACAGTTTGAGTGAATTGTGAGTGTGTAATTTCGTAACAAAGTGTGTGTTTTAATTAGTGCATTAATTGTGTTTTTCTATCTAATACGAACCCCACGCTCGTAACAATATCTACTATCTGAAAGATTACATTAAAACCATTAAATGTTTAACTTTAACAACCCTTTATACTTAGTTATCTTAAAATTCGAGAAAACATCATAAATACCATAGAAATGAATTATTTTGTTGAAATGTATTGTAATTACGCAATATTACAGTGGCGTCATAAAGTGGGTAGATAAAGCAGTGTATGTAACTGTACATAATAATGCATTAAAACACTCATGTGATGTTATTATGAACCCACACTCGTTTAATACCCTTCATTATGTACAGTCACATAAACTACTATTTATGTAGTTACTGATTTTATAGTGTATAAAACATTTGTTAGTTTTTTTTGATGGTGCGAAAGAAACTTTAGCAAATAAAATATTAAGTTGTGTGAAGTTTTAAGCATTAATTTTTAAACTACCAATCACTACTATTTTTGTGACTGGCATTAATACACTGACTCCGTGCATGCGGTTTCTGTTCCGGATCGTTGCCCCTTCAGTTGTAAATTTTATTTTTTATCATTACATTAAGGTTTTATTTTGCGTGCACACTTATTCAGAGTGTACACTCCTGTCTACACATTAGCTCCATGCCTATGGCTATTATTTTATTCAACCTTCACAGACATTCACACAATTGCGAACTTTTTGTTATTGGTTGTTTACTCTAATGTACGTCAAGTTGATAAATGAAAGTTATGCAAAAAGACAACAATTAAATAAATTAAACGTACGTGAAATATGTACACGATATTATGAAAGAAGAGCGATGGAAGAGCGAATACAATTTAAAAACCGAGTTTTGTGTTAGATACTGCGAACGATTGTCCTCCTGTTAAATAATAGCCACGGTACTATCAACGCAAAGCAACGAAAGTTCGGCCACCAAACATGGTTCTGTTTGTGGCCGCGGGTGTGCAGCCAGATTATCACTGAAATTCTTTGATAATTTTGAAAAGATACACACTCAGTATGTTGTGTAAGTACACATGCCGCGTCGGAACGGAATCAAATGGATCACAAGTCGTATCACTGCAGTTGTGGTCGAGAAAAATAAACATCTTTACAACCTGTTAAAAAGGCAATTGACCTTGTGAAGTGGTTACCCAGTGATTTTATTTAGTGCACTTATTTTGTTGGAACTTCTTAATAAAAAGTTTAAAGTTTGTAAGTATTTGGTTTATTTATTTCATCGTTTTGGCCCTACACCTTAAACCAACTTGATAAGAACATTGTTACGTCGTGTTGAAGGAAGTGATATGTAATTCAACTGCAAACGTATTAATAATAATGATGTATTCAATAGGTTTTATAATATTATTAAAAACGTTCGTAAATGTCACTGTCAAGTATGCGACTGGGCACAATGTCTGTAGTACATTGCTGGCTCGATTAATTTTGTTAGAAAATTACAGTAAATTTATTTTTCATTTTAATTAATTGATACCATTTGGACTTCATTACTGATTGGTTATAGGATGTATATTTTAATTTTTCGCTCTTGTTACAGGGCCCACCCTGTATATATGTGTACCCCTGTAAAACATCATATAGACAATCAATCCTGAGATTCTTTGGAGAGATGTTTTGGGCTATGTCGGTTACCTTGTGGTTACCTTGGTTCTTCTGCGGATATTCTCATTTCTGATTATCTGATTAACTATTGGTTACAGTTGAATGATAATACCACGGTGTAATAACAACGCGTTCAATATTAATACATTCGTTGTTGATATTATGTGTTAAATTAAATATGGCAATTAAATATAAATGTTAGAAATAAACCGCTATCAGGCACCGTACAAAGTGTTTATTTCCAACACTTCGTTCGTGCTACCATCTTTTTTACAGCAGTTGGCTGAAACGTCTAGATACGTTTTGATTTTGATTTTTGTTTCATTTCGATTTCACTGTTTTGACTATTCACGATTCAAAATCGGTTAAAATGTGTCTAGAAGTTTTGGCGTGATGATGATGCCGTAATACATTTTGATAAGAAAGATGTCTGTGTGATTAATGCTCATACAAGAAAATACATTTTGATAAGAAAAGAGATGTCGTTGTAATTAATGCTCATACAAGAAAACGTACATCGCGTTGATAATTTTTCTTGAAATCAAGAACCCCTAAAGTAAGGAGGCCAGCTTTATTTTGACCTACTAGGTAGGTACATGCTATGCCACATTTCTATAGAAACCTTAACGCCCTCAGTTGATTTGACCTCAAGACGACCTTTGAGCAATTCCACTATAAAACTCCAAGAAATCATTTAACGTTTAATCAAAGTTTAATGAAACTAGATTGCTTGCATACCTTTGACAAGTGTTTCTGCACCGTACTTGTAATAAAGGAGAGGTGGGGGAAGGGAGGCAGGAAAATTGTCGCTTTGTTGATATAGATTCCAGAAACTCAATTACAGATGGGGGGGCCTGGCCATAGCCTATGAGATGAAACCATGAATTTCTTTCTATAGTTATACGCCAATGTATCTGCTCCTGTTGCAGCACTTTAGTCTATTAAAAGGTAATATTTATTGATAATAAAACCGACACCTATGAACAAAAAAAAATCCACCACATGCTTCGTCAATTAAAAATAATGCATGCAATTCACAAAGTATTGGGGGGGCCTGGCCATAGCCTATGAGATGAAACCATGAATTTCTTTCTATAGTTATACGCCAATGTATCTGCTCCTGTTGCAGCACTTTAGTCTATTAAAAGGTAATATTTATTGATAATAAAACCGACACCTATGAACAAAAAAAAATCCACCACATGCTTCGTCAATTAAAAATAATGCATGCAATTCACAAAGTATATCCGCAACAAGCTTAGTCATAATCAAATGACATGAAATAAATCCGCAACACGCCTCGTCAAGGAAAACTTAATCTCTTAAAACCCATAGGGCCATATTCGGTCCAAAAGTCCCCATTATGCTAGCAGCATTGCCCCGCTGAATGGCAATGGAGACCTGCTGAACCAACCATGACCCAGAGCGAGGATCGTTGCCCCTCTCTCTCAATCGCCGCCCTAAATCCCTAAAAAGCTCGTCTATTAAATAGTAATAGTGTAGTATTATTAAATGCTTGAAAAGTTTTTTCTGATAAGTCTCATTTGCTCGTACCTTCTCGTAAAAACATAGTTAAATCACTAGTCTGTCAGAAACGTCAAGCGATACCTAAACGCCACGTGTCGCCAATGTTCAGCTCACGACTAAATATTTTCCCCATACTTATTGAATGAGACTGCAACCGTTGGAGCGGCCCCGTCCGATACACATCGCTTTGAGCTGTTAGTGGGCCGTGAGTAGCTTAGCAGCACAGATAGCTGTCCCTGACGAAGAGCTCCGTATGAGTTTGAAATATGTCGGGCCGATCCTGTCAATTTTAATGTGAGTTTAAACCAGTTTTATAATAATAATTAAGGTCCGGTCGAATAAGTGAAACATATTGGGGTAAGGGAAACACTCAAAATAAATCACAGTGAGTGTGGTGAATCTGATTTTTCGAAACAGTTCTAGGTCAAAAATAAATAAACGACGCTGCAGTTGGTCGTTTTATGTTTATTAAAGCTATTACATAGAAAATATTCCAAAGTGTTCCACTTCCCCCATGTTGCCTTACCCTACCAGACCTTATTAAATGGTTGAAAATATTTTTCTGATTGGTGTCCTTTGCTCGTACCTTCTCATAAAAACATGGTTACATTAGTAGTCTGTCTGCAGAACCGTCAAATGCTACCTAAATGTCACGAGCCGGAGCCGCTGATGTGTAGCTTACGAGTTCACGTCACGACTAACTCATCAGTTGCAGTCTCATTCAATAGGGATGCGCTCCATCGAGCGGCCCCGACACATCGCTTTGCGCTGTCAACTGGCCGTCTATACTGTGAGTTATGGACATAATCCTCTTAGGTTCCAGCTTTGCCTTTCAGATTAAGTATTTTCCAACTCGAAAAATATCTCTTCCGTATCGTTTACAATGTACACTACGTTTACACTAATATATACACATTACACAGTCTGGATTTGGGACAGTTTCAGATTGTTTGGGACCACCGAAATTCCAAAAAAGGTCTTAAAACCTAAAAGGCCATTACGGCTTTGAGATCGGTTATATATTTCAGTCACTTTTGTTTGTCCGTTTGTTTGTCCCGTATTAAACATACATAAAAAGTACTTAGTGTGCAATCCCGGAACAACGGAACAATCCCGGAATTGGAAGCCCTACTTGGGGTAAGCCACTGGACATGAGCTTCTCGGGACCTGTCATGATCGCGTTCTTTGGGGGAGATCAATATCTAGCAGCGGCCATATTTCCGCTGCTATGTGATGGATATAGCCTCAAAACAGCTTTCATATGGCAATACGTCAATTATTTCGTCATATATTTGCATTATTAAACGCCAATAGCGTCAAGGATTTCTCAAGCTACAATAAAAGTCATCAATATAAATACCGCGTTTAAAAATTACATGAAACGAGATTTCACTTTCGACGGAGAATAGTTCTAGTTTATATTTTTAATATGCTAAAAGGTGTCTAAATATAATGTCATGTAGGAAAAAATCAAACAACGATTTCAAACAAACAACAAACAAAATCTTGAATACAAAAGACATCCGACTTCAAAAATATCCAATATTTCATAGCACAAAAGGGCGATTGAAACGCACGGAGTTTCACTCCATCAATATTTTGTAGTTATTGTGCTATCCTCATTTCGATCCTACGCCTCAGTGAACGTAGCGTGGTAAATGAAATTCCTTATGTGCAAGTTTTTGGAGAATCGGTTGAGTATGCGACCGGTATGCGAAAAGAGACGGAAAACCGAACAAACGGACATCGCGGAAATGGAGACACCTCACTCGCTCGGTCAATAATTATTTACCAATACTGCTACAGTAAAGATACGACCCTTTACATAGTTTTCACAGATACGGCTTTTACGGCTTTTTCCTCTGGAGTCCCCAGGTATACGCATTGAATTAACACTTTATACTTCGGAAAATTGGTTACCTTCTATTTTCCTAATTTAGTTTATTTCCACTTTCTTAGAACTTTGTTCCGTTACGCTCTAGATGCTTTACCTAATTGGGAAAATTAAGTTTTACAATGCCATTCATATTATTATACGATTGGTTTATTTTTAAATCGTGTAGTTTTTAGATAATATCATTTTCAATTCTCATGCTCTAAAGAATTAGGATAAACGTCTCGTGTAAAATGCTGCGTTTTATGCACTCGTTGTACAATCTACTATTTTTAAATTCTCAAAGTGACGTTTGTGAAAATATCGAAGGTAGGTATACAACATTAGGTACCCTGCTCTACAAGGAATTAGTGAGGCAAAAAAAAAAAACCGGCCAAGAGCATGTCGGGCCACGCTCAGTGTAGGGTTCCGTAGTTGCTCATCCTTCACAATAGACTTAAGTTACAAGAAAGATTTCAAGCTCTATAAAAAGGTCGTAAACGCCAAAGCAACTGTAATTACTTATTACCTTCTGGAAGTCAACTTACGTCCTTTTATGAAAATTATGAAATTTTGCGATAACTCGAAAACGGCTGGACCGATTTTGTTCAATATAGTTTTCAGTGAAAGTACTTATAGTGTTCCTTATGTTCATAAATTTTTGACCCGTTGTTGAAAAGTTAGAGGGGGGGGACACTATTTTTTTTTATTTCGCAGCGAATATTTACAAAACTGCTGACTTTATCAAAAAATAATGTTTGGAGACCCTATTATTTTTAAAAGACCTATTCAACGACACCACACACAAGAGTTGAAACGAAAAAAAAAATCACCCCCACTTTAGGTGTTCGAGAGGTACCCGAAAAAATTTTTTTTTAGTTTTTATTTCACCGTTTTGTCGGCGTAATAGATACCCATACTCATACCAAATTTCAGCTTTCTAGTACTTTGATCACGGAGCTAAGCCGCGGACGGACGGACGGACAGACGGACAGACGGACATGGCGAAACTATAAGGGTTCCTAGTTGACTACGGAACCCTAAAAACGAACGATTATTATCGCATGTGAAGCTATGATTTAAAAAAAAATTAAACGCTCAAAATCACAGTTTTATTTTATCATATTTTAGAAAAAGATACAATGTTCAAATATAAACACAATAACTTAATATTACATAATAACTTGCTATTTAACCTCATCGATATTTATCATAACGCTACAGGTATTATGAATGGAAATAGTTCTAATTTTATGAAAAACTAATAAAAAGTAAATAATAACAATATACAATAATATACATGACCAATATAGTAATAAATAGGTTCCAAAACATCTTTCTTAAATGTATTTTTCATTACTTTCAATCGCTTTGTGGAGGCAAGTTACCAATACTTGATATATTTTTCATTATTTTTCTAAGTAGTCTAGTTAGTCTCCACAAAAGGCATCAACATCGCACCCATCGTTTTCAAAAACCTTAAAACCAAAATGTTTTCACACATTGAGCGATCCGCCCTAATGAGTATAATATTAACCACATGTAAACTTCTTAATGTTTTGTACTTATGCAACCAATACCTCATGGATTCTATGTTACACAAATAAATTACTTGGACATTTAATACAGCAGATATGTTTTAAATCGGGCAAGTTGGGATTCCAATCAATCAATATGTACCTACCTACATCTGTAAAGCAAATCAAAACTTTTATTACCTCGTGGGCGAATCCACAACTGTCAGAAACCGAGGATTGAAATGTTGGCGGAAAGTTGAGCATGATGATTGAGTAATATACCTACACATATTAATATTACAAGTGGGTATACGTTAGGGTTGGCCTTGGATGTTCAAAATGCATTAAGTTTTAATAAAACTAATCTAAAGAGTGGACTTCTTCGGACATGATGCTCGAGCACTGCCTGGAGAAGCAGATTGCTGCTGGGAAAATTGATGGCAGACGTGCGTAAGAATGGGCACCTTTTATTAAGACATGACTTGAACTGTATCAGGGCTGGTTGACCCTCACTACCAGTAGTCGGACTTTGTGTGGGAGTATAACCCGCTAATGGGATTATCTCCGCGCCACAGGAGTAATTTTTTGGGAGGATGACGCGGGCGCACTGGGCGCATGGACTGTAAATAGACTGAACCGAATCAGTCTGACTTAGGGCGGGAGGAGAGGGGAAAGAGAATCGCGCTATAACCGAGACTACTAAGTATCGGTAGTACCCCGCCGGCGGGGATTACGCTGAGGCGCCGTTCGACCAGTTCACGGCGACCATTGCTTGAATGGTTTCCGTGATCTCATCGTCCGGGTCAGATAGTATATAAGATGGTCTAACGCCTGACATACTGAAGAAGGCCGTGGGCATGCACGGGGCGGTCCACGCAGCAGTTATAACTTATGCTTCCACTGAGTAGAAACAAATATGTGGTCGCGATGCTCAAATATCAGTAAGGGAACGACGAAGAAGAAGAGGTCTAAGGAACTCCCACTGCCTCCTTGTGTGTGTTCTATTAGCAAGGTCACATCCGGGTACTCGTTTCCACGTTTCGCTTTTGTTTGGGATACTTAAGCGTGCGTTTGTAGCCACTCTAAGAGGCGAGAACCAATAAAATACAGTTCTTAGGCGGAATTCGCAAAGATTAAACGAGTGAACCTTCAATAGAAGGTCTTCTCTTACCGTATTTTTGTATCAATGTGTTTATTCATACCTATATTTTGTTTCAGATCAGCACACTGCCCCTCGGCCGAGTATGTCACAGTGGAGCAGAGATGCCGTTAAGCACGATCAACATAGTCAACGTCACGCTGGCTACTCTCCTGTTCCTAGTCATCGGAAGGTTTCTGTACGATTGGCACAGTTTCAAGAACACTGGAAAACTACCCTGGATTTCTTCTATTTTACCTTGAATATGGTTTATTGAAATTTTGTGGTATTGAACATAAGGGCAAGGGCAATCAGGTCAAGTGTGCCAGCGGGGCAAGTGCACTTAACACCAGGGAAATAGCGAAAAGTGCAGATGTTATATTTCTAACGCGTCATAACTTTTGCCAACTAACTGTAGTTGCGTGACTTACGTGATTGTAAGATTGCGTAGTATATCATCTGTGCATTTCGATATTTCGGAACTTATAGAATAAGTAGGCCACAAGGGCACTTTTATATGTTTGAGTCTACCGACACTTTACAACAGCGGTCTCCCTGTTGAGAAAAAACGCCGAAAGAAAGTCAACAGCTCAGCGCACTTGTCCCGACTGATCTAAGGAACGACTCTTAAACTTTTTATGAATCTTAAACTTTTTTTCACTAGGATCAGGCATTGGAATATTGACAGTGATAGGTAGAGATTTCCATATCTATCGATATGGAAATCTCTACCTATTACTGTCATGTATCGATGTTTTATTTGTAAAAATGACATTTTGTTCAGTGTGTATACAAATTAAACAAAATAATACCTTAACTCTGTATTTTTGATCCCCTACGAAAAGGAGTGCTAAAGGGTGTTATAAGTCTAATATTGGGTATCTGTGTATCTGTCTGTGGCATCGTAGCTGGCAAATAGATAGACTGTATGCGGGTTTTTTTTTGTTTTCGCCTTGTTTGTTGACTAGATGATTATTGCTATGATTGGTAAAAATAACGGCAGGCGTCTCCAAGATATTCAGCTCAGGTGATATGACTTCAGCAAATATTGAAGTTAAGCATTCCAAATAACAATCTAGTCAAATTTATTATGCTACGTAATACCGTTTATACCGTATACTACTTAATTTTAATTCAGTGCAATCTAATTTAGTAACATTTATTATTGAAATATTTTTATGTTAATGTGTTTAAGCCTAGTTTTAAGATTATCCTTGCTCTGCCCTGATAGGGCCCATGTCATGGACTCAAACAATGCAATGTAACATAACATAACATCTAATTTAATAACCATGGTGCAATTAATGAATGGATGCAATTTTGCGATTATTGTCGGGTTCAGTATCTTCTTTATACCACTCTTTAAATGAGGCCAGTTACTTGAGTCGAGGGTTTTTAAATTTTGAATTTATGTATTTTTATTTTAAAAGGATCTTTGAGACTTTAGTCATCATCATATTTTTCTTCAGTGTATTCTCATTTATAGTAATAAGGAAACCTAATTTTTATGCTTAATAATTATTAAAGGCGATAACAATAATAAATAACTTACACAGACATAACCAAGTAGCCATGTTCTAATAATTTCTTATTTTTTTCTATAGTGTTTAGAATGTGTAAATATGTTTTTTTGTTTTTATTTTAAAATAAACTTTGTGCCATTTCTTATCTGTGAGTATTTTTCATTTCATATGTACCTATATTGTAAAAATTAACCTAAGAAATCAGACGAATAAACGAAATAATAATAATGATGAAGCTTTATTTTTCTATGCATAAAACAATTACAATATAAATTCCCATTTACTATTGTGAAAACAAACGATCAGACTTGTTCCAAATTATCCAAATTATTTTTTAATTTGACTTCCCTACTTCATTATCGTCTCTAAAATAGTACTTAAGAAATATACGCTTACAAATGAAGCAGGGAGCGATCAATAGCATTAAAGGCATCGATAAGAGAATTTCTATTCTATTCTTTTGAATTAATGGCAACTGGTGACATTGGAGCGACCATTATGCCAATGTCTCGTTTCCAATCGTACACGGCGACAAGATAGATTTACACCACGTTGTACGGTGAGGTGAGCAAAATCTTGCTTTTTGTAAAGGGATAGCGATTTACAATAAAAACACGCGGATTATCGGGCCTTGACCCAAGAGGGGCTATGTACGCTTCAAGTTGAATTCTTTATTAGCCATTCACTCATTCGTTAGTTCACTCCACAATACGCTATCGATAGGTAGAGTCTGGCTAGCCAAATAATGTTGACACATATTTCCTTGTGGTATTACCAATTGTCTATGATTTCAACAATTTAGTAGGTGGGTCCTCTATAAATAATTTTGATACTTTATGTACTAGTTCTAACATTCCAATCAAGTTGAATTGTTGGCATAGTACTTATGTAATTTTTTTGGTGATGGATTAATATGGTATTATCGAGCTAGGTCTTATTTACAATACATTAAATTTTTCGCCTTGTACCTATATGGTTAGAAAGTGTAAACATATGTGTTTCTCATTGACTGTACTGTAGATAGTAGTAAAAATATGTGAGCTGACTATGAGTGCACGTCAACATATATTTAACTTATTTCTTTAGGTACCTTGCATAGAAAATCTAAAATATGTTCTAGTATCAAAACAATAATTCCTACTACAGAAATAGTGACCAGCCACAGATTTTTTAAATTTCCCGACTATAACTACACATTGAACAACCAAAATGAATAAAATAACGAACAACGGAACTTGAAGGCGTTCGGCCATCTTGAGCCACGGACCGGAAGCCGATAAGAGAATTTATCGATATAGTAAACCCTACCTCTGTCACTACCCAAACTCCGATGTCAGGTCATAATATCGCCTGATGCCAAAACTCGCTAAACATTCTATCACTGCTCTTCAAAACTTCTTATCTAGTTAGTAGATTTACATTGAGATACGAGCTTTTTTATAAGTAGGTATTTGTTACTTTCGTGAGTTTTGGTTGTCAACAGACGACATATAACTTGTCATAAATAAAGCTCTATTGAATTGAATTCTCATGTGTGCGAGCGTGTGAAATTAATTGTGTTACACGATTGAGCTGCGTTTTGATTCTACGCATTGTATGTATGTATATCATACTATCACATATCAGGGATTCTAATAATTGGAGCATCTAATCCGGGTATTGTTTGATTGTACAATCCAATACACAGTCTATTGCTATACGATGCTGTATTGATAAACTAACCATTTTAAATGTTACTTGAATATACAGGTCCAGGCACTAAGAATAATTAATATTATGTGTTTCTTCAGTTAAGGTTATTTGAAAGGAAATTGCGATTTGTGTATCTTTTTGTAACTCGTACTTGTTCACGGAAAACGATTTTTATGTTGTAAGGTCTCAACGAAGTAATGTGTAAGTGTCATTTGTAGGCATTGGACTTCTGAGAGCATGGTAAGACTTATATGGAGCCGATATTAACATAAAAATACAATTCATCCTCATACTCACACTCATTCATCTATTTCCTTCCAAACTACCTTTACAGTTATTGCGGTTAACTATCCCAAGCATTAAATGGGTACAATTATATTCTTCTTTTTTTTTACAATATTAAAAACTCCTAGATTTAACTACTTCATAATATCGTTTCGTCGTCGATGCATTCATTTTCGATTTCATGCACTTTCTAGTCATAGCTGGCTATTCAATCAATACAGAACCCAATTTGCTCCAAAAGACGTGTAAAAACTCGCAAATATTCACGTATTTTATGACTACGGAAAAAATAATGCCTACTAAATTCAGGTATTTGTATATTATTTCTGACTTTGTCCTTAACTATAATTTTTAAATTACGAATTATATACACTTATGTCTATGAGTATGAATTGTATTTTAATGTTAATATTGGCTTCATAGCTTTCTTAAGTCTTACCGTGCTATCAGAAGTCCGATGCCTAGTCATTTGGCTCTAAGTACTGCATGCCGCCCGTCGTACAACATATCAGAGAAATCTAAGTAAAAATTAAAAAAAAAATGACGTAAAAAACATCTGTTTAATTTTTTTAACAATACTGAACAATAGCAGTTTTCGTCTCCTATAAAAAGTTTAATTTCCATTGAAGGGAATGGACATTCTGCTTCAAATTTTGCGGCACGACGTTATGTCGTAGGTACACTGAAAAAAAGATTTGTTAACGGTAGCCCATCGGTAGCCCAAATTTTAGCGGCTTGTTTTGCTAGTTTGGGTAGCTAAGCAAAATATGTCTATTTCTCAAGTAGTTAAACTAGTTGAGCAATTTTTTTTTTCAGTGTAGGACAAACATAGCTTGCTGTAGGTATGTACGAAGTGAATAGGCTAAACATTCGGAAGAGACTGAGAGGTTGAGAATGTGAATGTATTACTGTAATGCTGTGTAACTAATTTGAATAAATAAATAAATAAATTACTTGAAAGTACGTGTAAAATAATATTACCTAATTAAATCATAATATTAGTACATAAATAGTATTCAATGTCGATCTTTTAAACGCCAATAGTGATTCGAATGAGGGGTAAATAATCATGACCTCACTGTAGTTTGGAGACTCGGTTTAATGTAGATGGAGTATATGAAGGTGTACCTACATTTACTTTTTTTTTGTTAATCATAATTTTTAGGCTAATCATACTTAGAATCGTTTGTAGATTCAAAATTCAAGTGTCCCAAAATTTCCATTCCAGATCGTCACGTTTTTGTATGACTTTTTTCTATACTTTATTTTTATAAACGTGACGTACCTACTGGAAAATATAATTTATAAAACAAAGTTTTAGGACAATTTTATGAGGTGTAAGGTGTAAAAGATTGAGCCTAATAAAATTCAATAACTCCCACATATTCCAAATACCGTACCTTTGTTCTTTCATTGAATGTTTAATTTCATTGACGTATAGATATGATTTTAGTGCACTTTGTTTTATTTTTTTTACACAGGTTTAATTTCGGGAGTCTTAAGTACCGAACTTAACAATAAAAATCATACAAAAAAAAATTGTGAGTATAGAGTTAAAAGTTGGCGTAAAAATTATAATTTTATGAAAAGGTCATTGCGAAAAAGAAGGGACCTTGAAGATTTATCTTTATCAGTGAGAGTGAGTTTTGTATTGTCATGGCGATAGAAGAATAAATTAGAGATGCTTTACAAGAATAATATATTAGAAATTTGACTTTTTTTGGTATTTGAGATTCAAGTGTTTGCAAAAGAGTTTTTTGGTAACGAACCATTTTGAACCCGCCATATAAAAAAAATTATACTTACTTACTAATTTATTACAAAGTAGCGAAAATTCCGAAAAATATTGTATAATGACGGGCCGTCCCCATTCCTCGATCATTCATCAATTTTACGTCCCTGATATTGTTCGACAAAATTAATTTTCTCTACAGCCATCTTCCGTTTTATATTTAGAAGAGCGTCCCTTGTCACTTATTCAGTACTGTGAATTGATTGATCACTGTTAAAAATGTTTGAGGAGATATAACACCAATTAATTTTAGGTTTTTTGTATAATTATTGATTGGATGTGCTTGTGTAATTCAAAAATGTCCATGAAATTTTTGGGATATCCAGTAAATTCACAAAAAACGTTCTGCAAATATTTATGTCGCCAATAAAGTTTTACAACTACAGCATTCACAAATTAATAGTTTTAAAAATTATTGTTTAACTAATTATTTATTTGGTAATGGGATCATTTCGAATCATCATATCTTAAATCATCATTTTGATAAACTATTTATTTTACATACACTCCCATTGGCAAATAATAAAAGAAATGAATAATGAAATGATTATTAAGTATTTAATTTTCTCTTCATTTTGACGACCATGGTATTAAGATTCATGTACATTAACTTAGGATAATTTATAATGTAGGTAATTTGTTATTATGAAATAAACAAATCTAAATCTAAATCTAAAAAGAAATAAAAATGTAAATGATCATTTGCTGGTCGAAGCATTTGCCAAATGTATGACCATTTGTTATATGAAAAGTTTGATATGTTTGTGAAACTTTAATTGTGAATTAATAATTTGTTAATCGTTTTTGTGAAATGTGTTTATAACATTAATACCGGCTCCATAGCTGTCTAACGTACGACGTTATGTGCTATGAGAAGTCCGATCCTATAATAGACTAATAAAGTCCTCCTCCAAAACTTAATCAATACTTACGAAATTTTAGAAACTGAACTGGAAGATTTTTTTTTGTACGTTTCTATATTCTCTCTCATTTCACTATCGACCGTTGCTCTAACTTTTTAAATTTGCTTACGAACATTATACTGACCAAGGAAAAATTACATACAGCCAACCTCCTCCTAGATTCTGTAAGCATACTTGCGAAAAAAAAGCTATGGTACAATTTTTAGTGCGGTTAAACACGGCGCTTGAATACGCTTGTTCACCATATGTTTAAAAAGTAAAAAAGCGGCAAAGTAAACAAAATTTATGCTTGTAATGTTTATATTTTCGACAAAAAAACTAAAAAATAATTGTATATCTAGGTGACGAGAGTGATGCGCAAATTATGGATTATTATCCGCCTGATTTTGTGAGATGAGGCAAAATTATGGGGAAAGAAAAATATATCATAATATATGACGCTTTTTTAGGGTTCCGTGGTCAACTAGGAACCCTTATAGTTTCGCCATGTCCGTCTGTCCGTCTGTCCGTCTGTCCATCTGTCCGTCTGTCCGTCCGTCCGCGGCTTAACTCCGTGATCATTAGTACTAGAAAGCTGAAATTTACGAGTAGTATGAGTATGTGTATGTATCACGCCGAGAAAACGGTAAAATAAAAACTAAAAAAAATTTGGGAGGGTGAATTTTTTTTTCGTTTCAACCCTAGTGTGTGGGGTGTCGTTGAATAGGTCTGTTAAAAATAATAGGGATCTCTAAACATAACTTATTGATAAAGTTAGTAGTTTTGTAAATATTCGCTCCGAAAATAAAAAATATAGTGCCCCCCCCCTCTAACTTTTCAACCACGGGTCAAAAAAATATGGAAAATATCATGTTAATGAGGCCTTATAAGTACTTTCAATGAAAACTATATTGAACAAAATCGGTCCATCCGTTTTTGAGTTATCGCAAAATTTCATAAAAGGACGTAAGTTGACTTCCAGAAGGTGATAAGTAATTACAGATAGGATAGCAGATCAAAATACATCCAGTCCTCTAAACCTCTCAAACAAGAATTGGGTTTCAGTTGTTACTGTCTAGCTATTGTCAAAATAATTACTATCAAAGCCCTTGTCGAAAACAGAACTGACTTAAAGTCAAAGTTTCATTGGTATTGGCACATTGACTTGGGCTTACGTCTCAGGGGGCCTATGATTGTTGCGTTTATCACGTGATAAATAAGTGACGAAGCATCTGTCACTCACACTCGCATTTTGTCAAAACGTGACGGATGCTTTGTCACTTATTTATCCGTCAGGCCGTGAACTACAAGAAAATTGACTACTTAAAAAAAAACGTAAGTTTTAAAATTAACTAAATAGGAAAAATACATTGAACTTTAATTAACGTCTTATTTTGTACAAACTTTTTGAGAAATGCTCTTCTATGTGTACGTATCGAGGTTTGTGTTTGGGAACAAATTGAAAAAGAAAAAATATATATATATTCTGCCGTGCTAAGCTAAAATAAAAAGGCTGCCTTTTACCCATAGCACGTACTAACAATATGCAAGAGGGTCACAATTTATTTTTCACTTCTCCGAAAACCTCCGTTTATAGAGCAAAATCTGCGTGTAAAAGTCTAGTTTATCCCCTAGCTTGCAAAAGTAATTCGAATTACGAACACGGTGATTCTGTGTGATTTATATAAAACTTTTTTGAATATTTTTATATGTGCTTTTCTCTTGTTTATTTGGTTTGTATTTGAGTGAGTTATGTCTTAAAGATATATTAAATAGAGGGACAAAGCCTTAATAACTAACGTTTTATTTACAAGTATAACTAAAAAGAATCTATTTTAGTTAAAGATGTGACCGTTTTTACCTAGCTAAAAATAATGTCCAACACACTTTCTCGGTTACTATACACATTTATATTACACGGTTGCCGTCATTCCAATTAGTTATACGGTTCCTTTTATACAGAAAATTCTTTAAGTGGAAAAAGGAAAATTCCCATTTCAAAAGCTCGCAAACTATCTCATTATAATATTTCTGAAGGGATAAACGTTTTTCTGTAGAATAGATAAGACATATATTGTAGTTTTCAACCCACGCCATATTGCGGATTTTTTGGTACTAATTTATTTTACTGGCAACGACAAATTTTGGGTAACTGACGTTGAAAGTCAGTGAATGTCACTGATTTAAAACAATTGCTTGAAACTTTGAGCAAACTTGTTGCGGATATTTTGTGAATTGCATGCATTATTTTTAATTGACGAAGCATGTGGTGGATTTTTTTTTTGTTCATAGGTGTCGGTTTTATTATCAATAAATAGTTTTATCTTTAAACAAAGAAGAAACAGGACTAGGTAATATTCCGCAAATTTCAAGTATTCCACAATGATGAAACTTTTCAATAGGATTCAGTATTTATTTCGCAAGAAGAACGAGATTGAGCAGCATTCCGGTAAACAATGTTTTGAATAATAACAAATGTTTGCAAATCGCTGGTGACGTTTAATAATACAAATATATGACGTATGCTCATTATTGCCATATGAAAGCTGTTTGTAGCGCCACTATACCTGGGCCGGACCGAAACTTGTTAGGCTATACTATCGTGACATTTATCAAAATCCTATTATTAAGAAATTTCTAGTGTAATTCTAAATATAGCCTCGGGTAGGATCTTTCTTTGATCTCAGACCTTTTTATAACCTCTTTTAGGCTGCTAAAGATGCTACAACAAGGCTTTTTTTATTACCATAATATTATATTCACCTATCATAGTCGCCCACTCACTACTGGGTAAAGGACTTCCTCCTTGATTTTTATCTTCCCTGTTTCATTTTAATTCTTAGTAGGAGAGCCAAAGAGGGGATTTCGGGAGTACCTAAAGCGCGGCAGATTAATATACAGGGGGATACCTTGTACCCAGTTAAGTACTTCCACCAAATATGAGCCTCATAAGTATGGCCGCCCGTCAAGGATAAAAGATCAGATTAGTAAAAAAAAAATGTTCATCTGAAATTCTAGAGCGCGTCAGATTAAGGTAGGGTGAGTTAGTTACATGCTAAAACGTGTATATTCTTCTAATCTGACAATTTAAAGGTGACGTAAAGAAGGCGGAGGGCTGCAAAGTTGTAAAAAAAAAACTTCATCTCGACATTCTCGAGCGTGGCTAATTTTTATTTAATTTAAAAGGGAATGAATCAATGATAATGGAAAATTATAATCTGACGATTTCCACTAGCCGAAGTAACAAAAATTCATCGTAAAGTTTAATGCGTTCAGTTACGTGATGCCTGTATTCAACTCTGGTTTCTGTTGCCATGACAGCTGATCATGTTGTTTACAACACTAAAGTTATTAAATATATATAGTTGCCGGCAACTTTTAGAACAAAAATGGCGGATTTGCGCATGTACATTTGTAAATATTTTAGAATATGGTCGGAGCGAACCGGTTCTCCGAAAATCCCGAACATACGATAATCTTGAACTTTCGAGAGAATGTTCATTAAATGAAGTAAATCACGCACAGTGCTATAAATTATTTATAGCAATAAAAATACCGCGAGTCTTTCAGTATTTACAACAGCGGCAAAGTATAATGGAATATGACAGTGCATCGGAAGTTTCTGGGAATAGCTCCGAATCACATGCCCCTGCTTCTGGGGAGTGCTCCGAGTCACATTTTCCTGTTTCTGGAGAGTGCTCTGAGTCACAAGTTCCTGTTAATTTTTTCTATTTTCAGATTAGGCGAACCCCGCCAGATAATCGTCAGATTATGATACAGCGCACGTCTAGGGCATAAAGATGAACCATATATATCTTAATCTGATTTTTTTTGCACATTCTAATAATAACTGCGAGTTTGCGTCACATCTAAATCGTCAGATTATTATATAAGAGCTTTTTTTTAGGTTCACTTAACATCGCCTTAGAAAATCTGACGCGCCCGATGATAAATTTTTTTTTTTCATTTTCAACCCTCAAGTACGACCAACCCCATCATGGAAACAATCAGTTTAACATGCGTACATCTTTAAAAATGTGTAGGACATGGATGCTATCAATATCTGACGCGCTCGAGTAGGTATGTCCATTCAACAGTTTTTTTTACATTTTTGAAACTCTGTAACCGCTCCCCCCACCGATGAAAAGGTATGTCTTATATGACATTTTTTTCTTTTTATCATCTAAGCTTCGCAACGCAATAGGTCTCTATGACGCTCGAGTGAATCCCGATTTAGCATCGTGGCCCTACTATTCGGTAAGCTGATAGGCGTCATAAATTAAAAACCTGATCTATTGAAGTCATCTTCACTTTAAATTCTTCAAATAAATACGCCCAGAACGAGTCTTCATACAACAGATTTGAGAAATATGAAGCCGATTTTGGTTTTATGTGTGCGTGTCTACGAATTAATCATAGATAGGTGTCGCTTGTGAGCTTGAATTGAAGTTATGACAGACACGGACGAAACTCCTAGGTTCCTATGCGTATTTAATTATTTATTATCAGTTAAAATTAAACTAAACTATTTAGGACCTAATATTATTTTAATTACAGAGTTATAGTGTGGTTAGGCTTGCCACACAAGGAATGACAGCCACGATGCCAAGAGTGTAACGACAAAAAAGACAATATATATAGATATATGTTAAACTTCTAAACTTTGAGAATCTTGTAGAAAAAGCAGAAAATGTTCAAACAAGCCTTTTATAAAAGCATGGATTGTAAAGATGATTGTCAATCTTTAACAATGGTATCAAATTAATATATAAGGACGACCCTCCAACCAATTTCGTCAACGTTGTAGAGCTATTGTGTAAAGAGACCTAATATATTCTGTCTTAGAATGACAATCTTATAAGACCGTGCAGACAATGAATAAAGGTCAGGCATTGAATTTATATTATAACTAGCTTTTGCCCGCGACTACGTCCGCGTGGAACTTGGAAGTATGGAAACAACCTCGTACAACACGATAGATATCAACCTAATCACCATAATTAATAAAAGCTATTATTAAAAGCGCCTAAGCAAATGTAAGAGCAATTATTGTGCTGTTGGTCTAATCATTACATTTCCTACAGGGTCATCAATGTCATCATGAATTACTTACTCACTTTTCAATCTTTTTAGGGATAATTTCCAGGATGAAAACTATCCTATGTCCTTCTTTGGATCTTAAACTATCTCCATGCCAAATTTCATCAAAATCGATTCAGCGGTTTAAGCGTGAAGAGGTAACAGACAGACAGATAGACACACTTTCGCATTTGGGTGAATATCAACATTGCAAATTTTTTTAAGTTTAGGTGGCAAATTTTTTTTTTAGTTTTTAAGAAGAAATTAAGTTATAATACTAAATATCTATTCACAATATTACACATTTTCATATTTGTCCAAGAATTTTAACAATACTTAATGAAATATGAGCACCCAAAGGTTTGGGTTGCCACCAAAACTGAAATTTGCCCACCTAATCTTAAATATACGCCACCAAAACTAAATCTTGCCCACCAAGAACTGAAACCTCCTTACTATTTGTATGAAAAATGATATATAGCCACCTAAACTGAAAATTTACGAAAAAAAAATCTTACAATTTAATGATTTATTTTAAGATTGTAATTATAGAATAAATTGAACTACATACCAAAACACTGTATACTTACGACACGAACAACAAAGAACAAGCGCATAATTCGAGCCACCAAAACTAACAAATCGTTGAACAAAATGCCACCAAAGAGGTTACGTACGTTATGGCGGGAAACACACCGTCTCAGTCTCACTTCCACTCCGCGCAAGCGCTAGCGCACGACTGACCTAAGTGGGGTAAACCAACGCGACAACTCCTGCGCCATTTAATAACCAGCAACGACATCTTGAAATTTCGCCACCGTAACTTACAATTTTGCCTGGACAAACTTTGATCCAGAGTCATGTGTATTTAAATAGGTAAAATGATGAAATTATACCAACATTATCAGGCTATGACTTCATAAATTGTTAATTTGATGCCTTATTTATATACAAACTTAAAACATAGCCATGCTGAGCGCTTGTTTCATAAGAAGTACGTTGAGGACAAGCCACCTTGTTCTTAAATAATTTACTTTTTATTTTTTATTTTAATAAATATATATGTTTACTGCAATCTAAACTTGTAGCCAACTATTTTGTTATTCCAATAATGAACCATAAAAATTTTAGAAAAAAATATGCATTTTACACTGGGATTCTCAGCTTGGACACGTAAAAAATGCTGTTTTGATATTCACCCATTTATAATATTAGTATGGATAATGTATGTCGTCGTCTGGTGCCAATAACACAATATGCCTACTAGAGCTTACCGTGGGACTAGATCGATTTGTGTGAGGATGTCAGGTGTGCGTGGGGGGTTTTTTATTTGTTAGATAGTTCGTTGATTAGTTAGTTGGTTAGTTTGTTTTTTATTTATTTGCATGTTTCTTTGGTTGTTTATTCATTTATATCTTGATTCTGAAGTCAGCAACTTGGTCCTTATTCTCTTTTTCTGACAATGGCTCCATACTAAAATGTGTGACTGAGTCGTAAATGACCACTCTGACACATACATTGTCGGAAAATGAGTACCTATTTTTTAAATATAACATTAAATAAAGCCATTATAAAATTACGATGTTATATTTTGTAATGTTAATGATTATTTTACATTTACTTACTAGAAGGTGCAACTGGGTGCGTGTCAAACTTCTTTCTTTACCATATTCGGATTAAAAAGTATGATATAATGATTATTGGATGCTATCCCAGTACCAAAATTGGTAAACATCCGTCCCGTCGCTTTGACGTGATAAGAGGACAAGTATTTTTTACCAACTGATGGCACTATTTATATAGGCGCGCTCATACAAATCTCTTCAGGATCAAATTATTTCAGGAAGTTAAACTAAAAATACTATGTCATTAGACCCCTCGCCATAAAGCATTGATTTTCAATAAAATTTTAGTTTTAAGTGTAAGTAATGCTGAATAAGAAGATATAAAAGAGAAGTATGTCCCAAATAACAAATACAAGAATGAATGCGTACCTAATTTTGTTTCAATCGCAATCCGAGAAGACAGACGTGTAGAATGATTCAAAATTTGATTTAATTAACTAATTCAGTAAATGACCTACATTTGGACACCCTATGTCCAAGGAAATAGGTACTATATTTTTTACTGTGCAAAATCAGAGAAAATTATTCTAACAATCATATTACACAATAATTTTGATTCGGATAGGTAGGTATATCCATTAATTTGTATAGTCCTCAGGGTTTCATAGCGGAAACACTACAATGTACCATCTGACGACGAAAAGAGGGGTGTCATAAGTTTAACAATTGTATTTCTGTGTCTGTGGCATCGTAGCTCACAAACGGATAAACCAATTAGAGTGCGGTTTTTTTAATCGAAAGACTTGTCCGTCAAGATGGTCCTTAGCTATGTTTGGTGGAAATAGGACCAGTATTTCCAAGACGTTCAGTTTTAATTGGAACGTGACAGGATCTCAGCCAATAATTAAGCTAAGAATTCCAAATTTTGTAGTTATGTTCAGTTTTAGTAGCATTTTCTATATCACTCACTGAACGAGGCACTCATGATGAACCGGCTACTTGTGTTAACCCTTAAATTTTTGCCACTAAGTTTATTTTACTTGGTTGCTAAGCAACTTGTGTTCCAAGTGGCGAAGCAGTGCCATGATTCGCGCTACCAGCATACGCTTTTTCCGGTACATGTCACGTTTGTGTACTTACTGCAAAATTGCTGGGCTTCCTATACGCTACTGTGCTGCGGATTAAATGGATCATTTGTTTTCAAGGAAGGTATAGTGTTCAAATTGTAATCCTTTACCTTTATCAGTTATATTATCGGGTTAGAGGTGTGATACCTGAAATGGTAAAGACGATGAGTCGTCTAAGTTCCTCATTGATAAGCCGTTTTCTTTTTAAATAGATTTTCTGACCATATAATTAATTATTTAAATAATTTCAAATATCTTAAGTTGAATTTGAATGTGAACTTGTAATTTAGTAAGTATGTAGATGTTTGCTTTATGCTTTCCTGATAGCAACGCAAAAGCGCTTTAAAGCCGAACCACCTAAACTATATCACAACCGGAATAGATGCTATAAAGCTAGCGCGATGAGGAAAATTAGTTTAAAACTACGGTTTTGCGGAAAATACACCCTGATTTAGCAGGTGTAAGCTGCTTAATGAAGTTCTAAAATAGCTATGTACAGTCACTACCAGAAGTTGTTAAGCACTTATGCACTCGCGCTCTATCATCTAAAGAATACGAGTAAAGCTGGTTTGTGTCTTCTTGTTGATGGACCGCGGGGTGGAGAGATCCACCGTGTGCTTCCGATCGCATTTATTTGGAAAGTAAAGTCTTAATCCATATATATATATATATATGTCGGAGACGGTCATGAGTATGGATGCTCAACGAAACCAGCGCGTCATTGGAAGGCGACAGTAGCGCCCCCTTGAACCTGTTTTGGCGCGCTAGACAGAGTCTTGGCGGTTAACTCAGCGAACGTCCACCACACTTCACTTTGGGTCACCGTCGAGGGCACTACTGCCTTGGAACTGTCCCGTTTCGTTGTGCTATACCAAGTTGATTTTTAATAAAGACAATTCTGATCGAGACTTAGCTTACAGACCTCTGTGCGTGAAACTGTTATTTTGTGCTTCATTGTATAAGGAATAAATCAAGTTAATTGTATCTGAAGTGTTTCATCTCGCTCGAACTACCTCCTCGTCCACAACTATATCGAATAGCTCAAATAATGTGCCACACACCGCACCGGCCATCCAACCCTACCCCGACATCAGAAGTTGGGATAGTACCTACGGGCCACTGAGGGAAAAGATGGAACACGAAGCAAAGAAAATGAAATAGCCAAAATAAGCGGCTACCCTTCCACATACAACGAACTTGACATCCCTAAATCAAGGAACAGGAGCTACAAGCGTTTCCGTTATTGAAACTCAAGCTAACACCGTCACGGAGACCTACGAAACCGTATGAAAACAAATGAAGATTGCACTGTTTAAATTGTTTTCATTGCGAGAGAAACGGACATGAAAAATTCGATTGCTTACTTCGTATAAAAGAAAACTACAACTTACCACCTCGGCGACAAAAGCCAGCAGTCACAATACAAACTACATCGAAGTTCATTGTTTACTTCAAGAACAACGGGACACATCGTCAGTCGTTGCACCAGTGGAAGTGACCCAGAAGCGACGGTCAACTACAAGAGACGCGTGGACGTAGGCACTAATGGCCTCATCGACAGATTTTAAAAACATATCAGGTCAGTCGTTAACTTGTCACTACGATTCCGATATAGTGTTCACTAAAAGAAAGTGTAGCTAGATGCTAGGGTAGACTTGAGTTACACTTATTCAGTTTAGTGGGTATTTGACAAAACAGTTTTATCGGTACCCTCCCAGTAAAAGTTGAATATTGCGTGATAGAAATTAATAATCATTTGAAACAAAGATTATTGCACGTTTTTCTAACGATTGTTTTCGTAGTGATATAATATGACCGAACGCGAAAGGTTTCTACAGAAATGTAGTGTTGATTAATATGATCAATACACAGTTTACCATTAATAAAGTTTGTCATGTAAAAATTTCGCTATGAGGGTAATGAGGGTGAATCAATCATACACAGTACTTAGTAGTAGGACCGGCTGCGGTAGCAATAATCTACCCTCTTTTCATGATTTTCCAATCGTTCTGTAGAATTTAATTTGTTTACGTCTCGAATAGTTTCTTACACAGTGTACTTTAGCTGGTGTATAGTTTAGCGCCTATAACTTCCATAAGAACTGGTGAGCTTGAGATTTGTTTAAACGATCCTAATGTTACTTTTAATTGTGGTGATCGCTATAGCCTAAATAGTTAAACTGGTGACACTATAGGATTGGGAGGATGTTAGGACATCCAGAGTTTATGAAATTATTGCTTGACTTAAGTTTTGACTTTAATTGATAATGTAATGTTTACTTCAAAACCGGGAAAGATTTATTATCCAAAAATTATTATACAAAGTAGGCTTGTTAACAAAGTGCAAATAATGATTTAATTTAAATCTTTTCTTGTATCTAAGTCGTGGATTAGATGTTGACATTAACGTATCCTAGTTAAAGTGTAACTTTGCTAGATTGATTTGAATTTCCTTTTTTTTGTTGGGTTCAAAGTAAGAATGACTTAAAAAGATGCCCGAGGGGCAAGTACCCATTAACTTCAGTGATTTTGAGAATTCTCAATTGGCGGAATTACATTGATAACTTTACCATGTTGGTAAGTGTCCTCTAGAGTCGCAGCTATGAAATCACAGGGCTGATTTTATGTCTCACATAAAACCACAGGGATGGTTATATGTCGAGTGACCACAGGGATGGTTGTATAGGCTACAGGGCTAGCCGGACAAAGGAGGCACTGTATCCAATATTTTTAATTATTGTAAAAAAAGAAGTGAGTTGTATTACTGGGTGCTTGTTCTTGGACTATTGATTTGTATCAGATGTCTATCTTCTTCACATATGATGTAACATTTTATTTGTTACTTGGGATACTGTGCTTGGTGTTTTTGTTTCAGGAAAAGATACGCGACCTCAGCAGCTAACAACGAAGCCATGAGTCGTCTGCTTCAGCTGCCGCGGTACAAGACATCGCGTAAAGAACTGTGACGTCACTACACTATATGAGGCAATCTGGTGAGGAGTTCTCATTTTATTGTGATTTGATTACCGAGTGATTGCTTATGGAAGTTGATTTCCAATAAGTTCCGTGGCAATTGGTTGTATAATGCAGTAACTATGTATGACTTGTCTCAGTCTAGCTAAAATTGTTAGTACTGTGCAGTAAATCGAGTTACTGAAGCGAGCCTATTAGAAATGTTGACATGTAGTATTGTAAATTCCAAGACCCTTTGCGGTAAACTTGACTTCCAAACATGCGCGTACTTGCACAATAGGTTGAGAGAAATGCCCGGGAGCTATGTACCATTTGAAGTAGACTAACAAGATAGTGAGACTGATAGGGAGGTTCTCAATTCGGTTGGTCGACCGTACCAGTCACTTTCTGAGCAGTCCGTGGATACGCGCTGCGCAGTGGGTACTGGCGGAGGTCGGGTCTCTCGCAGAGACGGTAGAGTCACAGGGTTGACTCGGCGATCGAGATACCTGTTTTATCGAATGGATTTTTGTTGATTTAAATGTTTTGAGATTGTCAATGAGGCAAACTATAAGGAAGTTAAATGCTGGTACATGGTTTCTAATGTGTTTTCTAAGGTAGAAGTGGTAAATAGCTAGTTTGTTTCACAACAAGTAACGTTGTAGTACGATCGCATTTAAAACGTATTACACTATTGAAAGAATAAGTAATGTTACAATTGGTAATTGGTATCCTACATACCATAATTGGATTTGTATCTTCTGAAATATTGCGGTTATAAAACAAAAACTTTCACTGTTATAATGAGTCATAATGAGTTTTGTGATATTTTTAATTTTGGTGTCAGTAACTATTTGATGCGAAAGGAAAGATGGAGTTTTTGTTTTGTCTTTCCATTTTGACGTGTTTGTCAGGAGTGACCGAGTGGATACTGTTTTGGTTGTTGATTGTTTCAGAGCAACACACGAGGACGTGTGTCATCGCAGGATGGCCGTGTCGGAGACGGTCATGAGTATGGATGCTCAACGAAACCAGCGCGTCATTGGAAGGCGACAGTAGCGCCCCCTTGAACCTGTTTTGGCGCGCTAGACAGAGTCTTGGCGGTTAACTCAGCGAACGTCCACCACACTTCACTTTGGGTCACCGTCGAGGGCACTACTGCCTTGGAACTGTCCCGTTTCGTTGTGCTATACCAAGTTGATTTTTAATAAAGACAATTCTGATCGAGACTTAGCTTACAGACCTCTGTGCGTGAAACTGTTATTTTGTGCTTCATTGTATAAGGAATAAATCAAGTTAATTGTATCTGAAGTGTTTCATCTCGCTCGAACTACCTCCTCGTCCACAACTATATCGAATAGCTCAAATAATGTGCCACACACCGCACCGGCCATCCAACCCTACCCCGACATATATATATATATTTAAGACATATACAATTAATTACAGCGCCCTCTACCGGGTTGGATGGGAACTATACCTATTCGACCCTATACTTAGGATCTATTAATGTACGGCTCATATTTACTTCGGTAACCAAGCCATCTAGATATGGGCATCTTATTATGCTTAGCTACTTTTGCTGCCGATTGTTATTGCTCATTTGTAAACATTGTAGACAATTCAAGTACTTTATAATGCGTGATCAATAAGTTGATACGAGTTAAAGTGAATGGAATGCTGCCGTGTTAAGGTAAAATGCGACCTTTGGCTATGGAGCTTCGTACAAAAAGGTCGCCTTTTAGCTTAGAACGTGTTTTCTACAAATATATATAATTTAATTTAGACTTCCAGTGGATCCGTGGGGAACGCTGGATCAGGCGGCGAACGGCGGTGGCCATTGGTAGCAGTGGAAAGTTAGATCGCGTATTCTCACTTCTATACTTACTTAGTGATTTATGAACCGCGTTTGAGAGACTTTATTAAGTGAGTAAGTAAGTAAGTAAGCACTTTACTGTACACAAAAAGAGTTAAAAATACATGTATTACAATTAACATCCTACGTACAAAGGCGTTTTGCATGGGAGATATTCTTAAGAATATTCGAAAACAGAACTCTATGACGACTCAGCTAAAATGTGCATTTAAAATATAGCCTAACAAGGATCGCGCTTTAAACAGCTTTCATATGGCAATAATGTGCATACGTCATCATACATTTGCATTATTACACGCCAGTAACAATTTCTCAAGGATTTGTCATCAACCAAAATTAAAACATTGTTTGAAAATAACTTTTATCTCTGTGGATAGTTTTGGCTTTATTTTGCAATAAATACTTGTTTGCGGTGTGTTTAGTCCTATTTTCTGTTTGTTTATCAGTAACATTTACTGACTTTCAACGTCAGTTACCGCAAATTTGTCGTTGTCAGTCAAATAAATTAGTACCTACCACTAAAAATCCGCAATATGGCGTGGACTGACAAACACCCTGTTGAGCTATAGCGCCTATAGCTGCGTTCGTCACGAATTCACATTATGGCGAGATTCCAGACGAATCTGGTCTCACGCATCACTGAAACATATACACAGGTATAGGTAACCTCATTTCCTCGATTTCCAGTCATTGCAAATAAGGCGAAGATTTGATTAAGTCGCTCCGTTTTCAGATCTCACCTGCCGCATCGCACGCATTTATTTCACGCACGATCTCACGCAATGAGCCTATTAGTTAATTCGTTTGATGTCAGCTGAGAACAATTTCCTAACAGTCTTCAGGTACTAGGGGAATAGAAGTCACAATTAATCTCAGGAGGTTATTGTAGATACCAATACGTTCTCGAGCAGTTGTTAGAGCTTTATGATACAGTCAGACCAAAAAGAGTAGAAATGTCGTCCCTTTCTAATCAATCTAAGAAAACAGACGTCACTACAGTATTGCCACTTTTTAATTTCTACTCTTTTTGGTCAGACTGTACGTACGAGTGTACCACGTTGATATGATTGTTTATTGCGATATTTTTATTTATTTCTTTACATCAACAATACAATTTTTTAAATCCCAATTCCCACCGGCTTGCTCATTTTAGAGCGTTTAAACATCTCTCTATTGTTATTAGAGAATAAGTAGGTAAGCCTATTCTTCTCCGGCTTGCCCAAGAAGATCTGTGACGCCCCGCCAGTGGTACCTTGATTAAAAGCGTACCTATCTGTAATATCACTCCTGACTGACCGGAGCTATTTTTGTATTTGTTAAAAAAGTGAGTTTATTTATTTAATACATTAATACTTACCCAACTCATACTAATATGTTTGCTGGTGACAGTTCCATCTATTTACTGTTGCGAACGAGATAACTTGACGGAGAACATTGGTGGGCAGTCAACCGCAGACATATAATAGCCTCTTGCTGTAAGTAGCAAATATTTTGTAATGTTAATATATACCATACATTTTTTTTCTATGATCAAACATGTTACTTAACATCATAATATAATCAATGTTACTAGTTAAAAAGCTACTCGATATTGTCAAAATTCACTAAGTACGTGTATTTCGCTACGTGTTTCGGTAATAGCCAATAGGTTTCATAGGGTTTGTTTTAGGAAGATTAGAATAAGAACTTTTTAAACCACACGTTTAGTGGCTGGCATATTTAATTTTTCCATGAGCAGGGCCTGATTTTAAATAAGGATAAAGCGGTAAGGTGAATGGTTCAACCTACTTGACGTGATTGTACCTATGTGCGAGGGCTGCGTGATCAAATCCGATAAGTTGAAAAAAAAACTGATAAAAAATGCGGAACTGAGCTGGGGGGGTATTCGACCAATTTTAGAGATATAATGGAGATCTCTCCTTTTCATCGCCATCCGTCACTTTTGACGTGTGCCTACTTGACAAGTGGCGATATCCCTAGAACATCGCAACTTCGTCAATTCGGACGCGCAAAATTTGCGCTTCCTTTGTATGTGACGGCATAAATAACAGGCGCATACTTTAAATTGACCGCGTAGTACGTGAAATTAGTCCGTTACGTTTCGTTCAAAACAGAAATTTATATACATGAATAACATTTTTGACAATCATTATCGCCTCCGTATTTCCAAAATTGAGATGATATTATGTCACTTTTAAGGTCATCGCATTTAAATGACAGTTCAATGGCGATATAACTGTTATCTAATAGAGATTTGACGTTTGGCGATCACTCAAATGTCAATCTCGAATTAGGTCCCTGAGCTGTGTCAAATGTCAAAAATCACATTCCTCAAATTTCAATGCTCTTATTTTGGGCTACACAGGACGCACTTGATTGGTTGATCCCTTTAAAATCCACCCACATCATAATCAATAGTCCCACCAGTTAATGAGTTTCAAAGTTTTAATGATCGGTGTTGTAGTACAAAGGACAGATGTATATCAAACTTTGTACTTCCCTTATCCCGACGAAGTATTTATTTATGTAAACATTTCTATTGGCAGCAAACGACGTTGTTTTTAATATATTTACTTTATAATGTGATTCAATTTTTATTTCACCCGACCAAAGTCACAAAAATCCCGAAAAAAAATTTGTTTCTCCCGGTAATAGGGTTATACGATCTGGCAACCCTAAGTTGCTATAGTAAAGTGGCAGACGGCGGGGCGGGGCATATTAATATTATTAATGCCTTGATCACACGTACCGAGACAGTGGGCGAGACAGTGATCTCGTCCCTGTCACACACAAGACAAACGGGCGAGACAGAGCACTGTCTCGCCACTGTACTCGGTAGGTGTGATCAAGGCATTAGTACTCGTAGATCTGATGGCCATTGGGGTAGAAAGAATCTTGAGTGACATTTACATTGAGTGAGTGTATCCAAGGATGTAGCGTGAGAAAGCCCCATCTGAGCCAGGGCCTGTGATGGTTGTGTTTATCACGTGATAAATAAGGGACAAAGCATATGTCACTCACACTCGAATTTTGTCAAAACGTGACGGATGCTTTGTCACTTAGGTATTTATCGCGTGATAAAAGCAACCATCATAGGCCCCCTGGCCAGCATCTCTAGCGCAACTGTCACAAGCGACTGTTTCTCGTGCGAGAAAATTTTCTGTCACTTTTTGTCCAGTAATGTAAGAGGGTGACAGGTAGCGCTATGTCGCGCGACAAGAGTCGCGAGAAAAGTTGTGCTAGACGGGCAGGGTTGCGGGAACTTGGATGAGGGGGGCGCACGATCGGTCGTTGTGGAGAACCATGGAGGAGGCCTATGTCTCGTAGTGGACGTTTTCCGAGCGATATTATGATCCATGATCACCGTCTATTGATCTGTCTAAAAGCTTTCTACACATGGCGATAGTTAGCAGATGCGAGGTTTGTCGTAAGTTTTACGTCTTGCCTTGGTCAGGAAGTGAGATTCTCTCCCCGTAACGGGCAGGAAATCCCACTTACGGCCTAGGTTGACGTAAAAAGGATTAGGTAAATTTTGCCACAATACCTACTAAAATATTTTTATATCCATTAAAACAACTTTTATTTTTATTTTTGGTATAGTATAAAACTTTAAAATAAATAGTGGGCGAATATTTTCAGGGAAGTGTAAACTATGACAGAGGAAATTCTGGTTACGCCATGAGAAATAATTGAGTTATTTCAATTTAGTTTGTTGAAGGAGTAATCTGAATACAGAATTATTAATTTCGTCCAGTTCTACTAAACAAAATAGGTGCTACCATCTATCGTAATATAGAGCACAGCGCCATCTATGCATAAACGTGTAAACTACCAGCCCGATTCACCCACCTTCTACGGAGAAAGTTGACATGGCCCGTTTGGGTGGCGTATACACTTACTGGTTCTCGATATAAATTGTAGGTGGGGCTAAATACAATATTGTAATATGAAGAGTTGTCTTCTCTTCGTAAACAAATAATATTTTTTTAATAGACTAAGTAGCTGGACATTCACGATGTTTAGAGGATACTTTTTACCAGACTAGGAGAAAGTCATGAAGAGGGTTAATTAGGTAGAGTCTGTCTAATGAAAGCTGAACCTGCGAAAAAGCGGCAAATTTAAAAAATCATTACATGGTATTACCTATCAAAGTAGGAATAAACGATTTTGATACTTTTCTTTATTTTGGTGGGTACTAAGGGAGAGGAAACGCCTAATATTTCATGAACATTTATTTATGTTTTTGATTTTATGGCACCAAATAATAAACTTATCATACAAATGGCGGACTTAATGCCGTAAGGCATTCTCTACCAGTCAACCTTTGAACTAAGCAGATAAATTATGTGCATTACAACAAACTTAAAAACAAGTTTCACTAGATATATACTTAAATAAATAAAAACATAGTCTTATAATGTATACATGTTATACACACACATACACACTTTTTTTTGTCGGGGTTAAAATAAAAAGTCATAAACTAAAGTTAAAAGTTTTATTTATTTTAAGAACTATAATCAAAATCGGTTTCTAGAAACTCTACTTCCATTGATTCATCTGAACTACTGTCAGACTCATCATCATGCACACTTATAATAAATGATTCCAGGTTTTCGGTTATTCCATCCCTGGCTTTGTACTGAGCTTCAATATTAAGCATATGATCAGTCATTTTCTTCCAATGCTCTGATGTTATGCTCTCAAAAGCCTCTTTAATATTTTTTTCCATTTCAGCTGCTGATCCGGCAATATTTTTACTTGCGATTTTTCTCTTCGCCGAACTCCATATTAATTCGATTGGGTTCAGATCACAATGATAGGGCGGAGGTCGCAAGACCTCATGACCATGCTGTCTTAGAATTTCGTCTGCTTCGTAGATTGGTTCCGGTTTGTGTTTCTGTACCAATACAAGAAGTTCTGCAATGGTATGATATTCCTCATAGTGAATTTGATTCACACGAAGCCACTCTTTTATTTCTGCTTTGCGGGTGTTGTTGGTATTTGGAGGCTTATTAATTTGCACCGTATGGTAGCTGGCATTGTCCATGACAATCACGCTCGGTTTAGTCAAGTTCGGAATAAGCTTCTCATGTAACCACTTATTAAAATTTGTGGCGTTCATGTCATGGTGGTAGTCGGCTTTAATTGATTTTGTGCTAAATGTTAATAACGCATTAGGCACAAAACCATTTTCTGATCCAGCGTGAACAATAATATATCGTTTACCGGACGAAATATTGTCAACTAGACCTTTGGTGGAAGGCCCTTGCCATGATCGTTTTAATTTGTAATTCTGGTGTACGTAAGTCACGTCCAGGTATATTATTTGTTTACCTTCAGCACGTTTTGTTGCAATAGTCCGTAAGTAACGGTGTCGCCAAGCTGCAATGTCAAAGCGCTCAATAAGAACTGAGCGTTGATTAATATTTTGTTTAAATTCGTATCCATTCGCATATAATATTCGGCGTAAAGTTTCAAGGCATCCGGTAAAATTGATGCTTTCTCTCAACTCTGCCAATAGGTACCTGAGTGTAGGCACTTGCTTCTTTACGATATAAAATTCGTTGATTTTATTTCGGATGGCTTGGATGTCAAAGCTATCCAAATTGGATACTGTGGCTTTGTGAGGTCGCTTTTTTCCTGGGGTACTGAAGACACCACTGTTTACTTTTCCTTCATTGTTTATTCTCTTCAAAGTTGAAACACTGAGATCAGTTATTGACGATATTTCCTCTAAATACTTGTTTTGACTTAGCAATTCGTTTTGCTCCAACTCTTTCAACTTCCCAAGATTATCCAAAAGGAGTTGTTTTTCTTCAGAGTCGTCAAGTTTATCTGAAATGAATACATCATTTATGAAAAAATTAAAAAGAAATATCAATTTAAAAAGATAGTTTGGACGGGAAACGATATATTGTGAATCTTTGGATTGAAGATAATTATAGAAATAATAAGTATCAAAATTAATATGCCTTACTAACCTACAAATGCAGTCACCACATCTAAACACTCTTTTTTCTGTTTGAACAAGGCTTCCCTCTCCTCTTGTTTTTGTTTGCTTTTGCTTATCATAGTAAAAATGATCTGACGCACACCACTTTTAATTGTTTTACCCATGTTTCAGCAGTAAACTTTCGAAAGATCTCTTCTATTTGACACTCGAATGCAGCCTCAAACTAACCTCAACAACAACGACTTTGCTAGTCAATGTCAAAATGACATTTTAATAGTGTTGCCGCTCAAATAATCGATGGGTTCAGCTTTCGTTAGACAGACTCTACCTACGACGTTTCCTTTTTCAGACGAAGTTGCTATAAATAGAATTAAGAGGGGAAATCCTCGCTTTTTATCTTTACTTTATCGATGCGTTTACTAGCCCTTCGTGTGGCGAATTCCCGCTTCGGGAGACAAGGTAGCTAGTTCAAGCCTCGTTATGGTAAAATAGAGCAAACGATTCTGGTTCGAAAAAAAATGGAAAAAGATGGTCAAAGAATTTGTTCACCCCGCCCTACACGCCAAATGAAGGGCTAGGCTGCTATCTAAGCAAGCAAATCAAGCTACCTCTAACCAAACATCATGTTTCTAAAAATAAAACTGGAATCGCGATGCAGTGAAATTACAGAGATAAACAATCACTCGAGAAGAAAATTACTTAGTACTACGCTCGCTGAATATGCAAACTATCATCATCCTCCTAGCCTTTGTCCCATTTTTTGAGAATGAATTCTCAATCGGGGTCGGCTAATATGCAAACTATCATTTTGAGATTAATATTTATGTTCTTCAGTATTATGCGCCAATGCACGATATGCATTATGACGATTAATGATTACGATTCAGGTTGATATGCTCCGAAATTGTATGACATTCCTTACTTATGCGTAAAAACATTATGGTCATAAAATTTATGCGGATCAATTAATGACTATACACCTTATGCGCAAGAACTATTATGACAAAAGTGGTTATGCACATCGACATTATGGCTTTAAAATTGTGTGCGTGTGGATTGAGTGAGCACCCATCAAAAATGAAAAAAAATGTGCTGATTATTTAGTAAAAGTTCTAAAACAATTGTAAAACTAATTTATGAATTTGTAAAACGATGAGTAAAAAGAATACATTCATTAACGTATGCTCTAGTCCACATTTTAGATTGTATTTTAAGAAGTGGTGTGTGATCTAAAATGTGGACTGTATCTTAGATTGTATATTAAAATGAAATTTGAATACATATCTTTAAAAGCAGACAACGAATATGATATTTTAGATGCCGTGAAATACGCCAACTTTGCCTCCACAGGGAACTTTGCCCAAAACGCTACTTAAAAAAAGAAACGTTACTGTAGACAATTTCAAGATGATTATGGCAACACTACTATTTTTAGTGGAAAATAGATTATATCTGTGGTATCACTGGGAATCACATTTGCGCGCAACTTCATTCCGTAACGTGTTGGGACTAGTCGAATAAGGTGCGTGATTTGGCGGGCCAATTCTAGGTGAAGTTCTGGTGTATTTTTTACAGAATGGGGAAGCCTCAGGTGAATGTATCTTATTGCTTGTTATAAAATAAGAACTGTAGATCATTTTTATTGTAGTTTGAACTAAAAATACTTATTAAAACCGGAGTTATGATGGTGGGCAATGTTATCCAGTAACTTGCTAACCTATGAATGCCAACATTGCCCAGACAAAAAAAAGGGTTTGGGTTGTCACCTTGTCGTAATTTTACCTGACTGCGTAAATAAAGGAGGGTTATGTATTTATGGTAAGGTAAATTATATTTCTATTAAGCCGTTGTACTTTTAGCATTAGCTGCATGTCATGTCATGTCATGTCCATAAAACAAAAAAATATAGAATATTCAATTATGACCATTTTTATTTAGATTATTCTAACGTGAAGTAAAAAAATAACCGCCAAACTATTAGTATCGAATATTAAGCATACATTTTTCATTTTGATAATGGTATTGGTAAAGATGGTTTACTCAACCAAAAGTGACAACCCTAACAATTTCAAACTGCTTGATTCGGCTTGTATGGAGAAAAACAAAATACCTATGTAACATTGCCCACCCATATTGCACACGTGTTTGTACAGTTAAGACCAAGATATTAAGTAGAACGCCATTATTACCCCAGATTTTATACTGATCCTTAACCTAACGTTGTAGGGGCTATAGTTACGAAAATAATCGATTTGGGCAATGTTTGCAAAAGTTTAGATAACTTTACCCGAGGTGAAAATTGATAAAAAAAATGGTTAAATGTAGATTTAAATTTTTTTTATCGTAATAAACGCATGCATATGAATACGATGGATGCGTTAGACAACAAAAAACTTTATCCCGTCATAGAAAAAATTAGAGAAATTCGGGTTTTGACGAAAAAAGCGGGCAAAGTTGGCATGTTTCACGGTGGTGGATATTTAGTATTTTTTTTTACTAAAAGTTGAACTACTTTGTAGTTTCCTAGATACTAAAAATCTTAAGATATTTACATTTTTAAGTTACGAATAATGTGTGAACTGAGTGAGCACTTACAAACATGTATTATCCAAAAATCTGCCACGTTAGCGGTTTGTTTTGTATTTTACAAATTCCCATATGAGTTTTACTAAACTATATACATATATAGAAGTTTCAATCTGCAGTATTTTCATCAGAAATCGGGTTTTCGAAAGTGTGCATACGAAATTATTTGTAAAACTTTAAATACGTAACCAGGTGATCTACAAATTATTACCTACCTTAAGCATAATTTTTACTAAAAATTAGGATATAAATATTATATGTTAAATAAACACATTCACAGATTTTGTTGGTTGTTTGTGAGAACTGAGTGAGCATACGTTAATGAATGTATTCTTTTTATTTATCGTTGTACAAATTCATCAATTAGTTTTACAATTGTTTTAGAACTTTTACTAAATGATCAGCACATTTTTTTTTCATTTTTGAAGGGTGCTCACTCAATCCACACGCACACTTTAAAATTTATGCAACCCAATATGGAACCGTTTTACAAATATTAGTTTTATATTTACCTACTTGATACGCATACTAGAGCTAATTAGGAACTGGATCGGATTGAGCTCTTAATTCGTGGGCAATGTTAACCCATGGTTAACCCTAAGCTAGGTAAAGGCTAAAAATATCCCGACCTCACTTTTAATAGGTACAAACGGTAATTTATTACGTTTACTTTTTAGAACGGTTTATTGTTGCTCATTTGTTTAGTTAGTACTACAGTCCCACCCCTTGATAATTTTACTTTATTCGTACGTTTGACTTATTTGTACCTCTCTCCAACTTGTGCCTAACCAAAATAGAATACCGCCGTAAAAATAAATTTCAAGTCTAGTTCGCCGCGGAAACATCTAAAGAGTATCCGGACCGGCACAAAATAAGCTGAACTTGTTTCCGTTACATGAGTCCAGTCATTTCCTACATCCGAACGACAGGCCGAATTTATGTAGCCACTACATTGTACACTTTGTGCACATTCTACTGGAAGGTATCGAGATATTTCTTCAATTGTAATTCCAAAGTTATGACGGCGATTATTATGAGAACCAATTTTGATTGAATTAAAGTTGGTTGAATTAAAGTTTTGGTGCGTAGATACGAGGGGGTTTATTGGATTCATATTTTTGCACTCGACTGTATCTTTAATATTACAAAATCTACAAAATTTACTCAAACTATTAAGAAAAACAACGTCTGAAATAAACATTAATTTGATTATTTAGGTATACCCCTTGTTTACCAAAACGACAGAAAAGAGCTCAATTTTAAGTTTCTAAAGCTATGTGAGGTGACCTATCTGACTTATAAAAATGTAATTCAAACCCGAAATTTAAACCACGAGCATACTAAAACGTTTATTCAAGTTCAGCCAAAACTGAAAATTCCTAGTTTAGACACATTCAATGAAATAGATATTCAATAGCTCGATCGACACACAATTCCTGCAGAGCTCATTTCTGGCAGCTCGCAATTGGAAAAACAGCCGTCGCCAGTCGTTGCCATTGCCAGCCCTGTTTCCATTAGCAGGCAGACAGGCCGCACAATGGTAAGCAAGCTGTTAGGGCGCGGGCATAATGAAGGCATTGTGCGCCGCCACTGGGATACTGGCTACAGCAGATCTGATTAGAATCTCGTATTGGTGAAACTATTTGATCAGTTCGATTATACTAATAATAAGATTTTTAATTTAATAAGGCAACATTACGTTTCAAGTGTATGAAATGAAATATTTTGATACACTGAAAAAATAAACCAAAGATCATCATGGCAGCAGCCAACAATCGTCCACTGCTGGAGCTAAGGCTTTCCCTAATTAGGCGCCTAAATACCCGGCCTTCAGCTTTCCGCATTCAGCCGCTTCATGCAACTCTTTTCAGGTCGTCAGTCAACCTGGCGGGGGCCGTACGTCCTACAGGGTGAGTTATTCGTCCACTCCAGAACCCGACTGCCACATCGGCAAAGTGGATGAGGCCCATTTAGGGTACACCCTCCGAAGACCAGAAGACAACAGCGCCAGGGTCACGTTCACGTGGACTGGAGCAGGTAATGGGGTCTCTAGCCCATGTAGCGTCCGTCTGCAAACATTACCCTGGCGCCGCCTTGTAAGCGCGCGGTCACAATGGAGCGAGGGGCGCTCCGCTCGGCGCCCCCTAGGATCATTGCGCCCGTGTGCCATGCATACCCTGCACATACATAGGTAAAGACGCCTCTGACACTACTACAGGAGCTGATGGCGTCGTCTCACGAAGGCCCTCTGTACCATTGGGGTACATCAACAATCATAATCTGGAAGTAATCTAGGTTTGGAAATGTTTTAACCCCGAAACCACCACCTTTTGCGCTCGCACTGTACTGAAAAGAAAGAAATATATAATATTTGTAACTCGAGAAAGACTCGCGTGACATAGTTGGGTCAGGACCAAAAAGTTGGATGAAATTAAGTCGTAGTTAGCGAGGAATTAAAAACAATTGAGAAAGTTCCGTTGTGCGACAAAAAATAACGATACAATAAGGAACCTTAAAATAGAACATTAAGGTACATTATTGAAAGGTTAACTGTCGTCGCACAATGGAGACTTTGACACTAATATTATTGAGTGAGTTAAGGGTGAGTTAACGTTGCAAACTTTTTGGTCTTCACCCAGTTGTACTAGAAGTGCAGGCTCCTGTGAATTAATATTCAATGCGTCATTCTCGGTACTTCATAACTATTTAATTAATAAGTAAGCTGTTGCCAGAGGTTAATTGAAATTGTAAACCACATATCCACACGCGTGCTACGTGCAAATACACCAATTGACGGGTATACTCCGAAACACGTGCCTTCGAGCAACCAAATCCGCAACAGGCATTTCCCAAACAGAGCAACTAACTAACATTTCCCAATGTTATTCACCGTTCAGTACCCGTATAAACTGTAGCAGTGTGTAAGCCGTTAGAGGCGCGTGTTCGAATCTCGTTCGAGTCATTGAATTTCTCAATCTTTCGCTTCTATAACATGTGGCAGTGTGTTGGTAAACCTGCACACCTACTGTTCCTCGACCGTCGCCGAGTTCAGATTGACGTCATTATCTGCGACCTCTCGCCGACTCAGCTGCCATGCCGTCGCTCGCTCGCTGATATATCGCTTAGAGAACCCGATTTATTGGCTCTGCGTGCCAGATTGTAATCGCATCGACTTAAATTTCGATTAGTCAGTACGGATATGAAAGAAATGTGCCGGTTTTCAGTTATCAGGATTAAGGATGGCAGAAAAAGGTTAATAGGAAACGTGTGGAGGCCGCGATGGTTTTGTTTTATTTGGGCAAGTCATGCTACTTAGATAAATTTGAGGACAGGTGCCCATATCGGAAAATCTCTTTCGTTAGCTAAAGAAATAAGTTGCTATCAGTAATCCAAGCTTTTATGGCCGCCTATACCTACTTTTTATACACCATTCACGAGACGAATTAAACAAGTGCACTATATGGGTGTATCTTGTTTAGTTTAGGAGTTCGTACGGCCACTTTCTGACTCCACCATCAATCCAGCTTTGTGGTACCGTATTATTGCATTTTCACTCATTGATTCAACATCAGGAAGTGGATCTAATTTGGCTTTCATGATTTGACTCACACGAACAAAGAAGTGGGTTTTACAATTATTATACATTTTCTATCTAAACATTGCTTCACAGATTTGTACACCGGTACCTTTAAATTAGGTATACATAGTATAATTTCTAATTAGTTATTGACTATTTTTTATAAATAATGTCACAAAGGTAAATTTGTGTCGATCATTATTTATAAAAAATAAAAATGTGGTATTTCCACATAAAAACATAGAATCGATAAAAAAGATTCTTTAAAAATATTTATGCCTATTTGTTTATTTTTATGCGCATAAAATATGGACATACATACTCGTATTACGTTGGTGATCGATGAATGATAAACTACGTCTTATCACAGAATAATGGTCTTACTAACTCAAAAGTATAGGAATATTTTTTTGTAGGCAGAGTCTACACCTTTTACTGTTTTAGTCTTAACTGTTACTTACTTTTATGTTTAATTGTACATTAACCGTGCAAATATTTTGGTTCTGTACTGTTAATTTGCTTGTTATTATTGAATAAATAAATATTGTTGCTTTTATTCCCTTATACAGTGCAGCGTACCCCAAACTGATACTTTAAATTAAAGTCACATTAATTTGCAAACAACTTTCCTACAAAAGGCGCCTTCAAGTCAAAGGCAAAAAGATTTACAATGGTACACAGGAAGCATAGACGTATACAGCGTGTATATTTGATTTAACCGCAAATTGAAGCCGGACGGAGATTTTAATGCTATAATCTGATATTTATAAAAATTACTAATTTAGCATTAACTGCCATAGCGTAATTAATTTATGAAAATTTTCTGAGCAGCAATGTATGGCGAAGTTACTACTAGTGACAGTTGTCACATCACGATGTTAAGTGTCAACAAACAACAATAAACAAATACATTGCGTGCCGAATTATTTTATATGGAAAAAAAGTTCGTTTCTTTAAATAATTTACGGTGCAATATATTAATAAATGCCTACACTAAGACCCCGTAAAGTATGCGTTAATATCAAATATACACGCTGTATGGTTCACTTTGTATCTCAAACAGAAATTCAGGTAATAATCTTGGCAGCATGAAACACGTAATGCCTCATTATTTTTAATGTGGTTCAGTTATCTCGTTTTAATAAAATGAGTACCTCAGTGCTGTTAAACCCTATTTCCTTCGACATCAAGATACATTTATTGTAAAAGGCGTTTGACCTTATCATACTTTTAAATTTAAAGTAGCAGTAGGCCACACTAAATAATGGAATAAAGGCTATTGTTTCTCAGGTAACAAAGGCAAAGATTCAGACTCCAAAAATAATTATTAACTATACATATTATGCTTGAGCAACCTATGTCAGTCGTATCTCACCTCACGCTGAGGCGTTGGTGGAGGGTGTAAATCAAGTGTAGCACAATTTATAGGACTGCTAGCAAATTCAATTACAGCAGGCTATAATGGTGATTTAAGTGCTCCACCTTCCATCGATTAATCGCGTGTTAAACTTTTCGTAAATGATAATGATTGATCACCAGATATTTTTTAGTTCACAAGCTTTTTAATAATACGAAGCTGATCAATATGACTGTCAAAATGGGATTTTAAATAACTTCTCTTATGTTCTAAATCGAATATTTTAATGGGAGCCATTATCTCTGAAGAGGACATGATTTCGCGTTTGATTTTTGTTCTCCTATGGAGATTGAATACCATCTATTGAGAATATCTTGGACGTTCATTACGCTTAAACAGCTAGATGGATTGTAACCAATTTTGGAACACGGACAGTAGGATAAGATGGTACTTATAGATGATGGTATAGCCAAGAGCAAGTCGAGCTCGCCCGCGATGGATTCCGCATAGTTTTAATTCTTGACTACTAGAGAATAAAACAGCAACAACAGAGAATCTCTATTCAAATCGTTAGGAAAAAACGTAGACAAACACGTTTCCTATATGGGGCCATTTAATTTTTTATCTATTCAGTAAACTTACTGAGTCAACTTTTTGTGTTGTTTACTCTGTCCCCGTTGTCCAAGTGACATCTTCATACTGTTCAATAAAAAAATGCAACAAGGTGCACTTGTATTTGTTGTTATAGCGGCACTACTTATTGCGCTTGGAAAGATACAGTCTAGCTTTTTTTTATCGTATGGCATTACAAAAACAGAACCGACGGACAGACAGACACCGGAGGCTTAGTAGTGGGGTCCCGTTACTGTGGTAACGGGTAACTTTGACTATGGAACCTGTTAAGGAACCCTTATCTTGCGGCCGCCGGACCTCCGAGGGGAATGCACCGCGCGGGGAGGCAGCTGCATCAAATTTGCATGTCACTCTTCGCCGTTCGCTGTTAGCGTGCGCACACAGACTTACGCCCTTTTCAAAACTCAAAATTAGTGTTCAAGTGGCATAGTTAATAAGTCTATATAGTATAAACTGCATGTACTAAAGTTGTTTTGCATTAAAATCGTTCAAAAGTTACTGCATACTTAATTCTTCAATCATCCAGTCATCTACCAAGCATCACAAATTCAAAACCCAAAAGCAATTGACGCCAAAGTCTACATGGTCCTTCATCGAGCCGAATATACAGAAGAATCAAGCCCTAAAAGGAGTCCAGGACGTTTAACCAGCTGAACCGAAGAGTCAAGACATTTTATACAGCATTCATACAAGTATTCAGCTATTTATGCGAAGATTAAGTACATACATCATCTACGTGAAACCGAAGCCGTTAAGTGCACAAATCAAAGATAACAAGTTAATTTTACTGTTTACGGAATACCAAGCTACATTACATACATATACGAAAGTGAAAAGAATTGGTCGAATTGCAATGGAATTTAAGGCCGAAACGAGTGATTAAGAGTGAGTCCGTTCCAATCTGTTACCATCTATTGCTAATTATACTACTAGGTACGTAAAAATTGCATTTTATCATAAGTGTATACAATATTTAATAACATTTACAGTAAAACTTAACGGTACGTGTTGAGTAGTAAACATTTAAAACACTATTTCATTTCATTATGTGTAATTGTGATTGCAAATCAAACATGTGAGTTAATATTTACGTGATCATTAAGCAAAGTAACGTATAGTTAAGTTAAAATCGAGTTCAATAGTTGTTAATCATATCATTGCATAGGTACATGTTTCCGTGCGCGCTGTTACTAGCCGGCCCGCTCGTAGGTACGCTGCAGTTTTAAGTAAACAACTTATGCAACTAATATCTCATTAGAATTATTTATGAATTGCAATCGTATTTTACTTATTTACATGTTTATAACTTATACAAAGTGTTTTAAATAATCAAATCATATACGTTTTAAAAGTTAATTTAAATACATTATTTTATACAAGTCAATTATTATTCATATACAATTTTAAAATCAATACTTATAGTTTGTAAACATTTAAAACAATACAATTTAAAGGATTTAACCTATATTCCCATAGCCCGACACAATGTCAGTAGATTTAAAGGATTTAATACGTAAGCGTGGCGCAGTTAAGGGGAGGTTAACCAATTTCATCAACTACCTGGAAAAATTAGATTCGTTAACGTCATTACAAGTAATTGAACTTCAAGCTCGCTTAAGCAAAATGGATGCTCTTTATACACAATTTGAGGAAATTCAATCTGAAATTGATACTTTAGTTGATGAAAATGAATTGACCGTACACTCCGCCGCCCGCACAGAGTTTGAGGATTTGTTTTACGCGAATATTGCGCTCGCGCAGGAAATCTTAAACGCCAATAAACCTGTAAAAAATGATGATAATTCTTCCAGTGCCTCGTACGTTTCAGGTGACGCTGAGGAGCACGCACGGAGTAGTAAGGTGGTTCGCACGAGCACTCGTGGTATTAAGTTACCGACGATTCAAATACCGAAATTTAGCGGTCAGTACGAGGAGTGGTTGGAATTTCGTGATTTATTCGTGTCGTTGATACATGAACACACGTCAATCTCCGATGTACAAAAGTTTCACTACTTAAGGGCATCCCTGGAGGGAGCCGCTTCGCAGGTCATCAAATCTTTAGAGTTTTCAGCCCGTAATTATAGAATCGCTTGGGATTTGTTGTGCGACAGGTATGACAATAAACGGCTACTTATTCAAAATCATATTCAGGCATTGTTCACTTTAGAACAAAATAAAAAAGAATCATATCAATCAATTCGCAAAATTATAGACACTTTCACAAAAAACTTGAGAGCTTTAGATACACTCGGGGAACCCACCACTTCATGGGATACGCTTATCATTTATATTATGAGTACAAAATTAGACGCTAGGACATTGCGGGAATGGGAAGAACATAAATCCGATTTAAAATCAATTACATTTGATCAATTTACTTCATTCTTAAAAAACAGAGCTGACTTGCTTGAAACGTTACACATGAGTAATAATAATACAAATATCAGCGCCAGAGCTGACAGACACAAATCTGCCGAGTACGTTAAGGGTCTCGCAGCAGTCACTAATACACAGCAACGAAAATATGCACCATACAATTACGGCTGCCCCTTGTGCAAGCAAAGCCATCGCATTTATAGATGTGAGCAGTTCTTGGCACAATCTGTTGACGAGAGAGCAGAATCGGTGAGGAAGCTCAAGTTATGCGAGAACTGCCTCCGCCCCGGTCATCAGGCTCGCGTTTGCAGATTGGGCCCATGCATGAAATGCTCACAAAAACACAATTCAGTGCTACATTCAGATACAGCGTCAGGGTCATCTCAGCCATCAGTTGTGGGTGCGACATCGCTCTCAGTCGAGCCGACAGGGCGAGTCCTGCTCTCAACTGCCGTGATCCACATGTATGACAAGGACAACCACCGCCATGAAGTGAAAGCTCTCCTGGACTCCGGGAGCCAGGCCTCTTTCATGACGGATTCGTTGTTACGTAAATTAAAAATTAAACATACACAAGTGCAATCATCCGTCGTAGGAATAAACAATACAGTGTCAAAGATAACAAAACGCTGCAATGCATTCATCGAATCAAGAACTAACCAATACAAAACCAATATATCATTCTTGATTCTACCGAACATTGCAACGCTTTGTACTAATCAAGTTAGCGTACCTAAGCTAGACATCCCTACACATGTAGTACTGGCAGACCCGGAATACTATAATCCGTCGAGCATAGATATTCTACTCGGCGCAGACATCTTCTGGGACCTGCTTGAACAGGGTCAAGTCCGTTTAGGTACAGGCTGTCCAATATTACAGCATACAAAACTCGGCTATATAGTTTCTGGGCCTACCAGTGGGCTAAATCACGAATACAGAAATTCATTTGAAACAGTACAATGTAATCTGATCGCGAACAATTCATTACAGGAACAGTTAGCTAAATTCTGGTCTCTTGAGGAGGTTCCGGACAATTCTAAGCTGGTGTATTCTGTAGAAGAGCGTTTATGTGAAGAGAATTTCGTAGAAAATCATACTCGAATGCCAGACGGGCGATTCTCAGTCGCAGTCCCTCTCAAGAAACCAGAATCTTGCTTAGGTGACTCATTCGAACGCGCAAAACAGTGCTTCCTATCGCTTGAGCGTAGGCTAGCAAAACAACCACAATTAAAACAAATGTATACAGATTTCATGTCAGAATATATTGAATTAGGGCACATGGCGGAGACAAAACAACACGAACAAACAAACACGCAACCATTTTATCTTCCACATCATGGAGTCTTGCGCGACAACAGCGCCACCACGAAACTTCGTGTTGTTTTCAACGCTAGTGCTGCCACGAGTTCAGGGGTTTCATACAATGACCTCCAAATGGTTGGCCCCACTATACAGAGTGATTTACTATCCATCCTTTTAAGATTCAGACATTATCGATACGTTTTGACCGGAGATATTGAAAAAATGTACCGGCAAGTTTTAGTGCATGAAAATCAAAGACATTTACAACAAATCATTTGGCGGGATGATCCCACTCAGGAATTAAAGATATACAAATTAAATACGGTTACATACGGAACCGCCTCTGCGGCTTTTTTAGCCGTGCGATGTTTGAAACAACTTGCATTAGAATGTCAAGATCAACAATTAGCTAAAATTATTTCCGAAGACTTTTATGTCGACGACTTAGTCACGGGTGCTCAAACAAAGGAGCAATTAGTCAAAATACAAGAAGGCGTATGTAAAGTTTTATCCACAGGTTGTTTCAATCTTCGTAAAATCAGATCCAATATAAAACTATCTCAGTCAGACTCATGCCAGATGTTAAACCTCGGCGACCAAGCTTTGCCAAACACCTTGGGCCTAGGTTGGTCACCACCTGATGATCGATTATATTATTCCATAAAGCAAACTGTTGAGCAAAATCCAACCAAACGGTCTATTCTGTCCGCCATAGGACAGATATATGATCCGCTTGGCTTATTAAGCGTATGCGTCATTCAAGCTAAAATCATGTTACAGAAGCTTTGGTTATTAAAATTATCTTGGGATGATCCTTTACCTTCAAACATTGTCAATTTATGGCACAAGTTTACATCCGAATTACGCCATGTACTTGATTTAAAAATTCCGCGCTGTGTAATTCAAGACAATCCAAATAGTGTGATCGAAATTCACACTTTTTGTGACTCGTCCCAGGACGCATACGGCTCATGCTTGTACGTTAGGTCGGAATGTAACGGACAAGTGGAGGTCAACTTGCTATGTGCAAAAACTAAAGTCGCGCCTTTAAAACCGACCACAATTCCGCGCCTGGAACTGTGCGGCGCCCTTGTCGCTGCACGTCTGACTGAGAAAGTACTCAAATCTATTCGCATACCAGTAAAGAGATGTGTTCTTTGGACTGACTCATCTATTTGTTTAGGTTGGCTCCAAACGCAGCCTAGCAAACTAAAACAATTCGTTAAAAATCGCGTTGCCGAAATTCAAGAGCTCACAGCTAATCATGAATGGCGCCATGTGCCAACAGCTCTCAATCCAGCTGATATGCTGACTCGCGGAGTAAATATGTCAGATTTACACAATTTGTCCTTTTGGTGGAATGGACCAGATTTTTTAAAGGAGAATGAATCTAATTGGCCTAAAAGTGATTTCGTAAAAACCAATCTTGAAATACCAGAAATGGTAACTACTACAACAGTCTCTCTACACGTAAATGACAGTTTAATCGATTTCGAAAGATTTTCTAAATTATTAAAGTTGAAAAGAGCTATAGCATATGCGTTGCGATTTATTTATAATTGTAAAAACAAAAACAGTAAAAAATCAGGTCCACTCACCACAGACGAAATACAAGATTCATTCACATTACTCATTAAATTGTCTCAAAAACAATCATTTCAAGAATATGATCAATTATTGAAAAAAAAATCGTTACCAAATAAAAATAAACTGTTAATGCTATCTCCGTTTATCGACGAGTTCGAACAGATTCGAGTAGGCGGTAGATTAGAAAATTCCAATTTTGCATTTGATAAAAGACATCCAATATTGCTTTTACCTAAACACACATTGACACGACTCATATTTGTTGAAGAACATATTCGTTTAATGCATGCCGGGCCCCAATTATTATTAGCATCAATAAAAGAACAGTTTTGGCCTATAGGTGGTCGCAACTTGGCCAGATCTGTCGCACACAAATGCCTGAGATGTTTCAGGATGAGGGCTCAAACAGTCAACCCTATAATGGGTCATTTGCCTGAGCAGCGCCTCAATCCAGGTTATGTATTCCAAACCACGGGTGTAGATTACGCGGGACCACTTCTCGCTGCTGACCGTAAAGGACGTGGATGTAAACTAATAAAGGTTTACGTCGTAGTGTTCGTGTGCTTCACCACTAAGTGCCTGCACCTCGAGCTGGTCACAAATTTAACAAAAGAGGCCTATATTGCTGCATTACATAGGTTTATTGCGCGTCGCGGAAAACCAGCACTTATCTTTTCGGACAATGGTACTCAATTTGTGGGGGCTAAAAATGAGCTTAACGCCTTTTTAAAACAGAACTCTTCATCCATTTCAGAGTGTATGGCAAATGAGCACGTTAAATTTAAGTTCATTCCAGCCTACGCGCCTCATTTTGGTGGGCTATGGGAGGCTGGTGTTAAATCATTTAAATACCACTTAACCAGAGTCATAGGCGACTCCCATCTTACTTACGAGGAGTTATATACAGTTCTAGTCAAAATAGAAGCCATACTTAATTCGCGACCTTTATCACCCATGTCGTCAGATCCATCCGATCTTAACCCACTAACTCCAGGTCACTTTTTGGTCGGACGCCCTCTTACTGCTCTGCCAGTTCCTCCGCTAGAGAACATAAATCCGACCAGACTACAACGATGGGATCGCATTGAACAAATTCACCAGCATTTCTGGACAAGATGGCAAAAGGAATACGTCTCAGAATTGCAGCAGAAAACAAAATGGAGATCGTGCAAGGGACACCTCGACACAGGAACGATGGTCGTCGTCAAAGAAGATGCTTTGCCGCCTTTAAAATGGAGTCTCGGACGAATCGTAAGCGTGCACCCAGGCATCGATGGAGTGAATAGAGTAGCTGATATCCAAACGAATAAAGGCGTCATCAGAAGAGCCTTCAATAGAATCTGTCCTCTTCCATTGGATGATGATCCTGTTGAAAGCCAGGACTTTCAACGCCGGGGGGCATGTTAAGGAACCCTTATCTTGCGGCCGCCGGACCTCCGAGGGGAATGCACCGCGCGGGGAGGCAGCTGCATCAAATTTGCATGTCACTCTTCGCCGTTCGCTGTTAGCGTGCGCACACAGACTTACGCCCTTTTCAAAACTCAAAATTAGTGTTCAAGTGGCATAGTTAATAAGTCTATATAGTATAAACTGCATGTACTAAAGTTGTTTTGCATTAAAATCGTTCAAAAGTTACTGCATACTTAATTCTTCAATCATCCAGTCATCTACCAAGCATCACAAATTCAAAACCCAAAAGCAATTGACGCCAAAGTCTACAGAACCCTAAAAAGGAGAGATAAGCGGATAGTACGAGCATTGCTTAGTTTGGGACTAGGTCGATTTGTGTATGATTTTCCCTTAATATTTATTTATTTAGTGTAAGTAAAACTGTATTTACATTTTCTATTAAAACAAATTTGTCGCCATTTCGCTAGTCGCGCGAGACATCGTCATCCGTCCTTCTCACACTGTATAGAAAAGAAGGAGAGAGATAATTTAAGTCGCGTGAGAACAGACGTTTCACAGTTGTGTTTAGAAGTGATGGAGATATATGGCTTTATATTTTAGTAGTCCCGCAGTCAGCACTCGTCGTTCCGCGTACAGAGATTTATTAGAGCTCACATATCTCCACCTAATTGGGTTAATCTAATCCAACCCGTCTTATCAAAACTGCGAGAGTGTATCACGTTTGTTTAGTCTGTTTATGTTAGAACTGATAGAGTTACAGGTAGAACGAAATAACACTTTCCGGACGGTTCTATCTTAAGCGTGCAAACACTTTTCGTTCGTTCGATCGTTTGTAGAGATACTGGCACCCCGCTAAAAATATAAAAGAGGTGCATTCTTTGAGGTAATTAAATTAATAACTTATGGACACGAGTCCCATTTTAGTTTAATAAACTAGTAAAGTCAAATTTCACAACTAAAACTACACACAAAATATGTCTTGAATAAAATACATGTAGCTTTAAATGCGAGTTATGCGCTGATGATTTGAACATACCCTTAAAACATAGACATGACAAAAAAAACCCGGCCAAGTGCGAGTCGGACTCGCGCACCGAGGGTTCCGCAAAAACACTTTCCATCCCTAAGTGGTTAAGTTAAGTTTGCACCTGGTATGTATAGCGCCCCATATAAATTAGGTGCAAAGTTAGGTATTAAAAAAAAAATTTATGGTTTTCGTAATTATTCCTTTATCTATGCTATAAGACGTTGCTTCGTACCAAATTTCAAGATTCTGAGTTCACGGGAAGCACCCTGTAGGTTTTGATTCCCTTGCAAGTGTCGAAAATTTGCGGCATAAACGGCTGTATCTTTTGATTGCGTTGGCTTAGAAGTTTGATTTTTTCACAGCTTCAAGGGACAGTAGACCTGAGTAATTGATATAAATTTCAGCTTCATACCTCCACGCGTTCCTGAGAAAAAGGGTCTTGACAGACGGACGGACGGACAGACGGACAACAAAGTGATCCTATAAGGGTTCCGTTTTTTCCTTTTGAGGTACGGAACCCTAAAAATACACTGGCTACACTTATAACACCCCTCTCATTCACCGGGAGTTAAAAATGCAAACGCACCTTACGTAGATCATTGTTCATCTACGCGAGGCAAGACCGTTTTTCATCATAAGTAGATTAAGTAGGTATCACACCTTAAATCAGGGCCTCAAGGAGCGCAATTTTATTTATTGTTGTGCAAACCCGCTTTTAAAGCACTTATCTTGAAAACAGGGCCGTATAAAAGGGTGTAATTTTTCTTAGTGAACAGACAAGGGGGTACCTGAACAAAGGGAAGACATCTCCGAGGATAATGATCTCGGATCGACCCCGGTAATGGAGACATTAAATTTAATTATTCTCACAAGTTATCTGCAAAAATTTATTGCCGTCAGTTTCTCGGGGAGACTTTGCGGCCACGACTACAAATGCCGGGACATTTGCGTTTTACGAGGCAAGTGCGTTTGTCCCGACTATATTATTTTTTTATTAATTCGATCTTTACCCATATACTGTAATATATAAACAAGAATTTACTTACGGTTTCACCCATGTTTTAATCTAAAATCGGTGACCCTATTGCGATGGCGTTTAACTGATAATAACATATTGATGATAAGCATCCAGCGTCCGTATGCGTGTGCGGTAGATGTTTTATTAATATACTAATTTAGCGAACAACAAACGTTACCAACATTATATTGTGTATCAGTGTTCTATGGAGAAGGGTCATTTTCCTTTCTTTAATGTTTGTTTTTCTCTTTGCTAATTATAAAAATGTTTAGCTTATAGGTCTCCTTTTAATGTTACTGTTGGTGTCGGTGATGAAATAAAGTTTTTATCCATCTATCTATCTTAAGATTAATTTAAATTTTTCTTCATTCCACATTGTTGTTTAGTAAATGTATGTTTTTGTATTTAAAATTGCAGCTTCTTATGCACGTGTGTAATTAGCATGTAAGTTACCTACTCGTTAAATTGTTAATATAAATGATTTCAGTTTATCTTTAAGGATAAGTAACTATGTTTAGATAATATTATTTTTAACATAAGCACAACTTGGATGAAAGAGCGAATTCCTCCTAATACAAGTTTTTAACTTAAAAGGAGGATTCGACAACTTTGCAAACTCTGTTGAAAATAAATATATATTTTTTTTTGTTTTTTTTTTATCTCATTATTTCAGAAAAAATCTTAACAGCGCAATGCAGCAGCGTAACGCCAGCCATACAGCGTCATCTGTTGCTAAAATTTTCTTTGTCATGCGCAGAAACGACTGGACGGATATTAACCAAATTTAGTAAGTACAGGAATCGTTGTACAATGTACATCCTAAGAAGGGTTCACTAATGTTTGACCAAAAAACGTTTGACAAATGATCATTTGACCAAACAACGTTTCAACAAATATTCATTAGGCAAACGAGACATTTGACAAAAGTATCATATTACAAAAAGTCACTTAGCAAATGATTATTTTACAAACACTACACTTGAAAAATGTGTTAAATAACAAAATATCATTTAACAAAATGTTATTTCTTAAAAAGTACTTTTTTTCAAACAGATTTAGTCTGTAATCTGTAGTTGGATAATTTATTCCGCTACTATCTTAGAATCTATCCACTATGCTCTACAATCTGTATCTACTAATAGAGCAAATTGTACATTTTCCTCAAGTTTGCTCTACGTGTTTTACGGATTGAGCAAATCGTTTTTTTTTTTTTTTGGTCCTGGCGCTTTTATGACCACTGCCGCGGTACGTTTGTTTTGCTCGCTCGGCTCGCGCGCTGTTGTGGTCGCAGTTCTAACATAACCTAACCCATTAATGAATCTATCCACTATGCTCTACGATCTAAAATAGTAAAAATAGTAGAGAAAATTGGAGAAAAAAAGTTACATTTGCTCTAAAAAAACAAACGAAACACTTGTCAAATAATACATTGTACCAGACGTTTTTAGACCAAGAGTAGTTTTGTCTAATAACTCAGTTGCTAAATGATCATTTTGTCAAATGATTATTTGTAAAATGTAAATTTAACATCTGATCATTTGGTGAAGTGAGTCATTTGTAAAATGACTTGTTGTAAAATTATCAATTGGCGAAACGTTTTTTTGTAAAACGTTGTTTGTAAAGTGTAATTTTGTAAAATGACTTTTGGACAAACGATAGGACACCCTTAAGAAGGTTATCCAATACAACTTTTTCGCCGACATAAAGTGAAAAACAAAAAATAAGGTGACAAGGTTACCCTCTTCTAGCTAAATATCGACTGTTGAAAGGCTATTTGGTTTAAACGACACAATGGGTGATATTGAGTTAATATTATATCATCGGAATCGGCAGATTTTTCTCCATCGAATGAGCTCGCTCTCATGTAGTGTTAAAAAAAACCGGCCAAGAGCATGTCGGGCCACGCTCAGTGTAACCCTACACTGAGCGTGTCCGTAGTTGCTCATCCTTCACAATAAACTGCTGTTTTAAGCCCGAGTTTTATGTTAAGAAAGATTTTAAGCTCTATAAAAAGGTCGTAAACGCCCTAGAAACTGTCATCACTTATTACCTTCTAGAAGTCAACTTACGTCCTTTAAAAGAAAAAATATGAGGCGATAACTCAAAAACCGCTGGACCGATTTTGTTCAATATAGTTTTTATTGAAAGTACTTATAAGGCCTCATTTACATAAATTTTTCCGATTTTTTTGACCCGTGGTTGAAAAGTTAGAGGGGGGGGACACTATTTTTTTTGGAGCGAATATTTACAAAACTGCTGACTTTATCAAAAAATAATGTTAGGAGACCCCTATTATTTTTACAAGACCTATTCAACGACACCCCACACACTAGTGTTGAAAAGAAAAAAAAAACACCCCCACTTTAGGTGTTCGAGAGGTAGGTACCCGATTTTTTTTTTTATTTTTTTTTTATTTTACCGTTCTGTCGGCGTTATACATACACATACTCATACCAAATTTCAGCTTTCTAGTACGAATGATCACGGAGCTAAGCCGCGGACGGACGGACGGACGGACAGACGGACATGGCGAAACTGTAAGGGTTCCTAGTTGACTACGGAACCCTAAAAATGTCGGATAAACCAAATAGCCTTTCTACCGTCGATATAATATCAACCAGAGCCAAATAAACGTTAAAACGTATAATAGTTGCAAAACATAATATTTGATTCACTTTATTACCATCACATCACAACCCTAACCCATCAAGATTTCGATTAGTGTAGTTCATGGGCATGATATTGATTATTGATTTGAGTCCAATTCCAATAATTCACCTAATGAGATATCTGTCATGATGGAATTGCTATCAAACAGGATTGCCGGATAGCATCTGGGAGACTGTGATGTGACGTGCAACTAGTTTAGGTACCAACTAGTTTAGTACTCACGTAAATTATCTATATGTGGGTACTATTATTAAATTATTAAGTCAGATAATTAGATAAAAGTGTCCTAAATACTTACATCCTTCGTGGTTTCTCTGAATAACTTTTTCGTGGACTATCTTGCGCCTGCTTAATCTATCCTGGGCTGCGTGGATGGGATGGTAAAATGAGGTCTCGAGGTTAGAGCGTATCTGGTCCGACCAGCGTGTTGGACTTCTGCCTCTAGGCCGTCTTCCGCACACCTTGCTCTGCACTTTACAGAATACAGATCATTATTTCATTTTTGTAAGAACTAAAAACCGTATTTGTGCTGTATCTGTATCTGTTACTGTGATATGTTTTGAGTAAATTTGTAATAAAACATTGTTTTAATTATTAGAAATCTGCTTATGCATGGTTATTAAGGGGCTTCTCAACGGGCCATGTTTTGCTGCAATTTGTGGCCGGACATTATTTGCATCTTGCTCTAGCGTAGGGTGTCAGAGAAGGACGGCCATAGTTGCCGGCCACAAATTGCAGTAAAATATGGCCCGTTTAGAAGCCCCATTAAAGCAACACGCTTATTTTCTTAGTGTAGTCACGTATAGTAGTACCTACTTACTTACGTCTTACGTTACGTTCAAACTTCGTACTTTCTAGTAAATACATGCAATGAAAATGGAAAGACGATCACTAAGTGATTGTTGAATGAAACTGTTGTTTACCTCTGATTGTAATTTCTTACGTTGTATTTCTTCTGTATGTTTTATGAGGATTGCAATAAAGTGTACTTGTATTGTATTGCAGTTGGCGCAGTTTGCAGACACCTGCCTAATACTGTGCCGGCGGTCCCGGGTTCGAATCCCGGCTGGGGCAAATATTTGTGTGATTTATTTATTTATTCAAATTAGTTACACAGTATTACAGTATAAACCAAGGCACTGTGAACTACAAAATTACATTTTAGAAAAGCTTAAATCTAGTTTGATTTAGGCGACGTAACTGCGTGGCTCCGTTGCGTCGTCTGATCTGGCGCAGGATTCGGCAGATTGCCCCGAAACCGCCGAAACACAACACCCTTCGGCCAGAAGTCTGCACTTGCGATGGTGCTCTGCAGCGGCCGCGGCACGCGCACCACAAACGAGCTGAAGTGCACGTAGTGCCGGGACTGCAGCTGGTGCACCCTCAGCGAGAAGCCAGTCTTCCGACGAACGTACTCCACCACATCATCGGCCACGGCGGAGTGATGCAAGCGCGACACATAGAGCGCCTTACTCGGTGTGGCAATCCGAAGACCAGAACCAACCGGCTCGGCAGTGCCACTCAGAGTCTTGCCGGGCGCCCTGCGCGCCTTGCTCTTCCTTTCCACCAGTGTGAATCCCTCCTTATCCACATTGGTGTGGGAGGACTTTTCTTTATCGAGAACCCGTACTGTACATGCCTTAGAAGGCAAGGAGGCCCGGTTAGCTGCGACAGGCTGACCGGCGACGTCAGCATAAGCACGCTGGCGTGACGTAGAAACTTGAGGCGGCCGCACGTGCGGGGTCGCGCGGGCGGTGGAGCGGCGGGTGCGGCACCTTTTACAGTGTCAGCAACACGCAAATTAACAGACTCGGTGTTAATCGCAGAAGCGGGCGTCGTCGCTCTTGAAATTTGATGCTATTACCGACTGAGCTGGAGCACTATTTCGCAAACTAGTAACTTCGTTGCGTAACTCAGTAATAGTGACTTGGGCAGCTTCAAATTTCAAAATTATTTCGGCTAAACTTGTTTTTAGGGCCACGATGTCCTTATACAAGCAGCTAACATCGATACTATCCGGAATATGAGTCGCCACAAACTCCGGAATCCGAACTTGGTTCTCCCTTAGGATCTTCATTATATCCGCAAGGGTCTTCTGTCCAGTTTCGTCCCCTTTCCGGTGAGGTACGTATGTGCCGACGATCCCAAGGGACTGGCACAACACCTGCTTCGCTTCACAGATGTCCTCAACGGAACTCGATGCTCGCGAACTGAACTGGACAGCGGTCACCGCATCCATCTTGCCTTCCAGCTGTAGCTTCGCGACGGGTTGACTCTGATTGGAGGCACTCATCGCGTCGATTCGCAAGCAGCGGCCGGGCCGCGCTAATGTCAAATTAATATTTAATTTTTATTACTCATCAATGCGTCTATGGCGCTTGGCGCACTGAACGCGACTGATGAAATCGAATATTTGTTCTTGGGTCACGGATGTTATCTATATATGTATTTATATATTATGTATATCGTCGTCTAGTACCCATAGTACAAGCTTTGCTTAGTTTGGGACTAGGTCGATTTGTGTATGATTGTCACATAATATTTATTTATTTATTTTATTATTATTGCATTGTATTGTAATATTCCAAGAGAACACGCTTTTGTGCAGTACCTTACGTGAGTTGACAGAATATTACTAGAGTTTAAACCTGTCTCGCTCGCTCTTATGCGATCAAGATAAGAAGCTCTCTGATTCCACCCAAACCCGTATTCCAATTAAGGTCCATAGAAGCTAAGGGGAGAGGAGATGTGTAAAATGGACCAATCAAATATCTCTAAGTGTACTTCTTATCTTTTGGGCTCCACAAAGACGCAGCCTCGCTCGACAAATTCTTCCTGTTACTTTCCTTTTAATACCGTACGAGCAAGACAGGTAATAATAGGATAGGTTATTATTTTCCCCTCCGCTTCAGTGTTTCGCCTGTCGGCAGCCTAAAACTGATTGTAAAACGTAAGTACTTACTTACATCGGTATTTAGTTTTAGAGCACTCGCGTATCGCATTATTTAAAATAGATCTAAACATGCAAATTTACGAAAAAACACAATCGATATTCTAAGCGATTTATTTTTAGATTTTTAAGACCGATTACTTATTCGAAACGTGAATGCAAATAAAAAACTTGAACTTTGCCGAGTTCATTTGAGGTGTTTCGTTTGTTTTCATTTGTTCTTTTAAAATATTTATACAGGTGTTTAAAGAGATTGGAAAGCTTTCAGGCTTGTCTCAATTTAAGCCCTCCCAGACGCGCAGGTAGAAGTTATAATGCACTTTCAGTTAACTTTAGAAATATGGAGAAGTTTCCAGAGGTTCTTTGTTCCGACACCTATTCTACGTGATGGTAATAAGTTTTTCGATGTTCCTTTTGGAGTCGAACGTGCTCCTGCCTGGACCAGAATAGCGAGATCCCTCGATAAAACTTGTTTTATCATGCTGATGTCCAAATTAAAATCGAATTGAGAAGCATGCTATGGGGAACGTGTTGTGCATTTATGATACCATCAAAAGTCGCATTTGCCTCATAGTCGCAATAGCCTCAGGTGACTTTATAGTATTGTTTTCACGATATTCAAAATGTTGAATTACAAATATTTGAAGGTGCCATGTTTTGTTCGAAATGTCCACACCAACGATAACTAAAACACACAGCCTCATTTTTCAAAATTGATAAAAAAATACCATGATGATTATATAAGTCACTAGTGTTACTATTCTAACTTAAGCAAAAAAGCCAAACGCGTGCAATGCTACTATCAGGCTTACCGGTTATCTCTATATGTCACACGTGCGGTGGGGAGTATTCGACACTGTCCAGGGATTATTCGTAAACTCATCGGGCTGCTGTGCCCGATAGGGCTGTCCGTGCTAGTTTACCGCTTAAGTACCTTCGTCTTTCTGACGCGGCCGATAAAGCCAACCCAGAAAAATAGAATAGGGACGGATGTTAAAAATAACGTAAAAGATGCACTGTACTACATATTTCTTTGGATGAGGTGCTTAGAAAAGAGAATGGTTGATATGGACTTGTTTGTATACATTTATTATGGTTTACCCTTGTATTAAAATCAAACGTTTCATAGAATTTTCATTTCATGGAAATTTCTTTTCATCTATAGCATTTTTTTCTGAAACCATAAAATATTTTGTTACGTTATAATAACACAAACCTAACCTAACCAAATCTGTAGGTTGACATGATTATTCATGATTTCTGAAAAATGCATGACTTCCGAGGAAAAGTTTGTCTATGAAATGATTTTTCTATGAAATGAAGCATTAGGTTATGTGTTTTTCTATAAAAGAAGATTATCCTATTTATTACATCTCGATAGGTTTAAAATGTTTTTTTTTGTTCTGTGCAACGCATTTCGATTTAGAGGAAATAGTTTGTATTGTAGGTATACATTTAATTTGCTCTCGTCCGCACTGGCGGACGGATAATATGGTAACTGAACCATATTATTAACCGCGTATTTAATAAAGTATTTAAACTGTTCGTATTTAATAAAGTTTTTTAATTAACGGTCACCTAATTAGATTTTGATGCCATTTTTACGGGTGCCCGACGTTTCATATAACTTCACTTAATCTATTTTGGTTTGATATACCATTGCTTTGTATAATGTAACGAATGGTATAATATTGTTTTAGATAATTTTCAAATGATCTAATGTTACAATTGATATAATGGTTTATAGGTATAATTACTTATAGTATAATGTACATTTACTATATTTATTACTTGGTATAAAACGTATTTATCATAATGACTTACTTGATATAATTCGTCAATGCTATAAACTACAGAAGATATAAGTTGATTTTACTATAACCAAAAAAAGTGGTCACCCCCTATATCACAGGCAGGTCCGACTTGGCTTAGGTTAGGTACGACGACGAGCGAAGCGAGGAGGAGTGTTAGTTTGAACTGCGACCCTAACGAGCGAGCGTAGCGAGCGAGCCGCGCAGGTCCGACTTGGCTTATGATTCCTAACATTACCTTTTACACCATAAGGCAGGTCCGACTTGGCTTAGGTTAGGTACGACGACGAGCGAAGCGAGGAGTGTTAGGTTGAACTGCGACCCTAACGAGCGAGCGAAGCGAGCGAGCCGCGCAGGTCCGACTTGGCTTACGATTCCTTACATTACCTATTACACCATAAGGCAGGTCCGCCTTGGCTTAGGTTAGGTACGACGACGAGCGAAGCGCAAGTCCGACTTGTCTTACGATTCCTAACGTTACCTATTTCACCTTAAGGCAGTATTTATATGAAAACGCTATTATTCTAAATAGTATGTATGTTAAACAAATTTATGTGATAAATATGTTATACGAAAGTATAATTATGCATATTGTCAATTATGTCATTTAGCCTATTATATCAATCGATAATTAGAGAAAAGCAAAATATAGGAAAAAACCCATTATATGAAACGTTACATTATATGAAACAACTTTATATCAATCGATTGTATATCAAGTGTATGTTAGTTTATCTGACATTATATGAAAGATTACGGACCCCATTTTTACACAACCCATTATATATTATGTAAAAGAGCATGTGTGCCATACGTACCCCAGTCATTCAAAATTTGTCAGTAGGTAAGGTACAAAACTACTTCCAAGTGACATCACAAACTTCATTGAACCACAGGGCCAAATTGTCTCTGAAGACAACAACAAATATAAAATCCCCAGGTTTTCCCCGCCGTGTGACATGGGTGAATTCTGTAATCTTCCGAGAATGAGAGTTCTTAGGAATAATAAGGGTTCCTAGTTGACTACGGAACCCTTAAAAGTAGTTACAGTCAATTCATACATTCTACTGTCTGTATGAAAATCACGTAATAATCGTAATAATATTATGATATATTACGGTAATATATCATCATCATAATTATATTTAAGAGCCGGCTCTTGTCGGTGGAGTGATTTCCAGCTCAATCTAGTACATAATACATACAGTAAGTAATCGTTATGCTTATCCTTAATGAAGGCAAGGATATGCATTGAACGTTAGCATGCTCCATAACACAAAATTATACCGAGTATTATACTCCTCGGCTTGGGTTTAAGCGGCCGCAAGGCAAGTACCGCGCAGGGCTCTCCGGGCTAACTGCAGACGTGTAAGCGGACGCCCGCAATCCGATATGACCGTCTAAAGCACAGTTGCTCTAAGCCTTATATCAACATAACTTGTTATACCACACCTAGTAGGTATTACCTACCTTACAATGTATCCCATTTGCCTTGTACATCACTAATCACACTGATGTATCATCACTATGTGATTTTTAGCATCAACTCCACTACCCAACGGTTGTCTGGAAGAGATCGCTTTAGAGATAAAACCACCTGTTATCTACCGTTGTTTAATTTGTTTGTATTTGATTTCTTGTGTAAATATATTTTGGTGTATTGAATCAGCGTATTGGTACTGTACTTATTGCATAACCCCTCAGCTGTGGGAGATTATTATGGCCGCTCCCCCTCATCTGTGGCAGCCTGTGGAGTCTGCTCCACAGACAGGGTTCCCAGGTCCAGATGCAAGTGGAAAATTACGATTTATTCAGTTTTTTACAATGACACAGTCTATAGTTTGTTATTTTTGTGTCCTTTATTTAATTATCTAACTGCTACTTAAAATTACGACCATAAAACAAGCATGAAATAACAGTAGGGTAGACTGGGGTCAATAGAAACACGTCATGATTGAAACAAGTCAAATTTCTCGAAAACTATAATACCTACGCGTCTGACGCAAGACTCAGAACACGCAGTCGGCCATGTTTGAATCTTTGGCCAGTAGCGCTCGAGCGACGATGCAAGACGGGGGTGTTCACGAGCCAAATCAGTTTTTCGCGGTAATAAGTAAGGATTTGCGCTGTCTTATATTTTCTTATAACTTCGTGTACTCTTGTATATTGACTGATCCAATTGTTTTGGTGTTATAGTTAGGAATAAACGAATGTTTTTAATGGCCGTTGATCAGCATTCGAGTCTTTTTTATATTTATTATTTGACCTTAAAGTTAAAAACGTAGTGTGGGGACGGTAGAAACAACTTGCTTGTGGACGATTGAAACGTTTCAAGCGTTTTAATTGTCCCCAAAAGGAACCGACTTTAAAATATGTATATCAGAAAAAGTTTAGTTTGACATATCGCCATGTTTTTGTTTAGTAATATAATTGAAATTGATTAGGTATTTATTGCGTAATTTTACATCCCGACGTTTGCAACACTATGTCACAGGGTAGGTACACGGAATGGTTATGATTGAAACATTGTTATAGTTGAAACAAACACTTGTATGAAACATGATTATGCTTGTGTTCTGAAATTCTGTATCTTTATATCTTATCATTGCATTAAAACTACTTTGGCTAAGCAAAATGAATAAGATAGCAGCAACAAAGAAAACTTAAAGTAAGTAGTTTTTTTTTTAAACGCGGGTTTTTATTGAGATTTTTCACATGCTCATAAATTGAAAAATGTTTATGTAATGCTTGCGAACTTTTGAGGATCGCATTGTATGCCGTGGTAGTGATGAAAAAGATTAAAACAGATATAAGTACTTTTATTGTGCCGAAGATATTCGAGTGTTTCAATTGACCTAACATAGTGTTTCAATTGACACTCATGTGAGGTCAATTGAACCATTCTGTCCCATTCTCTTCATTACATGATTGTCAAAAAACTATGGATTATAGACCAACCAGGTGTGTTTTATTTAGGAACCAGATAACTAACCTTGAAATATTTTGAGTGTACATCTTTCTGCTCATAAAAATATGACCGTTACAGGCGGTCAAAGGCAAAGTGTTTCAGTTGACCCCGGTCTACCCTACCACTGGTTTCAATTTAAGGGTACCGAAATTCAACTTCTATTTTCGAATGAAATTTAAAAATTGACAGTTTTAAGGATTATATTTTGCTTTAATTATATACATAATGTAATCATATACACTAAATAATCATAAAATATCAGGCTCATCAATTAAATACATAATACCTATACACCATTTGAAAATTTCATTGAAATTATGTCTGCCCTAGAAATGGCGTGCGAAGTGGGTTCCGAATTACATGCATTGTGGAGTGCTACTACACCCTAGGTATTCAATTCACACATAAACAAGAAATTTAAATCGTAAACTATTGGTTGACAAAGTAATACGATTGCAAGTGCAGTAGTTATAAGGTAAGAGATGTTTAAAAAATGCTTCTGTTTATTCATACAAAATGGATAGCCCACAAAAAGTGGCAAAATCACAGTAACTAGCAGACTTTATCCAAAGAAATACCGTTTCTCAGGATATTAAAAAGACAAACTTAAAGGTAAAATGATTAAAAGTTCTTAATAAACAAAAATACACCTAAAAACTTGACCTGAAAGCAAGGCAATTCTAGACTAAATCACACTTTAAGGTTTGATTAATATGGACGTACCTAGACCGTAAGAGCAATAAAGGGATATTTCCAAATGTGTGGAGAGTAACACATTCAGAATATTTTTTTAGTTCTTTCATCTTAACATGAAAACACGTTAAAAAACTATGAATATTCGGCGATAAGATTTTTAGTTAGTAAGTGGAATGTCCATGCTAAGGAAACGCGCGTTAGTGACATGACAGTGCCGTCTGTGGCGACAGCCTGGCAGGTTCTTGTCCAGCCTGTGGCGACAGCCTGGCAGGTTCTCGACCAGTCTGTGGCGATAGCCCAAGAGGTCATGTGCCGACCGTTATTTAGTTTGTGGGCTATTTTTCACTTTAAACAGATTTACAACTAATTTCAGTGTATTTAATAGAACCTATATAGACTACGACATGTAATTAATGTTTTGAAACATAGTAAAACTGATGAAAATAAGAACAAACCGAGCATGAAAGTTCCAACTATGACTTGGCATGTTGTTTTCTTCACACGTTTAGCACAGATATTAGTCAAAAAACACACTCAAACATAATAATAACATAAGCTTACTTAAATTTCCTCAGATTTTTAAAGGTTTTACTGTATAAATCCACAATTTCACTCTTAACACACACAACATCTCACTCGTCACAGTGGCTGTTTTTGACTGACAAAAGTTAACGTTTTTTCCACCATTGAAGATTCAAATGTTCGCTTGCTAGCTGTCTTGCTTCATTCACTACACGATGAAATGCGTTAGAGCGAAATAAACATATGTTTCACTGATATTTTGCAACAAGTTTAGGCGCGAATAAAGCGAACCTGGCAGGTCGAGCCACAGATCAGCCGCTATTTAAAGGCGCTCCCACAGTTGAGGGGATAATATTACCCCTCGGCTGGGGTTTAAGCGGTCGCAAGGCAAGCACTCGCTTGCTCTAACAATCGGTACTATATAACATACTAATTACTTCTTGTTACATTATACGTTACCACACTCGGTATTAGACATTTATAACGGGTACAATACCCCTTGGCTGGGGATTAAGCAGCCGCAAGGCAAGTCACGTATAGTAGTACCTACTTACTTACGTCTTACGTTACGTTCAAACTTCGTACTTTCTAAAGTAAATACATGCAATGAAAATGGAAAGACGATCACTAAGTGATTGTTTAATGAAACTGTTGTTTACCTCTTATTGTAATTTCTTACGTTGTATTTCTACTGTATGTTTTATGAGGATTGCAATAAAGTGTACTTGTATTGTATTGTGGTTGGCGCAGTTTGCAGACACCTGCCTACTGTGCCGGCGGTCCCGGGTTCGAATCCCGGCTGGGGCAAATATTTGTGTGATTTATTTATTTAAATTAGTTACACAGTATTACAGTATAAACCAAGGCACTGTGAACTACAAAATTACATTTTAGAAAAGCTTAAATCTAGTTTGATGTAGGCGACGTAAGTGCGTGGCTCCGTTGCGTCGTCTGATCTGGCGCAGGATTCGGCAGATTGCCCCGAAACCGCCGAAACACAACACCCTTCGGCCAGAAGTCTGCACTTGCGATGGTGTCCTGCAGCGGCCGCGGCACGCACACCACAAACGAGCTGAAGTGCACGTAGTGCCGGGACTGCAGCTGGTGTACCCTCAGCGAGAAGCCAGTCTTCCGGCGGACGTACTCCACCACATCATCGGCCACGGCGGAGTGATGCAAGCGCGACACATAGAGCGCCTTACTCGGTGTGGCAATCCGAAGACCATTACCAACCGGCTCGGCAGTGCCACTCAGAGTCTTGCCGGGCGCCCTGCGCGCCTTGCTCTTCCTTTCCACCAGTGTGAATCCCTCCTTATCCACATTGGTGCGGGAGGACTTTTCTTTATCGAGAACCCGTACTGTACATGCCTTAGAAGGCAAGGAGGCCCGGTTAGCTGCGACAGGCTGACCGGCGACGTCAGCATAAGCACGCTGGCGTGACGTAGAAACTTGAGGCGGCCGCACGTGCGGGGTCGCGCGGGCGGTGGAGCGGCGGGTGCGGCACCTTTTACAGTGTCAGCAACACGCAAATTAACAGACTCGGCGTTAATCGTAGAAGCGGGCCGGTCGTCGCTCTTGAAATTTGATGCTATTACCAACTGAGCTGGAGCACTATTTCGCAAACTAGTAACTTCGTTGCGTAACTCAGTAATAGTGACTTGGGCAGCTTCAAATTTCAAAATTATTTCGGCTAAACTTGTTTTTAGGGCCACGATGTCCTTATACAAGCAGCTAACATCGATACTATCCGGAATATGAGACGGCAGGATAGGGGCACCCGTCGCCACAAACTCCGGAATCCGATCTTGGTTCTCCCTTAGGATCTTCATTATATCCGCAAGGGTCTTCTGTCCAGTTTCGTCCCCTTTCCGGTGAGGTACGTATGTGCCGACGATCCCAAGGGACTGGCACTACACCTGCTTCGCTTCACAGATGTCCTCAACGGAACTCGATGCTCGCGAACTGAACTGGACAGCGGTCACAGCATCCATCTTGCCTTCCAGCTGTAGCTTCTCCTTTTGCTGCAGAAAGGCGAGGAAATCGTTCGCGACGGGTTGACTCTGATTGGAGGCACTCATCGCGTCGATTCGCAAGCAGCGGCCGGGCCGCGCTAATGTCAAATTAATATTTAATTTTTATTACTCATCAATGCGTCTATGGCGCTTGGCGCACTGAACGCGACTGATGAAATCGAATATTTGGTCTTGGGTCACGGATGTTATCTATATATGTATTTATATATTATGTATATCGTCGTCTAGTACCCATAGTACAAGCTTTGCTTAGTTTGGGACTAGGTCGATTTGTGTATGATTGTCACATAATATTTATTTATTTATTTTATTATTATTGCATTGTATTGTAATATTCCAAGAGAACACGCTTTTGTGCAGTACCTTACGTGAGTTGACAGAATATGACTAGAGTTTAAACCTGTCTCGCTCACTCTTATGCGATCAAGATAAGAAGCTCTCTGATTCCACCCAAACCCGTATTCCAATTAAGGTCCATAGAAGCTAAGGGGAGAGGAGATGTGTAAAATGGACCAATCAAATATCTCTAAGTGTACTTCTTATCTTTTGGGCTCCACAAAGACGCAGCCTCGCTCGACAAATTCTTCCTGTTACTTTCCTTTTAATACCGTACGAGCAAGACAGGTAATAATAGGATAGGTTATTATTTTCCCCTCCGCTTCAGTGTTTCGCCTGTCGGCAGCCTAAAACTGATTGTAAAACGTAAGTACTTACTTACATCGGTATTTAGTTTTAGAGCACTCGCGTATCGCATTATTTAAAATAGATCTAAACATGCAAATTTACGAAAAAACACAATCGATATTCTAAGCGATTTATTTTTAGATTTTTAAGACCGATTACTTATTCGAAACGTGAATGCAAATAAAAAACTTGAACTTTGCCGAGTTCATTTGAGGTGTTTCGTTTGTTTTCATTTGTTCTTTTAAAATATTTATACAGGTGTTTAAAGAGATTGGAAAGCTTTCAGGCTTGTCTCAATTTAAGCCCTCCCAGACGCGCAGGTAGAAGTTATAATGCACTTTCAGTTAACTTTAGAAATATGGAGAAGTTTCCAGAGGTTCTTTGTTCCGACACCTATTCTACGTGATGGTAATAAGTTTTTCGATGTTCCTTTTGGAGTCGAACGTGCTCCTGCCTGGACCAGAATAGCGAGATCCCTCGATAAAACTTGTTTTATCATGCTGATGTCCAAATTAAAATCGAATTGAGAAGCATGCTATGGGGAACGTGTTGTGCATTTATGATACCATCAAAAGTCGCATTTGCCTCATAGTCGCAATAGCCTCAGGTGACTTTATAGTATTGTTTTCACGATATTCAAAATGTTGAATTACAAATATTTGAAGGTGCCATGTTTTGTTCGAAATGTCCACACCAACGATAACTAAAACACACAGCCTCATTTTTCAAAATTGATAAAAAAATACCATGATGATTATATAAGTCACTAGTGTTACTATTCTAACTTAAGCAAAAAAGCCAAACGCGTGCAATGCTACTATCAGGCTTACCGGTTATCTCTACATGTCACACGTGCGGTGGGCAGTATTCGACACTGTCCAGGGATTATTCGTAAACTCATCGGGCTGCTGTGCCCGATAGGGCTGTCCGTGCTAGTTTACCGCTTAAGTACCTTCGTCTTTCTGACGCGGCCGATAAAACCAACCCAGAAAAATAGAATAGGGACGGATGTTAAAAATAACGTAAAAGATGCACTGTACTACATATTTCTTTGGATGAGGTGCTTAGAAAAGAGAATGGTTGATATGGACTTGTTTGTATACATTTATTATGGTTTACCCTTGTATTAAAATCAAACGTTTCATAGAATTTTCATTTCATGGAAATTTCTTTTCATCTATAGCATTTTTTTCTGAAACCATAAAATATTTTGTTACGTTATAATAACACAAACCTAACCTAACCAAATCTGTAGGTTGACATGATTATTCATGATTTCTGAAAAATGCATGACTTCCGAGGAAAAGTTTGTCTATGAAATGATTTTTCTATGAAATGAAGCATTAGGTTATGTGTTTTTCTATAAAAGAAGATTATCCTATTTATTACATCTCGATAGGTTTAAAATGTTTTTTTTTTGTTCTGTGCAACGCATTTCGATTTAGAGGAAATAGTTTGTATTGTAGGTATACATTTAATTTGCTCTCGTCCGCACTGGCGGACGGATAATATGGTAACTGAACCATATTATTAACCGCGTATTTAATAAAGTATTTAAACTGTTCGTATTTAATAAAGTTTTTTAATTAACGGTCACCTAATTAGATTTTGATGCCATTTTTACGGGTGCCCGACGTTTCATATAACTTCACTTAATCTATTTTGGTTTGATATACCATTGCTTTGTATAATGTAACGAATGGTATAATATTGTTTTAGATAATTTTCAAATGATCTAATGTTACAATTGATATAATGGTTTATAGGTATAATTACTTATAGTATAATGTACATTTACTATATTTATTACTTGGTATAAAACGTATTTATCATAATGACTTACTTGATATAATTCGTCAATGCTATAAACTACAGAAGATATAAGTTGATTTTACTATAACCAAAAAAAGTGGTCACCCCCTTTATCACAGGCAGGTCCGACTTGGCTTAGGTTAGGTACGACGACGAGCGAAGCGAGGAGGAGTGTTAGTTTGAACTGCGACCCTAACGAGCGAGCGTAGCGAGCGAGCCGCGCAGGTCCGACTTGGCTTATGATTCCTAACATTACCTTTTACACCATAAGGCAGGTCCGACTTGGCTTAGGTTAGGTACGACGACGAGCGAAGCGAGGAGTGTTAGGTTGAACTGCGACCCTAACGAGCGAGCGAAGCGAGCGAGCCGCGCAGGTCCGACTTGGCTTACGATTCCTTACATTACCTATTACACCATAAGGCAGGTCCGCCTTGGCTTAGGTTAGGTACGACGACGAGCGAAGCGCAAGTCCGACTTGTCTTACGATTCCTAACGTTACCTATTTCACCTTAAGGCAGTATTTATATGAAAACGCTATTATTCTAAATAGTATGTATGTTAAACAAATTTATGTGATAAATATGTTATACGAACGACTAGTGAAAAACGACCGCGCGCGCATGATCGCATGTAAATCGGCTCCGTGTTAAATTTATCCCCGTAATCGCATTTACGTGAATAACAGTGAAAGCAATATATCAATATAAAGCTGCGAACCTACGCTTTTTGAATCTAGTTTTATTATTGCAAACAAACTATAATATCCAGAGCAATTACAGTGCAAAGTGAATCAAATCGAAACAGTGCTTACAAAGTGATCGTTAGCGGTATGACTCATCGGTAAACCGGCCGGCGAAGTGTTCAAATCAGCTGGGTCACTGCGCGCCCTGTACCAAGAAACTGTGCCGGTGCGAGTTTTGAGTGACTAAGCGAAGCAATTAGTGGGCGCCGCGACCGCCGTAAATGTAAGCAGTGATATCGTGGTACGAGGTCACCTAATAATGTCATCTAAACTAACTTGTGCACACTGCAACAGGAAGATATTAGGTAAACATTATCTTACATGCTCGCAGTGTAAGAATTCTTATGATCTACAATGCACTAATGCTGATAAACTTTACAACTTAATGAGCAGGGAAAGTAAAGCTGGGTGGACTTGCATTAAATGCCGGCGAAATAAATCGCAACAAAAGGGTACGAGAACACCTATTCCCTCAAAAAGAATAGCTGCCTCATCCTCGAATCTATTTCAACCTGCCAGTCAAAGCATTAGAGATGCACCGAAAAACTTTGAAAATAGTCTGCAAGAGATTTCTTCATCTCCGCGATATCATCGTCATGAAATGTCAGCAGGTACTGTCGATAACATTTCACCAACGTCCTCGGAGCCCATACAACAACAATTTCGTAAATCCTACGACAATATTACTGTTCGCAGGTACAACATCCCTATTCGAAACTCGTTCGACTCGTTATCTGACGAAGAGGGCCTACATAGTGCTATTATTCACAATGACACTCTAAATCGAAGCTGCCCAGATCTAAGTAAAAACTACAAGGGCGAAGCAGAAGCAATGAAAGGGAAAATCGAGTATTTACAAGAAAAACTAGTGGCATCGGACACCTTTGGTACAAAGCTACTCCTAGAAAACGAAGACTTAAAGAAACAAATTTCACACCTCACTCTCCAAATCGAGCAATTAAAGCTGATTTGCAAATCTACTCCTACATCAACTAAAAAAATTACTGATCAGTGCTTAAGCAGTATGAGTATAACACCCTTACTTAAGAATGTTAAAAACGTAGAAGAAGAACAAGTGAAATACTCAGGAAGCTATAACATCCAGCAGGATAAAGAAAACCAGACACCTAAAAACATAAATAATACAACGAAAGAGGACACTTATACAAGACTTGAAATTGAGCTACAGGATACAACGAGGAAGGACACTTATAATGAAAAGAGCATCTACATTCTCGGAGGAGCTATGTGCAGCGGTTTGGCGTCCTCACTAATACGTACAAGAGAAAATACGCCTTATGGCAAGTATAAAATAGTGTCGTTCATAAAACCTGGTGCGCGTGCCGAAGACATATTAAAATCATCGGACACTTTGAATACAACCGTGGACGATGTAATTATCATTAATGTAGGTGACTATGATTGTAACCCGACAATATTAGCTATTGAACTAAGTTGTTTTTTGAAAATGCATCCTAAGCCATTAATTATAGTAACGGGAGTAATAAATAGTGTATGTTTAAATGAAAAAAAACTCAATGAAACTTTAAGGTTGTATTGTAAGAATGTCGAGAACTGTGCATTTCTGCCTGTGGACGATTTGCACCACTCTGATAGTAGTTTTATGCGTAAGCTTTGTTTCAAAATCAATTTTCTAATAGATACAGAGTACTATAGCAAGAAATACCTTAGTTTTAAGCAGGGTGCAATGCAAAAAATAGGTGAAATACCATCAGATCCTAAAAACACATTTTACAAGAAGGGTACAATACCTTATTACTTTGTAAAGCCCAAAGCTCATGAAGTACATGGAAGAAACTCAAAAATTGCACCTAAAAATTGTGTTACTCAAAAAAAGATCACGGATTTTTATTGCCAAAGAAGTGCAGGCAAGGTTACTCCGCCCGAAAATAATTGTTTATTTCGAAACCAATAATAAAATACAAAATTTATCAGATCAGAGCGCTTTAACGAACTTTACTGCTGTGCAAAACTTAGAAAATGGTGAAAATTGTTTTAATATATGGTTTCAAAATATGCAAAGCCTAAAAAATAAAACGTGTTTACTAGAATCATTACTAATCAATAAAAATTACCAAGTGCTTTGTTTAACTGAGACATGGATATCGGACCAACAAAAAAATTTAATTAAAATAAATGGGTATGAGTTTGCAGCGGCTTATTATCGAAAAGACCGCTCAGGTGGTGGAGCGGCGATTCTAATGCAACATGGCGTGCATTACATCGAAAAAGAAGAAATCGCAGAACTATCTGTTGAATCTGTAATAGAATGTTGCGCAGTAGAAATACCGCAATATAACCTGTACCTTATTAACATTTATAGAGCTGATAGAAATATAGATATATTTTTTGAAACGTTAAAAAAATGTTTGGCGATACTTAAGACTAAGCAACAAAAAATGCGTATTATAATTGGGGGAGATTTTAACATTAATGTTCAAATAAATACACCGTCAGTACAGACTCTATTAAATGATATGCGTATGTACAACTTGCAACAGGCAGTCCGCGATCCTACTAGAGTGATCGGTACATCCTCTACCTGTATTGACCTAATATTTACCAACATAAAAGATCATTTAATAGCTGTGAAGGATGACGGTATTTCCGATCACAGGAGTGTATTATTTAGCTTCCAAGAACAAACCTTACACGCAATGAATAAGGAATGGTTCACTTACAGGCGAATTTTCAGTCATAAAAATATGCATAACTTTAAAGCTGCCTTGAAACAAGTCAATTGGGACGATCATATTAAGCCAGGCAATGATGTTAATCAAAATTATAGTAACTTCCACAACAAGCTAAAAGATTTACTCAATAAGTATATTCCTATTAGGTATATTAAAATTAAACGTGACACAAATAGAAAACCATGGCTTACTAAGGGTCTAAAAATTGCATGTAAGAATAAAAGATTCCTTAGGGTTGTAAAGAATCATACCAAAAATAAACACTTCATATCTTACTACAAAAAGTATGAAAAAATTCTAAAAAAATGTATATGCAAATCAAAGAAATTGAATTTTATAAAACAAATGCAACAGTCAAAAAATAAAATGAAAACAATGTGGAAAGTAATAAAAAAAACTACAGCATGCAGTAGGGCATCTCAATGTAAGAACATGAGTTTGAGAAAAGGAAGTCTTATTTTAGACACGCCCAAACAGATGGCAAATACTCTCAACGAGCACTTTGCGACCGTGGGTGAGTCGTCACTAACAGAAAACGCAAGTGCGCCAGCAACTGCACCCGGCCGCCCCGTGATTTCACCTACTATTATTTCCTTAATGCTTAGTGAGGTCACCGAGTATGAAGTATTTAAATTAATGGGTCAGTTAAAGACGAAGACAAGCTATGGTGTAGACGAAATTCCCTCGGTATTAGTTAAGACATGTAACACCGAGCTTGGGATGCCAATAAAATTGCTTATAAATCAATCTTTTAGAGAGGGCGCTTTCCCCGAGTTATTAAAAGTCTCGAAAATTAGGCCTATATTAAAGCCAAGAGGTGCTGCTGATAACCCTGGTCAATACAGACCTATTGCTCTCCTCCCTTGTATTTCAAAAATATTTGAAAAAGCGATGACAAACCGACTTTATAACTTCTTCGAAAAATACAAGATTTTAGACAAAAACCAATTTGGTTTCAGGAAAGGACGGTCTACGGTACTTGCTGTCTATCACTATATTCAGGAAATACTGGGCCTAATTGACTGCAAAAAATATGGAGTGGGGCTACTTCTCGACATGTCCAAAGCCTACGACAGAGTCTCCCATTACATCCTTCTAAAAAAACTGTACGGTATGGGAATCCGCGGAAACGCTCATCAGTGGTTGCAATCATACCTGAAAAACCGCAAACAGTATGTACAAATTGATTGGTTCAACGACAAATCGGGTGAAATTATGGAAGTAAACTCACAAACTCGCTGTATTACTTGTTCAATTCCCCAGGGGAGTGTGATAGGATGTGTGCTGTTTTTAGCGTACATTAACGACTTGCCGAAAATAATAAATGCAACGTGTATAATGTTCGCAGATGACGTATCCGTACTTCTAAATGGTGTGGACAGTGTGGAGTGCAATAGCCATTTACAACAGATATCTACTACTGTCACTAATTGGCTTGAAGATCATAACTTAGAGATAAATCTAAAAAAAACTAAAATAATTCAGTTTAAGCCCATACAAAAGAAACCTTTACAAATTAGCCTAAAAATAAAAAATGATATTATTGAAGAAGTAAGCGAATATAAATTATTAGGAATAAAAATTGACTCAAGCCTTAACTGGAAATCTCACGTACAGAATATTAAATCCAAATTATCCAGTTTTATATATGCCCTAAGTGTTCTCAAAATAAATACAAACTTTGAAACAGCTTTGTCAGCGTACTATGCATTTGCGAACTCGTGGCTTCATTATGGCGTAATTCTATGGGGTTCCAGTACCGACGCCCATCAGCTCTTTGTTATGCAGAAAAAGTGTGTCCGCATCCTTACCAACACTCGGGTGCCCAATAGCTGTCGTCCTCACTTTGTTCAGCATAGGCTCCTTACATTGCCCTGTATATATATTTTGGAAGCAGCGCTTTTCGTCAGGAAAAATGCACACTTATTTAAAAAAAAGGTCGTTAAATCGCAAAGACGTAACAAGAACCAATTAGAATTACCAGTGTATAAACTAGCGATGTATAAAAACGGCCCTTATTACCAATGTATTAAAATATCAAACAAAGTGCCAGAGTCAATTAGAGAGGAAACTAAAGACACAGTATTTAAAAAAAAGCAGATAACACTGTTAACCCACAAATGTTATTATTCAATAGATGATTTTTTTAATGATGAATCTTTGAGTAACTAAATATTTACTAATTATTTCGTAAATTGATAGAGGTACCTACATGAGTATATAGTTAAAATCATTATTATTATTAAGAACCTAGCTATAAGTAAATTGCCGTGCCCTAACAGGGTTCATGTATTGGACATATCTGTAATTAAGTAAGACCTAATGTACAACATGATTAACATGCAATAAATGAATTATGAATTATGAATTATACGAAAGTATAATTATGCATATTGTCAATTATGTCATTTAGCCTATTATATCAATCGATAATTAGAGAAAAGCAAAATATAGGAAAAAACCCATTATATGAAACGTTACATTATATGAAACAACTTTATATCAATCGATTGTATATCAAGTGTATGTTAGTTTATCTGACATTATATGAAAGATTACGGACCCCATTTTTACACAACCCATTATATATTATGTAAAAGAGCATGTGTGCCATACGTACCCCAGTCATTCAAAATTTGTCAGTAGGTAAGGTACAAAACTACTTCCAAGTGACATCACAAACTTCATTGAACCACAGGGCCAAATTGTCTCTGAAGACAACAACAAATATAAAATCCCCAGGTTTTCCCCGCCGTGTGACATGGGTGAATTCTGTAATCTTCCGAGAATGAGAGTTCTTAGGAATAATAAGGGTTCCTAGTTGACTACGGAACCCTTAAAAGTAGTTACAGTCAATTCATACATTCTACTGTCTGTATGAAAATCACGTAATAATCGTAATAATATTATGATATATTACGGTAATATATCATCATCATAATTATATTTATCTACGCACATATCATTAGTGCTCTAAAATGCGTTCAGAAACCGTAGGAAATGGCCAGCATTACTACAACCAATTTTACTATGAGAACTTTCTTATCTGTGGCAGTAGGTAAAATCTGTACTGTAATGTTATAACAGTATCAATTTTTGTAAGGTTATGAGTTTAAATTTGGAACAGCTGTCAAAACTAAAGTAGGTCTCTATTCTAGTATCCATAGATATTAATATTGTTATCGATACGAAACGTCAATTCAGTATGTTTTTTTATAAAAACCGCACGACATTTGATCTCGAGTGACATGAGAATATGGATACATTCGTTTGTATATGATTTAGAAAAAAAAACATTCGTCTTGACGGAGGTTCGAATTGCCGCCATTATTGTTGTCATTTGTTTGTTGGTTCTTTGCTGTTACGAAAATATAATTGTGATAAGTATATTGTAATTCACATTTTAGTTGAAAATATTGTTTCAATGTAAATGTAAATTACAACAAATAATCTGTTTATGTATTTGTTCAGATTTATTTCTTACTGCATTAGTATATGTCGTTTTTAGATATTTTACAGGTAGCACTAGTGGTGCCGGTCATTTCCTTATGGCTTCTGAACCCATCTTAGAGTACTTATGATATGTGTGTAGATAAAGTAGTGTATACAACTGTACATAATTAGGCCTTAAAACACTCGTGTGATCCTATTATGAAACTCGCTGACGCTCGTTTCATAAAACCACACTCGTGTTTTAAGGCCCCTCATTATGTATCAGTTGCATAAACTACTATTAAGAGCCGGCTCTTGTCGGTGGAGTGATTTCCAGCTCAATCTAGTACACTCCGCTTTTTCATTACTTCATTATAATATGAAGTTTTCATTCGTTTATTTTTTCTTTTATTATCTCCATATATGTCCGTCTTCATCTTTTCCCTTCTACTTTTCCTTCTATTATCAGTTATCACCTTAATGTAGTTAACGTGACGTATGACATGACTTAACATATTCCCTCTCCTATTTAAGATATAGCTGTTATTATTTACTATTTAATAGACACATTTCAAATTTATATAGACTGCACTTCTACAATACATACAGTAAGTAATCGTTATGCTTATCCTTAATGAAGGCAAGGATATGCATTGAACGTTAGCATGCTCCATAACACAAAATTATACCGAGTATTATACTCCTCGGCTTGGGTTTAAGCGGCCGCAAGGCAAGTACCGCGCAGGGCTCTCCGGGCTAACTGCAGACGTGTAAGCGGACGCCCGCAATCCGATATAACCGTCTAAAGCACAGTTGCTCTAAGCCTTATATCAACATAACTTGTTATACCACACCTAGTAGGTATTACCTACCTTACAATGTATCCCATTTGCCTTGTACATCACTAATCACACTGATGTATCATCACTATGTGATTTTTAGCATCAACTCCACTACCCAACGGTTGTCTGGAAGAGATCGCTTTAGAGATAAAACCACCTGTTATCTACCGTTGTTTAATTTGTTTGTATTTGATTTCTTGTGTAAATATATTTTGGTGTATTGAATCAGCGTATTGGTACTGTACTTATTGCATAATATTACCCCTCGGCTGGGGTTTAAGCGGTCGCAAGGCAAGCACTCGCTTGCTCTAACAATCGGTACTATATAAATATAACATACTAATTACTTCTTGTTACATTATACGTTACCACACTCGGTATTAGACATTTATAACGGGTACAATACCCCTTGGCTGGGGATTAAGCAGCCGCAAGGCAAGTACCGCGCAGGGCACTCAATGCTGCATACGTGCTGACGCCCACGATCCGTAGCCACACCATGATTTAACGTGACCGTACTCAAACTATTGATACAAAGATATCAAAGCTCAAAGAAAAATTGAAATGAGTTACCTGGGGGACGAGACCGGGAATCGAACCCGGTACCTCTGGATTTCCGGTCCAGTGCGTTAACCACTTCGCCACCCGAACTCCATCCAACCTTTCAAATTTTTCCCTATGCTTCGTGTGTCGTTGCATTGTTTATTTGAAAGGTTTTTACACCTTAGCGACCTCTATGTGAATACGTTAATATTCACATCTTACCGCACTACTTTACAGCAGTGAACAAGCAAGACCAAAAAAGAAGAGTGAAGACGTGAAGAGGTGAACGTACTCGCTAGCGGCAGCGTGAACGATTTGTGTGGAGAATTGACAACATTTCATATTTATAACAGGTGGAAATTAATATAGAGATCGACAGGGCTTTATGTCGTGTACCTTAAAAAAAAATCTTTGAATTTATTCTTCTGTATTTAAAGAAATATAAGAAAATACATCAAATAACTACAATCTAAGACAATACGGGCTGAATAGGGTTGTTGTCTAAACCAAAGAGCGAAAAAATATATATTTTTTTTATTTGACGTTGACAGGTGACAGATGCATACCGAGTTTGATTAAGTTTTTTTTTAATAAGAAAACCGACTAAAGTAACCGTTCCATTAAGTTCTGGTTTCTGTGTTGCCACATTTTAAAATGAGTATGTCTTTATAAATTAATAATAAAGTAAATAATCATCTCAGAAGATGAATAAAAACAGAGATTACTTCATCTTTTTAAGCAGAATTCAGAAAAGTAATAAAATGATAGTCTTAAAAATATGAAATGTTGTCAATTGTACAACGCCCCTAGCGGTTACTGTTTAGAACTACAATTCTCCATGCAAATCGTTTACGCTGTCGCTAACGAGTACAGTCACTGTGAACTCATAGTAAGGGTGCCGATATGACCACCTGAAGCACTCGCTTGCTCTGAACCTTATACACACATCTGGAACGACTGGTACAATACTTAGAATATTATAATTATAAAAAGATATTTATTAATTGTAATATTCGAGAAATTGGCTAAACAGACAGTTATCTCACTATTAATGAGTCAGCAAACATGTAGCTACCGAAAAAAGTTATTTCACTCTTAAATGGCCAGAGATACCTACTCGTAGTAAACCTGACTAGCAATGTAAAGAAAGATATTTTATAGTTTTGTAAATCAACGTTATTACTAAAAATCTTCGGATGAACTTCATGGTTAGACATGTTATACAATAATAACACTGATAACATGAATCTAATAAATCGTAAGTCTATTTCTAAATCCATTGAGCGTCACAAAAACTGATCATTTAGTCACTGTACTAGATTGTTAGCGTCCATTCAAGATTGTTTTTTTAATCTGTACCTATTAAGACAACATATTTAAAAGAAAGTACCTACTGAGCACAGTTGTAATTATGTTATAATTTTATAACGAACAGAGGCTTAAAATTGTTTACAGAATGGATGCATATTTCTAGAAAAGAACAACTGTATTCGATTTGATTTCTTAATACCTACTTAAGTAACTACCAAATACAAAACTACTACTTTACAATCGAGGCATCAGTTTCAAAAGCAAACACGCTAACACAGCATAATGGCGACAAAACTACACGCCGCATTCCCGCTATCGACAATATCGACATATCGCATACGTTCGGATTCGAAAAATGCTTCATCAATTTTCCTGTTCTCGCTGCCGTGATCGATGACACGGCCTGGTATTTGTCTAGGACTAGTGAAATACGGTTATGTTTTTAACTGTTGAAATTTGAATGCGAGCGATATAATCGGTTTCCGATTAAGCACTTTAATATCTAGTTAGTAAATTGAGTGATGAGTAAGCCAGGGCAGCAACTCCACTGTGCACTTAAAAGATCATAGTCATTTTAATATGATTTTTTAGAATCGGAATTAGAGTGCAGATCAGTGATTAGGTTGGTCAGTTGAACATTTATTTGATAAGCATACATACATCGACAATATCGACATATCGCGTACGTTCTGATTCGAAAAATGCTTCATCAATTTTCCTGTTCTCGCTGCCGTGATCGATGACACGGCGGTATTTCTCTGGGACTAGTGAAATACGGTTATGTATTTAACTGTTTAAATTTGAATGCGAGCGATGTAATCGATTTACGATTAAACACTTTAATACCTAGTTATTAAATTGAGCGATGAATAAGCCAGATCGGTGATTAGGTCGGTCAGTTGAACATTTATTTGATAAGCATACATCTAACTTAATCTCTGTTGACCAAGTAATTTCTCCGCTAATCTTGCTACTTCTCATAGTCTTATAAATTATCCTGGATGCATACGTACCTATTTCTACAAAGGACAGCTGTATGACTCGTTTGCTAAATATGTGCTTAACAACTTAATACAAAACGACTACTTTACAAGGCATCAGTTACAAAAGCAAACACGCTAACACAGCATAATGGCGACGTTACTACACGCCGCATGCCCGCTATCGACAATATCGACATATCGCATAAGTTCGGATTCGAAAAACGCTTCATCAATTCTCCTGTTCTCGCTGCCGTGATCGATGACACGGCCTGGCATTTGTCTGGGACTAGTGAAATATGGCTAAGTATTTTACAGTTTAAATTTAAATGTGAGCGATATAATCGATTTACGATAAAGCACTTGAATTTTTTGACCCCGTAAAAAGGCATGTGCCCCGCATGATAGTGTACCCCGACTGTGTTGTCTAAAGTCGCTAAACAAGTAATTCACTTAGTAAAGTAGGTGATGGGTAAAATCTGTACTGTGGTAAGGTCAGTCCACGGAATATTTATTTGACCAGCATAAATTTTACATGCTCATCGTTGAATAAGTATTTTGTCCACTAGACTAAATTTATGGATATTGTTCCAACAATTACATCTTACTCGCACATGTACAAGTTTACCTAATAGATATATGGATTCAGAGCTATCTTAGTCATACGTAGTTCGATATTACCATACCAAAGTAACTATAACCAGACAGCTATCTAACCAAATTGCGCGACTGAATAATTTCACTATAACTGCAGCTTTGTCAAAGCACTGAACTGTAACAACTGTAATGTAACTTCAAATCTATCTAGGATTAACGTTATCAGCTGATTTAATGCGAACATTTAATACACCATAGTTCTCATTTATAAAGCGCGTTATAATTAAACTAATCTATCGGACGCGTGTGCCAAGATCCCCAAGGTAACTCGACCTCGCAATATCCACATGTTTGTTCTTGATTAGCTTCACCAGAGAAGTAAGCATGGATCTTCTTACGCTGGACATGAGCTGGCTTGTCTGATCTTGTAGAAACGCCTTCTTGTGCTGGCAGCCTCCTTAATTAATGTCTCTGAAACATAAGACGACGTATTCATTATTGTAAAGCATGACGAAAATTCCATATTCGAGTTCTTTGAACATATCAAAGGTAACTTTGGCAATTGGAACGTTCGGACTAGTACTAATTGGCGTCGATTTAATTCGGTCTGATCAGAGGGTAAAGTTGAGCTCATTTGTGTGGAGGTCAGCAATTTGACTGCTATATTGGAGTCAGTCAGACAATGGGCATCAGTGTGGAGATTAATTTTATGTATTATGCGTGGTATGCTGTCTATCTGTCCCTTTCTTGACAAATGGCTGATCATTATTGGGATTTATGGGCTTGTTTTTATTTGTCTGGATTTACCATTACATAAATCTTTTTCATCTATACTATTATAAAATGCTAAAGCTGTATTGAAAATCAGTTTTGTATGGAGTCCTCTTATTTGTCATTATTTCAAGAAAAGTGACTTTAAATAGTATAGCAAAAAGTCGGCCAAGTACGAGTCTGACTCGCGCACTGAGGGTTCCGTACAAACACTTATCCCATCTTAACTGGCCGGGTTAAGAGTCCGCAGCAAGGTCCGCTCAACTCCGCGTTGAGATCGCGCGCTTACGCTTTAAAATGTTGTTGTTTCACCTAGAGGAAGACAGGGCGCTAGCAGTAAAGCGAGAGCGCGCTAGCGGGGGGCGGTGCTTACCGCCGCCCCCCCGGACCGTTCCCCGCGCTAGAGTAATTCGCTGCAGTTTCGCAACAATTTTTTGTAATTTATTTTAAGGTTTTCGTAGTTACGCTCTCATTTTAAAACTACGAGATCAATTTTGATAAATCTTTTTTCTTATCAAACTGCATAGTTTAATCGACACCGGAAATAGGTTTTGACTTCAATCTAAACTATATTTTGGTCGTAGTATGCCGCCAAACTGAACAACTGTCTGGGGTCTAAAAATGCAAAACTTGTACTCGCTCTATTTTCTTTCTATTAACATTTCAAGAGTCATAAACTAGTTTTAGCCCTAGATATATCTTATCTCATTATATTTAAAGAATTTTATGATAATGTGACATGTTATATTAAAATGAGGACGTAACTACGTTTGTATGAAGAATCGAGCTTGCTGCGGACTCTTAAGTTATGTTTGCATCACCTGCATATGTATTGCGCCGGATGCAATTGACGTGCAAAGTTAACGCAACCGATCACGTTTGTTGTATGCAAGCCCACTTATAAATTTTATTCTGTTTTTAGTATTTGTTGTTAAAGGGGCAACAGGATGCATCATCTGTGTAAATGTCAACCACCACGGTGACAGACAGACAGACGGACGGACAGCGGACGATTAGTAATAGGATCCCGTTTACCCTTTTGCGTACAGAACCCTAAGGATTATATTACACGAAATAACATCCCGGCCTGGCATAAATCTGTCGTGGCCAAGGGCAATCTTGATGGATGACTGATACGACAGTACCTGTCCGCTATCAATCACCCAATACCTCAGAAAATAAGCAAAAATATACTGAAGATGCCGCAGTACAAGTGTTATACCTTGTTAGGAATAAGTAAATCATATGCATGTATAATTTTATTAAAACTTTCGTGAGACATATTTAATTATTGTATTAAGCGGTTTACACTCACGTGAAATTGTCAGGAACGGCCCGACATGTTTCGAACTCGTATGGAGCCCTTCATCAGGGACGGCTGCCCGTACACCGCCGCGGCACATGTCGGGCCGTTCCTGACAATTTCACGTGAGTGTAAACCGCTTAATACAATAATTACATATGCATGTACTTGTTCTGAACTAGCATAATATTTGCATGTCGTTTAATTACGATTGAATACTATTAATTTGGGATTTGAAATTACTTAGTTTTAATTCACTATTTCAATGATCCCTCTCACTATTATTTAGAAAATGTTACCTACCTATATGAAAATTACTGTACAGTATGCAAAAATTAAGTGGCCCTAATTTTCTTTTGAGTAGCATATTATGTTACCACCAGTGTTAGTACGTGTACTTAATCGTAATCATTATTAAATTAAGTAATTATATGGTTTGATAATACCTACCGCGTAGTAACGTTTTTTAAGGTAGCATTCCAAAATCATGTACTAGCTATCGTTTTAACGCCTTAAAAGTATCGTTAATTTCATATACCAAGGCCCGATTCCACTTAATAACGTCATTGGGTGGTATCAATGGAACAAAAGATAAGGTAATAACGGCACGTGCCATTTTGAAAAGCTGAGATCATACAGCGCAGCGAGTAGTCAACAAAAGATAAATATTATGGTTCTGTGTAGTCTCATGTGGAACCGGGCCTTGGTATATGAAATTAACTATAGCTAGTTAGGTCTATTCACTAAAATACCGTTTTAATCAATACGGTATTTGATGTCAGCTGAAATCAGCTTTATGAAACGTCAAAAACGATTTGTTAGCATGAAGTTTCTATGAAGATACTGCATGTGACGTTATAAAAATAAATAAAGCACGTCTTTTCTTAGGTTTTGTCCAATTAAAAATAGTATAATGTCCAAAAGTTAGTGTTAGTTTATTTGGTTCCGTCTTTTTATGAGCGTGTGTTTGGTGGTTAAATGTTGCAATGGAGGCCCCGTCGAAGACCTGATCAACCTCAACGACGATGCCATCAAATGGCTAATGAGTCTCAAACTTAATATATAAGCTGTATTCGACGTACAAACCTGCCATACGATTAAATAAATAATGTTGCAATTTATTTTCACTATATTCAAATACCTACTGTATTGAAATAGCTACCGCATTAAATAACCTGTCTTTATATCTTGTCCGTGTCCGTAAAAAATATTCTTAGCTCCAAAGAGACCAGTAGAAATAAACCTCTAAGTGATAGGTTTCATGGCAGCCACTTTTCATTACCCGAAGATCCGTTTATGACGTCACTGCCGGTTATATTGAACGAGCAATGGACAGATCGAGGACTTCAGTTAAATTTATACGAGCTACAAGCTTTATCATATCTCGGCCAACTATAGCTTTGAAGGTTTCAATTATTTTTAAAATGTTTATGTACCTAATCCGCTAGTGATCTTAAATGTGTCATAACAAAAAATAGGCTTTTCCCTTTTAGGAAATGAATATGTTTGTAATTTAGCTTATGTCTTATATCTTAATCTGATATATGAAAAATTACATTACCTATTGAAAGTTTTATAGAAATTGATTCATTAGCTTTGAAGAACGAACACCGTGGGCATCGGCACAAATGTTCACTTTTAAAATATCATTAGCTTAAGGGCTACTTGGCCTAGAACAATGCAGCTCTAATAAGCGATGTAGCAGGCAGCAGTAGCGCGGCGAAAAATAATAAAACTAGATTATATAAAACTAGATTCCCACCGGCAAACTAGATTCCTGTTTCAAAGAATTTTAGCATCCTACTCGCTCAAGAAGGAAAAATAAGCCAAACTAACACGGGATAAGTTTCACGCCACGCCACTGCACCCTATAGCACGACTGTGAGACGCGACTTTGTCGCGCGACAAATATACTATCTGTCACTTTCCGTTCAATACCGTGTGAACAAGACAGGCGAGGTCGTGGACGTGGAAAATAATAGACATTAGAAAATCTCAATTTTCGATATACACAATGGTCAAACAGCTCAAACAATAAACATAAAATACTGTAACTCCGGCTAGTAGCGGATCGGAGATGAACCTTTACAAAAGAACCCTAAAATTGGCGAAAATACCCGTCTATTATGAGCAGGCCCGGAAATAATACGGGCCGGCGGCAGAGCGATAAAACTAATAGACTCCTATTTCTGGGACTTTATTATACAAGATTCTGTGAAGTATACTTTGGAGAGCGAAGTGACCCTTGAAAATACATCTATACAGGATTCATCTTCAGTTGAGGCCCGAGATACAGGCCCAGCGTACTCCGGGCTTGCCTTAATATCTCGGTGTTTTGTTCAAATGTGTCCTAATGTGATAAATTTCTCATAAACTCATTTATTGATAATTATTCAATTATCGTAAAGACGAAGGTTTGTGAAAGTGTTTGTTTGTTTATATGTATGTTTGTTACTTCTTCACGCTCGAACGACTGGACCAATTTTGATAAATTTTGGTACGAATGTAGCTGACATTCTGGATTAACACATAGGCTATTTTTTATGCCCAAAAATGTAGTGTTACCGTGGGATGAGCGGGTACCGATGATGAATACCGATGTGACCACCTCAGGCAGTCGGCTGTACACCGCCAGCCCCATGGCTTGCGTCATCTTACGTGTCTTAGGCAATTTTCTAGGGAGTGGTGTTAGTTTCTTCGCATTACGAGTCGGATATTTAATTGGTGTACTTGACACCACGTGTATGTTTCCAAGTCTTCACGGACTTACACCGCTACCTGGAAGACCAACAACTTTTTACTACTTAATAGAATTAGTTAATTATTTTGCACTAATGACGGATGTTTATTTTTACTTATTACCTAAATCACAAATAAGGCTTGAACTTGCGACCTTTTTGGGTTCTCACACGCGTCGTACGGATCCTCAACTTTTCGTCCCTCTCTGTATGTATTTTTCGTAAACACAAATAAAAGGTGCTTTATGTATTCACGAAGATTTTTAGCATTAAGAAGATAGTAAGATCGCGAATACAAGCCTCATTAAATTTGTGCTGTAATGGGTAAAAATAAACGCAATCAAGAAATGCGAAAACTAACATAATATAATATAATATGTGGTCAGGATCCTTACCAAACACAGGCGAGGGTTTAATATATTGAAAATATAATTGTGTAGTTAATAAATATTAAGGTAATATTTACAGTAACAAGAGACATGGGCACACAGTGAAAGACGATACAAACACTGAAAAAAAACGAACAATACTCGTAGACCTAATGAAAAAGGCGATATAAAATACTTTTCAATTATGAGTAAGAACATTAAATTTAACACAGTTTTGCCAAAGACATCCCACAATACACTTACTAATACTACGAAATAGTATTGCAATCCCTAGCACAACTAAAATGGCAGATATTATTCCTCTCAATTGTATTCCGCTGACGGCGCTGACCCATTTCAAACATCGATTACCTATACCAACATTCCCCTCTTTCACATTAATATATAATGTAAAATATAAATTAATTACGGCTGGTTTTAAGAATAGCCTACTCCGATTCCATTAGGGAGCCAATTAATAATCATTCAAATTAAGAGTGAGCGGGGGAACTTTTCACCGTCATTTGCGGTGATTCATTTTACTAAACCAATTAATATAAACATCAAAGCGATCTTGACTTTAAAGGATCCGAGATATTAACGAGACCAGCAGAATTTCAGATTTTATACACATTTTTTTCGGCTTAATAAGCTAAGACAAATTGGTCTACACCAATTATAAAATGGAATCTGAAAATGAGGAGAAAAACAAGTTATTTTATCTAGTAGTATGTGTTTTTTATCATCTTGAAATTAAATGTTAAAACCCGAACGAAACGTTTTAGCTAGAATTGTATCTATTTTATCACAATAAATGAGTTTTAGTATAAATCAGAAAAAGTAAATGTGGGCATTTCCAGTTTAATCAACGAGTCAAGTCGATATCAAGGTATGTAATAATACCTTTCAAATTCAGTACTTACAAGTCTTAAAGTTAAAATATTTCAAGTTATAGCTCACTTCTTTACACAATTATGATTGTTCAATTGGTAAATTAAATTAAGATTGGACTATTCTTAGAATATTAAAAAATAACATTTCTAATTTTTTATTCTCTTATGAAACAAAACAAGCTTTAGCCAAGCCGTGATTTTTTCGTATATAAAATTACCCATTGCCTTCTAAAAACCTTCATGTTGGAGATACCGTCTACAAAGAAGTATCCAAGCTTAAATACTTAGGCTGTACTATCACCGACACCAACACACGTGAAGAGGAAATAAACATCCGCATCCTTTACACCCTGCAAATTAGCGCCGCCTTTCATAAATGTTAGTGTCCCAGAACACAAAGATTCGCATCTACAAAATGGTCCAAAAGGACCTACACTGATGTATGCATGCGAGTCTCATAGTGGCTAACACTGAAAGAAGAAGATAAGCTGTCGGTGGCTGAAGGAAAAATCCTCCGAAAGATTTTGGGACTGGTGCGAAGACTTGCAGTTTCCTAATCCGGAAGAATTCAAAAACTAAGGAGTTAGTCGGTACTCCCATTAGTATTGGCGAAGCAAAAGTCTACCGTCCCTGCTGGCTTAGCCTCGTGGACGAAATGGTAAATAGGCGAAGATTGCGGCGGCATTTAAAGGGCGTATTTGGGATAACCAAAGGGATGAAGGCCGGCAGGCCCCAGGTATCGCTGGATCGATGTCGTGAAATCAAATCTGCGCGAATTCCACGACGGTAACTGTTTGGAAAATGGTGCTAGATCGGGACAAGTGGCACAAACACACACAGAGCACAATACTCGCTTTGTGTTGCTGAACCAATTAGTATTCTTTAGATTTTAATTACCCTGCGTGATACGCTGAGCACCAGATTGCTGACTTAGTATAACCGGATAATCATATTTCTAAAATATAAATTATCTGCAAATATCCTATTGGCACGAAACCTCAAGTGCGCTAGTCCAACTTGCACTTGATTTCACTTGGCTATACTTGTTCACACGATTGTTAAACGTTTCAAATTCTCCAGTCAATGTACTGACGTCACAGCCAGGAACTAAAATCCCGCCGCTCGCCGAAGTCACTTGATTGATGACCTGACTCGGCGACAAATGCCGACGACAGCCGATAACACGAGACATTGTACACTAGTTCACACAAGATTTACTTGGACGTACACATTGTATGTATATGCAAATTTCTAGTATGCTGTACTAATGTGTATAACTTGAAACTCGTTAACTTTGTCGCCAAGATGCTTTTCCTGTCTTCGGTTCGCGAAGCTTAAATGACGTACTTGGAACTAAAATCTCCGAACCAACGTGACGATTGTCCAGAAGCTACAAAGGTTGATGTCGACTATCGGCTTCCAACGGATACTCAAGTAATTATGTAACCGTTGGAAGGTATCGTATACGGTTAATTTGGAAAATCTGGTAGACGGTCAGATAGACGGGAAAAGACCGTGCGGTGAATCGCCTAGGCGTTTGTCAGATCTTATAAAGATAATCACTGACCTGCCAATATCTAAAGCTATTAAGACCGCTGAAGACAGCAACATGTGGGAAAGCAGTGTGCATCAAGTGATGAACCTTTTAAGCGAGACACTGCTTTTAGTTAGCAATGCATATGCTAACAAAGTGCCCATACAATTTTCCGTGAACTAGCTAAGAGACTAGTCGATGCTACGGGTGACCAAAGGGCTGGTTCATACCTATGCCAAAGAATAGCCCTGGCTATTCAGCGTGGTAATGCGGGTAGCCTCTTCGGCACCCTCCCGGTTGGCACCGATCTGGAGACCGTTTTTTATTTGTAGTTAGGTTTAGTTAGGTTTATACATATATTCTAGTTTTAATTGTTTCTATGTATTATCTTTAGTATTGTGTTTTAATAAATTATTTACTAAGAAGAAGATTAACTAAAATCTGCCGTTGATGGTTACAAACATAGGCAAATACCTCTGTTGGTGTCATGGAAAAATGTTAATCTAATACGAGAAGGGAAAAGGTTGCTAAAGAAAGCAAGCTAAAACTCGTGCCATTAACCTAACCTTTAAGCACAATAGAGCGCGGCATTGATATCCGAACGATTGAATTATGCCAAAATGTCACATACCGAGTCATTAGGTACATGCCTGTCTTTGAGTTCATATCGCTTATTTATTTTATTTGGACCAATTTTCAAATTCAAGCTAAAGAAAATTATACCGGCCACAAGTTCTGTGACGATCGTCAGACGATGATCATGCTTAGAGATGTGCCGTTCTCGAGAACATTTTCCATACAAAATGAGTACGACGTACGAAACGGCATCACTATTGCTTATAGATCACGTGATAGACATCGACAAAGCATCCGTTACTGACACACTCATGTATAGGTATGTCGAAAATAGAAGATTGTTTAATCTCATCATTTATGTATCGCACGATAAACGCAACAATCATAGACCCGCTAATTTACAAGCTTAGAGCCTTTAGAGATTTGCTACTAGTATCTAATAACTAATATTTAGTTCCCTTATTGTAGTTAATCAGGGATTTGTCAACAATTTACGGATACCATGTAAGTAGCTTCTATTATACTTTGCCATAAAATTACCATCCCATAAAAATAATGAGTTCCTACAAAGACAAAACATTTAATAAAAGTTAAAAATTAAGGGATATTTATGGCACAATCATGGCACCATTTTCCATTTTGGGCATTAATGAAAATTTTCCCATTTGCGCTTTCAGCTGTAAGGCAAAATGAGCGTTATTTGAGGTGAAATATGGGCCACCATATGTTTTCTCGCCCGTAATTGACTTAGCTTAATAAAACGCCATTCAGAGCACATTTTGCCTCATGTTGCGATTTACTTTTGTACAAATCTTTAGCTGGATCTTCTTTGGGGAAGCTGAAGAAGATTTATAACTTTTGTTGACTATTTAGTAAAGAGGATTAAGAGGAAAAACTGGCTATACACATCTTTTTCAAACTATTTTTTATTTTTTACTCTACGGCTACAAATTTACCTAGTGCATTATATGACTTTTTAAAACTATGGTAAAATTCGCTTGATCCCGTTTTTTTTGATATAGCTTACGAACGACCTGCTGCTATAAGGTGATTTCACAACTTCAAGTGTCTAAACAGGCAAGTTATTTATTTATTCAAATTAATTACACAGTATTACATACAGTATAAACCAAGGCACTGTGAACTACAAAATTACATTTTAGAAAAGCTTAAATCTAGTTTGATGTTATGTAGATGTGACTTAGCCAGTTTGTTTCCTTAGCCCTTTAAGTACGTACGTGTGTTTGATACATAGATAAAATACAATGAAGTACCATCATACCGAACTTAGATCAGCATGCAAGCAAAAAATGCTAGATAAAGCCCGGTAAATCGGTGGGGTTTTTTGAACACTAAACTCTCATTTGATGACCTTTTTCCTGAACTTTAGACGAACCACGGGTGGTAATTTGTAAAGTCCCAGCCCAGATTGCATTTTTATGGCACCAACACCAGTTTGGGAAACAAAGTTCGTTCATCGGCAAACACCTCATGTATCTTTCGACTTTATTTGCTACCCAAAGATTGTCTGGAAGAGATCGCTCTTTAGGGATAAGACCGCCTGTTATAACCCTACTTTTTGCTTAATTATTTCTTTGTTGTATTCGTTTTCATGAGGTGCGCAATAAATAATATTACGACTACTACTAATACTATAATATATAGCCCTCCTTGACGTATCCGTCAAGGGCGAAACTTGGCTCCATGACCTTTATGAGCGTCGACCATGTCCACGAATGTGACTAGCAAACCCGAATTTGGTTTTGAAGGTTCTGTTACAGGGCGCACAATGCAACTCACCCACTCCTGTGGCGCGGAGATAATCCATTAGCGGGTTATACTCCCACACAAAGTTCGACTCACTGGTAGTAAGGGCAGTAAGCGCTAAACAGCCAACTCACCTTTATCATTATACGTGTATGTATAAGAAGGTTTTGGACGGGTTTTTCTGTTTAGGCGTTCAAAGCCGATGTCTTGCAAGTGACGCTCCTCAAAATCAGTGACGGCCTCATGAACAGAGCTGCGCCTCTCTGTTGTGCAAGCTCATCCCAACCCTGGCACGGGATGCTGGATGCGGTAAAATGACGCTTGATACTGCTACTACTATTACTACTTATTGGTGGTTCGGTTTATGGTAAACAGGACGAAATATCGCTCAGCTGCGCAAGGTACGCCTTGGTAAAATGTAAGCAGTTTTAGGGCTAGTTTTACGATCTGTATCTACTCAGCTTGCCCGCAAGTATTCAGATACGAACCCAAACATAAAAATATACACATGTATGTATAATTATGAAGAGTATATAGATGTATGTATAGCCTAGCAAGTGTCGGTCCAGCCCAGGGATATTGGCGCTAAAAACAGTTCTCAAATGGCAATAATGAGCATACGTCGTATATTTGCATTATTAAACGTCATAAAATTGGTCACGGATTTGTCATTAAAGAAATTCAAATCATTGTTTACCGGAATCAATCCTTCTCAATCCTTCGTTCTTCTCGCGAAATAAATACTGAATCCTATTGAAAAAAACTTGACATTCATCATTGTGGATTGTTTTGGATTTATTATTAGTGCGGAATATTTAAGCGGAGCCCAAATCGACTTATATAAACAATTCATGGTCCTATTTTAGGTTAGGTAATATAAATGTAAATGACTAGCAAATAGTTCGGTGAATAGAGACTAAAGTACTATGGGTGACCTTACAAGAGGTCCGGTAGTTTTGAATTTTTGATATGTTGTCTAGGATGGTTAGTCAGTGTTTAAAATGCAAAATGCACAATTTTGCATTGCAGATTTAATCCAGAAGTTTGTTTTTGAGTTGGAAATTGCGATTTTTACGTTTTTTTAAATGTGCATATCTCCGTAACTATCTGTCCTAGAAACAAAATATAAAATGGAGAATGTAGTAAATTTAACTCTCTATAACATTGTTGAAGCTTTGTTCTAGCTAAAATACTCCTAAAGGAAGATATGAGCAAAAATATGAAAAAAGTGCCGGTTTTTACAATATGGCGGCGGGCGCGGCAAGGGGGGGGGGGATTGTGCATTTTACATTTTAAACACTGACTAACCATCCTAGACAACATATCAAAAATTCAAAACTACCGGACCGTTTGTAAGGTCAAACTCCTTTATTCACTGGATTAAAAGTAGCTCATGATGTTAAATTTTTGTAAAACAACCACGAAAATCCATTTAACGCTTTTTCCAAACTTACTTATACCACACAATAACAACACCTGAAAGTAATAATAATTCCAACCGAGTTTCCGTCTCGCAAAACTTTCCCGTTGGAAAGAAATCGTTAAAAACACATTACAGGTTTTTTAAAGCCACGGTTTGTAAATAATAACAAAGGGCGAGGTGAGAGCTAATAATCAAAAGCTTTGTCCGCTTAATGAGCTTTCACGGCAAGACTTAGCCGTGCAAATATAAATAAACTGCTATTGTTTTGCCGACTGTACTAGGGAAGGGAGTTGTGAGGATGAGAATGTATATTCAAATGCATCTCTGAGTTGGACCTTAGAAGCAATGAAGCTATTTGACATTTTAAAGCTATGGTGGTTCTAGATACGGCTGACATGGCTGGTATTTGAAATGTTAAAAGTGTCATGACGGGATTTATTATCGAGTAGCAATATTGTTGTTTATTTACAGTGTACTTTTTGTAGTTTGTAAGTTAAATAAAATGCGATACTACTCAATAGTAATATGTACAATGGTGGAGGGCACTATGTTTTTCTGCCAACAAACTGCTGTGCAGTTTGGCAGATATTTAAAAAGTTTATTGTACTATTGTGTTACATAAATAAATAAAAAAAAAAAAAAAAAATTATAGTTGAAATTTTTTAAGGCGAATCGTCATAAAGAGCTTTGTTTGAAAACATGTCCTGACCACAGAAAGCCATTGTCCGAGGACAAATGGAAGCAGTAGCTCTTGGGAAGCTGAGCTCTGGTAAATTTTCGACCCTTATTTCTTTAGTGTCTAGCTATCTTATTCCGATGAGTATATTGCGTTCATCCTTGTGACTTAGAAAAAACATTTGAAATAAAACGATATATTGTTTCCTGCTTCCATTTGTCACAAAGTAAACTTCTATACAGCAGTTAAACAATGGCTTTGTGGGGTCATGTTTATAAGATAAGCTCTCAAGTGGAATTTGGACAGCTTAAACAATTGCAACTATACAGTGTTTATTCTGTCGTGCTGCCTTGGCTTATACAGCCATAAGCGAAGCTATATCAGCCGAAAGAAGCAAACATGACACAGCGTTACATCAACCAACCGTCAAGGATGCAGTTGCCATTCATGATGATTCTTACATAGAAACGATTCATAGATCTGATGATTTATTTCTTGGATACTTCCTTTAGAAAAAAAACATTAATGATTTTAGAGAAATCATTTCACGCAAAATAGGCGCATTGTAAGACTAGTTCGGTGAATATAGACTGAAGTACTACGGGGTGACCTTACAAACGGTCCGGTAGTTTTGAATTTTTAATATGTTGTCTAGGATGGTTAGTCAGTGTTTAAAATGCAAAATGCACAATTATTCCCCTCCCTCCGCGCCCGCCGACATATTGAAAAAACCGGCACTTTCTGCAGATTTTTGCTTATGTTTACAAAGGTATACCTTCGTTTAGGAGCATTTTAGAAAAGAGCTTAGACAATGTTGTAGACAATTAAATTTACTTCCTATAACTTACAAATTCGCAATTGCCAGTAATGTATCAAACTTCTGGCTTATAATATCTTTGTTTTTTCAATATGGCGGCGGGCGCGGAGGAGGGGGAATTGTGCATTTTGCATTTTTAAACACTCACTAACCATCCTAGACAACATAAAAAATTCAAAACTACCGGACCGTTTGTAAGGTAAACCCCTTTATTCATTGGATTAGACGTCGAGTTGCGGAAAACCAGCCCGCGATAAACTATAACGTCTAATTCGCGCATAGCAAATGCAAGATTTAAACATTTATATTTTGTATTTACATTGAATTGGGAGGCCGTAGCCTGGCTTTTAAAGTGTGTTGTGTTAGCGCCTTTAAATTTTCCATAAAAACTGAAATAAAAGCTGCGAAAGATAGGCGTAGGAAGCACATGCTGAGTGTTCTTTTGTCAGGCATAACGCAGAAGAAAAAGAAGAAGACTAGAGACATCTATTGAGCTATAGTTATAGAAACATTATTAAGCAAAAAATACACTAGAGACAATTATTGAGCTATCTAAAAACATTATTAAACCGTTTTAGCACTAGATTTTATTAAGTAAATCCGGAGCTATGTATCATAATTAAGATATTCGAGTAATATTAGTGCCAGCACCATTGAGGTATTATTTATAATAGAGCCACAGACCCGAACAAAATTGTCGAAAAAAGTGGCACTGCTGTCATGTTCAAGTAGATGCCAATAACGCTTATTTATAATTTACAACAACATAATTACTTCGTACAAAATAACTCTTTACTCAAACGTTTAAGTGTCAAATTGGCTTACGTACTTATTACCACAAATATTTTTCGAGTAAATTAACTTTTTTAGCGTATTCTGACTCATGTCTCTTGTCAAACTTGGAACATGGCACGAATGGAGCAGATTTTAATAGTTTTACATACTAAAAATATTTTCATTATTACTTTATTTAGGTATTAAAATATATTGGTTGTTTGAACTAAATAAACTCGTAAATTGTTAATAACAAATTAAGTTACGTTTTTATTTAACAACTGCATAAAAGGGTCCCGACACTGCATAGAAGGGAACAGTAATAATGACATTATGATTTCTCAACTCATCTTGTTCTAGTATGTGAAATGAGAGTAAGGCAAGTGCAAAATATTAACATTTTTAACCCTTTAAAGTTTGATGGCGTGGCGTGAAAGTCGGTGGCGTAGTATGCACGGCAGCACACATTCTTTAGGTGTTCTTGGCGTTCAAAGGTTTAAACTGACAGTGTCTAGACTCTGAGACAAAATAAAACAATGACAACAGAGCAATTTTTTTATTAATTTATTAATGTAACCTGTAGGATCTGCCTGTAAAAGGCATATGTTCATAACACTGGCTCACTCGCCGCCGCACACATAGCAATGTCATGCGTCCACTCTCGCCCTCGGCTCGCGTGTACACTGTACAGTCGAGTTCATTTACATCTACACACTTACGAGAACAAAAATATCTGAACACGACTTTATGCTCCTGACAATAGGGTCGTTTCCGATATTTTTGTTCTCGTAAGTGTGTAGATGTAAATGAATTCGACTGTAACTAAACGCAGCATCCTATATGACGTGCGCCCGAGACAGTGTATATCTATTTATGTATAGATACCTACTACCACAAACACTACATCACCATTTTACGCTTCTTTTGTATACATTGTCATTTTTTTAAGTTTTTATTGAGATATTAAAGCTGTGTTGAGTGAAAGACTTTCACGCTCTTTTGATTAAACATAAAAAAAAAACATATATGATCATGCCGAACGAACACACGAGAGACGAATCGACGTCTGTCTCTTACTAAACGTGACCTCAATTTCTCACGCTGTTTAGGATCGCGTGGGAATCTTTAATAAAAAAAATGGTTGCCTGTAAAGTCGGTTTTACGGGCGAAGGAAGATTTTACGTGACAACGTCTTATTCTCGGTAGAATATTTATTGATATGAATATTATTAAATTGCACAATAGGAACAAGGAATTGAATGAAAATAAGAATTGCACAAATTTTAACTATAGAAATATATTTTGTTTACTAAAACATTGTACTTCCCCTTTCCCTCTTCCCTCTTCCCTCTTCCCTCTTCCCTCTTCCCTCTTCCCTCTTCCCTCTTCCGCCAAAAAAGAAAAAATTATGTCCGCCATCTTGGATTTCAAAATCGAAGTCATTTTCGTAATCGGAACCCCGAGGAACCTTGGAGATGACACCCATATCGATTTTTAAGAAAAAATAATGTCCGCCATCTTGGATTTCAAAATGGATGTAATTTTCGTAATCGGAACCCCGAGGAACCTTGGAGATGACACCCATATCGATTTTTAAGAAAAAATAATGTCCGCCATCTTGGATTTCAAAATGGATGTCATTTTCGTAATCGGAACCCCGAGGAAACTTGGAGATGACACCCATATCGATTTTTAAGAAAAAATAATGTCCACCATCTTGGATTTCAAAATGGATGTCATTTTCGTAATCGGAACCCCGAGGAACCTCGGAGATGACACCCATATCGATTTTTAAGAAAAAATTATGTCCGCCATCGTTGATTTCAAAATGGATGTCATTTTCGTAATCGTAACCCCGAGGAACCTTGGAGATGACACCCATATCGATTTTTAAGAAAAAATAATGTCCGCCATCTTGGATTTCAAAATGGATGTCATTTTCGTAATCGGAACCCTGAGGAAACTTGGAGATGACACCCATATCGATTTTTAAGAAAAAATAATGTCCACCATCTTGGATTTCAAAATGGATGTCATTTTCGTAATCGGAACCCCGAGGAACCTCGGAGATGACACCCATATCGATTTTTAAGAAAAAATAATGTCCGCCATCTTGGATTTCAAAATGGATGTCATTTTCGTAATCGTAACCCCGAGGAACCTTGGAGATGACACCCATATCGATTTTTAAGAAAAAATTATGTCCGTCTCTTCTTCCCTCTTCCCTCTTCCCCCTTCCCCCTTCCCTCTTCCCTCTTCCCTCTTCCCTCTTCCCTCTTCCCTCTTCCCTCTTCCCTCTTCTCTCTTCCCTCTTCCCTCTTCCCTCTTCCCTCTTCCCTCTTCCCTCTTCCCTCTTCCCTCTTCCCTCTTCCCTCTTCCCTCTTCCCTCTTCCCTCTTCCCTCTTCCGCCCTCTTCCCTCTTGTTACAGTAATGCTCGATGAATGAAAATAAGAATTGCACAAATTTTAACTATAGAAATATATTTTGTCTCTCTCACTCATCAACCGTGAGCGATCAACCGTGAGCGGGCGTTACACTTTTTCATGAGTGACTCCGAGCCGCAACCTAATTTAAGACGTTGTCACGTCAATATATTTTGTCTCTCTCACTCATCAACCGTGAGCGGGCGTTACATTTTTTCATGAGTGACTCCGAGCGCAACCTAAATTAAGACGTTGTCACGTCAAAAATAGGATAATTATATATTGCACTCCTTTATTAATTTATAAAATATAAAACTATAGCGACTCCTTAGATTTTTGTTCTGTGATGAGGTGCATTTTGTAGGGACGAAGTTGATAATTCTAATCTAAAATATGCTATGATTTCACATAGGATTCGTTAATTGATCGATAGAATCTGCGTAAAAAAGAATATTCCGACCTTTTTATTTATTTTATAGCTGTTATTTCTGCAATTTTTCACTGAAAATTAAGTCATTTTTGAGACCCGTCACGTGTCATGGTCTAAACGAGACTGATCGCCCAACTAATGCGATTTGTGATTTTGCATTAGTTGGGAGGGTGCCATTTTTTCCGTCGGATTGTGTGTCCATGTAATTAATACGTCAATGGCCAGCACTAAGCAAACCTTTGCTACCGAGCGTTTCTCGTCAGCGCTGTGCAAACTGTGCGATTCCAGCTGGATAAGATAAGACGACTTGTGATTCTAATGAAAACTACACAAGACATGCACCATGTAAGCGCTATGTAACTTACTAGTAGTCGCTTCTTTATATACTGTACCCTTATCGTGAGTTTACCTACGGTGACCGTAATCGCTAGCTAAAGGATATTTATGGAGAATTGTAGTTCTACAAAGTTACAGCTAGAGAAGCTGTATTTTTCTATACAAATCCTTTACGCAATCGCTAGCGAGTACCGTCACTGTAAACTCTTGGTAAGGGTACTGATCAAAAGAACATAAAGGCCACGTGAATTTACACACTTTCTTTCCAAAATTGTGATATTCATATACGAACTTTTAAATAGCAGTGAAAGAGAACGTCACAATTGTGGGCTAAAACTGTATAATTTCAAATCACAAATTAATTTTCTTAACTCTCTTTTTTCATTGTAGTCGGTAAAAAGAATCCCGATCAAAGCACGACCTTGAATATCTATGTACCCTTGTATAAAAACTACACTACTAAACATAGTTTAAATTCAACCCGCAGTTTTGGCGCTGTAGGTAAAAACACAAATTTTATACGAGCATAAGTACGTGTTTTTTTTCAGATATCATAATTTCAAAACATTTATTACAAACGGCCGTCAGCTATCGAAAATATCAGTCACTTCACAACTCTAGGGTAAAGCACCATATGTCTTCATCGTTTCAATAATGGGCATGTTTGATTTTATCCATATTACGGTATCCAAAATGATACAACACTTTATTTCTAAAATTACTAAAATATTAATCAAATCCATAAAAACTGAAATTATGTGGCTCTGTTGGAGAAAGTCACCAAATTACGTTTTATGTTGAATTCGATTTCTGACATTGCAGTTATAGAATTTTGGATACTTTATGCATTTAAGAGTTACCCACGGCTGTACCTAGTGACAGAGTATAAAAATAAGGAAATTACCAACTACTAAAACCTAGCTTTCACTTAATGGCACTTTAGATGCCTATAAATCTATCTGTCTTGTTAAAATTGATTTGAAGAATCATTACAATTAAAAGCGGAGTGTACTAATAAAAATCCTTATTTCACTAGAATCTTTGAATTTAGCGCAAGTTCTCTTTCGTCATTAATAAAAAATCGCCTTTCCCAGAAAATGTTTAATAAAGTACGAGTACTTTACTCTTTAATTTTTCTGTTTCTATGAAGATTTGAATAAAACCAACGTTTGACTTTCATTGCCGCTAGCCCAGTTTCACATTCTCTGGAAGTTTTTATTATTACACTTTTGCTTCAGCTTTTAGTACGGTTTATTCCCTAATTAGAACATTCCAGGCCTAGTTGTAGTTATCTCACAAAAGAGGAAGTTTTATGTGGGTTCAGGTTAAACGAGCGAGCGAAGCGAGCAAAGTGAACGTTTTTGCTTGGCTCAAAATTCTTTCGTATGTCCCAATGTTTGGATGTCCAGGTGCTTTCCGACTGTTCTTGCCTAGAAGTCGCATATATCAACCGATCCTCATTCAATTGTGTGTGAAGGTTCTATAAATATTTACTTATTAAAGTATTTTTGTTGATTAGGATTTTCGAAATTATACAAAATGGCGAAGATACGGGGGCTGACAACGTAAAAATTACAAATTTCTGTATTTACGAGACAAACTCGCGAAGTGCTTTACAGAGCCACTAGTACCTATATATACCTATGTATTTTTTGTCGGCATTACACATTGGAAATAATTATAATGACAACATCTCGCATAGACTTCTGCTCTGCGTCAAACGTCAATATGACAGTTTCTAAATATGTATGTTTCCTAAATGAACCGCAAGTTTTACTGGAATTTAAAATATTGATGCGTCCTATAGTCCAGTGGCGTCCTATAGTCCAGTGGCGTGGCGTCAAACATATTGTAAGTAAAGCCGGAGTAAATTTTGATTCTTCAAAACCAGTAGAATACGGTAGAAATCGAGTTTTATGACTACCACGCCACTGCTACAGAGAAAAAGAAAATCCGCAAATCCTTCTGTGTGCCATTTATTCGGTACTCGTACCTACATGTAAAAGCGAGTTTGGAATTCATTATTCTCTGTAAAGTTTTTTACGACTCAAGTATTTGCTTGACATGAACAGGTTCGTTAATTAGCCATATCGTGACCCTTCGTGTTGGCGTACGGAAATTGTGCTGTATATATTTTTATTACGTACATGGACTAAAAAAATAAAAAGACTGCCAATACGAAGTATAGTTCCGCCACCATTTAGCGAGTAATCCATTCCACACATTTCGTAAAGCAGCTCACTAACACACTAGCTCCATCTTAACGACCTATTTAGAAGCTTGTCTGGATGGCAGCAGTGTGTTGTTAACACGCTCGTCTCCTGTGATACAACATTATATGAGTTCAACGAATTTTTACTACCGGTGACAAGCCGTTGCCTCTTGAATAAATTATAGGTCCCTTCGGTAAGTTTTATGTCAGATTTACTGTTTTATTGACAGTATATTTTGAAATTTTTGACCCTTGATAAAGAACACATGCCACAATTTCACGTGTCTAATAATATTAAAGTAGAACTACATGTGTTCATATGTCTGAAATTGTGAATTCGACTCTTCGTCGGTGGAACGTAAATATGTATAGCCATTAGCAGTCTTTTTAAATTAATGTTCCATGTCAAGTGGAAGGAAACGTAATTGCATGTGAAGTTTTAAGTCCAAGGACTTTTTCTGTTGATTTGTGAAATGATACGGTCTGGAAAATGTGCTTGAAAATCGAAATAATTGATTACAACACCAAATAAATCAAATATTAATTAACACTGTGGCAGCACCCATGCTAAACCGAAAAAAAAACATCTTTTTTTTTAAGTTACAGATAAGTCTGTTATTATTTTCTAGGAATGATGGGGTTTATTCCTACCTATAAACAAAAATCAAGTATTTTTTAATTTCATCTATTCCTCAATTCAATACAATACTGACATAAGTACACAAAAATTACCTTGTAATTTTTCCTAAAACGTCTTCAAACCACAGACATTTCATTTTCTCTATTTTATGATATATTAGTTATATTATAAACGTTGATGCACACAAAATATAGTTAACAAAACCAAAAGGCCCGACCCTTGTTGTGAAAACTGTAAACTATTACATCGGAAGCTGCCAACATATCAGCAAGTAGCTCGATAATAAATTGCCGAGTAACTCGCCACCACTGGCCTCGGCAGAGCAGCGACGCACAGAGTGGAATGTCGCCTGTTAACACTAGTAAACACTTACAACGTAAGTTTCCAACTGTTTAAAAAAATAGAAAAGAGGAAGAGATTTTATGATATTGTGAGATAATTTTGATTTCTCTTTTACACAACACGCTCGTAAAAACTGCACCTGCGTCAAATCCTATCTAAAGTCGGGAATAATATAACATCGTCGCAGGAGGTAGGCGCGTAGGTAACAATGTCTAGGCACCCCTCAAAATGGTGCCCACCGTAATTAAGCTTTTTGGATGAATTATTTTGGAAGTGTACTCAATTCCATGGGCTGTGAGTCGTCGTCAGTCCTGTTAGCAACCCTGTGCCAACAAACGAATCCACATGGCGCTGTTCTTAACAACAGGTAGAAAGTATCCTATAACCATCTTTGGATGTCCAGCTATAACAAACAAACAAATATTTTATTTCAGACTAAGTCCATATGTCCAGCTGTTTTGGAATTATAACTAACAGATAACGCTAAACTGGCATGGCGCCGCGCGCCCATAAAAATCAATACGCGAGCCTGCAACGCGTTTTAAGAGTTTTCCTAAAATCATGACCCCCTCATAGAAAACAGATTTTCAATACAAATCTAGATTTTTTTTTTTTATTTTTTTATTTTTTTTTATTATTTTATAAATGCGAAAGTGTGTGAGTGTGTTTATGTGCTAGTTTGTTACTTTTTCACGCTTATACGGCTGGACCAATAATGATCCATTTTGGTATGAAAATAGCTGACACACTGAAATAACACATATACTTACCTAAGCTACTTTTTATCTCGAAAAATTTAGTGTTCCCGTGGGATGAGTGGATAACACAGCGCGGCGCAGCTAGTAATAATATATCTTCTAACGTATCAATTACCTAGATAATTTAAGTATAATTTACAAAAAAAAATACTTCCTAGTTACTTTCGGTTTTCTTCTCAACAGCGGTCTCCTCTTGTGAAATGCCGGTAGATTCAGATTTTGACATGTGAAAGTGCCTTTTTGGCCTATCTACAGAATAAACGTTTTGATTTTGATTTTGATAGAAGTAAAAATGGTGTCCTGTCTGTGTAGCTAGTCAGTGGAGTGCGCGCGCGGCCCTCGCACGTCGCCGCGTCCGGAGCGCCCGCTTCCGCCGGAAGTGACGCGTCTTCAGCGCCCCCGGCTCCCACAGCTATACTCAAAATGTGATCAATATTTTATTTCAATACTAGTACTTACCTACTATTAATATATATACACATATTCAACATAAAATAAAGTATAGAAAAAATTAAAACTTAAAAATCTGTGACCACAAACCAGGTTTCTGGACGTGATATTGTAGGTGTATTTTTTTGTTTTTAAAGAAGTATTCAAACGTACATATGATTTTAGCCGGCCTGACCAGATCGCCCTTTATTAGCGTTTGTTGATTGGTTATTCGAAGATTTATCGACTGATGAATCAGTCACGCGTTGAAGGAGTTTTAAATATAAAAAAGTTACATGCACCACAGAGAATCAAAATCGTCGTGTTCGAAATTCAAATGACTTTTGCACGCTAGCGGATAAAATAGACTTTTGCACGCAGATTTCACCCTATAAACGGAGGTTTTCCGAGCGAGTAAGGTGAAAAGATATTTTTCTTAAGTACTTAATAGACTATTACACGGTATTTGTTTCTAATACACGGGTTCCGGGGTTTCCAAGAATAGTCCTGTTATAATTGCGCCACGCCGGTAATAACTTTCGTACACAGCATTAAATGCGAGACCCAAAAAGTATTAAGTAAATCCACTTTCCGTGTATTTGCTAGGGAAATTGCTTTCTCACGGTCCATTATGAAAAATAAATAAAGCGTGAAGCCGAAATTATTTCAACTCTTAAGAGTCCGCAGCAAGGTCCGCTCAACTCCGCGTTGAGATCGCGCGCTTACGCTTTAAAATGTTGTTGTTTCACCTAGAGGAAGACAGGGCGCTAGCAGTAAAGCGAGAGCGCGCTAGCGGGGGGCGGTGCTTACCGCCGCCCCCCGGACCGTTCCCCGCGCTAGAGTAATTCGCTGCAGTTTCGCAACAATTTTTTGTAATTTATTTTAAGGTTTTCGTAGTTACGCTCTCATTTTAAAACTACGAGATCAATTTTGATAAATCTTTTTTCTTATCAAACTGCATAGTTTAATCGACACCGGAAATAGGTTTTGACTTCAATCTAAACTATATTTTGGTCGTAGTATGCCGCCAAACTGAACAACTGTCTGGGGTCTAAAAATGCAAAACTTGTACTCGCTCTATTTTCTTTCTATTAACATTTCAAGAGTCATAAACTAGTTTTAGCCCTAGATATATCTTATCTCATTATATTTAAAGAATTTTATGATAATGTGACATGTTATATTAAAATGAGGACGTAACTACGTTTGTATGAAGAATCGAGCTTGCTGCGGACTCTTAAACGTAGGTAGCCATAGTGACTGTGCAACTTTGGTGTTTGAACAATAGTTTGAGACGGCTTGGTTTTATCGATACTATTGGATTTTTTGTTAATATATAATTTTTAACTTCGTAGCCTTCCTTTTTTTATTGTAGTTGCGTAAAAATTATTCTTATACCATCTTTGGATATCCAGCTATACCTATACCAAAATTGGTTAAAATCTGTCTAGCTGTTGCGGCGTGACGAGCATACAAATAAATATCTAAAAATGCGCGCCATGATAGTAAATAGCCGTCTACCTGCATCGCACTATTAATATTTTTCCTGAGCTCCATAGAAAACGAATTTTCACTAAAAAGTGGCAACGCCGCGAGCGTGGTGGGCACCTTTGCATCGGCAGGGACGTGGGACGGTTTTTAGGCTAGCTTTTATTTTTTGTTATTATAATGTTTAGTTTTAACGCACCACGCGTGATGGATATATGTAACAACGTTTCATAAAATTTCACTAGATATAACAACATTTTGATATAATGTTTAATTTGATATTAACAACCCATGCCCTACAAATATTAGGATTATTATCACGTAGTTTATTTGATGGCTGTGGTTCTGACTTATGTAGTTGGTTTGTTTAATGAAATTTGGTTAAGCAAATTTGATTAATTATCACTTTTCAAACATAATTAGATTTCGGAATAAATCACGATTACATTGTAAATATAAATATGTTTCTCTAACTTGTTTGTAAATATTGTCCTTGACATTACCTAAGAGGAAACAGATTCAAAATATTAATACCAAATACATGCGCTACCACGAAATACAGTCCTTTGGACGATGGGCAAAACGTCCCCACCCACCAACAGAGATGGGACATATCTCATCTTGTAGATCTCAACAATGTGATTGTTTTTCAGTATGGGAACAATCACCGGAAATATGGGGGTTTCCTGGAAAATCGTGTTTTGTTAAGAGGAATGTGGACAAAATTGGTACTATTTAACTAATACAAAACGACTACTTATGCATAGACGGTGGCGCCAATATTAAATTCCACTTTTTGTTCAACGGTGGGGGGCAATGTTCCCGATAACCAACAGAAATGAAACATATCTCTATTTATAGGCCTTAAGAACATGATGTTTTTTCACTAAGACAGCATTCGGCTTAAGCATGGTGTTTTCTTGGAAAATCGTATTTTGTGTTCGTATATATATTTTGTCTATTTACTAACGAGCACTCTGTTTTGGAGGTTGGCCTATGAACGTCCCGTGATAGTTTTCATTTTAAATGTTGTAGTAAGTAGTGTTATCTTATTATTACACTATTATATTACTTAAACCTAGATTCATGTGCAGATTTTTTATTTCAGTAAACTTGCATATGCTTAGTATTTAAGTGGTATTGCATGGAACACCAATGTATTATGGTAGTTACTGTTTCTAATTATGTACTTATAATCGTATATATGCGTATATCAGTATAGTTATAACCATTTTACACTTTTGATTTAGCAAAATTGCAATTCTTCTACTGCTCAATAGAGTTCGCTAGTGCTAAAAACTAGATCTAGTAGACTACCGACCTCTGGTGGAGAGTAGTTTTTTTTTGAAACATCAGTCTAGCCTTAGCATTAAAAAATTTTAAAAGCATTGTCTATGGGCTAAAAATTATAAAGAAATTATACCAAAAAAAAGTCACCTGTCACTTTAAAAATATGTCAAGTCTTAAAAAAGTTGCAAAATTGAATTCTCATCGAGAAAATGCTGTAAAAATATAATACAGGTAGGTACGTAGATATTTCAAATAACATTTCTTTATAAGGCATCAACGATTTATGTATTTGCCTATGGGCCTACTTATTCTCGGAGAAAGTATGTACCGAACCCAAAACCAAACAGAACCGTTTGTTGTACAAATCGCCAGGGAGATATACTTAGGTATATATGTATAAAACAGTGAACGTCTTGGGGTCGAAATGATGATGAACTGCATTTTATTAGTTGTTTGTAGAAAATGCAAGGCGATTATTCATATTACGTCGCCATACAAGTGATACAAGTCATCGACGCTATGAACGGAGCCGAACATCCAAGTGTACGCTGATACGCAGGCTAATAGCGCGGTTTGCGGCGCGTAAGCCCATCATCGTCTCAGTTTCCTGTTCAACTAACGTTTGAACTCTCGACGAAAAAAAAGGGATATTTATAAGTTTAATATGTGTATGTGTGTATCTGTTTATCTACATATCTGTGTGTTTGTCTGTGGCATCGTAGCTCTCAAATCGGATGGACCCATTTGAATGCAGTTTTTAAACCAAATGTCTTGTCTGTCCAGATGGTTTTTAGATTTGTTTGTTGAAAATAACCGCAGCCATTTCCGAGATACTCAACTTTGAAACAAGTCATTGGCAACATTTTTTACCACTCATTAAAATGAGGGAGGTAACCAGCATTTTGTGAACGGGGGTTTTAAAATTTTGAATTTAGGTTATTGCTACTTACTAAAGATGGTCTGATATCGAGAACATCCCGTTATGAATCAAGAAAATCTGAATAGCTGTTTCGAGATCATCAGGTTGTTTTCGGGAGATATTAATCGTTTACCGGTGAAAGAGCCATAGACATGTGCGCCGCCGCGGCGGCGTGAAATCGGCGTGGCCTTGTGTACTTTGTATTTATGCGCATACAAATAATGTAACCTGTACTTATATAAAGTATATATAAAGTATATATAAAGTATATATAAAGTACAGGTAACATTATTTGTATGCGCATAAATACAAAGTACACAAGGCCACGCCGATTTCACGCCGCCGCGGCGGCGTACCTACACTGCGGCGTCGGTACAAAACCGGCGCGGCGCACACGTCTAGGCCCACCTTACATAGATAGCAGCAAGATGAATTTAGAGTTCGTACTGGACGAGTTAACAGAATGTTCTTATTAACAGAATGTTTTTTTTTTTCAGCACAGAATCATATTAGAAAATGTGAAAATAAGACAAATCAGATAAGTATTCAAGGTATTGTTAAAATCCTTAAAGTTATTTTTATATTACACGGAGGTGGCAAACATGGGTATGTATGCAAACGTCTTGGGGTCGAAATGATGATGAACTGAATTGTATTAGTTGTTTGTAGAAAATGCATGGCCATACAATCGACGCTATGAACGGAGCCGAATATCCAAGTGTACGCTGATGCGCACGCTAATAGCGCGGTTTGCGGCGCGCAGTAAGCCCATCATGGCACGGTTACCATCGTCTCGGTTTCCTGTTCAACTAACGTTTTGAATTCCTGCCCAAAAAGAGGGGTATTATAAGTTTAATATGTGTATGTGTGTTTCTGTTTATCCACATAGGTATTTGTGTGTTTTTCTGTGGGATCGTAGCTCTCAAACGGATGGACCCATTTGAATGCAGTGTTTTTATCGAATGTATTGTCTGTCCAGGGGGCCTATGATGGTTACGTTTATCACGTGATAAATAAGTGACAAAGCATCTGTCACTCACACTCGCAATATGTCAAAACGTGACGGATTCTTTATCACTTATTTATCGCGTGATAAAAGCAACCATCATAGGGCCACAGATGGTCCTTAGATTTGTTTGTTGAAAATAACCGCAGCCATTTCCAAAGTTGAGTACTTAACTTTGATAGTTCGCTACAGACAAAAGACCCTGCGTGTAGTGCATCCACCGCCTCCCCGCGACCCACACGAGGTCATCCGTCCACCTAGGTATTCGTACCTAAGGCCTTCCTACACTGAGTTTTCCTATACGTGGTCGCTACTCCAGGACTTTTCTGCCCCAGTAGCCATTCGCTCACTCAAGGATGTCATATAATATTAACGTATGTATTGTATGCGTGTCTGTGTATGTGTGGGTCTGTCTGTGGCGTCACAATAAACATTCTTTAGGTACAGCAGTTTGGATTTTGGAGCAAAAAAGGTCTAGGTACAGAAAAGAACTGCTTTATCCCTGCATTAATGGATTAAAGTCTGTCTGTCTATTTTTCGTGTTTGTATGTTCCACTTAAACCTTATTTTTATTGTCACAGCCGTGAAACGCAACGATGTTATCAGCTCACTGCAAGTATGGTGATTAGAAGTCTTTTTAGGGATCCGTAGTCAACAACGGACATGGCGAAACTATAAGGGTTCCTTTATAGTTTCGCCATGTCCGTCTGTCCATCTGTCTGTCTGTCCGTCCGTCCGTCCGTCCTTCCGTCTGTCCGACTGTCCGACTGTCTGTCTGTGCGTCGGTCCGTCCGTCCGTCTGTCCGTCTGTCCGTCCGTCCGTCCGTCCGTCTGTCCGTCCGTCCGTCCGTCCGTCCGTCCGTCCGTCCGACTGTCTGACTGTGCGTCGGTCCGTCTGTCCGTCCGTCCGTCCGTCTGTCCGTCCGTCCGTCCGTCCGTCCGTCCGTCTGTCCGTCTGTCCGTCTGTGCGTCGGTCCGTCTGTCCGTCCGTCCGTCCGTCCGTCCGTCCGTCCGTCCGTCCGTCTGTCCGTCTGTCCGTCTGTCCGTCTGTCCGTCTGTCCATCCGTCTGTCTGTCCGTCTGTCCATCCGTCCGTCCGTCCGTCCGTCCATCCGTCCGTCCACTAGCCATCACAGACCAGCACATAACTAAGTCTGTCTGTGCCTCGTAGCCTCTGAAGAGATGCTTTGATATTCATTAAACGTAGAATTGTGTTTTTATGTAGAGCATCGAGTTCTGAATCAAGAAAATCTGTACAGCGGTGTGGAGAGCATCAGGTTCTTTGTATACCGCGAAAAGTTAGCAGTAAAAGCTTGACTCTGCAACAGATCTAACTTTTGTCATATTTTAAGATAGCTCAGCTTAAAAGTAGTAGTTTTTTTTTCATGTTTATCAGAATGTTTTGTTTTTCAGCTCATATTAAATATAAAATACCTATGAGAATAAAACAAATCAGGTAAGTATTTAAGGTAGTATCAAAATCCTGCATAATTATTTTTATATATTACGGAGGTGGCAAACAAACGTTTGGCCCGCCTGATGGTAAGCGGTTACAGCAGCCTATATGGACGCCAACTCCAGTGGATTCGCATGCATGTTGCCGACCCTTTATACAACTGTACACTCTTTTTTTGAAGCACTCCATTTTTGTAAGTAGTCTCCCGGGAATAACTCGGCAGGGACAGCAGGTCATTCCGTAGCCTGAACGTTGTGCGGAGAAAATTCCTTTGGAACCGTACGGTACGCGACCATTTAGACTCCAAGGTATGAGGACGAACGCCTTACCGTGAACGAGAGGTGAACGGTGGAGGTGGATACGATTCTGAATCTGCTAGTCTCTCGGCAGCTAGTGTGCTAAAACAACTGTTAAATTCTCAAGCTTCTACCAATCTATCTATCTGCCACGGACGTCGTCACTGCTAAACATAGGGCTCCCCTATAGCTCGCTTCAGAAAAAGACCCAGCGCACAGTGAAACCGTCCGCTTAGGTGGAGGCCTTCCAACGCTTAGTTTTCCTATACGTAGTCACTATTCCAGGACTTTTCTGTCCCAGTAGCCATCCGCTCAGTCAAGCCTTGCAGGCAATAGCGCAAGCAGCATAAATATGTCATAATTTTAACGTATGTATTGTATGCGTGTCTGTGTATCTGTGAGTGTCTGTGGCGTCACAATTGATAAAAGTCTGTCTGTCTGTCTATTTTTCATGTTTTTATGTCTGTGTAACGTTTAATAACGTTGGTTTCTGTATTACACATCAACGGTATGTTATTATTCCACTTACGAGTAAACCTTAACTGGTGAGACCAGAGCTGTGTAAACGCAACGATGTCTTTAGCTCGCTGCAAGTATGGTGATTAGAAGTATTTTTTATCAAGCTAGGGATCCTGGTTCGATTCCCAGTGAGAGCGCGGTTCCCCCGTGGTTACTAAACGGTTGCGTCCATTAGGTGGTGATATTTATTTCCTTCGACCTCATTTCTTTAGAGAACAGTCAGGCTGTTTTTGTATTGTTCACTAAAATAAAATTGTTTCCACAACATAGAATGACAATTATTTGTTACTTCTCATATTATTTAAGTTCTTATTCCACCATCTATATAATTCCTTCCTGTTTAATTTTGTTTTCTCCGCTACCGAAAAGTTGTCTGGAAGAGATCGCTCTTTAGCGTTAAGACCGCCTATTGTCTGCCATTGTTTAATTTAAGATTTTTCATGTTATATTTTCCTTGTTAGTGTGCAATAAAGTACCTATTATTGTATTGTATATGTAGAATGTACGGGCGCTCACTACGAACCGTTCGTTATGGAAGTCTTTATCTATTAAATAATGGACGTCTCGGACTCAAAATGATGATGAACTATATTTTATTGGTTGTTTGTGTAAAATTCAAGGCAAACTCTTCTTGGGACATGGTGACACGAGCTACCGACGCGTATCCACCGCTACGTGTTGCCGGAGTATCCTCGACCCTGTCATATCCCGCAGCCTTCCTGCATTTCATATTTAATACTTTTTAACGCATTTACAATCTCATCCATAGTATGTGTTTAATTTCCCTTTTGTTTTTTTAGTTCACATCGAGAAAGAGTTCTTGTCCGGATGTCTTGTTCTACACGGTCTCACTACGCTTGGTTCGGTCACCATTTTATGTATGTATGAACATATGTGAACGTAATTTCCTTCGTTTTCTACTCGAACATCCATCAATTATTCACCGAGACGTTTTTAAAGAGTCCAAATTCGGTAGGATTATGTAATATTTTTACTGAGTTAAATCGGTGACCTGAAAGTGCTTCAAATCCTGCTTGCTTGATATGACCAAAACATACCTGCATACATAGATGCAAGTAAAATAAAAGCTAGTAAAAATAATCGCTTTTTAACTCTGTTTCAGAAATAAACCAGAGATAACAACCCAGCGTGGACTGACAATCGAGTGAGACGAAATGAAAATGTTCTTAGAGTTGGCATACAAAATCTTACTGGCGGTGAAAACGACCGGTTTTTGGACCTCAGAGGGAGGCAAAGGAGCTTTTTCTAGGGAAATGGGCATCGGCTACGCGAGCGGGCTCATGACACCGGTTCTGGGTCAATCTTGGGGCAAAGGCTGTCCATCGTGATTCATCGTAATCTAGGGGCCTTTTGCGCCTGTAAAGATTAGAGGCGGGCAATTTGATTAGATAATCTATTTTATATTTGTAAAATATTGCTATAATTAATATTTTGTATCAAATAAATTTTTTATTACTTAACAACATAGAAGATTTAGGCCATAGTTAAATATCTAAGTAGCAGTGAAAATGTCCGCTACATAAAATCATTAATTCTATATTATTTTCAAGTACATAAACTTCCCACTTAACTAACTCCATACAAAAAAAAATCTCCATAGATCCAGTTCTTAAAAGTGGATACAATAATGTATCGGGTGATGAAGTTACCAACGGGAGCGAAGCGTGGCGGTCTGGTGTATCGAGTACCTAAAAAGGAATGTGAGGGGTTTTGGGAAAGCGTAAGACACGTTTTAAAGATTACAGCGGGTCCTCGCCGAGAAGACGAGGTGAGAGCGTAGTTGAGAGTACCTAAGTTATACCGCGTTTTCAATATGTGTTCGAGGAAAGACCGGGGACTGGTGCACGGTTGTAATCGTGCCGCTGTACCTATAAGACTGCAGAAATTACCGCATAATTGGCCTCCTCAGTTCTGTTCAACATCCAAGAAGATAATAGACGTGGATGTGTAACGGTAGCTGTTCAGTTATTTATTTATTCGTGAATAACTATCTGACAGAATAAAAAGAGAGTGATTGTGGATTGATGATAGAGGAATGACGTATCAATTTTTTCCTAATATATGCTAATATATTTTTCTAATATATATTTCATGCTCAGTAAAGTGTCACTTCGATCGTGGCACTCGCACTAGCCGACGGATTGAATTATGCAGGAGATTGTGACAATCATGAATAAAGCTTTGTAGAAAGGAATTAAAGTGGATGCGAAAAAGGCAAGAGATGAAGAGCCATGGTATTTGAAAAAGAAAATAGTATAACAATACCTAGTGTGTGTATGGTTGCTAATGAGAGATTGGAGTTTGCCGAGCTGCCCAGCCATTAAATCTCTAAAAAGGCGTTTTTGGAGGTACATAGAGGTGTATTGGTTCCAACACTTGTGTACGAAGTGAAAGTTGGATGTAGCAGAGGAAGCAAAAAAAAAATGCAGTTCGTAAACTTTAAGGTGTGAAAGAATATGTAGTAACTCAAATTGAGAAAGGGATGCTAAAATAGTTTAGGTATGTTACAGAGGATGCATAGAAGGAGATTGAGCAGACAAACTAACATTTCTCGATTAGATTTAACACGTTCTAAAAAAGGACAGGTCAAAGGTAGGTACTCTAAACTGACGAGCCTGCAGGCGGAATTAATTAATGTTGAAGTACAACGTGCATGCCAGGACCGTAGCAAGAGTATGAGCGGAGCTCTGTCTACGCCGTTGGGAGAAAAGCGTGGTTATAAAATATCAATTGAAAAAACTCCTTAGATCATTATTTTAGAACAACAGATCTGGGTGGAAAATGAAAGCTGATAATGATAAAAGTTGAATGGATCTTAAGATAATGATGCAAACTGTATGCTAGGTCATAAGGTAGAGAGAGACCTGTTTGAGGTATTTGCAGCTGAAAGAGTAAATTCTCGTAAATTAAAATATCAGCATGTCAAGAGAACTCATCAATTCAATGCTCATGCTTCTATCATTCTTTCTATCAGCCGCGGACATCCACTAAACTCGCCACAAAGAGAGATCCTGCTTACACTGCATCTACCGACTCTTCGCGACCTAGACGTGGTCATCCGTCCACTTGAAAGGGGGCCGTTCTAAGCTGAGTTTCCCTACATGTATAGGTCAGTTTGTACATGTATATTGCCTTAAAATAATCACTTTTTCACCAAAAAATTACCGACTTCAACGAGCGAAATGGAACATACGATAACACTTATATGATTTTCTCATGGGTATCTTTGTCACATTTAAATGGGACCACACGGGAAGCACCAGATTTCTAATAAAAAAGAATCATCAAAATTGGTTCAGCAAGTTGAAAGTTCTGAGGTAACAAAAAAAACTGTCAAAATGAGAACCCTCCTCCTTTTTTGAAGTCGGTTGAAAAGTGACGTAAAAGCCATTTTGACAGTATGTTGTGTAGGTATCATGGCATTGTAAAAAGCCAAGTTTTTGAGCTTGGGGGACGCAACCGGCTGGTACCTAAATTAGATTATTTTTAAATAATGACACATTGGTTGACTGTGTGACAAATGAAAAAATAAAGTTTCTGCCTATATCTTTTCTTTAAATCTTTTTGGTAAAAAATTGCAACCGAAGGAAAATCTCTCTCTCTTGTCGTTCCCTCATGACTAAAGATCGTGGTCATGGATGGCTTACACTTGGAGTGGGTGATTTGCCTCCATCGGGACCTGTCCATTGCTTCCCTTACAACCGAGCAAAACTTGTTCTTTACTTGATCGGTCCATCTGGTTGAAGATCATCCACGAGCTATACGAAAGCAAATCATTAGCAAAAATAGTTTGATATTTTTATAGAATCTTTTTTATCGATTCCATTTTTTATGTGGAAATACCACATTTTATTTTTATAAATAATGACACAAAGGTAAATTAAGAAAGAAAAATTGAATGCGATCCACTATAATCTAAGCAGGACTCGAACCTGCGACCTCTGCGTTTCCGGCGTATTGCTCTCCCAACTGAGCTATTAGCTCGCTACGTCAATCACACCAAATCCTTCATTCCATAATTATTACGCTACACAGCAACACACATATGACGCGGAGGGCGCTCCAATAAATTATGGAATGAAGGATTTGGTGTGATTGACGTAGCGATCTAATAGTACAGTTGGGAGAGCAATGCGCCGGAAACACAGAGGTCGCAGGTTCGAGTCCTGCTTAGATTGTAGTGGATCGCATTCAATTTTTCTTTCTTAATTTACCTTTGTGTCATTATTTATAAAAGTAGTTTGATTTTAATGATATTTTTATTTTATAGGTCTACGATTGAAAGCGATCATCTACGAATTCAAAATTCGAATACAGTATGTTTCACGAGATATTCATGGCGTTCTACAAACTTACTCCACACGAATCGCTTTGTAAATAGGTTGAATGGTAAGTTTAACAGTCCGACAATTTTGGAAAATGTATAGAATTTACAGACAACTCAATTTTATAATAATAGTAGCTGACGCTACAGTCATTCAGTCGAAACATAAAAAAAAATTAACATTAGAACATTTATACATTGATCCTTACAAATTCCATTGAATTTAAGTTATTACAAAGTACTGAATTGCTCAGAATTTGTAAGATGACATTCTGTTCCATTAGGTGAAACTTGTCCCGTAGGAAGCCTTAACACTTATAACGAAAACAATTGGCGCGAGTAATTAACACGGTTTACATTCATTTCGTCCGCGCGCGCGACTGTTTCAATAGACTTTGCCACGTGAAAAATAGATGTTGCTTCTAGAAAGTGGTATATGCCACTTACGGACTTATCTACGTATATTATACAAAAAAATTGGGCAAGTGCGAGCCCGACTCGCGCATGAAGGGTTCCGTACCTATACATATGTATATATAATTTATAACAAGTTTGTTGTATGGGAGCCCCCCTGAAATATTTATTTTATTTTATTTTTAGTATTTGTTGTTATAGCGGCAATAAAGATACATCATCTGTGAAAATTTCAACTGTCTAGCTATCACCGTTGTTGAGATACAGCCTGGTGACAGACGGACGGACGGACGGACGGACGGACGGACGGACGGACGGACGGACGGATGGACGGACGGCGAAGTCTCAGTAATAGGGTCCCGTTTTTACCCTTTGGGTACGGAACCCTAAAAAGGCCTAACAAACAAAATAGTAAATATGAGTAAAAGCACTGTATCATTTACTTATTTTCACTGGATTTGTCTGTATATTTTTGCCCACGTAAAATTTACTAGGAACGCTTATAGCTATAATTGCGCCATGTCCATCTGTCTGTATCACCTTTGTCGTTCGTCTGTGTGTATACCAAAAACCGTCAAAGTAACAAAACTGCGTTAGAACAAGTTTAACCTTGATATGTTATATTAGTTATTCATGATATGTACTGATTACTTACGGTTCTGATACCACTATACATATATAAACGAAAATTTTACTATACTTTCTGAATTGCTGGTCATTATTTCAGGGCTGGATTTTGATTCATACAAGGTTGTTAACTGATATTTTTAGAGTTTCGTACCTCTCACTTCGGTGTATGTTTGTCCGTCAGTCTGTCTGTCAAGTTTTATAATAAAGAACTATAGAGTATCCTCTACAAAGTAGTATTCAAAGTTTGACTCTGGCCCTCGAAAAAATCCGCAAAGCAATATCCCGAAAAATGAGCTTCTGAACCCACTGGTATCACCAGTGGGTTCAGAAGCTTTGATCATGTCATGAGCATCAGCTCATGACATGATCAAACTGAGAAGATTACTGTGATCCTACTGGTAACGCTTATGGTAGCCAAAGTGTTAAAAATGCATCGGCATATTCTGCTATTGAAGTGAGTATGTATGTGTAAGGGAAAAAAAGGAAATATGCAGAAAAGAAGCTGATTAGACTATGAAGCAAGATTAGACCTCAAACATACAAACATTGCTAGTTAAATAAAAGCTAGTAAAATAATCACTATTTCACTCTGTTTCAGAATAAAACAAGAGATAACAATTGACAATGGACTGACAAGCGTACTAGCTGATAAGGGGGCTGAACGCAGACTCGTGTACCTAAGAACGACGACATTATTAGCTCGCTGCAAAGTATGGTGATTAGAAGAAGTCATTTTTATCAAGCTTAGGGATCCTGGGTTCGATTCCCAGTGAGAGCGCGGTTCTCCCGCGGCTACTAAGTGATTGTGTCTACGATTGTATGTTATTTTATTTCCTCCGACTTCATTTCCTTAGAGAACTGAACAGTTGGACTGTTTCTGTATTGTGCTTTAAAGTAAAATGTTCTCCATCCATAACATAGGATGTACACAAGCAGTCAGTGGCGACCAAAATCAAACCCGTACCAAAACGAACCGTTCGTTATGGAAGTCTTTACGGAGACATATATTAAACAATGGACGTCTCCGAGTCAAAATGATGATGAACTGTATTTTATTGATTATTTGTGTAAAATTCAAGGCAAACGCTTCTTGGTACGTGGCGACATGGAGCTACCGACGCGTGTCCACCGCTAAGTCTTTCCACCGTATCCTCGACGGATACGCAGCCTTACCTAATTTCATACTTTTCAACGCTTTCACAATCTTGTCAATACTATGTATTTAATTTCTTTTTTGTATATTTAGTTCATTTCGAGAAAGGACTCTTGTCCGGATACCCTCTCATATACGGTCGTATGTATGAACACATGTGAACGTAATTTCCTTCGTTTTTTTTCTTTCAACATCCATCAATCAGTCACCGAGACGATTATAAAGAGTCCAAATTCGGAAGGATTATGTTATTTTTTTACTGACTTCAATCAGTGACTAGAAAGTGCTTCAGATACTGCTTGCATGAATTGTCCAAGATATTCATACATATATAGAAGCGAGTAAAATAAAACCTTGTAAAAATTATCACTATTTAACTCTGTTTCAGATTAAAACAAGAGATAAAAAACCCAGCTTGGACTGACAATCGAGTGAGACGATGTTCTTAGAGTCGGCATAGAAAATCATACTGGCGGCGAAAAGAGGGCTCATGACACCCTTTCTGGGTCAATCTTGGTGCCAAAGGCCATCGTGATCCTTGGTCCATCGTGATTCCACGTGTTTTTGTGACTGTAATGATAAGAGTCGAACTATCTGATTAGATAGTCTATTTTGTACTGTTTTTTGTTAGTAAATATTACCATATTTTCTTTGTTTCCAATAAACTTTTTCTATTTAGTAACATATCTTTCGAAGATTTAGTCCCCAGTTAAAATGTCTAAGTAGTATTGAAAACGTCCACTACATAAAACAATTAATTATGTATTTTTAAGAATGTTTACTTCCCACTTGAACTGACTCCATAAGGACAAAGTAAGATCTATCTACTAAAAAATAAAAGTTTTCTATAAATCCATTTCGTAAAAGTGGATACAATAATGTATCAAGTGAATTTACCAACGGGGGCGAAGCTTAGCGGTCTGGTGTATCGAGTACCTAAGAAGGAATGGAAGGGGTTTTGGGAGAGCCTAAGAGACGTTTTAAAGATAACGGTGGGTACCCGCCGGGAAACCGTGGGCCAGCCAGAGCGTAGTGGAGAGTAAGTTATACAGCGTTTCAATTTGTATTGGAGGAAAGACCGGAGACTGGTGTACAGTTGTAATCGTGCCTCTGTACAAATAGGATTCAATAAAACTGCAGAAATTACCGCAGAATTAGCCTCTGTCAGTTTAACATCCAAGAAGGTATTGTAATGGATGTATAACGGTAGCTGTTCAATTATTTATTCATGAATAACTGTCTAATAGAATATAATAGAGAGTGATTGTGGCTTGATGATAGGGGAATTACGTGTCAATTTATGTTTACTTTGCGCCGATGCTCAGTCAAGTATCGCATTCATCGTCGGCACTGGCCGATGGATTGAATTGCAAGAGATTGTGAATAAAGAAAAGGAATTAAAGTGAATGGGAAAAAGCGAAAACCATGGTATTTAAAAAGGAAATAGTATAAAATTGGTGTGTGTACGGTTGCGAATGACAGATTATGCACAAGAGGCAGTCGAGCCATTTGCCGAGTTTGCCTAGCCATTAAAAAACACTTAAAATCCATTAAATTAAGTATAGTCTCTGGATGTGCATAGAGGTGTATTTGGTTCCAACACTTGTATACGGAAGTGAACGTTGGATGTAGCAGAGGAAGCAAGAAATTAAAATATAGTTTGTAAAACTTAAGGTGTGAAAGAAGATGTAGTAACTCGAATTGAGAAAGGGATGCTAAGATAGTTTGGACATGCAGAAAGGGAGATTGAGTAGACAAATCTACATGGCGAATTTAAATGAAAATGTTGGAACAGAGAAGACCTAGACAAACATTTCTCGATCAGATTGAACACGTTATAAAAATGGGCAAGTCAAAAGTACGCTAAACCGACGAGCATGCAGGCGAGATTAATAAGTGTTGAAGTGGAACGTTCATGCCAGGACCGTAGCAAAAGTTTGGACGTAGCTCTTTCTACGCCCTTGACAAATACTCTAACTAGATCGATCGCAGAGATGAGATCCAATTTCTGAAGTTTCCATGCTGCGGTATTTACCAGATTCCGTTTTTTACGGAATCGTTTATAACCAAATTATGAAATTCTCAAATTGCGATTTTTCCACATTCGTTTTATTCCTGATTTTGAATTATCCAATTTCTGATTGTTTATTTGTTGTAATTGATTACTTCATTGATTACTATACAAAATACGTATTATGGAATAACACGCATGCGTACAAAATAATAATTGGTTAATTTAATCATCATCCTCCTAGCCTTGTCCCATTTTTTTTGAGAATGAATTCTCAATCGGGGTCGGCTACCTAAATCCCAAGATGTGGCGTAGGCACTAGTTTTTACGAAAGCGACTGCCATCTGACCTTCCAACCCAGAGGGGAAACTAGGCCTTATTGGGCTTAGGTGGTTTCCTCACGATGTTTTCCTTCACCGAAAAGCGAGTGGTAAATATCAAATGACATTCCGTACATAAGTTCCGAAAAACTCATTGGTACGGGCCGGGTTCGAACCCGCGACCTCCGGATTGAAAGTCGCACGCCCTAACCACTAGGCTACCACCGCTTTTTGGTGGTTAATTTAATAATGTGGAAAATTCTGAATATGACAAAAGTCGAAATGGAAAATAAATAAATGTGTAAAATATCAGAAATTGGATAATTCAGAATCAGTAATAAAACGAATGTGGAAAAATCGGAATTTGTGTATTTCATAATTTGGTTATAAACGATTCCGTAAAAAAACGGAATCTGGTAAATAACGCAGCATGGAAAATTCAGAAATTGGACCTCATCTCTGCGATCGTTACGGTGATTGGATAGCAGTCGCTTAAAGGTCACAGCACACATATCAACTCGGAAAGGGATCGTCACCCTATCAACTCGAGCCGTTCAGTATCATTTGTATGAAACTATCTACTGCAGACTAATCGGAATCGTAATGTAATCGCCTCACCTCGGGACAAGCTCACGAACCGCGTCCACGCCCCTCCCACGGCCGGCGTTACCGAACAACCGTACGGTCGGCGAGCCGTAGGCGCGGCGTCGCCTAGCCGTAGCCGAGTTGACGTGCCGGAGCTTCTTATCCGCTTAAGTTACGTCAGTTACGTGGTTACGTTACGTGGAAGCCTGTTTGACGGCAAGGGGAAAGGCGAGGCGGTGTTGATCTGCTCATGAATTGATATGTGTGCTGTGACCTTAAGGGTGAGCGTTAGGATGGCTGGAGTACTTTATGTTGTGTGGTTCGGAGTTTAATAATTAATGGGAACCTCGACATAACAAAATTATACCTTGTTTAAAAGAATTAAAAGCTAAAAAGGATGTGATTTAGGCATTCTGACACCAGAATGGCTTGATCAAGTCCGTGTCACTTTGTTCAGATTTACAACTTGCATGCATCTTTTCATAAAAAAATGGTAATAACGTCCTGACATCAAAATGGTTGAACCACATTCATTATAATTTTATACAAGGTTTGATTGAAGTTTCTGAATAGTACTTAAATAGGTCCTTAATCTGGAAACTACATCATCGAAAATCGCATAATCCTGACGATCACTCTGAAAAAGGTATAAAATGATTAAGCTTCAGCATATAAAATGATCAGTCAGAATCAAAGCGTGCCGTGAAAAACAAACAAAACGTTAGGGAAAAAATCCACATTTAACTTCTAGGGAAAGTGGTGGTACAGATAGTCGGAATCAGGGGGCATGATGATGATGGTTAATTTTCTGTTAAGTCTAGTCACATATTATATAACTTTATACTACAGTGATGCATGCACGACTTTATCGGAATTAACAACCAACTTCTCATGTCTACTGATAAGCACTGATTAAGTACTTTAAAACATATCCTGGTTGGTCGGAAATATTGACATAGGTAAGTTTTTGTATAGTCCCGAGGAGTTTTTTTATACCCATCGTAATACCAGACATGGAATAATACTTAATCTTATCATAATAAAACGAAGCTGCCTGGTAGACATCTGATAGAGCAGTTCCAGAGTACTATATTTTGAGGAGAGTAGGGAGATTTGCATACTTCATTGAAAGTGTGCAAGCGAAAATATTTTGGAAACGACAAGTATAAGGCTACCACTGCGACAATACATTTTTTGTCTCTTTTTCACCTTCATAATGAGAAGAAGACTTCCACATATGCGATTGAGATAAGAACCTTTCCGATTTCACCCAATCCCGAACTCCAATCTTAAAGCTTAGAGCCTGTTTGTAAAATGGGCTAATATCCGACCGCTCCTTATGCTTTGGAATGCTCGAAATATGGCAAAAGCTGGTTTATTAGTAAGTAATGGGGACGCATAGGTATCAAGTTGCAGGAATGTAGATAAATATCGTAACAAAATTATTGTATCATCGTCCCGCTCTAATCCATATAGCATGAGTAAGATAGATAATGTACATTTATGCTCTGAATTTTCGTTCCGTACCTATACATACTTTTATGTATTGCTTACTGTCTTTGGCGCGCGGCGTTTTTAAACGATTATATGGATCTAGCATTATTGACGTATATCATTAGTTCGGCTACTCAACACGTTTAGTAATTACTGTCAAGAATAATGTCAGTGTCAGTTCTCCTATTCCACACTAGATGGCCAGTGTAGTTTCAATAAAATTGCATTTTATTGCAATATAAACATTTTATGACTGCAAGTTAAGCATATTTACTAAATAATATAATTATATCATTCATTTCCGACCATTTCTAAAGTTGTCAAGCTATTTATTAATATACTGGCGCTACCATCTATGTAAAAGCTCTAAAAATATATGAGTTAATTAGTACCAACTTTCGCCACATGCAGTTAATTACCGAACTTTAAACTCTAATTACGGGAGAACCCCATTGATTTTTAAGTTAATAATTATCTAACCACCTTTTTTGGGTCATCATAAAACTATCTGCACCGGTCTCATCTCTGTTGGTGGGTGGGGACACCCCCCATACAAATTTGCCCATCGTCCTTTAAAATTGGAATCATATTTCAAGTAAAACGATATCAAAACCGATATAAAGTTGAAAGCATCGACGTTATCTGGAAACGAATTCAATTTGTATTCCATTTCCGTTACCTCTGAAAATTAATTACACACTTAGCTTTAAAACCCTCTTATTAAAATCCAGACGCAAAAAAGAAGGGCACCAAAGAGTTGAGCAAAAAAGGTCGACAATTTATTCGGGGTCGAGTTGGGCATCACTAATCGTCGTCATCAATCAGAGCTTCCCGGCGATCCGATCAACTGACGGACTCCCACCTCCCCTTTTACCCACACTTTAGGTGACTTACTGCTGAAGACACAAGCCAACAAACATCGAGCAAAATGTTGACATCCGTGACAAAATTAGCACGTGAAGTAGTGATCACAAGGAGACTGTAAAAAATAAAAAAAATGACTTAAAAAAACGAAATCAAGGGTGATACTTGTGAAACGATAGCAGAATATAATATCTGTATTGTTCGAGCGCTTAACACAGTATGGTGTATGGATCAACATCTCAAAATGCCTATTTGGTCAATCCGAAGTCACCTTTCTCGGATACCACGTGACAGCTTCAGGCACCAAACCGTTGGAGGCAAAAGTTCAAGCAATCCAGGATTACCCAGTTCCGAAAACGGTTAAAGAACTAAGACGTTTCCTGGGTATGATAAACTTTTACCGCCGATTCGTTCCCAACGCTGCACAGCTCCAAGCACCACTTCACTCTCTTCTGGCAGGTCCAAAGATCAAAGGATCACATCCAGTAAACATGACTCCAAATTTACTACAAGCTTTCGAAGATTGCAAATCATCGCTATCCACTGCAACACTATTAGCTCATCCAGACTCATCAGCACAACTGGCCATCTTCACTGACGCTTCTGACTCCTCGATTGGAGCCGTGCTGCAGCAGCTCAGTGACGACAACTGGCAACCTTTGGCATTCTACTCACACAAACTTTCAACAGCACAGCGAAAGTATAGCCCGTACGATCGAGAGCTACTAGCAGTGTACGAAGCCATCAAGTACTTCCGTCATATGGTCGAAGCCAGAGATTTTACAGTGTTCACCGACCATAAACCTCTCACCTTTGCCTTCTCCACGAACAGAGATAAATGCTCACCTAGGCAGTTCAGATACCTAGACTTTATCTCGCAGTTCACCACGGACGTACAATACTTACCCGGAAAACTCAATATTGTCGCTGATGCTCTATCTCGAGTCGAAGAAATCGCCAATCCTATTGACTACCAGGCTCTTGCACAATCTCAGGAACATGATCCAGAGCTGCAAGACCTGCTTCTAAATGGCTCATCGCTCAAACTAAAAAAGATGCCTACGCTTGACAGTGACTTACCTGTCTACTGCGATACCTCTACTCGGCAACCTCGTCCATACATCACTCCGCAGTTCCGCAAACAAGTCTTTGACCAGCTACATCAACTTCATCATCCAGGATCCTCAGCTACTGTGCGACTGGCCGCTGAGAGATTCGTATGGCCAGGGATACGCAAGGATTGTAGAGAGTGGGTCAGGCATTGCTTGAAATGCCAACAATCAAAAATCACTCGTCATACCATTTCACCACTTTCCACCTTCACCACTCCATCCTCGAGGTTCACTCATATCTATCTAGACCTCGTAGGACCCCTAATCCCTTCCTCCAATTACAGATTCTGCCTCACAGTCATCGACAGATTTACGCGATGGCCTGAGGTGTTTCCGCTCAGAGACATCACTGCCGAGTCCTGCGCTTCTGCACTGGTTTCTGGCTGGTTTGCCAGATTTGGTTGTCCACTGCGGATAACCACAGACCGCGGACGCCAATTCGAAAGCCATCTCTTCAAAGCTCTGACAGCCATGGTTGGAGCTCGCCACTTCCGGACCACGGCGTATCATCCAGCCGCCAACGGGATGATCGAGAGACTACATCGACAGCTCAAGGCAGCTATCATGTGCCACTCCTCATCATCAACGTGGACGGAAGCTCTGCCACTGATTCTGCTTGGCGTGAGAAGTGCGGTGAAGGAAGACCTACAGGTAACTCCGGCTGAACTTGTATATGGCGAAACACTCCGCTTACCCGGTCAGTTCCTGTCACCTCAATCCGACTTCACGACTGCAGATGTCACAGAATACGCCACACGACTCCGCTCTCACATGGCCAAACTAACGCCAAAACCTGCATCGAGGCACGTCTCATCTTCGCCGTTCTACATCCCACGAACACTGCAAACTTGTACGCATGTTTTTCAACGTGTCGACCGCGTCCGAAGTTCTCTAGAGCCGCCTTATGAAGGACCTTACAAGGTGATAAAACGACAAGCTAAATTCTACACCGTTGAGATCAAAGGCAAGCTAAACAACGTGTCCATCGACAGACTGAAGCCCGCATACATCATGCGCGAGGTAACGCTGGACAATAACACCGCCACACCTGCTGAGACTCGCACGAGAAGTGGTAGACTAGTCACCTTCCCTGCAAGATATCGACCGTAGTTACGGTCTGGCCAGGGGGAACATGTGGTGACCAACCTGCTTACACTCACCACAAGGCTGCGCGCCAAATCGCCGCGCAGCATCGTCGCGCTCCATGGCAACGAAATAACAAGAATGTCACTTCTCTTACTGCTTCTACAAACGTTTTCATGATATTCTGTTGTAAAATAATTAATGTAATTTATTGTAAATATCGTTGTACATAAACAGCTGTAAATAGGATATTTGTTTCTCTTCGTTGGGTGCATAACGCGCACCCACAGTTCTATTGTCAAAATATTCTAAGCACTTCGTAAATGCTTTGTTCTTACTGGACCTGGAGGGTTACTCCGATGTTCATAAGTCCATGTTTGTATCGTCACGTATCGTGCCGTTACTCGATCAAATATGGTTTAACATGAGATTGAGAGATAATAAGATAGAATTTCGATCGTTGGAATAGCCCTACTGTACCCCCATTCTATTGCAATGATTAATAACTGACGGTAGATAATCCTGGCTATAACGTAAGACTATTATCGGGAGAAGATTGCCACAATCCGAGAACTCGACTAACCGTTAGTCTTAGGCAATAGACTATGTTAGTCTGACCCCACCTTACCATATATTCTTTATTTGGAGACAGGTTGAGCATTTCTGTTCGGTTTCGTTAATAAGAACTTCCCAGAAATTAGATCTGGAGCCTTACCACGATCTCTTAACGCGACTCACTTTAGGCCCTAAACTGAACTGTATCGCTATTTCATACCATGACATTGTATTTACGACTCAGTTCAGATGACAGTTCAGTAAGAGCGTCTCAACTATTTCATTCTCTCATTTCAAGTACTTTTCGTACCACGATGTGTCACTTGAGACGAAACTGAATCGCACGAGTGTCAAATTTTGCGACTCATAAAAAGTTCCTCATTGAATGTATCGTTCTGGATAGTTTTGTGTAGAATATTTATTTGTTTCTTAGCTTTTGTTCGCGACTTGTCTCGCACAGGTCTGGAAACGTGTCTGTGTAACTTCCTACCGTTTTATTCAGGGACGTATTTACCCTAGGGCGATCCGGGCTATAGCCCGGGGCGCCAAACCGACAGGGGCGGCGTAGGCGCCCCTGGCCGTTTGCATTTTGTTTTGGTATTGGCGCCTTTCAACCAACTATTACTTTTCACCTTTTTTGTCAATCCAAAATTTAAAATGAACATGAAAAATAACAAGAACAAATAGTTTTGGTCGAAAACATGCTTGTAAGTTTGTCAATATCTTCGGGGCGCGTCTGTAAGTAAGAACATGAACATGCTTCAAATATAGGGCGCGGGCGCCGAGTGAGGTCGCGGGCCGGCAAGAGGGGCGGTGGCAATAGGTCATACATATATCAGCGTTGCCAGATCGGATCTTTTTACACTATATCGGTCAATTTTGTTACTACGTACCCCCGCGCCGAACAATTTCGCTCTCGCTGCGCTCGCGTTTTCATCTGATCGTGTTACTACGCACCCCCGCGCCGAAAAATTTCGGTCTCGCTGCGCTCGCGTTATTATCTATTTCTGTTACAATATACACGCACTACTACGTACGTACGCACCCCATCGCCGAAAAATTTAGGGTAGCGAAGTGTTTGACAGGTTTTTCAGAATACTGACGAGTTAATTTCTTTTGAGTTATTATAATACGATCTCTTGGATAATGCAACGGGGAAAAAAAAGATGCACAATGCTCATAGATAAGAGTGCATTACTGGTAATAAGTAGATAGAACTTCGTGTTTTTCGGTTCCATATGACTACTGCAATACTACGGTAAAGAGCTCGTAGCTTTGTATGGATTTCATAGTAAGATACGTTTTTTTTCCGTAGCATTGCAGACTGTAGTAACTAAATTAGCCGCTCGAGGGTGCTTTACATCATGCTTCTTTATTTGGTTACTATTTAAGTTCTTAAACCACAATATGATTTTTAATAGATTGAATTATAAAAACAAGTAAACTATTTTGTAAAACAAAGAACTGGAGTTCAAACATTTGCACTGAACCTAAAATAGGCAACTATAATTGAACATATCTTTAAGCAGTTGATAATTTATTTATTATTCAAAAAAGTTACACAGCATTACAGTAATAAAACCAATAAGGCACTGAACTACAAAAATACATATAAACAAGACTTAAAACTAGTTAATTTAGGCGACACAACCGCGTGGGTCCTTTGCGTCGTCTGATCTGGTGTATAATTCGGCAAATTACCGCGGAACTGCCGAAACACGTACACGTAGTGCCGGGACTGCAGCTGGATAATATTGATATCATGGGGTCAAAAATATAAGCCCGATTTCAAAGGTCTCTATCTCGGCGGGAGACAGCTGGCGATAAAAACGGAGCTTTTAACATTGTCATTGACACACTTGATATTATATGGGTGATAAAATCACTTCACCGCATTTCCTGGTCACAATTTCTTTCCCCTGAACGAATACACTAAATCCGCGGAGGATTAAACTGAATTCGAAGATTGGCATACCACGTAAAATTCATTTGAAATTTAACAAATTTACATGTCAATGATTGACATGACATTATCACAGGCGGAAGGCGGCACACGTTCCGAGTCTTAATTACAATTTTTTTGAAATACAGACATTTTAAACTTTATTTCATTCAATAAAGCATTTGGTATGGCAAATAATGTCTTTAAATTAAAAAAAGAACATAAGTCCGCTATGAAATATATGTCTTTTCTTTTCAAAATTACCAATTAGTTTTAAACAAAGTGTGCTGCGAAATTAATTTGTAATATTTTAGTTACCGAACGGATAGAAGCCAGAAAGAGATAAACATATACGAAACTCACATAGCGGCATCCCTTTCGCGCCGTAGCGTTTCAATTGCGGACCAGAGACAAATATCGGTCTTTCATTCACTTTATGCGATCGAGAATCAGCGCTGCTTTAAAGTTGTTATGGTACGAAATTCAGCGATTCAATTTAGGTGCCTAAACTGAACTGCACTGCGTTTGGATAGTTTTTATAAAGATCGTGGTAAGGCTCCAGAGCTCTTTCCACACACTTTAGGGATGACTCATTGCTGATAAGCTAACTTTTTTCAATACTTTCCGTCAAACAATAGAACTCAATAGACGTCAGAAACCGGTGAAATAAAGCTAAAATACCAGTATTTTTGTGAGCATTTTGATAGCTAACGTTTGTGACTGTGTGTGAGACGCTTTAAATCCTGACCATGCTTTGGCACGCCAGTAAGAGCGGTGTTCAAGTGCGTATTTAGGTTGTTTTACACGTGCCTGCCCAGTGCCCACTGTGCTAGAAATGAGTGCGTTCAGATGACACCTTTGATGTTTGATGATGGTTTTGTCTAAACATCAGTTGCTATAGTGCAATTTGTGGAAACCTAAGTTCAATCTAATTACCGCCTATGTATTTACTTAGTGTTGTTTTCATGAATCGAAATAGCTCCGATCTTTCCGATAAAAAAATATGTGTTTTTCATATCTACAAAATCTTTGTGGGTTTTATATATTGTGTAAAAATATAAAATCCGATTAATACCTAATGCTAACGCTCTTTAGCGATAAGACCGCCAGTTGTTACCTTACTTTTTGGTTAATTGTTTGACTTTGAGATTCGCGGGATGATCTGTAGAAAACGAGATGGCTTTTACCGAGCAGTAGTGTGACACACACAGGCGTAATAAAAAACATCCTAACGTAATGCAACTGTAAACGTGAGTTAGCTACAAAAATCGTTATAAGTACTCGTAGACTCATTGACAACAGAGAATCTAGGCGGATGTTATGTTTGGGGACCGAAATCCAATGAAACTTAGTCCAAAGTTGTATTTACGTCATCGACTTACAGAAACTTACAGCTAAGATTTTAGTTTTAGATACTACGTTAATCACGTCAGATCCATAGAAGAACACAGTTTATTAGTGTTTTAAACTCATCTATAGAAAACGTGTTCAATGTATTATATTTTAAGATCAGCTCAAAATCGTTTTATCTGACTTTAGTGCCTAATAAGACCACCACGCTGCCTGTAGTGAAACTGGACCAATTTTCCACCTAGATCCACAAAGATTTGCTCGCTAGGTATTAGATATTTGGTTTACGTCGCAGTGAGCCAGTTCCAGGCAGAGATGGGGCCTGGGCTAGCTAGTTGCGTCCGCTGATTGACTGGACCAAGAGAATTCCAAGAGAGGTCTGTAGGATATCGCACTAAGCAAAGAGAACCAGAGCATTGGTAAAGACCGATGTGATTATTACATAATGTATTTGCCAACAATTGTGAGGAAAACTGGTTAGTAAATAGGCTTTATTCGAATTATATAATCACTTTGACGGTCACTCGGATGTCTTACGTCAATATTACTCGTAATATTTCTCCGTTCACCTAATAGGTATTTTTCTCTTTGATCGCCTGAAAAGAAAACTAAAGCTAAACGGACGCGACGGAATAAATAAAAAATACTTGAAATTTCATCCGTAAAATATTTGACAAAGCTATGTTTACCTTTGCCGGGTCGGACGCGGTGTTTTCTGTGAAAACAGCCGGTCCGCAGGGATGAACGATGAACGCTGAAATATTGTCATCGCCGTAGAATTTTTGACGGTTGGGGTGAAAATCAATTTTTAGCGAAACAATCGGTTGACGCGTGGACGTCGTCGCGGTTTGACGAAGGTATTTGGGGGCAAAGATGTGTTTTGATGAATGTTATCTACTAACATTACAGGTATTTTGTTATACAATACAGTTTTGTAGCAGAGAAAAGCAAGTGAATTTTCTTTGCACTTTTTACCGATTAAACTGCTAAACATAAAGCTTTCTTAAACTTTTCTTTTGGCTGTGGCATATGCCGGTAAAAAACAACTTTAATAAAATTCAAGATTTTTTAGTCCGTCTAAAACAAACATACACATATGTCTCAGGAATACATAGTTAATTCTTGAAAGTTAAATTATCTGTAGGTATAGTTGACTTGTGAAAAAAAGGTAGTAAGGAAAACCTGTGACATAATAAACGGACTCAGATCAATTTAAGTGTTCGCCATAATTCAACCTTTAAAAGGGTAATAAGAGTCCTAAACGTTTGAATGGGAAGGATTTAGGAAATTCTAAGTTGTTGCCTGCATCGACAAGTTTCTTGAAGTAATGTGAGGCTAAATTCGACTTTCAATGGCATTTTACCGATGTTTCACCGCTGTGCTATCCCTAAACTAGCAATTTGCTCTAATTGCCTTTAAACAACTTTAAAATATGACAACGTGAACGGCGCTGTGTAAGATTTGCGCTAAAATCATGAACCCTACTACTTTATCCCAAAACGACTGGAAGAATTTACATGAAATTTAAAACGGAGATAATTCAATACTCAGGTCTGGAGCCGTCAAAAAGTTGAGCCGTTGATCTAGAATTTGGCAAGAAACATCATGTAGCAATAGTAAGTTAAAAGGGCACGAAAACCGTGTATTTGTAGTTACATTAAGAAATATAAGAAAAGAAGAAAGTAAACAGCTCCCCAAAAATTCACCACTACCCCACTACGCAGATTGTGCGTATAAAATTACACAAATTTTAGGCTGACCCTAATTTGCTCTTAATGTCCTTATGTTGGTCATATCGTCGGACCCTTTATTGCCAACGCGAGAGCAAAACTCCTGATAACTAAGTTAGGGTCAACTCGGGATCAATGTTTTACTTTTCATAAATATTTTACTTCAACGCTGTTAAATTATTTGTAAAATGGCTAGGTGAGTTTAAAACAATTTGTTTGTGGCCATTAATCAAATTTCTCGACGCGGAGAGATCAATTTTCTGCTTGGCAACATCGTTTGGCTGGATTTTGTATTTCTCGTACTTTGCTTTGTTGCTATTTTTTTATTTACGCCAGTTTTGAAACACTAGCAAATTACCCGTAGTTTCACCTTCATTACCGGGAATTGAGTGTCCAATATGTTAATTTTAATCCGTGTTTTTCATCGAAAACTATTCGATGTACCTACTCATTATTAAGTACCTACCTAAGAAAAAAGATACAAACACCTACAAAAATCATTTATAATAATTGCTACCGCTTTTTTATTCTATTGTATTGAATTTCATTGCAGTAGTTTTATAATATTAAAGATATTATATTTTATCTGTTATGTTTAGGCGCTGTAAGTCAGAAATTCATTCATTAAATCGATCACGGAACTATTTTATATCTTCGGGCAGTCCTAAAAGTAGTCGCACATTTTAGTACCTCATCACGTTTACTACTTTCTCAACCCAAACGACTGCAGTATCATTATGTTTCTGCGACAAGGTAGCCATACTTAGGTTAGTGCTAATTTTACCTTATCTAAATAATACTCACCTGTAGCATAACTGTGACACGCGACTCTTTGTCGCGCGACATATAGCACCTATCACTTTCCTTTCAATACAGGTGATGCTGAGTCGCGTGACAAGCGAAGTCGCGGTAAGATATGCTAGCCCTGCTGGTGTATAGTTCAATTGAAATTGACATATGGCTATATGTACGTATAGGTTTAAACGACATATCGATAAAATGATTTTCGTCGAGTCGAGCTGCATTTAATGTCGAGTTATAATTTAAAGGTAAAAAAAGAATATCACTAAGAATACATTATAGTTCTGATGAATATTTCCGACGGATGTCAATGGCAACGTCTAATTTTGGTCTTCAAGTAAGCATTGAAAATAAATTAATTAAGACTGATATTGTTATTTAGAAAAATCGACACGTTACACAAAAAATAATTTGGTTTGAAAAGTTAAATACAACCATATTTATGGCTGATCCATTAAAATTATTTCAATTAATAAATAATTCATAATATTGAACAGAACACATATTAATTAGGTCATCAATTAATAATTACTAACCTAATTATAAATTGCCACTTACGTCGGCGCATGGAATTTCATTTGCTCAAAATATATTAGAACAAATAAAAAAAAGAATAAACCCACAATTATAAAATTTTCTAACAAGAGCCAATAAATAAGCAATTTTAAATAATCATTTGATTCAAACATAGCATTGATAAAAAAATATATTCTCTTTAAAATCAGTTTATAAATGTTTCATAGGCCAAATTTAATGCCGTGACCATTCATGACCATTCTAATGATCCATCAATATTCAGTGACACAAAATACCCACCCCGGCACGTGCCGGAGCATTCGCTATGCCTCATTAACCTGATCAGTCAAATATATTGTACTAATCGATGAGTCTGAAATATCCGAAACAGCCATCGATTTGACGTCGCCCTACAGTCCTATTCGCCTTTATCATTTCCTTTCCAACCATTCGGCATTCTACGAATTCGACCGCTCCAAATAGCGATGGATTATAAACTTTACACCCGCGTTATTATGCTATTACTTTCGCATTTGTCGTGAATTCTTATACATACATTCACCGGGGTAGATTTTATTTATCTTTTTCTTGATAACAGTAGAGAATGGTGCTCAGTCATCCTGAAGTGTGCAAGCCGTTGGGAATCTGGTTATTTAGACTGCCGCGGGCCACTGATAGGCATAAACAAATAGATTTGTCGATCCGCATCGAATTTGCCTTCAAATAGTCATGTTGTAATCATACTAGTTACATAAATACGACAAACGAAACGACAAAGGAAACAACAATAATAGCACATTATTGTTTACAGCCATCCATCTGGCAATGACAATCTTTTTCAAAGAAATCTGTAATTGCCTTCACTTCGGAGGTCAGGTGGGTATTTGTCGGACTTGAAAGGGTCTCGTCCTTTATTCTGTCGCTCTTTGATTTTCCGCCAAGAACAAAGAGCTATGTTCCCAATGAGACCTCCTGAATCCATTCCGTTGTTCGTGAAAGGTAGACTATAGTATACGCATGTAATATTTAATCATTGTAGAATTGATGAATAATTACTACATTTCGTTGTGAATAAATAAGATCTGGGACCATCTTACACAATGCCAAATCTTGTACTAAGGGTAAAAGATGATGATTATATATATGTATATTTTCATATAAGTACATTACATATTTATTTATTTATTTATTTATTACAATTTAACACTGACAGTAAAACCTTACGTGCTAATTGTTACAAATTTAATTACATTACTAATTATTTCTACAATACTAATTATGTCAACTTATATGTATATAGACCAAATCAAGGAGAAAGTGGACGGCGTGTCGTATCAGGACATCAAAAAGAAAGTTGAAGATAGAGAAACATGGAAGTTGCTCCACCGACAAGAGCTAAGCTCTTAAATTTCTGATGATGATATACTATACAATACTAATTATTATAATTATCACAGACGTCCTCTGCAACAACTTAAATACTTGTTAAACATTACTTTCTTTTTACAAAATAAATCCTTTTAAATAACTCGATTTTGTAAAACAGCTAATTCGGCAATCCATCTGCAACATACACAACTGGATATACAGGGTGCTCGCGAGGAATCCAAATGATTTCACCAGCGCATTCCTGAGTATGTGTAGAAAATAAAATGTCGTATAAAGTAAGCCGAAATTGGCTTAGTTTTCGAGATATTAGCATTTTTTGTTTTAAAACATCTCCAGTGTAAATCATCTTTATCATTGCGATGTTGCGAGACCGTTACATTATCTGACAAACGTTGACTATTGAAAACCGTTCCTGTCACGATCATTGTTTTTGTGTCAATCATTACAAATTGTCACGGTATTTCTCCTTCAAACATTCAGTTAAGAAATTAATTATGTAGAATCTTAGCGTTTAACACGGAAGTCATGCATTGGTTATAAACCAAACAAACTGATACTGGCACAAGCTTCGAGTCGCCATATACGGATTAATAATAATAGAATCTTAGCATAAATATGCCTAGAACGATAGTCTTCGTACAATAGACTGGCACAGTATGAAGCCGATTTTGATATTCCTTTTGATGGTGTAAAACGATGGCTTAAGTTGTGAGAACTCCGTTATCTAGTCAAAACCTTGAAAACTAAATGGTTCGTAATAATAAACGTATTGTTTTTTACTGGTCATATGTAATATTTATTTAATATTTTGTTATTAAGTACCTAATTTATTTGATTAAAGTTTACCATAAATATCTTGTTATTAATTCCCTAAATAAACAAACACAATTATTCATCAAATTATTTATTTAACACACTACAAGCAGTATGATTATTCTCAACAATTGCTGTATGCTTCTTACTGTATCAGCTACGTGCAGTTCATTGAAATCCGTGGCAGGTGAACTAGAATCCGCAAAATCCTTTTCAGTTTTTACACCACCCTTGTGGTATTTTGCACCGTGGAGTACTCAAAAACATATTTTTCTTCAGCTGTTATAAAGGTTGACTGTCTGAGTTAGACACCCCATTTTCTTTGATGGCTAGTGCAATTATTATTTGTAATAATGAGATTACATCCGTTTAAATCAATCACAACAATGGCTTGTCATGACTGGAGTCATTGTCAAGTTTAAGGGTATTTCTTAGTGGCCAGTCTGTATTATAATCATAATCCATGGAGTTTAATAGCTAAGTTATTAAAAGAGAGTGTAGAGCCGCCATTAGATAAATCATGACATTCATGAGTAAGGAGTTTAGATCGCATATTTAACACTTTGCACGCCGATCACGAGAACCACTCGGTACGCATTTTTTCTCTAATTCGCCGGCCATTTTAATAACTGCCATGTCTAGCTCGCCGATGCCGAGTACCACTCGTGACACTTTTTTTCTTAGAGTCGCGGATAACGAATAGTACTCGTGATCAGATTTCATACTGTTTGTATTAAAATATCGAACACAGTTCGTGATCCGCTTAATAGCAACGTGTAGAAGAACATTTAAGCTACCCGCACACATACAATTTATTAACGTGAGGGTTGGGGAAACGGCATGACGATGCGTCGCCCGCGCTGCCTCGTCAGTGCGCTGCGCGGGCTACCTAACAAATCCATGTTAGAGTTTTTATTTTTTCATAAAACGAGTTCTTTTCAGCGACAGTTTTAAAATAAAATAAATATTGTAATCACATTGTTTTATTTTTATCATTAAAATACTAAAACACCTAATAAATAAATATTGTAATCACATTGTTTTATTTTTATCATTAAAATATTAAAATACTAAAACACCTCTTAAATAAAAAAGAAATTATTCCTGTATCTACGCTAATTATTATTTTATAAATCTTACAATATCGCCGAAAATCGCCGGCGAACCATAGGTGGCGCCTTAAAAAATGCGCGGCGTTCTTGGGAAAAAGAGCATCACGAGTGGTGCCCGTGATCAGCTGTTGGAGCGCGGTACCGATTATAACTTACGGCGTGCAAAGTGTTAAGTAAAGACTGTTTTGAAAAAAAACATTGCTCAACAAGAAAATTTCTTTATGACATTGACTTCCCTTTTAATGAAAAGAGATAACAATAACAAACGTTGCCAGCTCGTTCTAAAGTATTGTTTTACTGGTGAAGTAAAGGTAATTTATTTATTATGTATGAAAATATAAAAAAAGTTAAAAATCTTATTTCGACATAGGTTCATATAACATTTTTTACTCCTTACAACCTCAGGAATCTGCCGTTGAAATCATTTGGATTGCTCAGGAGCAGATTGTATATTGGTTTTTGTTTAATAATTGTACATAAGATAATTTTCCAAAAAATAAGTGGATTAGGAGGTTATTATTTGGAGGTTACCGAATATTTTTTGTTTATGTATTTGTATGTGTGGGTCGTTGTTCATTTATCTTGACTGCACAGATAAAAAAATGATAGCCGTGTAAAAAATGAAAGCCCAGATTGTTATGAAATGTTCAAAAAAAATATTCAACTAATACGGAAAATGAAAAAGTCATAACCCAATTTTTCTTTCGTGAGGACGAAGTTCTCGGACATCTTGTAATAATACTTAAAACCCGGGACCCCCGATTTAAAAACCGTACCTACATAATTTTGGAACCAAGACTCCTCAAAGACCTCTACTTTGATCTATAATAAAAAAAAAATGCTTTTGTTTTGAATTCTGTTAGTCAATTCAGTCATTGTTATCAAATATTAGCATGCAATAAACATTTAACGATACATCCAACGCCTTTCAGAACCAATATTACACATAATATCATCTCCAAAATAACCTGAACACCTTACCTTAGGAAGATAAATTGGGCCCAACTCGAGAATTATCCTAACTTTGAAGAACTGCCCACCAAGTGAGGAAAAGCGCACTCAACTGTTTCTTTACGATATAACTTACAAGAACATTTGAAATATTGATCCGAGTTTTATGTATTCGCAGTTTTGCACCAAGTTTCAGGTCTGTAGTGGTGGGACGTTCAATGTTTTGCCTCAACGAAATAAAACGTTATTTTAAACTGGTTGAAAAACTGGGTGATTTTGTTATTTTAATATAATTACGTATTAGGGCTATAACATTATTACAAGGCACTACATCGCATCGGGCTATCGTGCCACGATATTCTACGTTAAAACAAACTAATAAGTAATTGCTATACCAGGTGTTGCCTGTAATAGGAGCAATAAATTAAAATATAGATTCTACTCTTCAAATTGAACAACATTTGTTCAGCAACTTTAAAAAAAAGTCAGTTTTCAGAATTTTATTATTTCAAACAAATTAAATAGTATTTTCAATGTACGTCGTCCAACACTGACATTCCCTGAGCATTGACATAGCTATCACTACTAAATCGGACATTTCGCAATACATTGCTTCTTTGTCTAAACATTATTCTACAAAATATCATTAAATATACGTTATTTTCAGAAGTTGCTTAACAAATGTTGTCCAGTTTTAAGGGAAGAATCTATGTTTTAATTTATTGCTCCTATTACAGGAAACACCCAGCATAGATACAAAGGTCAACACGCAAAGAAAATTTTAATTGCGTTTATACCTACGTGGTCCAATTATTATTTTTTGGCTGAATGTATGTATGTACATATGTATTCATCGTTTATTATAATATATTTATGTATTTATATATTTTTCGTGTATATAATATATTATTAATTTTTTTCTGATTTTTGCACCACCCACAAATAATTTTTCAGTTTCTCCACTACCCAAAGGTTGTCTGGAAGAGATCGCTCTTTAGCGATAAGACCGCCTGTTGTTTACCTCTAATTGTAATTTCTTGCGTTGTATTTCTCCTGTATGTTTTTTGAGGTGTGCAATAAAGAGTACTTGTATTGTATTGTATACGTGGTCCACACCAGGACTCGAACCCGGTATTTTTGGATTACCGGTTCAACGTCTTACCTTTCGCCCAGAGACGCACTGTCCGTACGTTAATTACCCCATCCGGTTTGATCTCTGTACCAATTTTATTGTTGAAAGGTATTTCATTTTTCTTTGCGTGTCGATCTTTGTACAGATACAGAAATTAAAAAATGTGGTGCTTATTTACCCACATAAAAAAAAAATCATAACAACGAACAACTAGTTGATAGAATCAAGGATCATTACTAGGGGCTTCACACTCAGAACTGATATTAAGGCATATTACGACATGCAGCCTTATTTAGGCCGTAAGACAACTTTAGTAATTAGACTGTCTCCGTCCTAAAGTCGTTAAAGGCTTTTTAACTTTGTACTTTATTTTGAAGGTGAATTTTAAGTGTTTTGTCGCCGTAAAGTAAATTGAATTTAAAAATTAAGGCTGTTTATGTAGTTACTCGCTTTTTAGCTGAAAATAAACACCAAATTTTCGGTAATTAGTTTTTGTGGGCGAATGTAAATGAACACTTTTGAGGCTTTTAAAAATCTAGCCGTCTAATGATAATTTAAGAAGTTTTTGTCCCTAATTAGGGGATATTTTATAATTATTTTCGAGCAAGTTAACTCTTAAAATTATGTAAAATCTTGTTTGAAATTAGCATACCTATAAAACATTAGTGATTATGATTAATATTACGATATTGATAGAGATAATAATTATGTTAACTCCTGGGTTGGGGTTTCCCATAGCACTATTTGATTACCGTAACAGTAATCTATACGTTTGTATTTCTCAAAAAAATCGTGAGATATTAAAACGCATTTTGACCATTTTTAACACTAAAATAGTTAAACGAGCGTTTTTAAAAGAAATGTCACGTAATTGTCGTGTTTTTTCCATGAATGTCTTTTTTTATATTTTCGATGAGCATAGCGATTCTGAGTAAGATGAGCCTAAAAAATCTATTTGCAGAAAAAATCCCATACACTTTCTTTGTAAATCGCTTATACATAATTAAATATTTATTAAGATGTACTAGGTATAGCTTAGTTTTAGTTTGCTAACTATATCATTATGTCAAAGTTAGAAATAAATCGAATAAAATGGATGACACTATTATCTTTCGATTAAAGGGATATCAATATTTCCCACATAATTGATCTTGTTTAGCATCTACCAATAGACAGGTATTTAGACTGGTAGTCCATATTAAAATTTTCAAGTCTAACGGCATTTTGTGAGCCATTTTGGCAACATGACTTTTCCGATGTAAAAAAGCCTGCTAAATTCGATTCTGGATGTTGCCAAGCTGAATTTTGCCCCCCTCCCCCCATTTCCCCCCCTTTTACCTCAAAATATGTCCCTACCCCCGGTTTTTACGGTTTTACACAAAAAGTATTAGAGTTAGAAAAAAAGTGTCAAGGACAAAAATGATCTCCATAAAATTTCCTATAAAACGGTGTATAAACTTTTTTAATAGGCCTTATGGTTTCTGAGCAATATCTTCCCGAACTTTATTATTTTTTCATAATTCTGATAAAGGTCGAGGCAGTGAAATACACTTATTTTGGGGTAATTGGTAACGCACAGGATCAATTCCATCCAAAATTCGGCTTGGCAACATCCAGAATCGAATTTTGGCTCCTTTGGTCAAAATTCAAGATGGCGGCCAAAATTGGACCTTAACTGAAAAAAGCCGTATTATAACTCGATTCTGGTCGTGTGGGGTGTCATGATATAGGTTTTAGGGGTCGCTGAACTCAATTTTGATAACCGGAAGTCCGTCCGGGTACTGGAAGTGGACAAAAACAAGATGGCGGCAATTTCGGAGATATTCATATTTTTTGTCATATCTCTACTGCAAGGAGTCGTGTCAACTTCAATCAACACCGGAAGTACCTCCAGCTCGGTAGTTTTACTTACTGTTACAGACGTTACAGACTTCATTTTCGTTTAAGCGAAGTTACAGACTCAAAAAGGTTGAAAATTGATACAAGATTTCAAAATAAACGGAAATTTCCTGTCATTTATTACGAACAGAATAACATCAAATGATTGTAAAATCATCATCCTCCTTCCTGTTCAAACAATCATTGGCACATGATTTGCACATATTGGTGCATACTTCCTCTGCCCGTCTGCACCCGCACAGGCGTGTGCCACATCGACCTTTGCACTTGCACGATAGAAGTGTCATATACTCATTGGGTATCGAGGGGAGCAATGATGCCACGGCAAGGAGTACCCATCGACTTTTTGATAGCCGCACTCAGTTGGATCGGGCAACGGTGGGTTGGTTTGATCAGCGCTTCGCCAAACAGCTGTCTGGAAGTGCATCCGTTTTATGTACTGACGTGCAGCGTCTGATGTGGGTGGCAAACGCTCAGGCGCCATGAGTAGTGCCAAACAAGGCATGGCGCGCATCGTCGCAAGTCGATTCGGTGGACTTGTAGAACAGAGCCAGGAACCTCTCACAGTGCTTAATGGGATCGATATACACCCCTTAAGTGAAACCAGTGTGGTTAAGGCTGACTCCAACTGAGTGCGGCTATCAAGAAGTCGATGGGTACTCCTTGCCGTGGCATCATTGCTCCCCTCGATACCCAATGAGTGTATGACACTTCTATCGTGCAAGTGCAAAGGTCGATGTGGCACACGCCTGTGCGGGTGCAGACGGGCAGAGGAAGTATGCACCAATATGTGCCAATGATTGTTTGAACAGGAAGGAGGATGATGATTTTACAATCATTTGATGTTATTCTGTTCGTAATAAATGACAGGAAATTTCCGTTCATTTTGAAATCTTGTATCAATTTTCAACCTTTTTGAGTCTGTAACTTCGCTTAAACGAAAATGAAGTCTGTAACGTCTGTAACAGTAAGTAAAACTACCGAGCTGGAGGTACTTCCGGTGTTGATTGAAGTTGACACGACTCCTTGCAGTAGAGTTATGACAAAAAATATGAATATCTCCGAAATTGCCGCCATCTTGTTTTTGTCCACTTCCAGTACCCGGACGGACTTCCGGTTATCAAAATTGAGTTCAGCGACCCCTAAAACCTATATCATGACACCCCACACGACCAGAATCGAGTTATAATACGGCTTTTTTCAGTTAAGGTCCAATTTTGGCCGCCATCTTGAATTTTGACCAAAGGAGCCAAAATTCGATTCTGGATGTTGCCAAGCCGAATTTTGGATGGAATTGATCCTGTGCGATACCAATTACCCCAAAATAAGTGTATTTCACTGCCTCGACCTTTATCAAAATTATGAAAAAATAATAAAGTGCGGGAAGATATTGCTCAGAAACCATAAGGCCTATTGAAAAAGTTTATACACCGTTTTATAGGAAATTTTATGGAGATCATTTTTGTCCTTGACACTTTTTTTTTAACTCTAATACTTTTTGTGTAAAACCGTAAAAACCGGGGGTAGGGACATATTTTGAGGTAAAAGGGGGGGAAATGGGGGGAGGGGGGGAAAAATTCGGCTTGGCAACATCCAGAACCGAATTCAGCAGGCTTTTTTACATCGGAAAAGTCATGTTGCCAAAATGGCTCACAAAATGCCGTTAGAACGACAAAGGAAGCCGTTTTTTAGAATTTTCTACCAGTCTAATTTGGTGATCAATCAAAGCGACCTATCCATCTCGAGCCCTGAGGTTGTGTTCCCGTAGTAGTGTGCAATGTCTCAACTTATAATCGTTTTGTATGATTAGGTAATGGTGTTACATGTAAATCTAATAATATTGCAAGCTAAGTAGCATGACTTGGCTCATGAGGAGACCATACGAGACATTTATTTGATAACTAGAAGGTCCCCGCTACTTCGTCAGCGTATTTTTTTCTTTTAGTTGTATTGTAGTCGAATAAAAAGTATCCTATCTTTGGATGTCCAGTCCAGCATATACTAAAATTGATTAAAATCCGTCCATTTTATAATGAAGCATGTAATGTCTCATTATTTTTTATGGTACACTACATTTTTTTTATATTGTACCAATGATTCAAAGACCAAAGCACAAAGAAAAACTGAAATGCTTAACCTGGCGGAAGAAACCGAGTATCGATCCCAGCGGCATTAGTGTGGTGGAAAGGTTAACACGGTGGACCGGTTATCTAGAGGTACTGGGTTCGATTCCCGGTCTCTTCCGCCAAGTTACGCATTTCGATTTTTTTTGTTTTTTGATCTTTGTATCAATGAACCGTCCATTTTACCAACGATGGCGGTGTACGGCTGGCACGGTAAGTCAAATCCTACTTAATAAATAATTTTGTGATTTCGTCCAAGCTTCTCAAAAATGGCACGAAATCATACACCATCACTCTACTGTCGCTAAGATTTTTATCCTTTTGTAAGTACCTACCTACTATCTCGTTCGATGCTTTAAGCGAATATCGATCACTTACTTTCTCAACCTAACATCTCGCTGACATTAATGCTTTTAGAATAAACCCTGCTCTGTTGCTGGTGAGTTCAGTTTACTTCGTAGGATTTTGTGGATGTGTGGGGTCGAATAGGTAATCCGTCGATATTTGGTGTAGGTGATAAATCATGGTGACATTTCAGCGAACGACGGCGACATCGGTCGTTAGTTGCCATGGACTGGCGATAACAGGAAAAAACAGGACCTGCCCGAGCCAAGTTTGGCCAGTGAATAATAAGTCTTCTTTAAACTATGTGAAAAATAAAGAATTTGGACATCAAAAGTCTGATCTCACGAATGTAAAAACCCGAAGACCTTAGATTTATAAATTATATTATTATGTTTGTGTCATTAATTTTTTTTTAGTAGCCTATTTATTACTAAGGTACTTAGTAATCACTCTCATTTAAGATTTTTACTAAAGCGCATATTAATGTATATCTAGCATTGATTTATAACTTAGTTTAAGCTTTTTTATTATTGTGTTGTACATAATTATAATGTTAGTCACTTGTGCATAAACAATTTTTACGTAAATATATAATTTAAATTGGTATAAGTTTGTCGCACGTAATAAAAATTTGTGAAACAAACCTGCTAACCGGCGGTACCACTGTTATAAGAATTAGTCTAATAAACTTCTATGTAATTATTTATTTATTTAAACTTTATTGCACAAAATACACAAGTAAAAGTACAAATGGCGGACTTAAGAGGGCGCCGAGCGTTTGCGACTGAACCATAGAGCGCGGGGAATGCGTATTTAAATCGGCGCGCGGCCGCCATAGTAAAAATGTATGGAGAAATAAAAGCACTTTTTGATAAATCTGGACCTTTAATACCAAACAATAATTGAAATATTTGATGTGGACAAATTGTAATGTAAACATACATCTTTTTTTTTTACTGAAAATCAGAATAGATTTCCATTGTTAAAGTATAAAAAAACACTTAACGCCTGCTTACGATTTTACAATTTTCGTCCAACTTTACTTAGTTCTCTAGGGTAACATATTAATAATCTTATAATTTTTCCACGGAGAAGTTGTTAACACATTCCTCGAAATGCTAAATATATAGTTTAGAAATGGATTAAACAATTAGTGTTGACGTTATCTACTTAACGGCAACTGCCTATTTTTTCACATTTCGCTCGGTGCAGTCTTAATGCCATAAGGCATTCTCTACCAGTCAACCAATTATGTAAATTTTTAGGGTTCCGTACCCAAAGGGTAAAAACGGGACAGTAATAGTACTGAGACTTCGCTGTCCGTCCGTCCGCCCGTGTGTCACCAGGCTGTATCTCAAGAACGGTGATAGCTAGACAGTTGAAATTTTCACAGATGATGTATTTCTATTGCCGCTATAACAACAAATACTAAAAATAAAACAAAATAAATATTTAAGGGGGCTCCCATACAACAAACGGGATTGGTTACGTTAACTTTGCAACTAATTTGTATCGAGCGCCATACATACCAGGTGCAAACTTAACTTAACCACTTAAGGATGGAAAGAGTTTGTACGGAACCCTCGGTGCGCGAGTCCGACTCGCACTTGACCGGTTTTTAAGATAATTTTCTCATCTAGTTACATAATTACGAACATTGTTAATAAAATTACGTAGCATGTTCTATACCTAATCTTAATTTTCCATATAGGGAAAGTAACACTCCTATCTAGCTAAAAATATACGATAACCGCACAGGACACTTATTTGAGGCAAATTTGTGTTGCGACGTGTGTAAAATTGGTGTGGCAAAATTGGAACACAGAATTTCTCAGTTATTTCCCTGGAACCCGGTACGGTCCCGGCGAAAATTCCTTTTGTACAAATATGCGAAAGAAAAATGTAAATACGGCAAATACTCGATCAAAAATTGAGGGTCAGTCTTTGTCGAATATACTTATTTGAATTGACTTTTTGATGTTTCGTTTAGGGTGAAAAATAAGGTAATAAAAATAACGTTTACCTAACTATGCTATCAATTTCCACTACCTACTAAACATGTCTTTAATATTTTCTGAGAGGAAAACCGGTTTTCTATATTATTATAAAATTATCTTTTGTTAGTGTTTTAATTTCTGAAGTAATTAAAGTATTGACCACTCGTGTTAGTAGCAGCACATGTAGCCATCGCTCATAAAAGGATACATTCGTCCAAAACGCCTGGCAGAAGAAAGTTGAATCTTTCTAATACTAGGGATGACGAAAAATATCGTGAGTTTGAGTGTATGGGAAAAACTGAAATGGCTGCATGGGACTCCAACACGCCTATAAGCAATGAGTGGGAGAGTGTCAAGAAGCTACTGACTGAAAGCGCCGTTGAGGTTTTCGGATTAGTGGAAACCAAGTCACAGGACTGGTTTTCAGAGAGCGTTGAACATCTCCAACCTCTAATTGACTCAAAGCGCGACGCCGCTCTTAGACACCGCATGAATCCTTGTCCGGAAACTGACAAAGCTCTTCGTGAGGCCAAGGCCACTCTTCAACGAAGCACAAGGTATTTTGCGAACTTGTACTGGTCAGATCTTGGGCGCACCATGCAGTTGTGTGTTGACAGCGGAAACATAAGCGGTGTCTATGAAGGCATCAAACGGGTCCTCGGACCTGTGGTTAAGAAGACAGCCCCTCTTAAGGACGCGAATGGTACTATCATTTTAGATAGTAAACGACAACTCGACCGTTGGGTCGAGCATTACACCGATCTCTACTCGAGTCCTGTTGACATACACCCGGAGGCTGTGCAGGGCATGCCTAGACTGGAACAAATGACCGAGCTAGATGATCTACCGTCTATAGAGGAGTTCACCAAGGCTGTCAATCGGCTTAAGCGCGGAAAGAGTCCCGGCGGTGATGGCACCCAAGCCGAGATAATAAAACTCGAATTCGTGCGACCAATTTTGTACAATCTGCTGTGCAAATGCTGGCAAGCAGGAAGTGTGCCTCAGGATATGCGTGACGCTAACATCGTCACGTTGTACAAAGGGAAAGGCTACCGCGGTGACTGCAACAACTACCGCGGTATCTCCCTACTGAGCATTGTAGGCAAGCTTTTCGGTCTAGTCGTGTTGTCAAGACTACAAAAGCTTGCAGGACGTATTTATCCTGAGTCACAATGTGGCTTCCGCTCTGAGCGTTCCACAGTAGACATGATTTTCACACTTCGCCAAATACAGGAGAAGTGTCGTGAACAAAATACCCCCTTAGTTGTGGCTTTCGTGGACCTTAATAAGGCCTTCGATACGGTTAGCCGAAAGGGTTTATACACAGCGCTCGAGAGCAATGGGTGTCCATCTAAATTTCTGCACCTCGTGGCATCTTTCCACGATAACACGAAGGGCACGGTAGTTTTTAATGGCAAACCATCAGACCCTTTCCTTGTGTCCAGAGGAGTGCGACAGGGCTGTGTCTTGGCGCCCACCCTGTTTGGTATATACTTTTCCCTTATATTACGTACAGCTTTCCGCGATAACCAACAGGGTATCTATCTGCACACGAGGACCGACGGAAAGATGTTTAACATCTCTCTCCTCAAATCTAAAAGAAACCGTCAGGATCTTTTGTTCGTCGACAACCTTTTATAATATATGCAGATGATGCAACCTTTGTCGCTCACTCGGAACAAGAGCTCCATGCAGTCAATGGTGAGTAAATTCTCCCAGCCATATTCCCTATTTGCCATGTCTATAAACGCCAAAAAGACCGTTGTGCTAGCACAAAATAGCACTGTGGCCCCCATGATCTCCCTCAATGGCACGCTGTTAGAAGTAGTGGACAGGTTTTGCTACCTAGGGTCGACCGTAACGAACAACCTCACGCTCGATGCGGAGGTCGACATACGTATCGGAAAAGCGGCTGCCATGTTCGGGAAGCTTAGTATAAGAGTATGGCAAAACAAACATCTCACGACAAATACCAAAATGCTAATTTTTCAGGCGTCCATTCTAAGCATACTCTTGTACGGAGCTGGAACCTGGACAACGTATGCCAAAGTAGAACGGCGTTTAAACTTTTTACATGCGTTGCCTTCGTAAGATCTTGGGCATATCGTGGCAAGACAGGGTAACAAACGAAAGGGTTCTAGAAATTGCACAGCTGCCTAGTTTGACCGCGTTTCTCAAACAGAGACGTCTGCGTTGGCTAGGGCATGTGTACAGGATGGAACCCTCTCGTCTTCCTCGTAGTGTTCTTCTTGGCGCGGTGGCGAATGCAAGAAGAAACGTTGGCAGACCATTGCTTCGCTTTAAAGATTGCGCAAAGAGGGACATGGCCGCCTTCCATATTGACCATCAAAAATGGGAAAAGCTTGCGGAGAATCGGACGGAGTGGCGCAAATGCGTTGTTGAAGGTCGCAAGTTATGCGATGAGACCTGGTTCGCGGCACTCGCTGACAAGAGAAAAAGACGTCGACAAGGCGACGCAGTACCACCCGTCGCACACTTCTCTTGTCAGGCCTGCGGTAAAATGTGTCGATCTCGTATCGGTTTAGTTAGCCACCAGAAACGGTGTATCCCAAACACTACACCATTATTCGTCTGCAATAGACGCAAAGGCCTATATGTGTAATTTCTGAAATAATATACCTCTTTACACGGTATTTTTAGTACAGGAGCCTTACCACGATCTCTTAACGCGACTCACTTTAGGCCCTAAACTGAACTGTATCGCTATTTCATACCATGACATTGTATTTACGACTCAGTTCAGATGACAGTCCAGTAAGAGCGTCTCAACTATTTCATTCTCTCATTTCAAGTACTTTTCGTACCACGATGTGTCACTTGAGACGAAACTGAATCGCACGAGTGTCAAATTTTGCGACTCATAAAAAGTTCCTCATTGAATGTATCGTTCTGGATAGTTTTGTGTAGAATATTTATTAGTTCTTAGCTTTTGTTCGCGACTTGTCTCGCACAGGTCTGGAAACGTGTCTGTGTAACTTCCTACCGTTTTATTCAGGGACGTATTTACCCTAGGGCGATCCGGGCTATAGCCCGGGGCGCCAAACCGACAGGGGCGGCGTAGGCGCCCCTGGCCGTTTGCATTTTGTTTTGGTATTGGCGCCTTTCAACCAACTATTACTTTTCACCTTTTTTTTGTCAATCCAAAATTTAAAATGAACATGAAAAATAACAAGAACAAATAGTTTTGGTCGAAAACATGCTTGTAAGTTTGTCAATATCTTCGGGGCGCGTCTGTAAGTAAGAACATGAACATGCTTCAAATATAGGGCACGGGCGCCGAGTGAGGTCGCGGGCCGGCAAGAGGGGCGGTGGCAATAGGCCATACATATATCAGCGTTGCCAGATCGGATCTTTTTACACTATATCGGTCAATTTTGTTACTACGTACCCCCGCGCCGAACATTTTTCCGTAGCATTGCAGACTGTAGTAACTAAATTAGCCGCTCGAGGGTGCTTTACATCATGCTTCTTTATTTGGTTACTATTTAAGTTCTTAAACCACAATATGATTTTTAATAGATTGAATTATAAAAACAAGTAAACTATTTTGTAAAACAAAGAACTGGAGTTACAAACATTTGCACTGAACCTAAAATAGGCAACTATAATTGAACATATCTTTAAGCAGTTGATAATTTATTTATTATTCAAAAAAGTTACACAGCATTACAGTAATAAAACCAATAAGGCACTGAACTACAAAAATACATATAAACAAGACTTAAAACTAGTTAATTTAGGCGACACAACCGCGTGGGTCCTTTGCGTCGTCTGATCTGGTGTATAATTCGGCAAATTACCGCGGAACTGCCGAAACACAACACCCTTCCGCCAGAAGTCTGCACTTGCGATGGTGTCCTGCAGCGGCCGCGGCACGCACACCACAAATGAGCTGAAGTACACGTAGTGCCGGGACTGCAGCTGGATAATATTGATATCATGGGATCAAAAATATAAGCCCGATTTCAAAGGTCTCTATCTCGGCGGGAGACAGCTGGCGATAAAAACGGAGCTTTTAACATTGTCATTGACACACTTGATATTATATGGGTGATAAAATCACTTCACCGCATTTCCTGGTCACAATTTCTTTCCCCTGAACGAATACACTAAATCCGCGGAGGATTAAACTGAATTCGAAGATTGGCATACCACGTAAAATTCATTTGAAATTTAACAAATTTACATGTCAATGATTGACATGACATTATCACAGGCGGAAGGCGGCACACGTTCCGAGTCTTAATTACAATTCTTTTGAAATACAGACATTTTAAACTTTATTTCATTCAATAAAGCATTTGGTATGGCAAATATTGTCATTAAATTAAAAAAAGAACATAAGTCCGCTATGAAATATATGTCTTTTCTTTTCAAAATTACCAATTAGTTTTAAACAAAGTGTGCTGCGAAATTAATATGTAATATTTTAGTTACCGAACGGATAGAAGCCAGAAAGAGATAAACATATACGAAACTCACATAGCGGCATCCCTTTCGCGCCGTAGCGTCTCAATTGCAGACCAGAGACAAATATCGGTCTTTCATTCACTTTATGCGATCGAGAATCAGCGCTGCTTTAAATGTGTTATGGTACGAAATTCAGCGATTCAATTTAGGTGCCTAAACTGAACTGCACTGCTTTTGGATAGTTTTTATAAAGATTGTGGTAAGGCTCCAGTTGTGACTTAGCACCCGAAGAAGGTTTTAGGATACTTTTTACCATAATACGATACAACAAAAAAAGGGTTTTGACTTTTTAATACCGTGAACAAAGATGCGGGCATTTATTAGTACATTTATAAATATAGGTACGCACCAACATATACAAACATTGAACCAGTGACCTCCAAATTACTTTTTAATTTATTTTGTCAGAAATATGAATCCTATGATAATTTTAATTACCTAACTTATAAAAAAAACGAATCCAGTAAACATACAAACTATTAAGTAATAACAATTTCACTGATAAAAACGAATGCATTACATATATAAAAGTTAATTATAAACCATAGCACAGTCCCTAAGCTAATACAGATTTGCACTTTATGACCAATTTTCCCGTACAACCAGCAAATATTGTTTACATAACAATTAACTGCTAAAATGACATCTATTACCGACACATAAGGTCTATATAATGTATGTTGGGGGGGCACAATTATATTGCGCGTTGTATGTAATTGCAGAATGATGTTGCGGTTTACACACCTAATGGTTATGCTTGTAATTAAAGATTGCAATTTGGTATTTTGTTCTAATTTCGTGTACATTACGTTTCAGTGAACTATGAGCAAAATTTGATGGTAAATATAGTTATCTACACATGCTACATAGGAGGTACATACAAATACGCAGTTGGTGGTCTAAATTATGAATTGAGTTTTAGTGAAATGCATTATTTTCATGGATTACTTAGTTATTTTCTCTTAGGCATATTTCGAGATAGGTACGCAAGACAACCAAGTTTGCAGGTATAGCTCAGACAGTCGACAAACTTAAGTGCAATGGGCGGGGCACATTGCTCGTACAGTTGCCGAGAAACTTCTTGAGCCTAACCTTGACTGCGCAGTAGCCGATTTACGTACAAATATGCATGCGCAGATCCGCCATTTTGGGTCAAGAAGTTTCTCGGCATCTGTAGAACCGATGGCCATTAGGGTAGAAAAATGGCGACCGCGTACCGGAACATTAAGGCCCCAACTAAGAGGACCGATGACCTGGTTAAGGTCGCGGCATTGAAAAAATACCAGCTGATACCTTTACCCAACTTATCCCACTATTATTATAAAGGCGAAATTTTGTGAGTGTATTTATGTGTATGTTTGTTACTTCTTCGCGCTCAAACGGCTGAACCAATTTGGATAAATTTTGGGACGAAGGTAGCTGACATGTTGGATTAACACACATGCTAGTTTTAATCCTAAAAAAAGGTAATGTTCCCGTTGGATGAGCGGGTAACGTCGCGGGGCGTCGCTAGTAGGTATATATTAACCTTTGGATACCCAGCTACAGTGAGCCAATTGACACAGGTGACTTTTTATCCGACTATTTAGCAGAAGAAAAAGAATTGTAACCTTTATCTCCTCTGTGGACGATGCTATAGCGAAACCTACTTTATTATTAAAATAACTCACTAAGTCCATTAGCAAAACATCCAAATTCATACGATTCCGGTCTGACCCATTTACAACTGCTGGAATTATGATTATTTTGGGCTTATTTATTTTTGGCCATTGCGTAATCTGGAGGCTCATCGGGGATTTACAGTAACTCAATTAAAATGTAGCCTGCAATCAAGGAAATTGAAATTTTAACAAGAGCTATCTTTAGATCAACTCTGAAATGGGTATTGTAACCAATTTCGTTCGATGGTGTATTTTTGTACTTTTTGCCGTTTCAGAACTGAGAGATTAGAGGCCTCTTAAAGTTCGTTTACCTACTTATTGAAACTTTATTGAACAAAGAAGTCAATACAATAGGCGGTCATAATGTCAAATGGCCAAACAGATCTCACATATATGAAGGTTATGGGTACGTATATTTTTTTACTATGAGTGTTTAGAATATTTAACATGTAAATATTTAATTTTATCATTACTACTTAGGTATGCCATCATCATTATGTATACTAACTATTATATGAAACTTATTTTCAACAATTGAAGAGCTTCAATTCTCTTTCCGCATACTTTTGTAGGGTATAAGTTCTAATGGCGAATCCCATCACTCAAGAACAGACTGCGCTGTGAATATTTCAGTGTTTCAGTGACATACCATGTGGGTCCTGTAACAGGAGCAAAAAAATAAAACAGATTTTACTCGTCAAACTGAACAACATCTGTTCAGAAACTTAAAAAAATACTGTTATCATATGTTCATTATTTCAAACAAAGTAAATAGCATTTTCAATGTCTAACATTGACATCGCCTTAGCATTGACATAGCTGTCACTTTACTAAATATCAAAAGTTTTGCAATACATTGCTTCTTTGAATAAACTTTATTTTACAGCTTTACATTATAAATGAGTTATTTTTAAAAGTTGTTTAATAAATTGTTGTTCAGTTTGAGGGGTAGAATCTACAGGGCCCACCTGGGCGATAATTACTTTTATTTTTCACGATTATCGCGCGGTAGTTAAAAGATGCCACACGTCACTTCCCGAAACTTATATAAAGTGGGAGGATGACGTTCACTTTGATGCCTATCGGTTATAAATTTATAAAACTCATCTCTAAATCTATTTTATGTGCAAAGACGTAATATTTATTTCATTCATTATTTTTTTAACGTGGGTGTACCCAGCACAGTTTTTTTTTTCTATTAAACCATTGATACAAATATCAAAGCACAAAGTTCCACACGCAGGACCGGTAATCCAGAGGTCCAGGTCTCTTCCGCCAGGTTACGCATTTCAATATTTCTTTGTGCTTTGATCTTTGTATCAATGCTTTGACGTTATATAAACTAGAAAAGATCTTAACTGCGAGTTTAAAGTATTCTTTTGTTTAGTTCAATGAAACGTCATCTATCGCTCGGAATATCTTGAAACTGTAATGGCGAACCCGTCACTCAAGAACAGCCAGCGCCATGATTGTTTCAAGGCCTTGAGTGACATATGTGGCACAATTAGTGGCCGTTCCACATTCCGTTTCTATCGCCCTGTGTTGGTTGGGTGAATAAACAGCGTTTGTATATAAGGCGTTTTTTCGTCATTCCCATTTCTACAAATATTGTTAAAATAGATGAGTGCTGGAAGTCAAAATTTTATGTATCCCGGAGCCACTCCCGAGTGTGCTCCTAGTTAGATCATAATTAAAACAACTGGCTATTGCGCTGTGGTAATAATCGTGAAAAAGGAATGATGCTAGAACCACGTGGTTAGAACTCTAGGAGAATCACCCGGTTGCGTTTATCGCGAGATATAAAATATATAAATAACATAATTGAATAACTTTCCAACACGTAATGTATGAGTGTGAGATTGATGTTTGTTTTTTTTTCATTCTTTTGTAGGTAGGTATGTTATGTATGTTTGGATGTTTCGATGTCTATAGGCGCTTTCCGGCTGTTCTCGGAGGTCGTGTTTCTCAACCAATTCTCATAAAAAAATCTGAGTAGGTTTGATAAGTATATAGATCTTATCGATAACGTTATTACATTTTTTCAAAATGGCGGATATTTGTGGTTTGAAAATATAATTGAAAAATTTCAGGAATTTTGTAACAAACTTGTAAGGTCAAAGCCAAAAAACGAAAGTTTTTAATCAGTGCGTCCTACCTGTCATGACCTACGGAGCTGAGACGTGGCCACTCACCATACGACTAGTCCACCAGTTCAAAGTCGCTCAGCGAGCCATGGAAAGAGCTATGCTCGGTGTGTCTCTTAGGGATCAGATCCGAAACGAAGTAATTCGACAGAGAACCAAAGTTACCGACATAGCACAGTGAATAAGCAAGCTGAAGTGGCAGTGGGTTGGTCACATCTGCCGTAGAGCCGATCACCACCGGGGCAAACGAGTTTTGGAGTGGGGGCCACGAATCGGTAAACATAGTATAGGGCGCCCTGTAACAAGGTGGAGCGACGACATTCGTAGGACAGCGGGTAGTAACTGGAGGACGAGAGCTGAAAATCGATCTCAGTGGCGTGCCATCGGAGAGTGGACTGATACATGCTGATGATGATGATGATGATGATGATGATGATGATGATGATGATGATGATAATGATGATGATGATGATGATGATGATGATAATGATGATAATGATGATGATTGTGAGGTATACAGCTTACAAAAATATTGGTTATATGGGGAGAGGCCACAATTGCACGAAAAAACTTATATGCGCTATGCACGTTTTATATTTTGTCGTAAGGGCATTGATTGCCATTAACCTTTGGTGGGAATATCTTTAATCGTTTTTTTTTTATCTGTACCTAATGATGAACCCGTCAGTCAGAACCCAGTCCGCCAAGAGCTCCCAGTAAGTGTCATGAATGTTTTAGGGCTTGAGCTTGAGTGACATATGTGGCGCAATTAGTGGCCGCTCCGGTATTCCGTTTCTAGAATTCTGTAGAATGGATTGAGCTGGGGGGGGTATTCGACCAACTTTAGAGAGGTTATGGAGATCTCTCCGTTACATCGCCATCCGTCACTTTTGACGTGTGCCTACTTGACAAGTGGCGATATCCCTAGAACATCGCAACTTCATCAATTCGTACGCGCTAAATTTTCGTTTCTTTTGTATGTGACGGCATAAATAACAGGCGCATACTTTAAATTGACCACGTAGTGCGTGAAATTAGTCAGTTACGTTTCGTTTAAAACAGAAAATCATATGCATGAATAACATTTTTGACAATCATTATCGCCTTCGTATTTCCAAAAATTGAGATGAGATATGTCACTTGAAGCTCATCGAATTTTAATGACAGTTCAATGGCGATATCACTGTTATCTAATAGAGATTTGACATTTGGCGATCACTCAAACGGCATTCTCGAATTGGGTCCCTGGTGCCTGTACAATACGACGCGGTTGGCGCAGTTTGTAGACAGGTGTCTACTGAGCCAGCGGTCCAGGGTTTGAATCCCGGCAAGGGCAAATATTTGTGTGATGCATTCGAAAATTTGTTACTGGGTCATGAATGTTGTATATTTATAGAGCAAGGTTTCCGCCTTCTCAAGTAAGAAAAAAAAACTATATCGTCGTCATAGTACCCATAGTACAAGCACTGCTTAGTTTGGGACTAGGTCGATTTCTGTAAGATAGACCCTTAATATTTATTAATTTAATATGAAATTGGCTCTTTGCGATCCCGACAAGGGCAACGCGTACCTTATGCGCCGTCATTACGAAAGAAGTATTGTAAACTTATTTCGACGTGGCTTTAAAATTAACAGCACCACAATTTACAGTTATTTATTATAGCGACCGCAAACTGCGGTACAAATAACGAGGGACATAGTCCACACCTTTGCGTATTCAAATGTTTTATGGTACGGAAATCGAATCGGCGACCCTACTCCCCGCATCGGATATTCTGTGTTGCGAATGAAAATGGTTTAAACCTTAATAACTATTGCTTTAAATTATGTATTTTAAGGTTTGTATAATAGAAAAATTGTAATCATTTTGTTTGTTTGAGTACATAAAGTATTCTATTAATATCTATTTTCTGTAGCTGTCATACAATCTGCCAAAAGAATGGTCCAGACAGCCGCAGGATTTTAATCTGAGCCTATTGAGTAAATCTAATTTCAAAACCTAGAGAAAACTGAGGCGTGTTAAAATACCATAGATTTCTTGAAGCTCAGATCGTTAGTGAGCTGGAAATATCACAAAAATTAAAATAAATCAAAAATATTTTTACACAAGTAAAACTAATGGTCTTCGGAAAACATATTTCAGGGCATTTTCGTGAGAAGTGGATGCACTTTTTTATGTCATAGGGGACAACGAGCTCTATTCTGTGCACTTTGTTACTAACTTTTTTTATATCAGTGTATTAGAAATAGCAACCATGCAAATAATGTATGCCACAGATAATAGCATCACTTATGGCGAAAATACCCTTCAGCATTTTCTAAATTTTCTTTTTAGTTAGAGTAAAATATTTCTCTATCACGCTAACTGCCATTCAAGCTTACTGTGTAAGTGTACAGGTATTCTGTAATGGAAAGTTTTAACTCGCAGTGTATTTTACCCGGTGGCACCCCGCTCTAGTCACGTCCTCTCCGTTTATCGTGAACACGTTCGGTGACTGCAATAAAAACTTCTCTAAAATCAAATATTTAATGCCACCCTGAGTGCTGCGCCCCTGGTCCTGCAGGCGAGCAGTAAACTACGTTGTTTACGATTTACTCTCGAATAAACTAAATAAGTACCTTTGCGATAAAGCTATCGTTTTACTATTGCTTGTTGTGGAATACCGTCCGCTAGCAAACGCTAACGGGAAATTTAAAAGTATCCAACCGACTGCGCAAAAACGATTACGGATGAATGTTTGCTCAATCGTCGACTTCGTCCTCACAAAGAATAAACAGTAACATTAAAAAAAAACACTTAAAACAAAATATAAAAAAAAACAGTATCATCAAATAAAATAACTGGCCGGGTTAAGTTAAGTTTGCACCTGATACAAATTTTATTCTGTTTTTAGTATTTGTTGTTATAGCGGCAACAGAAATACATCATCAAAATCTATCACGGTTCATGAGCTAGGTACAACCTGGTGACAGCCAGACAGTGCAGTCTTAGTAATGGGGTCCCGTTTTTACCCTTTGGGTACGGAACCCTAAAATGGGACACATGGATACGTGACTCACATAGTATGTAGGTAATTTAACACTACGTGAGTAGACAGTGAGTGTAGTGGATTAGCAACAGGGAGGAAATATTATGAAAACTAAGGTCAGCCGGAAGAAAATTCGACTTCTGTTAGTCATGAAAAGAATTTTAGGTACTTTGTTCCAATATATTTATTTGTATTTTTCATAGATTAAGGATTATGTTTCACAGAGATTACAGCATGAGCAAGTCACCTGTAGCGTGACATTTTTTTATTGTAATTTATTTTTTAGGAACACATCCTTTCTTAGGTCTAAAACAATGTCCCACAAAACCGTGTGGCTGGTTTGACTGTGGGATCTCTTTAGGTAATCTCTATTTTAGGTACATAAGTATGTTTCGTATCTTATTATTATCATCCCTGTTCATTATTTGGGAGCTGATAATTGTCATTGTTTGGCTACAGTTTATAGTTAAATTCCAAAGTCTAATTTTATGCACAGAGAGGATAAGTTACGAGTTCAAATGAGTTGTTTAGACTAGTTCCGTTGCGCCACAATTACTCACCCAACACTCTAGCAGCAACTGTTAATACTTACTCAAAATTAGACTTCATACAAAATTACCACCATAAAGCCCCCGCAGCCAAATGAAGGCACAAGTTCAGCTCAAACATGCCGGTCAAATATTAATTCAGGTCACATTTGCTACGAATGTCCGTGTTTGCTGAGATACAACTTTCCGGCCATCGAATTTAGAATGGTTTACTTTGGGACTCGTATTTGACTGTTTATGCAAATTAATCTGCCTTGCAAACATCGCAATAGGCACGAGGCGGGTTGGTTGCGTAACGAACGCACGTAAAGTACGCTATTTCCCACGGCTTTGCTTGCCTAGTTTATCCTTCAAGAACTTGAATAAAAAAAAAATATATATTTTCTTTTCTTGTCCCAATTAAAAGATTAATATATCATTTTATATACCAATGTAATCGACATTGTTCGTAGGATTGCACGATTAAAGTAGGTAATGTGCGGGACATGAAGACCAGAGAGCGAGCCATTGGGGCCACAGTTTCCGCTCAATTCTAACTCCTGTTGATCTACTCCGCTACCTAAAGGTTGTCTGGAAGAGATCGCTATTTAGCGATAAGACCGCCTGTTGTTTACCTCTGTCAATTTGTTTACTGTATATCTCTCATGTTTTGTATCCCTGTGTATTTGAGGTGTGCAGTAAAGTGGATTTGTTGTTGTTGTTTCCGAGTGGGTACCAGGTATGGGAAAGACTAGTTAGACGGATGACCTCTTGAGTCGCGAAAAGTCGATGGATACGGTCTGCGCAGGATCGCATTTTATGGCGAGCTATAGGGTATGCATGCCCTGCAGTGAATATATCTGGCTGATATCTACTATCTGACTATGGTGTGTGTACTGGTCCACTCACCGATCATAGGTATTTATTGGTTAACTGACACCGGTACACGTGGTCTTGAGTGGAAACCCTGTATTAGCAATCGAAGTGTGGAATGCCTCAGACCAGAGGTAAAAGAGTAGTGAAGAAATGATTTTACGCAAGTTCACTGGTAAGAGCTGGATAAGATTGGCCGTAGATCATATAATTTATTAGTTTCCCTACCAAATCGTACATGAATCGCTCCATCATTCGTCAAGCATGCGACCAACGATCAAATTGAGGGCCGACGGGTTGCCGGGTAATATATTTTTTTATTGCACATCTCAGCTAGAAAGAAATACAAACACTTGACATTACGATCAAGGTAAATAATAGGCGATCTTATTGCTAAAGAGCGATCTCTTCCACCTTTGGGAAGCGGATTATTATTGGTAATGGTGTTCGTTGCGTTGCAGCCCTTCATCCCGCTAGTCTGATCAGTAATCAGTTTGGGAGTTCACCTATGAGCATAAGTATTATTGCGTTTGAACGCCCGACGGAAAAAATGGTATGTTAAGTTGTGGTAGTATTTTCTATACAACTTAGAAGTGTCTCACTAAACTACTCTCTACTTTATACACACAGTAAATAAATTATGAAGTATCCGTCAGTTTCAAACTCAAATGCTAGTGGTAAAGTATCAACTGCTTTAAAATGTATCTATTAACATTTATGTATTTATTACTAAGTTTCGGAACAGAGGTCAAAACCAATATTGTAATGTTAACGTAACGCAAACAATAATAAAGGAAACGTGTTATACCTACTCGCAGTAATAACAAAACATTTTGTCCATGATAACATACAGTTAGAATAACTTAGTTCTTCGTGCTCATGCCTTTGTACCAAATTAGTAAACGAGTTTGTGTGAACTGCGGACCTGCGGTCTCCGTGAGTTGGCAAAACAAACTGCTAATGCTAAAATAATAATATAAGCTAGCATTACTAATGTCAGTTACACGAGCTTTTAGTTAAATGATGTTGCTAACAAACTACATCATTATCTACTAACTGATATATTTTAGTTCATTTATTACGCCTTGTTCAATCTGGTAATAGGTATAAATATACAGTTGTCAGAGTGATATTTTCTAAGAAAACACGTGCTGTTACGCAAATTACTTTGGGAGCCCTTGACTCCCAGTTACTTATTTGGGCGAAAAATAATTTCGCTGAATTTTTATTCCTCTGTCATAGATTTTTCATAATTCTTGCAAATATCCCATTGATTGGGTTAGGTTTGTTTTATAATAATATCAAATAGTTTACGGTAGCAAAGAATAATACTTTCTACGAAATGGTTTTTCGGCGAAATGGAACATTCGACGAAAAATCATTCTAGGAGTCAATATAGACCCATGGCATCGTAGCGCCATCTACCGCAAAAATTCTGACTTTATAATCGGCATCATCGTTTCGAATTACATTGAGAATCGATAATAATGATGCGCTGCACCCATCAATATTTGGTATTTAAGTAGCAACGTCTGAAAGCGTAAATCAAATGTTTATATTAACACAAAACCGCGTCGTCAATATAAATATGTGGCTCAAGAGCAACTGGGCCCAAATCACATAAAAAATTATCGATAGTATTAGCTCTGACGTGAGCCCCTCCCGGCCGCCTTGCGGGCAGGTGAGATACATCGATGCTATGATCGGTTCAGACGTTCGTGATAAATATGCTTAGGATAGGTAGGATATTAGGTATAGAAAAGTGTTGGATAGTACCTACAAAAAAAGATATTAGGTGGAAACAACTTCGTGCTTTTATTTTTGACCGTGCGGTTGGCGCACTGGTAGTGCAGCTGCCTTGAGTACTGAGCCGGCGGTCCTGGGTTCGAATCCCGGCAAGCGATATATGTGTGTGATAAGTATTTATAAGCATATATACTGTCAACTAGTACCAATTACATAAGCTACTAAAGTTTAATTTGGGACTAGGGCGATTTGGGTGGGTTAGAGTTGTCCCATATTTAAATTTCTTTATTTTCACCTTAGTATTGTGGGAAATTTGATGCAACCCAGTATGAATCCCTGTTTGAAGTTTACTGAACCGAAACATGTTCTATGTTCTTATATTTTGTAAGTATGAATTAAAACAATGCAAGTTTTACTACGCTGGGTATTAATAATATTTATTGTCAATATCAAGTCAAAATGGTAAAAATGGTATTGGCGAAGGACTAGCCCGTAAAAGCAATACATTAACAAAAACGCTGTCAAATATTTACAAAACCGCTTTAATACGTCCAAATTGCTTTCAGTCCTAAACTTTGAGGTTTCCTGATTGAAAAAACAGAAGAGATAAACAAAGTTTAAAAAAATATAAACGATTCGCCAACCGCCCAATAAATCATTGGCATCCCCCAGCAAAAACGGTCCAAATCTGTCTGGGCCCACCCTTGTAATCGCTAGATAATGGGCACGGATTGAAAAATCATCCCCTCTATATGTTAAAGGTTTGCATGACACCTTAGTTACTGTGGTAATTTGTCACCGGGTGCGGATGGCTCGTTTTGAGGTTGCCATATTATTAATGACCGACCGTGTGCCTTTATTATTCTACCATGTGGTGCATGAAACAGAAATTGAGCTTTGATGAATTTTAACGCGATGGCCGCCAGAAGCGTGGGTAGTAAAACTGGACATGTATATGGCTTCCTTTTCATGTTCGTATTTAACCCCCCATGTCCCCATGAGAAGGGCATGAGAAGGGCACGTTACCTATCTGAAATACTAATATTAACGTTACGTAACGTTTCGCCAATTTTTTATTAGTCCGAAAGTATTTTTTTTTTCCAAAACTGTTAATTTTTCTGAATAATTATAAAACAATCCTAGCCTAACCTAATGGGTTCTTTAAATCGATGTTTATAAAATGCTGAAAATATTACGGGTTTCAGGAAACAAAAACGGACAAATGAAAATTTGGCGAAACGTTACAGATGGGAAACAATTTTTCGGAGTTGAGAAAAAATTGCAGGTTTTTTAAGGCAATATATGTACCTATATATATATATATATTCCATTAACCTGTTTGAGTACCCCACTGCTGGGCACGTGTGAATAAATTTTATGTGGAAAATAAAATATATAATAGTATCCAAGTATTTAGTGCATTTATCATTGAATAGTTACTACAACACAACAAAACCGACCACATAACAACACAACACAACGCTAAACTATACAAATACTCTTTACTGCATATCTCGAATATACAGGAACAACAAATCATGAGTGATGCAATAAAAACAAACAGAAGTTTATCGGTCTTATAAAATATAATACCTTTTCAGATTTCCTTCAGACAACCTTCCGTTAGCGGAGTAATTAATAATAACAATCGTTAGAATGTTCCTATATACCTACATATTTTTGTAATACATTTCTTTCCAGCAGTGCAGTTTGTCAATCTTTTAAATTATGATAGCCGTAGTAAGTTATTTACCTATATAAGGTTATTTACCTATTATCTTTCAATGTAGAGGAATTGCAGAATAAAATTAGTGCCGTATCTAGGAAATCGATTTAAATGTAGGGATAGTATGAATATTATTAAATGTATAAATAATTAAATTACGATCTCAGGGATTCTTGCAAATCGCAAAATAGTTACTACAAAGGGGAAGATACCCGTAAGGTATCATCGCCTGGTGACACCTAAAACTTACTAAAATTTCTGTCACTACTTTTCAAAACCTCGTATCTAGTTTATAGATTGATACTGAGATACGAGCTTATATTTGTTACTTAGTGAGTTTTGGTTGTCAACAGACGGCATAACCTTTTGTTTATCATAATTATAACGAGTGTGCGTACATCTAGCATTTATTATGCTGAACGTATGATTGCTGAATGCCATGCTTGTGGCTATATAAATATCCATTTCAATATTGGAAGGAAGCTGCAGTTATAATAATAACTAATGCAAAACACAAACAAATCCACGCCTAACTTTGTAAGCTCACGAACAATTTTGAAGTCTTTGAATAATTCGAAAATATCAAAGGCACTCCGTGATGAGGCCCAATTATTCGGAGGATAATATTTCTATTCACTGAGATACTCAAGCATTCGTTATACTTTGGTCAAAATAATGAATAATACATTCGCTGAATTTATTCGTTCATTTACTCGTTGAATTTTGATTCGAGTATTCGTTTCGTTTTAATTTAGTCTGCATGCACACGAACGGTTTTATGTTCGATCTTTTCATTTGAAATTATGATGAAAACACTAGAAATCTACGCAAGTTGAATCAGCATATTGATTTTCACTCATGTTAGTTGAACATATTTTTTGGAACGAATCTCGAGCTGACTGCATAAGAAATCATGGCAATACTCAGAAATTAATGGCATGTATTTAAATCGATATCTGTATATTCCCTTTTTTCGATCAAAATATTTGAAAGTTTCACCAAAAATACTGACTTGCACACTAATTATGCACACTAAATAATGCGAATTCAATATACTATTTAAAGGTATTTGCAAACTGTTTTACTGGATATAAAAAAAAAAAAAACTAACCTAACCTAACCCGGCCGAGTCGGATCTTAGTGTGCAGTTTCAAATATATCCGATGTACGAACCATATTTTTGGGGTGAATTCGGTTAAAAAGGTCATCTCGTTTTGTATGATGTTTAAGTTTTTTTTGTAGGATATGTCCAGTTAATCAATTGTTTTTTTTGCACAGCATTCGTTTTTCTGGTATGCATTCAGTTAATTAGTGTACTGAAAAATTATACAGATGTGCATTTAATTATATCCCGAAATTAATTAGTTTGGGTGTAGTTCATCGTTACTATTAGTTCTCAATATTATCTGAGACGAGGGTCTTGACAGAAAGACGGACGGACCGGACGGACGGACAACAAAGTGATCCTCTATGGGTTCTGTTATTCCTATTGAGGCATCTCACCCTTTAAAAATAGATACGCACGTTAATTTTAAAATAAACGTGCATCCTGTGTATATACGCAATTATAAGTAAATTATTAAAATGTAATTTAGTTAACATATTATCTTCATTCAAGCATTTTTTTTTTTTTTTTTTTTTATTTATTTATGTAACACAATAGTACAATAAACTTTTTAAATATCTGCCAAACTGCACAGCAGTTTGTTGGCAGAAAAACATAGTGCCCTCCACCATTGTACATATTATTATTCTTGGGTCCCGATCATTTTAAAATTAGACTATGTGTGCTCTCTTTTTAATCAGGTTTAAAAAAGCCGGGCTAATACGGCGCAGTCTGATAGGAAAACTCGTTATTAGAAAATCAAAGTGCTTATTCAGCTAGACAGTAAATTGGCTTAATAATCCGGATAGTTGCTTTGTTCGCGAGCGGACGAAAAGGAAAAACGCACGCTATGCAATCAACAGTCTCTCGCCATTAGCTCCCAAAAGCGGACGACACGTACCGGCTGTATTATGCGCTTGTTACTTTAAATTGGACGAAGATTATGCTTCGTTGCAACGTGATGACTGCACGTTGTGCAAACGCATTGAGTACATGGGACTTATCGATGTTTATGCGATGGTACGTTTTTCATGATTGTAGGAGTGCAAACTCTAGTTTTTCGTCAATTACGAAAACGACATTACACATTTTCAATGTGCAATCCCAAAAGCGGACGACACGTACCGGGTTATATTATGCGCTTGTTACTTTAAATTGGACGAAGATTATGCTTCGTTGCAGCGTGATAACTGCACGTTTTTCTGCAGTGTGCAAACTCACTGAGTACAAGGGACTTATTGATGATTATTAGTACGTTTTTCGTGATTTTAGGAGTGAAATCTCTAGTTTTTCGTCAATTACGAAAACTAAACTACCCCAAACTTTGCAAAAGGATCCAAACAACAAACAATCTGCAGAAGCGATTATACAGCCTTTATTTTGCTTAAATTAGGAGTATAAGGGATGTATAAGCGCTTCTGCAGTTTGTTTGCTACTTGGAGAAAAACGCACGCTATGTAAGCAACAGTCTCTCGCCATTAGCTCCCAAAAGCGGATGACACGTACCAGCTGTATTATGCGCTTGTTACTTTAAATTGGACCGTTATTAAAATTATTGTTCTGTACTGAATTTGTAAACTTTTTTGGTGTGCAATAGCATTTTGTATTGTATTGTATTGTATTGGATGAAGATTATGCTTCGTTGCAACTTGATAACTGCACGTAGTGCAAACGCATTTAGTACAAGGGAATTATTGATGTTTATTTAATAGTACGTATTCCATGATTTAAGGAGTAAAAACTCTAGTTTTTCGTCAATTACGAAAACTACATTACACATTTTCAATGTGTAATCCCAAAACCGGACGACACGTACCGGTTATATTATGCGCTTCTTACTTTAAATTTAAATTGGACGAAGATTATATATATATAACGTGATGACTGCACGTTTTTCTGCAGTTTGCAAACGCACTGAGCACAAGGGACTTATTGATGTTAATTGGTACGTATTTATTGGAGCAATGTGTTGTGAAACTTTTTCTATCGACAAAAATGCACAATGAATAGATTAATTGCGTATTTTACAAAGGATTCTAGTTTTTTATCAATTATAAAAGCTAGTTTTAAGCTCAAACTTGGACCAAGCGGGCAAAAAGGATAATTAATGCAACTGCACTTTTTTATGCAGTGTGGCAGTATGCAAACACTTGCCTATGTAAAACTGTCGTATTGATGAGTCATTTTATTGCAGTCCTGAATTGTAAATTATCATGATCGAAAGGCAAAAAAACATAATATATGATAGTGATAATGCAGTATTCAAGAGGTATTTACGTTGAAATGGAGGGCCAGTTTTTCATGATTTTAGTGTAGTGAATTACGAAGAACTAGATTTTCCCCTGACTATGTTCTAGGAGGCAAAAAGGAAAAAGCACGCAATGCAATCAAATAACCAGTTTCTCGCGATTAGCTGCCAAAAATGGACGACACGAATCGACTATATTATGCGCTTGTTACTTTAAATTGGACGAAGATTATATGCTTCGTTTCAACGTGATGATTGTTTTAAATGTGCTAACACTTTACTGTGTAAAACTGTCTTGTTGACGTTTCGTTTTATCGAATTCTTGAATCTATTATCATGCACGCATACAATAAAACTGATAATGCATGGCTTAGAAGGAAAGTGCAGATTGAAGGACAGTTTCTTATAATTTTAGGAGTGAATACTGTAATTTTTCGACAGTCACTAAAAACCACGTTTAGCCCAACCATGCTCTAATCTCCAGTGGACAAAACGCACGCTATGCCGACAATCCTTTTTTTAATACGGCATTGCCATCTTGAAAATTTTTACTTTCTTATTCTTCAAGAAATTGCATTAATAAAGTATTTCAGACGACAGTTCTGTTCTGTATTTATGCTCAAACATAATTACTGTTTCGATCTGTTGCTCTGTTTTTGCGTGAAACACAGACAAACTAGTGACACGATATCTTTATGAAAGATTTCAACATTTTAACATAGTATAAATAAAGATCTGAATCATGAAAAGAGATATTCTAAATATAGTTTTTGTGCATCAATGATTCATATAATTTATACACAATGCTTTTTTTTCGAAACAAATCCTACTAAGAATGCATGTAGGAACAAAGAAAGAAAGAGCAACCACGCCAAAAGCCACTCCTAGCAACAAAGCATACAAATTCAATACAGAAATAGAAATGCAAAAACAACTTTGTAGTTCTGTCAAGTTATCGGAAGCCTCTTTGTGAAATACTATCAGATATTTCCAAAAGTAACTGGGCAACTTGGCTGCGCAGTAACTTTAACTTCAAGTTTCAATTCCAATTTCTTCTTTATGCCCGAATATGATTTTTTTCTAGAGGTGAAAAGTTTGCGAGGACGTCAATATCGTCAGGTTCACAAACATAATGTGGGCAAGTTGGGACGCGGACGTTCGCTCGAAATTTCGTAATACTTTAAGCAAACTTGTGCATCGGAGTTAGTAAGTTGGCGAGCAGGTGCTGCATCGAATACATCGAGGTCCTATCTATTCTGGAATCGAAACGAGATTGCACTGGCATTGTGTCGATGGGAATAGTGCATTGCTCTGCGTATTGCGGTCGTGATTTTTGCTCGATATTGTAGTCGCTTCGTTCAATGGAAACTATTAGATATGCAATGTTTTGTGATGTCTGGCGTATAAGAGGTATTTGACACGTTATCTGTCGTTTTATTTAGATAAGCGTTCGATTTAATTGAGAGTTTGGAATCCGTAGCAATCTGAACGATCAGCTTTACACTGCTTTATCCAGATTCATTTTATTGGCGTCTCCCGTTAGTTTTATAAAATGATATAATTAAAAGATTGTGTAGAGGTAGATTGCTCCTAGCACTTGAGTCAGAATTTATTCTTACAAGGAAGGGTACCCAACTGTCCGACTCCGATTTGATTTATTTCGATATATGTTATAGAGTAGTCTAAAATAGCAGACACGTACTTTTTTTAGCTGCCGAAGTTCAATTTGTTACAACAAATTGTCCTTCAAAGCACTGAAAATTGGTCAAACCCACTCACTAACTTCTGTAGGGAGATGTGTTCAACCAAATTGATAATTAATTACTGGTTTCACTATATGTTGGAGAACATGAAAAAAGAATGGACACGTGTTTTGTCATTTTCGGCTCAAATTTCGGCAATTTTATGTATTCATAAGTAAGAAGAATTGGTAATTAACACAAACCTTGACTTCGTGGAATTCTGATTTTGTAGAATTAGTCCCAATTAGTGACGGAATTGAAAGTTTACACAATATCCTACTGTAAGCTTCAAAACTGACTTTATAATGTAATTATCGAGTTTTAACTTTACTATTATTAATATAAGCCGTTAACATTATACAGAGCCCTAATTCAACGAAGCTTTGCGATATTATTTTGAATAGATAAATAGTTCCTTTACAGGTTCTTTCGTTAATAGATCCTAACAGAATCCTTGCAATTCAATAACACAATAATTATATGACAAACATGTATTTTTTTACAAACTGGCTAATGACTATTTTTCTATAAGTACACATATAGGCAGCTAGGTGTAACATCACACTTAGATGACCATTGTCTTGTACAGAGCATCAGCGCTCCGTAGGAATGTCAAGATTGACGGTAATGTTTGACTCTTCGAACTCTTAAATTATAGTTACCCATATAGACATTTGATTGGCATCGACCAAAATAGTAAGTTTGTTTTATATAAGTACACATGTTTTTAGAGAGATTTATCGTCCTCAGAATAAGTCGCGGTCGCAGCGCGGGTGCAGCGCGTTCGTACGAGATAACGAACCAAGTACGTGCCGTCTATCAAACTTTGGATTGATTATTTGTCAGAATACACCTCAATGTCGGCTGGGATTAGGCGAAGCGTCTTCTGCGAATACGGAATGGGTGTATGAGCTGTTTGGTATAAATGGCACATATTTGTGCTACTGAGTATGGGTTAATAATGTTTAAAATGGCGCTAATAGCTGTCATCCCAGATCGTAACGGCAAAAAGGGATGACGACTAATGTAAAGTAAACAAAAAAAACATTTTTCGCCATACCTATTTTCCTAAATGCATTTTTAGCGATGTATCTCGTGGATGTGCCATGTCATAGTCACGTCCGTAGTTTGCACCTTTATTCTTCTCTTATGTTCCCACTTTTTTGTGAATGAACATTATAGGGTGTGACTTTTTTGTCAAATGAAATTATTTAATTAAAATTCTGTATATAAAATATAGCAAATAAGCAAGAAGGGCTTTTATACACTTCGTGAACTCTCCTAAAGCAGTCTGTAAAATAACACTATATACCTCAAACTATACAATCCCATTTTTTTACCCGCAGCAAATTCCTTTATGAAGCAAAGTTTTTCAATTGTGAAACATTGATTACATGCACATGCGAACTCTAATCTCGAGTTAGATGCTTCGCTTCGTTAAACTTCTACGTTCGATTGCTTGGAATTCGTGTAGCCATGGGTCGCGCAACTCGCGCATTTATAAGAACAAAGCTGATTAAATTGCAGTTGAGACTTCGGATATATTGAAGCGTTGTGGTGAGTCTCAGATTGGTGGTAAGGTTGTCTTGTCGCATGCTCTAAAAAAATAGCTAAACTAGTTTAATAACTTGAGAAATAGCCAAATTGTGCTTAGTACCTAGTAACCAAAATTAAGCTAATTCTACACAACTTATTTTGCTTATTTAGCTAACATTTGGGCTACTGTAAACAAATCTTTTTTTTTCCAGTTTGCTGGTCTTCCCGAAGTATTTACTTATTCAAAAAATGCAAAATTGGGGGCCCTCGTGAGGCCTCTGGGCTTGTGCCCAGATTGCCCAGTAAGAAAGAGGCACCTGTACAGTTTACTACTTCAACTATTATCCTCTTGGCACTGTCAGTAATTTTGCAAGGCTGTTCAGAAAAGTTCTACCATTGAAATAGTAAATTATTTCAGCTATTCTACTGAAAAACGCATTGTGGAGCGCTGTGTATAATACACATGAAATTTATTTATCACGAGTTAGATGCTTCGTTAAACTTCTACGTTCCATTGCTGGGAATTCGTGTAGCTTGCCATGGGGCGCGCATTTATAAGAACAAAGCTGATTAAATTGCTGTTGAGATGTCGGCTTTATAGAAGCGCTGTGGTGAGTCTCAGGCTGGCGATAGGGTTGTCACATAACGATGGATGCACTTACGATTCTACTCGAAAGTATTTACCTACGAAAAAAAACTTTCTTCAATGATCAGTAAAGTATTGGCGACACGGTTAACTGCGTGCGCCGTGGTAATGGAACTGCTTCGAAGCTAACGGCCCTAGGTTTAATTATTTAAACATGAGCCAATGAAATTACTATTGAGACATTGGCTATATTGAAACGCTTTGGTTAGTCTCAAACTGAAACTGTTGTAGTAAGGCTGTCACTGTCACATGCTAGTTGTTCGATGCGCTTATGTGGTATGCATGCATATATTGCGTTTAGCACATTTAGCACATTGTTAGTGTCTTTAAGAATGTTAAGTAAGACCTTGATAGAATGAATAGTTATAATTTGAACTGTTCCCCTGCACTACTGCATACAATTTGGAAATAACATCTCGTTTGAAATTCGTGTCTTTTTGCATCGCCTTTGCTTGTAATGAGTATAAAAAAAATAAACAAAGATTATGAACTGTGACAACCCTACGGTACGGACTCAAGAATTTTTGCCAAGGTATGAGAAATAACTATTCAGTTTCTTTGCGCTTGCGGAGTAGACCGCTTTAAATTCTTACAAGAGCTATCAATTTTAGTAACAAAGATATTGATATGGTCAAGTTGATAAAAATCTTTACAGAAACTGACAGTATATGTGAATGCAATGCATTATTTAATAATCGTAAGGATCTAAGTAGTAAATTCTGCATAGTTCATCTATAAATAATTACAAATAAAGCGAGAACAACTTGAATTTCTGATGAATTTCAGGTACGAGTACGAGACCTCGCCGATTACGGGCTAAGATGCACAACCATAAGGAGATGTAAAACATTTTTTTTTATATATGTCGATGCTTTGCCTCTACAATATTATAACATAGGTATTTGTTCAAAATTGTATCAGAAGAAAAAAAATATTAACCTTTAGGTAAGTACTTGTCTTAATAAAGACAACACGTCAAATTGTTAAATAAATATACATACAATAAATATACAATAGGTCTGTATAGCTTTTCCGATACCAATTATTCAAAATTTTATTAGATCCTTGCCATTTTTCACGATAAGAAATCCGCCAAACCTCTTTGCAAACGTAGCGGCCGTCCGAACATTAGTCAACACCCAGGAGTCCGATTACGATTCATTGCGATATTTATCAACCGACTTTGCGCGTATTCCGTCGACATTTCTTTAGTATCGACTGGCTAATATTAGGACAGGCTGTTAGAGGCTTTGTTCTTTTTCTTATGGGTTTAAAAAAAACTAATTGAGATGGTAAAAAATAAAATAAATCTAGTAATAGTGATGCTATTATGAATGTAATGGTATGAATGTATAAATCAAAAACTACGTACATTATTTTATAATAAGCAGTCACCCAGTTGAAAGGTGTTATTAAATAACAATATTTACTCGTATATCTACTTACAGCTTTCTTTTCCAGTATTGTCAAAGATTAGATTAGATCCTTGCCATTTTTCACGATAAGAAATCCGCCAAACCTCTTTGCAAACGTAGCGGCCGTCCGAACATTAGTCAGCCAGGAGTCCGATTACGATTCATTGCGATATTTATCAACCGACTTCGCGCGTTTTCCGTCGACATTTCTTTAGTATCGACTGGTCAATAAAAGGACAGGCTGTTGATACAACTTTGTTATTTTGCTTGTGGGTTAAGAAAATGTTTTTGAATATGTGAGAATAAATATATGGTGTCGTATATTGCTACGGTCGCGTTAAGTTTGCGTTCATTTATATGTGACGCCATAGATATCAGGAACAAACTAAACCTGACCGGGTAGTAACGTAATATGTCACTTTATACATAAAGGCGATATACCTGAAATATACCTGTGACATCCTTGAGGTGTCATAACGTAAACTCTTCGAACAAATTTTTTCGCCAATTTTAGCGGGGGGTGAGGTAAACACGTACAGCACACCACCAAAAGACGAATAACTCAACAGACACAAATTTTGCTGTTGCGATAAACGCACACTACAGCAAAATTCAACACATCAAAAATGACATGCACACAGATACTGTTTTCACGTAACTGTGCAGCATACATAAGAAAAACATAGTGATGGGACACATATGAAGAATGAGTCAAATCATTTTAATGAATGAACTGAATTGTCTTATAGGTACTATCTATTGTGAAATTTGAAAACTGTAAATTCTGTATATTAAAGATGTTATCCAATAAATATATTTGTTTCTATGTATATCTGTCTATATTTATTATGTCCTTATCACTCTCGCATAACTAAACTGTAAAATAAAACTGTCGCCCGCGGTTGTTTCGGGCTTAAACAATCACGGACTTCTAAAACAAGTACACTCGACTTCATATTGTCGTTGCTAAAATGAAACCATTTCATTTTCGCCATTTTGGAGCTGATAGCAATGTGCAAGTTGTGTGAGCGTCCATGGGTCTAATATTAGAGATTCACAGATCGTCACAGATTAAAGAACGGTTTGCCTGAAATGACAATTTTAGTAGACGTTCACGCACTGAAAACAACTGTCATTCCCTATGGAATATTTTAGTCCAACGTGCTTGTAGTTTAGAGGTCAGTGAATATAACCTTCAGGAAAAGAACATACGCCCATCTAAAACTAAAGGTGATTAATATGAAACAACATATAAAGTGATTTAAAGATATGAGTAAATAATGAGTAAAGAGAAAAAATAAAACAAATTGTTATTAATTTAATTAGAATTACCACATATAAAATAAAATAAAAAAAGTTATAATTAAGTAAATATATTCATCTATCTATCAGCCACATACGTCCACTGCTGAACATAGGCCTCCCCAAGAATCGTCACAACCCTCGCTACGCTGCGCTTTCCTATACGTGGTCGCCACTCTAGCACTTTGCTGACCTAACGGCCATCGATTCTCCGGGCTACATGGCTTGCTCATTGCCACTTCAATCGTGCAGTCCTGTGAGCTATGCCGGTTACCTTGGTTCTTCTACGGCATATCCTCATTTCTCATTCTATAAAAGAAAAGAAGAATAAGGAAATAAGGAGGCAGCAGTGAAGATGGAAAGAATATGAAATAAAGTCTATAAATAATAGTATATGAATAACGCATATACTCATAGCCCAGCATTAAATGTTCCTTTTATCTAGATATACTTTTAGCAAAGAATTATTTTCATTTTCATATTTTTCAACTTCGTATGTCTAGAGAAAGGTAATATTTCTAATTCACCTTGCAAGATTTAAAAATAACATACATCTATACTATATCTACTTATAACTATACCTATTATTAAATTCAATCACTACATCGTATAGAACAAAGTCGCTTCTTGCTGTCTGCCTGTTTGTCTGTCTGTCCCTATGTATGCTTAGATCTTTGAAATACGCAACGGATTATGACGCAGTTTTTCTTAATAGATAGAGTGATTCAAGTGGAAGGTTTATAATATGTATAATACATGCATAATTTATCAGTTTTGCACCCGTGCGAAGCCGGGAGGGTCGCAAGTATCTAATAATACACTAACTATTAAACGAACTGCAGTGATCGAATGAATGAATGATTCATTCAAATGTTGAGTCGTGGTTTTGACTTTGTCACATCCCTCGCCCCTGTACCACCGTTTTATGTTTACATTTTTCTGTCGTTTACGTATCGCAACGGTTTTTTCTTTCAATGGAGATTGTACTTCAATACACATTTAATAGTTAATAAAAACACTTACCTGTGATAGGAAACGCGATCTTGTGGCGAATTGGAGGTGTCGGATCGTCTTTTACACGAAAATACTGCACAATTCACCATTTTTGAAGAGAAATGTCACGCGACACGGAATGATGCAAAATGACAGTGAAGTGACTTTAAGTAGTTTTATATAACGTGCTTGACCATTTGACCAATTATTTTGCCGGAGGGGGTCGCCCATGCATGGCATCTCCTGTCTAAATATAAATACTCAAAGGTGACATCGCTTAATTGGCGATATCTAAAAGTACACGAATTATCGCCATTACTTTGAATAGCACTGGAATACACACAATACATTCTGGATAAAACCCCTTTTAGGCAAATCATTTAGGAATCCTAAACGGGAAATAATTACTGAACAACTTTAGCAACTTGTTTCCTAAAGCCCTTATTGCCGACATCACGAAACTTCGTACAACCCCTAAGTATTCGCAACAATCGCAGAATTAGCTAACTAGACAACCCTCTAAGCGGATTAAATATAATTGTGTTGTCATAATTTGGATCAAGGCCGACCTGACCTCACCTGTAAGGCCGCAATTTTACCCTTTGCCACAGAATGGATAATTCTAGAAGTACTTACTTACAGAAGATGCACTAGATGGATGTTAGCGAAAGATGCGTGTAACTACGAGCGAACGAGAGAATAAACTAGTTGCATGTGAGAGAATGAGTTACAGCACCGATTTTGGCGCTCGAAAAGGGAACGTTCGTGTGAACTTTGCCCGATTTGCATCAACTTATGCATAGCGCATTCCGAGCAAAATTCCTTCTAGACAAATAATTTTGGAAGCATTAACAGAAAATAATTATGTACTGAACAAGCAACTTGTTTCCTAAAGCCGTTAACCCTTTACTGCACACGAAGCCATATATGGCAAATAACAATTTCGGCCGTATTAACACGGGTCAAAGTTCAAATCTGTTTTATTTTTAATATATAAATGCGGCAACGGGTTAAGGCGATTTTAGCCACAGTATAAAATACAACAGAAGGTTCACAGCATTGATCTTCGCAAAAGTCACCTGAGAACTATATTTTACTGGCTTTTTGTAGGTATATGCTGCCGAGATTGTCTTAGCAAATACAAAAGGTGGTGCTTGGAAACTGCTTTTTTGAAGGTTCTTATTTATTTATATTAATGACAAAATTAAAATAAAGTGTCTATATATAAATAGTCAGGTACCCATCGGTTATCGCAGCTAGACATCTTGTAATGCGCCTATTTGTTTATATTATAGATATACCTTAGGTATACAGATAATTTCGATTCCGAGAAACATCACACAAAGTCAACTGTTTAGCAATCTTTGTAGTAGTTTGTTCTTAAATTGTAGTTTCCACTTTCTTGACGGCTTAAAGTAGTGTATAGCTAAAGTGCTTAAGGCGCTCTTCAATTGTTTTGGCACTTTGGACACCGATTAGGGTCAGATCATGTGGTGGAAAGTTTGCAACTAGTAGCAATTTTTTGCTTTCAAGTGGGCATAATAGAGGACGCTAAAGGCAAGTCTGTCAAATGGGAGTTAAAAAAAGTTACAAACATTTTTTAGGATATTTTCCAACGTCACCAGTGAAGACACGGTTAGTCGACGATGCGGCGGTACTGGGTTAAATGGAATTTATATGTTTAAAGAAATGCACAGACAACCCCCACTAGACGGAGCATGTAAGGCGACCCGCGCGCACCAACGATATGGTACGGCAGAAAATTAAAGTATCAACACGGCGGCCACCGTTTTGTTGCGTCCTTGTTTATGATCCATGCGTACGTCAACGAAAAAATCAATTAAATAAATAACATGGTAAATTATAGTGTTAGGTGGTGTAGAGAGACCTCATAAACATGGACGCAACTAAACGGTGGCCGCCGTGTTGATACTTTAATGTTCTGCCGTACCATATCGTTGGTGCGCGCGGGTCGCCTTACATGCTCCGTCTAGTGGGGGTTGTCTGTGAAGAAATGTTTCTATGTATTTAAGCACGTATTTATACAAGTATGTATACCGTCGTCTGGTAGCCATAACACAAGCTTAATTAAGCTTACTTTGGGACGATTTGTGAAAATTCTGTAAGAATGTACGTTTCCCTTAAACGTGCTTAAACGCAAAAATTACGCGACAGATTGCCATACAGCTTTTTAGTTATATAGCTGAGATACCAGAATAAGACGCAATGATAATTTAATTAACATTAGCGAAATGACACACAATTTTAAAATTTACGCATATTCATTACAAGGTTTTCACGGCAGCATTAAATAAATAAATAAATAAATATCAGACAACTTCACACAAATCGATCTAGTCCCAAATTAAGCTCAAGAAGGCTTGTGTTATGGGTACTAGACGACGATATACATACTTATATAGATAAATATATACTTAAATACATATTAGGAACAACCATGACCCAAGCACAAATATTCGAGTTCATCACACAAATATAACCGCGTCGTCAGCATTGTCCGCGAAGAAGGTTAAAATGTGTAACTATTATTTATGCGTAAAGGCTAAAAAATGGTTGAAAGTTTGTAAATGCACATTTTAAATATTAATTTATAGGACTAAGGCTAAAAAATGATTGAAAGTTTGTACACGACCACTTTAGTGGCTCTTGGCGTTCGAAGGGTTAAAGAATATGTCATAAAAAAGAGTAAATCATTTTGAAATGCCCTAAAGGTCAGATTTAAATCGGCAAAGTTTAATTGAAGCACCTGGTTAATACATTACATCCCCCATTGCTAAATTAGGCTGTTAAAATATTTAAAAGCGGTATCTAGTAGACTGTCGGCACTATCAATTAAAATCTCAGTCGAAATGACGCCTGGCACTGGGAATTCAATTATTTATCTGTAGCGATGTAATATACATTACGATACGTTCTCTGTCTCCCTCGCTGTCTGGATGCCTTTAATCTGTTTTATAACTTCTGTTATTAAATGTAACTAATTAAATATTCTGTTAAGTAATACACGTTTATATATAGGCATATAAAAGCGACAGTTCGAATCTAGTCAGGATCTATTTTTCACTATTTCTATCTTTGTATTTGTAATATATAATTTAATTACATAATTGACAACATTTCATATTTATAACAGGTGGAAATTAATATAGAGATCGACAGGGCTTTAAGTCGTGTACCTTAAAAAAAATCTTTGAATTTATTATTCTGTATTTAAAGAAATATAAGAAAATACATCAAATAACTACAATCTAAGACAATACGGGCTGAATAGGGTTGTTGTCTAAACCAAAGAGCGAAAAAATATATATTTTTTTTATTTGACGTTGACAGGTGACAGATGCATACCGAGTTTGATTAAGTTTTTTTTTAATAAGAAAACCGACTAAAGTAACCGTTCCATTAAGTTCTGGTTTCTGTGTTGCCACATTTTAAAATGAGTATGTTTTTATAAATTAATAATAAAGTAAATAATCATCTCAGAAAATAAATAAAAACAGAGATTACTTCATCTTTTTAAGCAGAATTCAGAAAAGTTATAAAATTATAGTCTTAAAATATGAAATGTTGTCAATTAAATGTAAGTTACAGCACTGCATATTTTGAGGTAAAAGTATCAAGTATCGTTCTCCGTTCTATATTTGCTTTCTGTAAATTGGAGCAACAGCCACGACCAAGAGATTTAGACTGGATGTAGCAACTTTCTTCTCATCACTCCTATTAACCCTATTAACTTCTTATTTAGGCACATTTAGGTTTAAAACTAAATATAACTAACTTGGTATTGCCAATTTTCTTCCGGACTACCGCTACTCTTTTCAGAAGCTCTGAATTCTCGTCAGCAGGTAAAAAGGGGCTACCCGGCAAATTTTACTAATTTCAAAGTATTTTCAAGTGGTTCTTCTTCGTGCAATCCCCGTAAAAATTAAACGCAAAGTAGCTTGGTATTTATTCTTTATTTCTGTCAAATAGAATTTGTAAATACTTCATACAATAAGAGAAATTTGAAAACCCGTAAAGTCCTTTTTCTAGGTTATGTCAGTAAAGTCTCCCTTGTTACGCGACGCTTAGACATTAGACTTATACCAATAAGTGATTAATGATATTTACTTTAAACATGTTTGCTGTTTTGTCAATAAGTTTTATACTTTTTGAGCAGAAGATGTTATCAGAATTTTCGCATAATTTTTAGTGCCAGGACCTCGGCCTCTAGAATTGCGATAGTACGGCAAAGATGCGAAAGATGTCGTTAATCACTTCATCGTAGTACGAGTGGCGCCACCAACATGGCGCTGCATACTTGACGCCTTAAAAACCGTAAAATTGTACGAAACGGGAACGAAAAAAGTTCGAAGGTCATTCAGACGGGGTATGACCATAAGTGTAAGGATTGTAATCGCATCGTGAAAATAACACACCACTCTTATACAGTATTCTGTAATATATCGCCGGTCCCTAGTAAAAAAGTCGGATCTACAAAATTGCCATTTTCGTTTTATTGCGTTAATGCTTATTAAATACATTAATCTTTAATCGTACATTTACAGATTTTTCAAAATTTCATTATTTTCACGAATAATCAATGTCAAAAATGTCGTATCTTATACAGTGTCCATTTAATATTGTCAGATGTGGTACTTCCGACTATGTTAACTGGGTTAGCTGAAAAGTTTTGTGTAGTATGTGGCACTTCCGACATTACTATTCGGAATTTTAAGGGTACCTTATGTCGTATGTACCACTTACGACATTTTATTACGGAATATAAATTGTATCTTGTGTCGTATGTGACACATCCGATGTTTTTTGCCGGAAAATATATTCCAACTTTGGTCGCATGTAACATATCCGACATTTTTTCACGGAAAATAAATTGCAGTGTATGTCGTAACTATCACAATATCTTTGGATGCTTTAAATTTTGTCTTATTGTTTGAATATTGCAATCAACAGTTTGAATGAAATTGGGTATTTAGTAAACTTATTGATGGTTTCGAACGATAAATAATAATTGGGAGATGTTTCTGGTGAATGTGGCAACTTCAACCAAGCTCCTGATAAAAAAATAAATCCGTCTGACTTCTGGTTCTTCTGAAGGAAAATAACCAGAATAAGAACATAATGAGATAACGATTACTCGTGGCAATGCCGAGAACATTTCAGAATGTGTGTAATTAAATGTACAGTTAAATAATAAGTAACGGCTCATGACTTCTTCTTTAGTCGAACACATATTCCTGAGAATCGTGATCACTAGATTTCATATCCCTTATCACTTTTCTCTATTGGTCTCAATTGATGGTCGCCATCACCGCTTGATAGTTCTCTTACTTTTGGTCAGTTTATCTAAGTCAGTAGGAATCTAAGCTCTTTACCCCACGGTGAGAGTGGAACTAATCTTTCGAAAGAACTAGAAATATCCTTAATGGTGCTTTCGAACTCATAAATTAAAAGAGGCGATAAGTATGTTTCTGCATTCCCTTGACGATGCCACTTATTACCAAAGGTTCAACAATAGATCTCAGTCTTTAATTTGTGATTTGCACCAGTCCAATTGCAACGTGTTTCTAGGCGAGGTTGAGATGTCTTACAAACAGTTCCAAAGGTCAGGTTAACCCGACACTAATTTGAATAAATCCTAGATAGCAACCTATACAAGGTTGGTATGGCTATCAAATAACTTAAAAATGCAGCGGATGATGCTGGAGCGCATAGGCGTATCTAGGGGGTTGCCGGGTGGGCCGTGCCCACCCCAGTATGGTCTAATGCCCACCCCAGGATTTTGGGTTACCGATAGAAATTCATGGCTTCATCTCTTAGGATATGGCCAGGCCCCTCCCTAGGCCCACCCCAGGCCCCCACTGAAAAATAATCTTAGATAGCGATGTCTAAGATTCTGAAAGCAGCATGGTAAAATGGTAAAGAAAACCCTGTAGAATTTATTAAATCATGTTATAATCGAAGGCAAAACGATAGGAGCATGGCCGAAAAGTGTGGCATGTATACTGCTCATCTTCAGGGAGGTTTATATGACCCTTCTCATAAATTACAGACCCATCTCGCTTATGAATCATGACTATAACCTGTGTAGTCGACACTCTTATCACGAACCGTCTCGCACGCAGGTTTGACGACTTTCATCCCCCCAACGCTGGTAACCGCTAACCCTAGAACCCTAGGTACCGTAAACCACGTCCATATGTATATGTATATGTACTTCCATTTCTTTGTACTATTAGAAGGCTCTCGATTCGACTACGACTTAGTTAGACGGTGCTGCGGTCTCTCAAGTAGTACTAATGTCTCCAAAAAATTCACAGCTGCATAGAAAGATTAATTCAATTTTTTGGTTTTTGACGGACTAGTATCAATATCAAAAGCAAAGACGTCAGCCACCTTCTCTCTTCTGATGATATCGTCGTAGTAAATGACTAGTCATTGCTGAGGCTCTCAAAGATCTTGGAAAAATGCTCAAAGACTTCAGTCGTCTCCCAATAAGTGTATCTTAAAATGAACATTAAAAGACAAAAATTATGTTAATATTTTTTTTGATATCAAACTAACATAATTAAAAAACAATATTTATAAATTTTATTATACTGGGTAAAACCGCGGATTTTTATACCACTAAAATGTCGTATCTCACCACAAAACACTGTGTACAATCCAAATATAATTGTAGTAAGTGACACTTGCGACATAAATAATAATGCAATATCCGATTATAAAAGTCGTTAGTGCCACATCCGACTAATTACTGCGAACCATATCATGCAAAAAAGTCGTATGTGGCAGTTATGACAGGATATCGGATGACAATTTCCAGGTAAAAAGGTAGCATGTCTTATTTCTGGCATTTCTAATAAATAATTTATAGTTTTGTTTACACATACTCTAAAAGTACTTAATAATAATAACTTTGGCCAAATTTCGTAACAATAGGACTTAAATTGACAATTTTATACACAAAAACGTCTTTAAAAAACTTTAACTGCCTCTCCTGGAAAGTAGTCATTTTGCAGATCCGACTTTTTTACTAGGGACCGGCGATATATAAAAAAGAGCCCCCTCATTTGCGACTTGCGAGAGGCTACTAGCTCTCGCTCCGGTGGACTTGATTTTAATCTCTAAATAAGAGACCTATTTTAGACTAGACGTAGACTAGAGGTACCAATTGTCGTTTCTATGTATATAGGTTTAACATAAAGTTAAATACGGGTTCGAGCTCCCACTACTTGTTCCAGAAGCATTATCTTGATTGTGCAGGCTATCACAAGTGACGCATGGCCGCATGGCTATAATGAAAGCGCTTTGGAGGTAAAATGTATCCCCGGGTTACGACGGTCATCGTATAAAATCATAGGCGCCTAAGCCCGGAAACGCGCTGTTGGGAACTGATGGCCTCCGGCTGTTTTAGGGGATTGTTTATAATTATAAACCCACTAGCTGCACCGTGCGGTGTTACCCGCTCATACCGCGGGAACACGAAATTTTTCGGGATAAAAACTAGCCTATGTGTCAATCCAGGGTGTCAGCTACCTTCATACCAAAATTTATCATAATTGGTCCAGCAGTTTGAACGTGAACAAGTAACAATAACTTAAACACATTCACAAACTTTCGCCTTTATAATATTATTGTGATGTAGGCTCGAAGATTCTGTGTCTAAGAGATACTTTATACGAGTAAATATCTTTTGATATTTATTACCAAAAATAATACAAAAGTGTTCATTGCTTTGTTCACTTTGTCCTTAACCTCACACAAATCAACCTAGTCCTAAGAGAACATTCATCACACAAATATTTGCCCTTGCCGGGATTCGAATCCAGGATCGCCGGCTCGGCTCGGCTTTGTTGGTTCTGTTTTCTTCCACATGCATTCGGAACATCGAATCGACGTAGTATTCTGCTTAGCAATAGAATAAAAGCCAACAAAGGTCATAATTAAGGTTTACCCGAAAGAAATAAACGATTGCTAAAGTTATGAAGTGCTTTTTAAACAGAAAGGTTTCATCAAAAGTTACTTAGTACGCTGCTATGACGTTGACCAAAAATCAGATGATTGCAATTCATCACTGACTTTGTAATTATGTACTTTGTTCGTCAATATAGATCATGAAATATTTTTATTTAATATCGTTACATGCACGTTTTGAGCTCAAACAATGGCATTGCATCGACACTATTCAAAAAAAGTTAACTCTCAATAATCCTTCCGGTCGCACAATTTATGGCTGACGTGTATACACGTGGCTTACCATGTATTTTTTTTTCAACCTTTGTAAAGTGCTTGGTTAGGAAAAATGTACCACCCATCGGCATTACTTATCAAGTTGGAAAACGTCGATACTAGATAATTATAACAGAACTATAGTAGATCTACTACATGATCGCATAAATATTGATTGATCAACCACGTCTATGCTTTAAAGTAACTGTAAAGAGCTACTGTTAGTATGAATGAAGTTACATAATTTGTTATAGCATGAGATTATGTGGCTCAGAGGAAAAAATAAACAGAACAGAACATTTTTTGTCGTGTCAATTTTGCGCTCAAGATAAAGAAGCCAAAACTTATAGTTAAACAAACTTCTGATGGGTTAATTGTGCCCGCAACTTCGCCCGCGTATTTTCTTCTTTACCGTAGACGGATAAAAAATATCCTATAACCATCTTTGGATGTTCAGCTATACCAATACCAAAATTGGTTAAACATTTGTCTAGCCGTTTCGGCGTGATGCGAGGACAAAGGAAATTATAAAAAACAAATGGCGCTAGATTGGCACGGCGCCGCGCACCCAGACAAAACAAATGACGACCCTGCATCACGCTGTTAAGATTTTTCCTGAAATCTTTACCTCTCTCCATAGAAAAGTGATTATCAATACGAATCTAGAATTTTATAACAGTATAGAATAATATACATTTTGACTATTGCGCCATCGCGCATCGGGATAGGGAGAAACCACTTATTTTCACTTGCTACGAGACTTGCATTCTACTTTCGCTTTAGCAACTTTCATTAATGCATTCATCGTTTAATTATAATCAATTACAATTCTCCAATAAGTTTTCGACGTGTTTAGGTACAAAAAAGTACTATTGTTATTTCAGAACAGTTTAGGTTGATATTTAGAATACCTAATTTACGATATGACAGGGGAACTGTTTACATTTTGAAATTCTATTTAAGTCCACTAAGTACTACTATTATACAAATAATATTTAAGAGCAATTTGTTATAAATACAATAATAAGGTAAATATTCCTACATTTTGACTGAGTAATTAAATCTATCGTTTCTTTATAAATTACTCAATTTAATTAAGATCTCTCTTCCTCGATATAAATTGTCATAAAGGAATAAATGCGATGAGAGAATATTATAAAAATAAAACACCTACTTACTGGCCTTTGATATTAGAACATTGGCCGTGGGGAAAGCGAAAAGGTGCAAAGACCGTTAAGCCCATTTTTTTGTACATCGACTAGGTGTTTTGCTTGTAAAAAGGATCGTTAAATTATTCATTGCTGGGACACCTGGCGGCTCTGAGGTGAAAATTGATTTCCTGCCTTTTACGACATCGTATTTCGTTTTTAATTAGACTCAAAGAGGCCATAAAGAGCTGTTGATCTTTGTTAATTTATTAGTTGGAACTGGCTTGGAATGAACTCGCGTGCCGGGGTTTCCGTATTGTAATCGTGTGTTTACACGTAAATATTTTTGTAACTAGGTAATGTGCCCGCTTATTGGTGTTTTTTTATTACAACACGTTTAACCGCAGAATAAAACGAACGAAAAGACTACAGAAGGTAAACTTAGATATTTGAAAAAACCGCTTCAGAACTGTGTAAGTAATGGGTGGTTTATATAAAATACGACGCAATCGGTTATTTAGAGTGGCGAAATACTCGACCGTCAACTATCACGGTTCATGACATACGGCCTGGTGACAGACGGATAGACAGACAGACAGACGGACGGACAGCGGAGTCTTAGTAATATGGTCCCGTTTTTTACTCTTTGGGTGCAGAACCCTAAAAAGCGGAGCCAAGCACATATATCTGACAGAGATTAAAAAAATTCCTAATTGAAAAAAAAAAAAAAATCTTAAGTTTCGTTTAAGTTTGGCATAATCATATTTGCCTAGATAGAACCTTAATATAAATGTTCATTAAATCGCCATAAACGAGACTAAATCAATCAAGATAAATCGACTTGCCAGCGATCAGTTGCGGTTAAACTTTTGGCAAATCACAGCCTTGTTGGATGTAATAAATCAAACGGCAAACGGGGTCGTTGCGCTATGAGTAGCCAATTTTCATAATTTTCTTTCATGACGTTGCTGTGAGTTCAAATGACGCGTTACTTGAAGGGGCTACTCGCAATGGATGCAGTAGCAGTAGTTCAAATTTGAGCCTAATGAGAGGATGAAAATATTTAAGACCTTAATTTTTTATGTGATTTCCTTTTGTGATGTGAGTTGTGTTGTATATATGTTTGTATATTTGATTTTTTACAATTTCCTCCGACACCGACTGAGGGAAATTATATTTATTACGATACAAAATAAGTAAAAAGCGCTTGACTCTTAAATGAGAAACCCCATCTCACATCCAAGCTAAGGAGCTAGCCTACTGAACTTAAATTTACGCGAAGAACCCGGTGCAAAATTGCTATAAGTTATGCAATTTTCCTACGCACCATTAGCTGCAGGTTAGAGGTGGGTGATAAGATAAATAATATCACGATGAAACAGTAACAGTGATAGGCCGTCACAAAATATCACTGTGAATTTTCACTAAGGAACAACGATACAAAATGACGTAAGTCAAAAGAATTACATCTAGTGATATTTGCTTATATATCACGCGATAAATAAATGATATACCCGGCAATCCTACACTCGCATACTTGTCAAAAAGTGAAGAATGCTTTGTCTTTTATTTATCGAATGATAAACGCAACCATCATAGACTCACTGTTCTACTTGTAGTTCACTACTTCAGCTTAGTTTATTTTAGGTCAAAATGTCTAATTACCCTTTTCCAAACAAGTTTAGGTATGTGAGAAGCAAGTGTGATAAAATCGAGGTAAAATGATTTAATGATTGGTTTATATTACACGCCGGGAGGACAAATGAGTAACAACAGGTCCGACAATGTCACAGTGACTTTTGAACTGGAATAATAATCACGGCGATTTAAATGTATCGTTTTTCTCCATCTCTGCTGCAGGTCTCGAGACTGGAATTTAGTACACGGCGCTTATTGCATCCAATGCAACGGATTTATCCCTAGCCTCTTGAGTGGCTAAAAACGTCTAAATTCCCGTATAGTTTCTAAGAGACTTATTACCTTCTTTACTAGAGCCCCTCAACTTATACCGGAGGAATTTTATACCTCACCTGTTAACTTAATAACGTTACAAAGTATGGAAATTTGCATTAAGTGGAGGTAAAGCTTCTAATTTGAGACGTGAATGTTGGGCGTGTTTTAGAACAGATTTTGAAAGTTTTTGTTAGAAGTGGAACATTGTTGGCTGATTAGATTTTTTCTGTTGTACTTATATCAATTTACCTACTAGAATTGACATCGTGCATCTTACGAAGCATACAGCAATAACTTTTAAGCAACGTGTTTCTATAGGTATGATATCTGTTGTAAACTTGTGACCAGTTACTACTATCCCTTAATACCGATCAGATAATTCGTCCTAATATTCCCATAAACCTAAGCCCTCATCTGCTATAAACTCGACATTTTACGAACAAAAACCCAGATGGAATTGACAGGTTTTAATAAGGTTACATTGTTTTATAAATGAGTGTGGGGCCATAAAATGAACCTCGTAAGACATGGTACGGACGTGTTATGGCTCCGTAAAAACGTGCAAGTGACAGCTAACTATGTGCCCATTGACTTTTAGCTACCCTGTCGAGTTAGATTTAGTTTAGTGGGTTAATAGAATCAAAGTTGTTAATAACGTTTGGTTTCAAATGTAAGTAAAAAGGTTCCAGTTTGTGTGGTGTGTCGTACCTACCGGTGATAATAATTAGTAAACAAATGGATGGTAGTCAATGTTCGTCTATCCATCTATATTATTATACAATTCATCGCGTAGTGCTACATTTGGATGACGTCTCCAGTAACAACTAGCTGATTCACCAGCTACTTGTTTATATTTCTTGTCTAGAATTAAATTGTCTTTTTCCATACATATACTATCACAAAACTGCAATCTATATTGAACATATCTGTTTTGACTGCCAATTTAAGGGTGGTCACCAAAATAGGCATATAGGCGGCAAGATATCGGACAAATATCATTTGTACGTCGATTTTAACACCGTATTTATTTCACCTTAATGGTTATGCATTATTTTGCTCATGAAAAATGGCAAGCATTTGAAGTCAACGGATTTAATACCCAGTATCATAACATTTCTGGAACTTTCCAAAGCGCATTTCTTGCTCAATCAGCAATCTTTGAATACATTTCGAGCTTCTAAGGTTCGAGTTCGTCAGAGCATTCCGGGAATGCAGACTGTTCTAGAAACGTAATAACCACTGCAGCCGGCGAATTAGCGTGGATTGGGGCAAATATCCGACGATACATTCCTTAAGAGTTACAGTCAATTTTATACCATAATTTAATTTGAATTTATAGCCATAGTTTTAATTTTTTTTAACTTTTATTCCTTTTTGTTTGTAAGTACCTTTCATCCTTTTCGTTATAAATATAACAATTTTAACTGTGTTGAATCAAGAAAGTGCCTCACGTTCTACAATCGCCTTACATGGTTCATTGTCAGATTTAGGTTTCCGTCTCTTCGGTGGACACGTACAAAGTTAAGGACTCAAAAACATCCTATACGCGAATCATTTTGGAAACAAATTCGCCATGATTTAGGCAACATTTTGTTCATAATTACCAATATTAGAAAATAATACAACAATTCTTTATTACACACCAACAAAAAAAAATACAATTGAAAAATTCAATAATAATGAAAACCATTATATTGTGGTGATCATTCCCAATACTGGAAACATTTTAGTTTCAGGCACACCTAGTTACAAGTTTGTGAATGATGTTTCGTATAATATACTGTGAAAAATATTGTGTGTGACACGGGCAGTACAAGAATTACAAATTCATACAATTAAAACCGAAGGCGAAGGCTACTTTGGATTTTTTACAAAGCTTAAACAGGCACATAATAACCGAGTTGGATCAAGAAGGCGTCTCACGTTCTGCAATCGCTTTACATACAGCAATCAGAAACACCCTCTACGGAACGACTGAATCACTGGGGACACAAATTCGTCATGACTTTGGGGATTTTTTTTTGTTAAAGCGTCAGCTTTTTAAAGTTTCAATTGAACTAAGATTCTTGTACAGTGTATACTGCGTTTTAGCAAATGTAATATAAAAAAGCGGCCAAGAGCATATCGGGCCACGCTCAGTGTAGGGTTCCGTAGTTACTCATCCTTCACAATAGACTTAAGTTACAAGAAAGATTTCAAGCTCTATAAAAAGGTCGTAAACGCCAAAGTAATTGTAGTTACTTGTTACCTTCTGGAAGTCAACTTACGTCCTTTTAAGAAAATTATGATATTTTGCGATAACTCAAAAGCGGCTCGACCGATTTTGTTCAAAATTGTTTTCATTGAAAGTACTTATAAGAAAAGTTAGACGGGGGGGACGCTATTTTTGTTATTTTCGTAGCGAATATTTGCAAAACTGCTGACTTTATCAAAAAATAATGTTGAAAACCTCTATTATTTTTAAAAGACCTATTCAACGACACCCCACACACAACTTTGAAACGAAAAAAAAAAATTCACCCCCACTTTAGGTGTTCGAGAGGTATCCAAAAAAATTTTTTTTTTGTTTTTATTTTACCGTTTTGTCGGCGGAATACATACACATACTCATACCAATTTCAGCTTCCTAGTACTAATGATAACGGAGCTAAGCCGCGGACGGACAGACGGACAGACGGACATGGCGAAACTATAAGGGTTCCTAGTTGACTACGGAACCCTAAAAAATACTCTATGAAATTCGGTTGCTAATAAACAAAGATTTATGATATTTTAAGCAATATCTCGGGTTACACAAGGCATTAATATATGTCGAAAATATATATTTTTCCTATTTGAGCTGCATTGAGTATACACACTGCTTTATTCTTCGTAAATAACTGTAATAGTACATTACAAACTTAGGGAGGTGAATTCGTGAATATCCCAGATCGCAGGTGTTTGTAGCCTGAACCGAAGGTGAGGGCCATACATATGCGATCTGGGGTTTTACGAATTACCGCCCGTCGTTTGTCTAAAGTTTTGCGTCTTGCCCTGGCCAGGAAACGAGATTTTCTTCCTGTAAAAAATTGTACTTACGGCCTAGGGGGACGTAAAATATCATAACAGCACTATCATTGAGATAGATATCGCTAAAGTAAAGACACGTAGAGATAACATTGTATGCATGACTTGTCGAAAGAAATGATTTTTCGTATAACATTAAAGCGACGCATAATAATTTTATATTATAGATTGGGCATACCTACGAATCTCGCACCATTCACATTACTGAACAACAAGGAGCGACCTCCTCTATAATTTAAATAAGGAATACTTTGCATCTAACGTGGACTGATTTTTTACAGATAACTAAAATTTGAAATACGCCGCATTGGGTATGCGTCTCACGCGCTACGATTCCGTTTTACATTTCGTCAGCAATAATGATACGTCCCGTTCCCGTATTGTATTATGTGGGGTGGGAATATCGCTAACCTTTTTGGCAATATTGCCGGGAGCACAAATATTATATGGTGGTCAGTTTTATCAAATAGTTTGCAGTTACGTAATTAAGTAACGCTGGAATAAAACAAAGATACGTTTTTTTGCTACAACAGTGAACAAAACCGTAACATTATTGTTGTTGAGTTAATTATTGAAAACAATATATTATAAAATTCAGAATTTATATTGAAAATCAGTTTTCTACGGAGAGGGGTCATGATTTCAGGAAAAATCTTAATATCATGATGCAGGATCGTCATTTGTTTTGTATTGGGCACGCGGCGCGATGCCAGCCTGGCGCCATCTGTTTTCATAAATTCCTTTGTCCTCGCATTACGCCGAAACGACTGGACAAATTTTAACCAACTTCGGTACAGGGATAGCTGGACATTCAAATATGCTTAAAGGATACTAAATTACGCGTACGAAGTTGCAGGTACCTTCTTGTAATTAAATAAAACAATGTTAATGTCCCAGAACTTGACATTGGCCCAATAGATGGCACCTCTATTAGCTGTATTAAAAATATTTCCTTTTGGGCCCCAATTGCCATTTTGTTACTAAGATCTAAGGCTTCCAATTCCGTTATCCTGGGATTCCTCATACAAAGCATCCTGGATAAGAAGTCCTAGTACCTAAGATCTATCTAAAATCTTGTCACTATTCATATTCCTACTTTTTTGTGCCGTTGTGTACCAGTTTAACCAAAAATATCGTTAAAATATACGTTATTTTATTGCTCGACACTGCGACAGTGAAAGTCACCTTGGTGACATCTCTGACTGAATTAAAAATTGCAAAGAAGTGAACAAATGTCTTTGCGTTTTTTAGAAGCGAAAATTTATGTTACTACTTTTCACTAACAAAAACAAATGATACAAAACTTCGTTATAGCCAAATTTAAAAATACTATTTTCTTGAAAAGTGAAATGCCATTAAATGGATACCCTTTTACTATTCAACATTTACGAAACGCACCTGTCCTTGCTCAAGAAGCCATCTAAACTGAGCTGAGCACATTAAAACACAAATCAAATACTTAAAAAAGTAATCTGTTCAAAATAGAATTATCCCATCAAAAACATTAAATGTTAAATGAGAGCCAAGTTCAATATCACGTGCACTTCGCCGACAAAAGAATTGAGATCTATATGGGAGCCAAGTTCTTTGCCCTAAAATTAGATACAAGGACATGCGACATATTCAATGCATTTATTTTACATGGGGTGTAATTCAATATCAAGACTTGAATTGGCTAGTTTTTTGGAGTTATTGAGGGGTCAAAAGGGGCACCAAACGGTTCGTGTAAGTGTAATTCAATATCAAGACTTGAATTGGCTAGTTTTTTGGAGTTATTGAGGGGTCAAAAGGGGCACCAAACGGTTCGTGTAATATAACACACGGCTGCTGCTCGCCAGTTCCTGGGGTGAACTTGGCTGGACACGCTGCCGCGTGTCTAGATATAAAAGGCTTTGTGTAAAATACATTCAGTTCCACGAATTCAACACTGACAACTTGAAATTTATTATACATTCGAAATAGCTACTAAGCGTTTTTACCATTAAATTAATAGTCACATCGCTTGAGGCGTGCGAGATCTTTTAAATAAAGTTTGTACGTGCCCCTGCGTCGGTAGGGCTGCCAAATGGGTCTACAACAGATTTTTATAATAGTCTGTATTGGTAAGCGAGGTCTGGCTCTAAGCCAATTCGGCCATCGATTTACAAGTTCGCTTTTATGTTTTCCTGATACTTTACGGAATGCACACTTTCCGAATAAACTCTTAAATCAGATAGCTAGTGTGAATTGGCGCATGTGGAATTGAAATCTGGTCTGAATTATGTTAGTCGCTAAGAGACATATTGTACTTACTTCTTTTTATATTTATTTTATGATAGCTTCTATATAATACTATAAAATAATATTCAGCGCCAAGAAACGAAAATGTGATATTAATATAATAATAATGTTACGGACAGCTAGGCCGACGGAATAAATATGTATAAATAGATAAATGATTAAATATACTTGTAAACAGTTAGGCGAAATTAATACTAAGATAAATAAATAATATATTTTATTGCGTTCCTAAATGCCCTAAAAAGCGGCAATACTATGTGTACACCACTTATTTCCTAAAACCATTATTGTAAGAGAGCTCCCAAAAAATAACTAACTAAAATAGTTAAAAGACCACGACGTCTTAAAGTAAACAAGTATGACTCATCGTGGTAATTTCCACTCGCAGCGCGAGACTAAGGAATCATGTTGTTTACATTTAATGTAAAACTTAAGGATAAAAATTAAATAACTCTGAAACTTTGTAGTAACGTTCTCTGTAGAAATATAAGTAAAATCACTTAACATTATACCGGCCGCGGCTTGCTGCGAGCACGGCAAACAAAGAAATAACACGACGTGCCGGGCGCGGCGCGATATGAGGGACAAGAAAGGTGTAGATCTCGACCCGTGTGAGCGAGACGGCCTCTGAGTCGAGACAAAGAAATGATGTGAATTTTATATAATTATAATTAAATGGGAGCTCTCACATCAAAACCACATATAGATTTGTGTTGTATAAGTAAGCCTTGTAATTGACTATAAGTCAGATTTAAGATAAATATTGTAATTTATGTATGATTTAGTAAAATGTAACAGAGCGGGCGTCCCTCTAAACATGTAAACAAACCTTGAACAGATCAAATAAAAGGACGCCCGTTTCTGCAATCGGGGAAGTCATCCTTTAGTCTGCGTAGAGTTACGACTCCGTAGTAGCGCGTTGATCATCGATCCGCCAGTTCTGGAAGTCTCCAAGAAGTCTGTACCAAGTTAACATCGAGTCCACACTCTGTTAGCCAGTGCGTAGATCAGCGATCCGCCAGTACATCACTTCAGTCTCTTACGTCCAGTGTATTACCATCTTGATAGTTAGTAGTAGTGTTAGATAAAGGACTACATTAGTTAAGGTTTTAATTGTAAATTCAAGTGTTAATTTTTGTGTGTTAATTGTGCTCCGATCTTTATTTTGTTAATTTGTTTGTGTTAAATATATATCGTTTTCGTTTACCCTTGCGTTTCTTTACATCGTTCTTCAACTGAGCTATCGTAGATGTCAATGTTGGGACCCGGCCGACGAGGCATTCCTAACATTGTCTTGGTCCTTCGAGTTCCGGATCGGAGCTAGTTATTAGTTTTAGGTTTCGTGTGTTAGGTTTGGAAGTGCGGTTCCAAATAGTTAGCGATGGTAAATACACGCGGAAACAAGAGCGAGGAGAGTGCGCGCTTGCAGCGCGAGCGCACACAAGCTGCAGTCGACCTGCAGCGATTTGCGGTGTCTAATGTGGCGGTCACACATTCACCGCCCGCTGCCCATACCCGGCCGCCTACGGGACTGCAGTACCAAACAGACTCACCCGAGTCTCCCGCCGAGGAAGCCCCAGTTTCGCCGCCAACCGACACTACGACTTGGCGCGGCGAACTGGACAAGCATCTGTCGAAGACTACTGCGCACTTCGGCCAATCACAGCACACCGCGCCGGCCGCGCACGCCGGCCAATCACTGCACTCCGCGCCGGCCGACCAATCAGAGGCCCGCGCGCATCGGCGCGAGTTCGGCGTCACCTTTGGTGATAAAGCCCACGCGCCGCCCCGACCAGCATCACTTCACTCTCGAGCGTCGAACGCGACGGACGTGCTCCGCCGCGAGGCGGAGCTCGCCGCTATGGAGCAGCTCAAGCAACTTCGCTGCGAAGAAATTCGTCTTGAACGCGAGCTCGTTGAAAAGAGGCTCGCCGTCGAGATGGAGCGCATCGACGAGCAATCTCGGGCCGGCGGATCTCAAGCCGACTCACAACGACGCGTCAACGATTGGCTGTCCAACGTCCACCCTGCCGACGCGGTCCACGCGAAGCAGGCACGGCCCCCTACACCGCAACGCGAGACACGCAAGCGACACGAGGAGGAGCCCCGGACACCATACAGCCGTCGAGAACGATCGTCGAGCCGAGACCGAGTTATCGACCGCCTCACCGACACCATTGAGACCATGATGCGGCCGCCTCCGAAGCAAGTTTACGAGCTGCCGCCATTCTCCGGGGAGCCAAGCGAGTGGCTCACCTTCTATAACTCTTACACCGAGAGCACCGCACGCTACAAGTACTCCGCATACGAAAATGTCGCGCGCCTGCGACACTGCCTGCGAGGAGAAGCCCGTCAATGTGTGCAGCACATGATCGCCTCTTCCGCTCGACCCGACCTAATCATACGGGTCCTTAAGAAGAATTTCGGGCGCACCGATCTCCTCATTGATCGCGCCATCGACGAGCTGCGAAGAATGCCGCCGCTCGGACCGAGCGCCAACGATCTCAACCAGTTCGCCATACGCATCATGAATATCGTTTCAACGCTTGTGGACCTGGACCGCCGAAGCTACGGCGCAAACCCACTTCTCATCCGGGAAGTCACCGAGCGACTGAGCCCACACTTGCGCAGTCGCTGGTGTTCCTACGCTAAGGAGCACCTGAGCTCCGCCGAAAACGAACTCATGTTGATGGCGGAGTTCCTCCTTGAAGAAAGCGATGCCGAGATGGAATTCTCGCACGCTAAGGCGCCGCTTAGAAGACCGACGCCCGCCGCCGAGCAACGTGGATCGCAGCGCGTCCCAGAGCAACGCACGGCGGCCAACGCCGGCAGAGGAGCCGTACGACGCCCTCTGAGAGATCGTGTGCAGACATACGCACTCGAGCAACCTACCAGCTGCCTTTACTGTGGAGGCAGCCACCGCACTACCGAATGCCGCAAACTCATCGCCGTGCCAGTCGGAGCCCGATGGGATTGGGTGCGACAGAACCAAATATGCTTCAAATGCCTGGAGCGCAAGCACCGCCGCGACCAATGCAACGCCCGCGGCTGCAACGTTCCCGGCTGCACCTATCCACACCACCGACTGCTACACGCCGAGAAGACGCAGACGCATACGCCGAGCGCCCCAGCGCCGTACATGCCTGCGCCACAAGCAGCGCCGTACATGCCTGCACCTCAAGCAGCGCCGTACATGCCTGCGCCACAAGCCACGCCGTACGCCTATCAACCGTACGCACCGGCTACCTACGCAGTCAAGCAAGCCGCTACCGCGCCAAGCGCTAGACGAAGCGCCACGCCGACTGCCCCGCCACAAGCTGTCGCTGCAACCTATAGCACGGCGTCGCGACGCCGCCCGAGCACGCACGCAGCACCAGACGCACCGCCAGAGACGACGGCGTGCGTCGAAGAATTTACCGCCAACACGGCCGAATTTGGACGCAACGTGTCTTCGGTCCTGTTGAAAGTCATCCCAGTCATCGTCGGCGGACCCCGCGGCGAGACACTCACCTACGCCTTGATGGACCAGGGGTCCACGATCTCACTGATCGAAGAGGACCTCGCAGATGCAATCGGCGCCGACGGTACGACCTCGCGCCTGCATATCCAAGGCGTGGGGTCAATGACGACGCAGCAGAAGAGCCGTCGAGTGCACGCCCATGTGCGCAGCCAAACAGGCGGTCCGGCTCATCCACTAAGCCTACGGACCGTCGCCGACCTGGGCTTGCGCGCACAGCAAGCCAAGCGAGACTACGTCACGCAGTTCCCGCACCTCGCGGATATGAGCGCCGCGTGCTACGACACAGCACGCCCGCGCATTCTCATCGGCGCCGACAACTGGCACTTGATGCTGCCATACGAGCTACGCGTGGGCAAGATCGACGAGCCCGCCGCCATGCTATCTCCACTCGGATGGGTGCTATTCGGGTCGGCGCCACAACAGTACGCGAGATGGCAAACCGTACTACACTGCTACGTCGGGTACGAGGCGCCGCTACAAGAAGAGGACGCCGCCCGACCCGCAACTACGTCGGAGGCACCGACGGAGCAAGACCGCCGCCCGCCACACGATGACGACATCAACGCCCAGCTAAAGTCATACTTCCACATTGACTCGCTGGGCATCACGGCGGCGGTCAAAACGAAACCACAGAACGAGCGAGCTACGAAAATCTTCGAAGACACTGTGCGGCGCGTCGACGGCCCGCGCTACGAAGTCGGGCAGCTCTGGCGTGATGACAACGTCAACATGCCATCCACCTACAACATGGCTTTGCGACGATTGCACGGAATCGAGCGAAAGATGGACCGAGACCCGCAATTCGCCGAAGCATATGCGAAGGAGATGGACAACCTGTTTGCTAAGAAGTACGCCGAGCGGATGGAGCCGGCGCCGAGCAACAAGATGTGGTATCTGCCGCACTTCGCAGTCACCAATCCAAACAAGCCGGGACGAATACGCCTGGTTTTCGACGCCGCGGCCACCTGCCAGGGCCGCAGCCTCAACGATTACATACTGGAGGGCCCCGACAAACTCCAATCGATCCTGGGCATTCTGTTTCGATTCCGAGAGGGAGCCTACGCCGTGACTGCCGACATACAAGAAATGTTTCTTCAAATCAAGTTACGCGAAGAAGACCGGCCGTCACAAATGTTCCTGTGGAGAGGCGCCAATCGCACACGACCTCCAGAAACATACGCAATGACGTCGATATTTTTCGGCGCTGCGAGCTCACCCTACTTGGCTCACAGCGTGCGAGATCACAACGCCGAACAAAACCGCGAGCAGCACCCGATGGCCGTTGAAGAGATTACCACGAATCACTACATGGACGATTTCGTGTCGAGTTTCAACACAGAAGAGGAAGCCTGCGAAGCATCGAAGCAAGTCGCCGCCTCACACAAAGCGGGCGGATTCACACTGCGCGGATGGAGCTCCAACGCGACTCGCCTCATGGAGTCGCTACCTGCAGAGCTCCGAGCAACGACGCCCGCGCAGCTTGGCGGCGACAGAACACAGAAGATTCTCGGATTGATGTGGGATCCGAACGCCGACGAACTCGGATTCAATACCAAAATGATCCGAGTTCCGGCCGACGTGCGAGAGCTACGCCGCACGCCTACAAAACGAGAGATGCTGAGCGCCGTGATGAGCGTGTATGACCCGCTCGGTCTACTCGCGAGCTACACAATCTCCGCCAAAATACTGCTGCAGCGACTGTGGGAACTGAAGCTCGATTGGGACGCAGCCCTGCCGCCCACTGAAGCTGCCGAGTTCGCTGACTGGCTACGAGGGCTGCAATCCGTGGCCGCCCTACGACTGCCGCGCCCCTACGCCTCTACGGGGGGAGCTACGAAACGTGAGCTACACGTGTTCGTAGACGCCAGCGCTCAAGCCTACGCGGCTGTAGCGTACTGGCGCGAAGAAGAAGATGACGACGCCCGTGTGAGCCTTGTCGCTGCTAAAGCCAAAGTAGCCCCGACGCGACAGCTCAGCATACCACGCCTCGAACTGCAAGCAGCACTCATCGGGGCGAGACTAGCTGCCAACATCGCAAAAGAACATCGTCTACGCATCGACGACACGTTCCTGTGGACGGACAGCAGAACCGTGCTACACTGGGTGCGCGACGACGCCCGCCGCTACAGCGCCTACGTCGCGCACCGTCTCGGCGAGATAGCCGAGACCACCAACGTCGAGCAATGGAGATGGGTGCCGACGAAACAAAACCCCGCTGACGATGCGACACGAGCCGATAGCACACGCCGCCTCGACGCCGCCAGCCGGTGGTACTGCGGGCCGGACTTCTTACAACGTCCGGCCTCCGAGTGGCCGCGAGAGACGCCGACGCCACCGCAAGACAGCCACACAGAAGCCCAAGTTGCAGCCACACAGAGATGGGAGTCGCCATTGCCGGATGTCAGTCGGTTCTCTAAATATAACCGACTGATAGGCACGACCGCCCGCATGCTGCAGTTCGTGGAACGACTGCGAACAAAACAACCCACCGAGCTGCAGCAGAAGCACTTCAAGAACGCTGAACATATGTGGCTGCAACAGGCGCAACGAGAAGACTTCCCGGCCGAGCTACGAGCGCTGTCCCGCGGACAGCCCATCGACATGAAAAGCAAGTTATACAAGCTCGACCCGTACATCGACGAAGAAGATGGCCTGCTGCGGGTGCGCGGGCGTATCGACGCCGCGCCCGCTTACGTCAACCGACGCCCGGCCATCCTGGACGGCCGCAATCCCTTTGTGCGGCTGTGGCTGCAGCGGGAACACGAGCGAGCGGCGCACGCGAACCACGAGCGCGTCGTCAACGACGTCCGGCAGCAGTACTGGGTGCTACGCCTGCGGCCCACTGTGCGCGCTATAGCGCACGCCTGCCGGACCTGCGTGCTTCGGCGCACGCAACCCCGCGTCCCGGCGCTGGGAGACCTGCCGCGAGCCCGCCTCGAGCCGTGCCAGCGGCCCTTCACCTACACAGCGACCGACTACTTCGGTCCTGTGTGGGTCACCGTCGGCCGCCGCAGAGAAAAACGCTGGGTGGCGCTCTTCACGTGCCTGTCAACGCGCGCCGTGCACCTCGAGACAGTCCACACGCTGTCCACTGACTCCGCCATCATGGCCTTGCGGCGGCTGGCCGCGAGGCGCGGATGGCCCGCGCAAATCTACAGCGACAACGCGACTTGCTTCCGGGCCGCGGACCTCGAGCTACGGGCGGCCTACGCGGAATGGCTGCCTGCGCTACGAGACTACGGGCTGTACCGCGGCCTGGACTGGCGATTCATCACCCCCGGCGCACCAAATCAAGGCGGCGCCTGGGAACGACTGGTGCGGTCTGTCAAGACCGCGCTGACGGCGACGCTACACACGCGGGCACCCAAAGAAGAGGTGTTCGCCACGCTGCTCGCCGAGGCCGAGCAAACAGTCAATGCTCGGCCGCTCACCCACGTGTCTGTCGACCCGGCTGACGACGAGGCGCTGACGCCCAATCATTTCCTGCTGGGCGCGCCTACTGCAGCGCCGCTCGTCGGGCCCTGCCGAGAAGCCGACCGACGCACTTGGCGGGCCAGCCAGGCGCTCGCCGAACTCTTCTGGGCGCGGTGGGTTCGCGAATACCTACCTACACTCGCGCCCAGACAGTCATCGCCAACGGGGACCGAGCGACGCATCAAGCCAGGCGACTACGTGGTGATAGCTGACCACACGCTGCCGCGCAACGTCTGGCCGAAAGGGATCGTCGTGGCTACGCACCCGGGTCCCGACGGAGAGGTGCGCAACGTCGAAGTCCGCACCAAGGGAGGAGTTTTTCGCCGGCCTGCAAGAAAACTAGCTGTCCTCCCCTTGCAACCCGAGCCTACGCAGGAGCTCGGCGGGGGGAGCTCTGTTACGGACAGCTAGGCCGACGGAATAAATATGTATAAATAGATAAATGATTAAATATACTTGTAAACAGTTAGGCGAAATTAATACTAAGATAAATAAATAATATATTTTATTGCGTTCCTAAATGCCCTAAAAAGCGGCAATACTATGTGTACACCACTTATTTCCTAAAACCATTATTGTAAGAGAGCTCCCAAAAAATAACTAACTAAAATAGTTAAAAGACCACGACGTCTTAAAGTAAACAAGTATGACTCATCGTGGTAATTTCCACTCGCAGCGCGAGACTAAGGAATCATGTTGTTTACATTTAATGTAAAACTTAAGGATAAAAATTAAATAACTCTGAAACTTTGTAGTAACGTTCTCTGTAGAAATATAAGTAAAATCACTTAACATTATACCGGCCGCGGCTTGCTGCGAGCACGGCAAACAAAGAAATAACACGACGTGCCGGGCGCGGCGCGATATGAGGGACAAGAAAGGTGTAGATCTCGACCCGTGTGAGCGAGACGGCCTCTGAGTCGAGACAAAGAAATGATGTGAATTTTATATAATTATAATTAAATGGGAGCTCTCACATCAAAACCACATATAGATTTGTGTTGTATAAGTAAGCCTTGTAATTGACTATAAGTCAGATTTAAGATAAATATTGTAATTTATGTATGATTTAGTAAAATGTAACAGAGCGGGCGTCCCTCTAAACATGTAAACAAACCTTGAACAGATCAAATAAAAGGACGCCCGTTTCTGCAATCGGGGAAGTCATCCTTTAGTCTGCGTAGAGTTACGACTCCGTAGTAGCGCGTTGATCATCGATCCGCCAGTTCTGGAAGTCTCCAAGAAGTCTGTACCAAGTTAACATCGAGTCCACACTCTGTTAGCCAGTGCGTAGATCAGCGATCCGCCAGTACATCACTTCAGTCTCTTACGTCCAGTGTATTACCATCTTGATAGTTAGTAGTAGTGTTAGATAAAGGACTACATTAGTTAAGGTTTTAATTGTAAATTCAAGTGTTAATTTTTGTGTGTTAATTGTGCTCCGATCTTTATTTTGTTAATTTGTTTGTGTTAAATATATATCGTTTTCGTTTACCCTTGCGTTTCTTTACATCGTTCTTCAACTGAGCTATCGTAGATGTCAATGTTGGGACCCGGCCGACGAGGCATTCCTAACAAATAATATCTTTCATACATTTTGAAACAGATTCGGGCGTTTTAAGCGCCCGCCATTATGGTATGCTTGGCGTGACGTCACAGTCTATGACAAATAAGTACCTAACCACACCGTGGACGCAGCCTAGAAAAAAAATAATCTCGTATATCAGTGACAATGTGTGCATGATGATGATTGTTGTGATGATGTGGTCTGATGTTTACGGTTTATATAGGTAAAATATATGTCTAATTATCTATTGACAACCTTTCATTGGTATTTGAGTTTCTTTCGGCGTTTCTTCTCAACAGTGGTCTCCTCTTGTGAAATGCCGGTAGACTCAGACATGTAAAAGTGCCCTTGTTGCCTACTTGCAGAATAAAGTTCATTATTTAATACTCCTTAACTATCAGGAATCGAGGTATATCACTCATATCAAAGTCATAAGTTTGTGATATAAGTAGTTGACATATCGCTCAAATGTTAAATGTCTATAGAAATACCCTTATTTTGGTTCTGTTAATTTTTGTATAATGACCTGCCCAATTTTAATATCAAAGGCTGATTCCACTTTTTTGTTGACTCAATTGATTTATGACCGCTTTTCAAATAAGCACGAGATGTTATTTAGTTTCACTTTTATTCTATTGTACCGCTTATACGTTCTCAAATGGAATTGGGCCTTTGTGCCCTTTGTATAAGTATATATAAACTTTTGGATTATTTAAAAGAGTTTTGCAATGATTTTGAAGTAATAATATCAGCAAGTAATAATAACTAATAGCCTTGTAGTGAATTTTCGTAAAGCGTACTTCCCAAAATCTTCGTACTTGAAGGGAAAAATATCAAAATTTCCTTAACTGGAAAATACTGAAGTTTGAAACAAGGGACGTAAAATATAAAAATAAAGCCTCTCAGTTTATTGTGTAACTTGAAAAAAAGTCAAATTAAGTAGGCGTGTTGATGTCATGACTTTGGAAACAATTTCAAACAGGCGAAAGTTCGGAACGTCGACTTTTTCATGATAAATGAATGACCAACTCCGTCCTTAAAATTAGCCGCCTTTTATAATAAATTTAAATACTTATTGTGTATACTATTTTCGTCACGATTTTAATTCAATGAGTAGGTAGACTTATGAGACTATAACTTATGTTGTGAACAAATATTTAATGTATCATTTAAACAACCCTTATTAATTTTAAGATTTATTTATTCGTATTATGACAAATACATTATATACATTTATTATGGGTCAAAAAAAACTTAAAAAATAACAAATATATGGGATTAAAACTAAAAATTAAACTAAGATTAAAATATAATAATAAAAATAAGACCGCTAGGTAGGGTGCTCATGACGCAGGCAGCATTCCCACGCTGTATGGTTATGGAAAGCCTTTGCGCGAAAAAACTGCCCACGCGTGGGGCCCCTGTTACCTCCCTCAGGCGTTTACTATTCCCTGAGTTCTAGATAGTAACATAGCTATTTCATGCTTTCATTGCGTGCAGATGCAGATAAAAAAAAAAAAACAGTTTTCTGCGTGAATTTTGACAATTTCGAGTAGATTTTTAAACAAAAATTATCGATAAAAAATTAAAACTGTACTCTTCAAATATATACCTAAAACGAATGGCCTAACTTGCTACTGGCGACTCGTTCTGCATGATTGGACTGTATAATACTTGAGACTGGGTGACACAATAAAAAGATACTGTTTCTTTCTTCATAAGGTGAACTGGAGCGAGATGAGAGCTGGGCGACGCTTGCTGTGACACTGAATTAATTTTCGCGCCCGCCATCTTTATTCCGTCCTTGATAGACTGAATCAGAGTCGCGAGATGTGCGGGGGCGTGGTTAATTCGCGCATGCGCTCATCTAGCTTATTTCACGAATTTATTTATAAAAATATTCATGTTTATTTAGGTACATACAAAATGTTTACATATGTATTTCAGTTAGTCAGATCTCAGAAATGGGGAATAATAAGTCATGTTATTAAGCGTTTATTTATTATTATACCTTCACCTTATATCTATACCTGAGAGATCTGACAACTTTTATGATTATCACAAATATTCTGGCTTTGCGTATTGGATTCTAATTGGAACTATGATATTTTCCCTTCGTTACGTAAGCGGCATGAAAAGTAGGTCAACAACATTCAAGGTTACTTTCATGGCTTACGTAAATAAGAGATACGAAAGGAGATAAAGAAATAGCCAGTTTTTGCCTATGGTTAGGAAGTGGTTCACCTAAGCTAATTTGATAATCATCTTTAATAATATAATGTGATTTTACTTAACGTTATAACTATTCTCTGATTGAGTAATTCACCTAATTAAACACCTTAAAAAAATAATTATAATATAAAACAGTTGCATACATAATAACGATGCCCGGAAGTAATAATATTACACAATAGCTATTGTCCTTTATCTGAACAAAAGGGTAAGTAATTACACAATATTACGTCATTACGTTATCTCGTTATATAATCATGTAAAAATGGGTCATCGTTATCTTAACCTATATTAAGCAATTATAATTATGTCGATGGATAGGGTCTGTGTTTAACAATACCAATAAATCGCAATAGGCCTTTTCTTGGTATTAACTAACTTTGATAATATGGTATGAAACATGTTTAAACGTGGAGAATAATGTCAAAAACAATCAGCATTTTTTAACGGATAAGGAGCCCTAATAGATGAAGGTCCATCAGTTCCAGTCTAACTTCAGTTTATATCACTAACCGGTAATCCTCAAACAATATAATATGTAAACTTATCACAGTATGCGCTAGTGACACAAACATCTCATTTTATCGGCGCTGTACATTCTGCGGCAAAAGTTATTGAACACTATTTTCTGTCTAACGGTTTATTTGCAACGCGTGCTCAGTGAGAACAAGTGAATAACGACTCAACTAGAAACGTCGAACGCGACTGATAATATTGAATCTTTAAGAGCCCACCCATGCAAAATTCGTCAGGTGAATGATCCTAGATCTCAACGTGCCTAGTGATTAAAAATCTTTCCCTTGGAAATAAGAAACTTAAACAGTTTTTCTTCAATCTTGTCAACGTGAAAACACGATTGGTAATAATTTTCTCGATACTTTTATCTCTCAAACATAACCCTTTTTTTAAATATTTTCGGTTGGATCTTCAAAACCCTTCCGTTATTAACAATGTTTTTTAGCTTAATAGATGCACAACTATAAGTTCTCAAAAACTGTAAAACTATTTTTAACGCAAAATAGGCACGTTGGATGTCGACTTGCGGAAAATGCCCAGCGCAACTAACTATTTTTAATATAAAATGCACACGTTTATGACAAAACTCAAAAAACATGATCTCCTCGCTTCCGAGCACGCACTTCCATCTCGCTCACGCTTACGCTCAGTGAGAGAGAGAGCTAGCCAACGCGTTGGCGCCCTCTTAAGGCTGAAGCCAGACGAGCGTAATTTGAGTCGCGTAATTTTGGTGGCGCCATACATCATGTCTTGTGGTCACGTCACACATAGAGTGAAGCCGGACACGCGTAATTGAGTCGCGCCATGCATCATGTCACGTGATCACGTCCCACTAAATATGGCGCGACCAAAATTACACGACTCAAATTATGCTCATCTGGCTTCACCCTAAATCGTATACTTAGAAATGTAACGTTTCGTTAAATAGCACAATATGCGTAATTAATACATGATAGAACAATTCATAGTTCACCGGGCCAAGCGCCCGGAAAGCCGTGGATTCAAATCCCGTGAAAGCATTAAAAAAAATCAATTTTTCCCTTCAATACAAGCACGTAGGTACATATTTGACTTAAGTTATACTGCGCTGTATGAACCCCAACTTCTATGAACTAGACAACGTCGGGGCGCTAATTCGAGTATAATTTCGAGATATCGCCAAATAAGTGATGCCTCCGGTATACCGTCATTAATCGCGATGTTTGGGATTCAAGATGCATAAAGTAATATTTCACGTCAATACTTGGTCAAAGTTTGCGACTGATATCTAAGGCGTCACATATAAATGAGGCGCCAACTTAACAGGGTTGGCGAATGCACTTCGAAGATGTCTCTGAGATATTATATATGGAAAAAGGGTCCTAGTTTTGCGAACCATATATTATGAGAAGAACCGCCGCTACTATCGCCGAACAAAGTGAGTTGTCCGCAGTACATAACCACACACACACACACACACATTCTTATACATAGGGCAAACACATACTAATCGTCACATAATAATCTACGCAAATATTGTTATATTGTTATATAAATGGCGCACTATACTTAAATATCCGTAATTCTCCATCTTCATATATATACATATTATTTATTTTTTCAATAGGCATAGTGCTTCTGTTGATTAAATAAATAAATATATCAGTGTTACGACCTCGAACATAAAGGGGCCATGCTGAAAATCAGCGCTGGTCGTCCAACGGCCAGCATATGCTGAGCTTGGTACCCTTGGCCAACATTATTGTTTTTTTTTTGTAGATAATATTGTATACGCATAGACCTATAGTACTTTTTTTCTTTTTTTCTCCGCTTCTGTATGTATACTTATATTGTTAATATTGTGTTTTTAATGTTGTGTCAATAAAGCTAATTTGAATTTTGAATTTGAATTTGAATTTGAATTTGTACATCGAACACGTTTCGATGACAATTATTTTTATCAAGCGGAATGTACAATATTGCATATCTGTTAATTACGATTTTCTCCCGCCAATTTATTTCTACCCGCTTTGGTTCAAACTTCTCCCTTCGCTTCGGCCATTTTCACGCAGTTATTAAAATTAATTTCAATTTCGACTTAATCTTCCATTAATTTCAGTAAACAGCGCGCTGGGATTTAATTATCACATACAAATCATCAATATAGGCTTTTGCAGAATTATACTTGGAATTTGCAATCGTATTCAAGTCAACTCGGTTGTCCCATATCAAAACCTAGTAAGTGACACTTTTTTGGTAATAGGTGTTAAGCCCTATTTTTATTCTTTTGGTAATAATAGTAGCCCTAGCCCTAATAGCCAATGGCATAGATATTAATTAGCTTGAAAATTGACATATTTACCAAAAATTCTCGTGCTTCGAAACCTAGTAAATAATAGTAATATAATCCATTTCAAAACCAGGAAGGATTTTGAGACTATCATGCAGCGATCAAAGATATACCAAAGTAACATAATATTGATGACTAGCTTTTCCCCGCGGTTTCGCTCGCGCAGAAATGTGCTCATAAACATTTTTAACGCCCTATAACGGCCGTATAGCCCTGTTAGGCATATGAATGAATATCGTTATATATTGTAGCCTATAAATAATTCTGATATCTAAGGTAACAAAATATGAATGTGTTACGTAGTTTTTACGTTTAAGTGAAACGTAAAATTTCCATAAACTTTCACGTTTATAATATTATAGCAGCTTTTCCTCGCGCATTTGAGTATGACATACTTTATATGACTTTTCACTATTATAGTATTCGGGTAGATACCACATACTACGTTTTGATGTAAAGCAGCCATGTTTGTTTACCTGCTGATGAATGCTTTGTGACGGCGCAAGATTTGTCAACGACTCCCCTTTTGTTTTGCTAAAATTATTGCGATTAAATTAATGATATCGATATTTCTTCTGCCTGACATCTTATCTCCTAAATCCTGAGTGTTAAATCGCCCCAATATTACTCTATTTATTTTCTTATCACCACGATATTAAAAACGCCTGTAGGAGGTCCATTCGTATTCTATTACGGTTGTTTTCCTTATGAAAATAAATAATGTAAAGCTAGGAAGGGAGAAGTGTCAACATGATTAAATAACTTAGTAAATATTTTGGATTATATACGTTGTTTTTCACCCCTGACCAAAAAAGAAGGGTGTGCTATAAGCTTAACATGTGTATTCGTGTATCTGTGTATTTATGTATCTATGTATTTGTGTATCTGCATGTTTGTCTGTGGCATTGTAGCTCCCAAATTGATGGACGAAGTTGAGTGCGGTTTTTTGTATTCGAAAGACATGACCGTCGAGATGGTTCTTAGCAATGTTTGGTGGAAATAAGACAAGTAGTTTCCACGATATTCACCTTTAACTGGAACAAGTGACAAGATTTTAGCCAATATTGAAGCTAATAATTCCAAATGTTGTAGTTATGGTCCGTTTTAGCCGTGTTTTCTATATCACTCATTGAATAAGGGTCTCATGATGACTAGCTTCCTTGTGTCCGGGGTGTATTTTTTTTTTTTTTTTTTTAGTGTATGTTCTTAGTTCTACCACGTTCTTCACACAAGGCAACGCACTTACTCATGTATGTAAATTGTCTCTACTGTTACGCCTATCAAAATCAGCCCAGCCACAGTAGTAAAACTGGCCAAGTGTGAGTCGGATATACGAATGATGGGTTCCGTACCATCAAAAAACAAAAAAATTATATTTTTAGGTATTTGTAGTTATAGTGGTAATTTTTTATTAATATTTCAAATGTCTTTTACCTGTTACTATTCAATGGCTAGAAAAAATGAATTTTGATTCCTTAGTCGAAATATACATTTTTGCGGCATTAAAGTTGTATGTTTTTTTCACAGCTTCAAGGGACTGTAGAACTGAGTAAATGGTTTTAATTTCAACTTGATACCGCCACGCGTTCTTGAGATACAGGTTCTAGAATGAGCTAATTTAAAAATAAACTAAGAGACCATGATTCCATTTTTAAACGGTTTTATTTAGCTTGCCCTGTTTGTTTATTTGGGTCAAATCTAGAAATTAAAATGTAACCCCCTTCCTGTTGACGTATTGATCTGAAATTTGGTACGCGTCTTTAGTTTTGGTGCCAATATAATTTTAGTTCTTTTATTTTAAATAAAATTTCGTTTGTAGTTAGTCTGAATGTGACGTTATAGGGGTCGAAACATACCACAACTTAATCACGTGCCTTTTTACATTGCCTGTCTCTTTCCTGTCAATAATGTAAAAGCAAGACAGGTAAAAGCAAAGTCGCAGTAATTAAGTTGCGTTATTTCGTAAAGGGCAAATTTAGTAGTACCAGTTATTTTTCCCGGCCTGTATGTTGCTATTGTAATTTCCTAATTTTGTTTAAACAATTCAAGCTTTAACGGATATCTTGCCGTTTTATTTAGCGAAACAGTAATGGCGACATTTCAGAGCATCGGAGAAAACAATTTGTCAGTCCTTCCGAGAAACAATGCTTAATCATGAAGCTACGTCCAGTCTGACTATAAACTGTTTTATGTCCTTTAATCATGCGACAGAATCGTAAACTATCACATTAAACAGTCATACGGATAAACAAAGACTTATATAAAGATGTAGATGACTGAAGTACATGTATTGTGCATGCCAAAAAACAGATAAAATCGCCGAAACAAATTTGATTTCGTTGACTTGTTCAGAACTCCACTCTGATTGGGTCAAAACGCCAAACAAACTATTAAAAAAATATATTATTGTTCAGAAATAGTTCAAATAACGACATTGAATATACAATATTATATATATAGAAAATATTTCCCTTCATGTCCAAGTAGCACAAACAGGCCGCATATAAGCGCTGATATTATAGTCCTTATTAAGCTTAAATTAGCGGTATAAGGGTTGTATAAGCGCTTACACAGCTGGTGTGCTTCTTGGGTGGGTATTTGGGTAAGAATTTGACGACGCGGTTGGCACAGTGGTTAAGCAACTGCCTACTGAGCCGACGGTCCCGGGATCGAATCCCGGCAAGGGCAAATATTTGTGTGAAGAACTCGAATATTTGTGCCTGGGTCATGGCATGGATGATATTTATATTTAAGTATGTATACAAGCCTACTAGGCTAGATTGATTAGTGTCAGGTTGTCCGATATTTATTTTATAAATTTTTATTAATTTAAGAAAAGTTTAAGTAACTTGCGTTACCTATTTAGATAAGTCTGTGCGAATAAGCATGTTAAACGAAACACATGGCTAAAATACACCGTGAAGCAAAGACTTAACAGTACCACACAGGAATTTATGCAAATGAATTTCGTATTGCGAGGACTTGACGGAATGCATTATTCTGCCCCACAAAGGGTTTAACACGTGATAAATAAATTATTCTATCTGCCATGGGAACGTCACCGGCGGATTTAAATTAGTACAATTAAAATGTTCAGAATAATTTTAATTTCTAATTAATTGATGTATGAAATTGTTTCGGGAATGTTGGCGCGAGAAAGCGTAGGTGTTTTCTTTGAAGTGGTTGCGATATTATTAGGAAAACATTTTGAAGTAGCTATTTCAAAAATATATCGTATGAAGTAATTAAGCAAGTAATGATGCCTTATCAAGCTTGTATGCTATGTCGGGACAAAAAAAGAATCACAGAGGGCGCTTTGCACTGAAAAAAAAAAGCCCAAATGCTTTAATAGCTGCTAGTTCAATAAATCTGACACACTGGGGCTACTAGTAGGTAACCAAAATAAGTTATGTAAAATTAGTATCATTTCGGTTACTACTATGTAAAATTTGGCTATTTCTCAAGTAGGTAGTTAAACTAGTCGATAATTTTTTTTTTAGAGTGGCAGAATGTAATGCTTCATTTGATGCTATGTGTGTGGCGGTAGTTCTGGGATCAGAGCACAATTAGGTACTTATAACTTATAAGGAGGTCGCAAGTTCGATCCCCTCCTGTAATGTAGTGGGCCGCGTAAATTTTTAAATTCATAATAATTTATTTGCCATGGTGACTAAGTTTAAATTAGAGCTTTCATGAATAATTGTAGTTACTTTTAAGTAAGGTGTTACTTTTAACTAAATTTACATTTTAATAACTAGTAGTTACAGTCTGCATGTAATAGGGAAGTAACTAAGTTATTGCCAAATTAAAAATTATCTATTCGTGAGATCAGTGATAATAATGAACTATATGATAACTAAGTTAATTACACAATTAACCTCTGTATTTTTCTATTTAGTGAACCCGAATCCAAACGAGTGGAATTAAACGCCAGCATTTGAATTTATATATAAGAAATTATATAAATAATGACACAAAGGTAAATTAAGAAAGAAAAATTGAATGCGATCTACTACAATCGAAGCGGGGTTTGAACCCGCGACCTCTGCGTTACCGGCGCATTGCTCTCCCAACTGAGCTATTCGACCGCTACGTCAGTCACACCAAATCTTTCATCCCTTAATCCTTTACGCTACTGGAGCGCCCTCTGCATCATATGTTTTTTGAAATGCTTATTGCGCATTAGCCATACCCTAGGATGCAGCGCCATCTCTCTCGCAGTCTTCACACTTGCTGTAAAGCAATGGGGATTGGGGATCGTGAGTGTAAAAACGCACATCCTAGGGTATGGCTAATGCGCAATAAGCATTTCAAAAAACATATGATGCAGAGGGCGCTCCAGTAGCGTAAAGGATTAAGGGATGAAAGATTTGGTGTGACTGACGTAGCGGTCGAATAGCTCAGTTGGGAGAGCAATGCGCCGGTAACGCAGAGGTCGCGGGTTCAAACCCCGCTTCGATTGTAGTAGATCGCATTCAATTTTTCTTTCTTAATTTACCTTTGTGTCATTATTTATAAAAATAAAAAATGTGGTATTACCACATAAAAAAATATAGAATCGATAAAAAGATTCTATACAAATATTAAGAAATTATATGTGAATAATTCCACAATTTTGAATCCATTCGTGCCATAAAATACCAATCATCATCAGTGAAACGGCAAAGATTAGTTATACGAAATAAACGTCAAAGCCAACTTTGTAAATTTGTATCCCACCAAAAACATTTCATGTAAAATTGACGGCCAAGACTCACATTCTCATAACGCTTTCGCTGTAAAAAAGTTATCAGATCCCAGGAAAAGCCAAGCCCCTAAGCCCCGACTTTACTAACCCCACCACCTTGGTTTAAAAAGTATGGCATCAACTGGCTTCAAGCCCCTAAACCCGGAGTTTACTAACCCTACACCTTTGTTTCAAAAGTATGGCTTGGCCGTTTCATAGAGTACCGTAAATAAGTCCAACGGACCGTCTGGCCCATATGGTATCAAGAAACTAAGTTAATGTCTTTGATAATATATACTTATAAACTTAATTCCTTACGATATAGGCCGGACAGTCCGCTAGACTTATTTACGGTAGTCTATGAAACGGCCAAGCCATACTTTTGAAACAAAGGTGTAGGGTTAGTAAACTCCGGGTTTAGGGGCTTGAAGCCAGTTGATGCCATACTTTTTAAACCAAGGTGGTGGGGTTAGTAAAGTCGGGGCTTAGGGGCTTGGCTTTTCCTGGGATCTGATAACTTTTTTACAGCGAAAGCGTTATGAGAATGTGAGTCTTGGCCGTCAATTTTACATGAAATGTTTTTGGTGGGATCTCATTTCTTTTTGTAAGGTTCTTTAGTTTTTTTAATTTTTTTGGGCTGTAGGGTTTCTTGAGCGTCAACTGAACAATTGTGTATTTAAGAAATACTTAAGTTTAGCCCCATATATATATATACACTTTTATCCCCTATTATGGGAAACCCATACAAACTTCCATCCCCTTATTTAAAGGGTGGGGGGTGATTTTTTAAAAGTCCTACAATATGTATTTGATTTATAACAATGAGTCCCTATAGGTTTCAATTTTCAGACCTCTAGTATCAAAATTTGCGGAAGTTTCATACAAACTTCCATCCCCTAGTTTAAGGGGTTGGGGGGTAAAAGTTCCAAGTTTTAGAATTATTTTGTTGTTTGTGTACTAATACTAGCTTACATACCAAATTTCAGCTTTCTAGGTCATCGGGAAGTACCCCAGAGGTTTTGATACGTCAGTGAGTGAGTGGCAAAATCGGCGTATTAGAGGTACCTATAAAACCTAAAGTATAAAAGCTAGATCAATTAAATTTTGTACATTTTATATGTTTGCTAATTGCATCTTAACCTGAGAATTTGGGCGCTCTAGTGTTAACTGGGACGAAACTATGAGGGTTTGAAAATGAGACGAAACGGTTCGAGAAAAGGTAGGTAGTGCCCCGCCTCTTTTTTTTTCGTCTTGGCGGGGGCACTACCGTGCCCCCAGATAAATTATTTGGCCATTTAGTATTGTGCAGTGACGCACGCGTTGCAATAAATTTGCCGTGGCAGTACAAATGTTAATGGCGTGCACATGTCATGACGACGTGCGGTATGGGACGACGATATTTTCCAACTAAATATTTTTGTACGCGTACAATTCGTTTCCCCACTTCTATCCAACTTTAAACCCCAAATGCCTGTATAAAAGGATGCATTTTCACGGATTTTTCTAGAAAACATGCGAGTTTGGGATGCTTGTAGCTATTTGGTGTTAAAAGTTCTGCAATGTGTCAAATGTCTTATTGGTCTTGTTTGAATGCTTCAGTGACATGATATGGGCTGAAATGTATGCGAGAAGAGTTATTTGCTTAAAAAAAAACAGATATACGCCATTTCTTCTATATTCAACTTAAGTTGGATAACTACTGTCAGAAGGAATTTAATACACATTAAATGTAGTATCGATATAAAAAAAAATATAAGCTTTCCTACGCCGGGGGCCATGCCGCAAGTGGACCTTTTAGATGGGGTATCCTTTTTATGATCCTTTTTTTATTGTTTTATAGGTCATTTAGAGTAAGGTTTTATACATTTTTTATTATTTTATGTACCTATAAAAGTAATTTGCTTAAAAAATATATATAACCTGCAACATTAAACACATTTAAATCTCAACCAATTCAAAGTCCTGTCATAAACAGCGTAAATACTCTTTGCCTGTAACGATTCGTGTTTCGCATGAAAATAAAGACGCCCACACCCTAAGGAGGCAATGGTCCCACAATGATGTTCATGACATTCGGGTCTGAGAGGGTTGCACCCCATGAACAGCAAACCTACATTGCCAAATATTTGTTACAATTTGTAGGGAAAACAAATTTTGCATCGCTACGGCAATACGCCGAAGGTTATTACGGCACTCTATACGGTAACACATGTACAGGTCATAAATTTAGGCGAGAGCGTTAAAATTAGAAATGTAAGCCTCGAACGGAAGCATGCGCCTTTAAAATTTATACCGTATTATATTTGTTCGCACCCATTGCCATGCTGTGTACCAATTGTTTTGTCCATAAATAAAAACGCGCCGTTTCATAAACAAATGAACTTATTTCTTTGTTACACCTGGTATTTTTGGGGATAATGGTTTTCGGATGGCTTGACGTAATATTTTTACCAAAATGTTATCCTTGTTTTTATTTTCTGTCACCATGGTTGTTAAATTTTGGTGAAAACAAAATACTGGTGTTTCAGTGGGTGAAGAGAGATTCATTATTTTGCGCCTGCATTTCAAGCATTTTAAGCTTTTATTTTATTTGTGATCTATCGGAATTTTCTATTAGCCTTTTGGTAGTTTACAAATAATTTGAAATATAATATTTTAGGGTTCGGTGAGAACCCTTACAATATGATCACTTTGTTGTCCGTCTGTCAACCTCCCGTGTTCAAGAACTCGTGGAGGTATTACCTGAAATTAATATCAAATGCTCACGTTTGCTGCCCCTTGGAGCCGTAAAAAAATCATACTTCTAAGTAAACGCACTCAAAAATACCAGCTTTCATTGCTGCATTTGTTGACGCTGGCAAGGGATCTCAGTACAGTCTATCCTTTCGTTAGAGCAACATATGCAGTTCTTTCATAGATTGTACGGTACGCGAGTCCGACTCGTACTTGACTGGCTTTTTTATAATAGGCAAAACCTGAAGATGCCATCCACTTGGTTCATAGACACCTGTAGTTTTGAAAATACCAGATTTACTATCAAACCTGAGGAGTCAAGTGTAATAGATAATGAATTATATTATGAATTCTAACAAGTTACCCCACTATTCAATAATATTCGAACGTTGCATTTGCCTCTACGAGTAGCAGCCAAAGTTTGAATTTGACTTTCGCTAAGGAGGTGTGTGGTCAGAGGTGAAAGTTTGCTAAAGGTTGCGATTCTGAAACTAACTGGCTGCATAGTGCAACTCGTGTTTCTGAGTCAACTCCAGAGATATTCGAACAAATTTTCTGAGAAACGGCGAAATAAGGAACTACGACAGTCATGCTGAAATGTCATACAATTGTCAGTGTCTCTGCGTTCAAGTGCTCTGTGTGCGAAGATTCTGGCGACACTTTCAGGTCTCAAAAAAATTGGCCGCAATTGTTTTCCTTTGACAGAAGTATAATTTGACGTTGGTGTTGTAGATTAGGCTGATAATGTAATAATGAAGTAAAGATATAGTCTATCCGGAGCCTAAGTAAGATAAAATGATATCAACCTGGCACACGTGAAAATGGACATTGTGCAGTATTTACATCATTTGCACTCAGAGTTTGGGATTGACTATACTTAGACTTAACTGCTAGGATTGAAACTAACACATTTTTAACGGACGTCATACATGTTTTCAATTCGTCGCGATGTTCTTTCTTTCTTTTTTTATGTATTCTTTCCAAATACTCAAAAACAGCCAAATATTTTTTTTTTGTTTGAATGAGTAGATATTATACTTTCTAATTGGTCCCATTGTCAGCTAACATAACTTCGTTTCGGTTGACGTCGGTTATTTTTTTTGTTAAAAAAGTTATTCCAGACATGTTTAACTCACTGAATAAATGACGTCATGCGTTCGAAGCAATTCTAAGAAATCGAAATTAAATTAAGTATCACTATTTACTTACTTTTATAGCACTTTAATGTAATTAATTCCAGTTGGCAAACGAACCACGCTTTTAATGTGTTATGGAACCTTACTTTATAGATTAATATTATTACAAATCTTTAATATTATCGTAAAGATAAGGCCGACATTTTCCTGAATGCTTGAGAAAAGTAATTTATCTACGGTGGCTTACCTACACTGGCGGAGCGCAGCAAATTTTGCATCAATCATGGAACTAATTTTATACTAGACTTTACCCATAAGCCCGTTCCTTCATTCACTAAAGGAACGCTTCGATTGTTCGTAAGATGGCAATATTCATGTGTAAAAAAACTTACTAGCACAATTGCATTTCTTAAAGAAATATCTGTGTCTGAATGTAAAATAAGCAACTCGCTAAAAACGGCTTTCGGATCTTGGCGACCGTGACCCATGGCTTTCTAACTTTCTATGGACAACTATTCAAGGTTGACGAATCCAAGAGACCACATCGCGTGACTGATCACGCCAGCCAGCAGTTTGGGTCACGCGACCAACTGAAAGCTCGCTCCAGAGGTGTGGTCAAGCGATCCAACTGAAACGCCACCGTTTAGCAACAGTAATGCAGCAAAAGTGAGCATAACAGACCGGTGGGTCACTCTTGGTTGCGTTGATACTCATCCGATGGTCATGAAATCACAGACACGTGCCGAGGTTTCGGGGTTTAAATACCCCGGCATAATGACATCTGGCTTTAAATAATAAATATGTATTAAACGGCAAATATTTGTGCTCATGTTAGAATAATTAATTTTTTACCTCTTCGATATTCTTGTAACCAGTAACTCACATCATAACCATGTAACATTTTGTACGTTTGGTTAGCCCTAACTACCAGTAGTCGGACTTTGTGTGGGAGTATAACCCGCTAATGGGATTATCTCCGCGCCACAAGGCCAACTCGCGGGCGTCTAACCTATTGGACCACTGAACCTGATGCAGTGTTGGCTCGGCCACCGTTGGAGACGCAGGTTCGAACCCTGACTGAACCATTACATTTTTAAATGTTTTTCTTTATTGTACATTTGGTTTACGCCAGCGGATGTTACAGCTGCAATAGAATATTATTAAAAAAACATTATGACCTTTAATTATGGATAATAAAGGAATCCTTAGCGACACAAATCACAACCATTTAACCTTTGTATGCCACCGGTACAAACTCAATGGCGCTGTCTTTCCTCACATGACAGATCACTAGATAAAGGCGGGACACGTCTCAGGAATCGCGATGAGGTGAAACAATAGTCACAACGGGGAGTAAATCATTTCGGCGAAGGAAATCAGAACCGCCCGGAGCGGTGGAAATGTCGACGGTATTTATGTGACACTGGAGCTACGGAGTTACTGAAGGAATGTTTGGAATAAAGTGTATGTCAATCATAAGAATTTCTGTCATATCACCGTTCCGTTTATTTATTTATATGTATGTGTATATATTTACACAATATAATATCTATATACTAATATGAAATTTTAAAATTGTATTGAAAACAGTCAACTAGAGCGCCATCTGTTAGCAAAATGTTGCTGTCGACTGGAGGGATTGTAACCAATTTTGGTACAGTGATAGACGGACATCCAAATAATATGGTTATAGGATACTCTTTACCCGACTATGGTAAAGAAAAATAAATACGCAGACAATATCTGACCACCCTTCGAGTACCCGAGTGGCGTGAAGTGGCGCAGAAAAGGGAAGAGTGGCGTTCTCTCGTGTCAGAGGCCAAGATCCTCTTTGGGTCACCGAACCAGCTTAGTAAGTAAGTAAGACAAAGTGGCGGGCACCTTCTAGTGTTGTAATTATAATTATTGTTTCGTTACTTGCATCGTGTTCGTTTATTGTTCATCAATCCGGCACCAACTATTATTCTGTTTAGCCTTATGGTTGACTAGTAGAGAATGCCTTATGGCATTATGCCCGCCATTCGCACTATTATGTAATGTCTAATAAAGTTTAAATACATAAATAAATAATCACTCTTTTTTCATCATCAGGGCAAATATTTGTGTGATGAACTCGATTATTTGTGCTTGGGTCATGGTTGTTCTATGTATTTAAGTATTTATTTATCTATATAAGTATTTATATCGCCGTCTAGTACCCATAACACAAGCCTTCATGAGCTTAATTTGGGACTAGATCGATCTGTGTGAGGTTGTCTGATATTTATTATTTTTATTTATTTATTAATTTATTTATTTATTTATTTATTTATTTATTTATTTATTTATTTAAACTTTATTGCACAGATCAAGCTAGTACAAATGGCGGACTTAATGCCACAAGGCATTCTCTACCAGTCAACCATAGGCCTAAACAGAAACATTGAGTTGGTGCAGGGGTTTATTATTTTTATTTTTAACCGAGTTCAAAAAAAGGAGTTTCTCGGTTTGACCTGTAAATATGTATGTATGTATTTCTTTCGTCCGCTGATAAAAACCGTCTTCAATGATGACGAATGTCTCTCATCCAAGTACTAACTAAAAACTTTATTACCTATATGCTTTGTTGAGGTCTTCCTACGCTGCGTCTTCCAGCTTGTTGTCGCCACACGAGGGGTTTCGTGACCCTGCGCCACACGGATTTCTGTCGCTTGCCGTTGATATCATTTCTCATTAGTTAATTTTAAGAACTGTCTTATCTTGAACATTCTGGCAACGTTGTTAAAACAACCACGTACTGTAGTAGGTAAAATAAGTCTGTTTCAACTACAACACGTTTTCTTTATATTATGTGTGTTTGTTGCGTTTGTTTTACGACTCTAAAGCTCGCTTTTAGTGGTGTAGAAAATATAAAATAATGCTTGCGATCACAGTACGCATACTAGTATTGTTCATTACTTATTATGAAGAAAGATGCAATTTTCATGTAGCGTTTTTAACACAGTAGAAGCACGGAATATTACACATCATTTTTTTAACACGTAGTAGCACACATGCCTCTCTCAGTCATATCACCACGCCCCATGACCAATCGCGTTGCATTTTACGCAAACAACCAATAATATACAGTTTTCTGACGGTTTTTACTAGTATCAAAACAGAAAAACTTCTATAGCCTTTTATTCTGTGGTTTGGTAAATATAATTAGCCCATTCGTCAGTTAATTAATTCCTGACGGGAATATATAATACAATATATTTATGCACGGCATTTATGACAGCTTATAGAAACGGCAATACAAAGTCGCAATCGTTAATCCAAATCACAAAAAAAACCACGACGCGCCATTTCACGATCCAATTCACGCAGATAATTGTATTCACCCTTTATTCCTCGCATTATAACGTTGTTACTTTTTGATTAGTATTAAATTCCTCACTGTATTAATACCTACTCTATTATGTAAATAAATGGGGGGAAAAGTTGGAGCGTGTTGGATTAGCCCGTTCTAACAAATGGGTAACCTCGTTTCCTTCCTTATGTTTTGCTACGTAGACACATGCTAGTAATTTTAGACCTTTCTGGAAACTTTTCCCAACTAAAAGTAATTTAAGGGGACAAAGCGGCCGATTACTATGCAAATAACTCTCAGTCTAGTTTCCACAAAAATGTTTTATGAATGAAGGCTACAATAAAGGAATAATTTTGCTTTAGTGATTGATTTTTAATAGAGTGCATAAAACGAAGAAGGTTATTTCGATCACTCAACCTAATTTGGGAATTAGGTAACTGTGGCGATATTATACACCAAGAATATTCATTTGTTTATACATTCAAAGAAAACGTTTTTAGTTACTCCTTGCCAGCTGTTAGTGAAATAAATTCAGCACAGTCTTCAGTTTTGTTATCTGCTGGCATCTGCCGCTTTCGATTTTCGAGACCAATGGACTTGAAGAGGCATGAAGCATAGACCGATAGAAAATATTATACCAATTCTATAAGATAGTTATCTTTTAAAATCAGCAGGATATTGACAAAAAAACTCTCAAGCTAAGTGCAATCAGTTAGTGCTACGATAACAACAGACATTGCCCACTTTGAGCTGAAATAGCCCCCCAATCAGAGCCAATATTTTTTGTCGAACCTAATTGCCGTTTCAAGACAACACATTGTCGATTTGCTACAGTTTTCTCGTCTACGCTCACTGGGTTCTAATTCGCTACAACATAAGCTATGATAGCTCCCGTGTTAAGAAAACTTGATTAATGATGTAAACACCCGACGGAGCTAGATTGCTGTATGTTGTGTTATAGTTAGTTTGGATAGTAAATGTTTAGCGTCAGAACTTTTGAATGGAGTAAATTAAGAAATATTGTAGAAAGTTGTACGTAGATTATTGTGAGATGTTTTAATTAATGTAAATCATAATAAATGTAGAAAAGCTGAGCTTCTTATCTATGATTTTATGGAATGGCGAAGCAGGACCGTCCTTTGTTTTTTTAAGGGCAAAGGCATTATTGCTAAATACCTAAATCATAACACAACATAACATAACATAGCATATCATAGCATAGCATAGCGTAGCATAACAGAGCATAGCATAGCATACCATACCATACCATACCATAGCATAACATAAACACATTGCATAGCATAACATAAAAGAAAAACTATCAATATCGGTCAATATCGGAAATAAATTAAAGACAATACTGACAATACGAACATTTAGTTGACACCATTGAAGTTAGTCCATCAGTTTTAATAAGTACCATAGTCGGGTAAAAAGTACTAATAACCATATCTGTGCTAACTCGGGGAACCGATACTAAAATGATGTAGCAAAATATTTTATCGACAAAAAATATGACAGTAACATCGATATTATCGATGTTACCGTCAAGATTATTCAACATATTTTCTTCTCTTTATTTTAAAATAAAAACAATAAAATGTCTATCATTCGTCTATTTTAAAATAGTTTTCATAGTTAGTATACAATCAATATTTTTTCCATATTCGTCGGTATAAAAGATTGCCGTCTAGATGAAAATATTCGCTTTATCAGAAATGATATCGAACTTTTTTATAGTAATCGAGAATATTCAATTATCACATGTCATGTATTAATATAGGTATTTATACATCGACACCTTTTTATCAATATCAAATCCCTATGAACGTGCCCCGAGTTAGCACAGGTATGCTAAAAACAATCATTGGATGTCCAGCTATACCTGTACTAAAAGTGGTTAAAATCCGTCTATCCGTTACGGCGTGTGAGAGTATACAGAAAAATAACCCACAGGTGGCGCTGATCGGCTGGCGCCACGCTGCTGCATCAATCTATTAAGATTTTTCCCGAAATAACGACCCCTCTCCATAAAGATTTTCGATATCATTTTTTTTATAATAGTATACAAGTCTACAGATTTAGCTTTCAAACTCATTTCATTACCAAAATTCATGCGTACGCACTGAATTACGCCGAAATTCTTTTCCACGCCACATATGTGAGTTTTGTTAAAGAACCTTATTTCGCCATACAAAGAACCGTGCTTTGGAATAATGAGGTTCTCACGAGAGTACTCGTTCCTTCTATTTCAAACTTGACACGAGAGCGTCGTAACACGTGGGGTTAGGAGAAAAAACGTTATATTCGGTTGATATTTTATGAATATCGCTCGCACTGCGGTTTTGCAGGCAGTAAATGTTTAGTAGCGGAAAGTTTAGTTGCTGGAACTATTTTTATGGTGTTGTTATGGGTTTGCAGTGCGGTGTTTTAAAATGTGTGGGAATTAGCAGATTTCAATGGTTTTGAGCTTTAGCTTTTATAATCTGACAGAATTTTTGCTTCACTTGTTTTTTAACTTCTACAAAATATTAAATTCGATATACAATTTTTTACCAGATTTACTTAAAACTTACGTTCAAATTAGTGAATGCGTCATTTTCAAAGAACATGTACTTAGTTAAGGGCTTTTATTAAAACAAAACTTAATTGATTCCTTTGTGTAACGATAGATACCCATATCTTTTGTATGAGTAACTTTCGTAACACAAAAGAAGCGATCTTAATTTTGTTTTTATTAAGCCTTTAACAATGTACATGTATTTTGAAAATTACTCGAATAACTGGCTACTCTGAAAGAGCTTCAATGAAATCATAATCACTTTTTTTTAATTCTACTCCTCTATAATGTAATCAATTAGTTATGTACATTATCCTCCTAAATCCGTACTGATCTAAAGTTAAACCTTTTCAATTCTTAACATTCTTTACTCCATACTTAAATCGAATGTAACATTTAAAATGCAGCTACTCTCTCCATATATTTCAGGAGGAAGCCTCTCCAAATATCACTTTCATTTTCCGCAGCGGAAATTCAATATGGCGCAAGAAACGAACAGTCACTGTTTATGGAAAGTCATTCAATCAGACGGTACAAAAGGAACAACATATCGTGCAGGTCCGTCGTTAATCTTAATCTGCTGGTTCCGCGTCATGCTCGTGAACTGGAAGAATTATAAGAACAATATACTATATTTATTGGTGCACTTGTTGGATGGTTTTATGTTTGATGAAGCAAAGCTAACTACTCTGAATTATAAGAAAAACATACTATTTGGTGCATTTGTTGAATGTTTTTTTTAATATTTGACGAAGCAAAGCTAACGTGAATTTATAAGAACAATATACTATATTGGTGCACTTCTTGGATGGTTTTCTGTATGATGAAGCAAAGCTAATTACCGTGAATTATAAGAACAATATAGTTACTATATTGGTGCACTTGTTGGATGGTTTTATGTTTGATGAAGCAAAGCTAACTACCGGGAATTATAAGAACAATACATATACTATATTGGTGCACTTGTTGGATGGTTTTATGTTTGATGAAGCAAAGCTAACTGCCGTGAATTATAAGAACAATATACTATATTGGTGCACTAGTTCGATGGTTTTATGTTTGATTGAGCAAAGCTAATTACCGTGAATTATAAGAACAATATACTATATCGGTGCACTTGTTGGAAGGTGTTATGTTTGATGAAGCAAAACTAACTATCGTGAATTATAAGAACAATACATATACTATATTGGTGCACTTGTTGGATGGGTTTATGTTTGATGATGGATTTTTCCGGAATTCATTATGGTCTCGACGGTACCCCTAAAATCTCAAACAAGTTCTTCAACAAAAATTAATCACATTATACAGTGTGACTACTAAAATGAAGTGTTGTGTATACAATTCAGTGCTTAATTTTTGCGACCCTTTAATAATAATCGTACTTACATTCGATATTTTATAATTTGTGATTTTAGTAGTGTGAAATATCGATGAGTTAAACAGACACGACCTTATAGCCTAGTTATAATAAACAACAAACCAGGATGAAAAAGAATTCCCGAGTACGAGTAAACGCAGCAGTCTGGGGCATTGTACACCAGCTTTTACCAAGATTCTTTGCTCTTTGTTCGGACTAAAAAATTACGCTGGGCGTTGTTTGGTGTAATTTATGCGTGCAGGAACAATCTTCCGGGCGCGGAAATTGTGCAAATGTGCATTTGTGCATGTGTTTTCATGAAAAATTGTGTAATTTGACCTAATTCGGTAAGGCATTGTAATATCACCTCTCTAGAATTATGTCGTTTTAATTGCAGGGGTATATTTATTTAACGGGGTGTGGCCCATAATATGAGGATTTTATTAAAACATAGATTCAACCCGTAAACCTGAATAACAATAATAATTGTTAGGCAACTTTGAAAAATAAATTCTGTACCTACTAGGTACTAAAAATATTTTGTTATAAAAAAAAAAAAATTGCGAAATATGTGCTATAAGAAGAGTAACAGTTTTGTCAACGCTAAGGGGATGGCAAAGACTGAGTACACTGAAATTATCATTTTCTCAAATATGCTATAAAATATTAACATTGTGTTCCATTATTAGGCTCGGAAGTCTCACGTTTCGGGTGCAGTGCGGGGTCGACACGAAGGGAGTATGTTTCAACCAACATTTCAGGCGCCTTGCCTGAAAAGCAACATAAGCGAAGTTTGAGTTTCAATTACATAAAATTAACATTATCCATTTAAAAAAGAAAACTACAGTTTCTTTAGACTTCAAAAAACCATACCACTATACATACCTCGGCGCGGCGTGAAAAAGGATAACCAGCCTCGCATCCCTAGCTTATAGCCTACTTGACAGGTAATCCCCATTTTTCCGGCCTGTGTGTAGTAATGTACTATATATAACTCCAAATTACAAAGAATAATATTAAAACTATCGTGAGACGTATTTAATAATTATAAAAAACTCACGTAAAAATTGACAGGAACGGCCCTTGAGGTTTCGAACTCATATGGAGCTCTTCATCAGGGGCAGCTATCCGTGCTGCTACGCGACTCGCGAGTCGCATGTCGGGCCGTTCCTGAATTTTTTTACGTGAACCGTTTTTTTATAATTATTAATAACAAAGAATTCAAATTATGCTGACGGTACAATATTGAGAGCAAAATCAATAACATTTCGCAGAAAATTATCTGCTCTGACAGCAAGCTCATCTGAATAGCAAAATAATCCTTTAATTTCGGGGATAATCCACGGTTTGAGAGCGTGTTTAATATTGAAAATATTCCAATAATTTTACATCGCTTATTTACACATTTCGACTGTCAAAATATTGGAAGTAAAATGTATTTAAATAATGAAGTCATTGCTCGTGCTATTTATAAAAAAACACGACATTTCATATTATTATCAAAGTATAATAAAATAAAAACGTTAAACAAAGTGTAGTAAAATCGGCTGTTTTTGGTTTTTGAATTAAAAAATTATATCGATTGATTGTGAGTGTGATTGAAATTACAAACAAAACTTCTAAAAGTTTATGACAACATAATAATACTTTTGACCTGTATACAATAATAAATTGGCAATTCTCTTCAGATTTCAGTTCTTGATATATATAACTTTAAATATATATTCAGTCATATTCAGAAACTGATAGTAACCATTCTACTTATAAAAGTTATCATTCAGGAGCGCTCAAACTTTACGTATTCTCGTGAAGGTACCCCTTCAAAGTTAGCGCGTAGCGTTTTACACAAATGTGTGCCTTAACACCAATGGCTGTCTGGAAGGATCAGAAAAGTGGATATAAATTATAATAGATACCTACATAGAAGCGATAATATTACTAATAACAGTAATATAATAAAGGCCAAATTTTATGACTGTGTTTGTATGTTTCTTACTTCTTCACGTTGAAACGGCTGAACCAATTTTGATAAAACTCGGTATGGAGGTACGCGGTAACACCGCGGGCGCAGCTCGTTAAAAATAAATAATAAGTTAATTACAAAATGAACGCTTCTCCATGGATATCTATACATATTATTAGCTTGTATCAGGAGCGGTCATGAAGGCGAGAAAGTTCTTAACAGTGGGATACATGTTTTTTTTTCGTTTCGTACGGGCTTTGATTATTACGCCATCTATCGGTCAAATGGTATCGTGGACTTAGGCGTGAAAGAACAGGCAGGCAGAGGTGTGCCAAACGTATCCGTAACGGAATAGACACCTCAAGATGGCCCCCATAACTGAGATATACCAAGAAGGAGATTGTTAGATGAATTGCGCGCATTTGCCAGGACTGGCAGGATTATGCCCTCAATAGAAATTAATGACTCAAAAGAAGTGGCCTTTTTCCAATTGTGGGACTTCAACAGTTTGAATCGATAAACAATAGTAGAATATAGTAGATTGTCTGACAAGGGGTTAAAATAAGCTATTATGGCACGAAGTGATTAAAATGTAAAAATATATATCTGAGTGTAATAATGGCTTTATTATACGTACGCACTCTGCTTTTCACTTCGACGAGAAAAGAAAAAAATAAAGAACTGTAGAATGTATCATATTATGAGGTTTCCAATTAAACCCTAGGGACTAAAACGACTACTTTAACCCCGCTTCGCGAAGTTGAAATAACCTACTTTTCGAGCAGACGAAGTGAAAACAAAACCAAATGCTGCCTAAAGCAAGAGCGGCACAGGTCAGGTCCGTATCTCATCCAGCATCGCTGATTCGCAGTACACACTCGATTCGGATCTTCAACTTGGAAGCACGTTGTAATTCCGATGCACTTCGAGATAACTTTCTAGATCGTGCGAGCCAAACGAGCTGACAAAGTTGGAACCACCTCCACTTTGTTACATTGTCGCTGCAAAGATATTACAGTCTAGAGATTTACTTAATAAGTTCTAGGTATGATTTTATGATGTGGGTAGAGATTATAGGAGAGTAACGATGGCGTGGTGAAGGCCCCGGCGGTCATATGTTGTAAAGAATTTTCGAGTAGCAAAAGTCATGATTTTTCCTGCACCGAAGCAGGTACAAAATAGATCCAGCTGTTTTGATGTGATGTTGCTTCAATCACTCTTACAATATCTGTACTATCAATACATTTTAAAAATGATGGTATATTTAAATATATTTGTATATATGTCTGTATACTGTGTCTTTTTGACCTCATAACGCCCTAATGGGTGAACTGATATATTTTTTTATACGGGTAGCTGGGCATTCCCAGATAGTTGTAGGCAGAATACTTTGTGCTTAACTATGGAGAAGCAAAATAATAATAGTAAAGAATTTTTCTTCCCCGCGGACCAGGTTCGCGGGCAACTTTCAGTAATTTATAGTTTTCGATTCAGGAACCATCTCATACCTACTTAAAAGGGCTATTGGTTTGTAAATGCAGCTTTAATAGTACATTACAGATTACCGTGATAAAGCCGAGATATTACTAAACTTACGATATCGCAAAGTTCGGCCAACTTAGCAGCTTAGGTTAAATTCTACTTTTATGCTTGCGACAGATTGACTTTCAAAAATTCTTCACAAACTTAGTTTTTCGTTTTTGACGCGAGTTTGACGTGTTAAAGTGAAGTGTTCAAGTACAGTCATAATCCTTAGGCTGCGGTTATACGCTCAGTCTGTCGTCAGTTCAATTCATCAGTCTGGTTAGGATATAATTTTTTTATTGAAGTTTCACCCGAACACTATTATAAGGACATGGGGTCGATAGAGAGAGTCGTGACACTTGACTACCGTGTGTAAATGTATGATGCATATTATTGACAAGCAATTGGCATGTAGACAATTTTCTTTGTGGATGTCAATCGATTCAATTTTTTATTGGGATCACATATATCTATATGGGGCTAACTACACTTAGACTGCTCTAAAAGTCAGAAATGACCGTCAAATTTCGATATTCCTACAGAGCGCTAAAACGCTCCATACAAATAGCCACCTACAAGTGACGTCATAATATGTGGGCTGGGTACCGATATTTGTATGGAGACAACAAGTATAATTTGCCATTTTTACCGTGAAAAAGTCCGTTTAAGTTCATGGTTGTCACATAGTTATTGATTTGTTTAATTATGTGGATTCCGAAAACAACTACAAAATTTCTTAAAGATAAAACAAAATTGCGTACCTTTGAAGGCATGTTTTTTGGATTTTATATTAATCTACACCCCTATTGTTCACATTTTCGATCTGAAGCGTAAACGTTCAATTGAAAATACAATTCACACGATCTAAGTTTGCATTTGTAAAGTTAGTTACTAGTAGCATTGCTGTAATTGTTTTAGGTGTCAAACGGCGACGTGAGCAGCGGGAGTGGTGGTTAACTTTACAGATGCAAACATAATAATTATAGTACCAATTGCTGTTTACTTCAATTGCTATACTAATTTAAAATTACTTTATCAGGTGAAAATGACATCGAAGGCGCCTGTGCGATGTCCAATTAAGTCTGAGAACTCCGACATCATCAGCCGTGGGCTTCAAACGGCAGTTCCACACCGCGACATGATGATACAATGGTATAAGAAAATAAGGTAGGTATATGGCATTCTGCTGGTGAGCCTTTCTACGTCACTGATTAGTGCTTTATGGTAACAAAATAATTATAAGGAAATAAATGTTTGCCGCCAGTCTTACAAAAATGATATAATTGATTTAAAACACTCACGAATATAATAGTGAATCAGGGAGTATTATGATACACCGCTGGCAACACTTCCGACCAACCAATCATAGCGTGAGTCTCGCCTGTTATTCCGGTGTGCCTTACCTTATTTTCTTATACCATGGATGATACGATGTCCACGACCGCCACACGGATGCCCATCTTTTTAGTCCCTTCGACATCGCATTTGAAACATCAAAGTAATTAAGTAAACACTTTTTGAACGCGATCTAGTCCCGTTTTGTTATAATAATATCATCGTGTAACCCTCTCGGACCGCCGCACTGACGGTCCGGGCCGCTGAAAATGAATGAATGATAGTAAACTGACACTCCAGAATGATGGAATGAACGGGCAGAATGAACGTGTAACCGATGTGTTAAGGAATACCTACTAAAACATCTAGAACAGTTTGCTCCAGGTGCATTAAATTATAAGTTACACAGTTTTCCGAGGAATTCGTCTGAGTACAGTTAGCTAGAGTATAATCAAATTTAAAATAACCGATGCATAGACACGGATGCGTTTTGTATGGAGCGTAGAACTAAGAACAAACTATAATAAGGACCACATTATCTCAAAAATTGTGTGTCTCTGTGTATGGGAAAAGTTGTATCAATTAGGCTAAATTCGACCGAACTAACCGAACTTTTATTCCGAGAATAACACTTACCTTCAGATAGTAATGTGAGACTATTATGGAAACACGTGGTATGGACATTGCCTTTGACAGGTTGATACCGACTGGCGACTTCTTAGAATTTGTGTATTTGTTCGATTTGCAAAATGTAATTCGTGTTAACTTTGTGTTTCATTTAGGCTTAGTGGATTTAATATAGATGCTTATTGCAGTTACATGTAGCTATACATTCGATATGATTGTTGAATCACATGCATTTCTAAGTGTATTAATTCTTAAGCATCTGACTGTACCTACCTAGTTTTTCCATAAGTTAGTTTCGGGTCGTAATATGACGAGTTGCTGCCACGGACGCGCAACGATGGCGGCTTGATGGAGACACGTGGCATGGAAATTGCCGCTATAAACCGAACAAGGACATAAAAGCAAGTGTGCACAAATGTTTTATTAGAAACTTTGGCCATTTAAAAGTCATACGTCTTTATTGCTGTCTGAAATCATAATAATGTATGTCATACTTTTAAAGTCTGTAGGTAGGTGTACTACACCTGAGGACATACTATTCCCCGGTTATTCGAAGACGGTTGGAACGATTTTTAGGACAAATGATACTTAAAAAAGTCCCTACTTACTAATGTTACCCTTAGTGTGTACAATACAATACAACAATACTTTATTGCACACCAATAAAAGTTTACAAAAGGAAACAAGACAAATACAATTTATAAATAATGGTAGACAACAGGCGGTCTTATCGCTAAAAAGCGATCTCTTCCAGGCAACCTTTGGGTAGTGAAATTGATGAAAATTTTAACTTAATACAGAGTACTCGTATGTACTCATTTTAATAGAAGATTAAAATGTCACTAATTAATATATACTTTAAATAAATATTAAATGAGTCGGTAATACATTCACATACATTTTATTGCCCAGGAATATGTAGGTATGTATCATCATATCATTATTATTGTAATAAATACTTATCAGAAATATATATTACAACCTTGATATAAAGCCAAAATTACAATATAACTGGTTACTAGTTATCGCCTGTCAGTTACAGTTCTGTCAATATGATTTCTATGACTTTGATTGTCAGGCTGTACTCATTATCAGGATTACGAATTTAGTTAAAAATTGAATTCATTACGAAAAAGCCTCGAGCTGCCATTCTTGGCTTAATAATAATTCATTACGAATTTGTGAACCCTTCGATTTCTAGACTTTCCATTTCAAAGTATCAAAAAGACTTTCTACCCTTGCACGTATACTGGACTTCGATTTGTTTGTGATTGTGGCAATAGTTTTAATTTTGAAGATGGAAATGGGACTACGTTGTGTTATGTGTCCACGTTCTGTATTACGACGAAGACGAAACCTATTACAGGCTCAGTTGCTTCTAGAGAACCCGCCTACATAGTAGCGCACGGATTTGCCAAAAACTTTGCTGGATTTTGCCGTTGCACTTTGACGATTAAGGAAACGTAAACGTTACGATTGTTTTCAGCGCAGCATGGGTATGGTATCTAAGATGACCAATATGCTAGTTGAAGCTGTCAACAACAGGCCTAGATTTCATTTTGTAAACGTTAGAGCAGTTCAATATAATCTTGGATGAAACACCATGCCTACCACCATCCCCCATCACCATCCGTAATACCAGACAGAGACAGACAACCCAGAACAACCCTAGGTTGTTATTTTGACGAAAATACGCACGGGGGAGTCGAACGAAACACTGGCAACGCTCTTCAATCAGTAACATACGAACTTGAATTGAAGCTACCAAGAGACTTCTTGAAACACGATTATGACCCAAGACATCTTGGACTTGGGCAATTATCCAGAAATGAAGGTTTGGATATCAATCTAATACCAAAAGGTATTTTTGGAAATGAAGAAAATTCTAAATTAATTTTGATTGCAGACGCCACCTATGTTTATATGGAGAAAAGTTCAATTTTTTTTATTTCAGCAGAAAAGCTATAGCCACCGTAATTTCCGAAACTTAGTGAAGCCATTTCTTATTGTTTGTAGTAATGGTTACATTTTAGACTTTCTAGGGCCATACGCAGCAATGTCATCGGATACGGCAACTACGCAACAAATAATGAACGATGACGAGCATATGTTGCACTGGGTAGTGCATATGGAGGATGTTTTTATTCTGGATAGGAGATTTCGAGACAGTATCAATGACGAAGAATCCAACGGTTACAAAGCATTTTTTTTCATCCCGAAAGTGCAGAGGGCCTTCAAAAGCTCAAGCCACACCTTCAGTCTCAGTCCACCCCTGTGCGATAGCTCGCAGCTCCTTTTCAATAGTGCGATGCCAAGAGTGTACAGTTCTGGATGTCCACGCCTACGCCTTCCGTCCGAAGGCTTCCACTTGAAAGCGATGCTTGCATTGCTCGTTTCTCCTCTACAAATGGTGTGAATTATTAAATTCTAACAATTACACAACCAGAAAATAAAGAACCAGAATTTCAAAAATCAACACCAGCTCCACCAAACGCAAACTCACGAAATAAGCCACGAAGCAGCCTATTCAATTGCATATTTGCAGCGGACCCGTGGCGCTGCATGCGTCAAACATTAATCTATGTATACTGGGTGACCGGCGAAATCCGTGCAGGCTGGACACAGCAAAGCCTCCTAAAGCTGCTTTGAGTTCCCGAACGGATTTAACTGGAAAGTTTGTTGCATTTTGTCATTTTAAATAACGTAGTAGGTAAATTGTTATGTAAGTATACAATGCTTTTTACGCATACGGTTTTATTGTTTTGGGTTGAAAGTGATTGAGTTTGTACTACAAGACGGTTATTACTTATTAATGTAACGACAGGTATAGGTGTCTATACTGTTTACTGTTTTGTAGATCTCATTTTGTTAACACTATTATGGATCTATGGTCTGAAATAAACAATTGTTTCATCGTTTATTTTTTTTTATTTATTATACTGATGTAACTGCAACGTGCATCATCACTACATAGTATAAAACAAAGTCGCTTTCTGCTGTCTGTCCATATGTATGCTTAGATCTTTAAAACTAAGCAACGGATTTTGATGCGGATTTTTTGATAGATAGAGTGATTCAAGAGGAATGTTGGTATGTAATACATGAATAATAATTTATCAGCATTGCACCCGTGCGAAGCCGGGGCGGGTCACTAGTAATATATAAGAGCCGATACAGACAGACAGCGTTGGAACTGCAACCCAGCTGCAAAATACCAGTTCTGAATCAGAACTTCTGATGCATCTGGTGCTCAGTGTGCTTGCTGCCGCCGAGCAGTCAATTGCAACTGGCGTGCTGACGGTCAACCTAACTGCACGTCAACTGTATGCGAACTATGCAGTTGATTTACAGTTTGGATGCAGTTCCGTCAGCCACATCAGAACTGCCATTTTGCAGCTGGGTTGCATTGATTGCTGAAATTATGTTAATTCTTCGTCGAATCTGTGAAGAAAATAATGCATTCGTAATGTATTGTTATATACAGCGCTTTTTAAATTTGTCAACATTTTTTTTATATTTAACGACATGGTACGAAAATATTTGGCACGGTAATATCGTGTAGTTACCTTAAAATATTTATTTCGTTTTCCTTGTACCAACGCGTGTAGATGAAATGTTCGCTTAAAACAAATATAAACCGCATATAATTACTAATTAATTTATGTATTTATATCAATGAAGTACAATACCTACCATCTCCAACAATGTTACCAAAAGAAGTACGAGTACATACCTATATTTTAACGAAAATGTACCTTTACTATAAAATAATAACTAAAATAGATGAATATGTAAAACATGAATCATATTGTCGTCATTACATTTCTATTAGATTTTATAATATTATTGTTGGCTACCGTAGGACGTGGTATGCAATTCAGGTTAATTAATTATTCATACAGATATGTAGGCTATGCACAGAGACAGGCAAAACAGATGTATTTGCAATTTGTAAGCTATTTGAATTCAGGAAGAGTATGATTGTTGCGAAGACACAAAGGCATCACGTAGCCCTTGACCACAGAGTAAAAGGCTACGCTAGAGGTTTTTTCTCTTGATCTTTGCAAATTCTGTTATTTTTATCTATCCAAATATCATAAACCCTCCATGATGCGTTCAAGAACCGTTACGACCACCATAAAAATAGTCTGTTTTGTTAGAACAAATTCCTTTCTGTAAAAATGCTATTATTGCTAAATAATAACATCAATTTCTATAAGTAATATTATTTATTAAAATTTCGAACATCTCTGAAAAACAAAGATTTTCTTTTGACCTCTATTCTAATAGCGGTCGAGATGACGTTTAGTTCGAAATAATGTATTGTCATTTTGCTATCAGACAAATTTCGCACGTAAGTAAAATATCAAACGATATGATAGTTGGGGCCGACTCTAGATTGTCTCTGAATAAAAAGAACACTATGATAGCTGCCAAAAACTTCATTACCGCCATTACCGAGTAATATTTGTCATAATGTACAACTGAATGCATCTTGGAGGCTTATGATATGTGGCTAGATAGTAGTGTATGTAACTGTACATAATTAGGCATTTAAACACTCGTGTGATGTTATTATGAAACTTGCCTTCGGCTCGTTTCATAAACCCACACTCGTGTTTAATACCCTTCATTATTTACAGTCACATTATGAGTTGTCTGTGTTAAGAACAAGACAATTGACGAGGGGCGTGGCGACAAAACCGACTGACACCGCTACCTCTGTGTACAAAAGCGCACTGATTTTAAATTTTTTTTATTTAAATTTTTATTGCGTAAGACGGAGTATAACTGTCAGGTGTTTACTAGTTCTTAGGTTACTAAAGCGGTTCACGGCGTGTAGTGGGCCTTATTTTTCCTTTTGCTACGTTATATGGAGGAATGTTTGAGTTAGTTACGATCTTCATACGTTTTAATCGTATGGTGAAAATTTTGTTGTAGGAAGTCCGTAGCTTCAGGTATCAAATTAATATAGAGGTAAAGGCAACAACGGAGAATATGATAATGGTATTACTTTCATTACACTACACATGGTACAGTAATCAAAGGACAACTTGCAACAAATGATAGTCCATCTAATGGAGGTCGCTGGCGACAAAATTGTAATGCGCCAAGAGAGACTGTGTGACACGCCGCATAGGAAATATAATAAAAAAATAGCTAACAGCCGCATAAAAAAATAAAATCAGGAGGTTTTTATTAGCTTTAAAATTGTATGTAATATTTTTCATCCTTGGCATACATAGTAAATTTATAGCGAAATAATTACAAGAAAGTTGGATGCCAGAGCTTTGACATTTATTTCTCTAATCTGTATTAAAAGACACAAAAGTACAGCAAAAGAGTGGAATTATCTTGCTGCGCACGTTTTCACTGAAAAATATAACTTAGATCTCTTCAAGTCGAGAGTGAATAGGCATTTTTTAGGGAAATCTATCTTAGGGGTTTACCCTTGATTTATAGAGAAACGTTTTATCGAATTTTCATTTAATTTAAATTTTCTTTCATCGAGCGTTTTTTTTTTTCTAAAACCATAAGATATTTTGGAATGTTATAACACAAACCTAACCTACCCTGACCTAATCTATAGGTTGACATTTACAAGATTTCTGAAAAATACATGACTTCCGAGGAAAAATTTGTCTACGAAATGAAAATTCTATGAACAGAAGCATTCAGTGAAGTGTTTTTTATGAAAAAAATGGACACCCGATCTTAGGCCTTATTGTCACTAAACATCAGGTGCAATCGAGGCCAAATGCTTGATTATCGTAAATAAAAAAGTTTGTATTGCTTTAGAGATAGACTAACAAATGGGCAGTAAAGAGATCCTATTGACAGACACGGTTTAGGTATGGAACCCTAAAAATAATAATTTTATCAATTATCATGTTATGGTAAGCTACAGTGAAAAGAAAGTTAATAAATTATTATTCTAGACAGAAGTGGTACTAGTAATATACAAAGTACTAGGTCTAAATTCGACATGATAGTCTATGATACAAATTGGGAACAATCTTCACCAATCAGTTTAATGGAAGAAAAGGATTTTATGTCCATTTCAGTATGTTAAAATATATCGCGAATGAGATGCGTAAAAAAACCTTGACCAAGCAAAATATTTTATTAAAATTGCACTTGAGAGTTTTATAATATAAATAAATTGAATACAACTGAAAGTACCTACAAAGCCTAAAGAAAATGGCATTTTATTAAACAAGTGGGTTAAAATAACCACTGATATACCTGTTTATACTTGCCAACCCAGTAATTACGCGAGAGAAAAAAATAGACAACCTAATGTTTGTATGTTCTATAGGTTTCATGCTTTCTGTTGGTATCTAATTTATTCGTTAAACTCTCTTGAGTGCATTACTTCATATAATATATATATAAAAAGTTTTTGGAGTTTAATCCTTAAGAATCGATTTTCATATATAAGCCCGGGGTATGAAAAATATGGGTATAAAATCGAACGTATCTGCCGTGCTAATTTAAAAAGTCGTATCTCAGTATACGATCGGGGTAAAACACGACGGTATACGACTTCTTAATTTAGCAGGTTATGCGTTAAGCGTTATAGACTAAGATCCCGATATAAAATAACCTTCACCGAGATATTTATTTGATGAAATGTATTTTATATTTAATTTAATATGTCAATAAATATATTGCATATGGGTTGCCTAACAAATTTTAGTCCAGGGTATGTTTAATTAATAATTAAAAAAAAATGTTTTAAGCATTTCACCAGTTTGATTAATATTAGATAAATTCTATACCAATCGAAAGTATGAAGCCCATAGAATATGCAAACGTTAAGTTGCCTATTCTTTTCCCGTCACCACTCTCGGGTAGTCAGGTATAAACAGGTAAATCTATACCTACTAGCATTTTGCAAAGGTCTGATTATTGAATTGAAATTAAATAAAATTAAAGATTATTTAATTATGAATTTATCTAATAATCAAATCGGTGAAATGTAAAATTTTTTTATTTTTTTATTTTAAACTAAACATACCCTGGACTAAAATTTGTTAGGCAACCCATATGCAATTATATTTATTGACATTTTAAACTAAATATAAAATACATTTCATCAAATAAACATCTCTGTGAAGGTCATTTTATATCGGGATCTTAGTCTATAACGCTTAACGCATAACCTGCTAAATTAAGAAGTCGTATTTTTACCCCGATCGTATACTGAGATACGACTTTTTAAATTAGCACGGCAGATACATTCCAAAAATATAAGTATCGCGATACTACGGTAGAAAGGTCGTATCTTTGTATGGATTTCATAGTAAGATACGGTTTTTTTTCCGTAGCACTGCAGACTGTAGTAACTAAACTAGCCGCTCGAGGGCGCTTTACATCACGCTTCCTTATTTAGTTACTACTCATAATCTCTCAAATTTGTTAAAAATGGATCGGAAGTAAATTTTCCTTGTAAAATATTGTAATTTTGCTGTATATTATACTCGTATATTAATATTATGTAAGTGCCTACCTTCTCGTTCTTGTTTGCAGCACCCAACAGGGTACATAATGTGATACTTAAACTATTTACTTCCACCTGTATAATCATTATGTGCAATAAACGTATTGAGTATTGAGTATATATTTTATAATCGTTCTTAAGGCCAGGCGCGCACCACGATTTTAGTCGCGCGATAATTTTGTCGCATAAATGCAAGATATGGGTTTATATGAGAGTGCGCGCACCACGATTTTCATAAACCCATAAGTACGCTTATTTCTGCGACAAAATTATCGCGTGACTAAAAAAAAATCGTGGTGCGCGCCTGGCCTGAAGAGTAAAGTCCAGTCGTGCGTCGGAGCTGACACACACACTTTTTTTTTTCATAGCTTGGCCAGGAATTTGTAAGGCAACCCATTCACGATATAGAAGCCTTCGTATGTAAGGTCAACAGATGGGTGAAGTTCGTTTCTAATTCATATCCACTACAATGACATCTATCAAGCATCTATCCGATATCTAGCTAGTCTATTTTGACGACTGCGTCAGTTTGAAAACAGCCGCGATACAATCATAGGTACGTGTGTTACGGCAGTTACTCACGACGTTTAAATTAACTGAGAACGCACGTAAAACACACGTAGTCGGATCCTTACATCGTGAACGAAGGCCGTTATATCTTCTACAGTTTACTGCACAATTGACAAGGCAAAGCGGACTCGTATTGTAAGGCACGACGCGACGGCTTTAAAGCATTGTGTCACATTGCGATGGGTGGAAGAAACGTAAAGTCGTATGATTTCTCTAGACGTCTTCATGGATATTATGACATCGTTATAGCCGAATAGGATGTTTTTCAGCCTACGCCATATTGCATATTTTTAGTGGTAGGTACTAATTAATTTGACGGGCAACAGCAAATTTTTGGTAATTGACGTTGAAAGTCGGTGAATGTCACTGATGTAAGCAAAGAGGAAACAGGACTAATATTCCACAAACAAGTATTTTTTGCATAATAAACCCAAAATTGTCCATAGTGGTGGAAGTCAATTTTTTTTCAGTAGGAATCTGCCGATTCCTTTCTCAAGGAGAACGATTGAGCAGTATTCCGGGAATCAATGTTTTGAATTTAGTTTAATGACAAATTGCTACTGAATTATTTTTATTAAAGCAGTAACGTCTGCTAACGTAAACCAAATGTTTACTATGAAGCGAAAAATTGAATACACGATGCCACCCTACAGCATGCAGAAGCAACTGGTTGAAAAATTCAATGGCTCTGGCATCAGGTTCGATGGTCCAGTTGGTAGGACGTCCGTCGTGGCTCGGAAAGCCGTTGGAGACGCAGGTTCGAATCCTGCCTGAACCGTTAATTTTTTTTTAATTTTTCGCTTCATTGTAAACAATTGCTACTGAAGTTTAATCATGCAAAAATATGACGTATGCTAACTATTGACGTATGAAAACTGTAGCGTCACTATACTGTGAATAGTTAGTTTAGTGGTTTAGGGCACTAATTCAACGAACCTTTACGATATCTTCAATTTAACAATATCTCGGCTTAAAATCGGCATTATAATCAAAAATATATACGCTAGTAAAGCTGTGTTGAATGACAAAAGAGGAAATTTTAAATGGATACTTGGTAGGTACAGCTATACAGAATGGCGCATATTGCTAAACTAGAAATATGGCGGAGAAGTCTCGGATAATATCTTCAATATATGTCTGCTTTGGCGACGCACAGACACACGCGAAAAACACGTTGTCAGCTCGTTTAAGACACGTAAGTGCGTTGAAAAGCTTTTACATTGTCTGCAGTTTACTGCACAGTTGACAAGGCAAAGCGGACTCGTATTGTGACGCGGGCCGGCTTTAAAGCATTGTGTCACAGTGCGATGCCTGGAAGGAACGTAAAGTCGTGTGATTTCTCTATCCGTTTTCACGTATAAGGACATCGTTTACAAAGGGGGTGTCAAGTATTATTTACAAGTATTTTTCACTGTCTCAAATGCGGTGGTATTCAGACAGTCAGCTTCATAGCAAATACTAACATCTGGCTATTAGACAAATATTACCTTATTATTGCAAAAATCTTAATGTCTGTCTTTACGTCATAGATGTTTATACAATAACCTAAATTAAAAAACACCCCCGTCACAAGTAGCTGGTCATCATGAGATCCTCATTCAATGTGTGATATAGAAAGTGCTACTCAAACTGAACATATTTAGAAAATGTAGAATTCTTAGCTTGAATATTGGTTGAGATCTGGTCACGCGTTTCAATTAGAGCTGAATATCTTGGAAATTACTAATCCTATTCCACCAAACATATATAAAAACCATCTCGACGGACAAATCTTACGATTACAATAAATCACTCAAATTGTTCCTACTTTTGGAAGCTAAGATGCCACAGACAGACACATAGATAGACATGTTAAACTTATAACACCCCTCTTTTTTTCATCGGTGGTTAAGAATAAAGCGAATAGCTATAATATACCTGTATGGAGAGAAATATGACAAACTTTTTTTTTTCCAAATTGTAGAAGAAAGCGCGGTACCTATGTACGAGTATAATCATTATAAAGCCTGACCAGAAATATATGAGGATTGTCAAGAGGGCGCTATTTGTAAGATTTATATGGCAACAATTTTGCAACCAATCGCAACCCACTATAATGACATTAGTTTTAAAAACCTGTCAGTTTTTCTATGTTAACCTCGTAATATCATTTAATGGAATGCACTCTTTTCCTGACTGTTTTTCGTGTAGTAAATACATGTACACTTTATTTATAATCTTATGGTCACGACTGTAAATGGTTTTCGGCATTTTCTTAGGGTAATTTGAAATTTTTGTCTTTTAAAGAAATCACCACGAATGACATTGACATTGTTGACAAACCATCATAATATCATTGCCAGTATAAGAAATTAGTTCCAGTGAAATTCCGCAATATGGCGCATCCTCATATATTTCTGGTCAGGCTGTAACATGATTTCTCATCTATGTTTCACCACAGGTTTAACTTAGATTGTATTAGTAAAACTCAACGTATCTATTCTCATGATGCCGAAGCAAACCTTGCAGATGACATTTATGTGTTTGTCTACATGCTTTCCTAGTCTATTTTTGCCGTGCTAAACTCTTCACTCCTATAGGTAACAAAATCCAAATCACTTAGTCACGGGAGCAGGGCATATATCAAGCGGCATTAAGCGTTTACTGGGGCCTACTTATCAGGTGTATCGCCGCTAATGATGCGATATCCTGGATAATCCAAGAGCTGCCAGATTGAAGCGCAGATTACACGTACGGATGGTTCACTTCACGTTAAATTCAGTATGTATCAGCACACTTTAGCTATTTACATACTTCGGTAAGAAAGTTTAAGAGATATAAGAACGAACTTTCCCGACATACGGAAAACCCCGTAACTTCGCCTAGGATAGGTACCTATCATCGCCTATTTTTATAAAAGTTGAAATTGCCGTCTAGTTTTTAGACTACTAAAAACGAAAACTACTAAATATGAAGTGTTTTTATGTATGGTGATATTCTCGCATTAACAGTAGCTAATTTAAAATAAAAACTAGGCATAACTTTATTCTCTAGATGTACCGTATTCATCCCACCTTAAAACACAGTTTCATTTCTAGCATTAACAATCTCAGAGTTAAACCGGTATGTGATGACGGACGGACAGACATGGCCAAACTATAAGGGTTCCTTGTTAGGGCTCTTAAAAGTATTGTAAATTTCATTAATAATGGCTATTAGGTGGCGACTAGTCTGCGCCTCGAGTCAGATACATTATCGTTAATCCCTTCACTAGAGCACGACTGGAGCAACAAACATGATTTTAGTCTTATTAAACAGAATTACAATAGGTCAATAATGTGAAGGACTCAAAAAAAGCCCTTATATCATAAGCAGGGTTCGTAAAATGCGACCAAATTCATTGAAGTAGCGTCACTGGTTGTCAATACGTCATTTCAATCAATTTCGCATTTTAAATACGATCCCTGTACCTCTAGCACAACTGTGACACGCGACTCTTTCTCACGCGAGAAATATTACCTGTCTCTTTCTTCACTGTACCATATCATATGTATCATAAGACTATCGCGCGGTAGCCCAGCGTAGATTGCGGGTTCACGCTTGGTCCATAATATCGAACGATATTCGATATAATAGACTGCGAAGTCTTATTATGTGTGAGGCTCACGGGAGCGTTTTTTAAAACTAATAGTTAGGTACCTATTTCTATTCAATAAGGCCCGTGACATATTGATTTAAACTTACACGGATTTTCACACAACATTTTAACAAAACGGAACTTATCACGTTCAAAGCGCGTTTATTTAATTACCTCGACGTTTCGAACGTGATGTTACGTTCATGGTCTCAAAGGGACTGAAGAGGCGGGCATCAACGTCGTCACGCGAGTACAAAACGAAAATGAAACCAGAGTGAGCAAACTGACAGATAATAAAGATCAAGTGCGGGTAGTTCGAAACCGCGTGACAAGACGTTGATGCTCACCCCTTCGGTCTCTTCGAGACTATGAACGTAACATCACGTTCGAAACGTTGTCGTAATTAAATAAACACGTTTTGAACGCTATTAAGTCCCATTTTTTTATAATAAAGCCCGTAACTTTCATTAATAAGGGCTTTCTTGCACCCTCTGTCTGAACTAGTCTGCGCCCCGGGTCGGGCACTTTTTCTCGCTAATCCCTTCATTAGAGCATGTCCGGAGCGGCAAACATGCCTTCAGCTTTATCTTATGTGTCTACAACATTGAAAGTTTACATTTAATTTGTTTGTTTACGTTAGTTTTCTTTCTGCGAGCTAATTCCTCGTGCTTGTTTACTTTTAAATACTGTTTTCCGTACACAATTTTATTTTTACATATAAATGAAACAAGTTAAAAAGTAAATTGATTCTAATACTGTTCTTTGTCTATGGCCAGTTGTTGCCGACGTACTTGTCGTCCTGATAAATCTGATGTTTGAGAGTGGTACATACCCTGATGTACTGAAAAGTACCAGGGTGTGTCCCGTTTACAAGGGAAAGGGCGATAGGTGTGACGTCAATAATTATAGACCGATCACAATAGTTCCCGCGATATCAAAACTAGTTGAATCTGTCTTATCATCTCATTTAATGAGTCATCTGGAATTGAATAACCTGTTAACAGATAACCAATACGCATATAGACAAAATATGTCAACTACTACCGCGGCGTACAGGATATTTGATTGCATATTGACTGGGTTGGATGATAGGAATAAGATGGCCGGGATATTGTGCGATTTGTCAAAGGCATTTGACGTCATTAGCCATACTCTGCTGCTGAACAAGCTGAAATTTTACGGGGTGGAGACTAACGCCCACCGACTGTTCAGTTCGTTTTTGTCAGACCGCAAACAAGTCGTGAAAGTACCGGCAGACGGCAAAATGATACAGTCTGATACGGGATTTGTCAGTGTCGGTATTCCCCAGGGATCTGCATTGGGAAATACTCTGTTTCTTTTATTCATTAATGACCTACCATCAAGCATTACTGCTGGTTTGTCGGTATTATTTGCGGATGACACGACCGTGTTGGTTTCTGCGAAGACATACGAGCAGCTCAGTGTAAGAGTTGCTGAGGCTTGTGAGCAGTTGCAGATCTGGTTCTCAGCAAATGGGCTTTTGCTGAATGTTAGCAAATCAAATACGATGCTCTTTTCTGGTCGAAAGGTTCAAGTGCCTCCGTGCATGGCCACCTGTCCAATGCCATTGTCCGATGAGAGTAAGTTCCTTGGTTTCACGCTTGACTCAAACCTGAACTGGAAGTGCCATGTCGACAATCTTTGTGGTAGGTTGAGTAGTGCTGTCTTTGCGCTTCGAAAATTAGCACCACTAATCTCGGGAGACGCGTTAAAACAAGTATACTTTGCTCATTTCCACTCCCTCATGTCATATGGAACACTTATTTGGGGTAACTCCACTGATGCAAAAAGGGTTCTAATAATGCAAAAACGAGCTATTCGCACTCTTGTCGGAGCTACACCTAGGCACCCCTGTAAAAAACTTTTTATATCGCAACGCATAATGACGCACTACTCACAATATCTTTTCGACTTACTTCTATTTGTAAGAACTAATATCTCCCAGTTTGCGCGCGTCCATGTTGAAGGTAAACACCTCCGCACTACCGGGCGACTCAGAACCGTGCCTCGTCGCATGGCGCTTTCAGACACAAACCCACGGGTCATTGGCCCAACTTACTATGAGCATTTACCTGAAAACCTACGAAATGAGCCATCTTACGAAATATTTCGGCGTCGACTGAGAGACATTTTGTTGGAAAACCCTCTGTACTCCGTGAGTGAGTACATGGAACTAAACTTCTAATTATTATTTGTATATTTGTTATTGACATTTGATTTGGTACCTATTTTATTTTATTTTGTATTGCGACGATGATTTTATTTTGTATTATTAGGAGATGTCATCTGATTATTATTTTCTGTGTATTTAGATTGTTTGCTTTGTTTTAGTTTAATGACATCACTGACGATCCTTATTGGGAGATCATATTGATTATTATTATAATGGTTATCATTTCTTGTGCTTGACATTGTTATAGTTAGTTTTATTATTATATTTTTATTTTGACGATCATGATGTGAATACTTATATTTTTGAATATTTAATGCAAATGTATACAGTTATTTTCACATGAAATAAATGAATCTGAATCTAGTTAGTTAATTTACCTCTAATTGTAATTTATTTTGTAATGTTTCTCCTCTATGTTTTGTGAGGTGTCCAATAAAGATTACTTGTATGGTTTTGTATTTTACTGTATCGTATCGAATCTTATAGTATTGTATATACGAGGACTTCTAATACCCACACAAAGTCGCAACTGCAAATTGCATATTATAAATCAATTAAATAGGCGACGTATGACGCAAATTCTTGGTGGCAAGTTGACCCTGTCATCTAAAAGGCCTCGAAAACGCCGGAGTACGATGCCCTCCGAGAGCCAGAGTTTCTTTTCCATAAAGGCCAACAATCAAACAGGCGGCACTCTCAACACAAATGAATTGAAATCCACATTGTGACGAGACTCCAACCACTATCGTCAAAATGTAGTTAGTAGGTACAATGTATCTTTTCCAAGACCTCCAAGAATCCACAAGACTGGAAAATACAATTTAAACAAAACAACAAAGAAACAAAGGATATACGAGTATTAGGAGCACATACTCCATCAATAGCCCGTCTCTTATTATGACCGCGTTCGCTTAAAGTTAATTCGGACAATCAAATCTACGAAAGAGTGCCCAATTCCGCTTCCGCTTCGGACTTTAAGGACGGAGAGAAAACTAACAGTAGGCAAGAAAATAATAACAGGTATAGATGTTTTCTAGTTGCTTAAGTACATAATTACATATATATTCATCTATTTAAACGTCGTCTAGATTGTCATAATATTTTCTTAAGAAAAAACATGGAAGTCATCGAAGGCATCGAAAGTCTGCTTAGAGCTTTTTTTCAGAAATGCGTGGATAGAAAGCTGATCGAAATAAGAATAATATGAAAATGTCAAGTGTCTAACTCAACTGAATTAAAACATACGAGCGTTTATAAATGAAAAGGCTGATATGGATGATCAACTCAAGGTATTATAACTTTATTGTATATTTACAAGCAGTAATTCTATTTGTTTACAATGAATCGAAAAAAAAAACAGTTATTCTATTAATTAATTCGAACGTTCTCGCTCGGAGTCCAGTACAAAAGTGATGGCTGCCAAGCGCGTTCCTCCCTCCATACCTTCGTTGCAGTGTACCTACTAGCGCCACCAGCTTGGATGTGTCGTCAGCCAGTGTTGCCGTTTCTTAGCGACAACGCGTTTATGCTGAATTTATTGACGTTGGCAAGGAAATAAAAGCTTATAGAGTAGGGTACTTCCCGTTAACGTAGAATCATGAAATTTGACAAGAAGCAACATGATGTAGCACTAGTAAATAAAAAGGTACGAGAACCGTAAATTTGTAGTTACGTTACAAAAAATATATATTCTACTTACAAATTAATTTGCAGTTGGTAAACTAATCCCGACCTACGTCTATCAATGGGGACAGCAGTTTTCCAAAGTTAAGCTTATCGCTCAGTAGGTATCTTTTCGTTAGAGCAATATGCAGTGCTTTTATAGTTTCAACCGAAGACTGGTAACTGTACATTTTTTAACTAATATCATCCTTAGTACAACGTGTGAAGGTCTATGGGTGTTTGGTTGGTTAACTGTGTTTTCGTTTGTACGCAACCCTCGACTAGCGAGCCCAACCTGCACTTGACCGGATTTTTTTATAAATCGGCTGTTATAAATTTTATACGACAACGACACCTCGCCTGCTGTGTCGTTGTTAGTTGTGTTTGGCCCGCTCCAGTCTGGTCCGGCATTCGGACGAGTAGGTTGTAATATTTTATAGATATTGGACCGCGTTTTCTGTCATTATCGTAAAAGGAGCGTCAGCAAGAAAACTATTCCCCCCGCCTCTATTACTTTCATAATACTTAAGTGGATCCGATAGTTGCGTAGAGGAAATTGAATCATTTATTGTTACAGCATAATACTGCTTTATCAGATAGGTTTCGGATAGACATATCTACGGGGAGCCTTGGATCTCGGTTATCCTATTTGTGAGACAATGGGAAATCTCCATTCCACACGCGTTCTGCGTTGAATAGAAAATCCTATTTTCTTGTACTTGTGAAGTGACGAGGCCTTGATTGTAATAAGGATTCTGTCACTTATTGGTCATTACTTCCTTTCCCGGAGGCCCGGAAACCGGGAATTCGAGCGAAACGTTTTATAGAGATTACTTGTTGTTATCTGTATGTACCTATATTGTCTGCATTTTTGCTTCGAACATCGATGATCTTAATATACAATAGAAAAAGATTTGTTGGATTTGTATTTTCTAAGATTTATATTATAAATATGGTTTGTATGGATTAATCATGTTTTCCAAGCTGCTTGATTTCCAAACCAGAGTTTTTTCGTAAACTCAAGAAAAAATGAAGTCCTGTGATCTTAATTATGTTATTAGGGGAAGGCATACTATCACTGCATTCCATCCAGCACGTGGTTGTCATTTAACTATACTTTTACAAGAAGGCGTTGGACTGATGTTCTATGAACTATTGTTTATAGATACGCTGTTACTAACAAAACATGTTTGAGTTCTCAGTACTCAATCATCAGAAAAGGCCTTTTAGTCTTTTACGAACACTATAAGAAGTGTCATGTCGGAAAACACATTAAATTTTTCATGGCTATGTAAGCCAATACGAGAACGGCATACTCGACAGGCTTGACTGGTGTAAGAATGGCCTGTGCGCGTGAACAAGTGCCGAGTTGATGTCTTTTGGCACGTTTGGTTGTGAGTGTTTTGAACCATTGCTCATCCAAGATCTTACATCTATCGAAGAGCAGGTAGCCTTCAATTTGCTGCGGTATGATATTATAATGCTCGGTTCTGGAGCGGGCGCCAAAAGAAGCATCAGTATAAAGACTATTGATTTAATTAGATTGGGTACTAATGTGCCACAAGAAAGATGGATAAAGTTTATAAATTAAGAATATAGAACCTTTACACAATAACCATACCGGGAATCGTATTTTCATTCCCAATTAACAAAAAGGAAACATTACCAAGTTCCAGCTACAAAACAATATGGCTCGAGCAACGTTTTCATGTACAGGGTGTCCATTACAAGAGCAATCCAACTGCGGCCGAATTTAATCCGTTTAACCGTATAGCTCGCAAAGTTATCTCTCCAGCGAATGTGTAAAATCACCCTCAGCTTAATGAGTCCAAAATAACGTAGTGCGGTTCCTTATTTACATACAGAATGACCGTTTTTTGTTAAAGCAATGCGGTCGATTTGATTAACGACCAAATTGTTTTGGGTTGAAATGAATACGGTTATGTTAATCAAATTGTAACAGCCGCAAAACACGATGTTGTAAAAAAGGCCAAGAATAAATCCCGTGTCTCATCTTCTGATGTCATAACTTAGTCAGCCATATAGGACATATACTTAAGAGTCAATGACCCGCTGGAACCGACAATGAAGACCCCAACTGTGAGTAAGATAGTTACAAAGTCAACACGGGTGGCGCATGATCATCCATGCGCGGTGGCGAACTGAGCATATGGCTGATATATTAAATATTGCTTTCGATATTCGAGCTGCACTAACTTACTGTGGCAAGTTGTTATTTAGAAGTAAGTACAGTATAATAAATAATATAAATAATACCTATATAAATAAATATCAGACAACCTCACACAAATCGATCTAGTCCCAAATTAAGCTCAAGAAGGCTGGTGTTATGGGTACTAGACGACGATATACATACTTATGTAGATAAATATATACTTAAATACATAGAACAACCATGACCCAAGCACAAATATCCGAGTTCATCACACAAAATATTTACCCTGGCCGGGATTCGAACCTGGGACCGCGGGCTCAGTAGTCAGTTCTCTACAAACTGAGCCAACCGCGTCGTCACTAATAATAGGAATCATTTTTGTAGGCCCAGTCTGTTGAGTAATGTCTCATTATGTTTAATGTGGGAACACACCGCATTTTTTTATACTAAAGAGAAGCAAAGAAGGTGTAAAGCCTTCAAATAAACAATGCAAAGGTCGACATATAAGGCATAGCGAAAAATTCGACAGGTTATTTGACTTTAGGGTGGTGGACCGGTAGGTATCGTGTTCGATTCCCGGTCGCTGCCGCCAGGTTACACATTTATTTTTTTCTTTGATCTTTGTATCAATGGTTTAAATCATTTCTAGTACATTTATTTAGGGCAAAATCTGACTGAACCCGCTATCTCCGTCTGTACGTTCACGTAGAAATTTCAATTTCCGGATTTTCGTTACGACGCCGACACTTATATTCTCGTTGAATAGAAAAAGGTCATAAGTATGTATGAGCCTCATACAATGATTCGCTCTTATTCATTTTGACGGGATAGGGTCTTATTATAACATTTAAGTACGTTAGGTTTGTCGATGGAATTACATGAATTTTGGTAGATTGTATGTTTGATTTGATTATTTAGAACAATGGTGCGCAGTGGTTAATTATACATATAGTCGTATGTACCTATCTAAAAAAGGTGTTCTGCCTTTACGGGGATTTAATGAAACTTCGGCGAATTGAAACATTATTCATCGAAAAGGCCAAGAAACCTAAAAAAAGGGTTATTAAGAAAACGAGCTGTGGAGAAGATACCAGGACAGGTATCGTATACGCAAGTTGAGAAATATAAATATTAAAATTAGTAATTAGTTATAATGTTATTAAAACTATCGTGAGACATCTGTACTAATTATAAATAACGGTTTAAACTCACGTAAAAATTGTCAGGAACGGCCCGACATGTTTCGAACTCATTCGAGGGCGGCAACAAAAGCGATTAAAAGTGCAGTGGGTCGCGAGTCGCGTAGCAGCACGGATAGCTACCCCTGATGAAGAGCTCCAAATGAGTTTGAAACATGTCGGGCCGTTCCTGACAATTTTTACGTGAGTTTAAACCGTTTTTTATAATTAGTAATTAGTTCTTATGTGTTACTTATGTGCTGAAATATTGGCATAAAAATCTAGTTAAATAGACTTTCAGTAATACTGAAAGTCTATCTGTCTGACCAGAACAGCATGATCACTGCGTACCGCCAGCTCGCTTCATATTATTGAAGACTAAGGGCCTTTCACACTTGCGATTTGCGTTCGAGTTTCGAGTGAGTCGTCGCAGCGAACTCGTTTCGTGACCACCTACATAAAAATTCTCACGCAAATCGCAAGTATGATAAAGCCCTAAAAACATAACCAGATATGAGCAGAAAACTGAGATCCGAGATAGACCTTTCGAACTATTGCCATCCACAATACCAGTAGTAGTCCCTTACCATGAGTTAACGTGACCGTTCTCGCTAGCGACAGCGTGAATGACTCGTATTGAGAATGGTACAGCGCCCCTAGCGGTTAGTTTGTACAACTACAATTTTCTATGCAAATCCGTTACGCAGTCGCTAGCAAATACTGTCACTGTAAGTAAATGAGTAAGTAAGTACTTATAGTAGTTTTTGATGCAAGTGTGGAAAGTGTGTCATTTTGAACGAGTCCCGAGGAGTCTTGGCCTGAGCCGCAAGGCGAAGGTCAAGACTCGGGACGAGTTAAAATGACACTTCCACACGTGTACCAAACAACGTTTTTTAATACATTTGCGAAAAAATGCAACGATACAAATTTAAAACAGTAATTGAAAGGGGCAATTATATTTATTTCTGTCTGATAAAAATTAAAAGTACCTACAATTTTTAGAGCAATTGTGAAGGGTCGCATTTAAGGCCTTTGCTGGTAAGTTTAAAGTTATATTCAAGTTGTTAATAATTCTCTTTTTCTCGTTTCCAGCCAATAAAATGATCATAGACGGCAATGTAATTTTTCTTTCGAATTTGCGGGTAAAATACTCTCACTTGCAATTTTTGCCTTGGCTCGTATATAGGGCGGTGTTAAATCTATTCTGGTAACATCAGAATCCATCATTTTCTATCAAAAACTCTTAATTTATAAAATCTTACGTGTCATTTACACATAATTAAAACGATCTTGAATGAAAAAGAAAGTTTTACTTTTAATTGTAATATTTTTTTCAAGATGGCGTCGCTGTCATCATTCAGCCAAATCAAAAGAAATAGTTTTAATATTTCAGAAGAGATATGATAATGTTACACAGTAATTTAATTGATTCCAAACAATAAACATCGTGAATCTGTTTTTAGTTCTTTACGTTTCGTACAATTGTAAATAAATATAATATTATTTAATACGTACATTTAATAATAGCGATCATTCATAATTACTATGAATTTATAAAGCAGCGCGTAGGTCACGCTTAATACTGTATTTTCTAATCTGTGACAATACTTTTCTTTTTAATTTTTTTAGGTCACGCATAATACTCATTTGCTCATTAAATAATAGTCACTCAGACAAATTATTAAAACCGTTTTTGAATCTTTTTAATAGATAACCCTTTGATTGATCCAATATGCAATTTAAATATTTTAAGCATAATTATAAGATATACACTTGCAATGCTGTATGACGTAATAAATAAAGTCGGAAAGTGATTGACCTTTGTTTGGATGTATGAGACATGACGTGTTAGTACAACAGAAAATTAAAAAAGTTTGAAAAGTAAAAAGCACTAGTTCGAAATATCCAACTTTTCGCACGATTTGCAGCTACGAAAAGTACCACTTTTTGAGCAACTGTATTAAAAAACACTTTATTGTACACAAAAACAGTTAAAAAATACATCTATTACAAATAACATGTAGGTACAAAGGCGAACTTATCCCTATGAGGGATCTCTTCCAGTTAACCTTTGAGTGCGAGAAGAAGATAGACAAGCTAACACCGTGTACAAAAAGGTATTAACCACTCAATTGCTTCGAATTTTGAGTTGGACTTTATTTATATAATAAAATAAGAGCGGTGACAGGTAGCCGTAGTTACCGAAAGCAATCTAGTGGTTAAAAATAACTAGACTACTAATAATTACACATATAAACGATTAATACATACATACACACATACATACATACATATATATAATGTAATATAAATATACACATAAATATAAAAACATAACATTTTAGATCCAATTCACAAGTCATTGGAAAGCCATAACTTCTTAAGATTCGTCTTGAGCGATGCTACGGATGGAGGCTTCCTAAGGGACAGTGGCAATTCGTTCCACAACTTCACAGCACTTAGGGCCTTATCACACTTGCGATTTGCGAGCGACTTTTGTATGAAGGCGATCACGCAGCGAGCTCGCCGCGTCGGTTAAGTATTTGTATAGAAAACTCGCTCGCAAATCGCAAGTGTGATAAGGCTGTTACTGTGAAAGATTTAGCGTAAGTACGCGTCTTGTTAGACGGTACAGCCAGAGTGAGATTGGCAGACGACCGCAAGCGGTGACCACACCCGTCGGCCATATATTTAAACCTTTCACTGACGTAAGGAGGTGAAGCAGGGTAAGCTTATGGTAAGGGTTCAACAGTTCACTATTAAAACTTACCCCCTAAGCACACAGCGAGATTACATGTTACTTTAAAATGAGCTCGTCTGCACTCCAGCAAGAGCAAAGCGGGCGTTCTTACCCGTTACAATGTAAATGCAGCTACTGCGTAAAGAACATGAGAATGTTTCCATTTTTCTAATTTATATAGAATTTTCGAGTACCTAATAAACGTAACCAGCATGTGCTGGTTACGTTTATCATGAGACAAAGAAATGATAAAGCAATCGTCTTTTGCTTGTTACAGTGTGGACGAGTTTATTCAAGGAAATTGTTCACCTTTGCCATGTTATTATAATTATTATTGCAATGATAATGTAATTATGAAATATTATGATGTTAAATTAAATTCAATGTAAGCTGCAATGTTTAAAATTGTAATTGAATTGACTTGTAAAATGACTATTTTATCAATAAAAAAATCTAATCTAATCTAATCTTTCACACTCGCATCATACTTGTCAAAATCAAAACGTCATGGACTGGCTTACATCCATCGGTTCAGCTTTATCACGGCCGAATGACGGACAGTCGGACATGTTCATCAAAATTTACAATCTACCGTTACAAAGGAAATGTGACGCGATATATCTAGCAAATGTTTTTTTTTTTATAGAAATCTTTTTGTGTTCGGACATATAAGTATTAAAATACTTACATTATGAAGCGAATTTTCTTGGAGTCGAATACCGCTCGACATGATCAAATCGGTTCGCGAGTGACAGAGCAATAGCACGCAGTGTTCGTTCGACCGCCACCGCGACTGATTGGAACTCCTGATGATGAATCGCGAACTGATTCGAAACATGTCGAGCGATATTCGACTTCTACGACTCGCTTCATATGTATTTTAATAATTGCTCGCAATTGTAATTTTTATTTTAACCGCATAGTTTGACATCTCAAATCTCAGGCCGATCAAAATAGACTTATCCCTATTAAGACACATGTCTTAGGACAAAGTGCCAAGATCGCAAATTTAATCTTCTTCGCAAATTCACACAATGGCTCAAAATTTTACTGGAAGAGTTTCCTAATTGGGATAACTTCGCTTGTGAACTGTTATAAATATATTTATAACCTGTTAATGTGTACAATAAATGTTTAAATACATGCATACACAATGCTTTAGAAACGAAAAATAAGTCCATAAAAGTGCAACAAACTGAAAGATAAATGCTACAAAATCGAGTGCCAATATCAGTTAGAAGTAGCTACGGGGAGGTTGATAAGTGGGTGTAAATTAGTACCAGTGACGACAATAGGCACGCCACCTGCTACCGGGTTGAAACGGTCCGGAAAAACCTTGGTTTTATCGGCATTCAGTAGGTACGAGTATATTAGTAGTTAGTTGAAACAGTACGATATGAAATTTGTGACGCGAAAAATTCCGTTTATTTGAGGAGTTTTGAAAGAGATGTTCTTTGTTCGTTCGAAATATTAAAATATACAGAGTTTATTCATGCACTTCCTATTGCGTTACGTGTTACGTCTTTATTATATATTTAAAACAGTCAATTCTAGTCTTTAAACGCCAGTTGATTAGAAATTATAGCACAATTGATATCTGAGATTAAATCCGAAAACAAATAACAAAAAGCCCTACTTGTTTCTTGTTTAGGTAACGTTCCCTGTAGATAACATAGGTAGCACTTTCACTGGTAGTACGTCGAGAGGCGTAAATGAAGACCATCTTGATACAGCACCACGTTTGCGGACAGCAGCAACTTTAACTTCGTAAAACTGTCACTCCGACTACAGCCGAACATTTCTCATACCTCGTCTTTTATATATGATAGAAAAGCAAATACTTTGTGCCGTTTTTGGCTATAAACTCTTTTTTGAGTCGTCTCTTTTTAAAAGTGCATGCTCTGAGCATGCATTTAAAAAAAACTCCTATGTCTGTGAACGTGTCAATATACGAGGCACTGTATTATTCCTGAAACCCGACCTTAAAGAGGATTTGACATAAATTACCTTATATAAAGGGAGTGTAAACACTGAATCGATATAAGCTTTGTACGCACGAATCACTATCGAATTCGAAATAAATAGGTGCCTATCACAGTTCAGAGATTAAACCTAACTAAGTACATGTAATAGGAAACGGCGAATAGTTGCCGGACCTCCAGCAAGAGAAAGTTTCAGAAAGCGCCTTTTCGCACACTTTTTCTATCTTTCTCGTTCGTAATAAATCTTTTCCAATTTCATTGAAATTTAACGCTCCTGAAGGCAATGGGCCCGGATTATTGAAAGTCGTTTCAATAAATCATCCAACAAGAAAGTTCTTTTACTTTGAACCCACCATTGGCCATTTATTGTAAGGCTTCGGTTGTACATTGTAACGAAGTTATAAGTGTATTGAAGGAAAAGTAACTCAATAGCCTCTATAACTTGGATCTGTGTTGACATTTTTTACGTTTTTGTTTAAAGTTTTTAATTGAAAACAAGTTAGCACCATAGAGAGGTAATAAAGACGAGACGTAAGATGTAATCGTTATAAAAATCTTGATTTACTCTTGCCTAGAATCGTCATACAAATGCAATTTTTATTCAAAGGGAAGGTATAACCGATCTGAAATATAATATTTTGAGCTAATGTTTTAAAAAGTGCCATTATGTAATACGGAGAACCAAAACCGATGCCATCCGATGCTTGGTTGCGAAATATACGGTTCTCTGCCTCTTCGCCGAACAATTTTTCGTCGAATGTTTAATTTCGCCGAAGTATCAGTTCGTAGAAAGCATTTTTCACTGAAACTGTAAACTAAATATTTAGGGTTGTTATAAAACAAACCTAACCTAACCTGATCTATAGGATGATATTATTTACAGCAATTATAAAAAATGTAGGACTACAGAGGAATACAAATTCTGCGAAGTGAATATTCGACGAAATGAGACATTCGACGAAAAATAGTTCGGCGAAAAGGCGGGATACCGAAATATACATGTAGAAGCTGGATAAAAATTTCCTTTTGGTGGTTACTGACGATAAAGCTGACGATCGAACATGCTAGCTATGATAGTGCTTGCTCCTTTTAGCCTACAAAACAAGTCTCATTTTTAAAACCAGCTGCAAATAAAACTTTAACCTCTCATTGCGGAGAAGCAGTCAAAGTTGAGGATATAATTCCCACGTACGTTTAAGCGGTTCCCGAAAATTTTCCACATAAATCAGATGAAGCAGACAACAGCTACATTAACCAAATTGCTCAAAGCAAACATACTCGTAATATCTAATAATATTGCCGCGAGCTGGAACCTCGTTTTGTGGAATTACGCGACCGCCATAACTTTTTCAATTCAAACTTCGACAATTAAATTTACCGTTTGAGTCTCGACATAACATTTCAATAAGCAATTCGGATCGGTTAATTTTTCCCGGTGTTTATCTTTGAATCATCGCAGAGTTCCGGCGTAGGCGAAAATTCTAATTCGCTTTCGTCAGCGTTCGAAATTCGCGACAGGATGAAACATTTCGGAGGTTGTGTAAGCAATGTTCAGGTCGGCATACTCTGGGAAAACTGTTTTAGCAATGACAGTGCAATTTCGATTCATTTTTGCACAAAAACTACGCGAGAAACTTGAATAAAACGGTACGCCCTAGTTTGAAATTCCAGACAAAAGAACTTTCGGCTTGATAAATACGGCAAAAATAGGCAGGGGATGCTTTGAAAGAATTCCCAGCATGAGTGCCTACGTCATTAATCTTTACATTACAAATTCATTCGGTAAGAACTCACTCACTTGGATTAAGCAGAATTATAAATGAGGTGTCACAAGAACGCCCACAAAAAGTGTGAAAGGAGGAAAACCGAGTAACGGGTGCGTCGGTTTTAAACACGGAGAAAATAGGGACGGGGGGATTAATCGGGGTTATTCTCAAGTTGAATGTGACGACGAGGAAGCCAAATTCCGGATAATCTAAGTGTAAGTCTGAGTAATTTTCGGTCAAGTACAATATTTTTATGAAATAAGTCGTTAACGAGCAGATGAGCCTGATAATGGGAAGTAAGAATCGTCGTATTTTATGGGCTTGATTTGATCTGGATTCTATGATAGTTGTGTCATGCAATAGATAGGTGAAAAAATATCCATGTTTGACAAGTATGTGAGTGCGAAAGTGACGGAAGTTTTATCATTTATTTATCGCTTGATAGACACGGTCATCATAGACCTGGTAGCAAGCCTCCTTAGCAATGGGGCGTTAGTGTGGGAGTTCAAATCCACAAACGGAAATGATTCCAAGTCAGTGTTTATTTACGCATCACATTTTTCAACCAGTTGCTTCATTTCTTTTATGCCTTGGGTGGCATCGTAGTGTTATCTACCGTAAATATCTTTTACGGAACCATCATCTCAAATTATGTTATGAATCGATAATAACGATGCGGTATACTCAAATTAATTATTTGATAGAACAATTGGCAGTTCACCCGTTCTGCCTAGAAAGCCGTGGAGACGTGGCTTATTCACATCCCCTCAAAGCATAAAATATTTAAATTTTTCAATTCAATACAAACATTTGGTTTACGTTATGAGACGACTGCTTTAATAAAAAATGTTAAGTATCACAGTCATATCCATGTGCCTGTTTGCTTTTCCTGCGGCTCTCTACACCAAAAACACAAAGAAAAGCTAATTTTTCAACTCCCTGTAAGTTTTTGATGCAATTCGTAGTCTGGTTTCAATATAAATAAAAAAAAAATAGGTTATGAATTAATTACGTACAAGTTCTTTTTATACTTTTGTCGTTCGTATCGGATTTCTGGCTTGAACAAAACAGTTACATTTTCAGTTTCAGATTTAATGCCCCAAGGTTTTCGATGCCAGTCGACTGTTTTACAAAAAATATTAAAATTCAAGTGCCCTGACATTATTAAATCTCCTGCAAAATGAAATCGCCAACTATTTGTAGAGTTGGATGAAATTATTATAATTGAAATATCGTTCAATAAGTTTTAATTTTCCAGAAAGGCATTGTAACCGCTGAATCGTACACGAAGTTGATTCACGTGAGAGTAAAGTAGGTCTTCATTATGTAGACTTAATTTTACTATCGAGCCTCAAGGCAAAATAAGCCAGTGGGTAGCCAAAAAACCTAATATATTTATAACGTTATTCCATACGCATTCGCTCAGTGAATTAAAAGATCTAATTTAGTTAAAGACGTTAATTTACAATCTGCCATCTTCATGTATTCAAAGGAAGTTGAGCGCAAAAAGAGGCGCTCGCGTCGACTCTTTTGTGGCTGCGACAACCACACAGAGTCCTCTTTTAACATTCGCTTTTGTGATCTCCAGCAATTTTCTGCCGTTGCTACTTAATATATGTTAGTTCAGTCTATCAATTTCTTCTGAGTAAGCGTGTCAGTGATAATAAATATCGCTTCGCACTTCGCATTTAGACCTAAGACTGAATGAGGTCTTCAAAGTGGACCGAATCATTTAGAGCAATACTCGACTTTGACAAAATGAACAACCGCTTTTTGACATGCATTTCCCCATTGAATTGCTTTTGATAACTACGGATACCTATCAATTAAGATACATATATATCATGCGTGTCTCAAAATCGTCCTGTCATAGGCCGCACGCGTCCGGCGCTGACTTCGGATACGTTACCATACATTTTCATACACTGACTATTGTCGTGTGAGTCGCGCGCGTCAGGCGCATGCAATCGATCGGATTGCACCTTTAGGCAGATTTTGCTTAGCCTCTCACTTGCTTCGAAATTTGAATTGAACTCTATGAAAATGTATGGCATCGTTTCCGAAGTCAGCACCGGACGCTTGTGGCCTATGACATGACGATTTTGAGACACGAACAGCCGACGGCTGCGATCGGCCGGAATTGCAGCTTAAGATCGCTTAAGCAATTGCTGAATACCGGGCCAGAGCGACTGACAGCCCGACCCACTCCAATTTGTATGTAGATAAATGGAAAGACTTAAATCGATTCCGTTTCCTGCCCGGGATGGAATTAGGAGGAAAACTTGGCATTCCTTTTGCCGGAATAATATAATATGGTATTTTTTATTTGATGAATTGACAGTTGATTTTTATTGACGTTTTGATGGGTGGCAGAGGTAGAGTTTCCTAGTGCCATTCGATATTGACGCTTTAGACAGCCTGGAAAGATGGCGGACTCATTTTATGAGAGGCGGTGTTTTGAAATGGATTTGCTTATATATTTGTGAGTATATTGACGAATCATTTGGAAATTGAGCGTTTCTCCTGATAGCTTGTGTAGCCAGTACTACTTTAAAATTCCTCTGCAACATACGTAAAAGGTATAACGACGTGTTTAGCGCAGTTTGTAGACACCTGGCCTACTGAGCCGGCGGTCCTTGCTTCGAATCCCGGCCGGGGCAAATATTTGTGTGATAAACTCGAATATTTGTTCCTGGGTCACGGATGTATATATTATGTATATCGTCGTCTAGTACCCATAGTACAAGCTTTGCTTAGTTTGGGACTAGGTTGATTTGTGTATGATTGTCCCTTAATACTTTTTTAATTTATTTATTTAATATTCTTGTGGTTTGCGTATCTGACCAACATCTGACATACATTAAATTTTTACTGCCGATTTTTTTTTCTTTGAAGTCATACATTTTTCATAATTCTTGAAAATATCAGCTTGTTCAGGTTTTATAACAGTCCCAAAAAGCTTACGGCGTCAGAGAAAAATGCTTTCTGCGAAATGTCACCTCGGCGAAAAGGCAGAGAACCGTTTGAAAGTCTAGAAACGTTTCTTTAAGAATCAAAAGGGAGACACGAAAATTAAAAAAGTGCAGTTTTTGATTACCTACTTCCAATTGCCATTTTCAATGTTTGCAGCCCTAATCATTGTTTCTAACTAAAACGTTCCAAATACAAAGAAATCATGTGATACAGTTGAAACAAAAAATATTTTCAAAGAAAGAAAAGTTGAAATAACTAGATTATTTCAATTTAGATCCAGCTAACGAGACTGCGAACGAAACAAAAAGACAGGCTGCAAAAGCTGTCTGGGGTACGCAACCAGCCTTTGATTCATTACAGTTTTCGATTAGCTCCCGTTGGTTTGGCAAAAAAAACTAAAAAACCCGCTTTATATGGAGTTTCCACTGTTTTATGTGTCCGGTTTTGCATGCTTCAACTTTTGTGGTGAGTTATAAAATAGACGCAGAATTGGTTTTATGTTAAATCATCCATTTATTCATGTGGTTGGAATTTTGGAAAAAAATATGAATATTACGTATTTCCAGATTGTTAAATAATATTTATTTTGCTTTGTAGAAATTTTTATAGAACTCTTTATTCTTGCATTAACGGAAAATGTAAGCCGCGCAAAACTCTCAAATAAACCTTACGCTGTGTCAAAGTGTACATTGGTAATCGTTCCGATCATAGGTATACTTCTGTCTCCTTCGAGTAGTATTCTGGTTTAGGTACATACCTACGACACTTTTTAGTAACTATGCATTAGGTGGCCTATGATAGTTTCGTTTATCACGTGATAAATAAGTGACAAAGCAATTCTGTCACTCACACTCACATTATATCAAAACGTGATGGATGATTTTTCACTTATTTATCGCGTGATAAAAGCAACCACCACCATAGGCCCGCAGATTCTATTTTATTGTTTGTTTGTGTCAAATACGGCACAGCACCTCTAGCACAGCCGTGACACGCGACTCTTTCTCGCTCGAGAAATATTACCTATCTCTTTCTTCGCTGTACTGTGAGAGAGTGACGGGCGATGCTGTGTCGCGCGACAAGAGTCGCGAAGCGTAGTTGTGCTAGACCACCAACTGCCCGGTCGTAGGGCGCGCACTACCCGCGGCGCGACAAACGGTGGCTAAATATACATCTGTGCTTTATCTGTGTGTCATTAATTTTGCTAATAAGTTAAATTAGCTACTTTTTTTTAGTTAGTTAATTAATTATTCCCTATATTTTCCAATGACCGGCTCAGCGGATTGCTGGTGTGAAATACTCGTAATTTACGTTTACTACAGTTAAATTATTGCACTTCAGTGATAATGTTCACTAGAGATGGGACGTTACATTTTAATCGCTGTGACTATAATTAAATTTTCAAAAAAATCACTATGGTGCTATTTCTCATATGCAAGACGGACTCACTAAGCGCCGTATGCTGTGACAATAGCCTACGCATTAGCGCGTATTAATGAATCAGCTCCGCCTTTCGCATTGGTTTCCCATCAGTTCTTAGTCGTAGCGGTGCACAGTTGCGCACTCTTTGACCGTTCGCGGCCATAACGAACTGAATACTGAAACAAGCTTACAGGATCTTAGGTGACATTTGCAAAGATCATAACAGAGATGCCATCCTACAGTATCCAAGGAGCAACTGGTAAAACAATTCGATGGTTATCGCATCAAGTTCAGTGGTCTAATTGGTAGTTCGTCCGTATTGGCCCGGAAAGCCTTTGGCCCCCCCTGAAACATTGAATTTTTCGCTTCATTCGCTATATTATGTGACACATAATGACGTGACACGTGTGACTTTGTCAGCTTGTAACTTCATGTCACACGAACGTTATTTTACTGTAATGTAATTAAATACTTTTACTGATATCACTGCAATTTTGGTTTACTAATTGTGTAGTCACGCAATTTTGTGACGCTATTGCTTCACAAAATCACAGTGACTTAAACGGTTAATCACTGACTTTTTCATCTTGCCCACCTCTAACTGCAAACATATAGCTTGGTCGTAGAGTTCACCCGCTCATTGCAGCTGTGGTTTCTCCAGATATATCTAATTAGGGCAAGACTGTGCCTAACGCCGTGGTGGTGTTTGCGGGAACGTCTAAGCAGTATGCTTACGAAGCCTAGTCTATGTACATCTTAGGTAATGTACCTATTGTAAATTGCAACAATCTAGTCTTATCAAAATTTTCGTGAGGTGCGGTCATTCCGGGCAGGCACGGCGAGCTAGCCCCGCCCCCTGCCACTTACAGACAAACGGATGCAGCCATATTAGGCTTCCGGCTTCTCAAGATAGGAAAAAAAAAGGTGCGGTTAAGAGACGGCTCGACATGTTTCGAACTCGTATAGAGTTCTTCTTTAGGGAACTCGATGCGCTCACCTCCGCGGTGAACTATCCGTTGACGGACTGCGATGGATTGTTTTGCTTCCATACGAATTCGAAACGTGTCGGGCCGTTTCTGACTCATAACCATAAGTAAAACCGTATTATTTCTGATTTGGATAAAACTGTAGAAAATAACTGTAACCTATGTATAACTCCAGTACCATGCGATAAAGTAACATTAAAGTAAGCCATATAGTTTGCATATTTTTCGAGCTCACTCTTCAAAAACTGGGCAAATTCCTTTATTGGTAAGTATAGACTTACCAATAAAGGAATTTGCCCAGTTTTTTTTGCTCCGCGTTTTCTTCCTTTTATATTAATAATTGATTTATATTTTCTACGTAATTAGCTTGATATTTTTCATACAGGTACCTATATATTTTTTTGTGAAATTTGTAATATACATCGATTGCAGTCATTAAAGTTTACTGGGCTTATTGGGCCGATACCCATAAAAATACTCACACGCGTCGTACCTAAATAGATCCAAAGTGATAGTGTCAATACAAAATCACATATAATGTACGTTCAATTAACTGTAGAAAAAATCCTACGTGCAGCGAAACAAGTAAGACTTAGCAAACGTTTATAAAACACGTACAGCATCTTGAGAAACAAAGTGATCTCCCGTTAGTTCACTCACGGCTCTCGGCGTCCGATCTCTTTCAATTAACTGTAGGGCCCTCAGTGCCCGTCGACTCCCACTCCTTACTAATACTAACTCCTATCTATTAAATGAGATAACAGCAAAACCAGTCTTCTTACACTACGTACAAAGATCACGTTTCATACCAACATTCGACAGATGTGAGGTTATGTAGGAACTCGTCTGATTTCCAAATTGCTGTAAGACTTTGTATAATATAGCGACCTTTTTACCTGCCGGATAAATAAAGAATTTCCTGGATCGTCTTGACCTAGATTTTGTTGAGATTTTCTTTGAGACTTTCTAAGCAAAAATGTACAATAGATTCTTGACGATAACTGAGAACTGAGATTGCTTAGTTCTATGTAATAAATATTTGTTGGTTGGAAATATCGTAACTTTACATGTATGGTATGCTATGTTACCATATAACTTTATTTATTTATGTCCCTTAGTTATGTTTTTAACGATTATTTACGTAAAATTAGATTCTTAACAGCTAGAGTACCTAGGGAATATCCATTTTTATCGTGTTATAAGAAAAAACACGTACGTCTTCTTACTACAAATAAAGAGTCCGTAGGTGAAGAGTTCCGTCTATTTTCTTCATCTTCTATTTTGAGTGAAATGGGACTCATTCACGAATTTGACTAACTTTCAATTTACCATGGTCCCGTGGTACCTATGTAAATAAAAACATATATAAGTAGGTATGAGGTAATGTCATAGAAAATTCAAAACATCTGAATCCGAAAACAGCTGATTGGCAAAACATAACAGAGTCATAACAATAGGCTTTCTGGGATTTAGGTATTTTAACACTAAATCCTTTAAAACATTATATATGCGTATATTTGAGAACCTCTTTTTCGTTGTCGGTTTAAAACATACATCTTACGCGCACACATTTCTTTCAATATAGTAAAATGTACAGAATAGATTTGAATAAAGATTTCTGAAACCACACACTGAAATACAATCTTACTCGGTTTTACAGCTCGTAAACATATCTGATGTTGTATTGTGGTTGAAAATTCAATTAGATATTTATCTCCGCTTGGATAGACGCGTTGTCAGGACGCGGCAACTCGTGCTTGCTAACGTCAGACGATCACGTACCAACCCTGGTTTTACCTACACATTGAGGGATACAATTTAACCCGCACAGGCTTTCGCTAAATAATTGAAAGGGGACATTTAAAATTCGTTGTCCGTTTGGAAAATTGCAGAGGTAAATGAGCTGGAAAATAAGTTGATTAGTTTTTTAGGGTTCCGTACCCAAAGGGTAAAAACGGGACCCTATTACTGAGACTTCGCTGTCCGTCCGTCCGTCCGTCCGTCCGTCCGTCTGTCCGTCCGTCCGTCCGTCTGTCACCAGGCTGTATCTCAAGAACGGTGATAGCTAGACACTTGAAATTTTCACAGATGATGTATTTCTATTGCCGCTATAACAACAAATACTAAAAATGAAATAAAATAAATATTTAAGGGGGGCTCCCATACAACAAACTTGTTATACGTATATATACATATATATAGCTACGGAACCCTTCATGCGCGAGTCGGACTCGCACTTGCCCAATTTTTTAAGGTTCCGTACCCAAAGGGTAAAAACGGGACCCTATTACTGAGACTTCGCTGTCCGTCCGTCCGTCCGTCTGTCACCAGGCTGTATCTCAACAACGGTAATAGCTAGACGGTTGAAATTTTCACAGATGATGTATTTCTATTACCGCTATAACAACAAATACTAAAAATAAAATAAAATAAATATTAACGGGGGGCTCCCATACAACAAACTTGTTATAGATTATATATATGTAACGGTACGGAACCCTTCATGCGCGAGTCGGGCTCGCGATTGCCCATTTTTTTTACTTTTTGTGTCTATGCGTAGGTACTACTGGGAATTGCGAGTCTAATATTAAAGTTTTGGTTGATACTACATATGTAACTTAATACAAGAAATGTAACAAATGGTATACCTAGGTCGTAAAACTAAACTTTTCCAACCTGTTCCAAAAGGTATTTGTTTTTTTTGTTACAATTTGTAAACATATAGTATCAAACAGGTCACAATTACATAATTATAAGCTTTATTTTTTCATCTAAAGATATGCTGTTTTTGAGCTTACACTTTCACTAAACAAAATAAAGTAAGTAGCGAAGAAATCTAAGAGTGCATGGGCCTTAATTTAACGTTTTATACTTACCGTTTGATCTATCCAACATCTCGCTACTTTACTTACTGCTAATTCAGCAACATGTAAGTACCTTTCGTTTGTTACCGTAATTGTCGTAATGACACCTTATTTGGCACTGAAACGAATGTGTACCTACCGCGTTTGTATAGGCGTGGAGTCATAATGGCGAATCGTATTGCTGAAGTACCTAATAACAAAATCGAGTGACCATATCTCAGTAAAAACGTCAGCTTGTCAATATCAAAATTTAGCTCAATCAGCAAATTAACGAAGCAACATAGCGTTGTTGTTAAATTTTATATAGATATCTTATGGAGATAAACACGTGTAACGAAAGCGTTTTCTACGTAGCAACCAAAATTAATCTTAAAACGTTTTCATATGCTTGAGTCTGTTTTCTTGTTTAGAAACTCCAGTTTTACAGTCTATATCAGTAAACGTTTCAAACGTTCTTATACTTCAAATACCCACAAACCACAGTTATTGCACACGTGCGCAAAGTTGACTTCACAAAATACATTTTTACAAAAACAACACGATGTAAAACGCTACAGGCGTACCGATGCACGGTTCTGTCTGAGTGAGAAATCAATTTGTCCCACCGTTTTCATTTATGCGATTCAAGCGTTCTCGTTTATTCGATAGCAAATTGGAAAGGGACTGCGTCGACGGTTATGGCTTATGCAGTCTCGACTTGTGATCGGATGCTTGAGCTGCGAACAAGTTTAATGCTACAGGATAATCCTACACAGATCGATCTAGCCCCAAAAAATGCTCATTCTATGGGTACTAGACGACAAAATAGTTACATGAAAACGGTATATAATACATACTTAAAGGCGTAGAAATCATCCAAGACCCAGGAACAAATATTCAGGCTAATATTACAGGAAAATCTTACACAAATCGATCTAGCCCCAAACGATATACATAAAAGCGGTACACACATACTTAAATACAAAGAAATCATCCAAAACCCACGAAAAAATATTTGGGATCATAATAATCACACAATTCTATTTGCCCAAGCCGGGATTCGAACCTAAGATAGCCGGCTCAGTAGGCAGCTTCACTACTACTGCGTCAACCGCGTCGTCAAAATATACATACCCTTGAGACATTTAATCTCCTCTATTGGTCCATACCAAATTTCATTAATCTCTAAACGTATTGTGGCTGTATGATAACATGCACAGCTCGGTAAGACCTGAGATTAATGTGTCCACATGACGTCTCTATCGCCGCAGTAAGAGACATCCCACACTAGCGTCTTTTGGCGCTGGCGTCCTGTCAGCGGCCGCGCAGCGTCTACGCAACGTTGTCGTAATGTTAGTGGCGTCTGTTGAGCGTCGGCGTGTCATCAGCGCCTTTACAGCGACAGCGTGAAATACAAACGAATGATGTTGCGCCGACATTGCTTTGACGCTGAGTAAAAGTTGCGTTGCCGTTCCAAGGGCGTAGTGCGCTGGCACGACGCCGACGCACAATAGACGCTGGTGTAGGGTCTCTCTAAGTGGAGCAGACTCTGGAGGCTTACACTAGCTTATCCGTCGGGATAGTGCTATAAGCGGAATTCCCGTTTGGTACAGACTGCGTTTGACCCTCCTCGTAAAGTTTACGAGCAACTCTTGAGATCAGAGTGCTTTTATTTGGGGAAAAAGAAACGAGATCGCCTGCATGAGCAATTTTTGTTGCTTATTTAAAGTGGCTTTGGCTAGTTAGATGTTTTTGTCAAGTCAAATTTGGCTCTGTAAGGCACATACGTGCTCATAAACAGAAATTGTAAGAGTCGCCGTCGTTGGACTACTAATCAATAGGCTTGACTTTTTGTTTTTTTTTTTTTAAATGTCAATCGATCCAATTTTTTATTGGAATCAAATGTCTATATGGGGCTAACTACACTTACTCGTAGACTGCTCTAAAAGTCAGAAATGACCGTCAAAGTTCAACATGCCTACGGAGCGCTAAAAATGCTCCATACAAGTGGCCACCTACATGTGACGTCATTATATGTTATGGGTAGCAATATTTGCATGGAGACAATAATAAGTAATTTGTTTTCACCGTGAAAAAGTGCGTTTAAGTGCATGGTTGCCAACCAATTATTGTTTTTTTAAATTATGAGGATTCTGAAAACAATTCCTTTCTTTTGAATAAAAAATATACATATATAGAATTTGCGTATCTTCAGTCACAAAAAAATGAAAAATGAGTCAAGATATTATTGCGCTAATTTTATTTATATAACTACAGTAAGCTGTAGAATTTAAAATCAGTCATCATCCCTATTGAGAGAGATCAGCCATCTTGTGTTGAAATAGACCCAGTGATAGTATTTTAGACAGACTCAACTGAATTTATTGAGCCTCAGTCAGGACTAACGAGTGCGTTCAAAGCAAAGATAAAAACAAATCCATCGTGACAATTATCAAAATTGAATTTCGAACTCGGATCGAACGGTGTCTATCAGAATAACGAATTCGTTAAAACATTAGACCGGAATTGTTGAAAAACTTCAGGTTTACGAGGAAGCTTTAATTAGAAACGTGAAACAAATTTAAATGATGGCATCACATAAAAGTTTGATTAAACTCGTAATAGACTTAAATCAGAGCCCGAATTCGACTTGGCATGACAATATATCCAATTTAGCCATGACTCATTCTAATCTCTGACTCAAACAAACATATGTAGATTAGGTGTCAAGATGAATTGCAGCTGGAGTAACAGCATTCAACTTCCTCACAAACATTAAAATATAGACACAAAAAATGGCCGCTACGCACAATTGTATAATATAACAGAAATTATTAAACAATGAATTTGAATATTAAGTAATAGTAGGTATAAGGCGTGTTTATAATAATAAACCTGTAATGTATGTACATCATTACTTTATTTATAATGTAATTAGCAAATAATTTGAAGCACAAACAGACTTGTAACGATGTTATGAATCAATTTTTCATTTAAATGGCACGTCTATATTGTAGGTAATTATTATTAATTCATCAATACTATTATAATTTCATAGAAAAACTATTTGCCATCGAGAAGCACTATTTCATGAAAAATATTAACAGCGTGATGCAAGATTTGTATAAGCACGCAGCGCCAACCGTATAGCGTCATCTGTTGGTAAACATTTATTTCTCTGATCTGATAAAAAAACGGTTAAAACTCACGTAAAAAATTGACAGGAACAGACCGACATGTTTCCAAATTATATGGTTAAGATAAGATAAGTAACAGAACTTTAATAATAAGTAATATTTAATTTTAATACAATCAATTTACAGTAACAACTTAAAATAAATGTGTTGATTACGCTTGTTTGATTAAAGTCTGTAATACTTCATCTCCTGACTTTGAAATATTAAAACGTAAGTTAAAATAGATTTATGAAAATGTTAATACGATAAAAAAAACTTTAGTAATAACATAGAAATCAAAATGTTAATAAACCGAGCCACATAATAAAGACAGTACCAAAGGGAAGATTTTTGCAATGGTGATTCATATTACCCAGGGCAAGACAAGTGTGCACGCTGCTTACTCTTCGTCGCGTACCGCCTTCGTTTGGGCAAAAACGGCGCGCGTTCTTCGTCACTCCTGGAGGCGATACAAAAGGGTTTTCTTTTATCGAAAGCTTCGACATGGTTCTTAGCTATGTTTGGTGAAAATACCTGCGATCGTTTCCAAGATATTCAGCTTTGAGTGGAACAAGGATCTCAGCTAATATCGAAGCTAAGAATTACAAATTTTGTTGGTATGTTATTATCCTACTCATCAAATGAGGGCTTCATGATGACCAGCAGCAGACTTGTATTGGGGGTTTTTTCAATATTGGATTTAGGTTATTACAAGTTTTTCTTGTATTCACCTGTCCTGACTACTAGCTATGTGTCTGATATATAATCTTGCAAGTTAAATTTAACCTATTTCCCAATTTTCGATGATGCTGAAATTTTGCAAAATTTCATTTACCAACGAGTGAAAACTTTCAATAGAACCTACCACCCGATCGCTAATAATGAAGAGTAAAGACCGTCCTAGTATTTCAGAACTTCGCAAAACCGAAGAATGTCTTCATAACTTGCAAACAGGCTGCCGCTGCCAACTTAGAAAACTTTCCCAATGTATTACGAGACATAAAACTGTATGGCGGTTGTCAAATCAGTGCAGCGTCGGGGAAAATTGTAACAAGTCATCGAGTTGTTTAACTCCCGTCTTAACGCACCATTAGGGGTAGATTGCGTGAGCGGAATCTTGGTTATTTGCTTAATGTTCTCGGGAAAAACCGATTTGTAATGTAACGCTTCTTAGGGTAATCTGTATAGAGAATGACTACAGATTTAGGCAGCCTGGGTGCTAATTCGAGTGTACTTTGAGATATCATCAAATAAGCGATGTCTCAGGTATATCTCAGGTATATCGCTCCTAATAACTGTCATTAAAACGCGATTAGAGCTTTACAAAGTTACATTTCACGTTACTACCCGTAAAAGTTATATCTATGGCTTTGTATATAAACTAAGCACAGACTTAATCAAAGTAACGATTTACTAGTTGTATCGCCACTTCGCTCCCCTTTCCGAGATACCAGTAGATACACATATGGAATCAGGGCCCTGGGGTAAAGTTAATGCAGTGTCAGCGCTTTAACTGAATACAGTAACCGCATGGGTGTACGCATATTATGTAGATATGACAGCTCTATGACTAACCTTACTCAGCCTAAAGACGTCTTGTCCTGCGGCTTATATTAATATGTTGTCATTATTTCTCTTTAGGCTTTTTAATAGTTATGCTTTTATAAGCTTCACTTGTAACTTAGTTTATTTTTAACCAACAAATGTAATCAATGTGTCTTAGAAGTAAATTTGAACCTAGTACTTAGTGTCCATCGCAAGTGTAGACTTCTGGCCGAAGGGTGTCGTGTTTCGTTAGTTCCGGGGCAATCTGCCATATTCTACACCTGATCAGACGACGCAACGCAGCCACGCCATTGTGTCGCCTAAAATCTAACTAGTTTTAAGTCTTTCTTTCTATATGTATTTCTGTAGTTCATAGTGCCCTGGTTTTTACTGTAATGCTGAGTAACTTATTTGAATAATAATAAATAAATAATAAATCTATAAATTTTTCGAGGGAGTTTAAAACTAAAAAAAAAAAAAAAACATTTCGAACCAAACTCAAGAGATCTACAGCTGACAGAGCCAATAGTTATTGTGTGCAGCTTATTCTCAGGTAGCAAACGGGCTGTACAAGAGCTTACATAGCCATTATAACTCTAATTTAAGCTGTATAAAGTCTGTATAAGTACTTATGCAGGTTGTATGGCACTTAGATTGACAAAAACCGGTTGTTGATAATAATTCTCTAAATAAAGTTTTTCAGCATAAATTGATATGATGTACTGCTGTATAAGGACAGGCCTTTTAACTTTATATCATTATAAAAATGGAATAAGAACGTAGAGAACGCCTTATATTTTTGCTTTTCAACGGCGCAATCATGTTTTATTATAAGAGTTTCGTTCTTAACAGTCACCGTCCGTGGAGTGTCCCGTCGATTCCACCAAAAACCTTAGACTTGTACATAAAAACACAAACATTGCAGATAAAATATAAAATATTTTTATTAAGGTACGGAGCATTGCCGGGAAGGAAAGATTATTGCCCTACTTGGCTTCAATTTTCTATAAAACAATGTATTTTTGATAGAAGCTTTTATTGTCGACTGTTCTTTTTTGCGCATACTGCAATCGCTCGTCAAGAAGATTCAATACAGCCCAAATGTAAGAGCTTGTTTCATTTTATTACGGAGTTCCTATGGCCAGACTGGAAAGATCGATGGGAAGCGTTCAAGGGGCCGGTCACCGATGAGGTGGTCTGACCAAATCCGCTCATCATTGGACACCAAGCTACACAACGTACTCCATGAAGCCAAGGACAGATCTAGGTGGTGAAACACGGTCCGGAGCATAATGACCCAGCTACGGGGGAATAACGACCCTCAGTATTGAGGAAATCGACGCGAGGAGGAGGAGGATGGCCAGACAGACACCTGACAGGTGTCGCGGAATTACAGTTACTACTCGTATTTAACGTACTTTTAGATTAATGTTTTAAACTCTGCATGCCTATGACGCAATGTGAGAGCCAAGTATGATAAAATCAGGGTAATATGAGCATTTATTGCAAATAAAGTCAATGATTACTTGCAAGCGTCACAAAGTCACAAAGTCACAGTTATTTTTCTGAAACTAGAACGATAGTACCGGACCAATGTTTCAATTTTTGAGGACCTTGGAATTAAAGAGCGTCTGCTCTTTGTTGTCAAATCTTGCAACCTCAACTTCTTTGGATATGTGTCTTGGCGAGACGGAACGTCCATAGAACGCCTCGTCGTTCAAGGGAGAGTAGAATGTGTCAGAGCTAGAGGAACATCGCCGATGAGATGGACCGACCAGATCAAAGCCAGTGTGTCTGCTACCGTCCATGAATGTTTACGGAAATCGGCTGTACGAGACCAGTGGCGACGTGTCGTCAAACGGGTCACTGAGAACTCAACAAGTACATAATGGCCACGACCACTCTGTAAAGTGTTCCGAAGGAAATTGAGAAGAACGACAGGCGGTTTAAATACAGGGTGAAGGTGATCGTAATATGAGTAGACACGGAAAATAATATTTTAAATCACATCTTAGATTTAATCTTGTATTTAAATCTCTGTCCAGTAATTAGGTACGTGTTTTTGCCTAATTTTACCCAGGAGTTCATTATAAGAGGCCAAAGAGGACAGGAGGAACGGAATCAATTGTTACATTCTACAGCTTGTCAGGCGTGTCGATTCCGATTTCATGCAGCAAATTGAAACCGATCCCTGGTTTTTGCGATATTACTTGAATTCTACCAGTATATGTCCATTTTGAAATCGGGATCAAGCCAAGATTTTGCTGGATTAGGGATATTACAATAGCTTTTTGAATTAAGGTCCTATTTTAGTCTAAAATGACCGAGCACAGAGGACAGCTGACGAACAAACGGATTCAATTGTTACATTCTACAGCTTGTCAGCCGTGTCGATTCTGATTCCATGCAGCAAATTGAAAACGATCCCTGGTTTTGTATAGCTGATAGGCAATTCAGGTGTTGAAGTTGTTAAAAAACAGTTTTCTGGCTGGACACTTTAATCAATTCGTAAAATAAATTCGCGATAAAAGTTGTGTTAGTTCTAAAATTGCTGGGGACCAATCCTGTTATATTCGTAAAATATTAACAATCAAGGACTCTGTTTGCGCCAGACACAAATTGAATTTATCCCGGGCCCATGTAAGAACAAATTACCAAAGCAATCTTGCCTAGCGCGAAACAATGAACGCGATACGCGCCCTATGTACTTAACCTAACTTGATCTACTTTGCTAACCTGGATTTCAGCCGAATCTCTTCCCGGCCGCAAGTATGTGTTTCTGTTTTGTGTAAAGTGTATGTGTGTTACTTGCGGCAATAAGCGACGTCCCGGACTGCGCCGCCGCCGCCCTGATCTCGTCAGCAAACACGCCAAACACAATTCACACTGTAGTAGTCCTTATATCACTCTAAATAACAATCCTTGGGGCGCCCGAAGCAGCCCACCGTACAAGGAATTGTGCCGTATCTCAACACTTTCCGTTAAAGCGTAAAACTTCCAAAATATCTCCCAAACCACGGAGGTTATAATGTTCAAGAGCCGTTACGTTAGATACCAATAATACCAATGGCGCCGGCTCGCGTCCGCTGGCGACCGCGCGCGCGCTCGCAGCGCCGTGACAGAAAAATGAACTAACTGATTGTGTGGCCAGTGTGCAAAAACCTATCGATTCTCAACAACCACCCGCCCCGGACCGACCCGTCGTCGGTCCGCTCAAACTCCCGGTAGTCGGGATAGCGTTGAAACCGCCCGTCTAAGGATCGAGTCCCTCACTTGTACATCTGCGATCCGTGGAGACCCATCCTTGCCCGCTATCAAGTTAACGATGCGCCCCCGTCGCCAACACAACGGTGATAGGTTAGCATCCTTAACCAGTACGAGGTCTCCAACGCACGGTGGGGTCGTCCTGTCCGTCCACTTAACGCGTTGCTGAAGAATGTGCAAATACTCAAGCGACCATCGCTTCCAAAAATTTTGAGTCATTTGCTGCAGCATCTGATACCGTGACAACCTATACAACTTAACATCCGTATACGGATACTCCGGCAAGGCGTTAAGTGGTTGGCCAATCAAAAAATGACCTGGGGTAATGGCCTCCAGGTCATTCGGGTCAGCGCTCAACGGACACAAGGGGCGCGAATTTAAAACTGCCTCAATTTTGCAGAACACCGTTGACAATTCCTCAAAGGAGAGGATCGTTGAGCCGATGACCCGATACAAATGAGTCTTGGCAGACTTAACCACTGCCTCAAATATTCCACCCCAGTGGGGGCATCCAGGTGGACTGAAATACCACGAAATGCCCCGACTGGCGATGGCCGTGCCGATCTCTCGCTCATTTTGACTTAAAAATAATACAATTTCCTTTAGAAAACGATCGGCGCCCTTGAAGTTGGTACCACAATCCGACCGGATCAGGGCCGGTATCCCCCTTCGAGAAACGAATCGGTCCAGCGCTGCCAAAAAGGCCTCCGTAGAGAGATCAGCTACCATTTCCAAATGAACGGCCTTAGTCGCCAGACACACGAAGACGCACAAATATGCCTTAACCGACTTCGCGTTGCGAAGGCGTGATGTCTTGACCATGAAAGGCCCCGCGAAGTCTGTCCCCACACCAGCAAACGGCCGAGCTTCCGTAACTCGGTCGGGCGGGAGATCTCCCATTTGTGGCTGCATTGTGGCTGCCTTGAGCCGGTAACAAGGCAAGCAACGAAACACAACGCTCCGTATCACTCTCCGTGCCGACAAAATCCAGAACTCCCGCTGCAAAATGCCCAGCAGTGTGTTGCAGCCTGCATGTGAATTCCTGATGTGACGGTCCCAAACCAACAGCTCCACCAGAGCTCCCTTCTTGGGAAGAATTAAAGGATGCCGCGCTGAATACGGCAATTCGGCATTCCGTAGTCGGCCTCCCACCCGGAGCATTCCGTGCTCATCAATAAACGGGTTGAGGCGGACAAGGCTCTTCTTCATTCTGCCCACGCCAGTCCGCAAGATCCTAAGTTCATCCTGGAACTCATTCCCCTGAATGACCCCCACCCAACGTGAGAGAGCCCTTTGCTGCTCCTCAGGTCCCATTACAGGTGACAGGTTGCGCTGTGCCGCAGGGCTTCGACAATTATGGAAAAACCGCATTATCCATCCCGTGACTCGAAGTAGCTTCCCTAGTGAGCTATACCGTTCCAAAAGAGTGTGGTCCACTGCCACAGACTCCACTGTAGTCACATTGACTCTCAGACCCTGGTCAGGGGGTAGTGGCTGGCGTCCGCAGTCATTGAAAGGCCACTCCGTATGTGGCCGCTCCAGCCATTGAGGCCCCCACCAGAGAGAATGCTCAACCAGAGCAGGCGCCGGGCAGCCGCGACTCGAGCAGTCTGCCGGGTTAACTTCACCTGGAACATGTCTCCAGACCAGAGGAGTCTCCGAGTTATTTATCTGTGACACTCGGTTGGCCACAAATACCTCAAGCGTATGGACCGAAGTCTGCAGCCAGCACAACACGATCTGGCTGTCCGTCCATGCGTAAACCGTGTCATTCAGATCCACCGTGCCACGCAGGTTCTGCGCCACATGGTTTAGGAGGCGGGTCAGAAGCGCGGCACCCGCCAATTCCATCTTCGGAATCGTCCACCGGGTCCGAACAGGCGCAACCTTGCTCTTGGCCATGACCAAGCGTACAACGCCCTCGCCAGCAGTCTCACCTGTTCTCAGGTAGACCGCGGCCGCGTACCCTTTCTCAGAAGCATCGCAGAACCCATGCAGGGTCACCCTGGCTCCCGCCTGAGGGAGCAGTTTGCGCGGGATCTCAATTTCTTTAATTTGCGGCAATGTGGTCACGAATGCCGTCCACTCGTGCAGCAGCTCGTCCGTGAGCTGCTCATCCCAGCCTAGTTGGGCCAACCAAAGCTTCTGCATGAAGAACTTTGCCATGAACGTGACCGGAGAGATCCAACCATTTGGGTCGAACGTTCGTGCGATAGTCGAAAGGACTGATCGCTTGGTCCAGGTCTTCGACAGCAATTCGGCCTCACAATTGTATGTGAAGACATCCTGAGTCGGTCGGTACTGGACCCCCAAAATTGCCAACGCATGAGGATTATCCGAGTCCTCAAACAAATGCGGGTCTTGTTGGTGCTCAGCTGGTAGTCCTGCCAGCACCTCTGGGCAGTTTGACAGCCACTTCCTGAGTTCATAGCCACCGGAGGCCATGAGCGCCACCAATTCATCCCTTAGGATGAGCGCTTGCTCAATGCTGTCCGTGCCCGTACAAATGTCATCCACGTAGACATCCCGGTCGATGACTGCAGCTGCGCGAGGGAAGCGCAGCCGTTCCTGGTCAGCCAGCTCTCGTAGCGTCCGCATCGCTACATACGGGCTGGGCTTTAATCCGTACGTGTTCGTGTTCAGCTCATACGTGATCATCGGTTCTTCTGGGCTCTCTCGCCACAATATCAGCTGGAACCGACGGTCATCCGCATGGATCTCCGTTTGGCGAAACATCATCCTCACATCCGTAACGAAGACAACTTGATGTCTCCTGAAGTCCGTTAGAATGTCTGCAATGTCTCTGGTCAACTTAGGACCAGCGTGCAGGCATTGATTCAGAGACACCCCGTTAGATGTCGCCGCGCTCCCGTCGAACACGACCCTGATCTTGGAGTCAGGTGTCTTCAGGACTGCATGATGAGGCAATACGTAGTGCTCCTCACGACGCCAGTCTACCCTGGATACCGACATGTGACCCAAAGCCAAATATTCACGCATGAACTCAACATACTTTCGCCGAAAGTTGGAGTCCCGTTTCATGCGCCTTTCCATGGCCATCATCCGTTTCTCAGCCAGGTCCCTGGAGCTCCCCAGTGGAGGTCGCGTCGATAGAAACGGCAGCCGTGTCATAAATCTGCCCGAAGGGAGGCGCACCGTGTTGCACTGATAAAATGTCTCGCACTCCTCGTCCAGTGGGCTTGTCCTGGGAGCTGTGGGTGGCTCTTCTGTTGCCCAGAACCTTTGCAGGACCTCCGATAACACGCTGCCGTAGTATATGTTGCTATAATCCGTTGCGTCCTGTGGTCCCCGTACTGGGCCCAATAATGCGTACCCCCCTGCGGTACACACGGCCACCAACCCGTTTGGTTGCAGCTCCCGCTTACCGCTCCGCAGCAGCTTCCCGAGGACGTCAGTTCCAAGTAAGACGTCCACCCGTCCGGGAATTGCGAAGTGAGGGTCGGCCAACTCCAATCCCTTGGTCAGCTTCGTTACCGCCAGCGGTAACCGTACCGAAGGAAGAACCCCGACCACTTCATCTAAAACAATAGCCGTGGCCTTCACCCGCGTGATCGATGCCGAGTCACCCATCTCAAACAGGAGGTCCGTCTGACCCCTGATGTGAGGCACCTGATTGCCACCTATACCTATTGCGCCATCCCGTGATGGCTCCAACCTGAGGCCCAGCCTGGCCACTAGGCGGCTGGACACGATACAACCTTGTGCCCCCGAATCCAGGAGTGACCTCACTGGCACTGGCCGTCCATCCGTACCCCTGACAGTAATCTTAGCCGTCGGTAATAATACCGTCACTGGTGGGGTGGGCACGACGGATGAACAGACTGCTAATTGCTAGCAGGGGGCACCTCCCTCCCCTTCTGCTGGAGGGGGAGAGGGCCCCTGGCCCAGGTATGGGTCCCACCCCGGGTAGTACACCCCTCGACCCATCGGTGCCATGCGCGCCGGCTGGTAATAGCCCATCGGCATCCGTCCCATCTGCGGCGGACGCGCCATCAAGCGTGGGCGCTCTGCGAGGGGTGGGGAGAAGCGACTACTTGGGGGCGGCAACCTGCCCCCCAGCGCGGCCGAGTAAGTCGCGTAACCCGACTCCCCATGGGTCATCTCCGGGCACCCGCCCGAATCTCGGCGCCGATCCCCCCCCCGCGGAGGAGACTGCGGCATCCGGCGGTACTCCGGAGTCCTCGATGACCCCCCTCCCCGAGGAGGGGGCGACCGCTGGTCTCTGGGTGACCCCCCTCCCCGGTGGGGGGGCGACCGTCCACCCAAGGCTGGCTTAGGAGAGGGAGGATGGCCTCCCGATGAGGCCCCGTACCGCTCCCCACTCTCAGCCAGGCAGAGAAGTTCATGATGGGCTCCTCCACATACTCGGCAGTTGGTGGTCTTACTGCATTCACGCACATAGTGTGCGCCTAGGCAGCGGAAGCACAAGTTTCGCTGCTTGACCACCCCCCTGCGCCTCTGCACCCGCTGTGCTCCAAAATCCGCGCACGCGATGATCGCGTGTCCCCCCTTCCGGCAGAAGGGGCACACTTCCGATTGAAGGGCGTTGTACCGCTGTCCTCCCCGACGGGGCTCCACCGGTTTGGGCCCAACCGTACGCCGGGGTGACGTGGGGGGTTGCGGCGTGGTTGCCCCTTGGCAATCCGCCCGCCTGCACTCACCCTCCAGGAACGCCCTCAATTCGTCAAATGTTGGGAGGTGACTCGATGAATCACCCCCATGTAACTGCTCAAACCGCGCCACCACCTCGCTAGGTAACTTGCGCAAAACCCGGTTCACAACAATGTACTTGTTGTCCCCTAGTGACAACTTGAGTCGCTCCAGCGTATTCACCGCCACCGTGACGGGATTAAGGATTTTCGACCGTATTTCGTGTACATTAGTGACCTTCGATATACTAAATATTTTTTCGATGAGCCCATCAATAATTAATCGCCGATTATCATATCGGTCAATTAATAGGCCCCATGCCGTCTCGTAACTGGAATCCGTAATCTCCAAATGAGTCAAAATATCGTGAGGCTCACCGCGTAATCTCCCCATCAACTGCGCCATTTTATACGCGGGGGTCAAATCCGTGCGCGAGTGCACCACGCTGTTAAAAATGTCGCGAAACCTCGGCCAGTCGGCATATTCACCACCAAATTCCGGGACATTCACTGGTGGCAACGGCGCCATTAGTGCCACACCACTGGGTGCACGCCTTACCCCAACATCCCCTTTTCGGGCGCGCTCGATATCCGCTGCCGCTTGGATGATACTCATCACCATATCACCGCACTGGTCTACATTGCGTTGCACCACTTCAACAGCCTGGGTCCGACTTTCCCCGGTCTCCTCTTCGTCAATACGGGCCAAATATTCGGCATGCAATTTCAATACCGCGTCATATCTTTCATCTACCTGTCGCGCGCGTGACAATAATGCGTCCTCGCGATCCGTACGACCAATTAACGTAACGACTAATGAAAACCATCTTAATTCCGATTCGACCCTTGACGCGACCGTTTTAACTACTGAGGGAGCCATGGTACCAACCTCGATAACGCGGATCAATAAAATAATCTTTTTAAAAATAAATTAATAAATTTGGGTGAATAATTTTGTCCGTGGAACCCCGATTTTAGACAATAACAATCCGTTTTTATTTTTCGTACCAAACGCGACAACTTCAAAGTTATTCACCCAACACCAATATATTACGCAACGGCAAACAACACTAAATTTATTTTAAATTAAATGTATTTTGAGTGAATAATAGTTCAGCGGAACCCCAATTATGAATTACTTATTAATACGTTTCTCCGTATCGAAACGAAACTATATTTACTTTATTCACTCAACTAACATTTCAATTGAAAGTTATAACTAATATTCTTATAATTTAGTTAGTCTTAATTACGCAAATGCAACTTAACGTTAATAGATTGGAATGCGAACCAAGCGCAATCCACCCTCAAATTTCAATTATGACTTTGATGCTAACTAAATTACTTATCCGAACGTAAATGAAACAAATATCTTTTCTGTGGATATGAACCACGCTTTTGCTACCAAAATTTGTTTGCGCCAGACACAAATTGAATTTATCCCGGGCCCATGTAAGAACAAATTACCAAAGCAATCTTGCCTAGCGCGAAACAATGAACGCGATACGCGCCCTATGTACTTAACCTAACTTGATCTACTTTGCTAACCTGGATTTCAGCCGAATCTCTTCCCGGCCGCAAGTATGTGTTTCTGTTTTGTGTAAAGTGTATGTGTGTTACTTGCGGCAATAAGCGACGTCCCGGACTGCGCCGCCGCCGCCCTGATCTCGTCAGCAAACACGCCAAACACAATTCACACTGTAGTAGTCCTTATATCACTCTAAATAACAATCCTTGGGGCGCCCGAAGCAGCCCACCGTACAAGGAATTGTGCCGTATCTCAACACTTTCCGTTAAAGCGTAAAACTTCCAAAATATCTCCCAAACCACGGAGGTTATAATGTTCAAGAGCCGTTACGTTAGATACCAATAATACCAATGGCGCCGGCTCGCGTCCGCTGGCGACCGCGCGCGCGCTCGCAGCGCCGTGACAGAAAAATGAACTAACTGATTGTGTGGCCAGTGTGCAAAAACCTATCGATTCTCAACAGACTCCTTACACTTATTTAGTCTTAAGAGGACTGATAACGTGGTGTTATTTATTTACTTCCAATTTTAGTTCTATAAATAAAAAAAAGCTTTCATACTTAAATTTATATTAAAGATTAAACAGAACACAAAAGTTACACACCCTACTAAGCTTAAAACTAGGCTCACGACGCAATGTTTTATCCCCAAAAAAGCAATATAACTATTTACCTACAGTTTAAGGTGCGAATAAGTGACATTAAGAAGTTGTCATCTGCTTGCACCTATAATTTGCACTATAGCGATTTACACATCATCCTGAAATCTCGCCTATCGAAATAGTTATCAATTATCAACAAAAATCTGAACGGTTGCCAACGATAGAGCACGCCACTAAAGTAGACATATAAACGCGAGACCGCGGACACACGTCTTTCGAAACGTCAAATTTCACCCCTGATTGAGTAGCGATATACTCATCGATGATACCAAAGTTCGAAACCCCAGAATTTGTTACCTAACTAGATTTTCAGAGTTAGGTACGTTATGGTTGAACTTAGCCCAACTGTTATCGGATAAGTTAGCTCAGCTTAGAGAGTAGGTGTTCATGTTAGAACTAAAATACTTATACTTTATTCCCTTAATGCTAACATACACCCTGGTGTTGTGGTGTTACACGTATCTTACAATTTACGTTAACGATATCCTAATCTCGTTAAAACTATACTGATCGATCCAAAACCACCGACCGTCGCGTAGCAGCGCGAATAGCTAGTGAAAACATTGTTTTTTTTAATAGGTGTCTTATTTTTTAAGCCTACAGAAAAGTCTGTAACTTATTTAAAGAATAACGGCGGATTATATCAATCTCAAAAAACTTTTTGAAAAATTTCATCCATTCCCCATTGAAGACACACTTTTAACTTTTACTAAGCCACCCAAATCCGTTTTCAAGTACAACTCATCTGGGTCTGTCAATTAAGTATGGTACTTACTTATTTACGTAATCATGTTAACATCAAAATAATTGATAATATCTAAACTACTTTGAAAGATATTAAAACTGCGTCATTAAAATATGTACACAGGGCCGGATTTAAGGGAGAGCAGCCGGGGCTAATGCCCGGGGCCCCCAGAAAAAAGGTTATTACACATTACATTAGAGATAAAAAAAAAACAAATTCGACGGTCACCAATTTTAGTCTCTGATGAAGAGCTCTATACGACATCCGTCGGCACCATCATCTCAATTGATGTTGAGAATCGATAGTCATGATGTGCTACACCTAAACTAATTATTTTTCTATGGCGCGGTTATGTCTAGTAGCGTAAACTAAATGTTTATATTGAAAAATGTATTGACCCAGGTGGGATTCTAACCCAAGTCTCCAACGACATAGCGCGACGGTTATACCACTTCTACTTACACAACATACCTCTTCTATAAGCCCTGTTTCGGTTGACTTTTTAACCCCCGACAAAAAAAGAGGGGTGTTATAAGTTTAACATGTGTATCTGTGTATCTGTGTATCTGTGTATCTGTGTATCTGTGTATCTGTGTATCTGTGAATCTGTGTATCTGTGTATCTGTGTATCTGTGTATCTGTGTGTCTGTCTGTGGCATCGTAGCGCCCAAGCGGATGGACCAATTTAAGTGCGGTTTTTTTTAATCGAAAGACTTTTCCGTCGAGATGGTTCTTAGCTATGTTTGGTGGAAATAGAACCAGTAGTTTCCAAGATATTCAGCATAAAATAATTAAAATTTATTAAAAAACCGTATAAAATGTGAACATCAAATTACAAAATAAGTCAATTATAAAATAAAACAAAACATACATATCATCTTAAAACTATCATTAACCTAAATACATACATGTTAACTAACCTAAATCTAAAAAAGGCCCTCGTGGCATGGTACCTAAGATGCTGGCTGCGTTACCCCGCTGAACTGCGAGACTAATACGTTGAGCGAGGTAACTGCCAGCTTTCCGGTCCCCCGTAACTTCTCTGAGTCTTTTAGATAAATCCCCAAAAAGACTCAGAGCGCCAGGGCCCCATGGACCTAAGGTCTCGACACCAAACGGAACAAAAGTGTATTCGGCGCCGAGACCACTGTACTTCACCACCTTAGCCTTTTCAGCCGCCTCCGCTGCCGCTGCCGCCCTTACAGCAGTACCCTGGAGATGCGATGGGGCTAGCGTGTCTACACAGGTTGCATCCCACACCAGCACCCGCCCCATACTCCAAGGTACCAAAGACATCCCATCAGGTCTCTTACCGTCACTTCTTGAAATGCCGGTCGGCTCTAATAGAGCAGGGACATTGACCGAAGCAAGAGACCGACGGATGACGTCGTTAAGAGCAGCGTGCCTAGAGAAACGACCCGCACTTCTCTGGCAGGATAGACCGTGATGCCCTAACAGATCTACGTCAGCTCCGCAGGGACAACGATGAGGGGCACAAACCGGGATACCCAAACGAAGGGTATATTTACCTACTAATAAGTAAATATATTTAAGTTAAGTTGTGTAAAGAACTGAGCGCTTCTCGCCATCAAACGTCACAGTTTGGCGAGTTATAATGCAATTGTATATTGTATATATTTTTTGGTATATAAATAAAAAAAAAAAAAAAAAAAAAGGCAAACCGAAAGCCGAAGGGTATTGGGCTCTAAATAGGTTCAGCATTAATTGGAACAAGTGACGAGATATCAGCTAATAATGAAGTCAATAATTCGAAATATTGGCTAAATGTTGTGTTTTATTAGCATTTTCTATATGACTCATTAATTGAGGGTCTCATGATGACCAGGTAGTTGTTAATGGATCTCAGCCAATATGGAAGCTAAGGATTCCAAATTTTGGTAAAATGTTAAGTTGTATTAGCATTTTCTATATCACTCAATAAATGAAGGTCTCATGATGACCAGCTAGTTGTTAATGGATCTCAGCCCATATTGAAGCCAAGAATTCCAAATTTTGGATAGATGATAAGTTTTATTAGCATTTTCTATATCACTCAATAAATGAAGGTCTCATGATGACCAGCTAGTTGTTAATGGATTTCAGCTAATATTGAAGCCAAGGATTCCAAATTTTGGTTAAATGTTGAGTATTATTAGCATTTTCTATATGACTTACTAAATGAAGGTCTCATGATGACCAGCTAGTTGTGAAAAGATCTAAGCCAAGAATTTCTAATGTTGGTTAAATGTTAACTTTTATTAGCGTAATCAACAGATTAATAATTTATTGACAGTACAATAATTCGGTACCTTAGAGCTGAAGATGGCCGTAGCACAAGATAAACCCATGCTGTTTGGGCTCGTCTGATTGTTCTTGATGAGCAATTAACATTTGTGTAAGAAAGTACAGTCAATAATAAAACCAAGTCTCAAAAAAACTTTTTTGACAAAAAAAACTCATTATAATTTCTGAATTGTTATTAGGACTATCGAACAGGTTCCTTTGATTGAGGTCACAAACAGCAACACCCTGCAAGATTTTAACGCGACTAAATAACACGTAAGCTTTAGCAAAAAACTCTTGCCTAAGTGAATAACAGCTTTTTAGGATTTTGTAGTTTGTGTCAGTCTGTCCACAGCTTAGCACACAGACACAGTGGCAGACTTAGACACAGTGGTTGAATACATTTTTAAAAACATTTTTTTGTGTACCTTCCCTACACGTAACAAAAGTGGGGATGTGATCCCATGATGTGGGGTATCGATGATTAGGTCTCTCAAAACTAAGTCAAGTTACCTAGCACCAACTGCAATTTTTATGGAGCTAAGTAAGCCACCCGTACCTACTATTTGGATCCTGCAGAATAGAAACCTGGTTCTGTTTTAGGCCATAAGTAGCAGGTTCTTGCGACTCATGCAGTGCATTTAAAGTATATATTTTGATTTTATTGGCTAATAACTTCGCCATTTTGCCATTATAAGCATTAACTAGTCTGACTTTAACGATTCTTTCCCAGAATGCTGCTTAAGGCTATTGAAATCAAAATATATCCTAACTTCAATCTTAGAGAAGACGGCATTCATTACCACTAGCCTGGGATCCTGTTGTACCTACATATAGTCAAGGATCAAGCTCGACGAAAGATTGGAAACCCTGGACCTTAAACGGTCTAAAACAAAAAGAGTGTCAAAAGAAGAAAATTCCGGGACGAAACTTCTGTTTGTTTAAAAAATATGAAATAAAAATAAAATTAAAAATTTAAAAAACCCCCGACATGACAACCAATAAAAAGAAAGAAATAAAATGTACGAAATGTGCCTATACAATGAAAAGTAGAAAAAGAATCCAAGCTTCGTTGCGTCGGGGGACCGCTAAGCAAATGAAATGCAATGTACTGAAAATCGTAAAGTGGGAAGCCCAAATGCATACATGCAATTTTGCGTTGAAATAGTATATTGTGTCATAAGGGTAGTAAGTAGGGAATTACCAACGAAGGACTATTAGAAGCCCGACGCCGAAGGCGGAGGGCTTTTAATGACCTGAGTTTGTAATCCCCTTACTTCCCGCCTTACACACAATATTTTTCATCACATTTGGGAGTAAATAACAAATAAATAAGTAAAAAATAAACGATAACGATTGACAACTAACTTTTTTCTGTACCTATATATTTTTTTAATTTACTATAAGCACTGGCAAAACAGCCATCAGCTTAAAAAAGAAAACAAATGTACACAGAATCTTACTATTTATCATTAAACAAATAACAATTAACAATATTATGCATCAATAATTAACACCGTAATATTATAAAACTTAAATACGAACAGTATTTTTGTTACAAAATACAAAACTAAATAGTATCTAACCAATAATATTTAACTTTTTTTCTTTTTTTTTGTGTCGCCTACCACAGATAATGCTAAGAACTGCGTTTAGTTTAGAAACTTGACAGGCTATACTGCCAGATTGTAACGATAATTCAAAATTAAATTTAATAAAACAATTGCAAAATACACTTAAATAATTGTAATACATAAATATTAATGCAGTTCATATACCATATTAATTCAATACACAATACAATTTGCTGGTAGGCAAGTTTTGTTGATACAACAAAAACCCTTGGCTGGGTTGAAACCTCCTTAGTCTGAAGCAATGTACGAGTGCGTACTATATTTTTAAAACTAAAACCATAACTCCCTCGGGAGTTATAACAATTTATAACTCCCGCGGGAACTATATAGGCCTTTGTCCTTCAGTACACCTGCATGTAATACCATCTTTTACGAGCAAATGTGATGAAAAATATATTTCATTTCATTTAGGTAAGTACTTAGCGGTCCCCCGAACGCAACGAAGCTTGGATTCTTTTTCTACTTTTCATTGTATAGGCACATTTCGTACATTTTATTTCTTTCTTTTTATTGGTTGTCGTCGGGGTTTTTAAAATTTTTAATTTTATTTTTTACTCTACTTAATTGCAATACAATAACTGTGCCCAAACCAAGTCGTATAAACTAGGAATCGACTGTTATACGACTATATGCCACGAAAATGGTCACGCAGATTACGTTGTCAGGATGCTTATACGACCTGATTTTGCTGGTTGGGTTATCAATCAATCAAAAACCGTTCAGTATTTTACAGATCTTACAAACAGTTACATGTAGTAAAACAACGTTTTTCATGGCAATCCATGCTACTGCGAGAACGACACACACACATCCACAGTCTTGGCAAATGTAAGAATGGCCTGCGCGCGGTGAACAACGGCTTACAGAATTCATATTATAAACAAGCGGTGCCCCGCAGTTTTGCCCGCGTTCAGGGTTAAAAGTAACCTATGTGTTAACCAGGATGTCTGCGCCCTTTGTACCGAATTTCATCAAAATAGGTCCAGCAGTCCAGCAAAGTAACAAACACACTGTCAAACTTTCGCCTTTATAATTTTACAAGCTGCATCCCGCTGTGTTACCCGCTCATCCTACGGGAACACTACAATTTTTGGGGATAAAAGTAGCCTATGTAACTCCATACCGAATTTCATCAAAATTGGTCTAGCCGTTTGAGCGTGAAGAAGTAACCAACATACAAAAACACGCCTTTATAATATTAGTGTGGTTAGTGTGATTATTGGGAGAGCTAAGTATAACCACTCAGTTATAAGTCACTCAACACCCCATGTGAACACCAGTACCTGACCTGGTTCAAGTAAACTAAACACGAAGCCAAAACTTTCGGATTTACATCAGAATGGAAATTCGCCGACGACCGTCGAGTTGATTGAGTGGTCGCACAGTAAATACGGATTTTATTCGGTACAAAATAGTTTGAGTGTTTGTCGGTATCGGAAATACTTCAACTTTTGCATTGTTCGTGCTCATTATTAATGCAATGTTTTACACACACTCGTGGTTCATTTAGTCAGGACATACATAATATGTACTTTATAATCGATTAATTAGTATACGCTCTGTGATAAACTTGTAAGTCTGTACAACTTCCCAGCTAGGTAAGTACCTACGTACCAGCGCACACCTGGGTGCTAGGCTCCGTCTTCTGGCTTTACGCGTTCTAAATTAACGGGTAGCCAGTTTAACTGCTCACACTCGTCGGTCGGTGGCATATTAATTGCGTCGCATTATTTTCATTAGCACAAATAATCAATAAAACACTTTCTCTGGTAGTTTTTGCCAAGATCAAAATAGAAAACCGTCAGTAGCATTTTATTATGAGTTGATATTTACAAGTACATTAACTACCCATAAACTATTTCAACGTTGCCTCGAGCAAGATTTAAAACTATTCCCCCTATGGTGAACTAAGTAAAACCTCCCATTTGCAACAGTTTCCGTATAACTAACGTATAGATCGGAAACCCTTGCGGTTGTGTATTAATTGTGAAAGTTACCTTCTTACTACAACACGAACTAATCGTTTGCGGACGTGACGCACGTGCGGTCGCAGCTTTAACTTATCTGTATGATGTTTTATCTAAGTATTTATGTAGAGGTAAATAGATGGAACAATGTAGGGCCCTTTTTCGTGTCTGAGTCTACCGGCATTTTAGAAGAGAAGACCACCGTTGAGAAGAAACACCTACTTACAGAATAAAGTTCTACATTAAACTACTACTGAGGAATGAACTGGCTCAGCGTTGAAATAATAACAATCGCTAAACTGCAGAAAAAAAGTACAAACAAACATTAGAAAATAACCTAGCCGTTTGCTATTTGTTCTGACTCCGCCCTACAAGTTGTGCCACAAAGTTGTTCAACTGCCCCAGTTCATCGTCATTCGTGAACGGTTTTTTCCAGCCGACCTTATTCAAACGGATACAATAAGTTATTTTTTTAAATGCGCCTCTTGAACACCAAAGAGATAAAACGGTAACTATTTAGATTTATATCAACGGTAGTAAATACGTTATCGTAAAACTACAATCAATAGTAGGTACTTTGTTATTTCTTTATTATAAATTTTAATCTTAGTATTATGTATTCCTCTTAGATAAGTTCAACATTTAAATCTAGTATGTACCCATTAAATGAAAGTTGTGCATGGTAGTCATAGAAATGTAAATTTAGTACAGTCTAACTATAACAACCTCCTATTATGTTAATGACAATTTACATTTTGTAACCTTGCCGAATAAATAAATAAATAAATAAATAAATAAATAAATTACTGTAGACGCCGTGAAAGAAGGGCTTGCCGGGTGAGCAGGTATAGACGGGCGGATAGTGATACGACGCCTTGCCGGCTTTTCACGGCTATAGACATGTATAGTGCTCTCAAACATATAAACAAATACACCTCAAAAAATATATAATTCAGCTGTTTAGCCTGACAATGGCACAGACAACATGCTTAAAAAAAATTACTTCCCGGCTTAGGCCTTAAATTTTATATGAAATTCCTTTACAGTTCTCTCGAGTTGTTCCGCTCGAAGCGTAATACTTGGAAGTCTGTTATAACGCACGTTATGACGATATTTCATTGCATGCTTGAAAAATAACTATTTAACACTATTTTTAGATGATGTGCCTGCGACCTCGCTCGTCCGCGCAAAACTATTTTGACCTTAGTCGAGTCCAAGGTATAACGATGGATGTCTAGCTATCTCCGTAACAAAATTGGTTCAAATCCGTCAAGCCGTTTTTGGCAACCGATGGCGCCGCGCGCCTTATACAACTCCTGCATCGCGCTCTTAAGATTTTTCTCTTCCACTCCATAGAAAACCGATTCTCAATACAATTCTAGAATTTCATAATATTATAGATGAAATAGGATCACAACCATGCAACTATGTTAAAGCAATATATTGAGTTAAATTGAATTCAGTCCGGTGCATCCTGCGGGAATACGATCGTAATAGCCAATAGCTCGGTCCTTATTGCTCGTGATCAAGGCTTAGAGAACTTTTATTTTCTTCAGACATTTCCTTTTTTAAAGTTCATTCTACTTGGAGCGCTAAGTGGTCAAATCACATCTACTCCATGTGAATGTTCTTTGAGAAGGTCGTAAAGTGTATGGGTTTGCTATTGAGTTCAACTCTTTTGTGGTATCGGTAGATAATGCGAGACCGCAATACGGGCCACTCTGCTTCACAGACAATTTCAACTTATATTGAAGGTATGAATTCAGAATTTTGTTATATCCAGTTTTGGCAGCATTTTCTCTACCACTTATTAATATTAGTATTGTGGAGCGTGTGATGCACACGAGCTCGTAAAATGAATACACTATTAAGTAGCGAATTATCTATCTTACTTACCGTGTAAATGGGCGCATTAGACAGGCCTCTTTAACCTCCCTAAGGATCGGATCGCACAATAGCTCCATAATGAAGTGGACCTCCGAAACGAAATACTCGACGAGAATCCCAATACACTGCAGTACACCAATAATGATACATCTCAATTTGCAAGAAGAGACAGCCCGGGTCATTTTGCCCCTTCGGACGTAATTGCGAGGGCGTAAGGTCTCACGAGACTTTTTAATCCGACCCCTAACTTTCAGAGTCACATTAATAAGGAAATAACACCGCATTACCGGGCCCTATTCGTTCTAAAAGTTAGATTGAATAAAAGGTTGTTTTCGTATATTAGCACGAAAACTTTATGATTTAATTAAAATTGTTGTTTGCCTTGTTCTTTTTTGTTTGATTACGTCGGTGGATTGGATCTCGTTTGAATGGTAGGTAGTTATTAGGGGTTATTTCTTTAATAAGTACATATAGTCCAAATATAGTAATTCCCAATAATAGTAAATAAAATAAAATAAAATAAATATTAAGGGACAATCATACACAAATCGACCTAGTCCCAAACTAAGCAAAGCTTGTACTATGGGTACTAGACGACGATATACATAATATATAAATACATATATAGATAACATCCATGACCCAAGAACAAATATTTGCACAAATATAATATTTGCCCCGGCCGGGATTCGAACCCGGGACCGCCGACTCAGTAGGCAGGTGTCTACCAACCGAGCCAAACGCGTCGTCAAATACTAAATATACCGAGCGAGGTGAATGAAAAAAAGAAGAATAAATAAACAAAAACACACACATTACAGCGAAAAGGGCTAAATACTTAATATTAAGTAGTGTGACAGTCGATCGTATAAAAGCGTTGAAGTGAAAAGGTACAAATCGTGATCAGCTACTTTTGATTTTGACGGTACCTAAAGTCGGTAAAATGTTAACCTTTTAATCGCGAAGCGGTGAAGCAAGTCACAGTGCCACTAACGCCATAGCAAAAAAAGTGCTCCAAAATCAAGAGGGCTTGAAAAACGACTAGTCGTTTTTCAAGCCCTCTTGATTTTGGAGCTCCTAGGAGCGATGTGAATTACAAAGATTTAGTCTGTGGCGCAATTTTCCAAAGTCACGATATGACGACTGTGGCAGTCAAAAATTGAAGATAGCTTATACAATCGAGATCATACGAATTATTCACATTTGTAATTAGTATAAAAAACACTTCTCTATTAAGAAGATTATTCGATTTTTTCTCTAAAACGAGAAAAAAATTACAATTATATCTAATTTTTAACTTATATAAATAATTGTTCCATAATACTCTAAACGAGTATTACCTATTTCTTAGTAAATAGGTAAAATATCCTTTCCCTTCGCCCAAACGAACATTTACTAAACTGTCGCTTACGATTAATACTGAGGGCTTATGAAACAGACGTAATCGGATCGCGTCAGCAAAACTAAATTCTTCGAGGGAACTTCATCCTGCCGAAGATAATTTAATATCATACTTGATGTGTTTCGGGATTTTGTGCGATAGCGTGGAATAAGAGTTTTTATCTGCGCCCTACGTCTTTTCGTTTAATCGAAATACGTAATACTGATTGAAATGGGATTGGGTTGGTGTATTACATACTAAATGTTACTGTCACTAAAATATTACCTTGTCTTATTTTTAAATAAATGATTGTCATTTTGGGTTGCAAAGTTGAGGTACAAGACGTCTTCAAAAATGGATTTTATTTATAAAGGGTCTTCATCCAAGATCGCAACACTTGGAGGTGCACAGTCATCAAAGAAGTGGCGTCAAACAGGCCTCGACAGAAAGAGACTCGAGGAGGCAGCGCATACATAGTATAGTAAATTTATGGATACATCTATAAGCTAAACAATTTTTCAATCGTCATCATCATCATCATCATCATCACCATCAACATCAACATCATCACCGTCATAATTATCATCATTACCATGTTATCCGATTACTCAAAGACGACTTGGGCTGATTTGAAAAATACTTTTTTTGTTTGAAAGGGTATATACTTTCTAGCTGGTCCAGGTTGTCATGAGCAGAGATTAGAAATTCAGATAGATATTTACCGGGGGTTGACAAAATACTATTGCTATCTCACTCATACCTTAAACAAAGCTAACTATACCTACACCTGAACAACAAAGCTGCGTCCAAAGTTTAGATAGAACCTAACCTCATGACTCATGAGGTTATGTTCTTATGATGGAACCGGGAAGATATCGATGGGAACTGAAAAAATATTGGTACACTTATCGTGATTTGGGTATGTTTTTAGTAACTCAAACAGTTGACCTATCATTAATTTATGTTTGTTTAGACAAACAGTAGTAAAATGTATGGCCTTTTCGTTTGTTTCTTTCACAAATGTGGAACATAATAGAAAAGATAGTAATATTAACTTATAAGCAAAGTAAATCCTCACTCAGTTTCTGATACATACAGAGTTAATGGTTTCAGCTACGCATATCTAAGCGACGCTACGTCTATCGTAAATAAACACCAGGCTTTGAGACTCGCTTAATCCGAAAGCAAAGCAAACCAAACTCTCGTAACTCAAAAGTGTAAACACAGCAAGATACCAGTTGTAAAACAATGAAACCGAATTAACGTTCGAACACAGCCAATTTGTGGACGGTTCTAATTTACAGCTGATATTAAAACCGCGAACATTTCACACATGTCCTATCATAAATTGTACAGGCTCCATGTACTTTATGTTCTAAAATTTTAGCAAAGTAGAGCGTAATTTTGGATTAAATTGAGGGGAAATGTACATTGTTCAAATTGAGAGTAAACAGCTATAACTTTATTTAGTATTTACCTACTATGTTCATAAATGATTATGTATACTAGATGTGCTTTTGTGTGGAATGCATATTGTAGGATCGAGCTCAGTATCGGCCCCTGTTCGTTCGCCGAATTTGCCCTAATCCAGGTGGAAGGCGGCGTCAGGTACTCTAGTGCTCGCTGGTATGAAGAGTGAAGAGCCCACCACGTCCGTACCGAAACTGTAGCTCACGATATACAACGTTTATATTTTAAACGATAAACTAATACTCCTCCTCGCTTCGCTCGTCGTCAAACATAACCATGCCTATATATGACAGTTTATCTTTTTTGTTTGTTTAATTCGGGTTTTTTGTGAACCTATAAACTTTTTTTATCAAATGAACATTACAATAGACTATACTGTTATTATATAACTAGTTTATTATATTCCTTGATCGTTGTATTGACCAAAAATATAACTTAAGGCGTTATACCGATCGTTACGCGCCCCCCTACGAATAGTGTCAGATGCAGCCTAACAGTATTTTTTTTTACCTATATACGTTTAAATCACCTTTTCTAAACGGACTATTTATAAAGCTGAAGTTTTAGATTTAAACTATTTCAGCGCAATTTATTTCCATTGCGACAATATTGACACGACTGAGCTCACAATTGACAGTGATTGATTTAAACCTAATTTAAAGTTAGTGTCCGACGCCAATGGCTGACTGTTTTAGTGGAAATAATTGATTAAGATAAAATTAAACAGAAATAGTATGTTGGCGGAACATTAAAGCGTGGCCATTGACCTGACTTTTATTAGACCTCCGCTTTAGCGCTTTATGAAAATACATAAAGCTAGGTAAAGCCGCTTATCATGTCACAAACGCTTAGACGAACATAATAACTTTTTACAAAACTTATCGACCTCAATAAAGCGAAACGATTGTTTCGAAAAGCTAGCAGCACTCTACGTGTGCCTATCATTTTGAAGCGTTCTTCTTCTCCGGACTCCTTTCTCCGATCCTGATCTCAAGCAAACCAACTAAAAAATATACCTTTTGAAACAAAAAAAGAATCTTTTAAATCGATCCAGTCACCTTTTTATCAAAATTTAGTTAATTTCCCATAAACAAAACAAGTACTTGATGTACAAAGTCTTAAAAGAGGTTACCAAGTAACGTTAACACGCTGTCAGTTGTAGCAACCAGTTCGCATTCAAGTTCGTAATCTCAGTCCTCTCGGGGACCGGGGCCTGCCAAACTTCGCACGCATATTTGTACATCAGTAAGGGGTCATAAGTCGGTACTAATTAATACGAATAAGCCGAGTAATGGGGTGTTCGCGAACTCCAACATGATGGATCGGGCCCGTGATGGCTGTGATTTCGACCTACCATTGGGTTTGTGAATTCATATTTTTAGGATTAACTGGCAAGCGGTGACGCAAATATAACGCCAATTGGGATTTACAGTTTTTTTAACGACCTATGTTTATTCAATAATATTTCTGGCCAAGCCATATATTTTACACCTTAGCGACCTCTATGCACAAAGCATAAGGAAAAATTCGTCAGGTCTACGTGGAGCAAGGGTAGCGAAGTGGCTAACACGCTGGACCGGTAATCCAGAGGTAGCGGGTTCGATTCCCGGTCCCTTCCACCAGGTAGCTCCTTTTTCAGTTTTTCTTTAAGCTTTGATCTTTGTATTCATAGTTTAAATAAAAATTGTGGTGTACCCACATTAAACAAAATGAGACATTACATGTTTCATAAATATATAATAATCGGAATTGTCTATAACATCATATTCATTAGTTAAATTTGACAACAACGAAATTGAATGAAATTGTATATGTAGGTATTATGGAATCGAATAATTGTAAAATTGTAACTGTGTCTTACCCTAATTAATCATTGAAACACAATGTATATATTGTTAAATTAATAAATTACTTATGACCTATGTAAATAATATTTCAACTTAATTGACCGAGCTTGACCAAAAAATCAATACCAAATGGACATTTCGAATTCGGAAATACGAAAGAATTCTTGGCTAAACTGCAATGGAAACGCTTCGCCTGCTCGGTCTATTACTAAGAACCAGTGTAAATCATTTTTCAACTTATTAGTTGAAAAATTATTGACACTGGTTCCGAATTCGACAAGTCCACTTTGTATCGATTTTTTGGTCAAGCTGGGGCAATAACTTTAAAAATTATTTGCACTGGTTTTAATTCTGATGGTTCTTCAAGAGTAAGCTTCGAGAGTAACAAGTTCTGTATCGAGATAGAAGATCAATATTTTAAAACTAATCAATAAACTTCATATTTCAGACTATTAGCTGGAACATAGTAAATGCTATAACCACATACCACGGATGCACGTCCCAATATTATCTCCACCCCCAAACATCGTAGCATTATTATGCATGCGCCTTTCAACGATCCGAGCTCAGGTGACCCGTTCCATAGATAATGCCACCGTGTTATCTAGAACAAAAGGTTTATTCTCATTCCGCAGCTCTCCCGTCAACTCTTATTAAGTTTGCCTGTAAGCTTCTTATCAGACTGTGTATGGTAAAGATAAAGCGGGCCACGGATGGCCCCTGTCGGGCATGCATTGTGTACAGTCACGTGCAATTCGTTCGTGTAGATCGTAAAATTTAAAGGGTATAACAATGATGGGATGATTGGATCTGTGTTTAGAAATGTGGTATTATAGTGAGTAGTACATGATTATTGATTGTGCAAAGTTTCTGCTTCGAATGAATACAATGTTCTAAGCAAATTGATTATTAACAGCCAAAATAAATAAAATAAACATTTAATTTATTACTTTACGTTATTACTTTTAGTACCAATATTTTAAGATACTATTTAATATCATAATATATTATTTAACTTTTAAAACCCTACTTTCATTGGATAAACAATTCGGATTCTTTTCTCGGTCATTGAGGTGTAAATATATTATTCATCATCATCATCATCATCTCAGCCATAGGACGTCCACTGCTGAACATAGGCCTCCCCTTTGGACTTCCATATATACCGGTTGGAAGCGACCTGCATCCAGCGCCTTCCGGCGACCTTTATAAGGTCATCTGTCCATCTTGTAGGTGGACGTCCTACGCTGCGCTTGCTGGTCCGAGGTCTCCACTCGAGCACTTTACGGCCCCATCGGCCATCTGCTCTGCGTGCTATGTGGCCTGCCCATTGCCACTTCAACTTGCTAATCCGGTGAGCTATATCGGTCACTTTAGTTCGTCTACGGATTTCCTCATTTCTGATTCGATCACGTAGAGACACCCCGAGCATAGCCCTCTCCATTGCTCGTTGAGCGACTTTGAGCTTTGAGATGAGGCCGATAGTGAAAGACCACGTTTCGGTGCCGTAAGTCATCACTGGTAACACACATTGGTTGAAGACTTTCGTCTTGAGGCACTGAGGTATGTCGGATGAAAAGACATTGCGTAGTTTCCCGAACGAAGTTGGACCTACCTAATTGGACCACTTGTCCTAGGTAGATGTATGAGTCAACAACTTCGAGTACCGAGTTTTCAACAGAGACTGGGATGGGCACAACCTTGGCATTTGACATGAGTTTCGTCTTGTCCATGTTCATTTTTAAGCCCACCCGTTGAGAAACTCGATTGAGGTCATCGAGCATCATGCTGAGTTCCTCCATCGACTTTGCCATGACTACGATGTCGTCGGCAAACCGAAGGTGAGTGATGTATTCGCCATTGATGTTGATGCCAAGTCCTTGCCATTCCAGGAGCTTGAAGGCGTCTTCCATAACGGCCGTAAACAGTTTCGGGGACACAACGTCCCCCTGTCTTACGCCTCTTCTCAATGGAATGGCCTTTGTGCTCTGCTCCTGAACTCGGACCGACATGGTGGCGTTACTATACAAACACTTCAACACTTCAATGTACCGATAGTCAATATGGCATCGCTGAAGTGACTCGAGCACCGCCCATGTTTCCACCGAATCGAAGGCTTTCTCATAGTCCACAAACGCTAAGCATAATGGCAAGTTATACTCTTCAGTCTTCTGTATAACTTGCCGCAGCGTATGTATGTGGTCTATGGTACTATAGCTTCTTCGGAAACCGGCCTGTTCGGGAGGCTGGAAGTCATCAAGTCTATGTTCGAGACGGTTCGTGATGACCCTTGAAAACAACTTATAAACATGGCTTAGAAGCGTGATGGGCCTGTAGTTCTTCAATAGGGTTTTATTACCTTTCTTGAAGAACAGTATTACCTCGCCTCTATTCCATGCTTCAGGCGTTTTGCCCTCGGACAAGACGGAATTAAAGAGCTTCTGGAGGACCTTAAGTACCGGTGTTCCACCCGCTCTCAGAAGCTCTGAGGTGATTCCGTCTTCGCCCGGCGCCTTGTTGTTCTTAAGGTGCTTCAGGGCCATCCTAATCTCGTACAGACTGATGTCCGGGATATCTTCGGTATAATGTCGGGACAGCTTGGCTCTTGGATCGCCTACCAAGCTGTCAACGGGCTTTGCGACTGAAGTGTATAACTGACCATAGAACCTCTCGATCTCGCCTAGAACCTCTGCTTTGGTCGACGCTATGCTGCCATCTTCCCGTTTCAGCTTGGTCAGCTGGCTTTGTCCAATAGACTTGTCCTTTGCGAACACTTTGGAGCCTTTGTTCTGCTCAATGGTCTCTTTAACACGGTTCGTATTAAAGAGCCGCAGATCATGTCGCAAGGACTTCGATATACGTCTATTAAGCTGCCTATATGACCTCGCGTCATCGGGAGACTGCAACTGTAGCGAGCGTCGTTCAGCCATGAGGTTTAAGGTTCGATCAGACAATTTCTGAGGTCTATCTTTACGGCGGGGTCTGAAAAACTTAGACCCTACCGTGTGGACAGTTTCCACTAGCCCGTCGTTGATCTCGTCCACTGAGACAAAGTTCTCCAGACAAGCGAAGCGGTTGGAGAGCTCGAGTTGAAAGCTCTCGGGGTTTTGAATATGGGCCCGAGTAGGTCGGAGCGTAGACTTCATCAGACTGGACCTTTCCAGTTTAACATTGATATTCAGTGTGCCTCTTACGATTCGATGATCACTGCCGGTCTTTACCCTATTGATCACAGACACATCACTGAAAATCCGTTTCTTGTCGGTCATGATGAAGTCAATCTCGTTTCTCGTGGAACCATCGGGACTTATCCAGGTCCATTTCCTGTGAGGCGGCTTCTGGAAGAAAGAGTTCATCATGAAGAGTTCCTCTTTCTCCAGAAAGTCGGCCAGCCTCTGTCCCCTAGGGTTCCGTTGCCCGTATCCAAATTGCCCCACTCTCAACTCATCACCGCTGTTCTTGCCCAACTTTGCATTGAAGTCCCCAATAACAACAGTGAAGTAGGTTTTGGAAGTATGTATGGCCCTACTTACGTCCTCATACATAGCCTCTACTTCCTCATCAGAATGTGACGAGGTCGGTGCGTATACCTGAATGACCTTCAACGAATATCTTTTGGATATTCTGAGTATTAGGTATGCCACCCTGCTCGACACACTGTCGATGGTAGTTATGTTGTTAACGAGGGACCTGTGAACGAGAAACCCGACACCGCCTTGGGACTGTTGGGCGCCCTCCCGGTAGTAGAGCAGGTTACCAGACTTGAGGGTTACGGTGTCCTCCCCCTCTCTACGGACTTCGCATAATCCTACAATGTCCCAGTGTAACCTGCTCAGTTCCTCTTCCAACTCGCAAATCTTTTCATCAGTCCTCATAGTGCGTATGTTGTGTGTTACCAGGGCCAGTCGTCGTGGGGATGGGTAGCCGGATTTCGTCCGGGGATTCTTAGCACCCCCTGCTCCGCCATTACCTTGGCCGCTACCCACGCCAGGGATAGCGGAGCTGCCGGAGACTGGGGGCCTGGTATTAATGTGACTTATCATTAAGGGGGGTTTTGCCATACGCGCCACGCTTGGCAGGCGGGTTGGCGCGCGCAGTTTTTTTTTAAGGTCTCTGGAAGACGCTGCTGCCCATCTCCCGGTATATTATTATTCCCTTAGCAGGCTTCTACTGCAACCACGGGACGAAATGGTGGGGGACAATTCTAAGGCCGGTCACCCCACGGCACCCGAATATAACTAAGCTGGCGTTTATCGGCGACACTTTGCTGGCCAAATTAAAAGAGGTAGCCAATTGCGGCGACAGTGACCGAGGGCGTATTCGATTATGCCCTATTACTCGTACCTTGTCATGGTTTATTTTGGTTTATACTTTAGAGATAATAGGGTGTAATGGCTTATTTGGTTTAGAGATGCTATTTTGCTCGTAACTGATCAATCATTTATACTAAATGATGATCGCTCATTAGCGATAAGACCGCCTGTTGTTTACCTCTAATTGTAATTTCTTGCATTGTATTTCTCCTGTAAAATATATTATTATTTTTTAATATTCATCGAAGCTTGAGCTATGAATCCACAAAGTGAGGCGGTTGAATTGCCCGAATAATGATCCTAATTCGAATAATTTTTAATATTGATGAGAAGGCAGGTTTTTAAATACAGAAAGCAGAGTATAATATTGATAACATCATCGCACGATCTCGTCTCGCACTTTACAGTCACTATCAAATAACGGAGCGAACGAGGAGGTCACAAATATCTTTCAAACACACCCTGACAATAAGTGCCGTGGTCAGACATTTATGATCTCTTTGCTCCTGATGGCGACTGTACCTGTCCAGTAACTGGGGTGGTTCCCCAAAGCTTTAGTGCATGAAATTTGACAGCAACCTCCCTTCGCACCCGGTCCACCCGAATATAACTAAGCTGGCGTTTATCGGCGACACTTTGCTGGCCAAATTAAAAGAGGTAGCCAATTGCGGCGACAGTGACCGAGGGCGTATTCGATTATGCCCTATTACTCGTACCTTGTCATGGTTTATTTTGGTTTATACTTTAGAGATAATAGGGTGTAATGGCTTATTTGGTTTAGAGATGCTATTTTGCTCGTAACTGATCAATCATTTATACTAAATGATGATCGCTCATTAGCGATAAGACCGCCTGTTGTTTACCTCTAATTGTAATTTCTTGCATTGTATTTCTCCTGTATTTTTTATGCAGGTGGACCCTTTTTTCCATCGTAGAAAAATTGTATTTAAGATTAATATACTTATATTTTCTTTGTGTTATAAAAACTCAATGTACCTACTTACCTTGAAATATAAAACTGTAATTATCGGCGAAACTTGTATGAGTAAGTTAAAAAGGAGGTCAATTGCGGCAGCGGTGACCGAGGGTGTATTCGATTATGTCATTACGGACTTAGTATAATGGCTTCTTTGGTTAAGAGCATTGACGAGTTGTTATACTGTAGTAATTGATTTTCTGTGAGTAAACATATGTAGCTATAACTATTTTGATTACTTTTGTGGCAACTATGCGATATGTACTGAAAGACAAAGTTTGAAAAGGCTTCTAACAAAGTGGACCGATCCCGATTGCGGGAAGCTGTCGGATGAAGGTGGCGGACGACGCGTCGATGTGGAGATCCTTGGATCCTTTTTATGTTCAGCTGTGGACGTGTTTCGGTTGATATGATGAAGACAATGAATCTATTTAATACAAGCTTTTATTTACTTTCACCTGTCCCGTTGTAATGGAATTTTGCAAGTAAAATTTGACCCACTTTCCGGTTTCCGATTGACCTGAAATTTTGCACGAATGTGCAAATCGCGTGACAATACAATATTATGATGACGTGGAGCTGATCTAATGATGGAGCTGGAAGGTGGCCATAGGAACTCCGTAATAAATAAAGCAATAATATCGAGTTTGGGCTCTTTAGAATCGTCTCAGTGAGCAATTGATGGATGTTCAAATAAAAGTACAGTCGGCTATAAAAGCTTGTCACAAAAATGAAATTGACTGAAACTTTTATTTAAAGTCGCTCTCGCATATACATATTTTATATTGAACCATTAATACTAAACTGTGGTGTACCCACGTAAAAAAATAGACATTACATGCATCATAAATTCGCACGAGATTTGCTTCGGCAGAAATTCTTTCATGACCCGGATGCTTGTCGGATGTCCAGTTACGGTTGTTCTCGTTAACAGGTCGCATTTCTCAACCGATCGTCATGAAATTTTGTGATTTTGGTTCAATAAGAAAATATAGAGCTTTTTTGCCAAATCAGTTAAGTACCTATTCGATTTTTTTTAAATGGCGGATATTTAATATGTATTTATTTTTAAATTTCATTTTGAATTCGCGAGATCTACAGCTCACAGAGCCACTTGTTATTAGCTACTAATTAAACAAGTAGCTAATACACTCATAAAACTAATAAGCTTGTGAAAAAAAAAAAACTATGACAAGCTTTTATAGCAGTACTTTTCTTTGAACATCCATCAATTGCTCACTGAGGCGATTCTGAAGACCCCAAATATGTATACTATATGTTTTATCTTTAGCTCCATGGTACCATATTATTGTATTGTCATCAAAGTTAAGTAGGTATGAAAATTTTCAGCTCAATCGGTTGAGGACATAGCATCAAAATTGAGTTGCAAGATTCAATGCGAACAAACAAACCTAGTTACATTAGGTTAGGTACCTACATTATACATTGTACGTTAAATTAAAGCTTGTAATCTTATAACAGTTATAACATCTCTGAAGTCTAACTCCAGCACACTTCAAAAGAGCAGAACTCACAACACAACAAAATAAATACGAGTAGGTAAAGTAATGTGATTTCCTCCGAAGAACGTTATTGAGGCTGTATGAATATTCAGTTCAGATATCATACTCCTACAAAAGGGTATATTTTAATATTAATACCGACTAAGTTACGACGTTTTCATATTCAGATAAGATATCGTACTTATACAAAAGGGCATATTTTTATAATAAACCCGTGTCAGTTACGACGTTTTTGGAAATGTACGAGAATACAGGCTGGTAAATAGGATTAATTTGTGTCAGCTTCCCGGCTGCAGCCACTTAGACCGAAATAATAGGTAAGACCACGCCAAATTAATTCAGATTTTCGGCTTGTTGCTAAGCGCTTCGTGGACAATAAAGTGCTTATAACCTTAAAGCTATTCCGTTTGTTGTTAAGGAGAAAATTACTGCTGGGTTTTACTACAAAATGGGCAGGTTCACAAGTTTACAAGTCTTCTTTTGAAGAGTACTAATCTTCTTAGACTACTTAGACGAAGCGTTTGGCGCAGTTTTTAGAGCACACTGCTACTGAGCTGGCGGTCCCGGGTTCGAATCTTGGCCAGGGAAATTATTTGTGTGATGAACTCGAATATTTGTACTTGAGCATTTCTCAAAAAAATTGCCCACAATTAAGACAGAAATTAAGGTCCAATATAATTTTCCTATTTTGTTACCAATTTTCTTTGTGATTTCCAAAACATTGATATCAGATTATGTATAATTAAAAAAGTATTCCTAATCTTAATTATTGAACATAGCCGTAACATTGATATTAAATTACTAAAATAATTGGTAATAAAATAGGAAAATTATATTGGACCTTAATTTCTGTCTTAATTGTAGGCAAAAATTTTGAGAAATGCTCACTTAGGTCATGGTTGTTTTATTTATATACTTACTTCTTGTGTGAGGTCTGATATTTATTAATTATTATTATTATATTACTTTTTATTTTCCGATTGCGTGCTAGTTGACAACCTATTTTTCGATTGCCACAGATCTATAGTCACAATTTTAATCGACCGAGCGAGTAAAGCGTCTCCTTTTCAGCTTGGTCTAAAATTCATTCGTATGTCCGGTTGTTTATATGTCTAGAGATTTTCCGGTCGTTCTTGCCTAGAGCCTCATGAGATTTTGTTCATTAATTATGTACTTATTTACAGATGTTCTTTTGTCGATTTCGCTTTGCGAGGGTTTTCCGTTTTTGTAAATATGGGGGTTGATATACACGTGGGGGGAAATATACACGTAAAAAAATATAGATTTCAACCATTTCGAAATAAATTCTGTCTAAAGTTCAAAAAGCCACACTAGTTTTCAAAATAACTGAGTTTAAAACTTCCAAATTGTAGTATGACAGCACTGGTAATTCTCAATAATAAAAGTCCCGACGCTGCTAACTACCAATTATAGTAATTATAGCTCTATTCTTAAATGCATTTTGACTAGCTCCCACGATTTCATATTTTGTCCTGTTTTTTTTTTAATTTGTTTGTGAAATTTTATTTTGTTCATTAAATATATATTGTTAACACTTAGTAATGTTTAGTCAAAATATATGGGTCTAAAATGAGCAATAACATATGAAAAAAAAGAAGATATCTTTTGAACATTGAAAGCATAACCTCAGTAATGAAACGAAACATTTAATTTTCTCGCACTAATCAATACGGGTACTAGAAGTTCGTCAAATGGCTTTACAGCACGGCTAGCATAACTTTGACACGCGACTCTTTCTCGCGCGAGATATACTACCTGTCTCTATCTGTACAGTACTATGAGATAGTGACGGATGATGCTATCTCGCGCGACATGAGTCGCGTGTCAAAGTTATGCTAGACGTGCAGAACTTCATAGCAATTCAAGAGATATGCCAACTTCGGAGAGATGTGTGATGTGTGGCAGTTATCAGTTTCAAACAGTTGCCATTTAATAACCAATTCCATACTCACTCTAACTAGGGAGTTGTTTAGTTACTCCTAATTGCAATAGTTTATTAAGTGTTCAAACGCTTCAACATCTAAACCATTGATAAAAAGATCAAAGCTTATAGAAAAATTTAAAAAGGTGCTACAGGTGGAAGAGGCCGGGAATCGAACCCGGTACCTCTGGATTGCCGGTCCAGCGCGTTAACCACTTCGCTACCCTAGCTCCAAGTAACCTGACGAATTTTTTCTCATGCTTTTGTGTGTCGATCTTTGCATTTTAAAGGTTTTACACCTTAGCGATCTCTATTGTGAATACGTTAATATTACTTGGAGCTGGGGTAGCGAAGCGGTTAACGCGCTGCACCGGGAATCCAGAGGTATCGGGTTCGATACCCGGTCTCTTCCACCAAAACCCCGGTTTCTTCTTTTTCAATTTTTCTTTAAGCTTTGATCTTTGTATCAATGGTTTTTGATAAGAATTGTGGTGTGTACCAACATTAAAAAATGAGACATTACATGTTTCATAAATGTACTTTTAACATCTAGTTGTACTAGTTGCTATTATAAATATAAAGATCATTACGCAAAGAAAAAATAAATTGCGCTCATACGTTGTCCACACATGTGTAATGCATGTTAAATACCCTTCAAAAATAAAATAGATACAGAGATCAAAATTGATGAATTTTTTTTTTGCGTCTGTACGTACAGTGCGTCTTTGGTCGCCGGTAAACCATAGATACCGTATTCGAGTCCCGGTGTGGACCACGTATGAGTGCAATTTACTTTTTCTTTGCGTGTTGGTCTTTGTACCTATATAGCAATTAAAAATGTGGTGTTAATATACCCACATTAAAAAAACATTTTGAAAAACATAATTGTGTTGCGAATTAAAATATCCCGTTATACTAGTTAAGTAATTATCTTAAAGTAACTTAAGCACCTTAACCTATTTAAATTATCTTCTTTAGTTAGATTTTAAAATTTACCTCAATTATAAGTTATTATTAAGAAGAAATGTTTATGAGCTGCCTATAGAAAACTTGAACGTAAGATGGGCAAATATTTCGGTATTGTTTAGCGCATACTGTTTTGTTTTATCATCAATTCTTTATTTTTAACTCTGTGCTCATCTGGTTGATGTGATTTTATTATTACTAAGTAAACGTGTCAAAGTATATAAAATACTAGTAAGTAACTACTACGTTTGATTTTTTAAATAAAAAGTTGAAATATATTATATCTCTTATCATTTGAGTTTCCAGCGTTTTGGAAGCATTACAGCTTCCATTTTGAAGTGGTAGACTGAGAAAACATTATACGTTCTCTCTAAAAGTTACAATTTAGTCTCCAAATTAAGAATTCGGCACAGTAAATGTGTAGGGTCTAAGTAACCTTATTCTTAGGCCTACTTTAGCTTGTTTTGTTACCAACCCTTGTAAAAGTCAAGGTTTTACGTCTAGAAAGTAAATAAATAAAAACTGACACGTGCAGCCTTACTGACACAGCTCGCTACTAAGTCATTTTGCGACGAACTCAGTTGTGTAGGACAGTTTTACTGGCCCTTAACCTTTTTATAGAGATACGATCCCAGAATAAAACAAGGGAACATCGTGCAGGAATATTTCGTAAGTTTGCTTAAAAGAAGTTTTTTTTTTCAACGCCTTTGTTTTGAAGAGAATTAATATCAGATTTTACACAAGTACCCTAAAAAGAAAACATTGTAGGAAATAGTAGTTTTTGATGCAAGTGTGGAAAGTATGTAATTTTGAACGAGTCCCGAGGAGTCTTGGCCTGAGCCGCAAGGCAAGGGTCAAGACTCGGGACGAGTTAAAATGACACTTTCACACGTGTACCAAACAACGTTTTTTAATACATTTGCGAAAAATTGCAATAATACAAATTTAAAACAGTAATTGAAAGGGGCAATTATATTTATTTCTGTCTGATAAAAATTAAGAGTACCTACAATTTTTAGAGCAATTGTGAAGGGTCGCATTTAAGGCCTTTGCTGGTAAGTTTAAAGTTTTATTCAAGTTGTTAATAATTCTCTTTTTCTCGTTTCCAGCCAATAAAATGTTCATAGACGGCAATGTAATTTTTCTTTCGATTTTGCGGGTAAAATACTCTCAGTTGCAATTTTTGCCTTGGCTCGTATATAGGGCGGTGTTAAATCTATTCTGGTAACATCAGAATCCATTATTTTCTACCAAAAACTCTTATTTTATAAATCTTACGTGTCATTTACACATAATTAAAACAATCTTGAATGAAAAAGTAAGTTTTTGAGCAACTGTATTAAAAAAGTTATTTGCCGTAGTATTTTATTTTTATGTAAAATATAAAATGTTTTCTTATTTTATGAGCATGTACGTCCATTTCAAATCAAAAAGTACGTAACAGATTTACTTATATAAAACTTTTAAGTAATACAGGTTAGGTACTAAGGTATCAAAATAAATAGGACATAGGCTACAATTTTATGTCATAGGAACTGTTTCTGTTAAGCTCAATGGTAGACTGTTATAATAAAACGAAGTCGCTTCCTGTCTGTCTGTCTCTCCCTATTTATGTATGCTTAGATCTTTAAAACTACACAACGGATTTTGATGTGGTTTTTTAATAGATAGAGTGATTCAAGAGGAAGGTTTAATTATATGTATAAAAAATGTATAGTTTATCAGCATTGTACCTACCTGTTCGAAGCCGGGGCGGGTTGCTAGTCAAGTATGAATAAACAATCTCAACAAACCAGAATTAGGCACATGAAATCGATGTGCCTCAAAACCGCAAATGGCGAGAGAGTTTGCAAAATGGAAATATCGAAAATACAAAAACTTTTATAAATCAAAAATATACACAATACTGCTGTCTCAGGCCATTAGAATTGTTACCACGTCTTTGTCTCAATTTAATCACGCGCATCAAACGTCGTCAAATATGAAAAACGCGCAATAAAAATGAAAAGAGAAAAATATTTTTTTCAATATCCCTTAGCAGGTATTATTGTGTCAGCGAGCGCGGGAGCTGTCAACTGTGGATTTCATTTTTAGATTTGCTGCGAAATAAGGACGTAAATGAGAATTGCCATCAAGTTTCAGATGTCATCTTGGAATGGATGAAGCGTCGGCCACATTCGTTCATTATTTACCTGGCGCGGTATTGTCTTCGCAAGTCACAATGGTGACTTTGATTGTCAGGTGAGCTAATTAATCTAATTATCATACTAGTAGGTATTATAAAGGCAAAATTTTGTGAGTGTTTTATGTGTATGATTGTTACTTCTTCACGTTCAAACGGCTGGACCAAATCTGTTTTTTTTTTGGTATGAAGATATAGCTGACAGCCTGGACACACACACTCACACAAACATTTTGTGTTCCCGGGGGATGAACGGGTAACATAACGCGGCGCAGCTAGTTATATTAATTATCTACTGAACGGTACGGTATCGAAATGAGAATCGCCATCAAGTTTCAGATGTCATCTTGGAATGGATGAAGCGTCGGCCATATTCGTCCATTATTTACCTGCCACGTTATTGTCTTCGCAAGCAATTGTGACTTTGATCGTCTTAGGTGAGCTAATTATCACACTAATATTAAATATAAAGGCGAAAGTTTGTGCGTGTGTTTGTTACTAAGACCAACAGGCAGCTGATACCCTGGATTAACACATAGGCTGTTTTATCGCGAAATGTTTTATCGTTTGGTGTTCCCATGAGATGAGCGAGTAACACCGCGCGGTCAAGTTAGTTACATAAAATTATCTACTGAGCGAGAAGTTTTTCGGTTTGAGAACGATACCTAGAGATAAGATACAGTTAGACTGTTCTAACTTTTATAAGTGGCGTCACTTAACTATTACAGTTTGAAGAATAAAGTGACAAAATCAACCAACAAACCAAAATAAACACATACCTAATTGACTTGTTTTGAACTCATATGGAGTTCATCTTCAGAGACAGCTATCCGAACCGTCGGGTGTCGGGCCATTCCTGACACAATACCATGCTGATTATTGCAATATTAGAGAAATCTCCCAGACCTTTTAAAAGCACTATCCCTTTCATAGTATGAAAAAGTGTAGTGAAGTGAACACCGACGAAATAAAAATCAGTGATGGTTTTTGGGCTTTTTAAAATAGCGCCTAGGCAATTATTTTAACATTGTTCTGCCTAAAGGTCTAAAAAATTCAATTACAGCAGATTTTAATCTTTTTCAAACGGAGCATACCATTTGTTTCGTTCAATACTTCAAAAAGGAAAAGTAAATGTCCATGTCTATTCTAGTTAAATCAGTTGTACCTATAAACTCGACGTTCCATATCCGTGTTTTAAGAGAAGTTAAAAAATGTAAAGGAAAACCAGTCCAAAACAATAAAGCGTAAAGAACATACTTATTTTTTATTAAAGCAGTAACATCTGCTAACGTAAACTAACCGCCGTTGGAATCGCAGGTTCGAATCCTGTCCGAATCATTAAATTTTTCAATTTTCGCTTCATTTGTAAACATTTAGTTTACGTTAGCAGATGTTACTGCTTTAATAAAAAATAAGTAATTTGGGTGTAGCACATCGTTACTATCGATTCTCAACAAATTTGAGACGATGGTGCCGACGATAAAGTCTAAATCTTTACGGTAGATGGCGCTACGATGCCACCCTAAGGCATGTCGAAGCAACTGGTTGAAAAATTCAATGACTCTGACATCTGATTCGGTGGTCCAATTGGGAGGACGCCAGTGTTGGCCCGGAAAGCCGTTGGAAACGCAGGTTCGAATCCTGTCCGAATCATTAAATTTTTCAATTTTCGCTTCATTTGTAAACATTCGTAAAGAACATAAGAAAATATCAAATGCAAAGAAAGCACAAGAACATTAGGAAATTACAAGTTTCAATGGAAATTAAACTTTTTTATGTATATCATTTCCCAAGTGTACCACAAAGTTTTGCGGAATAAAAGGAAACAGTCGGAATCTGTACAAATGCTACTTCATAAAAAGCCCGCAACTCCATTCACTGTACTGTAATCATCCCCCATTCCCAATTTCTCAAACTTTTTTCATCTTTGTTCACATCTGTTTGAGCGGTTTGCTGTCCTTGCCGTCTTTCGATTTTCTTGACGCTTTAACTTTTAAGTTGCGGATAAGTTGAGGTTGTGATGACGGCGTCATTATTTCCTACATAAAAACCTTTTAAAAGATTTTTCTCAAACATGCAACGAAATGTCATCATATCGTGCGTTATAACAGGCTTCGAAGTATCACGTTCCGGGCGGAACAACTCGAAAGAACTGTAAAGAAATAATTTTCATTTGGAAGGACAATTTGAAATATTTCCCGCTCCTGACATTTGTTCTTAACCCCTCGTATGCGATGTCAAAAATTTGCTAATCAATTTGAAATTAACTGATATTTTAACGTAAGGTTCAAATGTCCCGCACGGATCCGTGTCTAAGCATACGAGGGGTTAAGCCATCATGAGTCTCACCATTTAGAATTTTACGTCTATCAAAATAGAGTTATTTATATTAATGACGCATTTATCATTACTGCACGGTCAAATAGTGCGTATCGCTAAAGTAGAAATATAGTGACGATATCTCGAATAAAATATCAGTGTTACATGTCGACTTGAGGCTCACGGACGTGAAGGTGAATCTCATTAAAACTTCATTTAAACATAGCGATGCACTTACGTCCAAAAATGGGTACAAATTGCGTTGATTAAAATTTAAAATCCATTTCATCCCAGACAGGTTAAAACTCCAATAGCTCCGGTCCGGTTAACGTATTCCCATCCCCAAATAGTACCGGTGATTGGTTGGACAGAACTGCAAGTGTCTGGCTACGTGAGAGGAATACGGGATCTTTAAGAGGCCCCATGCATTCTCTGCTAGAACTACGACCACTGGTATTTTCAAACTTTTATTTAGTTTTACTTATCCCGGTATTTGTCAGTCTATCTGGTTGCATTTCTTGGTTTCCGAATGAGATGAAATATACGTTCGACACTAAAAAAAAAATATAGAGGGGTCAATCAACTTGTATAATATGATTATCTTTGAAAGTACGATTAGTAAATTAGGTAAGGTTATACCATGGCTACAAAGTAAGGTTAGGTTAGAGCTGCGACCACAACAGCGAAGATCAGAACCCATCAGTAAAGTAGGTTAGTCCAAAATAATAGTCATTCAAAAACAAAAAACTATTTTTTATTAAGGAATACGAAACAAACCGTTATGATAAGAAATGCAAAATTGTGGTCTAATTTTCTGCCTAGTAATAATTCTATCTGTTGGTCGATTCTCTGTATTGGCATTTTGTATTATATGTTGTACGATACTATTAACGTTATAGATATCATTTGTTTTCCAATGAAATAATTTCCCCGTTATCCACCACCAACACTATCCTAAAGCAGCACAGAATTAAAAACCTGTGTGCCCCCTTAAATGGGTACAGGTACTCGATCCACGTTCCAGGACTTGAAAAATTTAGGTTCCACTGGTTGCTTTTAAAGTTGATGGGGTTCGGAATAATTGACAAATGATTTACTTGTACACAGAGTATTATTTGTTTTGATTTTTTTAAGAAAAAAAAGAAGAGAAAACATCTAAAGTTTATTAAGTTACTAGCTGTGCCCCGCAGTGTTACCCGCTCATCCCACGGGAACACTAAATTTAATCGGGATGAAAAGTATCCTATGTCCTTTCCCGGGTTTCAAACTATCTCCATACCAAATTTCATCTAAGTCGGTTCAGCGGTTGAAGCGTGAAGAGGTAACAGACAGACAGACAGACAGACACACTTTCGCATTTATAATATTAGTATGGATTAAACTTTAGTGAAAAAGTTCAAATATACTTAAATAAAACAAACGAACTTTGCCGACGAAATAAGATGAAAGTTTATTGAGATCTGTCCTTCTAACTTGGAATGATTTTATCTTCGGGGTTTTCAAGAGACGCTAAAAGATAATGGATTCAGATATACCTAAGAGTGAGAAAAGCTTTATATTTTCTCTTTTTGTTCCTTAATGTACCAATTTGTAGAAGATAATAGATGATAGAAGATGTAGAAGATAGACGTCCACTGCTGGACAAAGGCTTCCCCCAAAGTTCTCCACAATGATCGATCTTGCGCCGCCCTCATCCAATTTCTGCCCGCGATCCTAACCAGGTCGTCGGTCCATCTTGTTGGGGACCCACCCAAGCTGCGTCTTCCGGTCCGCGGTCGCCACTCAAGAACCTTTCTGCCCCAATGGCCATCGATTCTACCTGCAATGTGCCCCGCCCACTGCCACTTAAGTTTGGTGACTATGGGCTATACCCCAATCGTATGCATGAAATTTAATTTTATTAATATCTAAATTAATTCTTAACCTTTTAGACATACTCAGTAAAAAAACAATCTACTATTTTACATATAAAAAAAAAAAAAAAATAGTTCACATTTATTTTCCATTCTTAGCGGATGATAGGAGATTTCATCCATAATACATGTAATAATTATTATTTGAGCATTTCTCAAAAAAGTTTGTACAAAATTAAGACTTCAATATAATTTACCTATTTCGTTACCAATTGTTACGGCTAGGTATGTTGATAATCAAGTTTCTGTTATGCTTATACTTTTTTAATTATGTATATACTGAAATTAAGCTATTGGAAATCGTTTTGGAAAATGCTCATTTAGTGAGTGTCATTTTCTTTCAACGTTGCCATTTTTAATTTACTAAGAAATGTAATGCTGATAAAAATCCATTTTCACCCTTTCAATTCACATACTTCGTTTTCAAAGCCGTAGTTTCAGTAGATTGATTTATTAGACGGACCGTCGGTATTCTGTTAAAAGGGTAGCTAGTGCTTCATTTTACACCAATGACTTGGCTTAATGGACCAATAATGTACGAGCATTTTTAAAATGTTGCCTTAATAGCCTTCTAGAACAGCGTTTAACGTTTGTGAACTAGTGTTAGCTGTTAGTGATTTTTTTAAATGTAATACGATTTTATATACACTTATACTCGTAAATTACAATGAAGAGTTTAGATACTATAGGTAAAGGCCTACATTACTGTGCAGCGGCGGCTGTGGGGCATGGAGGAGCAAAATCAGTGATTTTGTATCATAACATTACTATATTATGATGAAATTATGTTATGGCGATGCCGCGTGCTTCTCCGCCGCTGCCTCATTCAATGCTCCACTCCGCGGAAGTTACCGCTAGTACTGTACTGAGTACTTCATCTACATAAAAAGTCTAGGAAAATGAATGCAACACCCAAGTGATCCTATTATGAACCGAGCCGAAAACCAAACTTAGAGTTATAAGACCTCTAATTTTGTAACAGTTTCATAAACTACTTTGAATACGTTTATTACAGTTCTAAATCCTTAAAAATAGTATTGATTATTAGAAAACAAAACATTCATTTGTACTATATTTATGCAAAAAATCACGTCAATCCCTTGCCCTACTATCGAATGAAATGAGAAATGAACAAATACACTTTTACATTTATATTACTAGTAGGACAGGTATTGGTATTCTACTTATGACATTCAATAACAAAGCTATAATGAATTGCTACTTTTGCAGGGCATTTTTGCCCTAAGTGCGTCAGAGACGCTTAGCTCGCTCACTGAATTGATATAAACAATATAAACTATAATAATTCAAAGTAATTCAGTAACAGCCACCTGTGCAGACTAAACGACTTTTATTAAGCACATTACCTTATTTATGCTAACGCAAGCTAGACGTCTCGTAATTCTGTATAAATCTAATGAATTATGTATTGCGTACCTAAAAGATTAGATTTACTTAAATATATGCTTATAGGTATTGTCACGAGAGATGAGGTGAATGGATTACACACACATCTACATAAAGTACTAATTGCAACAAAAGTTGTGAATGAATGGGACGAGTGAGTGAATTTTTATGTAGTAAAAAGCACAATTTCTTTTTCAAAAATAGCTAAATCAGTAGCCAAGTAAGAATACACTTAATAAACTAAGTCACTCACGTCATCGACTGGTTCATTTATTGGTTCATCTGGCCTCACGCGTTGCATCTTCCGGTACGCAGTCGCCACTTCATAACCTATCTGCCCCAACTGCCGTCGGTTCTACGACCAATGTGCCCGCCCGCTGCCACGTAAGTTTGACGACTGTCTGTACTTTATCTACAACCTTGGTTCTCTTGTGGATCTCCACATTTCTGATTCGATCACGCAAGGAGACCCGGAGTATAGTTCACTCCATTGCCCTTTGAGTTACTGAACTGTGAGCCTTCTTATAAGACCCATTGTGAGCGACTTCTCACTGACGTATGAAATCACCAGGGTTCGTAAATCATCATCCTCCTAGCCTTTGTCCCATATCTTTGTAGAGAATGAATTCTCAATCGGGGTCGGCTACCTAAATCCCAAGATGTGGCGTAGGCACTAGTTTTTACGCAAGCGACTGCCATGTGACCTTCCAACCCAGAGGGAAACTAGGCCTTATTGGGCTTAGGTGGTTACCTCACGATGTTTTCCTTCACCAAAAAGCGAGTGGTAAATATAAAATGACATCCCGTACATAAGTTCCGAAAAACTCATTGTGGTACGGGCCGGGTTTGAACCCGCGACCTCCGGATTGAAAGTCGCATGCCCTAACTACTAGGCTACCACCGCTTTCGCCAGGGTTCGTAAAATGCGAGCAAAATTCAATGAAGTCCTAGGGCCTAGGATCGTTTCAATCGATTTTGCTCGTTTTTTACGATTCCCTGATCATCAATAAAAACACATCATCCTACACTACAATACAATTCACTACACGAGGTATAATCAGATGGTAACATAAGGTTTTAACTTCGTCTCCTGAATTACGAATCCCTTTTAGTGTTTAATACAAGTCAAGTAAAATAGCAGTCATTAAAGTCCCAAACAATCCGACCTATGTTATAGAATACTTGTACGCAAACAAAATACTTGTAAATGATTTATCGAACCCACCATTGTGTTGGTCCCTCGCGCGAACTAAATTTCAATGACAGTAAGAAAGATTTATTATGCTTAGCCTGTTTCACTGTTCGCAAGAAGCTGAGTAAGTTTCAGTGCAGTTGGCTAACCGATAACTTAGTAGTGGTATTTAAGCGCTTTTAATCTGCCTGGATGTCAGTGCAAACAGTTTCAGACTTGCGAACTGAATAATAACTACAATTTATGAGGGAGCATTTATGATGTGTCTTAATTTATACATACCTATTTACTCCTATATGTATTTATGTAGCTTCAAATGCGTGTTTTTGGCGTTAATATAATTTGTTTGCTTAGGGTTCTGCATTAAAAAAGTAAAAGGGGACCGACTGTGACTGTCTATCCGTCTGTTACTATTACGCCATTGATAATCAACTTTTTGACCGACACATCTAGACAACTTATAAATTTTGTTGTAATTCTGTCACCTTTAAATAATGGTTTCTCAGTTTTAATGTTGATGTTTCATGTCCCAACTGTTTACATCCACAAACCAACCAGACCTATTTATTTTCATTAAAGCAGTAACGTCTGCTAGCGTAAACGTAAACCAAATGTTAACATTGAAATTTGTTTGGGTACGTAGCACATTGTTACTAATCGGCTCTGAACATAATTTGAGACGAAGGTGACGATCATGAACTCTGAATCTTTACGCTAGATGGCGCTTCAGTAGTCTCTCGCATCAGGTTCTGTGGTCCAATAGGTAGAACGCCCGTGTTGGCCAGGAAAGCCATTGGAGACACAGGTTCGAACCCTGTGTGAAACTTAACATTTTTCAATTTTTCGCTTCATTCTAAACAATTAGACCTAACTTTGGGACTAGATAGATTCGTGTGAGTTTGTCCAGTATTATTTAAATTGATTTGTAATCCTCCAAAAATTTCGTAAGGAATTGTTATGAACTGAAATAAAACTCAAGGCATATTTCAATTAAACATCTAGTCAGTGTAGCTTACAAGTAACTTCATGACATTTTCAATGCGTTTCATATGCACAAAGTTGCATAGGGCAGCATTGAAACCTTGCTAAAGAGTTAGTTTCGGGCGACAGGAAAATTAGCAAGCCTGAACGTACTGTACTAAATACGATGTAGTGTATTTACTGGCTTTGCAATATTATATTATCTACGTTGTGCTTGTTTGTGAAAAATTAGCATAGATATTGCGAGAAGCGTAAAATAAAAAAATTGGGCAAGTGCGAGCCCGACTCGCGCATGAAGGGTTCCGTACCTATACATATAGATAATCTATAACAAGTTTGTTGTATGGGAGCCCCCCTTAAATATTTATTTTATTTTATTTTTAGTATTTGTTGTTATAGCGGCAATAGAAATACATCATCTGTGAAAATTTCAACTGTCTAGCTATCACCGTTGTTGAGATACAGCCTGGTGACAGACGGACGGACGGACGGACGGACGGACGGACAGCGAAGTCTCAGTAATAGGGTCCCGTTTTTACCCTTTGGGTACGGAACCCTAAAAATGGGTACAAAAAAGTAGACGGAATCATTCGATTGATAAGTGTGATGGACAAGATTATTATTATTATGAGCCTGTTATGTCCCACTGGGCAAAGGCCTCCCCCCTCTTCTTCCATCTGTCGCGGTTTTGAGCTGTATCTGGCCAGTCTTTCGAAAATGAGTCCAAGTCATCCCGCCATGGCCTACGGGGTCTGCCACGTCTCCGTTTCGAGTTGTGGGGCTTCCACTCTGAGGTTTTTTTGGCCCACAAGTCGTCGGGCATGCGACAGAGGTGACCAGCTCAGTCGCACTTCAACTTAGCCGCCTTCCAAGCTACATCAACTATCCTGGTTTGTGAGCGCAGCGTGGTGTTCCGGATTCGATCCATTAGTTTTACACCTAATATGCTGCGCTCCATAGCTCGCTGGCAAACCCCGAGTTTGGACTTCTGACCCTAAGTCAAAGATCACGTCTGAGCACCGTAGGTGAGAACTGGAAGTATGCACATGTCCATGAGCCTACGTTTAAGTGACACCTTTCACTACATGTTTCATGGACCAATAGCTCCTCCAGGCGTTTTCAGTCCGTCTTGCGACCACCTTTTCCTGACGCGTCTAGAAGGAGACTAATTGGCCCAAGTAGAGGTATTCATGGACATATGCAATAAGTTCTCCGTTTATCTCTACTCTACATTGTGTGATGTTGGTCATGACCTTGGTGTTCAACATATTCATTTCCAGTCCAACCTCGAGGCTTGCATTGCTAAGATCTTGTAGCATGTGGCGTAGCTTGGTTGCGGTTGATGAGAATAGCACGATGTCGTCGGCGAAATGTAGATTGGTTAACCTCGTTTCTCCAACGACTAGCCCCTTGTCTCCCCAATGCGGCGCAAGTTTCTGAAAGACGTGCTCTAATGTGCTGGTAAAAAGTTTCGCTGATAGCGGGTCTCCCTGTTTAACTCCTCTTTGTATTTCGAAGGATGGTCCGGATGATTGGAGTTTTATGGCGGCTGTGCTGCTTTTGTAAATAGCACTTATAAGGTGTATGTAACATGGGGCTATATCTTGGTGGTATAATGCAGAGAAGATAGATGGTGAGATATGCTGTCAAAGGCCTTTGAGTAATTGACGAAGGCTAAATATAGGGGGAGGTTATGTTCCTGACATTTTTCGATGACTTGGTTTAAGGCGTGTAGATGGTCCGTGGTGGAAAGGACGGGGTGGAAGCCTGCTTGTTCTGCGGGTTGGTAGAAATCTAGTTGCCCTAGGATGCGGTTTTCTATTATTTTAATGAATATTTTGTAAAGATGGGACAAGGCTGATAGGGCGATAATTATCTATATCAGCCTTGTCACCTTTCTTGTACAGCAGGATAATATTAGAGTGGCACTGCATTTTGTCTGGAAAGGTATTTGTTTCTATAATTTTGTTGAAGAATGTGCTTATGTACTGAATAAGTGTTGCTTGTCCAACTCTTAAAGCTTCGGTTGTAACACCATCCTCACCAGCACTTTCGTTGTAATATTTCATTTTCTGAAGTGCTAAATATACTTCATGTTCTGTAATTGGTGGGATGGCGCTAAAACTTTCATCTCCGATTGGTAGATCATAACTACGGTGGGAGTCGGAGTAAAGGGTCTGATAATATTCTGTGGCTATAGTTAAAATTTTGTCTCGATCTCCATGTTTTGTTCCAGTCCTGTCCCTTGTTATCCAGCTTTGTCCTTGCAACGCACCATTTTTGGCGGCCTTGAGGGACTTTTTTTTAATCAATGCTATTTCAACCAGTTTTGTTGTATAGTTCCTAATATCGGCACGAATGCTGCGTTTTACCTTTTTATCTATTGCTCTATATTCAGTACTACTTTTTGCTAGACAAACTTTAATTGTCTATCATCTATAAGTTTTAATGTTTTTTCTGTTAATCTTTTGTGTTTATTTTTTACTGATTTGATATTACTATTGGCCTCTTCGATGCTATTTACTATGTGGTTGTACTGATTTTCAACAGTTTCATCATTGTACCTGTCCAAGCCGTTCTTTAATTCTAAGTTGAATACCTCTTTATGAATTATGAGCGTTTCCCTGTCATGTTTCCGTATATTAGTTTTTTAAATTAATTGTTGACGATAAATTTTGTTTAAACTATGAATACAACCCCACCTTAAACAAAATGAGACATTACATGTTTCATAAATTTATAAATTGATAAATTTTGTTGTAAAAAACTAATTTGGCACGAAATGGTCTGTGGTCGGAGCTAAACTTGATGTTGTTAATAGTTTCGACATTTTTGATTATGTGACTATTTGAGGTGATTATGTAGTCTATTTAATTTTTTGTGTGAGAATCCGGGAGAGCCAGGTCCATCTCCGATGAGGCTTTTTGAAAAAATAAAAATTTGATATCTGTAGGTTTTGTCCAAAGGCAAACTGGACAAGGCGTGAGCCACGCGTGTTCCGGTCTCCAAGACTATAGGGCCCGACAGTTTTAACGTGGTCCAGTTTCTGCCTTTTCTCGATCTTGGCGTTAAAGTCGCCAAGAACCAGATTATAAGTGGCACGGTGCTCATCGCAAGCTCTATTTAGTTGGTCATAGAAATCCTCGACTTCCTCGTCCGGATGTGTTGATGTCGGTGCGTACGTAGGGTAAAATTTTGTTTTTCTGTTAGTCTAAATTTTAAAACTGCTATCCTGTCTGAGTATGAGATAAATTCAATGATATTGTTTTTCCATTTCTTTTTTACCAAAAAACCAACTCCATTTAATCCAACCGAAATACCACGATAGAAAAGTATTGTCTTTTCTCTTTCCACAGCATCTTGGCCCTCTCTGCGTACTTCAGAGAGACCAACGACATCCCAATTGATGACTTCAAGAGCATTTTCCAGTTCTAATAATCTTTCCTCTGTTCTTAAAGTTCTGGTATTGTATGTAAGAATATTTAATTTATGTTCGGAGTCCTTATTAGCATTAGTCGAAGTCGTTTGACGGTGAGATGGCCGTTTCGCCCGGGGATTCTTCGCACCCCGAGTCCCAGACGTTCCCCACCTACCGCCGTCAGCGGAGTCACCAGGACCGCCGGGCACTAGGGGCCGTTTGTTAGCTTGCATATTCATATTCATATGAGGGGGGGTTACACAATTAACCTGCCACGCTCGTTGAGTGCGGGTTGGCAGGTGAGCAGTGAACCTTCTGACTCGGCTCGTGAGCGCCGCCGCAGTTTATGGGCTTGCCATTTTTGCGCCGCCGTTCTAAGTCAGTATCCTGCTCTGATACTGACTGTCCAACTCGGCCATGAACTGTATGCCCCAGTTGGCGATCCTCACTTTGTTAAAAAGTGAGCGACAGTTTAACGTCGTGTTGAGGACGATGATGGACAAGATAATAATAATTAAGGCTTATAATGAATTTGAGTTCCAGTTCTAAAGATTCGCACAAAATGGACATTAAGCCAATTTAATTAAGCCCCAAGAGACTTAAGACCCAAAATGTAATGAAAAAGTTACGGAAAAAAATATATTTTCACGACACTGCTCGAAAATCGACGGGTGAACAAAACTGCTTCTATTTGTACATTTGTAAACTGTATATCTATGTTAGCTCGCAACACGACAACAATGTAGCAATTCACGATTACAGTTCGTATCTATACATGGATTTCATAGTGTAGTACGGCTTTTTAGGGTTCCGTACCCAAAGGGTAAAAACGGGACCCTATTACTGAGACTTCACTGTCCGTCCGTCCGTCCGTCCGTCCGTCCGTCCGTCCGTCTGTCACCAGGCTGTATCTCAACAACGGTGATAGCTAGACAGTTGAAATTTTCACAGATGATGTATTTCTATTGCCGCTATAACAACAAATACTGAAAATAAAATAAAATAAATATTTAAGGGGGGCTCCCATACAACAAAGTTGTTAAAGATTATATATATATGTATAGGTACGGAACCCTTCATGCGCGAGTCGGGCTCGCACTTGCCAAATTTTTAGAAAATATTTCAGAGTAATTTTCTCGGCGTGTTTAAACGACAACTTAAAATCAATCAAAGCTAATCGTCTGCTGCATGTCAAATTAAATTGACCAAAGGCCCCCCTGCGGGTCGGCCTTCGAAATATATTCGTTCATCGATTGCTTACTTTCCAGTATCTACAACAATGTACTTGATTACTTGATTAAACTTCAATGTTAATATGATGCAATGTGATATTATTTCAATAACTGTTATTTTGTTAATATCAGTTTTCCCTCTCCCGGTCAGTTGAATTATAAAAGGATACAATATTTAATAGTTATGAAAGGATACAATCTGTAATAAAGGTGAGTGGATATTTTCCAGTGCACTACCTTTTACGATAATCGCTTACCTTCGACACAGTCGACTTCAATATCGATTTTTAGATACGACTGTTTTCAGTAGGTGCCATAATTATTTTTTTCATCCGACATAAATACTTTACTTTCTTTTGTTTTTATCGCCCTGTACAAGTTAAGCGAATCACGAGTTATAAATTCACGTCAAATAAAACCCCCCAATACGTAAAAATGCGGTGAAACGTTTGGTGAGAAAGAAACGCGATTAAATTAAATTTCCTGTAGTAGGAAGTTTCAAAGGGCCCTCCGATCGCCTCAATATCTTAAGCTGGCTAAGGTCCGGTTAGGCCAAGATCCCACTATAATTTTCTTCACCTACCTCTTTTTTACCTGACTACGGATTAAAAAAAGGATTATGATTTCGACATGTGTGTATGTATTGTAAGGACCTCATTTGGTCCTCATGAAATTGGTAAATGTCAGACACTGGCGAGTTCAAATGATAGAATGAATGTCGTCTAACTTACTCCTTAGAGGGGAGCATTCGCGGTCTAGCCTGCGAAAGTGCATGTACAAATTATATTCTTGAATAATATAAATTATCTACAGATCAATGTTATCTCATTATTTTCCACCTCTCGCTGCAAGCACGGCGACATCCCCTTACAGTATATATGTTAGTATCTAAGTATTCTAACGAAATTATTTACGTCTCGTAGTATCGCTCTGGTACATAGTTGCTAATCTAAATCTGGCTATAAACTTTTCCAATTCTGACGATGAGACGGCATTTTTACGGTTTCGGGAATTTGTACCTGTCTGTTGTTTTGTTTATTTTTATACTGAAATGAACTTATGTCTCAATGAAAATGTTATAGGACAACAGCGTTAAAACGACCTTTATCGCACTTCTATTTCCAACTCAAGACTATCGGTGCTATTAAATTTGTGTTTGTGATTTCTGTTTCGTGAATTGCCATCTTTGTGTTCTTATTGGAAAATAGGTTTAATTTGTCTTATTTTGTTACTTTTCAGCCAAACAGCGACTCCCTCGCTTTTATATTTCGTAGCAAGAAGGGTGCAGAAATTGGCGGTGGGATCTTAATCTAGGTGTTTCCTCTCCACCAGCCTTTTCCAGAGCTCACTTCAACGGATAAATTGCTAAGAAGTCGAATAAAAATAATCTTTAATCCGGTGGTTTTAAGAGCGGCTTTGAGAACGCGGCCAACTTAGCTCTTAGTGCTTGGTTGAATTATTTTAATGCAGAAGTATTTGCCTTGAGGTGCCTTCAGCCAAAAAGGTATTGGTCTAGTGCGGGTATACAGATAGTTTGATTTGAAGCACATCATATTATTTAAGAAGGTAAAGTGATAGTATATGATTAAGTTATATTATAATAAGGCTTTTTATTTTCGCGGCGACAGAAAAATTAAAGAGCAGCAAACTATTTGCAACTAAAATAATAACTTGTCAGCGATTAAATATTTTGGCAATCATTTATATTAAATGAGCTTTAAACTAAGGATATTTTAAAATTCAAATAATGGCAGCTACTTTAAGGTAGCAGAAATAATAAACAAGATTACTGAAATCATAGGTGAGGTACTATAAATAATGACTTGGCGACTAATATTAGCAGAAGGATAACAAACTTAATATTAGTGGCAACTACAGGTCTCCATCTAAAAAAGCATTTTGGGCTTTGATTTGCTGGCAGCTTAAATATTAAAATGGGTACTATATAAAAGTAATGCGGAGTTATTTTTTTAGTTTTCGAAACCATAATTTAATGAAAACGGCGATAAGCGTTTTTTAGGTAAAAATGTTTTGCCCATACAAAACACGCTTATTTTAGTCCGAATCTAGCTAAAACACGCTACGCTAAAATAAGCATTGCATTATCATAAGACTTGCCTCAGAACCGAAGCTGTCAACCCCGATTCCACGTGGTCTTGTCTGCCCTACCCCTAGAGTGTATATAAAAAGCCGGAGGCGCGGAGGGAGAGCAGCCCTCGCCCGCCGTGACAAAGCTCGGGAGCCGTGCGGAGCGGAGCGGCTGAGGCTGGTCGCCGAAGGCGACCAACAAGCTGAAGCTGCGGAGCGGAGTACGGGCGACCGTGCTTTGCCACGCAAGGGCGGAAGGGCTGCACTTCCCGCAGCGCCGGAGCTAAGGCAGAGTCTGACACAATATCCAAAAAAATATTGTCGGTTTTAGGAGTCCATATCTCGGTAATTATTAAGTTTAGAAATAAGTTGTCCATACAAAACACGTTTATTTTAACGTATTCTATACGATAGAATCATAAAAAATTGGTGTCAATATGACATCACACCTGACGAAAAATTGACCAAAATCAGAGCCACTATTATAAAACTATAGACCAAAATTATTATTTATACATGCAATTTTCAACTTTGATTAAAGCTCTTAAATTGTCGCACAAAGTATTTTTTTTATGGCCTTGATTTATTTTATATGTAATCTCCATTGAACAATTAGAGTAGGCCATTTGCAACTTTTTATCCGCTGTCATGTTTCCGCTTAATTAGTTAATTCAGTCGCCAAAACAATAACTCGATGCTAGTTTATATTGAAACAAAGCCGAAAATTGATTACTTAGCTGCTACTTTTTACTTTAATAGTCTCCGCAATTAGTCGCCAACTTATTATTTTTGCTATCCCCTTTAATTTTTTATAAATCCCTAAATCTGATTAATTTGTCGCCGCGTTAAATACATGCCTTATAATAATATTGGTTTATTTGACGGTAGACGTAGTGGTTAAGCAACTGCCTACTGAGCCGACGGTCCTGGGTTCGAATCCCGGCAAGGGCAAATATTTGTGTGATGAACTCGAACATTTGTGCCTGGGTCATGGATGTTATTTGTATTTAAATATGCATTTATCTACAAAATACTACAAAATACAAAATACCTGTCTCACTGAAAAACCACAACATAGAATATGTCAACCAATACACTTATTTAGGACAAATTATCTCACCAGAGGACCTTATGACAAAGGAAATAAACACCAGGATCAGTACTGCTTGGAGAAGGTATTGGTCGCTGAAAGAAGTAATGAAAAATCCGCAGATACCAATGAAAGACAAAGCAAAAGTATTCAACTCATGTATATTACCATGTCTAACATACGGATCACAAACTTGGGCTCTCACCAAAAAACACAAACGAGCACTGGAAGTCTGTCAAAATAAAATGGAAAGAAGCATTTTAAACATCAGATTAAGGGACAAAGTCAGGCTATCGAATATAAGAAATAAGACCAAAGTAGCAGATGTAACATATACTGTAAAGAAGCTCAAATGGAACTCGGTTGGTCACGTTATAAGAAATCAGAAAAACAAATGGTCCAAGGATGTTATAATGTGGTACCCAAGAGATGGGAAAAGAAAGAGAGGGAGGCAGAGAAAGAGATGGGAAGATGAGATCATGAAAATTGCTGGCAAAACATGGAGGCGGAAGGCCACAAACAGAAAGCTATGGCAAGCACTAGGGGAGGCCTATGCCAAAGGGCAAGCTGATACTGAAGATACTGATGTCGCTGAATGAATATAAATAAACATAAAAATATATATATATATATCTAATTACGTTATTACAACTAAAAAAAATATTTAATTTAATTTAAATAAATTATATAAATGATTAAATATCAAATTGTAATAAATATATTTAAATCGTAATTAATTCTATTTAAAATGATAGATAATTCAAAAACTGTACATTCATAACATAACGAATGAACAGGTAGCATGTCAAATCAAATAAATAAATGTTTTAATAAGTTAAATTGCACTTAAACTGCATGTACATAATGATAATGTATCAGAAATAAAGGCTATTTGAATTTGAATTTGAATTTGAATGCATTTATCTATATAAGTATGTTTATCGTCGTCTAGTGTCCATAACACAATAAGCCTACTAGAGCTTACTGTGGGACTAGATTGATTTGTGTGAGGTTATCCGATATTTATTATTTATACAGGGTGTAACCGACGGTGTACCGAAAACTGAAACCATGGCTTCAGACCATTATTCTGGCCTGGAAAATCGTGGAGATTTCTTTGAGAAAATTCAGAAATTTTCCTCGCGTGTTTTCATTTTTTCTTTATTTTTCCGTTAATCGAACTCTATCGGTAACAATTCTTCATGAAAAATCGCATGAAAATTGCATTTTTCGCAAAACACGCAATGTATCACAATAGTAGTTTATGCAACTGATACATAATGAGAGGCATTAAAACACGAGTGTGGTTTTATGAAACGAGCGTCAGCGAGTTTCATAATAGGATCACACGAGTGTTTTAAGGCCTAATTATGTACAGTTGTATACACTACTTTATCTACACACATATCATAAGTACTCTAAGATGGGTTCAGAAGCCATAAGGAAATGACCGGCACCACTAGTGCTACCTGTAAAATATCTAAAAACGACATATACTAATGCAGTAAGAAATAAATCTGAACAAATACATAAACAGATTATTTATTGTAATAGTTGTAATTTACATTTACATTGAAACAATATTTTCAACTAAAATGTGAATTACAATAAACTTATCACAATTATACTTTCGTAACAGCAAAGAAAATGACAACAATAATGGCGGCAATTCGAACCTCCGTCAAGACGAATGTTTTTTTTTTCTAAATCATATACAAACGAATGTATCCATATTCTCATGTCACTCGAGATTAAATGTCGTGCGGTTTTTATAAAAAAACATACTGAATTGACGTTTCGTATCGATAACAATATTAATATCTATGGATACTAGAATAAAGACCTACTTTAGTTTTGACAGCTGTTCCAAATTTAAACTCATAACCTTACAAAAATTGATACTGTTATAACATTACAGTACAGATTTTACCTACTGCCACAGATAAGATAGTTCTCATAGTAAAATTGGTTGTAGTAATGCTGGTCATTTCCTACGGTTTCTGAACGCATTTTAGAGCACTAATGATATGTGCGTAGATAAACAGTATTATGTAAGCTTTACGGTACAACACAGAGAGTGGAGTGGGCAGATAACGGTACTGGCCGGTCATTGATCCGCCAGGCCAGTCAGTGCGCTCGCGCAGCCCGGACGGCGCGGTCGGTTGCGGTCGGACGCATGAATAATGTTTACCTACCCGCACATTTTATTTGCTTTACTTGCTTGAATGAAAATCTTGTTAGACTGTTTTAATTTATCGGTCAGTTGTTATTGGTGTTAGGTAGTACACTAGTTGTGATCTGTGGTTGCGTTGTTTTTGTGGTTGCATTCATTCATGTCATTCGATGCGCATTGGCGTAACGGTATGTTTTGCGCTGACGCGTGAGTGGAATGGGAAGCGCCCGGACCGGTCGATGCTTGCCGCGTTCCTCCCTCCCCGCGCGTCTGCACCCGAGAGAATTGGACGCAATACATTGCGCGTCGAGTTTTATAATTTATTTTGGAAAATCTTAACCTTGAGTTTTCCGAGAAAATGAACACTCGTTTTCAGTTCGTGATTATGGTCTAAAACTACAGTTTTCGTTTTCGGTACGCTGTCGGTTACACCCTGTATTTATTATTTAGACAGAATAACAAGTACACCTAAACTGCAAACTATGCTACATTAAATGTATATCAGAACTTGCTTTTTAATACTTTATGAGTAGGTACTAATGAAATTTTTATTTCCACTAAACGAGGACGAGCAAGAAAATTTAAACTGTAACTGGAGACCATAGGGCTGGCTCGCTCCTTGCTGAAGGAATAGGCATATCTATCCAGAGAGGGAACGCAGCCAGTCTTAAGGGGATGCCACGACAGTGGCAGCGGTGAGCGGTACGTGTCTCGCTCACTCGTGTGGCCGCCGCACTCGGATCTTTCACACAACCACTCAGCGGTGCTGGTCGGGAACCCTACCTACTCACGATTTACGACTTAGGGGATTAAGCTTAAGGTTTAGTTTTAATTTAGTGTAATTTAATCAATGTAATTTTATAACTAATTTTATAACTGACGAAATATATTTATTTATTCTGTTGTGAATCAAACTAACGAATTTTTCCTATTTGATATTAAATTTGATATTAATTTACTATTAACTGTTTCAATCAAATAATCCAATGTTGGCATATACTATAAACATTTTGGCATAAACACTTACTGAATTTTTCCTTAAGACAGCTTACATTTTCCATTCCGTTACTGCTCGATCTTTCGATCAGCCTGAGTGCTATCCAGCTCCGCACAAAAAGTCATAAGTGCTTCTGAAATCGAACCCACATTTACCCTTTTAAGTCCACGTTGCAGGATGCTAAAAGAACGATCCCACTAATGCCGGGTCCGAATTGTGCCCAGAAGTGCAGAGCGATGCAGTTTTATTGGTTTTCAAAGAATCATGAATCGTCGAAATGAACACTTAACGGCTAAGACTATGCATGTAGGCTTTTAAAGTACTTAAATTTAATATTTACTCAATTGTGGGAGCCACATTGTTTTATGCGGACTTTAAGTGTTCTATGTTTGTATTTAAAATTGTTTTGCTTTTGTCATCAGAGACTGGCAATCGACATTGTGAAGGTTCTAGATTTGAAGTAATTCAAATCTAGTGACAGGTCTCAAATTAAATGTTTATATTATTTACTCCGTTGACAGCTGCTGAACAGTAAACATCTTAGCTGTCATGGGGACTATATTTTATTATATTGATATGTGTTGTGCGTGAGAACAGTTTGAATTGCCAAGGCCCTTTGATTTAACCTTTAAAAGCTTTACCTCTTTTTTCTCACATTACCGTAAAATTAGGCTATTATGAGACTGGTAAAATGCAAGTTAAAGTTGGAAGTCCTAATAAGTACAGTCTGACCAAAAAGAGTAGAAATTAAAAAGTGGCAATACTGTAGTCGTCCCTTTCTAATCAATCTAAGAAAACGGGGACGACACTACAGTATTGCCACTTTTTAATTTCTACTCTTTTTGGTCGCACTGTATAATGTATATAGTATTTATTCCCTTTGCCATAGTTGGAATAAAAGATTTATACCTGAAAACATGTATGACGCGTTTAACTAAGAATAATTATCTTTTGTGGATGTACATGTATTTAGCGAGCGACTAATAAATGTTCGCTAACAATTTCAACAACATAGCTTTGCACACGTTAAAATAAGTAGGTATGTTGTAAACTCGTGTAAATGTAGAAAACAAACTCACAGAAGCACATTGTTTGTTATTTAACTGTGGAAAACAAGCAAGTTCGTAATTAAAATAAGTTAGCTAGCGAGAATGTTTCGCCTGACACCTAATTGACGAGAAAATTTGTTTAAGGCCATCCTACAGGGTGTGACGACGTTGACGTGATAATTAGATAAAAACGCAACAGATCAGATGATATCACGGCTTAATAACGGACTAAAAAAATCCTAACAGCAGTACCTACATTGTTGTAGAGGCTGGAAAGTAAGGAATAGACGGACGGGTATTTCTAATATTTATACATTTATTTAAACTTTATTACAAAACGAAGGTGTACGGCGGACTTAATGCCATAAGGCATTCTCTACTAGACGACCATGAGGCTAAATAGAAACATTTTAATGGTGCAGGTCCTGTCAACTATCAACATTATACCAATATTCATCACTCCAGCGATATCTAGGCCATCTTAGAGATATGCGAGACCTTTCGTTCATCCCAGATAAGCGATTTTTGCGGCACAATCCTCTCGCATTCTCTCAACGTATCATCCTCTCCCACAATATTAAGCTCGCGCACTAGATCTTCTATTTCTTTGTTCTTCCTTATTCACCAGCTAACATCCTCTCTTCAGGTCAGTCCTAGAACTTTCCAGAAGATGCTTCTTATCGCTACCGATAGCTTAGTTTCTCTTTGAAGGTCAGAGTCCAAGCTTCGCAACCGTAAAGTTAAGATTGGTCTTATGACTCCCGATCTCTCGTACTCCATAATGGTAACAGATTGTGAAAGAGCATTCAGTTGATCGTGAGATTCGTAAGGCGCCATAGCCTTTAAGATACAAGGTCCTTACACTTTGCTACCCCTTAAACCGGCACTACATTGTGGAAAGTTTTCTTCAAAATTTCAGATACTAAAGTTGAGTGAAAACTTTTCAATGAAGATGTCGCAATTAATTTTCGATAAAATTAAGCTCGTTAACGTCGAAAATTACAGTCTTTGAAGGGACTCTAATTGAAACGTGGAAAGTTTTTTCATTAAGGCATCGAAACGTGTGTTTCTGTTTAAGATATAAATAAAGTTTCATTTAGTTATATTTACCCAGCTTTTATTAATTATTTAAGGAAGGTTCGGATTAACTTAGGGAAGAGTTGGGTTATTAAATTTCAATCAGATCAGCGACAATCTCTTAAGAGGCAAGACACATTTTATGTTTAAGAAACATCTCCGTTTCCGTTTTCAGCCCAGTTATGAAGAAATAACAAATATATTCAAAAATACCTCACTTCCAACTAAATAATTAGTATAGGTTACACTCAAATAAACAACCCTACGATACATTCTACACTGAAAGGTCATTGTAACGGTACGTTTTTTTTTTTTTTTTTTTATGTCATAGGGGGCAAACGAGCAAACGTATCGCCTGGTGGAAAGCGATTACCGTCACCCATAAACACCTGCAACACCAGAGGAGTCACAAGTGCTTGCCTACCCGGAGGACGAAGATAGGGCGATTGTGCACTACAATGAATTTTACTGTCCGGCAGTCCGAATTTTTACGGTCCGTTATGGCATGAAAAAAACGGTAAGAGCGATTGTGCACTACAATGAATTTTACTGTCCGGCAGTCCGAGTTTTCATGGTCGATATGGCATGAAAAAAAACGGTTTTTGCTTGTGCACTTGTCCGTCTTTTTACTCGCAGGTGCGGCGCAGTTTTCGGTTACCTCTCTCTTTGAAACTACACGCCACGCAATCGTAATTACACTAAGAACGATGAGTTTTTATGATTTTTTGCTATACCGCTTAAGCACATGGATCAAGAGGCGACGCGGCTGGCGCAGTGGTTAAGCAACTGCCTACTGAGCCGGCGGTCCTGGGTTCGAATCCCAGCAAGGGCAAATATTTGTGTGATGAGCTCGAATATTTGTGCCTGGGTCATGGATGTTATTTGTACTTACTTAGGTATGTATTTATCTATATAAGTATGTTTATCGTCATCTAGTGTCCATGATACAAGCCTACTACTAGAGCTTACTGTGGGACTAGATTGATTTGTGTGAGGTTGTCCGATATTTATTTATTTATTTAAGAGGAAAGATACAAAATTTAGGCTGGGTGTACCACCAAATGAAATGCTTGCAGTAACGTTAAGGTAAGTTTATACAGTATTTATACAATGAGTGAGCGAGTGAGTTGTTTATTGAGTATAGGCACAGGGCGGACACTGCCTACTAAAAACTGAACTTGAATGTCAGTGTCAATGTGTGTGTGTGTAACACGCACAGGGCTGCCTCAGACGCATTGCAACCACTAGTTGGTGTTTTGGTGTTTTAGTTGCACATAAATATGACATGGCGGAGGGTGATGACGGAATCACCTCAGAGATTCTGAATGGGGGTGAAACACCGATACTGAAAGCCCTTCAGAAACTCTTCAACTCCGTCTTGCTCGAGGGAATAACGCCAGAGGCATGGAACAGAGGTGTGGTGGTGCTCTTCTTCAAGAAAGGGGATAATACCTTGTTGAAGAATTACAGACCCATCTCGCTTCTGAGCCATGTCTACAACTTGTTTTCGAGGGTCATCACGAATCGTCTCGCGCGTAGGTTCGATGACTTCCAGCCTCCCGAACAAGCAGGATTCCGAAAAGGCTTTAGTACCATAGACCACATCCATACGCTGCGACAAGTTATACAGAAGACCGAAGAGTATAACTTGCCACTATGCTTGGCGTTTGTAGACTATGAGAAGGCCTTCGACTCGGTCGAGACTTGGGCAGTGCTACAGTCTCTCCAGCGGTGCCATATTGACTATCGGTACATCGAGGTGCTGAAGTGTTTATATAAAAAACACCACCATGTCGGTTCGAGTACAGGAGCAGAGCACGAAAGCTATTCCTCTGCAGCGAGGCGTAAGGCAGGGAGACGTTATCTCTCCGAAACTGTTCACCGCCGCATTGGAAGATGCTTTTAAACTCCTGGAATGGGAACAATTCGGCATCAACATTAATGGCGAATACATTACTCACCTTCGGTTTGCCGACGATATTGTGGTCATGGCAGAATCGCTGGAGGACCTCGGCACAATGCTCGATGGCCTTAATAGAGTTTCCCAACAGGTAGGTCTTCGGATGAACATGGACAAAACAAAGGTAATGTCGAATGCCCATGTTGCACCCTACCCAGTAACGGTTGGGAGCTCTACCCTCGAAATTGTTGACAAATATGTTTACCTGGGACAAGTGATCCAGTTGGGTAGGTCCAATTTTGAAAGGAAGGTTAATCGACGAATCCAACTCAGCTGGGCAGCGTTCGGGAAACTACAAAATATCTTCTCGTCCAACATACCTCAATGCCTAAAGACGAAACTCTACAATCAATGTGTGTTACCAGTGATGATGATGACATACGGAACAGAAACGTGGCCTCTTACTGTGGGCCTTATAAGGAAGCTCAAAGTTGCACAGCGCGCTATGGAGAGGGCTATGCTCGGTGTTTCTTTGCGAGATCAAATCAGAAATGAGGAGATCCGTGAACGAACAAAAGTCGCTGATATAGCCCAACGGATTAGCAAGCTGAAGTGGCAGTGGGCGGGGCACATAGCACGTAGAACTGACGGTCGATGGGGCAGTAAGGTTCTCGAATGGAGGTCACGCACCGGCAAGCGCAGCGTCGGACGTCCACCCACAAGGTGGACGGACGACCTGATAAAGGTTGCAGGAAGCTGCTAGATGCAGGTCGCTTCCAACCGGCCGATCTGGAAGTCACTGGGGGAGGCCTATGTTCAGCAGTGGACGTCCTGTGGCTGAAATGATGATGATGATGGTGATGAAATATGACATAATAAGATAGAAATTTATCACAACCACACGACAACTGTAGTGGTGGTGATGGTGATAGTGGTGATGATGATGATGGGGCTGGTGGTGATGGTGGTGGTGGTGGTGACGAAGGTGGTGGTGATGATGGTGGTGGTGGTGATGGTGGTGGTGATGATGATGGTGGTGTTGGTGGTAGTGGTGGTGATGGTGATGGTGGTGATGGTGGTAGTGGCGACGGTTGTGGTGGTGGAAAAAAACGGTCCGGAATGGGGAAAAGTAAAATATCGGATGGTAAAATTACGTGTAGTGCACAAACTACTATATACATTTAATGGCGTGCCATATCGGACCGTAAAAATTCGGACTGCCGGACAGTAAAATTCATTGTAGTGCACAATCGCCCATAGAATGCCTCTATGCTAGTAATTTCACCGGCTATCTTACCCCCACACCGGAACACAACAATGCGAACATTGCTGTTTGGCGGTGGGTTAGCAGGCAAGACGGTAGTAACAATCCGGACGGACCCTGCACGAGGCCCTACTACTCCAATTCCTACTTATATTAATATACGTTCCTAATATTATTTATTTCGTGAGTCAATGTGAACATTATTAAATTAATCACATCACAAAACCATTACTTAATATTTACTAAACAATACATTTGTTGTTTAAATATGACGGGCTGCCCCGTAGGTCATGCGCGCATCTCATGCAATATATACAATTAAAAATGTAAATAACTGTTTATTTGTTGAAAAATAAGTAATTGTTGGAAATAGGAAATTGATTTACGCCCTATAACGATTTTTAAAATATAAATGTTCATGATTTCCAGGGTAAAACCTTTTTAACGAAAAAATATTAAAAACTAACCCTAAGGTATTTATAAGTTTAAGAAAAAATATACCTCATAAATTACCCATTCAGATTTGGTCAATTTAATTTCACATGCAGCAGACGATTAGCTTTGATTAGTTAAATTGTCGTTTAAGCAGGCCGAAAAAAAGTTACTCTGAAATATTTTCGAAAAAGTCGTATTTTACCATGGAACTCATACCTAGATACGAATTGTTACCGTAACGTGCTACATTATGTCGTGTTGCGAGCTAACATAGATATATATATATACAGTTTACAAACAAAATAGTTATTTACGATACAAGTGTGGAAGGTAGGTGATTTCAGACGAGTGTGATTTTTAGTCACGAGCGAGTGATTAAACAAACACGAGTCGGAAATCATCTTACACATGAGTTCCGTACAAAACTTTACTATGCATGTACGAGAAAATAGAAAATACTTCAATACTCACAAAGACTGTTTACATTGAAAAAAAAAAGTGTTTTGATTTGATTTATCCAACAAGAAGCCGTCGTTTACATTTTTTACTTCTTCAATAACATTTTATGGGTTTAAATTCATGATTCGTCCCTTTATCTCGCCATTATTTCTGCAGATTTGCACAAAACAACTTCAATTTAAACTAGACATCAATAAAAAATGGCGGAGTTATAATTTGTAAACCGCGCTCGACATATCTACTACTGCGCATGTGCAAAAGTATTTTTTTAATATTCGTCTTATGTCAAAATGGCACAAGCGCGTGTACATTCAGCCAAATTGATTTAATGAATAACGATTTAAAGTTCGTTTATTAATCAAATTTTATATCTAATTTGTAATTAATGACGTGTTAAATTAATTAATTAATGAAATATTGGTTTTATTGTACTTTTATACGTGATAATAATCGGTATTTGACTTATTTATCAAACTTTTTGTAAATAATAAAACCTCTTTGTGTCAGGCTGTCAGATACGGCTAGAAATTAAAAAAAAAAAAAAAAAAAAAGCACTAGTGTGAAAAAGTAGTACTTTCCGCACAGTTTGAATGCCTAGAATACGCTCTTTTCGAGCACATGCATTGTAAAAATATAAGCAGTTTTGTGTACTGGATTCTGGTAATCTATAACCACATTTTCGAGCAGTGTCGTTCAGTTGTCATCAAGATTTTTACTGAAATGATGACCCCTATTCATAGATTTTTTTTTTCAATAAAACTCTAGAATTTTATAATAGTATAGATAAATTGAACATTGCAATATTAGTGGTATGAACATGACTATTACAGGCCTGAATTTCGATCAGCGAATTGTAATTTTTCTGCACATCATTGATATATTAATAACGGCCACTAATTAATGGCGTTTTGTTTTGATAGTAATAAAACAAGCTTTCCAATGAATTTGATGAAATTAGTTTAAATTTTCAATTGTAAATTGCATTCAGTACAAATGTTACAAATGATGATTTTGAAATGGTTAAATGTAAAGTTTAAGCATCGATACATTTTTTCTTAGACTCTAAGTACGAATAAACGAGGTTTAAGTGTTATTAGAAGCCCTGCAGACATTGAATAAGCCTGCAATAATGTTGATGAAGCCTGGATAATCCTATGTCTTATTATAGACCAATCAACGAAGTAGCTCACCTCTACAATAAATATTTTGTAGCGAACACACAATTGGTTCAACTGAAATTCTTGACCGTTAAAATCACCTGTTGTTATTCAAGGTATTCAGTGGATTAGAGGAATATATATTTCATCAGGTATAAATAAGTTATGAAAAATTAATGAATAAAACCTATTTTTACATAGATAACTATCTACACATATAAAATACATAAACGGTTTACTTACGTCGTAAGAGTCCAATATCGCTCGACATGTTTCGAATAGGTACGCGATTCATCATCAGGAGAGCCGATCAGTCGCGGCGGCGGCCAACCTAACACGCGTACCGATTCGAAACATGTCAAACGATATTCGACTTCTACGATGCGAGTAAACCCGTTTATGCATTTGAATAAAACCTTAACTAAATCTTAAGCAAAATCCCCTAAGTCGTAACCCGCGGGTAGGGATCTCATAAGTCTACGTTCGTCAAGGTATTCATAGACATAAAAATAAAATTTCTTGCATAAAAATCTACCTATACACGTATCGAATTAACCGATGAAATGCCGAAAGTAAAGTTCCAGGGTAAACAAAATCCCTTAAATTCAAATCATCGTTAGGGATTACAAGTTTAAATCGCTTCTATGTGTATGGGCATGAACAAACTTGTGCTTCGGAGATACGCGTGTGTGAGTAAATCACCCTTGGTGTGTACATCATTTACGAGTCCAAAAATGCTACTTTCCCGCTTCCTCCCGCAGCGTGTTGTAATGGGTGAGGGTGTGTGCGTTAGTAAGACGGGCTCGCGAGCTCACTCCGTTTGTGTGCGATCGTCCGGGCTTCGTAGCCCCCGCCAGTAGCGAGCCGGCCGTAGCGGCACTGAGACGCGCTACGCCGTAGCGAGACTCGCATTGTGTTCCGCCTACGCTATCGGACAATAGCACCGGCGACGATTCGTGGCGTTTTGTTATTTTTTGTTAGATGTGAATAAAAGGGACTCTTTGTGACTGTCACTCGTAAAAAGCGTAGACGGTACGCTAAAAGATGACATCTTTTGTTCACAAAACAGTTTTGTACCGACTTAATTTTTGAACATTGATCTATTAATGATACAAATGACTGAACCGGGACTGAGCTATGTGGAGCGTGTGTTATATTAATGAACGAATATCTGACATGTTGTAATCCATGTGACGTTTACTTGTGTTAGTGGCTGTAATTAATAACAGACGATTGAATTGCGAGTGCCAACATGGAATTTCTGTTTCAACCAACTCAGTTTCGGCTGTGAGGTAACTAATTTATTATAGCTCGCTTTAGTACCTATGTAATATTGTTGGTGATTACTTCCAGTTATGGCAAGGCATCGTTTTAAATTACAGGTTACAGGTAGCTTGGTACAAATGGCAGGAAATCAATCTGCGTGAATAAATAACTAGTGTTTAACAGTACTTTGTCTTCGTAAACGTTGAAAACTGCAATATCAGTCGGTGAAACTACAATATTTTCTCTGAAACTGTCGTATTGGAAAAACGTGAAAGTTTGTCGTTACTGTATTCGTTCCAAACTTTTTGCAACTTTTTTAGAGCAGGAATCCGTGCTTAATACAAAATGCTAATCGAAATTGAGAGATCATGTAAACTTTCTACAGCAATCTTTAATTATTCTTCATTTTGATTCATAAAACTGTGCTTAAATGTTGTAAAACCACGGAACTGTTATACTTATAACTCTAGTTTCCTTTATTACGTACTGTTTAAAATACTAAATAAAACCATAAAATTCTGTACGTACTGTACTTACTCAAATTATAGTTTTGAGAACATGTTTCATAACAATCTTCGAAAAAGTGAATTATAAAAGTGAGTAAGTTATAAAAATTATTTCTATAAGTAAATCATTTCGAAAAGCATAATAATTTAAAGATAGTTTTAGTAGTAGAGTGTTTAACTTTAACACGTTTAGTATAAATTAGAAAATTAAATTGAATGTACCTCTTAGTAGTTTATTATAATATATAAATAGTTACAGTACTAAATTAAGAATAAATAAGTCGAAAATACTAACGTGAGTTTAAACCATAGCCCTTCTGGGTTAGCACCATTGACGACATGCCCGTTATCCATAATTATATTTTTAATTAGACTTACAGCATACGACACGACACTTCATACGACCGAAATGGAAATACTGCGTTAGTCAGGTTAAACGATTGGACAGTTAGAAATGGACGCATAAGAGAAAGTTTTTAAGTAGACCGAAAATTTGGAGGAACGTCGTTTGTGATGGTATGGACACGTTATGCAGAGAGACGAAGAGTATGTGCTCAAGAAGGCACTATGCCTGCCGGAGACCAAAAGAGGCAGAGGTCGCTCGTCGACTGGTGGACCAGTGTGACCAGACCTGCCGAAGGAGAATCTTCCTGATCCGACCGACAACCATGGACACTGGCGCAATCATATTAGGAGAGCCGACCCCACCTAAAGTGGGAAGGAGCAAAGAAGAAAAAGAAGATAATACTTATGTTTTACTAGTTACGCCGCGCGGTGTTACCCGCTTATCCCACGGGCACACTATTTTTTTTTCGGGATAAATTGATACAGCCGTTTAAGCATGAAGAAGTAACAAACTTACACATAACACATTCACAAACTTTTGCCTTTATAATATTAGTGTCATCATCATCATCATCATCATCATCATCATCCAAAAGACGTCCACTGCTGGACATAGGCCTCCCCCAGAGAACGCCACCATGCCCGGTCCTGCGCCTCCTGCATCCAGCGGACTCCAGCGACCTTCACCAGGTCATCAGTCCACCTTGGGGGGGGGCTACCCACGCTGCGTCGTCCGGTGCGTGGTCGTCACTCAAGAACTCGATGACCCCAGCGGCCGTCGGTTTTACGAGCGATGTGCCCTGCCCATTGCCACTTAAGTTTTGCTATCCTATTAGTGTTATTTCGAAACACAATTTTATATTTTGGGAGTATTAAACACCACAGTTTTTTTTTATCTACGTTGAAATATTAGACTTACAGTAAGTTGTATTAAAGCATTCGCTACGGTGGCAGAGCAAGGACTTTCGACGTTTCTTATGAAATCTGTCTACGATTTGTCCACTTTACCACGACTGCATTTGACCAACCTTTTATTCCAAGAATAACGCGTACTGTCGGATAGTAACGTAAAAATAATATGGGATTTTGACAGTAATATCGGAGAGTAAGCGTTATTCTAGTTTTTTTTTGCATAAATCCAGCCTTAGTCTATTTTAACTTTAACTCTTTCACCGCCATGAGCTCGTGTCATGGACAAGGGCTTCTACCATCTTCTACCATCACTGGAAACGACAATTTGTCAATTCAATGTCATACAATAGGGCTTCTACCATCACTGGAAACGACAATTTGTCAATTCAATGTCATACAAGGGCTTCTACCATCCTCTACCATCCTCTACCATCACTGGAAACGATAATTTGTCAATTCAATGTCATTTTTAGTAGCTCGAATAGCAAAAATAGATGAATATGTTCGTGATAAAATTTAATAAGAAATTATTAATTACCACAAAAATTTGCTTGCAAATAGCATTGCAATACTAATTAACTACAATTTTTAACAAATTTGAAATGCCAAGATTATTACTTAATATGTCCATCTCAATGCCACGTCGAATTAAACCCAATAGTACATGAAACGATTTAGGAATGAGGTTCACACATCTGTAGGTTTCGGATTTTTCGGAGCACTTTAGAGAGCTATGGAGCTGACAATATTCTCTACTCCAACATCCTACCAGGCGCTAAAAAGTCCGAATTCACTGAAAAAAAAAAAAGTTGAATAGCCCATTGTTAGCTGCTAGTTGTTTACATAAATCGGAGAACTGACAAACTGACGGCTACTAGTAACCAAAATAAGTTTTGTAAAATTAGTATTATTTTTGGTGAAAGAAGTAGAAATAGCCAAATTGTACTACTAAGTACAATTTAGCTTTTTTCAGTGAAGCCTACTCATCTCAGTTCAATGAATGAAAAGTATTTGATGATCCATTTAATATGTAAAAAAATAATCGTGAATGGGTCGCCTAAAAATTCCTAGCCTACTTTTACGTTACTTTTTATAGTGCACCTCAACGTTTTTAATACCTAACACCGAAGTTACACAAACTATAAGCTCATTTATTCCCTCTTTACAGACAGCTGCCAATGCGATTATGCCCTTCACATGTCAAAGTAAATTTAAACTGTTTGCCTTGCGTTGTTTGAGTAGGCCAGATTCCAATGTCACTCTCTGACCTTGGCGGTCTTTCACTTTATAAGGGACGTTGCTGTGACAATATGCAAAGCGTCGATTCCCATCGGTTTAGACCGGTTTAGTCATAACTAATCATGCACAATTTTGGTAGTCATTATTTTTACTTTTTACTGAAACATATACCTAACTTTTCAGGATAAAACCAAGCTAATGGGTTTTACTCTCGAAACTGTTGTAAAGTTGATATTTTGATAATAATTCTGAAATCGCGAGCAATACTTATTATTTTATGCCATACGTAACGTTAAGATTATGACAGTAAATTTTATGCCAGCTGATAGGATCCCATCCCATTTGACCACTTTTGTTTCTCGCTGCCGCGATAAAGTATCCTTCGCACCAGCACACACCTACACGTCTAGCATAACTGTGACACGCGACTCTTTGTCGATATACTACCTGTCACTTTCCTTTTATATACCGTGCGAGCTAGAAGGGTGACGCTGAGTTGCGCAACGAGCGAAGTTGTGGCATCATATGCTGGCCTTGCTGAATGCTCGGTTCCGTTTGCTGCCTTTTTCAGGCAAATGCTATGCGCATTCGTCGCGGCCTACACGCTCAAAGACCTATTCCGGAGTATATAAAATACAGTATTCAGGGGCTTTAGCAAATATCTTAAGAGAGTAATTTCTTTTAGTGTTTGATTCTCTCTTGAAGACAAATAAAACCAAATAATCTGCGTATTCAAAATTTAAATAATCCGTTGGGCCAATCTCAATTTCGCCTTCGTGTTCTGTGTTAGGTTGCTACACTTGCTAATAAATGGAACATTGCAGAGCTGATATTAAATCGTGGTCACCATAGCCATCATCTTCAGCAGTGTATCTGTGTATATGTAGCGAGACGTCATTAGAACCGAATCAAACAAGATTGCCTGTTCTCAAATTCCAGAAACACATTTCACCTGCCATTAAATAAAAAATAAGCCTGTTCTAATTCTGCTCACGTAATATGTGTTTGGGACTGCTAATTTTCATCATCATCATCATCATATCAGCCTATAAACGTCCACTTAGGCCTCCCCCAAAGTTCTCCACAGTGATCGGTCTTGTGCCGCCCTCATCCAATTTCTGCCCGCGAATCAGGTCGTTGGTCCACCTTGTTGGAGACATTCCTACGCTGCGTCTTTCTTAATTTATACGTTTCAAAAAGGAACCTTTGCAATGTATATAATTATGAGAGACAAAATGACTACATACGCGGCAAAGTTTTGTTGTTACAAGAAAAAAATAATTGAAGGCTGCGTATTAAAAAGTGATCACTAAAATTACAGCGCCATCTATAAATCCATAAGCACAATTATTTTGTTACAGAAGCATAGTCGGTAAGTAGTCAACTTTGTCATCGTATTATTATTTACTAGGTACCGACTACAAAATTAAAATTTCCTTTCATTACTCTTTTTCTTGTTGTAAACCATTTGCCTACCAAATATTGATTTCGATTTATACGATATTCACACGAATTATCACGACCGAATCTTGTGTGACAGCCCTAGGGTAGTACAAACATAAAAAGGGACCAACTGCGGGTAATTCATAGAACTTAGCTAGAAGATGCAGATACCCAATTTTCTACTCGTTTTCAAAACCACGACAGGTATAGGCACAGCCTAAACGTTGTAAAATAACACCTACCAACTAAATGTACAAATACAAATACAAATACAAGTACTCTTTATTGCACACCTCATAAAATATACAGGAGAAATACAATGCAAGAAATTACAATTAGAGGTAAACAACAGGCGGTCTTATCGCTAAAGAGCGATCTCTTCCAGACAACCTTAGGGTAGTGGAGAACTTGAAAAAATAAGATTTTGTTATTAGGCGGTGCAAAAATCGGAAAATGATAATAATATATACATAACAAAAACAAATAAATACATAAATATAATAAACAATAAATACATAAATACATACATACATTCAGCCAACAGGTAATAGGACCATTTGAATAAAATACGAATTATGAAAGGGATAGATAATGTTCTTTCAGTTGAGTTTTGAAAGAAACAAGAGATTTGTAGAATGTACCTACTAGAGAAAAAAATATCAATGTACGTCATCATCATCATATCATCCACTGATGGACAAAGGCGACCCCCAAAGTTCTCCACAATGATCGGTCTTGCGCCGCCCTCATCCAATTTCTGTTCGCGGTCTTTACCAGATCGTGGATCCACCTTGTTGAATTAATGTTAGGTACCTACATACAATGTTAGGTACCCCATAGTCTTATTAACTAAAAAAGTTATGATTACTGCAGATCGAACAACAAAAAAAATATCACGGGCATAGCTTTGACATATCGAATCAAGCCCTTTGTTGACTTTGTAATAAATAATAGAAGCCCTAAGTGGTCTTCAGAGCGCCTCAAGCAATCGTATTCAGTAAATATTTGAAAGAAGACATCTTTTTATCTTCTTAGGCCCATTCATACGGCAGTTCTGTTTAAGTTAGGTAGGTACATTAGTATATTGTATGTTATATATAATGATGAGAATAATTTAGTGTGAGAGTAGGGATATGAATTTTGTAATTTTATTCAAAGCTATTAGTAATACGGGTTATACGATAGGAATAAAATTTTACTGGCATTTTTATAACCATTGCAGTAGTATAAATTATACTACGAACATGTAGAGTGTAGCTCCATTTCAACGTGACTTATTTTATATTACAGTATTATTGGTCGCTGTTTTATTATAGACTTACCATTACTTTAAGTATGAAAGTACCTAATGGTAACTTGGTCCATATGCATGAACTAAATCATCTATGCCCATGCAGGATCGATAAAAGAGGCTACGAATTCTTCACATACATCTACTTATTAATCATTTTGTAAAATAAAAATAACCTCTTTTATCGATCGCCCAGTGTTTAGCAGATTACCTGAGGAATAATAATACAAATCTAATGCCAGAATGTAGTTAATCACGTGATCGAATCAGGAATGATGAGATTCGTAGACGAACTAACGTCACCGACATAGCAAACAGGGTTAGCAAACTGAAGTGGCAATGGGCAGGGCACATAGCTCGAAGAACCGATGGCCGTTGGGGCAGAAAGGTTCTCGAGTGGAGACCACGTCCCGGCAAGCGCAGCGTAGGACGGCCACCCGCAAGGTGGTCGGATGACCTGGTCAGGGTTGCGGGGACACGCTGGATGCGGGTCGCTTCTATTCGGCCCATGTGGAAGTCAATTGAGGAGGCCTGTGTCCAGCAGTGGACGTCCTATGGCTGAAATGATGATGATGATGATGAATGCCAGAAGCGCACATCAATGATTTCATACCACCGCCGCATGCAAAACGCTGACAGAGAATTGTATGAGAAACTTATATGTAAAATTTATTATTTATTTTATTTTTACTTGTTGTTTGTGTAAAAAAATGGTGTTTTCCTATTATGGTTTAGGAGCCTATAAAGAAAAGTAGACAGTGTGACAGACAGATAGCAGAGGTTTGAGGTAATAGAGAATAGGTTTATTTTTTTGGCTACTGAATCCTAAAAACGATATATCTATGAACGTTATTCTACACATTAATTGTTGCGACATATCATATAACCAACCCAAGCATGAACAAATACGTAGAAGAACATCCCAAGTCGATATTAGATAAAGATAATACGTGTCGGACGAAATAAAAAAAATACGATTACAGCTCTTACGATTTGAATTTTTTTCAAATCTTGGTTTTATTGGAAAATTTTAAAAGAGCCCTTTAGGACTTCTTACTCCTGGGAGAAGGTAGGCTGTTCTGGATTAGGAACAAAGTATTGAATTTAAGATAAGCAGTTTTACTTATAATGAGTCCGACATAAAATTATCTACACACGAAAAAAAATTTGACCCTGACTGAATCCGAACTAGACTTTTGTGCCATGTGGGGCGACATGCTTTCATCCAACAGCATCTACAGGATCCAGTTTGAGAGTTTTTGATCACAACATCATGGTTTTTGACGTCTGCACTTGTTGAATTTTGTGGCTTTTTGTCGTAATCGTTGTTAGAGAACCCGGAGTATAGAACTCAAAAAATAATGCTCCCATAAATATCGCGTATTTTACCGCCGGAATATAGTTGAAACAAAATACAAAGCGCATTTAGGCCCCGCATACAGCGAGTTTGTTTACGAAGCCGACGATACTGCGATCGACTGGCCTCATTGTTTGACGCGAGCCATTGTGGGGGAAATGTCACAGCACCCTGTAGCTTGCGCTTTGTTTACCCACGCTTTTTATGAAAGTATGTGTGAAAGGCTTATTTCATCAGCGTGTAGTTGGAGGTTGTGTTTTGCCTTTATAACTACATTTGCGACGGTTTTGTGTGCAAGGTATATTGCATGGTTTTATAAATAAGTTAACTGTCGCCGTTACTTTACTGGGACTTAGATATTTTAAATATTGTAATAACTAACTAACTTCTCAGCGATATAATGGAAATATATCTATTGGTACCTATTTAAGTGTCAATTTTATGGACATATCTGAGAAATATGGTAAAACGTCATTCACCTAACTGATTATTACTAATGTTATTAAAACTATCGTGAGACATCTTTACTAATTATAAAAACGGTATAAACTCACGTAAAAAAATGTCAGGAACGGCCCGACATGTTTCGAACTCATTTGGAGCTCTTCATCAGGGGTAGCTATCCGTGCTGCTACGCGACTCGCGACCCACTGCACTTTTGATCGCTCTTCTTGCCGCCCTCTGCGCACGCGCAGATAGCGCGGCGCGGGGAGGGCAGGGCTCTTGCGCTGTCACCACTGGACTGTCTGTCACTGCATCTTCACTATTACCCACTGATACCACGCACACTTGACTTATTGTATCAACGACATTGTCTGAACGCGAGATGTTTTTTAACGCCGGAATCACAGGTTTCCATGCCGGAGGTAGAGCCCAACCACCGTCTCGGTTGAAATTCGGGCGCCGTCCAATTTCGATAGCTTCACGTATCTTCCGTTGTACACAGCGTTTCTCACGAACCAACAACCGTGCCTTATCGAAACGTATGAAATGGGACGCACCGGCCTCGACAACATGCTCCGCAACAGCGGAGTCTCTCGTATCCATTTTTCTGACACTGCGTATATGCTCAGACAATCTTGTAGAAACATTACGTCCCGTCTCTCCTATGTATGCCTTGCCACACTCACACGGTATTTCATACACCCCAGGGGTTCCAAATGGATCTCTATCCTTAGGAGACCGTAGCAACTGCCTCATCTTAGTCAAAGGACGGAACCAGGTTGTAATGCTATATCTACGGCGTAAAATGTGTCCGATGTTATCCGTCACACCTTTGATATAAGGTAAGTACGCAGGCGCTCTCTCTACAGTCTGCGGGCGTTGTGCTGTACTGGGGCTCGCTACACGCTGACACTGTCTCCACTTATAGCCATTTTTCTCCAATACCTGTCGCACATGCGCTAACTCCCCATTTACGTATTGAGGGTCACATAAACGGAGAGCCCTATTAAACAACCGTTCCTGACAATTTTTTACGTGAGTTTATACCGTTTTTATGATTATTACTAAGGCTAAAATTTGCGTGATTGAGGGTTTTTCCTACAAAAAATAGGCTGCAGAAAATTTCGCTTTTTATGAAACATATTTTATCAGCCTGTAGTTGGAGGTGGTTTTGTTTTGCATTTTATTACATTAGAAGGTGCTTCGTCCGCGTGGAGGGAAAAGTCATAACCATGTTTTTATTCACAAGTTTTACTAAGCATAAAAACGTTACAACTACCTAGATATATAAATATCCTGATCATTTAGTTAATGTTATAGATTGGAAACATATATATATAGAACCCTATCCTCCAGGATGTGATACACAAAAAAATTTGGTCTGATGAAACTATTGAAGGCAGTAAAAATATTCATTCACCTAACACAAAAGCCTGTTGGCTACGACTTGGCAGCCTAACTTATAGCCAGCGCTCCGTAAGATTTGTGAGACCTTTTTTGAACCTTCCTAACATATTGATGTCATTGACCCGTATTTCAGCCTTTGTTGAAGGTTGCGGGGTATCTAGCGACTTTTGGTGCAGACTTTTTTTTCAATCTGAAATTTATTAAAGGAGCATGTCAGTTCCGGCTGGCCTAATATTGTACGACTGTTAATAACCCCTAAAATAATACTAATCTTTAATTTCAACATAACATATATATATTATTCATATACCAACTAGATTAACTGCCTCATAACAAAAACAACAACGCCCTATAATAGACATTGAAATTAATAAATCGAATCGAAGTCCCTGCACCCAATATTCCTTTTTTGCCCGTTCCAAAAGAGCCTTCCCGCCATCTTGTGTGGCCAACCTTTCGGACATCATCATAATTGTCAATGAAATCACTCTTTTTAGGGTTCCGTACCCAAAGGGTAAAAACGGGACCCTATTACTGAGACTTCGCTGTCCGCCCGTCCGTCCGTCCGTCTGTCACCAGGCTGTATCTCAAGAACGGTGATAGCTAGACAGTTGAAATTTTCACAGATGATGTATTTCTATTGCCGCTATAAGAACAAATACTAAAAATAAAATAAAATAAATATTTCAGGGGAGCTCCCATACAACAAACTTGTTATAGATTATGGTACGGAACCCTTCATGCGCGAGTCGGACTCGCACTTGCCCAATTTTTTTCATATGTTTATGCAAATATACTAAACCTTACACGCCTGACTTAAGGCCCTGAAAAGATTATACTCGAATCTCTCAACATGGTCTTTATAACAACGATGATAGACGATAGTATGGCGCCGCATACAAACGAGGTGCAAAGTTAACGCAACCGATCACGTTTGTTGTATGAGAGCCCCACTTAAATATTTATTTTATTCTGTTTTTAGTATTTGTTGTACTAGCGGCAACATACATACAACATCTGTGAAAATTTAAACTGTCAAGCTATCACGGTACATCAGATACAGCCTGGTGACAGACGGACAGACAAACAGACAGACGGACAGCGGAGTCTTAGTAATAGGGTCCCGTTTTTTACCTTTTGGGTACGGAACCCTAAAATCATGTCTGATGTGCGCGCATCACGTCAATGGGCGTTATGATTCGAATTTCAAAATGGACAAGTCCGTTTTTTATTTGGTTCCTAGAATCATAGCAGCGGCAGTGAGCAAATTAAAAATGTTGGAATTGGATTCTCAGTGTTTGTACTAGTTTATATATTACTCAGGCATTTGTGGCCGTTCCGCTCTGGAGCATCAATAGCTGAATGTATTTATTTTGCCGTGATTCATTTATATTTTTTTCGTATTTATTTTGTTAGCGTCGGAAGTTTGGCAGTGAAATATCGAAATGGCAATGTAGTTCTAGCGGGTCAACGTTATTTTTGTATCTTATTTTGTTTGCTTACCTACTACGACTTAGAGCGGACTAAGAAATATCTGAGTATTACTCGTATTAATAAAATAACTATATTCTGAATGATATTTCTCAATTTGACTATCCTATCTTAGGCCAAAAAAATAACGACGTGGCAAAGAACAGACGTTTTGACATCTTTATCTTATCTATTATATACTATTTCGAAGTCCTATGTTTCTATGTATGTGTCTTAAAGCAGAACCAATTTTGATGATGATACATTGGTAAGCATCTATTGTTATAGGACATTACTCGACTACAAAGAAGCAGAAAGGGTTATGTAATCAGGTTCACCTTCCCGGCGAACATGCGTTAACGCGTTGACAAAAACATTCTCAAACAGTTTTCCGCAGCCCAATTCAATTTCCTCGACGTTTACGTTCGTCGCTGTCCCGACCGCGACGCTGCTTGCGTAGAGATGCTTCTATTTCATAATGTTTTGTATGCTACCTGTATCAAGCTTATTTTCCAAGATTTTTAAATATTCGGCCATAAAAATGTGAACAGCAGTTCCAGTGGTTCTAAAACGCTAAATATATATTTTGATTTCGATTATCGCCGCGCACCTCATTAGTCGCCTCAGCACGTTCGTAAGCAGTTGTAGCTCCACACGCACTTCGTTCGGTCGTGTCTTCTTCTTCTTTGTCTAATGAAGTCAAAACAGCTGGACGGATTTTAACCAATTTTGGTAAACGAATCTTAATTTATATCAATCAATTTTAACTGATGATTGATCAAAGTGTAATCACAAAGAAAAAATTAAAATGCGCAACCAGGTGGAAGAGACCGGAGAAGCGAACCCGGTACCTCTGGATTACCGGCCCTGCATGTTAACCGCTCCGCATTAAAAAATAATGAGACATTATTATGTTTAATAAATTTACATCCAAATGGTTTTAGGATACTTTTTACCCGACAATGGTAAATTAAAGAAACGCGGACAAAATTGCAGCTTAGTTTAATGTTCATCATAAATTTTTTGAGCTTATTATATAGATATTGAACCAGAAACAGGTAGAACTTAACTAGAAAAATCGTACACCAAACGTCAGTCGGTACCGTGGGTTGCTGTGCTCCCGAATGCCAGGAAATTGAATTGGGCGGCCAAAGACGCCTGTCCTTGTTTGTAAATGTATTTCACACAGGTTGGTTACAGCTGAAATTTTGTTATTTATCATTTCAATAAAGAGTGCGATGCTGATAGACTACATTATACTGCATTTGGTTTGCAAAAGTATGACCTTCGGTATCCATAATATATCAAATCAGCTAATAATATCTCCTAGTAAAATAAACCAATAATACATTTGAGAATGCATCCTAACTTAATTCTCAGTTAAGAATTTTAGCTCTATCATCAGGCAACAGTAGGAACTAACAAATATAGCCCTTTTTAAAGCTCATAATTTTGAAGGAAAAAACAATTAACACACTAGGCTGAATCTCGGCTTGAGATGAAATATTTGTCTTTAAAAAAAAGGGTAAACCATATACGGATATAGACAAACAAACGTTTCATCGAATTTTCATTTTATAGAAATTTCATTTCATCGAAAGAATTTTTGTTTCTGAAACCATAAAACATTTTAGAATGTTATAACACAAACCTAACGGGGTAGGTTACACAAGCCTTAAGTGCTTACTCTGTTAGGACTATGGATTTTTTTGAGGTTGTCTGTAATTATTTTTTTACTGAGATAACAATAACAAAAAAAAACTGACGTAAAAACGTAGAATATTCACCCAAACATTCCTACCCTTTATCACCTCATCACAATCATCAATAGTTAGTTATCAATTAAGCTACATTGAAAACGAATGAAGAGTCTGTATGAAGTGGAGGCGACTAATTAGGAGTCCCAGTTTAATCAGAGGGTACGGGAGGGGCGACATACGGGAGAATTCCGAATAATTTAATTTTCCGTGAACGCACCTTAACTTGCCAATTTATCCCGCTCCCGGTATCAGGCTCTAAGTCGCTTACATGGCGCGTTTATAAGAAAATTCGATTTTTGTCGTGTATTTTTAAACCATAATATTTCGTTATTGTATTAAGCGGTTTACACTCACGTTAAATTGTCAGGAACGGCCCGGAGGAGTTTGCCGCGGCGGTGTACGGGCAGCCGTCCCTCATGAAGGGCTCCATACGAGTTCGAAACATGTCGGGCCGTTCCTGACAATTTAACGTGAGTGTAAACCGCTTAATACAATAATTAAATATGTCTCACGAAAGTTTTAATAAAAATATAATATTTCGTGGTTGCACAAGGGGTCCATTATTATTAGAATCCATTAAAATATGCAATAATTTGACGATATTTTTGCGTATGGTAACACATTTTGAGTGGGTAATGTTTCAAAACTTCAGAGAAATTGCCTGATTTAAGTGACATATCCGCGGAAACCGAAGAAAGAGTGAAAATAAATTACCGAAATACCATCATTCGTACGGCATTGGAACCTATATTCACTGCACACCGCTGGACTCTTTCAAATATTCTCCCTTAAACGAGTGAGCTCCTTTTAATTATCCACTCCATATGCATAGAATTATACAATTCGAGCTGGTTTATGTGTCTTCCACGTAGTGTTCTTCTTGGAGCGGTGGTGAATGCAAAAAGAAACGTTGGCAGACCGTTGCTTCGCTTTAAAGATTGTGCAAAGAGGGACGTGACCGCCGCCTTCCATATTGACCACCAAAAATGGAAAAAGCTGGCGTAAGAAACGGACGAAGTGGCATAAACGCGTTGGGGAGGGTCACAAGTTATGCCACGAGACCTGGTTCGTGGTACTTACTGACAAGAGACAAAGACGTTGCTAAGGATACCCAGTAGCACCTGACCCAAACTTCTCTTGTCAGGCCTGCGGTAGAACATGTCAATTTCGTCGTAGAATGTGTCGATCTTGATTTAGTTAGCCACCAAAAACGGAGTCTCCCGAATATTACACCATAAATCGTCTGCAATAGACGCAAGGGCCTATATATTATGTGTGACATTGACAACTTGTTATCTATCTATAGTGGTAAATACATACAGAATTTTTTTATCCCCTGCACTATTGGCATTTACGCAATGAAATTTAACAACATAAACCGGCCCAGCGAATCGTTCTGCCGCCGGATAAGCATCTCAGTAATAAAATTACCAGTATTACACCGGGGGTTATTAATAAAGATATAATTCCCCTGGTAACGAGTGCGAATACCCATCCGCATCGCAATTAAATCGCTTGAAACGGTCCTGTGTCCGCCGAGATTTGCATACAGATGTGATTATTGTCAAAATGGCTTTATGTTAAATGGACGACGTGCGTCAAAAACGGGCTCCGTTCGGTCTCTTGGGATGTCGAAGTCTGCTCGTTTTCTGTTGGATGGGTTGGGGTCAGAATGTAGGACATTGGGATAAGTTCGCTCGATTTAGATTCGTTTTGTGGTACTGAAATTTTCATTTTCGGCCTTTTTTTTTTAGCAACGCCGCGCAATGGTAAAATTAAATCACAAAGATAATCAACATCTTCGATTCTCATACAATTTGTTCCATTATTTTTCGGAAAGAATAACATGAAAATAATACTATTTTCAACTAGCTATTTAGTAGCTAGGGCTCTATACTCTATAAATTACGTCAAATTTGACGTAAAACATAATGGTTTTTAAAGAAAGTGATTAGGTACCTAATCTGGGGGCACGGTAGTGCCCCCGCCAAGACGAGTCAAGCAAAGCGCACGGGCACTACTTACTTAAGCGCTTATCCGTTTTTTTGAACTTTCATAACTTGGATTTTGGATTAAACCAGTTAAATGCTATTATTAGTATTTGAGCGAGATACTTTGAGAATCTATTAAAAGGGCAGTGCAGATACGAATGATAGCAAGGTTGTACATAATTCTAATTAAATTTATGAAATATTATTCATGCATTTTACCATACAAACGTCACTTTAATAAATGATTCCCTGCAGTTCCGCGTTAAAAGAAATCCTATATCATCCGAAAACCGCGCCTTTTGTTGTACTTACGCACAATTTGTACTGTGATCACCCGAAAAATAAATTATGGTTGGGCACCGAGGGGGCATCTTTTTAAATCCCCACCGTCACCACATGTTGGTTACAGTTTTTCAAAAGGCCCCTTCTATTTACTCCATAATTAAAACGTTGGGAGGTCTTTATAGCCGGCCGGCAGAATACTCTATTATGCTCCATGCGATGCGCGATTTCAAAGAAAAACATTTATTTTTAGCCTTTTACGATTTGCGAAAATGACGCTTTATGAATAAAGCATCGCGCTGAATTAATGTAAGACGGTTGGTAATTAAGCTTGACGGATTAATTACTTTTTTAATGTCGACTAAATTTGTTATAGAGGTTTAGAGGCAACTTAATAGACTTTCTAGTGTCTACGAGTCGCAATATGAATTAAAATTAGAAGAGGGCTGCTTGACGCCAGATAATAAAACCCTACGAGGGCTGCTTGAAGCCAGATAATAAAACCTAGATATGTTTTTTTTATCTTTATCAAAGCCGAGTGAGAACTATATTTTATTGGTAATTCATGTAAAATGCGACGGAATTGGTAAGGGATAGTGATGCGTGTACAAATTCCACATGTGAACACATTTATCATGCCAGTCAATCTGTATAATTATCAAGATAGGTACTTCAATAAAATCTTCAAACATCAAATTTGGTGAAGCGTATTTAAATTAGTAAAAAGCTAAAATAAAATATTATTTTAAGGGCATTTTTTAGGCAATCGAGGCAAACTATCAACTTAATAACAAAAATACAGCGCATACCTACACTTTTGGGTAAGTAGGGAATAGCTATCCTTTAATCATTTTGATAAAACAATCATCACCGCAACTCCACTAACATGTGGCATCTTACATGCTAAATATAGCCGAAGGGTGGAACGCCTTATTAATTAAAAAGTTGCATCCAAAGGGGTTTATCGACCGACTGACCCTAGAACCCCATGAATAGCCCCTTACAATCACTGAGTCCGATTGGGGAGGCCGGGAAATCTTTTATTTGAATTTTAAACAGAATGTTAATCCCCTACACTGCAATTACACGGTATTGATTTTTATTTGATGCAACATTAATTTATAGGGGATTAGTGCCATTGTTTGGTGTTTTGATTTTCTGTTCAAATAATTTTAACCCTCCTGCTGTGTTTTTGAATTATTTCGCCTATCAGGCTGGATTTGAATTGAAATTCATTTCGAAGTTTAATTAAATTCTTGATTTACCTCTGAGTTCTCCAGTGATACACTTTAATATTGTTACAGATTCGAATTATTAAATATAAGTACCCCATTCTGTTCTAAAATCATTCATGGCACAAATGTCTATGATAAAATGAAGCAAAAATTCTGTACCTACACTGTGTGCAGAATTTTAGTCCTAGCTACAAAACGCACACTTGAGGCTCTCAAAATAGTGTTATGAACGCGGTTCTCAGAATTATTTATATATAGGTAACATCTAGTTCAGGTTGTTGCGTTGGAAACTGAGGTACACGTGAGGCTCTGGTGTGTAAAAAAAGCTGTAAAAATCTTACGAAAATACGCTACTACCGTGACTGCTGAAGAGAGAAAGCCACGAATGCTCTGAAAAAATATATATCTAACGGTGACGCGGACAAAGATTTGGTTTGACGCCGCGGTTGGCGTAGTGGTACTGCAAGGGCAAGTATTTTGTGTAGGTAATGAATTCGTATATTTGTATGTTTAAGTATGTATTTATCTACATAAGTACGTATAACGTCATAACACAAATCTATATGTGTATGGATTGACTGATATAAAAAAAAGAGTAAGAATCATTGGAAAATATCTTCACCGAATTAGGTTACGAATATTAAAACTTTCAAATCCTTACTTATCCAATTGAAACCTATAACGCGTTTGGCAACCAGCGTCGGTTTTTCACGATAAAAGTTACGCTGGTTTTAATGTAGGTAGTATTTAAGTCGATATGCGTCGATATTGCATTTATACGTAAGCACTCCAAGGATATTGGCACTCTGGTGGGATATTCTCGTGATAGCTCCATGCAAAATTTTCTCGTTTTGTTTTCAAATCTGCTGGATCAGAATTTCAAATAAGTACATCTCGGGAGACTTTATTATAATGCCTAAGAATGTTTAAAGTAGTGAATGTTCAGGCGTTTTTGTTGTACCTATACCTATATGTTTTTGTAGTTAGGTTTTATAGGTAGAACCTAAAAATAATTTTAATAAAGGTTGGGAACTAAAGTTTCTTCTGCTTATTGCAAAAAATACATCACCCCGCTTTCCGATAAGGATAATGTATATTAAACTGTAAATAAAATAAAGACATATATAATTTTCCGAAATATTTCTCGGTTAGTATATGCAACAAATAATCACTATAGATAATTTCTAAGTGACTGCGTAATAGAATGTAAAACTTTAAGACTACTACATATAATTATACTTATGATTAGGATCACGTTACGGAAAGTAAGAATAAGAATTAATTACCTTAGGAGATACAAGTGGCACTTCGCCAATGCCCTGCGAAATTTTTAATATAAGTACCTACTTATAATGAACTTTTTAAATGAAGGATATCATTTTTTTTTGTTACTTACGTTAAAAACATATTTCTTTTAAAGTAGGTACCTAGGTACCAAAATAAAAGCAAAAGTTTGATTTCCTTTATTTAAGACTTTTTATGACTAGTTATATTTATTCAATAAAGTGGATACAATACAAATAAGTAGGTACAATAAATTGTCGTAAAAGAAAAAAAATTTTTTAGCAAAAAAAGAACCGACTTCAGTAAAACTAAAAAACCAAAAATAACCCGTTCAAGTACAGATTACATTTGACTCACCCTTCGAAGTCGATCCCAAACCACTCAGTTCTTATATTTATAGTTATATTATAGTTTACGCGAGGCTTGGCACCGACTTCGAAGGGTGAGTCAAATGTAATCTGTACTTGAACGGGTTATTTTTGGTTTTTTAGTTTTACTGAAGTCGGTTCTTTTTTTTGTACAATTTTTTTATTTTTTTTGCTTTTTAGTGATTCATATAAAAGTTCTAGTGGCCATCTGTGGTGTTCATCATCAGTTTCCTCACACCAAATCCTATTTACTGAATGTAAATTCTTGACTTTATCAATAAATTACCGAAAGCGCCGTACATGTCCCTATAACATTTGAAGAGTTCCCTCGATTTCTCCAAGATTCCATCATCAGATCCCGACTTAGTGCCAACGGGACCAACTCGGAGTTATACCCTTTTGATTAAAAAAAATAATTGAAAATCGGTTCACGGTTCTCGGAGATATCGAGTAACATACATACACAAAAAAAAAATTAGTTCGAATTGAGAACCTCCTACTTTTTTGAAGTCGGTAAAAAAAAAAAGAGTTTTTATGTGTTTTTTTTTTCAGACCACTAGAGTATCAAAAAACGAATAAAAAAACAAATATTTGATTTTATTATCTTCAGGTATTTAAAAACTTTTTTGCTCGTTATACTATATTGACAAATCAAGACGCACGTGAATGATAAGTAAGGCTGAAATGAGACCAAACTTGCATCTCGTGCCGATGAACCCTTGCGATCAGGATTAACTTAACACTCAAAGAAAAAATCTACTTTGGTCTCTTGTTGCACAAATAACTTCACCAAAGTAAAAGAAAACTCGAAACTTTTTCAAACAAACCCATTGATTCTGCTAAATTGTCGACTGCACTTAATCTGAGGCGGGTCGCTCGCCAAGCAATTATCTACGTGAAATAGTGTCCATATTGGAAGCGTTTACTCTGTACAGACTTATATAGGATTAGGTTCGCAGTAAGTAGCAGGCTGTAGTGGCCACTGGAAGCGATATTTATTGTAAAAGGTATTAGCTTAAACTGTTTTTGTTCGCGCACTGTGAATTAAAAATGCTTTTAACGTAATGTGGTTTAGTTTTGGGCGTATTTTGTGTTAAAAAGGATTCATATCAGTGTTTTTATTTTTTATAAAACTTGGATTTTATCATTTTTGCTAATCACTACATAGTATAAAACAAAGCCGCTTCTGTCTGTCTGTCCCTAGTCCCTATGTAGATATGCTTAGATCTTTAAAACTACGCAACGGATTTTGATGCGTTTGTTTTTAATAGATACCTACACAGTGATTCAAGAGGAGAGGTTACATATACATATATATAATACTTGTGCAAAGCCGGGGCGCGTCGCTAGTAAAATATAGAACGCTTGTAAAGAATAGGATATTGGCACAATTTGGCGACGCATTACATAATTTAACCGCCATAGCTTTCATCGGTTATTGCCTGGGACTAAAACCTTTATTTATTTATTAATAGTAAGTTACAATAGCAAGCGAAGTTCCATAAAGGACTGACATGATTAAAATAAATGCTTACGAGAGTACGTGCTCGGGAGACAAGCTCAAGGAAATCTTTATCATCCATTCAACTAAGCACTAATTCTAATCCGTGAATGGGTAAGACTAAAAAGTGAGAACCGGGACGTTAAACCGATTACGACTGAAGCTCGCTTCACACATTTATTGTTGCTTTTATATTTTAAGGTTGCAAAAACTCTCTTAATGTTACGTAATTTTAATCATTAAAAACTTCCATTTACGACTAATAAATCGCGTTAAACAAGCTTAAACCGCAGTAAACCCTGCTATAAACCTACTTTGTAAATAAAAGTGGTTCAACGTTACTCGATATTATACAATGTGCTTGTGGGCCTCAAATCTCAGTAATGGTTCCCGCATGTGTCCTTACTGAAGGGATACAAGCGATAAACCAAAATGTTCTCTAAAAATGGCTGGGAGTATTGACATAGATAATGTACTGAGTACTCGGGGGCGCCCTAGGGAGGCTTTGTAAGACAAAGACGTGAAAGCAAGAGAAGATTAAGGAAGCGATATGTACTTATAAAGGCGGGGTGAGGTTAGAAGTATCTTAACGGCTAGCGCCGCTGAGACAGCTAGTGAGATAACACGGGTCAGGGTACTGGATAAATATATTGCTAGGCTGACTATATTTCATTTTCATAATTTTCTTCACTAAATTGGCTTTTAAGAGTTTATCGCGTGAATGAGCTGATAAACCGTCACTTTACTGAAATTGGTTGAACTATTCGTTGGAGATTATGAAATAAATCGATAAAACCCTTACACGAAACTATTTAACGAATGAAACGAGCGTTTCTTTCTTTATTGGATGTTCTCCTCTTTCATGTAGACTCTTTCAACACGTTAACTTTGTTTATAGCAGAGATAGGCTTTGATCGATGAAAGTTTAACCAATTAAGTAATCGATTCAACAATTAATCGTTGCAAGATTTATTGCGATTCATTTAATCGCGAGTAAGTAAATCGACAGAGTCTTCGATTAACGATTAATCAATCGTCATTTTAATCGATACAATTTAACGTTAACTTTTTTTAAAGTTGGAATACGCTCATTTGTGCACGATATAAGAATGAAATTTGTCTCGTCATGTATTACATACAAACAATTGAAAAATCATTCTAGTGTGTTGTGCGAAATAAACTTCTTCCGGTAATACAAGGTGGTTTTCATAGTGGAATACTTTAAGGTCTTCTAAGTAAGGGCGAGACTTTAACGTACAAAAAATATCTTATAAAATATCTTATTTCTTCTAAATATAAATCGAGAGAAAATTTATCAAATCAATTAATCGATTAAAATTTTAATCGCTGGAGATTTAATCGAGATTATAATAGTTAATCGTTGATCGATTACATTTTGCCTATCTCTGGTTCATAGCACAGATTTAACCGCACAAAACAAAAACATTTCGACTTGAACTCCATTCAAACATCCAATCTATCGGAAACATGAGACATTAGCGTCATTACCGTCACTGTAATTCGCTACTGAAATGTCCCAATTTCAACATTCACCCTGTAAACATCCTATGTTTTGTACCCGGCACCATATGGCATTCTAAAAACAGGCCGAAACGCCAGCCCTTTAATCCTGGATACAAGGCCGTTTGGCCCTTCTGTCATTTGCATAAGTCCACCCTTTGCTACAACTGTTGCAGGATGGTAATGTTAAGATTTTATAACGTTGATGAATTTAATCTTATTTGGACCTTTCTTTGAGATTAAGGTTATACAAATTAAGATGTTTGCTAAGACCATTTGAAATTGTTTCAATAATATTATTATGTTTGAATGCTAATTCTAACTAGAGAATAGCTAGGTTTTGACCAATAAATTAATACGACTAAGGTCTATTTCGGCTTACGACACTTAATTTAATAATATTGCCTTTTTTCTCGAAATGTGGTACCCGTAAATATAGTTATCAAGTTATTCTCATTTCCGTGTCATATTTCCAAGTCTAAACAATTTAAAAGTTGAGATTTTTTATCATATCACGGTACATAAAATTTCACATATAACCTGAAATCGCTGCAGTTACCGCTGAACTAAATTGAAACTGCCATCAGAACTCCGTCGTTCAGCATACATCACACTGAAGTATAGGAAAACGATACAAAAATGGCTACAATTGGCTAAAAAGCGACGCCACGCCACAAGTTCATCCAATAAATATTCCTAACTGCCGTTTCGTAAGGAAACAAATGCTCCAAAACACAATGACGATATACAATACTGCTTCGAGTAAGTGAACCGTGTCCGACATATTCTTTTTGGCCCGAAAATTGTGGGTTTTCGTGTTTTTCACGATACTATTTTATTTTTTGTGTGAGGGTTATTTGTTTTGGTACGTTGACGGAATCGTGAGGAAATGGTAATCGATATTTTTTATAGTGTGCCATAACGTGTTTCAGATGTTTGGATTTGCGGGCTATAATATAACCTATTGTATGTATGTGTACTCATAATATTAACCAAGTAACTGGTGTATAATAATTACTACCTTTGTGTTTGCGGTAAATTATTTATATAATAATAATACAAACTAGTTGTATACCGTGGCCTTGTTCGTATTAACATTTGTATTTTAAGGTACTAGATCGTTTCCGAATTAATAAGGAATTATTTATATACGTGTATATATATGTGCACTCCCCGGGGTGTTGTTGATTTTAACCTTATTTTAAACTAAGGTTAAAAACAGAAAGCCTACTAACTAATAGATGGATGTGAAAAATGTACCCCCTATATTTATTATTTACTGTTCATTATTTTATTTTCTTAATTACTTTAGGTATTATTTGATTTTCTATTTGTTTAAACTCTTAGGTATTGCACGGTTGAAGTGGCAATGGGCGGGTCATATAGCCCAGAGAACGGATGGCTGTTGGGGCAGCAAAGTCCTGGAGGCGCGACCACGTATAGGAAAGCGCAGCGTGGGACGGCACCCGGCTAGGTGGACGAATGATCTCATTAGGGTTGCTGGGAGTCGATGGACGCGGTCTGCACAGGATCTCACTTTGTGGCGAGCTATGGGGGAGGCCTATGCTCTGTATGTGGTCTCTATGTATGTATATGGACGTCTGTGGCTGACAGATAGATAAATAAAAACTCGTAGGTAGCGTAATTAACGTAAAATAAATAATAATTACCAACGACTACTGTCTTCTAACAACACATAAATATATCCAGTGCATTTTTTTGTTAAGCATTCACAGCTACTGCATATATTTCAGAACACCGTATTTCACGACTTGTGAATGGAATCTTGATCCCATATAGCGTTAACTAGATGATCCACAACCAAGAAAATACATTCAGACGCACGCACAAAGCACATTATCCGCTTCCGATATCGTTATAGGTCAAGATAATGTGATCTCATGTTATCTCCGACCGCCTCCTAAATTATAGACATTCTCGTTCACAAAAAGACGAAATGTAATACAGTAAATTGTGTACTTACGTCTGTCTTCCAATAAACATACTTAGAAGCTAGAACTTGCTATAAATGAAGTTAGTTGTAACACGTATTTGACCCATTTTTATTAGCTTTTGTTTCACTAGGTCTAAATATACTTAAATCCTATTATTTAGGCTGGTCTATGTAAGCACAGTAAGGATAGGTTTTTGGTCATAGTATTCGTAATCTATATTCGAACCGAACCTCATACAAGAAAAAAGTGACCCAAAATATCAATTTCTTATCGCCACGTTTTACGAATCGTTTTTTAATTTTTATGCACGTCGCTATGGGCGTATAAAATTTAGGGAAGCATTTTTTTTTGTTTGAGGTTCGAATTTACAAACGATTCTGAGTTAGACGAACCTACAAACTCAATAACTATACTGAAAAAATAAGTTACGTAATTACTCTCTTTAAAACGCTCAATTAATACCTATTATTTCTTCTTTTTGTTGATAGGTATTATTAATTACATTATCAGACGAACTTTAATTTTACTAAATTTCCTACAGTCAAGTCGGCTGAACCAAGTAAATATATACCAATTTTATGCCGGTACGTTACAAGTTTCGCTTGCTACATCAAAATGTACGCTCCATTAAATATTGTACATTAATCTCATTACCGAGCAAAGATAATCAACTACGCTAAGCAGAAAATAAGCATAATGAATTTTATTCCCAGTATTCATATTGATAAAGTTGTTTTTCCCGAAAAACTGGAGGGAAAGCGATATATTAAACAGGCATTGATCAAACGGTCTTCGGCAATCCATAATTCTGGGAAAATTATTTACGGGCCAGTTATCCCCGCAACATTTGGAGTCGCTACAAGTTTTTGATGAGCCTTTCCTTATTACATTTTTCTTCGATGAAAAACATGGTGAGTGAATAAAGTTTATATTAAGGACGTAACTTTAAGTGAAAAGGGAGACGTGGAATAATAACGTTTGCTTTATGCTTTTTTGAAGCGTACCTATACATTTGATGGATTAAAAAAAAAGAATGTTACTAAAACTTTCGTGAGACATCTCTGTTAATTATTATAAACTGTTTAAACTCACAGATAGTAATTTGCTGACCGCTTGGCCGCACAGTCAGCTTTCTCTGATGAAGAGCTCCATACGAGTTTGAAACATGTCGGTTACAATTTCGTAAAAATAATTAAAAGACATAAAAGCCATGAATTGCGATTTAAAGTCCTAAAAACCTCGCATATTGTCACAGCAAGCCGTAGTGGTTCTTTAACGATGAGATTATTATATTTTTATCTAAGGTCTTAAACTTAAATTTTATAAAGGCATAGTTCCCATAGTTATTTTAAATATTAACGATTGTAGATGCTAAATAAAATATCGTAGCATCTACGATCGTTTATACTCGTATATCTATTTAATGACATATTTTGCTTACAATTCACTCATGACTATGCTATTTTACATAGAAAACTATCGTGAGTCTCAGACTTCTACGACGTGAGACGTGAATAAACCCGTTTAAGTATTTTAACATGACTATGTTTAAAAACATATATATATTTTAATTATATATTAATCTTATCTCACTCGAGATAGTGCGGTGTGTGTGGTCCCAGCTGATCCACATATGTGATGCAACAAACAATAGAACAATAGAAAATTCCTTTAGCCTTGAATTGTATTGCGACACGTGTAACCTCTTAGGAATGTCGAACCATATATGGAAATGACCTTAAGGAAAATCAGTATAAAAGCATTGGAAATTATTTAATAAATGTTCATTCTAACACCGAGCTCCGTCGTATCATTATCCCCGTGCTACCACACTTCATGGCGACCCTGCCAGTGGGGCTGCTCGACGCAACCCAACGCTTCGAGGCAGCCCCAGCTGTGAACACAGCATAACGGCCGCCCGACCCATCTGCGGGCACAGTATAGAGGCCGCCCGACCCAGCTCGTCTCAGCATACCAGCCAGCCTGCCAGCCGGAACCAGCACAACCAAGTGCTACCCGAAAAAGAAAAATTTTGAAGCAAAAGAAGACCTATGCAGAGGACGGCATCCCCGATTAAAACGGGCCCTCCAACGAAGCCAAGTCAGCTTCAACGGCAGAGTCACGATCACGTGACGTCAGCGGGACATTGAGCGGCTAGCCAGAGGCAGCGGCAACGATGCGCAGCAGGCCGGAGCAGAGCGTCCAGCAGCAGTTACCAGCACCACCAGCACCAGCACCACCAAAACAAACCTAGACTAGGACTGGAGGTACAACTTTACTGTAGAATAACGTTACTGTTATTATCATTATATTTTTATAGGATTAATTATGTAGGATATAAATAGAATATAATAAGTAGGTCAGTTGATGTGTAAACACAATGACCAGCCGCCTCCAGATAATGAATGAAATGCGCAGCTGTAATAACAATAACTAATAACGTGTCAAGTTGCGCGACACAAACATAATATTCGCGCAGTACAAAGACTATGAATTTTAAATTATAATTTTTTTTAATGTGTTGATTTGTTTTGCATTAATTATAACACACTCTTATGTACTTTAAAGGGTTTTGAGAATGAGTTTATTTTTTCTGATGACCTGTCGTCATCAGCGGTGACCCGAGAGAGGCGCCCCTCAGCTGATAAGCATGCATACATAAAAAGGTACAAGACAGGCAGGGATACCCTGCAGGGATACAAAGTATACCCTTAACTGTAATATGTACAAAAAAATGTACAAGGTCGGCAAGCCACTAAAAAGTGTTGTATTCCGAACCAGTAAAGTGAAGCCAAAGTGCACACTTAAATACGTACCTTATAAATGTTGCAAAAGAGAGGAAGAATAAAAAAAAATAAACTCAAGGACGAAGACATGAAAAGTATTTAAAAACCCTAATTGACGCATTTCACAAAAATAATGCAAAAATTAAAAATGAGTGTTACTAAATTTAAAAAAAAAAACTTATACTGTGTTAAAATTTTACTCGAGAACGATATTATATTAATTACTTTTAATAACATTAACTGATAATTAATGACGAAAATGTGTTTAAATAAATAACAAATATATTACGTAACGGGGAAAAACCAAATTAAATAATAATAAATAGATACTAAGTAAAAGATAAAACAAGTATAAATAAACATAAGTATTTCGATGAGCGATTAGCCTGATCACCTAAGAGCTGTTGAAATTCTTATTTGATGAAGTTTTACGGCATAAAAGCCACTTAAGGCATTACAAGAGAAAAAAAAAACGTAATAACGTTTTATTTCGGGTGTAAATACTAAAAAACAAAATAAAATGACACCACAGTTATATGATTTCAAAGTAAAGGGAAATAATGTCGCTTGTGAGTACGTTACCACTGAGTAACATCGCAAGTAGGCATGTAATTGCAAGGTACACCAGGATACAAGGTAGGCGCGGAATCCTTGAAATCTGGTCATGATTCGATCGAGTATCAATCGTGAAGATCCTTGGACACCTGGAATGTCTATGAAAGACATAGAGTGTTAAAAGAACCGCCTGAACATATGTAATGCATATATTACATATTAATATTATATGCGCGCGCGCACTTCAAATCCTTGTTACCTGTATGGAATTCCTATACACATAAATAGGTGTATATGTAAATACGGTCGGCCGACCACGCGCTGTGTAAACCTTAGCTTCCCCAATCAGTGATACATATGTATCATAAGCGCATAAAAATAAGAGTGAAATCATATACCTGCCACATTGGCGAAACAGGTGTCACACCCAATGCTCTATCGCGTACGAATCGAGCTTTGCTCGCGAGAGAATAAGGTACAATTTGCAAAAACTGCAACAGGAACCCCGATTGTATTAAATTAAAAGTGTTAAAAAAGTTAGTAGTTATAAAGATAACGTAAAATAAAAGCATAAAGAAAATAGGATATTTAGAATTAGACTTAATGTTTTATATTCGTAAAATAATGATAAGAAGTTATACAATTAAATTTAAGCTAAGTTACCAAAATAAATATTAGGTAATAAGATTCTATCAGCGATTAGTATAGTTAATGCGTATTTAGATTAAGATAGTTTACGGGATATGAGTTATAATTATACATAGATAAATAGATAGAATATTTTTTTTGCTATTTTATACATACTTAGTGTTAATCAGTTATTGTAACTATAATATAGGAGATTTAATATTAGTCCGAAAGGAAGATAGAAATAAGATGGACCCAGTGTATAAGGGACCTTATACTGTAATTTTAGATCTAGGAACCAATGTAAAAATATTAGTTTTAGGTAAAGAGCACATTGTGCACAAAAATAGAACAAAACCTTACTATGCATAAATTAATGTTATTAAAGTATATAACAAGGAATGAATGATCCACCTTAATAAGGAGCCATCTCCATCAATAAGAAAGTATCAATGAACCAATTGTAAACAAGCATCATATTACTTCCACAACCATATAGAGATAAGATAATGTAAACATGTAATGTAAGTAGCATTAAGATAATTTAAGAATCACTATGTATACCATAGCTATAAGTAGATTAAGTGTTATGTAAGCCAAAAACAGTTTCATTTTATTTACTATTTTTGTCTCAAAAATGAGGGGAGAGATGCGGTGTGTGTGGTCCCAGCTGATCCACATATGTGATGCAACAAACAATAGAACAATAGAAAATTCCTTTAGCCTTGAATTGTATTGCGACACGTGTAACCTCTTAGGAATGTCGAACCATATATGGAAATGACCTTAAGGAAAATCAGTATAAAAGCATTGGAAATTATTTAATAAATGTTCATTCTAACACCGAGCTCCGTCGTATCATTATCCCCGTGCTACCACACTTCAATAGTTGTATGATTATTATACAAATGTATCGCCATAAATAATGATGTCTACCTCGTATTACCTGAATAAATAGTTTTAATACAAGCAAGTCAACGGTGCTAAAGAAGTCCTGAACATTTCCAGAAACCAGATAGAAAAACACACATAGTTGTCCTTAAATCACTTAGTCACAAAATATTAGTACATGTAGAACGAGTGATTCAAAAACATTTTCATAAACTAGACAACAAAATACGCTAACTAAAACAGTTACAATAAAACTAAGATAACAAGCTGAGCGTAGGTACGTTTATACCCACTTCGTAACATCTTTGAAGAGTAACTCGGAGTCTATACTTTCCTTCAAAAGCCTTTCTTCCTTTTAATATATCAGGACGAGGTTAACTCAAAACTTGGCAAGGAAACTTTGCCGAAGAGAAATGTCCATCTATTTTTACCCGTCATCCGTATAATTTGGATCATGTGGCGAACGGCGGTCGATGCGGATTGAGCAGATTATAATGAAGTTATAAGAGTCTGAAGGATCATTAATTTTATAGATTCTTCTGGGTATTTGAGGAAAAACATGATTTAGCCATTTGTCTTTTCGAAGTGCCGGGTCTGAGGCTATCTTATTATGTCCCAAGATTTACTTTATACCAATAATGTAATTACATTGTGGTGTACCTATTATTGTAGTCAAGTTTCTAATGATTGAAGTGGATATTTTACAGTGTAGGCAAATTTCAGAAACGTAGTATAAAGTCATACCTATACATACACTGTTTAATACTCAAGAACGTAAATATTTGTTTAGTGGAGAAAAACAATTTAAACAGTACCTAATACAATTTTCGTAACTACTTATTAAACGCTGAGAAGCGAGTGTAAGCATGATGTGTGGTATTTATAAAACAAAATTCATAACTAATAAATAAAAGCGGATTGAATGTGTGTCAGGTTTCTCCAAAAAAAGTCGAATAAAGAACCTTAAATGCCTTAAAATGGGCAAGCCGATGGGAATCGTGTACTTTAAACGCCACGCTACTGTCAGATGCATCGTATTTCATAAGAAATCTCTACTGAATTTCCCGATACTGGGTTGAAATTTGAATTGATGTTTTATACCAAACGCGCAAGCTGTTCTTGACATGTACCCTGTAAAAGTTAAGGTACGAGTACGCTTATTTTATGAAAAATATTTACGAATCCAATGTTTTACCAGCTTTTCAGCTTACAGCCCGTTGACCTAAATCTGTCTAGGTTAAACGAATACAGCCTATACGATACGGATTTTAAAGCCAGTTTGTTATTGAATTATGAAAATCCGGGATCATCATTTCATACGTGGAATATTAGTGGTTCAAGTACCCTTTTAGGGTTTCGTACCCAAAGGGTAAAAAACGGCACCTTATTACTAAGACTCCACTGTCCGTCTGTCACCAAGCTGTGTCCCATGAGCCGTGATATAGATAGTTGAAATTTTCGCAGATGATGTATTACTGTTGCCGCTATTAAAAAATACTAAAAGCAGAATAAAATAAATATTTTAGTGGGGCTTCCATACAACAAACGTGATCGGTTGCGTTAACTTTGCACCTAATTTGTATCCGGCGCAATACATACCATGTGCAAACTTAACTTAACCCGGCCAGTTTAAGATGGGATAAGAATTTGTACGAACCCTCGGTGCGCGAATCAGGCTCGCACTTGGCTTGTTTTTAATGTTGAGGAAATATCAATGTAATGGAATACACCTAGCCGAGAGCTGAGTGGCTAACTGATGCATCGGTCTACCGTCTAAATCTAAAATTATCATCGGATACTGGCTGGCTCCGTCTCTAATTGGAGAGCCATGGGATCGCTTTAAGCATATTTAACCCCGTGCGTGTACTCCTACTTCGTACGTTGTGTACAAAACCTTGATCAGCGACTACGTACTGGAAGACGTAGTGTCGAGGGCTATCTACAAGGAGGCCAAAGATTTTGTGAAGTTCGCGGGCAGCGTTGAATGTGAGTGTCGAAGGACCATTCAAAGGAGATACCTGGGGAAGGCCTTTGTATAACAATATAAGTAATCGGCTGAGATTATTGATCGTAAATAATAATCAATAGAAAATAAATATTAAGGGATAAGTCCAAAACCAAGAAATGCTTGTAGGTACTATGGTTACTAGACCACTATATATAAATTCATGACCCAGGAACAAAAATTTGAGCGCATCACATAAATATTTGTCCTTGCCGGGATTCGAACCCAGGACCGCCGGTTCAGTAGGCAGCGGCACTACAAACTGCGCCACCGCGTCGTCGTAATGATGATCTCTACAAAAAATATGTTTATTTTCTTCCGTTTCTTCATCATAAAAAAGAACCAGACTAATATATCCCAACTTTTGCATTTTTAATAAGTAAGGATCTAACAGAAATCTAATGTCACTCCACAAAATGAACTAAAAGCAAAAGGAAATACGACTTAACAATTAGTTACCCTCGTTTACAAATGTTCTCCATTAAAACAAAACTTAACCGAACATTTCATTCAAATAAGGAAGTTTTCAAGTAAATTTTCTTGTAACGGACGAATGCTCGAATAAACCGGAACATTCTAGGATCTTGGGCGCCTCATCTGGCTGAGAACTAATGTTTCGCATTAATAAGTGGGGTTTGTACTGTGCGGGTACATTAATTAATGTCTTGGACAGGTTAGCGAGACAAGAACTATCAGTTACGACGGGTTAGGCGTGACGTATGAGTGGGACCGTTGATGCTTTGCTTATTTCAAGGGTTAGTTCTAATTTAAATTTAGAATGTTAATATTTTTTTTATTAAGCAACTAAATAGGTACAGATGTATCGAATAATTGCTTTCCATCGTATTTTGTCGGATACCCTTGTTTTAATATTTTCATCTCAACTTTTTCGCCGAAGTTGATAAGAGAAAAAATGCTAAAACGGACTTTTCGGACAAAATACGATGGAAAACTATTATTCACCTACATCTATATCCTTGTTTGTATGAAAGTCATACTAGCGATTAAATAAATAAAGAAATTAAAGGTGTTTTTACTTGCGCTGAAGATTATCTGATAAAAATTACTGAAAAATACCTAATATATGAGATTCTCGGATATTTTTAAGACTAAGAGGTACTATGTTTGAATGTATGTATGTTAGTCCATCCGTTTTGTTTACCAACAAAATGACGATGTACGGTTTGTGCCGCGCGCCCAAATAAATCCTGCATTGCGCTGTTCGATTCTGGAAATAAGCCTTAACCGATTTACAATAGGTACTACTTTAGAATCTTGCCTCGTGAGAGGTAGGTACATAACATTGGGCGTACCTCTCAATGCACCAAGTGACACTTATAACTCGGTCTCAAACAGTTTGTGCTACCGCACGCGTAAATGTCCAGTGTACATTACGATGTACAAAATTCATTCGGTCCTAATGCAATGTTTTATTCGTCTTAACTCTAGAGAATCTTGAAAAGAATATTAAAAAATCCTAGGTCATAATTTTTTTTACAAAAAACAAGTTTTGGGCCGCAGGTACATGTAAAGAAATTGCATGCATTGAAATATACATTTTGCCTTGCATTACATTGCCTTTTTAATTAAAAGCTTTTATTTAACTTGCAATGTATGTATGTATGTAAGTATGTTTGTTCGGGTGGAATCTTGCAACTGAATTTTGAAGCAGATATCGTCAACCGATTGAGCTGAAATTTTGTACTTACTTAACTTTGATGACAACACAATAATATGGTACCATGGGGCTGATCTGATGATGGAGCCGGAAGGTGGCAACTCTATAATAGAAAAACCAATCCTACCGAGTTTGGGCTCTTTACAATCTTCTCAGTAAGCATTTGATGGATATCCAAAGAAAAGTACAGTCGGCTAAAAAAGTTTGTCACTAAAATGATTTTTTTGACAGAAACGTATATGGTTTTATTTAGGCTTGGGCCTCATGAGGCTAGTAAAGACATGGTGCGCTGATCACGGATATAATAATAATAATAATAACTTTATTGAGTGATGTAAAGGTTACAAATTACTTACATGTATGTATCGGTAGTTATTTCTAATTCATTACGTAAAACCTTTGTCGTTAGGTACTACACTGCTGAGTAATGTAATGAGCGAGAGTAAGCGTCTTCTGATCCCCGTACTAGTTTTTAAACTGTATCACGGTGGAACAGGATTCACCATTCTCGTCTTTAAACGCAAGATTACACAGTAACAAACACCACTAACCTTATATTAACAATACATTAACTTATAATTACTAACGTGTGGGTAAGTATAGAAATTAACAGATATATTTTTTAGTTTGTGCTATTAAACGGGTGAGACAAGTATGCAGCTCTTGTCAGCGATATCGCATGCAGATGCGGGGCAACTTAACTCGGCCGTTTTCTAGCTTTGTTCCTTAGTAGTAAACATGCAGTATATGCAAAGTTGACACATAAATTTTATCTTAAGTTTGAAGTATAAACTAGTCTAAAGATACTAGTGGTGAAAATTAAGAAATGATCGAGTCTTGTCTTTTGGGCCCCTTACGTTAAACATAATAAAAATTAAAAATAATAACAACAATAAAAATAAACTTAAACACTTAAACATGATCTCAACACGGCGAGACTATTTTGTGTCTGTGGGTGTATTCGTTTATGCGCGCGCGCGCGCGCGCGAGCAAGTGTGTGTGTGTGTGTGTGTGTGTGTGTGTGTGTGTCTGTGTGCATGTGCGCGTGTATATGTCAGTTTTACCATCTACTTATTTAATTAATCGCTCTGTATTCTCATAATCTAACAGTTTTAGGTATTTATCTAGCATTAATTTACAGGAGTAAAAAGTAAGTGTCCGTAAATTCAAAGTTTTGCTTACTTTGTTGTAAATAACTGGTCCAAGGATGTTGAAAAATCGTCTTGCAAACTTAGTTTTATGTTCTGGGATCGTGTAAACAATATCGTTTCTTCTTCGTGTTGCTGCAAAATTAGGTGGATTTTTATGTTGTTCAAGCAAAAGCTGTTTAATAAATAATTGCCTTACAGTTAATACCGCAGTGTCCCTATACAATGTAGTCGTCGGGTGTCGATAATTTTTGAACGTCATAACTTTAAGCACTACTCTCTGCGCTCTCTCAAGTTTGAGCATTGCAGTTTTCGTTGTACCTCCCCAGATAATGATGCAGTACGATATTATCGACTGGCATAACGCATAGTAAATGGACGTTAACAGCTTTTTGTCACAGACGTGACGAAGGGTTTTAAATATGTATATCATTTTTCTCACTCTTCCCGTAAGGCCATTGATATGTTCTTGCCAGCTAAGGTTTTTATCAACTTGTATTCCTAAATACCTTATAGAATGGGTTTCGGTAATTGGGTGGCAATTACAGCTAGTATGACCTTGACAAGTATGTGCCCTAATTAAGATTGACCCTTCAGGTGGTCGATTTTTATTAGTTACGCTGAAAGCAATAAATTTAGTTTTAGTTAGGTTAAGTGTGAGTAGATTCTTGTTTAACCAGTCAGTGACTACATTAAAACCAATTTGAGCAGTATTATTGACATTGGACCAAGACTCTCCATGAAACAAAATCACAGTATCATCGGCAAAAGTAATTATTTCAGCGTTGGTGAGTGTTAATCTACATAGGTCATCTATGTACACGAGAAATAGCGTAGGCCCAAGCACACTGCCTTGAGGTACGCCATAATCCATACAATCCTCGGTGCTGTATTGGTCTCCCACTCTTACCGCTTGTTTTCTGTTAGTCAGATAATCCTGAAATAATTGTAGCGGTACACCTCGTATACCTATGTTTTCCAGCTTCTTTATCAATATTGGGACAGAGACCGTATCGAAAGCTTTTTTTAAGTCTAAAAATATACCGAGTGCTTTTTTATTTTTGTCAAGATTGTTAGCTAGGAATGTAGTTAGTTGTTGTACAGCATCAGCAGTCGATTTACGGTCTCTGAACCCATGCTGATTAGAGCTTAGTAGATGATTTTTTTCTAGATATTTTTTTAACCTGTTATTAATAATTTTTTCCAGAATTTTAGACAGCGTGGGTAGAAGGGAGATTGGTCGATAGTTTTCAATGCAGTCTCTATTCCCTGACTTATAAATAGGCACTACAATTGATTTTTTTAGAGCATCTGGAAATTTTCCACAATTAAGGCAAAGGTTACAGATTATAGTAATTGGAAACGCTAGAGTATTGACCGCAAGTTTTAAGAAGTACGAAGAAAGACCATCCCAGCCCGAGGGTTGAGAATTTTTTAGTGTTTGAATTATAGTCTTCACTTCTTGCTCATCGGTTGGTAACATTGTCATTGAGTTTAATGGGGGCTCATTGCTATTAATGATTTTAACTCGTTCAGCTTCGGATAGCTGCGTTCCATTTATGATATTATTGGCCAATTTTTTACCAATATTGGTAAAATAAGAGTTTGCGTAATCAAGTGATTCTAGAGGTGAAGATTTTAATGTTAAGAGATGACGGTCGCTTTTTCTGACCTCATTGACACAACAAATTTGCTTGATAATTGACCATTGTTTTTTTAGATTTCTATGGTGTTCATTGATTAAGGATCTCTGGTGATCACGCTTTAGTTTATGTAGCAAGCGACTACACGTGTTTCTCTATCTTTTGTATGTAATTTGAAGAATTTTATTATTAGGCTCTTTTTTGAGATTCTGGTGAAGTCTATCTCGGTTTCTTAAACATCGTATTATTCCGGGTGTAATCCAGGGTTTTATATTGCGCTTTCTATGTGATACTTGAATTATTTTTGTGAATTTTTTCAGTGTTTTGTTAACAAGATATAGAAACACGTCGGTCACTTCATTTACATCCGTCCCTTTCAGCATTGCAGTCCAGTTAATTTGATCTAATTCTGCTATTGCTGAGATATAATCAACTTTTTTGTAAGTTTGGGTTGGACTAGCCTTTTGTTTTTGACATTTGTACAAGCATATCATAACGGATGAGTGATCCGTGACTGAAGAATCGCAGACGATTGTCATATTAGGTAAGTGAGTTTTGATCATGCAGTGGTCAAGACAATTATTTTCTCTTGTCGGAAATTTATGGGCTGGCAATATTTTATGTGAAGCTAACATGTCCAGGTAGTCAGAAGATCTGTTATCCTGGTTATTCTCAACAATGTTTATATTTATATCACCTAGTAAAATAATATTCCTGTGTCTTTTAAGTTTGGTCAAAAGCGAATTGAGAGAGGAAATGAATTTATCTGTTTGTCGAAAGGATGGTGGACGATATATAGATATTATTGCGTAGTCTATTCCAAAAGTCGTGACAAGACAGTTTGCTTCTTGTATAATTTCAGGTTCAGTCGTTTCAGAGGGTAAGTCAGTTTTAACATATATGACAACGCCGTCATTTTGATTGTGGTTGCGTTTTGTTGAAATAGCTTGATAGTTAGGTAGGGAAGGTAAACCTTTGTCTTCGCTTAGCCAACATTCGGTTAAAATAATAGCATCAAATTGTATGTCCAATCTAGTTAGTAAGACTTGGAGTTCAACAAAGTTATGGTTTAAGCTTCTTATATTTTGTGTGAATATTTTAAACTGTTCATGAGTTCCATTCGAGAGAAAACTTTTACAACTTTCAGGTGTCTCCACTGCCATTGAATCACCGATATTGATATTTTTATCAATATCTGATGACAGGATTTGTATATCGGTCATTTTTGTTTGTGGTTTTAGAGACAAATACTAATAATGTTAATGTGATTCCATGGCAACTGGAGTTTGCAAGCTGTTGTTGTGAGATGTAAGTAGACGGTGTGTGTGAGTGAGTGTTAGATATGATTGTATTAGATGTGCAGTGTATACGGGAAAACTTATGTTGCAAATATAAAGACAAGGACTTACAAAATAACACAAAGAATAGTCATTGGGTTGAGCTGGATGCTTTTAAGGATTCAACTTGTTGTTCTGATTTGATCACAATTGCTTCCGAGCCGTCCATTTGCCTGACTAGCACTTTTCCTTGCCAGATCCAGCAGTGTTTGAAGTTGTGGTTTTTACGCAGGTCACGTGCCAGGTAGTGCAGCTTCCGTGCACGCGGATATGTATTACAGAAATGTCGAATTTAGTGTAGGTACAAACAGAGAGTGTTCAAATGATAATCACCGAACTAGACAGTTGCTCATATACTACAGAATATATAATACACATATATGTATTGTATAGCAAGTAGTCAATCCGTTGAGCATATTACGAGTATAACCTGAGGCTAACTGTGCTCAGCCAGGTATAAGCAGGGCTATTCTGCCGTGTTAAGGTCTTATCTTTATACGGATGTCATAGTAAGATACGTCCTTTTGTCGTAGCATGACAGTATTCATGACTTAACCCTTAAATGCATGATGATGTATATATACACGTTACTGAAATGGCACATGTCAAAACCTGAATATTGTCAATAAAGACTTTTTCATGATTGTCCCGACCCGAAGTCTCAAACTGATGTGGATTTCATTGGTAATTACGTCATTTCAGAAATAAAATTAGCGTAATTGTATGCATTTAAGGGTTAAGTGACATAAATGTGACAGTAATGTTGATAATAGGTACATTCCATAACATAAAATTTTGACTTTTAAATTAGATTAGACAGTTAAATTATTAAAATACCTACGTAACGGATTTACTCAAGTCGTTGAAGTTGAATATCACTCGACACATTTCGAATCGGTCCGCGATTCATCATCAGGAGAGCCGATCGGTTAAATAACTAAAGAACTAACACATGAAAGACATCACTCCTAAAAAAATATATATTATAAAATTGTATTGTAAAAAAAAACTATGGAGAGTAGGTACGGTTTTTTTATGTAAGTAGGTACTTGTCAAATTAATGTACATAATTAGTTTCCAAAATTCATATTTTCTCCTTTTCTATTGTCCTTAGTGCTAACAATTGAGGAAACGACGGCTTGACATATTTTCCGCAGGTTTTATGTCGATAAATAATAATTGTGAGGCACCGTTTTACTATTCTATACCATGCAATTGCAAGTTTAATGCGCGTACTGCACGAAATTACATGGTAGTAGAATATAATCACCGCTATTGTAAATTACCGGTTTATAATCAACTAATCATGGGTATTTGAAAAGTCATTAAAGCTTTAAAGACGTTAAAATGGTTAAAAATCATTTCTTTAACGTCTTTTCTCAATAAAGAAAAGTCCTGACTTACCTGTATAAAAAGTGAAATACATTAAATAAATGACAAAATTTAGACACATTATAAAAAATAATTACCTAGCTGGAGGGCCAACGGGGCAGGGCCCAAGCTACCGGTGGTTTGAGCTACAGATAAAGGAACTTTCTGATGACGCAGGAGTACTTACTGCCTTTAGAATCTGACCCTTGATCCAGCCATCTGGCAACAGTCTTTCAAGAGGTTTGTGTAGACTCCTTGCTTTAAATAAATGATTAAAATTACAGTCATATAGTTTTTAAACATAATAAAGTATATTTGTATACAATCTTTTTATCGATTCATATTTTTTATGTGGTAATACCACATTTTTATTTTTATAAATAATGACACAAAGGTAAATTAAGAAAGAAAAATTGAATGCGATCCACTACAATCCAAGCGGGATTTGAACCCGCGACCTCTGCGTTTCCGGCGCATTGCTCTTCCAACTGAGCTATTTGATCGCTACGTCAATCACACCAAATCTTTCATCCCTTAATTCTTTACGCTACTGGAGCGTCCTCTGTGTCACATATGTTTTTGAAATGCTTATGCGCATTAGCCATACCCTAGGATGTGCGCTTTACACGCACGATTCCCAATCCCCATTGCTTTACAGCAAGTGTGAAGACTGCGAGAGAGAGGGCGCTGTTCTAAATATTTGTATAGAATCTTTTTATCGATTCATATTTTTTGCGTTTCCGGCGCATTGCTCTTCCAACTGAGCTATTTGATCGCTACGTCAGTTGGAAGAGCAATGCGCCGGAAACGCAGAGGTCGCGGGTTCAAATCCCGCTTGGATTGTAGTGGATCGCATTCAATTTTTCTTTCTTAATTTACCTTTGTGTCATTATTTATAATAAAGTATACCAATTTCTTTAAAATAATGGTAATTATTTCAACCCAAGTAGCGCTTATATATCCCTTTTACCGCTAACTTAAGCTGAATAAAGGTTTTATCATCGCTTATGCATCTAATAAATAATAAATAAAGAGAAATAATAAATCCGGCCGCAATTTTATTTTTTCGCCACTTGGTCGAACTTCTCAATTAATAACGGCTTATTATTTTCGCGGCGACAGAAAAATTAAAGAGCAGCAAACTATTTGCAACTAAAATAATAACTTGTCAGCGATTAAATATTTTGGCAATCATTTATATTAAATGAGCTTTAAACTAAGGATATTTTAAAATTCAAATAATGGCAGCTACTTTAAGATAGCAGAAATAATAAACAAGATTACTGAAATCATAGGTGAGGTACTATAAATAATGAATTGGCGACTAATATTAGCAGAAGGATAACAAACTTTATATTAGTGGCAACTACAGGTCTCCATCTAAAAAAGCATTTTGGGCTTTGATTTGCTGGCAGCTTAAATATTAAAATGGGTACTATATAAAAGTAATGGGGAGTTATTTTTTTAGTTTTCGAAACCATAATTTAATGAAAACGGCGATAAGCGTTTTTTAGGTAAAAATGTTTTGCCCATACAAAACACGCTTAATTTAGTCCGAATCTAGCTAAAACACGCTAAGCTAAAATAAGCATTGCATTATCATAAGACTTGCCTCAGAACCGAAGCTGTCAACCCCGATTCCACGTGGTCTTGTCTGCCCTACCCCTAGAGTGTATATAAAAAGCCGGAGGCGCGGAGGGAGAGCAGCCCTCGCCCGCCGTGACAAAGCTCGGGAGCCGTGCGGAGCGGAGCGGCTGAGGCTGGTCGCCGAAGGCGACCAACAAGCCGAAGCTGCGGAACGGAGTACGGGTGACCGTGGTTTGCCACGCAAGGGCGGAAGGGCTGCACTTCCCGCAGCGCCGGAGCTAAGGCAGAGTCTGACACAATATCCAAAAAAATATTGTCGGTTTTAGGAGTCCATATCTCGGTAATTATTAAGTTTAGAAAAAAGTTGTCCATACAAAACACGTTTATTTTAACGTATTCTATACGATAGAATCATAAAAAATAGGTGTCAATATGACATCACACCTGACGAAAAATTGACCAAAATCAGAGCCACTAAATAAAACTATAGACCAAAATTATTATTTATACATGCAATTTTCAACTTTGATTAAAGCTCTTAAATTGTCGCACAAAGTATTTTTTTTATGACCTTGATTTATTTTATATGTAATCTCCATTGAACAATTAGAGTAGGCCATTTTCAACTTTTTATCCGCTGTCATGTTTCCGCTTAATTAGTTAATTCAGTCGCCAAAACAATAACTCGATGCTAGTTTATATCGAAACAAAGCCGAAAATTGATTACTTAGCTGCTACTTTTTACTTTAATAGTCTCCGCAATTAGTCGCCAACTTATTATTTTTGCTATCCCCTTTAATTTTTTATAAATCCCTAAATCTGATTAATTTGTCGCCGCGTTAAATACATGCCATTAATAACTAAGCATCGGGAATATGAGATAGCCTCTAATAAACTAATTCATCTTCTTTACAACGCCATCTAAAAATGTTAAAGAAAGCATCAAGTCATAATCAACAATTATTATTACTTGTCCTTCTGATTTATACATTGCCATCTAATTTACTAACTCAGCCACGGAATTTGCAACTCATCATCATTTTTCGTTTTACAGCTTCAATACAAGCTCCTCAAAAATTACATATTCGAGCTTCAATAGACAGCATCATATATTATAACTTAACATCTAAAATAATACTTCATATTCTTTTATCATGAAAATAGGCACTGTAGGAACGATTTGGCGCGAGTGCGCGCCATGACAGCCACGGCCATTTGCACCAATCAGAGAGCGCCATTCCATTCTTGTACCGACCGACCCGCCCGTGTTTGTTTATTGTCATTCGTTCGTTCATATTGCAATAGGATCATCTGCGTTCTCTCTAATCTAGTTCTAAGGCAGGTCCGACATGGCTTCGGTTAGGTACGACGACGAGCGAAGCGAGGAGGAGTGTTAGGTCCAACTGCGACCCTAAAAAAAAAAACAAAAAAAATTACATATTTCATAACGGTACGTAACCCATGAATCTAGTTCTAAGGCAGGTCCGACTTGGCTTAGGTTAGGTACGACGACGAGCGAAGCGAGGAGGAGTGTTAGGTTGAACTGCGACCCTAACCTAAAATGTATAGTTCATATATAATAATAGTGGCTTTGATATACTATTTGATGACAATTTTAGGTAAATTTTACGATCGATTAATGTAGGATGACTTACATTTTAAACATACTAACTTATAAAATTAGAAGCTAATAGAGTTACTATTTTGGTGTCATATAATAATATTTTAGAAGTTTGCTATGTGAATGCATGCCTCAAATTTAGATGCTAAAAAATAATCACCATGCTAAGTTACAATTACAGTGGCTTACAAAGAAGATAACTAGTGGCTGAGATATTATTATTCAGACACGCGTTGGTTGTGGCTGACTTAGTAATTTAGAAGGTAACTTATATTTTTTGAGGCGAATAATGCTATTAAAAAGAAGCCTGTTTAAATAGTACCCATAAATAAATAAAGTAGTGTTAATCTAAAGTATACCCTTGCGAAATATACAATAAGTGGCACTAATTACACCAAGAATGGCCGTCTAGATTCCATCTACGACCTAATTAGAACTTTCCGTCAGCCAGATTGAGGTCAAACCAAGCCCATTCATTCATAAACCTGCCTCTTTATGCGTATTTTTAGCTATATTCGCGCGCGATGAAAATGAAACCTTATGAAAAATTAAGCTACCTTCCGAATATTAAAGCCAACCCAAATTGACGAGTTGAAATATGAATATGATCAAAGAATACGGTGTTTAACTATAGTGAATATAAATTGTGGCATTGAAACCACTAAACACACATTAAAAAATACGCGGAACTGAATACTTTTGGACATTATGCTATTTTTAATTGTACAATAACTAAAAAGAAGACGTGTTTTAACTACGGCTTTTTATGACGTCACATGCCTGTATCATCATAAAAGCTTCATACTAACAGATCGTTTTTGACATTTCTTAAAGAGTAGCTGATTTGAGCTGTCACCAAATGCGTAACCCTACTTTTATCTTTACCGTAATTAGGTTTAAAATAACTCATGAATAGAGCTCCCAATCCCTATATTTTTTGTATGGGTATTCTGGGATCACGGGATCGACCATGAAAAATCCTGAAGCCCTACTTATAAAAGTTTGGATATAAAGGCCTATACCAAAATTGGTCAAAATCTAAACAGCTGTTTTGGGTGATGAGGCCGCAAAGGTATTCCGACCAACATATGACGTTGTAATCAATATACAACAATGAAAACGGGGTAATTCGACCAATTTTAGAGAGATGATGGAGATCTCTCCATTTCATCGCCATCCGTCACTTTTGACGTGTCCCTACTTGACAAGTGGCGATATCCCTAGAACACCGCAATTTCGTCAATCTGGTCGCGCTTAATTTGCCTTTCTTTTGTATGCGACGGCATAAATAACAGGCGCATACTTTAACTTGACCGTGTAGTGAGTGAAATTTGTCAGATACGTTTCGTCCAAAACAGAAATTCATAATTGAGATGAGATATGTCACTTGAAGCTTATCGCATTTTATTGGCAGTTCAAAGGCGATATCACTGTTATCTAATAGAGTTTTGACGTTTTGCGATCTCTCAAACGACATTCTGGAATTAGGTCCCTGCATTGCGCTGTTAAGATTCCTGCTGACATTGTGACTATTTCACAAACATCAATTTATAGTGTATTTTAAATATCTTATCATAGTATTGATAAGTGTCGCAGAGCTCGGTAGTGGCCCAATAGTTAACATTAGTTTGGTAAAAAAAAAACACTATCGGTCAAAAGACGTCCCAGGCCTCTCAGAGAAAGCCACTATTTCGGCTCACCAAAGTTGGATAAATGCATACGTATATCGTCATTAGAGCCATCTCCTTTTTAGAAGTCGCTCAGAAACGAGTGGAAATGGTAAGAGGCTTAGATAACTCCTAAATTAGCGTCACAGCTCGAAAAAAAATATTAAAACCTCAGCGGTGGAGGCGAGGGGGGCAGGAATTTTAAATGGTTCATTTTTTTCCGCCCCATCATTTGTCACGTCAGAGCTGCAGTTGGGGTGTCCTGTGGCCTTTTTTTGGTCCTGATCATTATCAACGCTTATTTACTCATTAATTTATCACTGTCCACCAGATTAGCTTGTTTCCTGGAGGGATCGAGGGCTCTTAAGATTGTTAATGTTTTACTTTGAATTTCGTGGTTGGTGTCGCTTTGTTGTACAAATGAATACAGATATGATGATGTATTTCTGTTGCTGCTATAACAAAAAATACTAAAAAACAAAATAAAATAAATATTTAAGGGGGCTACCATACAACAAACGTGATCGTCGGCGTTAACTTTGCACCTCATTTGTATCCGGTGGCGTACAATACCGGGTTAACTTAAACCGGCCAGTGAAGATGGGAAGTGTTTGTACGCAACCCTCGGTGCGCGAGTCTGACTTGCACTTGGCTGTTTTTTTTTTACATTTTAATCGATTATATTTTTTGTGGTGGACGGAAAAGCTGCACTAACTGTACTATTGTACTAATTCTACAAAATTACTCAGTTCATCATACTGAATTACTGACTATCTAAAACAGGTGATACTCGCTGGGTCCAGATTTTTATGATAAATTTTTATTTCTTTAGTGTTTTCACAACTTTCATTGTATGTACTCTAAATTTTTTTATCTTTCACTTAGCCCTTCATAGGTTATTGCGGTTTCATTACGCCAAATGTTTCCTTTAATTTTCCTTCCCGTACAAAGTGGCGTCATCTACCTAGTCGTAGTAGGTATCACAATAAATTTCCAGCAACAAAATGCCAATTTCGCACCAAAGTGGTCACCGTAACGCAACTCGAATCATATTTCACCAGTTATCGTATGACGTTAGCCGGACCGCCGAATTAATACGAAAACTTTTCAATAACGATGAATTACGAACGTATTGACCGAAACCACTAAAGTTCGAAACGCTTCACATGACCGCCGGTTCACGTTTCAACGTATTATCTGCATCGCTTATAAAATAGAATTGCAAATTTCAACCCTTTGTAAGCGCTTTGCATTTGGGGACACAAATTCGCTTTTACGGTCATTTGCATGTTGCTGTCACAGTTGCGGTGACTTCCGAAATGTTGCAACGATTATTGCACACTGCGCCGTGTTATTAATATTTGCAAGGTTTGAAGACTCGCCGATTTCAGTGCCGGGTTTCATTAAGTGCTGTTAGTTAGTAACAGCTGATTAGGGTTCTCCAATTACAGACATTGACCAGGGATTGGATACCGGTATTCGACTCCGTATACAAAATACCGGTAGGTATTTAATTTCGGCTATTATTTATTTATAATCTATATTTTTGGGGTCGAGACCTTTAGATTCGTGGGATCCCACTGCCCACAAACTTTTTAATAATCTCAGCAAAAGGTTTATTGAGTCTTCTGGTGACCGAAGAGCTGGCAGCTTCCTCGCACAACACATCAGCATTGCGATTCAGCGAGGAAATGCTGCCAGCGTCTTCGGGATGATGCCACGGGGGCACAGAGTTAATTTAGCTATTTTTAATGTGTTTTAGATTTTAGTTCTTTACTTGAATTGTCTGCTGTTAATTTATGTACAATGTAATAAATAGTTATATTCCTTTATTTAAATCGGTCGAATTAATTGTCATTTTCTGAGAATATTTCTGTTGTAAGTACAAGAGATTCTGTGATAGACAGTGACGATTTCTTATTAGGGTTCTGCCGTTAATATCTGGGTACGACACTCTAAAAAGAGTTGGTACTTGGAGTCTAATTATTTGCGACTAATTAGATCTGCGTAAGATTGTCATGTAATACCTAAAAATAAATATTTAATTACGCATGAGCTAATTAAGTCACGATTTCCCTTTATTTTGAAGTGTTTGCTGTTCTGTGGTCCTCTAATTTCCGTTTTGTGAGATGGTTGTTTGAGCAAGTAATTAATTGAGCCCGCGATTATAATAACATACTAATTACACGTAGATTACATAGCTAACATACAAATATTGTTGTATACAATTTGTGTGCCTACTTAATACGTCATACAACAAAGACTATACCCACAGAATTTTGATATCAGTATTGTTGTTAAAACGGTTGTATCGAAACTTATGGTTTTACGCCCGATTATGAGTCAGGATCAGGAACAGCCTGACATGTTTGAACTCGTTCGAAGTTCTTCTATTGGGTTGAATTGGGACAGACAGCATCAAAAATAACAGACAATTTTAGTATGAAATTTGACATAAGGCAGTAGTAAAATTGTCATCTAGTTTTGATGTTGACCATACATTCTTGTTGGGCCTAAACTCAATTTTATTTGACGTGCGACGTGTAACGTTACGTCTACTTCCTGCCGCGAATTTTTACTATTCACGACTTAGGATACGTCGAATTGTGTTCAAGGTAGCCTGTCCACAGAAGCAGAGCGAAGAAAATTAACGAATCAGGCTGTTTCTTTGTGAAGCCTAAAAGAAGTGCATTTCAATTTGAAGAATTGCTACTAGTGATAGGTTCAACCGACAGAACTCCGCTCCAAACAGGCAGCCTTACAACGTAGTGGCTGGAAAGTAAGCAATAGATGCAAGAGTGAGTTTGAGGGCTGAAATGCAGCATAATGCACTAAATGTATTTGGCAATTTAATATGACCTCTAGACACAAATATTTATACTCGTAGATCTCGTTCCCAGCTACGTTCTCTTGTCTCAAATTGACCATTGCGATTGCAGCTTGATCGATGAGTATATTTTGGCACGTGAAACATACATACCACTTCACGTGTCTTATCATTTATGTATTTAAACTTCATTGCACAAAACAAAAGTCAGTTCAAATGGTGAACTTAGACTATGGCCCAAACAGACATACTTCAAGTAATCAGTGATGGTATATGTACATGTGTGAAGTTATAAATTCCTCTCTAGGGGGCCTATGATGGTTGCTTTTATCACGCGATAAATAAGTGACAAAGCATCCGTCACGTTTTGAAAAAATCCGAGTGTGAGTGACATATGCTTTGCCACTTATTTATCACGTGATAAACGCAACCATCATGGGCACCAGGTGGTGCAGGTTTTAGGCAAATACTACCCAAGAGCTTATAAAGCCCTTATTCAGCTTATTACAGTTGTATAAGTGCTGTATATGCGCTTATGCTACGTGGGTACTCATCTATGGCTTAATAGGTCTTATTTTTTTCGCTGGAAAAGATAATTACGTGGAGCTATATTAAATTAACGCTCACGATGCATATCATGAGATTCCTTACATGAAAACAGAGCATTAACGCATGAGTAAGTACAAAATTATGCTTCCCTTTTTATTCAAATTTCATGGCAAAAGTTCGAGAACATTATAAATTAATGAAACGGCTGCAAAACCTTTCTTAAAAGCACTCCAAGACTCCTTATTTCAGTTTCTAACTCCGTTAACGGATTTTAATGTGAAAATGAGCATTATTTTGCATTAAATTTGTAACTGGAAAAGCAAAACAAATTTAATGACCAAAATAAGGATTTTAATAATTATAAAATTATGCATAAAGGAATTTGCTTATGAGGAACTTGCATGAAAGTTTGCTTGGTAAGTAGTTTGATTGTATAATTTAATTGTACGTTGTATAATTTCCATTGCCTAAAATAAAAGACGAACATGAACTATCAGTATTTTTATGGAATCTTTTTATCGATTACATTTTTTAAGTGGAAATACCACATTTTTATTTTTATAAATAATGACACAAAGGTAAATTAAGAAAGAAAAATTTAATGTGATCTACTACAATCTATCTATATCTAAATCTATAAAAATGAACTATCAGTTTTAGATTTTACAACATGGAATTTCATTCAGTAGGTAATATTTTGATCGGGCAATAATCTTTCCACACGAGACTAACGCAATGTTTTCGTATATTCAGACGTTCACAAATTATTATTATAATATTAATATTACCTAGTAGCAAATATTATAACTCATATACCGGGTGTGGACTGTAACAGGAGCAATAAATTAAAACAGATAATTATTCTTCCCTATCATATAAACCTTAAAAGAATACAGTTCTCTGATATTATTATAACAAAACGAAATTTAATCGCGTTGAAAAAGTTTATTTAGGTACCTCAACGTTTCGGACGTTATGTTACGTTTATGGTCTCGAAGGGAAGGAAGTGTCCCTTTTTAACGTTTGTTGTAATAATGTTTGAAAGTCATTTAAGCTGAAATAAATAAACAGTTATCAGATGTTCATCATATCTTACAAATAATAAAATATAGTATTTTTTTTTTATTAACAGTGAAGGAAACTGAAACGCGTACCTTGTTTACCCTTATTGTCATTTGTTATTAGAGCGAAAAAAGTACGTGATTAAATTTCCTTGACCGTAGGTACGCCATACTAATTGAGTAATTATTAAATATTACACCAGACCACCAATGTCTTATTGAATAATACAAACTACCTACTTAAAAGTTGCTAAACAAATATTGTAGTTCTAATTTATTGCTCCTATTACAGGCAACACCCGGTATACAGTAGGCACTTATACTATTCTGTGAAATTATGCCCACTGTAGGCCTGATAACGATTGAAACATCCCCATGCACCGCACATAACTATAAATCGTGATTCCACATTCGCCCCCGTAACCGTTAAGTGTATGATCCTATTTCACCCCTAAATCAAACTAAGTGCACCGGGCGGCATACAACATAAATCAGACAACACTGCAAATACGATATTAAATTTCTTTATCTAGGCGCAATCTGGTGGAACAGGTGTGGCCTATATGCAGTAGATATTTATACAGGGTGTCCCTGACCTCTGAACAAATACACATAGGTAAATGTGAGGGTGCTTCCGTTTTTTTAGTATCAAAAGTATTGATTCAGTACGAGTCGAAAAATTAACAATTTAGCTTGTTTATTTTTATAAAGATAATCCGCGTGTATTTCATCCTCAGGCGTCTAATCGTAACTAAAAGCGGAATATTAAGCCGTTGTTTAGTGCCAGCAAATCCCGTTTCTGGCCAACGCGTTAGGTAAATATGTACACAAGCGATCTACAACATTATCTCATATATTATGTTGTTACAGTATGGGTAACCCGAAAAAACAGTACAACGCAAGTTACCATCTAATTGGGTGTTTTTTTTTCATGACGCAAGTGTATATTAAAATTCAATATATCTTAGATAAAAAGCAACACTCTTCTAAAAATAAGTGAACTTAATGTGTAGCATAAATAAAAGAACACAATGAAATCAAAATAGAGAAGTATTGCCCTACTTGCCAAAGTGGCACACGTCATTTGTAGTATGCTTAGAAAGTTTGCATGGGGTTTTTTACTGTGTGGCACCCGATTTTCTTTTTACTTCGTCAGTTTTATGTGCTGTCGCATATCGTTTTGGAAAGGAATATTATAGATCTGGGAGTATATTTAACTAGCTGGTATCCAAATTTGTATACATATTGATAAAAATGTGTGTAATAATGATAATTACACTAATATTATAACAGTGAAAGTTTGAGAGTGTTTTTATGTGTATGTTTGTTATTTCTTCACGCTCAAACGGCTGAACTAATTTTGATAAATTTTGGTATGAAGGTAGCTAGCGAAACTAGTGTAGTGTTACCGTAGGATGAGCGGGTAAAACCGCGCGGCGCAGCAAGTCATATATATTTATATGTTAAATTAGTTCCCGTTGTGTTATTGTTGAGTAATGTAGTAATACGCTAATTGGCTTAATTACTCCAAATTACAGACGACAGAGGTATTAATCGCCTGTTATTCGGATCGATCTCTATCTATTCTATACTACCTATTCATGTTATATGCGATGATAATGACGTCTTCCTTGACGTATCCGTCAGCGGCGACACCCTGTTAACTGTTGCTGTCTCGCACGTGGCTCTTATGTTATATGCAGGCCTCGACGGACTTTCGTTCGCACGGTAGGACTAATGGAGAACTATGGAGCCGTTATTAAAGTTAAAATACAATTCATACTCATACTCATTCATTTATTTAATTCCAAACTGCCTTTATGGTTATTATGGTTAACATTCCCAAGCATTAAACTACTAAAATTATAAATAAAATATTTTTTTACAATATTTCAATCTACTAATTTAACTCAATTATTTATTGTCAATGTCATGCATTTTCTAGTCATAAATGGATATTCAATCAATATACAACCCAATTTATTCCAGAAAACGTGGATAAAGTTGCAAATATTTCCGTATTTTATGGTGGCGAAAAAAACAATGCCTGCACAAATCAGGTCTTTGTATATTCTTCTGACTTTGTCCTTGAAAAAAAATTGCGAATGAAATACACTTATGAGTATGAGTACCATGAATAGTTTTTTAATGTTAATATCGGCTCTATAGCTCTCCATTAGTCCTACCGTGCGAATGAAAGTCCGAGGCCTGGTTATATGTGACTAGCCCACAACATTATCCGCTATTTTTTTCTTTATCTACCAGTCGGGTAAAAAGTGTCCTATGTAGAGGACAAAGGAAATTTTACCAACAGACGGCGCTGTACGGCTGACGCCACACTCATGCATCGCGCCGTTAAGATTTTTACTAAAATAATGAACCCTCTCCATAGAAAACTGATGGAGATGTAATAATGGTCTCTGGTGTTTAATACATCCATACTAATATTATAAATGCGAAAGTGTGTCTGTCTGTCTATTACCTCTTCACGCTTAAACCGCTGAATCGATTTTGATGAAATTTGGCACGAGGAAGGCCCTAGGATAGTTTTCATCCTGGAAATTATACCTAAAAAGATTGAAAAGTGAGTGAACATTTCTGTTGGGGTGCGTCCCTGTAGGAAATGTAATTATTAGACCAAAAGCACAATTGCTCTTACATTTGCTTAGGCGCTTTTAATAATCCCTTTTATCAAGTTCCACGCGTACGAAGTCGCGGGCAAAAGCTAGTAACATATAAATACATGTAAAGCCAGCATAAGTACAATTTTAATATGTCAAGTTGTTAGTTTCATTTTAAAAAAATACGTATCAAAATTCTCTTCTTTGTGTCTTTCGACGGCGCTTCATGCCTCCGCGGGCCATTATTGTAATTAATTAATTAACAGTTAACAAACGTTCATTTTCATAAGTTAATCGTATTTTATTCACATAGTTTCGTATGGATCTTTTCATCGCAAAACTTTTTTAGACATCAATGTATTTAATTTTACTTAATTTTGTTTCAGGTACAAAAACCAGCCAACCAGCCTCACCAGCAAAATGTTGTGACAAACACAGGGCCTAGATGCGAAGGAGCCAAAGATGTGTCTCCTAAAGAATTTCCAAGACGTATTCAATAACAGAACCTTCCTATTCATCTTAGTGCTATTATCTCTAAAGCTGTGCAGTCCTCAGGATCTTAACGAGGAATTCGTAAATGAGGACAGTTTAGACACCATCTCTGACATCATGGTTGTGCCAGTGAAGAGGGTGAAATTTCCTAGGAACGCTCAGAACCCTTGTAGATTGAGCGAACTTCTGTGCGACACAGGACAGTGTATATCCCTGGACAAGTATTGTAATGGGGAGGACGACTGCGGAGACAAAAGCGACGAGCCGAAGTCTTGTACACGTAAGTTTACATTTAGTTCTGTTTGTATACTAAGTTATTTACCTGGATTGTTGGGGATTTCGTGGATGAAATACTTGTCGGAGCTTTGTCTACCCGAGAAATTTTACTAAATATAATTTGAAACAAAATGAAATTTCCTGAGGATATCAATATTAACCGACCAACTGAAATCAAGTAAAATATAGGCCAATTTAAAATAATAATTTCATCCGTTTGCCCATTGTCTATTTAATTCATTTGTTTTGCTCCTTAGTAAGTATTTTATGGTGACGTCACTATTATTGATTTGTACTGCAAAACGGAAAGGACAAGTAAATATGAATAACTTTTCACTTGTGTCATTATTGCCACAATTTAATTGTTTCTTGCGGTATAATTTAAAGGAATGTTTTCTAAATTGACATAGGAAATAGAAAATGTTTCATATCCCAATTCGCAAATAATCACGTCATGTCATTTTCTATTCCATTTAATACGAACATGAGTAGAAGGCATGTTCAGGTCTTTCTGCAGCTTACTGTTTAAATAAATGCAAGATTCACAGAATATACCGAATGAAAATAAATATTTTGTGCATTCCCAAAGCCATCGACATATCGGTCAGCTTCCATTCTATCGTAAAACTTCAATTCGACTAAAACCAATATCCGCATCTAATCGAGAACATCGATGTATGAAAATGTCGCCAGTGCTTAGAAAATTTGCCACGAACGCGTTTCTATTCTTATTTCAGCCACATAATACACAAAAGGCCGCGGAGTCGGTCGGCTGACACAGCCTCTTCGCCACGAGTCGACCTTTTTAGGATTCCGTCGAAAATAAGAATCATAACTCGGATTTTAACCTAGTTTTTCAAAACGTGATCAGAGGTGGCTGGTGGATAATTTAAACTGTCGACACATTTAGGAGGCCTTATACCTTTTAATATTTTTTTTTCATATTATGGCAAATATATTGATAATTTCAAGAAACTTTTTGAAGTGAATAATACTTTTTCCTGAGTTCTAGAAAGTAACAAAGCTATTTCATGCTTTCATTTCGTGCAGTCGAAAATAAGTAAAAAAAAAACAGTTTTCTGCGTGAATTTTGACGAATTCGAGTAGTTTTTCAAACGAACATTTTAAACAGTTTTCTTTAAATAATAATCTCGATAGAAAACTGTTTATCAATACAATTTTAGAATTTAAAATTAAAGACTTAAATTGTAAATTGCATACTTATTTAGTTCACAATCCGTACTTAATCCATACTTACTTAATATTATAAATGTGAAAGTGTGTCTGTCTGTCTGTCTGTCTGTCTGTCTGTCTGTTACCTCTTCACGCTTAAACCGCTGAACCGATTTAAATGAAATTTGGTATATAGATAGTGTCAGTCCCGGGGAAGGACATAGGATACTTTTCATCCCGAATAAATTTAGTGTTCCCTTGGGATGAGTGGGTAACACCGCGGGGCGCAGCTAGTATTATAAATGCGATAGTGTGTCTGTCTGTCTGTTACCTCTTCACGCTTAAACCGCTGAATCGATTTTGATGAAATTTGGCATAGAGATAGTTTAAGATCCGAGAAAGGACATAGGATAGTTTTCATCCTGGAAATTATACCTAAAAAGATTGAAAAGTTAGTGAACATTTCTGTTGGGGTGCGGTTACCCTGTAGGAAATGTAATTATTAGACCAAAAGCACAATTCTTCTTACATTTGCTTAGGCGCTTTTAATAATCCCTTTTATCAAGTTCCACGCGTACGTAGTCGCGGGCAAAAGCTAGTAATAAATAAGTGCTGCCTAGCACAGTTGTAGAACACGTATTTAAAAAAATTATATAGTATTATCCCGTCCACCCTTTTATGCTTAAGGAAAGTTTTACCAAAAATACTAAATAAGGCTTAACTTTACCATTTGACTGCCCGAACCCTTTACTTCAAAAGGCACTCTGTAACTATAGATACGATATACAAGAAGAATCCTTTCTTACTCTGGATATTAAAATAAGTTTGAATAACCCTACGAACCAATAACGGAGTGTATTTGAATGGATATAAAAATATGTTTTCCTCATGAGAGTGACCAGATATTCCAGCATATTTGAACGATTTATGTTGGAAAAACTGAGAAATATTTTATACCAAGCACAACTTAAATATTTTTTAAGCCTTTAAGTATATAGTTTAAAGTAAATATTAGTTAGTTTAATACCCGAGAGCGCCGATTGAAAGCTGTTCGATTGGCTGCCGCCGCGACTGATCGGAACTCCTGATGATGAATTGTGAACCGATTTTAAACATGTCGAGCAATATACGACTTAAACGGCGTGAAGTAACCCGTTTCATATGGATTTAAATGTGTCTGAGACTCACGGAAGATTCTTATGTAGATCTCTAATCTCTATACTGAAGAAAACGTAAAAGAATCCCGGCTTGCTCCGAGTTTTTATTTGACGCCACGCGACTGTCACTTACACATCACAATCTATTTGTCTTTAGACCTACATTATAAGGGTCCATATTGGCTCTCATAAATTTTTTATTCCTATTTTTTATTACTACCGATTTTTCTTCCTAACAATCACTCTTCATAATTTTTTTCCTCATACTTTTTTCTTCATACTTTTATTTTACTACCATCGGAACTCATAACAGTCAGTTATCATACTTTTTTTCTTAATAATGTCATTACTAAGAAATGTTAAAACTCATAAATTTTTTTTTTCATAACTGTTTTACTTCATAACACAATTATCATAATTTTCCTATTCATAATAGGAAGGCATGAAGTGGTTGGGTGGATTGTTCTTGTATGTAAACAGTATGAATACAAGCAAGTCTTTTTTACGGGATGCAAAAAAAAAATAACCTCGAAGGCCAGGCGGGAGCTCGCTACGCTTCGCTCCCGCCTGACCTTCTAACCTAACCCGGCCACGTCGGACATGCTCTGAAAGGTTTTGCTCGCTCGCTTCGCTCGCTCGCTCGTTCAAATTTTGAAATCCAATCTATTTTCCTGGTAGTGGTTCGGTGGGTTGTTCTTGTATGTAAACAGTATGAATACAAGCAAGTCTTTTTTACGGGATGCAAAAAAAAAATAACCTCGAAGGCCAGGCGGGAGCTCGCTACGCTTCGCTCCCGCCTGACCTTCTAACCTAACCCGGCCACGTCGGATCTGCTCTGAAAGGTTTTGCTCGCTCGCTCGCTCGCTCGCTCGTTCAAATTTTGTAATCCAATCTATTTTCCTGGTTCGCTGGGTTGTTCTTGTATGTAAACAGTATGAATATAAGCAAGCCTTTTTTTCGGGACGCAAAAAAAAATAACCTCGAAGGCCAGGCGGGAGCTCGCTACGCTTCGCTCCCGCCTGACCTTCTAACCTAACCCGGCCACGTCGGATCTGCTCTGAAAGGTTTTGCTCGCTCGCTTCGCTCGCTCGCTCGTTCAAATTTTGTAATCCAATCTATTTTCCTGGTAGTGGTTCAAATATTAGTTAGTATGAACATGGTGTATGAGTGTTGATTTTATGAGTTTTGATGATTATGAATTCTGATGATTATGAGTTAGATTAGTAGTGTAAGAAAATATATGAAAAAAAATATAAGTATAAACAAGTTGTATGATTAGTCATCTTATGAGTTCTGATGATTATGAGTTTCGATCGTTAGTATTAAAAAAAATTATGAAGAGTGATCATTATGATATAAAATAGTATGAGAAATATTTTCGGACTTCAGATAATAGGACTTAAAAAGTTATGTGAGAAAATACGCACCCACATTATAATTGTGATTTCAATTGGATGCACTTCTAATTCCAAGTATCTCCACCCGTACCACTTGTCCGATCTGTGTAATGTGTAATTTTTTCTTAATAAATAAATAAATATAAATGTATAAATATCGGACAACCTCACACAAATCGATCTAGTCCCAAATTAAGCTCAAGAAGGCTTGTGTTATGGGTACTAGACGACGATATATATACTTATATAGATAAAAATAAAATTTAAAATTTAAAAAACCCCCGACATGACAACCTGTAAAAAGAAAGAAATAAAATCTACGAAATGTGCCTTAACAATGAACAGTAGAAAAAGAATCCAAGCGTCGTTGCGTTCGGGGGACCGCTAAGTACGTAGCCTAAGTGAAATGAAATATATTTTTCAACGCAAAATTGTAAGTATGCATTTATTTAGGGCTTCCCACTTTACGATTTTAAGTACATTGCAATTTTCATTTACTTAGCGGTCCCCCGACGCAACGAAGCTTGGATTCTTTTTCTACTGTTCATTGTTAAGGCACATTTCGTAGATTTTATTTCTTTCTTTTTACAGGTTGTCATGTCGGAGGTTTTTTAAATATTAAATTTAATTTTTTTCATATTTTTTAAACAAACAGAAGTTTTTTCCCGGAATTTTATACATTTAACACTTTTTAGGGTTCCGTACCCAAAGGGTAAAAACGGGACCCTATTACTGAGACTTCGCCGTCCGTCCGTCCGTCCGTCCGTCCGTCCGTCCGTCCGTCCGCCCGTCTGTCACCAGGCTGTATCTCAACAACGGTGATAGCTAGACAGTTGAAATTTTCACAGATGATGTATTTCTATTGCCGCTATAACAACAAATACTAAAAATAAAATAAAATAAAGATTTAAGGGGGGCTCCCATACAACAAACTTGTTATAGATTATATATATGTATGTATAGGTACGGAACCCTTCATGCGCGAGTCGGGCTCGCACTTGCCCAATTTTTTTTTGGTTTTGCACCGTTTAAGGTCCATAGTTTCCAGTCTTTCCTCGAGCTTGATCCTTGACTATGTGTACGAAAACAGGATCCCAAGCCAGTGGTAACGAAAGCCGTCTTCTCCAAGATTGAAATTAGGATATATTTTGAAAAAAAACGTTAAAGTCAAATTAGTTAATGCTTATAATGACAAAATGGCAATGGCTAAGTTATTAGCCAAGACCATCAAAATATATACTTTAAATGCACTGGATGAGTTGAAAGAACCTGTTACTTATGGCCTAAAACAGAACCAGGTTTCCATTCTACAGGACCCAAATTGTACGGGTGGCTTACTTAGCTCCATAAAAAATTCCGTTGATGCTAGGTAACATGACTTAGTTTTGAAAGTCCTACTCATCGATAAGCCACACCATGGGATAAACCGTAAAAAAATTTTTACTCTCATGATAATCTCACTTAGTGACTCTCACTTGGCATTTGGGGCCCTCTCCCCTATATGGAGAACATTATTATGGTACAAGTCCTGCGTCTGGGACTGGGTCCCTAGACTAGCTGGGCCCCTAGGCCCGGGCCTAGGTGTAAATACGGCCCTGCCATCTAGATGTGAAAGGATCTAAGCCTAAAATTTCAAATGTTGGTTAAATGTTAAGTTTTATTAGCGTAATCAACCATTAATAAAATTTTGACAGTACAATAATTTGGTACCATGCAGCTGAAGATTGCCGTAGGAACTCCTTAACAGCACAGAATAAACCCATAGTGTTTGGGCTCGTCTGATTGTTCTTAATGAGCAATTAACGTTTGTGTAAGAAAGTACCTACGGTCGATATTAAGCCGAGTCTCAGAAAACCTTTTTAATTTCTGTCACAATACTGGGTCACTGTTTTTAAGTTTTGCAATTCTGCTAAAGCTGATATGTCATTATTCATTGCTTAATACTGAAATGTGAACAACGTATGGATTAGAACTTGTCTGTTAAGGCATCATCAATTGTAACACATAATCATATAAATATGTAACAAGATAGCATTTAGTTATTACTTGTAAAAGCAGAGATGTAAGAAATATAGGGGAACCAATGATTAGTTTTGCTTAGGTACGGAAGTTAGGTTATCCAATACAATTATCAAAAAAATGTTTAGGCTGTGCCATAGAAAAGGGTTATAGTATTTACTTACCGGGCAGATCTCTTATTTGCAATTACTCAAACAAGTTTAGATATATTAAAATTCTGTTAAAATCACACAAGAGATTTCTTGCAGTCATCAATGTTTACATTCGAATCTTTTTAATATTCTATAATCTTTGGATCATTTGGGGTAGCCAGGGTTTAGCAATACATTGAGCAAAATGATTGTCGTACTGACAGAATTAAGTAAAAATTAATTTATGTAAACAATTTTAATAGAGAGTACAATTAATGCTAGTATTTATTGAATGATAGTGGTTGTTGAGAATAAGAAATGTTTTTTTAAAGTATGGAGGATTGACTGCAAATATTGAAGGAAAACATTGAACAATAACCATAGGCAAAGCAGAGATTAGCACACCAAAAATAGTCTATGGAATATAGAATGTCGATGTTATAAAAGGTATCTCAAACATTTTATTTCAATGGAAAATATTAAAGATTAGATTTATAATGTAATATTAATCATAAAATATACCCTGATTTAAGCTTTATTTATGGGTATAAGATTTATAATTTAAAGTTCTAGTCAATCAAATTGGAATATACAAAGTCAGCGGTTTTAAAATTGGCTTGGTGACTGATTTGATGACGTGGAACCAATTTCCCGCGAAAATCGAAAAATAGCCACGTAGATGGAATTATTAAAAAGTTAGGAAACGGGTATAAAAGCCCATACATTGGGATGGGGAAGGCATTCAGTCATCAGCAGTGAACAGTACAGGAACTCTCTCCAGGACCTCGGGTAAGAAATCTCTCCAATAATATCGGGAATACCTAACAGGTGACAACAAGATATTATTGGGTTTTACTCCTTATGTATTTACTTAGAATCTTTCCAATAATACCTGATCCTAACATGGTGCCAACGAAAGTATTATTGGATTTTATTCCTTATGTATTTACTTAGAATCTTTCCAATAATACCTGATCCTAACATGGTGCCAACGAAAGTATTATTGGGTTTTATTCCTTATGTATTTACTTAGAATCTTTCCAATAATACCTGATCCTAACATGGTGCCAACGAAAGTATTATTGGGTTTTATTCCTTATGTATTTAGAAGGAGAGATGTTAAACCAAACGGTGATAATGACCCATCTCCTCTTTTAAGAAGGAAACTTTAACTCTGTCGGCTGAAAGACTAAACCTCACAGTTGATGTCTATCAGTCTGGACTTAGAATCCTTGCAGAAAGACAAACGTATTTCTTGCAAAAGAAAATATGTTAGTCTGGACTTAAGTTTCCAAATCAAACAGAAGCCGGGAGATTATAATTCCCATTGCCTTGTCATGCTATGCGAACTGTTTACTAATACATTAATTTCTTTTGTATTGTGTTGTGCCCTATTATATGAGTTCATTCTGTTTTATGTGTTCATATCAGACTGCGTCTAATTCTGAGTTCGTCTCATAAGAATAAGTAAAAACAGACTGCTAATTGATAATATTTGTTTCGGAATTTATTGTTGAAATTTCTATGATTAGTTGTGAGGACGGAATTGGATACGGACTGATATGTCTCACGTGCAAGTTTCGGTCAATATTTTACTAACGTACCTTGTTCTCCTTGTGTGTCCAATCCAGAGCTGCGCTAGGAATTTATGTGATCATTTCGTAGTTTAAGGAAATACGAACTGATGTGTCGTTTATGTATTTTAACTTAGTCATATGTCGGAGTAAAGTTATGTACATAGATTGTTTAAATGTAGACTACTAATATTTATGTCATTGAGGATGAGTATTGGGATTTTGATGTGTACATAATTTTCATCTGAAGTGGAAGAAGTAATCTTTTAGAACCATTTCAACCCTATCCATGGGATAACTTGATTATTTGAAATTCAACTTCCACCTGGCCTTAACAGTAATGACACTCCAAAACCACGCGCGGAAAACTAAATAGACTCTAGATCGCTATTAGTGTAAAATCAAATAGGTCAGAAACTCCACGCTTTCTATTAATATTTTAACGCCCAGAGATAGATTTCAGCTCGGGATTAATGCAATCAGGTTTCATAGTGCAAACTCACAACTACTTTGTCAAAAGCACTGATAACACAACCCCTGAATGCATTTAATCCCAAGTATCTACAACTGGGGTGTACCGTTTTTTTTTTAAAACCGTTAATTCGATTATGACTGACGAGCTGGGTTCTTTCTGAACCATTTCTAGTTATTGAAAAAAATTACAAAAATTTCGTAAAAAAGATACTACCCAATTTTTCACTTGACCTTCAGTACCCGGGGTTTTACTACGTCACCGTAGTTTGGAAAGGTACAGGTGGTGTTATCTGTGGTTACCCCAATACTCGGTCCAAATTATACTAACGGTTCATTATAATTATTATCTTACTGCTATTATACTGCCCTTTCCTTCAATAATTATGATAATTCTTTAATATTATAATGTTGAAGTTGTGAATCAAACATTCAAGAATATTTTAAATACTTGATTGCGCTGGCAATTGAAACTAAATTGAACACAAATTATCACAGATTTTATGTTTGGACCGGTAAATATTTCGTCTGACAGTAACAATGACAACTATTTATTTACATTTTCAATATTTACATCGGGATTTTCTAGAAATGGTATTGAACATATACAAGCATGGTTTATTATTCTTTATAAAGTGAATCAGATTATTTATTAAAAACTGTCATTTGCAAAAACCAGGAGCTGCCATTCCAGGATTAATATGGTAACCTATCTCAAACACTAAAAACCATTGACCGAATTTCATTTGCCGGAAAACTATTCGAATTATTATTGTTTGTTCGATGACAGGATTCGTACATTTTTCTTTTCACCATTTTACATTTAGTAGAAGTATCGTTTGTCCGAAAAACTTTTCCCGTCACATTCACTTGCCCTATGAGTTGTTACGTATTTTTTTTCGTAGCCCATTTTTCATTTACCCAATGATACTTTTGGCACTGCATACATTTCAACAAATTGTCAGTTCGCCTTTTAACTTTTCCCGCCCCATTCACTTGCCATCTGAATTGAGACGTCTTTTGTTTAATACCCATTTTTTCATTAACTCAATGATATTTTTCGCATGACATAAGAACTGCGACCACAACAACAGCCCGCGAGCCGAACGAGCGAGCTACCGTGCTGCGGCAGCAGCCGACAAACCGCCAAAACCAACCTGTAGGCCTATGATGGTTGCGTTTATCACGTGATAAATAAGTGTCAAAGCATCCGTCACGTTTTGACCAATTGCGAGTGCAAGGGACAGATGCTTTGTCACTTATTTATCACGTGATAAACGCAACCATCATAGGCCCCCTGGTTGGGTTAGGTTAGGTTAGAACTGTGACCACAACAGCCCGCGAGCCGAGCGAGTGAAGCTATCGTGCTGCGGCAACAGCCCACAAACCGCCAAAACCGACCTGGTTGGGTTAGGTTAGAACTGTGACCACAACAGCGCGCGAGCCGAGCGAGCGAAGCTACCGTGCTGCGGCAGCAGCCGACAAACCGCCAAAACCGACCTGGTTGGGTTAGGTTAGGTTAGGTTAGAACTGTGACCACAACAGCCCGCGAGCCGAGCGAGCGAAGCTATCGTGCTGCGGCAAAAGCCCACAAACCGCCAAAACCGACCTGGTTGGGTTAGGTTAGAACTGTGACCACAACAGCCCGCGAGCCGAGCGAGCGAGGCTACCGTGCTGCGGCAGCAGCCGACAAACCGCCAAAACCGACCTGGTTGGGTTAGGTTAGGTTAGAACTGTGACCACAACAGCGCACGAGCCGAGCGAGCGAAGCTACCGTGCTGCGAGAAAAAGAGTTTTATTAAACACTTACGATACGATGAGTGGAAATAAACATAACATCGGTTATAAAAAATTAGGATGCAGACTAATATCTCGAGAAATAGTTCAAGCGATTTTACCTATATTGTTTATATTTCTAGTCAATTAACTGCGATTAACAAAGACTGCGTGAATGCACCAAACCGAGCTTTGAAGGAGAAATGCATCGGTGGTTATTAAAAATGCTGATTTAATAAGAAGGTAATCATCTCAAAACATTTGCGGTTTGTTTTATACCTATTTGTATTTAAAAATTAGACACTTACGTGTGTTTTACTTTTAGGCGTATGACCAAAACCAAAACTTTGATGGTATGTTGGATCCCAAGAAAATCTTAAACGTGCCCTTCGACACCTTCGACACCTTCGATACTTTCAGAGACATGAATCTCGATCAGATCCACTACAAGTACACTACAAGAATATTTTCATTGATTCAACAACAGTCAACATCCACCCAAAAGGGCAACCGCAACTCTCACCACCTTGCAGACAGTTTAAAGCCAGCATGAACATAAAAGAGGACAGGAAGGTTCGATCCAGGATTTTTTTCTTGAAAATGTCACAAAGATTATTTACTTTCAATAAAAAAAACTGTTATAATAACATGAGTTTAATTTTTTCTGCTACATTATACATTCATTAAAGTTACGACACAGCATATACATCATCCAAAAACTTTACTTCATATATAGGAATGAAATAGAACTATGATGTAATTCACACTTAGTAGTTTGTACATTTTTGTCAATTTAATCTTCCGGATCCATTTACTAGCAAGTTTTCTATCTTTAATGTTGTTAGACGTGATGAGATTTTCCTAGGAATCTTGACAGCAATATTTTCGTCCTTAAACATAATTCTGCATAGTGAATCCTTTGACTGTTTTAAAGTATTAACAATAATCTGCTCCATGAAGCTTGTTGGGATGTTGAATTTTTAGGTTTTAGGACTGTTATTTCCATTTTATCTAGTATCACACAAATACTTTTATCGTATTCCAAGTCAAATATTTGTTGGTACGGTCAAAGCATAGCCATGGAGACTAGCCTGGCGTGAAAAATAAGTCCAAAATTAAGACAGAGCTATCGAAAAGCAGCACATATAACTTGTAGTAAAATAATGAAAACAAACTTGAAAACAATTACATTTTTTGTTGGTTAATATTTACAAACTGTCACCTGACAGTTCTTTGACAAGATATCGAATATATTTTTTTTGGGAATTTCATGGCCAGTTTCACAACTTCAGAAATGCGTAGGTTTACCAGTGAAATAGTAAAAAATACAAATAAGAGTGCGCTGAATAGCGTTTTTTTACTATCCTCAAACACACGCGGAAATCATGACGTCATCTTGTGAGCTTCTTAAAATAATTAATAAAAAAATAACTACTTATTCTAATGAAGAGATAATGAAATTGGTATTATAAAATGGCCTATTTCATCGACTAAAAATATAAAAAGGGGGGGTAATTTTTTTTGGGATACCCCAACTGGATTAGAGCTAAATATCTTAGGTCAGATGGACCATTTGGAGTTTCTGCTAATAATTAAGCTTATGGGATCTATCTGGGTCATGGGGATTTGCAGCAACATAGTATTATTAAACAATTCGTTTGGGAGACTCTACGCTTTTGTTAATAATTTAATAACCAAAGGAAGACATCAGCTTGAGTTAGATGTGGTCGGGTTTCACAGTGCATTCTATCAACTATTCTCCGTCGTCACACGCGCTGTTAACACAAACCCCGATTACATTTAACTTCAGGTCACTTCAACTGGTTTTGAACTAAATCAGTCTTATGGACTTTGTGGAGTCTCTCGGGGTCTGGCAGGTTCATAGGGAATTGCAGTGTAATAAAACTATTAAAAACAATTCTTTGGAGACACCATGTCTTTTACTTGTACATCCATTTGAAAGTTAGACCTGTGGTCGATGGAATTGGGCCAAGGCGCTTCCCCTAACTATAATATGTGAAGAGCGCTTTAACACAGTAAACGTTCCGTATAAGCGGTTCGTTTTTAGGGGCTTAATTGCATATACCACAGGACTTCAATTGGACCTTAACTTAAAGCCTATTGTTGCTACATGGAGTCTCTTAAATAATGAACTTTCCTTCCTCGGCTATACTAAGGCTTTGGCATGTCATTGTGTATCGGTCTGGGAGTAGTATCTTTATGATATTAATGAAAATTACATGAAGACAATATATACTGAAAGGTTACTAGTGTACTCTTCGTGAAATGCATTTCATGTTAGGAGATAACTTAAGCTAACCATAATGGCATTAGGCAGAGCCTTTAACGGCAATTCATAATTTATTGATCCTAAGGATATTTATTTTGGTATATTGATTCAACACTTAGAATGTAGTACAATTTTTACATCGTAAGAGATTGAATACACTTTACAGCAACAATTTGCACAAACCACAAATTAAACAAACATTTATTTAATTGTTCAAAAATATAATTTGTATTAAGGCAGTCTGGGAGTTTTCTTTCGGCAGTTCATTCTCCTCAGCAAGCCTTATAGTGAACTGCTGGTAAAGATAAATAAAATAAACTAATTAAAGCCCTTCTGGCACAAAAATAATTAAATTACAATTCAGGCCTGACTGGCAAAAATAAACGCATTAAATCTTAATACAATCATACAAAGATTCAATATACATACTTTTTAACCTATAATTTGTTTCATTATAATCCTATTCCTCTATTTTTAGAAGCCCTACATTTTAAACTAGCTAATTGTTCCTATTCCCACTATCAACCACTCAACTGCTTCAAGACCCTCAACTGTTTCTATGTAGTAGAACAAGTGCGAAGGTTGGAGGTTTTAATAGCTAATTACAGTCGATTGGTTGGTATTTGACGGGAGGATAACACTCATCTCAGGCTAATTAATTAGTTTACAGAACCCTGATCTTCCTATCTCCTTGTCCATTATATGTAAATGGACTTAAGCTGTCTCTTTTGACCTTTTCGTGACACAGCCATAAAAATAGTTGCATATTGTTTTATTTTATTATTGTTTCTGTCACACCTTTTATGTAATTATGTTTTGTGTCTCGTCACGAATAAATGTATTTCTTTCTTTCTTTCTTTCTTTTTTCTTTCTTAGTCAACTTAAAGAATCAGGGTAACTATGCATCAACGTATACTAGGGTCCTAATCGCTAGAAGATCACGCCTTGGCCATTAGAGAAGGAGAAACCATATTATTATGAACAAAAAAAAATAAAAAATAAAAAGTCGATAGAGGGTGATTTGTACAATACTTAACATTTAACCAAAATTTGGAATCCTTGGCTTCAATATTGGCTAAGATCTTGTCACTTGTTCCAATTAAAGCTGAATATCTTGGAAACTACTGGTCCTACTTCCACCAAACATAGCTAAGAACCATCTCGACGGAAAAGTCTTTGGATTAAAAAAAACCGCACTTAAATTGGTCCATCCGCTTGGGTGCTACGATGCCACAGACAGATACACAGATATGTACACATGTTAAACTTATAACACCCCTCTTTTTTTCGTCGGGGGTTAAAAATGTAAATGACGTCTTTATTACATTAAAAGCGATAGATATCGAATATTTAATATCGAATATTTAATATATCATAAATCCAGTTTTAAAAACACCACACAAATATTTAAAAATTGTATTTTACACAAAACCCTTAACAAGCACAAACTGGGGATAAAACTCTCTATAACTGCATTTTCTCCGTGCCCCGTTCCGAACTAGCCCCGCTTTCATCCGGCCAAGTTATGCCTGGGGTCGGCCAAAACATATTATTTTTGATATTTATGTGTTTCGCAGCCATTCGCTCTTGGGGTTTAGTTTTCTTAGCAATGTCGGGTGATTGGGCAAAAATGGCGCAGTAATACTATCAGTTTTTGAAATTTATCGAACATATTCGACGACGCGGTTGGCGCAGTGGTTAAGCAACTGCCTACTGAGCCGACGGTCCCGGGTTCGAATCCCGGCAAGGGCAAATATTTGTGTGATGAACACGAATATTTGTGCCTGGGTCATGGCTGTTCTATGTATTTAAGTATTTATTTATCTATATAAGTATGTATATCGTCGCCTAGTACCCATAACACAAGCCTTCTTGAGCTTAATTTGGGACTAGGTTGATTTATGTGAGGTTGTCTGATATTTATTTATTATTTATTTATTTATATAATTTTGAGTACCATTTTTGTTTTTCTCAAAAATCTTACACCGCATTTTAAAGTTACATCTAGCTAGGGTAAAACTACTACGGAGACAAGGGTCTACTTTGACGAGGTCTTGTGATATTTCAAATTTGGAAATACCTTCATAACATTTTGTCATGGCTGATTCATTTCGCTACTGTACATTTCCCCAGACATCGGAACTAAAAAATATATATTTTATCACATTGCAGAACCCAGTAGCAGAAGCTGTTCTCTTCTAAACCTTCTATACGTCATATTTTCAAGAAAAGTCCTCTATGTTTCACTTGTGATGACTTATTTTGACGACGTGATTGGCGCAGTGACAGTGTAGCAGCCTACTGAGCCGGCGATCCTGGGTTCGAATATTTGTGTGATGAACTCGAATATTTCTGTCTGGGTCATGTATTTATATCGTCGCTTGGTACCCATAACACAAGCCTTCTTGAGCTTAAGTTGGGACTAGATTGATTTGTGTGAAGTTGTCCTATATTTATTTATTAACAAACCTTAATGCTATAATACGTTTACGTTAGGCATTGCGTTGCAATTTTTTTCTAAACAATCTATTTGTGCATCCGAGATTTTGAGCCCTTAAGCCTACTTTCTTTTAACTTGCAAAGCGTGCCTTCAGCCAACTTTCCTACGTTTCAGCACTTCCGGTGTCTAATAAACTCTCAAATAAGAGCAGCCATAATCGTCGTATCTCCCCGTCCTTTCTGTTCTCGTAAAATACGTTTTTACGCTAGAAAATATCCGGAACGATAATTGTCTTACACAAAAGACCTCGGATGTCCTCACAAAGGGGATTGAAAGAACTAGATTACTGTCTGTTTCCACGATGCCACGTCTCAGGGGAGTAGGGTTGCCGCGTCAACGGACGATGACAGAAGCTTAAGGGTAAATTCGGACATTTTTATTAGGGTCCCGTACCTAAAGGGAGTAAACCATTACTATAACTCTCTTGCACCGATTAAATTGCACGACGCTAATAGCCGATGCGTCAGCGAGGTGCTCTACTCCGGTTTCCGCTTTTGTTCCGGCAAAAAGGTGCCCGTTTGTAGCCAGTCATAGCGGTGCACATGCGTCTGTCAGTTGCGTCATCACAACCTACGATCAAATTAGCTACATTTTACTCCAACAACCAATAAGTTACAGTTCTCTGGCGCATTTTGCGAAGATCAAAGAGAGAACCTTCTGTATATTTTTGTTTGATATTGTGATTAAACCTTACACAAAAGACTTTGGATGTCCTCATAGGGATTTAAAAAAACTAGATTACTGTCTGTTTCCACGATACTACGTCTCACGAAACGCGGGTGTAGGGTTGCCGCGTTAACGGACGATGACAGAAGCTTAAGGGTACATTCGATCATTTGTATTAGGGTTCCGTTAACCCTACAACTATAGCCAAAGCGGGTTCATTACGTACCGTGAGTCGCGATAAGAGCCGACGCACCTTTGTTTATTAAAATCCTCGACACCGCCTTCCACTTTTGTTCGAGGAAAATGGCGCACGTTAGTTGTAAACCATAGCGAAATACATGCGTCTGACACGTTTTAATCAAACAACCAGTTTTGTGACGGTCGAAGAGAGAATATTCTGTGTGTTTTATTTTGTGATTAAATGTTGCACCTCGGATGTCCTCTTATAGTGTATTGAAAGAGACAAATTACTGTCTGTTTCCACGATGCCATGTCTCAGGGGAGTCCCACGTCAACGGACTATGACAGAAGCTTAAGGATAAATTCGGTCATTTTATCAAGGCCCCCGTACCCAAAGGGTGTCAACCCTATTACTATAATCAAGCTCACCACGCATTTCAACCCGCGCTAACAGCCGACGCGTACGCTCCAAGGTGCTTCATTCCGCCTTCTGATTTTGTTCGGGCAAATCAGGGCGCGTTTATAGCTAGTTGTAGCGGTGGGATGCCTCGCCCTACGACACACGAATGTTACACAAGTAAATAATTATTAGTTTTTTACACAAATAACTAGTACAAATAATTATAGTGCTCAAGCGGCATTTGCGAAGACTAGAAGAAGTCCTCTCATTTAACCGACTACAGCGAAGCAAAAATGGTTATGAATTTGATCTGTAAATAATGTATGGTTTTTAACTGACATCAAAAATAAAGTTCTCAATAAATTGTATGTTTTCATATCAAACAAACAAATATATAACATTTCACTCAATATACCAACAACATACATAAACATATTATAACAAAAATTCGTCAATCGTACACAAAAGTACATGTCAAAGTAAAATAAGTTATTGTACCAATTACAAAGAATCCACGACTCTGATCTCACACAAGAACCTTCCTTTCACTGGCCTGAAAAAATGAGACAAAAGTCGATCGGTATCGTGGTAACAACATACGGTTGATTTGGCTTGAGCAATTTTTGTTCACTTGAATTCATCGTACGTTGAGCTAACTTTGCTGACGCGCGAAATACGGTGCCATTTAAAGTTGGATGTCAAGGTTAAAATCGGCTACGTGTGTTCGCACGTGTGTAGGCTACGCTACGTGTGTTTATATATTAAAATATATGTAAGCCTACCCTTAATATTCCCTGAATGAGGTCTAATGTAGGAAATATAGGAATATTATTTATATTACATTCGCGTTCAGCTTTCAAGTGAGCCCTTCTTTTAGCGTTCACTAACATAAATCCCAAAATATAAAGTCGGAGCTTAATTCGATAAGTATTGAACACCAATCCTCTCGTACTAAAACTTGCTAATATGCACAAAGTGCACAATAAATAAATCAATAACTTTCAAAATAACTTTTTCAAATCGTTTTTCATAGGTTTAAATGACTAATTGACTAACTATCGATTTTCGATACGATATCCCTGATCTATCTCTTTGACATCTCAGGCAGATCTCCGAAGTGGCGATAACTAGTATGTAGCCATTTTACCAACCCGGTCGCGATAAGTTTGCGCCTCATTTATATGCGATGCCATAGATATTAGGCGCAAACTTAACTTGACCACCCATGTAACGTGAACACTTTATCTAAAGCGCAAAGATCGCATTTTAATGTCAGTCAAAGGCGTTATACCTAAGGCAGCATTTATTTCGAGATAATCTTAAAGTACACTCAAATTAACGCCAAAGGGTCGATACTAATATACTTTGATATCGTTAATGTTAGGAATGCCTCGTCGGCCGGGTCCTTACATTGACATCTACGATAGCTCAGGGAAATGTAGAAGAGAAATGGTGTAAATGAGATGGCTCGATTTACTACTGTAGGAAAATAAACGCAAGGATAAACGGAAAAACACTATATATTCAAACACAAAACAATTAACAAAAATAGAGGATCGGAGTACACTAAATTAACACACAAAAATAACACGTGAATTTACAATTAAATCTTAACTAATTTAGTCCTTTTTCTAACACTGCGGATCGATGATACTACGCACTACTAACTAACAAGATGGTAATACACTTGGATGAAAGAGACTGGTTACAACTTGTATTGGTGGATCGTTGATCTAACGCTCTAAACGGAGTGGGACTCTACGTGTTACAAAGTTGAACTTGAACTCAATAATTATGCAGAAACGGGCGTCCTTTTATATGATTCGTTCAGGGTTTGTTTACATTTCTAGAGGGACGCCCGCTCTGTTACATTTAATCATTTCTTGCTTATAATACAATTCTCATCTTAAATTTAACTTATAGTTAATATCAAGGTTCGTTCATAGAACACAAATTCGTATTTGATTTCGACGTGAGAGCTCCCGTTTAATCACAATTATATAAAATTCACATCATTTCTTTGTCTCGACTCAGAGGCCGTCTCGCTCACACGGGTCGAGATCTACACCTTCCTGTTCCCTCATATCGCGCCGCGCTCGGCGCGTCATGTTATTTTTGTGTTTGCCGTGCTCGCAGCAGGTTGCGGCCGGTACAATATTAAGAGACTTTACTTATGTGTTTATGAGGAACATTACTACAAAGTTTCAGGATATTCTAAATTTTATCCTTAAGTTTTACATCCAATGTAAACAAACATGACTCCTTTGTCTTAGACTGCGAGTGGGAAGTTACCAGGATGAGTAATACTTGTTTACTTTAAGACGCCGTGGTCTTTTAACTATCTTAGTTAGTTCATGGGAGCTCTCTAACAAATAATGTTTCTTAGGAAAAATAAGTGTTATACACATAGTATTGCCGCTTTTTTGGGCATTTAGGAAAATAGGAATATATTATTTATTTAGACTTAATATTAATTTCGCCTAACCGATACATATATATTATTTATTCATTTATTTATAAAATAGCCTAGCTGTCCGTAACAGTTAATATAGGAAAATGCTTCTATAACTGGTACAATAATAACGCTTGTAACTGCGGACACCAGTTCAGACCATCGAACTTATTATTATAGTCATGGAGTGCCCTCTCACAAGGTTCAAGGGCGACTTAGATAACATGATAAACATCTCCAAAGAAGTGGCTGTGTAGTTGAAACGGGCAGAAGTTTAGTTATAGTATTACAACTTGATTATCCAGTGATTTGTAATAACGCCATACGATAAATGTGTAACGCACAGGAGCATTTCAACAGTTCATTCCCTTGTGTTACGAAAAGACGATTATAATACTTTTATTGAATTCCATTACAATTCGCAACAAGCGCTCTGTTAGGAGCTCACCAAGTAACGCTTTTTTGAAAAAATAATTTTATTTATTCGAAAACATATACGTCAAGGAGCGTTCAAAATGGTTCTGAGTCTTTTTTTAATAGCTTTTTGGTGTGTCCCACTGCTGGGCAAAGGCCTCTGCTTTAGATTTGATGGTTTGATGTCTCGTCCGACCAGTTGCAAAGGATAGCGTCCAAGTCATCCCGCCATCTCTGTCTCGGCCTGCACCGTCTGCGTCGCCGATCTTAAGGCACCCAATTAGTTGTAATGCTGGCCCATTTATCCGCAAATAATAAAGTTACCAAATTGCCTAAAAATTACAATACCAAAACCCAAATTCACCTACAAATACTGGAAGTTTATCGGCTTGGTCACGTTTTTACCGTGTTTTTTGCATCCTGGATGGAGATAAACTGGCTCAAAGTTGTGTGTGCAACAGGAAGTGTCATGCGTCCGGGTTGGTTTCGATTTCAATTTTGCCGGTGCAAATAAATTTTATTACCGACGTTTTTTCGAACATTTAAAACTCCAGCTACAGTTTCGGCGTGACTAAAATTAGTGTGCATTTTAGCAGCGCTAAAATGGTTTGTGTTTCAGCGAAATATTTGTTTTTGCCGCAAAGATACTTGAGTAATCAAAATGATTAATAAAGGTATTCCATCCCAGTTTCTTTTAGGATAATAGTTGCAAACAATAGCGTTACTAAAATATAAGAAAGACACAGTGTTGTACAATTACTTATGCAATGGGTCAAAGAGTGTACTCTACACTAAAAGTCGACTGCATTCGATCTTGCGGAGAAGAAAAAAATTACTACTCTTTTTTGCCTTACAGCAGTCCAGTAAACATAATGGACTTATTTGATAATGTAACCATGTGGATATACAGCTACTCATGAAATTCGCCTAGTTTATTTGAAACTATGAATCTGCACATACATGCATACAATATGTTTACGTATAAAAGTAATGTTCATTTTAAATATTTCGAGCATTTCTAATGAAATTTAATGTATAATCTATATTTAAAATTTACGGTTTTAGAAGGTTACGGTTCTAGTTTTTAGCCAGGATTTTATCAAGATAAAAACACAAGAGTTGTGTATCGACAACAGAAGCCCCACGCCACATTATCGACAATGCTCATGTATTTTTAAACAAGTAAATAGTCAGCCATAAATCCAGATACGGCGCGTGACTAATGTCCGTCCATTTTGTAAACAGCGCCACGGTAAACTTAACACCTTATTAAAGAGGGAGAGTGGGTTTTTTTGTTAATTGTAGCTATATTTCGGGTTAATGGCCACCTTCGTGGCGCGATAAAAGGGAAAGCTCGTTTTCAGGCATCGCTGTAATTAAAGGAGTTTTTATTGTATGCTTGACTCGCTAAGTGGTAGCGAACGTGGACGAATATTGTGACATTATTTTAAATTATGCTAAGATTAGGGTTTTATTTGCAGAATATGTGTTTAGCGGAAAAGGCTATTTAATACGAAATAATGTTCTGCGAATTTACAATTAAGTTAGTCGGTTAAGAGGCCTTATTCCTTTTAAAATGCTGATTGTTTAGACATTTTTCTCTATCATCAAACAGGTTTCTTAACATATTATTGATGTTACTACCTAGAACAGGGCTATTGATATTTATTGGTATATATTTGAAACCTACAGTTTACATTTTTAATTGATAATTTTTGTTTCAAAAACTACTCGAAATTGACAAAAGTCACGCGGAAAATTAGTTTTTTCAACCTATTTTCGACTGCACGCAATGAAAGCGTGAAATAGCTATGTTACTACCTAGAACTCGGGAAAAAGTATTATTCACTTCAAAAAGTTGGTTGATATTATCAATATATTTGTAGTAATACGAAAAAAATAAACTTTAAAAGGAATAAGGCCTCTTATTCTTTACCGTAATCTGAGCTATCCCAAAATTTGTTAAGATCCGCGCCCAATGTTATCGGGCAAAGACGTCTTTACCAACAGATGGCGCTGTACAACTGGCGCCGTGAGCATACAAATTCTGCATCGCATGGAAAACGGATAAATACGGAAAGAAAATTATAATAGTACCTATAGATGTTATAACGATCTGGAAGCATTCCTAAATAATTGGACGGGAATTGTAAATTCTTGCGTTGTATTTGACCTATGATATGTTTTATGAGGTGTGCAATAAAGAGTACCTACTTGTACTGTATTGTATTGTACTCGAGTAGGTACTCAAGGCATTTTTAGAACTGTTGCACAACACAAACACACATCACGTATGCCTAATTACGAACAAACTCCGAAGCCGACGGGGGCATTAGTGGAATTGGAATCATTCGCGCCTCCGCTTTGCTGCTTTTCTGGCAATTTACGTTAAGGTAACGCAGTTGGAATTTACTCGAATGTAAGCCTCGCTATTTAATTAAACACATACTGACTTTCATAAACAGGAGCTCGTAAATTTCGAGATTAATATTTCTTTTTATCGTGAATATTTTTAAAATATAAGGGGAAATTTAACACGTGATACAAAGTGTTTTTATATCTTTTTATCGATTATATTTTTTAATAATACCACTTATAAACAGATAGATTGACACAAAGGTAAATTATGAAACAAAAATGTATTGTGAGCGGGACTCGAACCTGCGACCCTACGTTCAGGTTCGAGTCCAGAGGGCCGATGATAGTTGCTTTTATCAGGCGATAAATAAGTGACAAGTATCTGTCACTCACTCGCATTTTGTCAAAACGTGACGGATGCTTTGTCACTTATTTATCGCGTGATAAAAGCAACCATCATAGCCTGCTTACATTGCAGTAGATCGCATTAGATTTTACTTTCATAACTTACCTTTGTGGCAATATGTATGTGATATAAAATGTTTATAGAACCGAAAAATTAAAAAATGTAAATTGAGCGGGATTCAAAATGGCATTCGGGGCTAATACGGGTGCTCTATCGACTAAGCTTTCGAGTCCTATTATTGAAATTGTCAACAGTTGCTTCATTTTTAAGCTATGTTTAAATTGAGATACAAAATGTTACTTTTCGAGTCTATTCACAATTACCATTATGCTTCATCAAATCATCATATTATTATCATACCTGTGCTAACTCGGGGCACATGTACTAAAGTGACGTAGCAAAAAAATTTTTAGATAAAAAAATTATATCGATGTTACTGTCAAGATCTAAATGCTATTCAACATAAATATATATTTTTTCTCTTCATTTCAAAATAAAAACAATAAAAAAATCAAAACGTGTCATTTATTTGTTTTTTATTTTAAAAAAGTTTTCATAGTAAGTACAAATGTCGTCGCTAAGGGTTGCGTTAGAGTGGTGTGGGTTCCTTAACTAAGTACCTATACAATCAATATTTTTTTTATATTTGTCGGTATTAAGGATGAAAATATCAACTTAATCAGACATGATATCGAATCTTTATATAATATTTTCGAGAATTTTCAATGAGCATATGTACCTATCGTTCGATCATAATATATATCGACATCTTTTTTTATCGATATCAAAAACCCTATAACGTGCCCCGAGTTAGCACAGGTATACATATTATGTACAGTAAGACCATCGGTTGTTATGGCAACCCCAGTGCGTAGTGAACTCTTGATTAGGCCTTGTTCCGATTTGCTCATAGATTTTCAAATTAAGTACTAATTCATCATTTTCTACCTAAAATGTTATATTATTTCCATTTCAAAAATTTACTACGTCTGAATCTATAAAAGTCTAGCTTTAGCTGACTCAAAACATATAACAACAAACTCGTATTGTCTTCTAACGTACGATATTATGCTCCACCTAAAATGAAGTTTTAAATGGAAACTTCATAAACCAGGTACAAACAATACTTAATATAACGTCTTTCCTTTGCATAGAATAACACTAAATAAACACAAACTTCAAAGACAGCGCAACGCGTCTTTCACCAACTGTGTTTGGAAGAACAATTTTGTTCACATTCAGTGAAACTCCTAATAGCATCGTCGCTAAGATGTCTCAATTATACCCGCTTAAGCCACCGTCGTAAGGATGGGCAAAGGAAACAAATATATCGATGTATCTCTATTTCTTTACATCGATATTTTTACCCAAGCCGGGAATAGCCATTACGCTTTACTCACAGACACAGCAGACACTAACGCACACCAAATATTTATCCATAGAGATTTGCTTAAAAAATTATACTACACATGATCAGTTCACAGTCGGATATGCGACGTCGTATGTAGGCACATACAGAGCCTATAAAAGATACTTAATTTGATACCAATTTTGATACTCGAAAATAAATATCAAATATCGATATTCCGAGATGAGAAATACTGGCGATTTAAACCTTCAGGTCGGGTTATTTCGGCTACTTCTCTGGTTACTACTTATTGGATAAAGATGTTGAAAGTTTTTTTTTCTTTAACTATTAATATTCAAGTTAAGTAAGTTCCCGACTTATGGATATTTTCTGAAAATATATCGATATTTTCCCAAGCCTACACTGTCGACAAATACTTTTGTTCGCGCCGTCTAGTTTCCGTCTATTCAGTGTCTTTTATATAGCCGTAATGGTTATGTTACGAATAACTGGCGGGATTTCTTTATGCCTCATGTTTTTGTTATATTTGCGGTGGGATAACAGATTTGTTGAGGGAGATGTAGGTACATTAAGAAATCCGAATGTACCTACATCTCCCAATTGTCAATACGGGTTGTAAATATTCTCAAGCTAAAAACCTTTTTTAGAACACGAAAATAATTACATAATACGTAGAATGTCGACGAGTTTGTTATATACTAGAATTTGGAAATAAAAAACAGGTTTTATTGGTAAAAAAATAAATCATGACCTAGTTCTATGTTATAAAAGGTTTACATACAATACTCATACAAAATAAGCCAATATGAAATCCATTTAGAGGTAGCTTTTGTACCTAAAATTTGATTAAATATTGAATTATTTGCGTACCATTGTTTATTTACATCCCACCGACTGCGCCTAAAACTAAATATATATTATTGCTAAAAATAACAATATTACAATGCTAATCAGATTAGGAACCTCATTCTATTTTTAAATTTGATTTATGATATTCCATCTAGGCTGATATACTGGCCATACAATTTCCCTGAAAAGAATCACATAGCAAAATGTACATACGAAATGAAAGCCTCGCTAGTAAGTGAGATAATAACAAAGAAATGTCTAACAACCCTAAGAAGCTCCCAAGGCAACGTAAGTTCGGGCGTATCTAAATGATCCATTATTGAAGTTGATTATTGAGCTATTTTCGTAATATTATTTATTTGAATCCCACCGACTGCGCAAAGAAATATTATTTAAATAGAAGTTATATAGTAATACACTATTGTAATGCCAATCGAATTTAGCTCCTGCTTCTCTTTTTGAATTTGATTTATGAACTTTCATCTAGCAGACAAATCACAAATAGCAAAATATACATCCGAAACAAAAGCCTCGTTAGTGAGAATAGATAATGACAAAGAAATGTTTAACGACTCTAACAAGCTCCCAAAACAACGTAAGTTCTATATACACGCGTATATAATTGAGCCATTAAGTACTTTAGCAAAATGGACATTTTGTTTCTCTTCACTATTTATTTAATCGTATGGCGTAAGAAACATTACAAGAAATCTATGCATGCGTCACTATGCATTGAGTATAATAATATGAAGAAATCCATCTATTTAGAGGTAGCTTTTTAGGGTTTATTTTAGGGATATTTTCTCCATGTCCATGGTATGAGTATGAGTATGTATCACGCCGACAAAACGGTAAAATAAAAACTAAAAACCAATCTTTTTTTCGGGTACCTCTCGTACACCTAAAGTGGCGGTGAATTTTTCGTTCCAACACTAGTGTGTGGAGTATCGTTGAATAGGTCTTAAAAATAAAAGGGGTCTCCAAATAGTATTTTTTGATAGTCAGCAGTTTTGTAAATATTCGCTCCGGAAATCCAAAAAATAGCGTCCCCGCATATAACTTTTCAACCTCGGGTCAAAAAATTATGGAAAAAAAATATGAAAATGAGGCCTTATAAGTACTTTCAATGAAAACTGTATTTAATACAATCGGTCGAGCCGTTTTTGAGTTATAATTTCATAATTTTATTTAAAATGACGTAAGTGCCGCGCGGTGTCCTTATACTTCGAACGTTACACATATTAGTTAAGTGCCATACTGCGTTAAAACATTCCGCTCAATCTGGCGCGTATGATCGATAACTTCCAGAAGGTAATAAGTAATTACAGTTACTCTGGCGTTTACGACCTTTTTATAGAACTTGAAATCTTTCTCGTAGTTTATTTGTTTATCGTGAAGGATGACAACTACGGAACCCTACACTGAGCGTGGCCCGACATGCTCTTGGCCGGTTTTTACCTTAGCTTTGGTTGAATATTGAGCTATTTGCGTAATATTTTTTATTTTAATCCCACCGACTGCGCAAATAAATATTATCAGCACTATTGTAATGCCAACCGAATTTAGCTCCCGCTTCTCTTTGTAAATTTGATTCATGAAATTCCATCTAGCAGACAGATCACAAATAGCAAAATATACTTGCGAAACAAAAGCCTCGCTAGTAAGAGAATGACAAAGAAATGTCTAACAACTCTAACAAGCTTCCAAGGCAACGTAAGTTCTACATACAGGCGTATCTAAGTGAGCCATTACTCTAGTAAAATGGACCATTTGTTCCCCGTCACCATGCATTGGGAAGATGAAGAAATCCATCTATTCAGAGGTAGCTTTGTTTTGCACAAGTGAATAAGTGTTGGGCCCTTGTAATGATAGTCGTGACGTTTGCTTAATGTAAAAGAATGGGAATAATTAGGGAGGGTAAAGCGAGTTTGAATAAGGTAGCAGTTAGGTTGTATACAAGCGATATAAGCCAAGCAAGTACAGCCAAGGGCGAGTCGGACTCGCACACGATGGGTTTCGTACCGTCAAAGAAAAACACGGTTTTTTATCGACAGGGTTTCATTTAAAAGTTCTATTCTTTTTTGCGGCTAAAGTATGAAATTATGAGTTTTTTTTTTTTTATTTTAGTTTTACGGTCCCACAGAGGTACAAACGGTGGAGGCTTAGTAAAAGGTTCTTGTTGGTAACGATAACGATAAGGTAACAAATACGAACTGCAAACAATTATCTTTCTTAAAATATGACATTCTCGATGAAAAAAGAGCAACAGGAATATTTACTGATAAAAAAACTTTCCAAATCTCAAATTTCAAGTCCTGGAGCAATAATTGTGTAATGGAAATTGAAACCTTTTGTTCTTTCAAGAGTACGCAAGGAATTTTGAATTTAAATAATAATTTTAGTACATATCCAGTTATGAAACTAAACAAAAAGCTTAAGCAATAACATACGTATTACACTCAATAAACACTTTTATAAAAGAAGTAAAATCGCGTATTTCATCCATCTAATTAAACCCAACACGATAACGAAGACGCCGTCATGCAGAACAATCATACAGTCCATAACGTGTTTACCTTAAGCAAAAACAAAAGAATATTAAAATTGAAGCAAACAACTGTGTACCAGAGCTAAGGCGGTTTACACACTCGCCATGCGTTTCATCGGAGCGCGCGGTTGCTATGAATAAAAAATCTGCGCGGACGAGCGGTGCAGTGGTTTGAACAGGGCTTGTTTTAATACAAACGGAGAACTGTTCTCCTGCCTCAACAACATCATCCGCCGAGCCCTGGTCAGCGTCAGCGAGCCAGCCTCTTTAGAGCCAAAAGACCTGGCGCGTGTCGATGGCCGGAGGCCCGACGGGATGACCCCTGGCAACGGGCACGGCCATTACTATGGGACGCTACATGTGTGGATACACTAGCGCCGTCCCATGTGGGCACGACGTCGTTGAGGGCAGGTGGAGCGGCTGCCGCGGCAGAAGCAGCCAAACGCCGCAATAGCTACGTATATTTGCGGCGTTTGCAGTGGAGACCCTTGGGCCCCGGCGACCGGAAGCAAAAAAGCTTTTAAAAAAACGGAGCTATTTGCTTATCCAGTCCTCCGGTGATCGTAGGGCTGGATCGTTCTTCGCCCAACGCATTAGCATCGCCATCCAGCGAGATAACTTAGGGAATATATGTAGGTACATATAGTTTAGGTCCCATTTATTTAAGTTAGGTTTGATTCAATCATAAGTTTCTTAAGATCATAAGATCATAAGTTATATATTTTTTTATTTTACAGTGAATATAATTATGTGAATGAAAATAGCAACGGAGATACTTGTTTGAATCTGCCATTCCACGTCGTATCGCGTAGCCAGTATGAAAACCACCTAACTGAACACTTATGCCATGTAATGCGCTGTCAGTGTAGACAAAAGACGGTTTTTTATTTAAAAGAATGTAAAAATATGGCGCCCATTGTTGGCGCTCGCTTTATTCGGAGCCTTTTACTTCTCATTTCCTTATTTTTGTGTGTGAAGGATTAACAACACAGGTATCGCAGCCCGCACCTATTTATTATCTGCTGCATAATTTTTCGGACACTTGTTTTTGCTGTGGATAATTTTAAGACGTTAATTTTTGGCATTTGGCTTTGTTTTCGTATATTCCGGGTTAGAATTTAAAATAACTCTTTATGTTTTCACACATTCATGAATAATTAGAAACATGATCGTTTATATGTTTTGCCAACTATTCGTTTAATATTTAACTATTATATAATAAATGTATATCTTACCGACTGCGCCACGTATTGATTTACATTAAAATTATACAGTACTTTTTGGGGTTTTGTACCCAAAGGGTAAAAACGGGACCCTATTACTGAGACTTCGCTGTCCGTCCGTCTGTTACCAGGCTGTATCTCAAGAACGGTGCTAACTAGACAGTTGAAATTTTAACAGGATGATGTATTTCTATTGCCGCTATAACAACAAATACTAAAAATAAAATAAAATAAATATTGAAGGGGGGCTCCCATACAACAAACTTGTTATAGATTATGGTACGGCACCCTTTACGCGTGACTCGGACTCGCACTTGCCCAATTTTTTTACAGATGTCGCTATAACAACAAATACTAAAAACAGAATAAAATCAATAAAAGTGAAAACGAAAAACGTGATTTTTGCCATTTTTTACTCGACACTGTAACGAGGCTGTACGAACTTGAAATTCATGAGATACAGGAAGAAAGTTAAGATTTTCACGGATGATGTATAATATTTCTGTTGCCGTTATAACAACACATACAGAAAAATATTTTTTTTTTACTTTCTTACTGTACGGAACCTTCAGTGCGCGCGTCCAATTACCACTTAACCGGTTATTTTAATATATATTTTTTTTACAGCTTGCAACAGGACTTACATGGGCGACGTTGGCCGCACCTATGAGCTAGAAGTCCGGCGGCCGCGCGAGGACCACCTACCCTTCGTGTGTCACCTTAACTTCACCGCTACAGGGGGCAACTATGGAGACATTATACAGGTATGAACCTCACTAACTTTCATCTGATTTCATTTCTATCTTTTTCTGAATTATGATTATGACATGTACGAGTATCTTTTGTTGCAATCATTTGTTATGTTTTTTACCATTATTATATCTCATTTTTATTCTTATTTTTTTGACGATCGTAGTATAAATGCATGTAAATTGTCTTAGCGTAATTTATACTGACATTTTATATTATGAAATAAATAAATCTAATCTAATCTAATATAATCATGTACCACTAAAGAGCCCTACTAACCACCGTTGGTGTTTGGGCAGATCGACCTTTTTGACCGACAATTTTAACTATCTTCGACGTAACTCCAAATTTATCACGTAAGCATAATGTTTTCTAAACCAAGAGGCCTTATTCCTTTTAAAATTCACTTTTTTCATATTACGACAAATATACTCATAATTTGAACCAACTTTTTGAAGTGAATAATACTTTACCCCGAGTTCTATGTAGTAACATTTCATGTTTTCATTGCGTGCAGTCGAAAATAAGTTGAAAAAACTAATTTTCGGCCTGAATTTTGTCAATTTCGAGTAGTTTTTGAAACAAAAATTATCAATGAAAATTTCAAACTGTAGGTTTCAAATATATCCCAATAAATCCCAATAGCCCTGTTCTAGGTAGTAACATCAATAATATGTTAAGAAACATGTTTGATCATAGAGAAAAATGTCTAAACAATCGGAATTTTAAAACGAATAAGGCCTCTTAAAGCTCAAATAAAAATTTAAATGCGTGGAAATCTCTTCCACCAGGTGATGCATTTAAATTTTTATTTAAGCCTTAATCTTTGTATCAATGGTAACTTGAATGTGCCACTAAAGAGCCCTACGACCCACCGTTGGTGTTTAGGCAGATCGACCTTTTAACTGTCTCCGTCGTAACTCAAAATGTATCAAGTATACATATTCATATTTTCTGTTTATTACATTTAAGAGTTGGGACATGGAATGATTTAACGTAAACGTAAAGGTTATCTAGAAGAGACCGCTCTTTAGCGATAAGATAGCTCTAATTGTAATTTCTTGCGTTGTATTTCTCCTATATGTTTTGTGAGGTATGCATATCATATGTACTTGTATTGTATTGTTTGTATCTAAAGATGAAAATTTTCAACGAACTTAAATAATGACTTGCCCACACATACAAACACACCCCATAACATGGTACAATGCCTTAGCAATTAAGTAGTTAACCATGGGTATATCATACACCTATGTAGTTGATGTAAACGTGTAGGTATATCTTACGTTCAAAACTAATTACTAATAGAACACCAATGGGTTGTGCAAGTGATACCCGTCTACAGACGGCATACCCATCCTGGTACGCAACCATAATTTAACTACAAAGGCCAAATTTCAAAAAAAAAAATTACATAAAAACTAGGACCATAATAATATTGTATACTAAATAATATTATGATTTAGTGAATCGTTTCAACACTATTATGATTTTTAACGGAATACAAAGCAAATTAGTTTAACGCCTGTACCTACGAGCTTAATTCTTTTTGACAAATTTTAATATTTTTAAGGTGGGGACAACTAGGTGTCTTTATGCCTAAATCGGGGATTTTCTTTCTTCTAATTGTTTTGTAAGATAAAGTCATTCACGGAAAAAAATAGAATTATTTTTAATGGATTATTAGAAATAGTAATTTCGTTTGTTAAGAAAATCAAGATTCTTCAGCAGTTCGTAGCACTGCATCCATTGCAGTGACGTAGCAATCCCACGCTTTTTGCTCGCATGGCTACAACTAACGCAACAGTGCTACGGCGTAGCAGCCGCTCACGGGATTACTTCAGGAACAATCTCTTTGTATGGAAAATAACGACACGAGTTGAGTTTCGTTTTGTGAAAATACTATTTCATAACGGGGTCACGGATGTTTTGTTTCCTTTTCTTCGTTTCAAAGACAAAGGAAACTTTGATTTTTGTTTCAGACATTTGATATCAAATAAATGTATTCCGTCAGTTTCGGAGAAAGTAATGCGTAATATTGAGGACAAAATTAATACGATTGATGTTTTAGCTAATAATTTACGACCCATAATACTTACACTTGGTTATTTTATGAAAAAAATCACAATTTTCAAATCAAAAATACAACAAAATAAATAATTTATTCATAAGTCCGCTTCAATTTTTTTTTTACATCTTTTTCTCTTATATTTTTCAAGTGTTCTACGTAATATTGTGAACTTGTCCCATGTACCATATGTGGTCCATAATGAATAATAAAATGATTTTGAAATTAATTAATAAAAATATCTTCCTGTCCTGCTTGGATTGTAGTCGATCACATTATATGTTTCTTTTATAATTTACCTTTGTGTCAATATTTATAAAAATGTCTTGTTTTAGCTGACATTCGACACGTTTACCGTGGGAAAGTTCGTCTCCTTCACATCAGACGGTTGCCCCGACGGTCACATGACCATCGTTGAGAGGAGTCCCTCCCCTCCAACTGGACAATGGTGTGGCTCAGCATGGGGCTACACCGTGTACTTCAGCGAGTCTGATTCGATCAATATGACTCTGAGACTGGACAGGCTCAGCCAACAGGTAAGTGCGGAAAAAAAAAGACAATTCTTGCTTCATTGCCAGTACTAAATGGAGTGGCTAATTATCGTGTATTAAACTGTCTATTTAGTAAAATTTACGTTGGGCTTGGTTAGCATCATTAGTATCTAAGAGTGGTAATAAGACCCAATTAGCGGGGTTTCGTCGGCTGGTTCTCAGAATTGCAAGCCAAAAATCAATAGTTTGGGGCAGTAGTAAACCTAGGCGTTCAATTAACTAGACCTAGTCGAGTCAGCTGCGATATAATACATAATTATGTCATCCCTTTCAACTGGCCTAAGGTATGGCTCACCATGGGGCTACACCGTGTATTTCAGCGAGTCTGATTCCATTAACATGACCCTGAGACTGGACAGGCTCAGCCAACAGGTGGGTGTTGATTTGTGAGCCAATTAAATTGACGTTAATAGGTCTGCACCTTAAATTGAGCGGGCTCCAATTATGTTCGATGAAATCCGATCGATTAGCTCTAAGAGTGAGAAAATTGAGGTAGTTTTGTAGTCCAATAAAGGTAATGCCATACATCATCATCATATATTTAAGAGCTAAGCTCTTGTCGGTGGAGTAATTTCCAGCTTATTCTACATTCCGCCTTCTCTTTTACATCTTTATACGATGAAACATTTAATGCCATACATACAAGGCTGAAATTATTTTAATGATTGTGTGGCTTACATAGGAAGCTACTTTCAAAATGTTCATGAATTATGTATGTATCTACATAAAAAGAGTAGAGGTACTAAGAATAATTATTTGATCAAGTCACTTTTCAAACAATAAAAACCAAGTCGAAATCGAATTACAGGTTTAAGAGCTCAATGCAACAGATAGAATTACAAATACTTAGAAGATACCTACATTACTACTCCTTAAACTTATAATTTAACCAATTTTTCGATAGTTATAAGCCGCGTAATATTTAGATATTTAAAAAGGTTTGTAATTTATCTATACGTGATAGGTACTGTTTTGATTTATTTGTACAAAAATGGTAAATTTTAAAACACTGAACTCTGTTTTATGTTTTCCCATAAAGTAAAGCTATTCCATCAAATTCAAATATAATCGTCAACTGTTACCGAGCGTTCGAGGTATATTGTAGAGTTGTGTGAAAAATAAAGTCACGATAAAAAGTCACTGTGATCGGTCATCAAAAAATAACAATGTTATGAACAGATATCGGACAGATCGGATACGCGTCTTTAAACGCAATGATGAGGATACGAGTTCAAAATTTTAAATGTATATTTTGTATTTTAATTCACATTTTTGCACGCAATGACGGCCTCGATTTCACCCGATCTCTGGTCATGAAGGAATAAAGATTAGTTATTTGTTATGCAAGGCTGCAAAGTTGTTATTTGGCGCGAGTGTTGAAATTGAAATCTGAGCGAGCGAAGGAATGTAAGATTGAACCATGAGCGAAGCGAATGGTTCAAAGATAGATTCCTGAGCGTAGCGAAGGTTTCAAGACACGAGAAGCTAAATAATTTTGCAGCCATGCGGAACACACAACTTTTCACCTCACTACAGCGAGGAAAGTGCAAGATTCAAGAAAAACAATTAAAACATAAAAATAATCATATCTAATTGTGCCTAATAATCATATTTAATACATCAAATTTAAAACAACACACTCAAATCCAAACCAAATAAATACGAGAGAAGCACACATATTAAAAATTAAAAATAATATGGCCGTAATTTGTATTATCGTCGTGTATATTTTTATCGTTGAGTTTTTCTTAAGCACTGTAATATTAATTTGTATTTGAAACTACTTGACACATTCGTTGTGAATGTGGGAGAATGGCATTCTGGGAAGGATTCGTTGGCCACTCGGAAGTATTTTCCATAACTTCCATAGCTTTGGAAGTTATTGGACGATGGGATCCGAACAAGATTATTTCGGCTTTATCTTCTTTAAAAACGACAAAAGTTTCGGTAAATTACTTAACGTCTCCAAATATTTATAACAAATCCTTTTTCGTTTTAATGCAGGCTTTTAGCATTGAATAAATACTCCAAATTGGGCTTAACTTTCTTGTCGATATTTGTATAAAGTAAGACAACAGTATATATTCTCCACAGAACAAATTTACGTTGTTTACATGAATTGTGAAAACTTCTAACTTTTTAATTATTATTTTTTTCTCGGGTGCGTTCAGAAATCACACTCTTATGATCCAACTTTTATAACAATTAAATATAAAAATTTGTGTTGTATTTAATATATTTACTAGTCAAAATATGTAAATGAAACTGAAATACTTACTATTAATATATATAAACATATTCAACATAAAATAAAGTGTAGAAAAAATAAAAACTTAAAAATCTGTAACCACGAACCAGGTTTCTGGACGTGATATTGTAAATGTATTTTTTTTTAAAGAAGTATTCAAACGTGCATTATGATTTTAGCCGGCCTGACCAGATCGCCCTTTATTAGCGTGCGTTGATTGGTTATTCGAAGATTTATCGACTAATGAAATCAGTCACGCGTTGAAGGAGTCTTAAATATAAAAAAGTTACATGCACCACAGAGAATCAAAATCATCGTGTTCGAAATTCAAATGACTTTTGCACGCTAGCGGATAAAATAGACTTTTGCACGCAGATTTCTCCATATAAACGGAGCTTTTCCGAGCGAGTGAGGTGAAAATAAATTTACGTATGTCGCAGAATAAAAGACAGAAGATTCTTCTTGATCTTCGCAAAAGGCGCCTTCGCAAAAAAGTTATTCAAGTAAAATACGTCGCTAATGGTTGTGGGGCTTTGTTCGTGTCACCGCCGCCCGGTATACAATGCGTATATGCCGCTTCGACTGGCTATGAACACGCATTGATATTAAAGGAGCACAGGTGGAGGAAACATTTAGCAACTAGGTGTGTGAGCACTGGTACGTAGGCTACTATTAAGAGTCATAGTAGTCAAAGCCATAGTCACTCACTCTCGACATTTATAGTCACGCATGAGTCCCTACTTACATTGTTTTCCTCATTGCTGGGGTCACGAGTATATTTCACGGAACAGTCACACTCAGATGATGCGCGGCCATCGATTCCTATCAATAGCCATGTGTGTTACCGTGTACTATAGTACCAAGGGTTGTACGGATCTGGTATATCCAGCGTATCGGGCTCCGGCCTCTTGGTCGCTTGCTTTCAACTTTTCCTGTGACCAACAGTTTATCTAGGCAAAGTAAAAAAAAACACTGTAATACTTTTGGAACTGGAACGGCGGTCACGGTCAGCGGCTGAATTGTCACCGTTTTGTCCGCCTTTATTATAATAGGACCATTCGTGACAGAAAAGGTATCAACATAAAGCACAATAGCACTTGAATTACACATTCAAGATAGATGAACTTGATATCTTTTATGTGCTCACTACATGTGAATATCGACTTTTATTTTCTGTAAAAGGTTGTTTCATAAAGTGTATGATTATAATTAACTCTTTGATGTGAGAATATATATTTTCTCATACATTTGTTCAGAGTAATTAAGTTTTCACTAGATAACTTATATTAAAACACATTTCTATCAGGGCTTGTTACCATCGGCTTGCAAAGCGGAGGTTCTGAGTTCCAATCCCGGGCAGGGCAAATATTTGGGTAATGGATATGCATATTGTCGTCTGAGCCTTAGACGTACAGACTTATGTTATAATTGCTTTTAATAATCACTTCGAAGAAGAATAACTTTGTAAGAAAGAAGAAAATATAATAAAAAAAATACTTTATACTTGTTTGCGGGCCATTAACGACATCTTGATACATTATTTTAATAAAACGGCTTGATCGCGTTCCAAAAGGTGTTAATTTAATTACCTCGACGTTCCGGACGTGATGTTACGTCTATAGCCTCGAATGGACTCTTAAGGGGAAGGGGAAACGAAGGGAGATCTGGATCATCATAACATAAAACGTAATCTAGCCAACCCTATCGGAAAACTCGTTTAAACTCACATAATCAAGTATCTTTCCGCACATAGTAAAGTTAATCCGTATTAATGAACAACGATATTTATCTTCATTAAGAGTCACTAAGCATCCCTTTGTGTTTTACTGACGTGACGTAACTAACTACGTGTTGTGAGTTGCCTAATATTTCACATCAGCCGGGTTTTAACGGTTCGGTGCCCTTCCTTTATCTGGCGCGAGCAGCCGTATTATGTGCAAGGGTTGAACTTTCGATCAATTAATTAAGCCGAATAAGACCCGGGGGATTACATTGAACCCTTAATTTCATATGAGAACGGGAAGAGAATATGGTTCTATTTTTTAAAGTTGATAAAAACGGAGTATTTTAAACCATTTCAACGTGTTCTGCCGTGATTCTGTAAAAGGCAGTACCTAATTTTACTGGACATTGTAGATACCAGACAATTTTATAGTGTATTAGTAACTGTTCATGTTTAAGTAGGTATGTCTGTGGCATTGGAGCACCTCTATCGATAAGCCGATTTAGTTTTGTTTTGTTTGAAAGATGACTTGATAGAGATCTTAGCTATGAATAAAGAAATTCGATTCAGCCCTTACAAGACTAAAAGGCCGATGTCTGTTTTTTTTTTGGCTTAAGAGTCATTCTACAAATATTTCACCGCCGTCAGATTACTGTTAAAAATATTGAAAGAATGAGCTGCAAAATTTCATGCAATGATATACTAAAACCCCTACTTATTGTTTTGTACGTTTGATATTTATGATTATGACAGCGGACTGACGGCGCCTTCAAACGCCTGTAGAATCACACTTTAGGTTCTCGAGCCTGTACGCGTGATTGTGCATCTTATTTACTACAATTGTATAACTAACTCCAAATTAAAACGCATTTCCAACAGTATATACCAACTAATAACGAACTAACTCTTGTTTGTAGGGCGTTGGATACAATTTCGACTTCAAGTTGGCTTACAAGTTTCTAAGACGGAGCGAGGCGCGGTTGCGGTACGGAAACGCAACTGTGGGGGCGTGGAGGGGGGAGCGGGTACCGGGGACGTACTGTGACCGCATACTGAGCGACTGCGATCTGCGGGCTTGTCGCATCCAGTCGCCGAACTTCCCCGGAGTGTACCCGAGAAACGCCACCTGTACATACCGCATTGAGCACACCAAGGTACGGTACCTGTAATGTTAACTCCATTGGTAGATGGAAAGACACAGATTTATTCAGATTAACACTTTTCTGAATAAATGTTACTTTTAGTTTATTTAATCTACACCCATATCACAGGCCAAATAGGAATAAAACTTTGTGTTGCAATGACAATGTGTAAATTTCAAACTGGTGGCTCACAAACTTTCGTATAGAGCACCGCTTCTCAAACTTTCACGTCCCTTTATATTAACAGTTCTCATACCTTTGCTAATATTATTTAACCAGAGCTGTCAGGTTAGGTGTCAGGACATATTACTTTGGTTTCTCCTTCTGCTTTGCACGGGACCCAATTGAGAGAGCCGCTGGTGTATGCAACTATATATATATATTATATATAGTTATATAAAGTAGTATATACGAGTATTTTTTAAGGCCTAGTTAGGCCAGTAGGCTATTGTAACTAACAGTTGCATAATACTAATATATACTAAACGCGTTAATATATGTCGCATTCCATTTATCAGCGAGCCTTTGATGGCTGCTTTTATCACATGATAGCAATCGAAGATAAATGTCAAAGCATCCATCGTTTTTATCGTTTATCTATCGCGTGATAAAAGCAATTATCATAGACTCCAAGGGAAGGACGGCATGGTGCCCTAATTGTCAGTCGATATAATTTTATGAACACACACTTAACACTTAAGAGGCCTTATTCCTTTTAAAAAGCTGATTGTTTAGACATTTTTCTCTATGATCAAACATGTTTCTTAACATACTATTGATGTTACTTTCTAGAACAGGGCTATTGGGATTTATTGGTATATATTTGAAACCTACAGTTTGAATTTTTCATTGATAATTTTTGTTTCAAAAACTACTCGAAATTGACAAAATTCACGCGGAAAATTGGTTTTTTTAACTTATTTTCGACTGTACGCAATGAAAGCGTGAAATAACTATGTTACTTCCTAGAACTCGGGGAAAAGTATTATACACTTCAAAAAGTTGGTTGAAATTATCAATACATTTGTCATAATATGAAAAAAATAAATTTTAAAAGGAATAAGGCCTCTTAATGACATTTGAAATCACCCACAGATATGATATTTAATATGTATTTATAATATGCAGTGCCGGCGCTTTTTTTTGTCATTCGTTCATTATAATATAATAGAATAATACACGATTCGACTAGAAAGAAATACACACATAAGATTAAAGCCGTACTATAGACATTCAGTCAGTCGCTTGTAATTTTTCTTTTGTTTTGTGCAATAAAGTTAAAATAAATAATAACAGGTTTAACATCACAAATCTCAAAATATGCACAGCCATTGCCTTTTATAGCCAAACAAGTGGCGCTACGAACCAGCTTTCATATGGCAATAATATTTGTATTATAAAACGTCAGTAGCGATTTTCCAAACATTTGTCAACAACCAATTTCAAAACATTGTTTTCCTGAATGCTGCTCAATCCTTCGTTCTTCCTCCGAACTAAATACTGAAACCTATTAAAAAATAACAAGACTTTCATCACTGTACATAGTTTTAGATTTATAATGCAAAAAAATACTTGAAGTTTGCGGAGTATTTAGTCTTGTTTCCTCTTTGTCTGATGTATCAGTGATATTCACTGACTTTCAACCTCAGTTACTAAAAATTTGTCGTTGCCGGTAATATAAATAAGGATCACTAAAAATCCGCAATTATGGCATGGGATGGGAACACCCTGTTCGGCAATACCTACGAACTGACTTTATTCTTGTGTTACATTAATATATTGCACACATATTGTATAACAGAGAGAATGAAGACTATGCAAAGATCGTACCAACTGTCGTGGCATCGACCATAGCGATCTTATGCGGTTTCCAAATCGCCCACGACCGTACTTAAAGTTGTAAACTATGCACCAGTTACACTTTAAACGTACCTATTATTATACCCTTGCCTATGTTAACGATTGTCAAAGTTAATATTATGTACCTACAAAACAAACTTCAATAATTGGAAAACAAAAGAAAACTACAACAAGGGAAAAACGACGACAGTCCATTTCACCAAATTGCGTTTTTAACATGGTTATTGGTTCATCTATATATATATTACAATAAATTAAATAAATACTTATGCTAAATTATAAACATAACAAAGGTTCAAATAAACACCGTCCCTGCCGTTTCTGGTCCAAAGGTGTCCATAACTAGGGCTTCCGATCCGAGATTTTTTGTATATTTTCCTGGGATCTGGGATTACCACCGGGAACACAAAAAATTTGAAGCTCTACCTATAACGCTCCCAGCATTTTTCTACTCTGGATCGCAATAAAATTTTTTATAATAATAAAATTCAAAGAAAAAAACCGGAGAAAGCGCAGCACACCTCTCGACACCCCTGAGCCTTCACGCTCGTGTTGCTTCCGGCCGTCTGCACGATGGCATTACGGGGCCCACCTAGTGAAGGGCGAGTCACCTACCGCCAGAGGTAACAGTCGCATTGATGGTTACGGCGGGTGTCATTTTTCTATTGCAATAGCCCAAATAAGTAGTCCATCCAAACTTCATTTTAATAGCCCGGTTTTTTCTTTTTCATACCAATGCAATAGTTCAGTCACCCGTTCATGGATGAATCATCTTATTGATATGATCAGGAACGGGTCCCAGCAGGGCTACAGCCACAGCAAATTTCTCCAAGGGGCCTCTACGTGTTGGATCCCCACGCAATCCTTCCAAAAGACCGGGACATATGAGCCCAAGACTCAATAACGAGAAATAAAAATCATTTATTTCGACCAACTGGGATCATAGTGTTTACTAAATACGGTAGTAACAAACAATGGAACAATAGCAATGGAATAACAGCCTTTGTACCTGAAACAACTCGAGCCCCCTTCTATATTGTGATTTATAAATAGAAAGCTTAGGAGGTCCTGAATGTAGTATTATACGAGAACTTCAAAAATCACTGAAAACAAACATTTCATTGAAAATCGATTATCGTCATTATTCTCCCTATCACACTGATATTATAAATGCGAATGTTTGTTAGAGTGTTTGTATTTTCGTTACTTCTTCGCGGTCAACGGGTTGGACAAATTTTGATAAAAAAAATTAAAACTTACTTAGCTAAAAAAAAAAAAAAAAAAATTAAACTGTTTATTTCAGGAAAAAATAAGTACTAATTACATATTTGCTTAGCTAATCTTATTATTTAAAGATTTTATGCTAAGTACTGGGAAAATTATTTATTAATATTAACTACATTTATTTATGTTTACCCATTAGGTCACAGCCTGACACCCTGTATTCACATAGGCTACTTTTTATCCCGAAAAAAATTTGTACTCCCGTAACATGACCAGGCAACATTGTACTTTAAAAAGAAAAATCTGTATCGGTTCACGATACGCTTTTCAAATTGAATTGACCTAAATGATAATAGCAGTTGATCCCGATTCATATCCGAATAAATCATTGTTAATTATGATAAACGCGACAGGATTCTGCTGTTTAATATTTAAGTAGGCGCACACCTGAATGGAAATAATTAAAAATTACCGGAAAGCCGGACAAGCGTAACGTTGCGGTCAATGTGGCTGTTGTGTTCTCATTAATAATTAGTATAAAATTCACACCACAGTACAAGCTATAATTACGTTTTCGATTTCGTCGCTAAATAGTTTAAAGTTCTGTTTATACTGAACGCAAATTGATGATTCATTTCATGTTACTTCACAAAGACGCGTAGATTTCGCGTGATTTGGTTTAAATAAACAATAAAGCAAGCGTTATTGCGACATGAATGAATAGGTTATATAGATAATTATGTATATCTACTTACTCGTATTCTGTACGAATTCAATTATTAATCCGAGGTTTTGCTTGTTCTGTCAATGCGTAAATGCAAAACACGTCTGTTGCATCGTTGTGTCAAGAAAACTTGGGCCAACTTGAAAAAGTGTGCATGAAGTTTTCTTCACAAAATTTAAAGTTTAGACTCATCTTGGACTCTTTTGTATATTTTACTTCTACTTCTACTTTATTTAAAGGAGGTGACCACTTGGTTGCTTACCCTAAACTACAATTGCAATCCAATAACATGTAAACTTGTATTCTATTTAACACGTTCCCTGTGTATGCATCATATCTGTAGCATTTTAGGGTACATAATGATACGTGCATGCATCACTGATGATGCACGACCCCTTGTAAACTTAAGGTATTGCCAAAATTTCTCGTACACGTGTGAGCTACGTCTTTTTCATTTGCGTGCACATACCGGCTACGAAAATGTTGACAAAAAACACGTGCGTCCGGATGACATTTATATAATGTTGCCAGATTATAGCTGTTACGAATAAAACACAGAAATATATTTTATTTCAAAAGGTTTTTATTTGAAATAATAAAACAATACGAATTACTTGCACTTACTGCACATCATGATAAAAACAAAAGAATAATCAAATAATATTTGCAAAACAAAACGTAAAAAAATCTGGTGGGGTTTTTTAATGGCAAGCTAGCATTGTAGCATCTTAGACACAATGTTTTCTTGCACATCAAGCATTCAGTGTCTGTTTGCTTCGCCTTTTTGCGAGCTTCTGTAGGTGTGCTACCCTGTTCGGTCGTTAATTTATAGCATACAACGCAACGTTTTCGAAAACTTTTATTGTTACGGCCTAGAATTTTGATCAGTTCATGGCGGCGGGTTAAGGTAGTCTGAATTACTGAAATAGTCTGAAAAATAGTCTGAAAATTACCACTAAACGAAGTTCTGACAAATTTCGAGCGTTTATATGGCATTGACTAACGTAAACCACAGATATACGATTAAAAGAAACGTCAAACTGCCTTAAAAACGTGCATGTGATGCACTGCGCAGTGAGCTTGTACGTGCATGCATCACATTGTGGGCACCAGTTTGATAGCTCATACGTGCATGCATCACATGTGGGGCACTCGGAAAAATGGGGAAAATAGGAAAAACTATCTTCATGAATGATGTTTTTAAGCATAAATGTAATAATATGAACTATATAAAAATAATTTACAAAAAAATAAATTGCACGCGAGGAGACGATTTCTGGTTCCTAGTTACACAGGGAACGTGTTAAAATCGATATTGTTTTTTTTTTATTAATACCGGGAACGATCCCTGATTCTTAAGTTCAGAGTTCCATTTTATCGTGTGGTATATATGAAATGAGTCCATGTTTCCAGGCTCTTTGGGAAACCAGGCAAATTATTTTATTTAATACAAATCTAAGAACAATTGTCGGGTTAAAAGTAAGGTGCCGTTGGAGTCATAAAAATAGGGCCAGACAGAGAGTCTCACTCGCTCTATAGAAGAAGCAAAGAGTGCGTGCGGAGGGGCCGGTTGAATGATTTATGACACTATCAGTACGTTGACCTTAGCCCTAGTAGTCAATAATTATGATGCATTTAATTGTGATGACATATGAAACTACCGGCACGTGAATTTTTGCCCTACAGTAGTCTTGATGCCTTTAATTGTGTTACATGTATGCTCTAATATTCATTCGTGTTTCAGATGCCGTCGGATAAGCACGTTTTGCTAGTAGTAAGACAAACAAACAGCCATAAAATACATATCAAAGACCAAATAGTCAAATATGATAGAAGTCAAAGGGTTTTGAAGTAAGTAAATTTTATTCTTCGCATGTTTTTATGAAATAAATTACTAGCTGACCTGACAAACGCTGGTACGGACGAAAAGGACAAGTGGAGGTTTTACTTTTTAACTAGAATTTTTCACAAATTTTCCCTTCATAAAATCTATCTCAAACTTCAATGAATGACATTAGGTAAATTTGTCCACCCCTTACTAAGTTCCGCTCTTTCGATCCTCTCGCTTTCCAACACATTTAGCGATTCATTTTTATCAATTCGTAAAGATGGTTGAATGAAATTAATTACATTAATGAAGAGTCATATCTCTTTTGTAGACCCCGGGGCTTATGATAGTCGCATATTATCACGCGATAGATATTTGACAAAGCTTCGACATAATACATAAATGCAATGACAAACATGGATTCAAATTACCCATTTATTTTACAGTCAAACTTATCCTAACAAATCTTTTTAGAATTTGGGACCAGTGCAACGTCGTTCAAGACTACCTAACAGTGTGGGACGGCCCGACGCGCGATGCGCCCATTTTGGTCAGACTGTGTGGCGGGGACGCCGTACCGGACATAGTCAGTCGAGGACCGAATATGCTTTTGGAGTTCCATACGTCGCCATACGACAATCCATTTCATCCAGTACCGTTGAGCTATTTACCGGGATTCGAGCTTGAAGTGCAGGTAAGATTACTATGATTTAAAGAGGATTCATACTTTACAACGCATACGCTGCTCGAACGTCGCATTCGTCTACATACATATTTAAGTTCTAACCTTGTCCAATTTAATAGCAAATATTATAAACTCTAATAAAAGAATGCTATTTTCGCAAACTGTAAGTAACCTGAATCACTACAGCCCATTTTATAATCGTATTAAAAATAAATGTTGTATGGAGAGAGGTATTTCAGAAAAATTCTTATCAGTACGATGCAGAAATTGTAGGATTTGTATAGGCGTACAGAACCATATGTCGGTAATCAATTATTTGTCTGTTCATCACGCCGAAACGGTGTAACATTCAAAGATGGTTAGGATAATTTTTACCCGCCGACGGTAAAGAAAAAAAGAATACGCGGGTGAAGTTGAGGGCACCCTCTAGTATATACATATGTAAATAGAATATGTATATATTTCCATCTCTCAAGAAATGGAAATATAGTTTCAACGGTATAATATTTTTGTATTTCTAGAAACTAGGCGAGAAAGGATACCGTTTCATGAATGTTCAAACCCACTTAAGGATATCGTTGTCACAGGAAATATATTCAACGCAACGCTTCCAAAGAAACACAATACGGCTGCAAATATGAATATGTTTTTATATTCATATCGAATTTGGTATAATGTTGTACGTAGGTAATACAAGTGAAAAAAATCATTAAAACTTAGTATGAGTATAACTTTGTAATAAAAGAAACTGTTTATTTAAATAAATAAAAAAAATCTTTCATGAATACGTTTCTAAATATACTACATTCAACGCAACGCTTCCAAAGAAACACAATACAGCTGCAAATATGAATGTGTTTCTATATTCATATCGAATTTGGTATAATGTTGTACGTAATACAAGTAAGACATCATTAAAACTCAGTATCAGTATAATATTTCATGAATACGTTTATAAATATACTAGATTCAACGCAACGCTTCCAAAGTAACACAATACAGCTGCAAATATGCCTCTATATTCAAATCGAAATATATGTACTTGAAGGTGGGCAATTTGAGAGTAAGCTCGTGTTCAATGGTGACCAGCAGGGCTAGCATTTCTTGCCACGACTTTGCTTGTCGCGCGACTCAGCGTCACCTGTCTTGCTCGCGCGGTATTAAAAGGAAAGTGACAGGTAGTATTCCTCGTGCGACAAAGCTTGCTGGTATTCAATCCGAAATTATGGTTTTGGTACAAAATTGTATAAGTAGTTCCGGTCTGTACTCTACTGATTCGCACTTGTACTTGAAGGTGCCCGTTCGTCCGAGTAGAACTATTTCCTTTAGCGTAGTCGGGTAAAAACTAACCTATAACCACTTTTCGATGTACAGCTATCCCTGTACCAATATTTGTTAATAGCCGTCCAGTTGGGCGTAATGAGTCGACATAGATATTTTACCAACAGATGGGACTGTAATGGCAGGCACTGCGCGTCCATACTAATAAAATACGAGGGTACAGAAAATAATGATATCCAAAGAAAACTGATATTTATATAATTTTAGAATTGTATGGTAGTATAGAAGTCTTTTCAAATAAAATATACATTGCTTGAAATAAGCGTTATATCATTTAAAATTTTTCATTTGCCCTAATAATCACTAACAGAAGAGTAAAATAGAGCTGGGAGCTCAATTCTACTTTTTTTTGACATTTATCCAGAATATCACATTGTAGAATATCATAATCTTTTACGTTAGGGGTGTGTTGTATTGGATATAACAGTTGCGCAACTGTACGACTAGCAACAATTACAATAATAACAAATACACACCGATATCATAGAGTAAGTACGCATTCATAACCAGTTGATTATAATAACACTCTTCTTTTTTCATCGGGTTTTAAAATTATTTCGTCTAAAATTGTATCCATAAAATTGAATGATCAAACAGCATTTTTGTACATTTCGGTTTCCACCAATGCACAATGATAAGTCGCAAACTTATATTTCTCGATCGTTAGTATTCAAGATGGCTGCTGTTGAAATATTTTGCTTTGTCAGGTGCTGTACGTGGATAAAGATTTTCTCGTACGTGCTTTCAGACGACCGTTTGTGCTCCGATTGTAGTCTAAGTAGAATCATTGTTACCAAAACTAATAACATAATTAAATGAAAATTATACATAATATTTAGTTGTTCTTTAGAAACCGCCTTTGTAATTACTTTAGTCGAAATATATGCTTTTTTTATTAAACAAATATTTATGACGTGTCTAATATAAAATACAAGCTGATTTATTTCACGTTCTTTCTTTTATTGAAGATGCTATATTATTCAGAAGAATTAGATATTTATAACTGAACCTTTCAATTGGTACGACAGTTCAAGTTTCAATGGATATTACAAGATTTTTCTCACTAACACAAAATATAGGCAAATTACAAAGTCACAGAATTAAACTAAAATTAGATGTCAACATTCAGTGGGTTCGATGCCCGGTTCAGACAGGCGATGAACGATTAAAGTTCTTTGAATGCAGTTCATATTGTTTTTAATATATAAATCTTCTTTCAGTAAAATTTTCTATATACAATATTTATTTAAGGTACTTACTTTCCCTCAATGTACTTATAAGTAAAATACAAATACTCTTTTATATTATATCGTCATCTTGTGCCAAAAATACAAGCCTACTAGAGCTGTGGGATAAGATCGATTCGTGTAAGGTTGTCTGTTATTTATCTATAAACATTATAAAAAATCCATGTTTTTTTTTTGTCAGGTGCTGTATGTGGACAAAGATTCACACTCGTACGTGCGTTCAGACGGCCGCTGTCGCTTTGTGCTCCGATCCTCCGACAAAACTAGCGGAGTGCTCAGAAATCCTCGACATTCGCTCCCCCCGAATACTTCGTGCGTCTACTATTTTCAAGTAAGACTTGAGATTCCTACGGATAGTTCAGCCTGTCGTTTAATTTGAGTGTCCTTTTTACACCTTTAATCTTTCAATTTACACATAGTTCCCTTCGCAATTCTCGTAGTCGATTGAGAGTATCAATATAGTGACCTACCTACTAAAATAAAATAATCCAACACCTTTTTTAAATTAAATAATTTCACCGCATAAGTTCAATTATATAAGTATTTCGTCTAATATCATTCCATCAAGTTTCATGTCCGTAAAATTTTGTATGACTAACTATTTAATTTCCAGACTACCTATACGTTTTTTTTGTTTAACATGAAACCTTTTTATTCTTAGGGTCGTCCAAATGAAATAGTGTGGGTGTCCTTCGTGAAGTATCATTCGGCAGGCACGGAGCCCGCAGGGTTTGATCAGCAGAAAGACTGCTCCTCACAGCTGACCATTTGGGACGGTGCTGCACCTGACGCTGACCTGGAAAGGAAGGTAGGATTTCTTTATATTCATTGTATGACTATGGTTGACGTCGATGACTTTTTATTCGAATGAAGAAGGAAACGTATTCGACGGAGAATAGCCGTAGCTTAAATCTAGCAATACGATTCAATTATTTAGCTATGCTCAGAAATGGCTCGAGATGGTGACGGTCCATAATCAACTGACGAAGAAGGTTTTATTTGCCAAAGAATTTGGTCACATAATGAAATCGGGACTATTATATTTTTTTATAACTTGGTTTTTACAACTTAGTTTATTGAAGTATCCATACTAATATTATAAATGCGAAAGTGTGTCTGTCTGTCTGTCTGTTACCTCTTCACGCTTAAACCGCTGAACCGACTTAGATGAAATTTGGTATGGAGATAGTTTGAGACCCGGGAAAGGACATAGGATACTTTTCATCCCGAATAAATTTAGTGTTCCCGTGGGATGAGCGGGTAACACCGCGGGGCACAGCTAGTAGTTCAATAAATTATCTTAAATTATTTATATCGCTCAGTAAAAAGATGTATTTTTTTTTATTTGGAGACATGTGAGCAAGCTACATACTGTTCATGAGTAAAACATGGCGTGCCCAAATGTATTCCTGCTACTTTTAACGTTTGCGTTTGTGATTTATTAATACTTAGTCATAGGAAATGCTAAAAACTTTTAATGGAAACTGTACACGTTTAAAATTAAATGGTGTAAGGCGAACATCCAAATATTGGCGCCATTCGCGCGCGCCCGTAGTGGTCCTATGCATACCTATAAACGTTATAGGTATACGCTCGCCGCGGCCGGCATCAACCGCGCCGCCCGCGCCTCGCTCAGACCGCCAGTCGCGTCCTACCTAATGTCGTGAGCGCATCGTCCGCGCGTCTTGTAAATAATCTTTCGTGTTCCACACCTTTTCTACAAAACATACTGCGCTTCAGTGTCCATATTTGTTGTATATCGATAATTGTGTGTTTAACAATAATAAAAACTGTTACAACCATTACAATGGTAAATTATTCGTTATAACTGGAATACGTGGTATAAGTACACTTTGTTCGGTTTGTTCCTTGGCTTCTCCCGTTAAAATCGTGCCCTTCTTAATGTACTTCCCTAATTAGGTGATTCTCAATCTAGCGCCGTTGCAAAATTTGGATGCGTCTAAGTTGCGCATTAACAAAACTGGTACTTTTTGTTGATTTTGAAAACAATATCATTTTTGGTGCCAATATGGTTTTTTCACACATCCAGTTTTCGTCATGAATATAAGTGTGCCTATAAACCGACCATAAAAAAATTCTCGGTTGGTGATAGAGCTTAAAAAATGTCACTAATTTCTATTTCCTCTTATAAGTATCGCAATAAGGCTATCTTTCTATATCAAAGCTAGTCAGGCCCTTGACTTAAGCACGTTGATAATGTAGTAGCACAACTGATTGACAATTCGGGTATTGTCGAGTATCCGAGTCTAAGATCCGAGTAATACAAAAACTTTATGCACTAATACTGTAATAAATAAAAAAATAAAAATAAAATAAAAAAATAAAAAGACTTTTATTTCCTTACTACAATATGATAAAATTTTACACTACTTTCTATGTTACTTAATATCTAAACTTGTCTAATGTTCCTTATCTAATATAATTAACTAATATTGATATATTATACATATTAAAAACGAAAGTTACTTAATTGCTAGTAAACAACCGTAAGGAACCCCTCTCAGGTAAAGGCCTCTTCCAAAGATAGCCACTTTTCTCTGTCCTGAGCTATGCTCTGCCATTGCGGGCCAGCGACTCTTTTTATGTCATCGGCCCAACGTGCGTGCGGTCTTCCCCTGTTTCGTTTGCCCTGAGGGCCTTTCCACTTGGTGACTGTTATGGTCCACCGCTGGTCTTTAAGTCTGGCTACATGCCCAGCCCACTTCCATTTTAGTTTTTGAGCATGAGTAAGAGCGTCTAATGCTTTTGTCTTGGATCTTATGTTTGTGTGTCTTATTTTTTGAATTTTCTTTAAGTTTAACATGCTGCGTTCCATACCCCTCTGGCAAGTAGTTATTTTGTTTTTTACAATATTGGTGAATTTCCAGGTTTGGCACGCGTAAGTCAAGCATGGAATAAGGCAGGTGTCCATAACTTTCTTTTTTAACTCTACTGGCATCTCACTCTTAAACACTTCTTTGTAGCTCCAATATTTGTTCCAAGTATTTTTAACTCTCCTTTCAACTTCTAAATCCGACCTGTTTCCCTAAATATATGTAATGTTCTACGTATTCCAAGTTCTCATCATCTATTTTTATAATTGTTTTCTTGTGGTTTGTCATGGTTTTTGTTTTCAGTATGTTTATTTCGAGTCCCACGTATCGGCTAGCTTTACTGAGATCAGTGATCATGCATTGTAGCTGGGAGCTATTTTCAGACAATAAAACTAAGTCATCTGCAAATCGCAGATGACTTAGATATTTACCTTGGATAGATATGCCTAATTTCTTCCAGTCGAGTTTGGTTATGATGCTTTCTAGAATCGCAATAAAAAGTTTTGGTGATATTGGGTCACCTTGTCTTACCCCCCTTTCAACTGCAAAACTTGGTCCGATGGATTCTAACTTGACTCTACTGGTGCAGTTGTTATATATGTTTTTTTAAATTTCAATGTAATGCGACTCTACGTTCTGAGCTTCCAAAGTTTCCCATATACATGAGTGAGAGACTGTGTCGAAGGCTTTTTGGTAATCAATGAATGCTATGTACAATGGTCTTTGGTACTCTTGATACTTTTCAATGATTAGTTCTAATGTATGTATATGGTCTATTGTGGAAAAGCCTCGCCTAAAACCAGCTTGTTCAATGGGTTGTTTTACTTCAAGTGATGGGCAAATTTTTTTGCATAAGATAGTCGAGAAAAGCTTATATAGAGTCGGCAGCAAACTTATAGGCCTGTAGTTTGCAATGTTCTTGGGGTCGCCTTTTTTATAGAGCAAAATAATGTCTGATTCTGACCATTGTGTAGGTGTTACTAAGGTTTCTATAATCATATTGAACAGCTTTGCTATAGGCTGGGCCAATTCGGCCTGGGCATATTTTATGGCATCATTTGTAATGTTATCGGACCCCGGGCTTTTGTCAGGTTTTAGTTTTTTTATGATCTCTACAATTTCTTCACACTCAATGGGTTCTATATGACAAGCAGATCTTATAGAAGCGTCCGAGCTTTGGTAGCTAGAAGTACTGGAATTGTCTGGAGCACTATACAAGGTTTTGTAGAATTCCGTTGCAATATTTATAATTTCGCTTCGACTGAATTTCGTCTCTCCTGAGCCTTTTAAGCCGTCGATCCACGTTTTCTTGGTTTGAAGTTCCTTAAATCCCTTTTTTAGACTTCTTTTTGTTTCTAGGTGCTGCTTGAGGACAGTCGATCTGTGCTTTTTATAATCTATTCTTATATATTTGCTTAATACTGTACTCAGCGATAAATATTCCCCATCGGTCTTTAGAAAGAGACAATTCAACAATTGGCTGTTTACGACGATTTCCGAACACTGGCGACCGTCCATCAATCATCGTTTAAAATTAAGAGGAATAAACGCAAATACTTTCACGTTTATAATATTATTAGGATTATTTAAATATGTTGGCTATCCTATCTTTGCATATTCAGTTAATTACTTCTTTATTTATATTCAGTTACCAAGCGGGTGTACGCAATCAAAGCTCGTACTATTTTCAGATGATGTGCGTATCGGAACGTGATACCTACCTGAAGGGCTACTCCAATGTTCGAAATTTTACGGTCGTATAGTGCTATTCCATTCACTCAAATATACTTTGACAGGAGATCGAAAAGGATGGCACTATCCGACAGTCGAATTTTGAACATCGGAGTAGCCCTTCTGGTATCACTGGTTTGACATGTCTTGCCAGATGGGTGTGTGACGTTTGTCAAATCAAATGTGATTGTTTAAAATTTGTAAAATTTTATGTATTTGATTCTTGAAATTACGCGATTAATCGAATTTTGCGGATACGTGTTCCCAATCAGAATTTATTGGTTTTTTACAAAGAATAGTTTGGTATGCATTTCGTGAAGGTCTACCGTAGGCCCAGACGAAATGTTTAATATATTGATTAGTTTACGTCAAATCGATGACATGTAGGGAGCCGTTGCAACTAGAATTCCATACAAAGTTTTATCCCGTTTTTCGGCCCTAAAAGGGATAAAACTTGATAAAAATGATAGCCTATGTCCTATTCTGATATATAAGGTACATAACTGGAAAGTTTCATCATAATTCGTCCAGTAGTTTTTGAGATTAAGTGGAACGTACATCCAAACTTTCACGTTTATAATATTATTAGGGTTAGGATATTAGGATTAGGATTTGAATTGCTTTGAGTGACGTTAACTAGTGTTTTTTTTTGAAGCAGATATAGTTAAAAAAAATTTATTTTACAACATCAACTAAAACAAGGAACTTTGAGGCTAGATACGAGCTGTTTTTAATGGTAGTACCTACCTTAGTTGTATGTCCCATTTGTGTGATGGCGTCATTTTTGTTTTGTTTTATCCATTTTCCCTTTGTTAATAGTGTTAATACTCGTAGTAAGTAGTTGAGTTCACTTAATTCAGTAGTTATCATTTAGTACGTTTGGCAACATTGTTTGATTGTTTTTTTGTTATTGAGTTGTCATTCTGGTATTTTATTTTATAGTTTTTCTTGTTTCGTGTCCGTGTATATAATGTTATTAGTTTTATCTTATTTTAGAGCTGTGCTCACGACGCAAATATCACATTTCTGATTTATTTAGGTTATGCCTCTAGAATTGACGTGACACTGACAGGCGACAGCGCTTGAGTGCGTTCAGGATCACGCATCCTAAACGCGATTAGCGCTCGTGCGCGCAGCTCTCCGTGGCGCCACCTATGGTCCCACCGGAAGATCAGCGCTGGCTCTCGAGCTAGCATCTTGCTGAGGTGGGACCTTTTCGTGGCACAGCCATAAAAATAGTTGCTATTTGTTTTGTTTTATTTTATCTTGTAATAATTTCTGTCACACCATTTATGTAATTATGTTTTATGTCTCGTCGCGAATAAATGTATTTCTTTCTTTCTTTCTTTCTTAAACTAGATATACAATGTGTTACCGCCAAGTAGGCTTTTCTTAAAGTAGAGTAAAGTAACATAGATCTTTAACGTATCCATGACCTTAATTTAATTAATTAACTTAAATTCATGCTTTATTAACTTTCTAACAAAATTTTAATTACCAGTAATGTACCTACAGTAAATAAATTGACAAGTGAGTGTTAAATGACAGCGTGATATGAGTAACGACAATTACGCTGTACACCCACTACATTGAATGTGCGGATTTAAGAAATTTAATTGTGCAGTTAATTCACATAATTATGATTAGCTAATACATGCAAACAATTACTAATGGATCATATTATTATCAGTTTTAATAAATGCCCGCATGCCGGTAACAGACCTGTATATAACATGCCTCTTCATTTGTTATTTAGGGATAAGACTCTTTTGAATTTTACGACGCCAATCCTAGTAACAAAACCTTGCTGTATAAAAATGTTGATTCTTGACTATTGTGAGATATTTGAGCATTTAACATACCGCAGTATGTGTAATAAAAAATTGCCGCACGGGTGGATTAATGCCTGCAATGCATACATAAATCATAATCATAGCTTTTAAACAATATACGGTACACGCGTACTACGGGTATACTCATCACAATATGGCATTATACTGTGGGGTAGTTTTGGTCTCGTTATATGAATGTACAAAACTAACCCCACTTTTATGTGTATCGCAAAATTATTGTATGCTTTTGTATTTGTACCGAGCATAGTTGTAAAGTCATTTGAACTATCTGGTATAGCGGCAACTATGAAAATGAAAAATATTTCACAATCAATTTAGCAAAGAGGTTAAGAACTTTTGAAAATAAAAACAGCAATCAAGTGCACTTCGCTTCAACTTTCATAGCCACAGTACCTACTTAAAAGTTCGTGGAACTTTATTAAAAGTTTAATTTAAAAAGATTCTTTCCTACTTTATAATGTTTCTGATTTAAAATGCTCTTTTTACGGTGACCTACTATCTTAAAGTTGACTGCGGATAGATAAAAGATAGTTGAGAGAGATTGTTGTATTTCTTTTTGTATTTAGTGTTTACACATTGTTTAAACTTCTGAACCGTAATACAGTACCCACAACAGCAAACGTTAATAAGTTCAATAAGCTTAGGGTATACCTAGGTAAGAATTGTTTTGTACACTGCAAATTTAAATACTAATATTATTGCGCTGTAATGGACATTGTCATTTTTTCCAACATTAAAATTGTGTATAAAATTGCCTATCAAAGAAAACACTATTATATTCTTGGAACACGAGAAAATAACGTGCACTTGGCTGGTACATTGTAATCCCGGGGCAAGATTCAATTTATCCTGCTGTGAATCTAAAAGGCAATTTAATTATTTTTACATCAGTTTCTAGAAAATCTATTCTGAAAATATGTATGCTTTTGCTGTAGTCTATTTCGCATGCAAACGTAACATAATATGAATTGCCGCTTGTGGAATGCCGGTAAAGTCAGACATGTAAAAATGCCTTTGGAGCCTACTTACAGAAAAAAGTTCATTATGATTTAATTTTTATATCGTAGACAACATTTTCTCTGAAAAAGTAATCATATAAAGGAACTACGCGAAAAAGAAATAATGATATGGATCCAAAGTAATTAATTCTATGAATTAGTTTTTCTTAAGTATTAAAATGTTTACTTTGTCCATAAAACATGGTTCCTTCGTATCCACTAGATTGCTTTTGGTAACTACGGCTACCTGTCACCGCTCTTATTTTGTTATATAAATAGAGTCCAACTCAAAATTCGAAGCAATTGAGTGGGTATTAAACCTTTCACTGCGTGGTCGTGCTTATGGATTATAAACATGTTCAGATTCTTAAAATTTTGGTAAAATAAAGATCAAAATCGCAGTCAACGTATTTAACAATAAGTGTCCAAAAATCTTTACGCTTGCAGGTACTCATCCTTAATTTAATCCGTTACGCCAAAGAATATAATACCTATACTAAGTTACGTCCCATAAATTTACAAAACAGAAAATGTAATGGCAAAAACTTCACCATGTGTAATGAAATGTGGATTAACTTAGGCATAGCGATTCGCACTGCGGAAGGCTAAAGATGGGTACAAATACAGAAGTGATATAAAATTGGGTAGCGTTACCGCTTTTATTCGTACCATTTCACTTTGCCAACTACCGCTACCTCCCCACTTGACGTCGGGAGCCAAACATTAATTTTCTTTAATGTGTCTGAGCACTTTTACCGACTTCTCCACCAACTGCAGTGCGGTGTTTCGTTTCATTCATTTGCTATTCCACCGCCTGCATTAAGAATAGATAAACGGGTTTGACTCAAGTCATTTACTTGGCAGTTTAATAAGAAAAAGTTTTCGCATCGTAAATAACTGCAGCTAGTCCAAGAATCTTCATTCAACGTTTATTCTAGTGAGTGACTACTAGGAGCTTTTTATCATGAGCTTCGTATTGGCCATGTTTATTTAGTTACAGCAGAGTTGGACGAGCTGGTTGTATAACGGACACGTTAGATATAATACTTTACGCTCAGCAATAATCTTCATGACCGTGAACGGTATTCCCTTTTAACACGGTGAATAGAGACTAAAGTACTATGTGTGACCTTACAAACGGTCCGGTAGTTTTGAATTTTTGATATGTTGTATAGGATGTTTAGTCAGTTTTAAAATGCAAAATGCACAATTCCCCCCCCTCCGCGCCCGCCGCCATATTGAAAAAACCGGCACTTTCTTCATATTTTTGCTCATATCTTCCTTTAGGAGCATTTTAGCTAGAAAAAAGCTTCCACAATGTTATAGAGAGTAAAATTTACTACATTCTCCATTTTATATATTTTTTCTAGGACAGATAGTTACGGAGATATCCACATTTAAAAAAACGTAAAAAATCGCCATTTCCTACAGAAAAACAAACTTCTGGATTATATCTTCGTTTAGGAGCATTTTAGCTACAACAAAGCTTGGGCAATGTTGTAGAGAATTAAATTTACTATAATTTACATTTCAAATTTTGTTTCAAGGACGGTTAGTTACGGAGATATGCACATTTAAAAAACAGGAAAAGTCGAATTTTCCGAAAATTTCTCAAAATTCTTGGTTTAGAACGCTGTCATTCAGTTACGGACTAGTCTAGGACAAATTAAAACATGTAGGAAATATAATTGGTTATAAAACTCATGTCCATTTTTACATACATTTTCGGAAAATGTGACTTTATTTTTTACATATCTCCGTAATTATCTGTCCTAGAAACAAAATTTTAAATATAAATTATAGTAAATTTAATTCTCTACAAAATTACCCAAGCACTGTTCTAGCTAAAATGCTCCTAACGAAGATATAATCCAGAAGTTTGTTTTTGAGTTGGAAATTGCAATTTCTTAAGTTTTTTTAAATGTGCATATCTCCGTAACTATCTGTCCTAGAAACAAAATATAAAATGGAAAATGTAGTAAATTTAACTCTCTATAACATTGTCGAAGCTTTCTTCTAGCTAAAATGCTCCTAAAGGAAGATATGAGCAAAAATATGAAGAGAGTGCTGGTTTTTTCAATATGGCGGCGGGCGCGGAGGGGGGGGAATTGTGCATTTTGCATTTTAAACACTGACTAACCATCCTAGACAACATATCAAAAATTCAAAACTACCGGACCGTTTGTAAGGTCAAAATCCTTTATTCACCGTATTATTTCACGGGTTTATAATTATCTTTTCTCTACCGGGTATGACAGGTAGCCGTTTACGGGTATGACGTAAAACACTGCAGCACATCTACGCAATAAATTTCCTTTTTCAATAAAATAATTGGTGCCATAATAATCCTAGAATATTTATTACTACCTACCGAATTTGATAAATCGGATGACCCCTAAATCAATAAATGAGTATCAAATACGAAAAATAAAAAACTTATTATGACTGTGGCAATGGGGCCAGGAAAACGCACGCGATGCTCTTGATAACGTTTTTATTTACATATCTACACAATTATTAATATGTACACCGTTTTTATAAAAAAAAACACATCCTTCTTCTAGGAATCATTCTTCGCCTGACACTCCGTCATACGTCAAATCTATCACATTTCTTATTTCATTATATTAATCGTCAATTGCATTAATCGTCTATAATTCAGCTAACACCTTATACTCAACCAGTACCAAACCCCACATGTCTTTTTTTCTTAATAGTGTACAGTGAAATCCTCTTGGGAAAAACGAGTAGACTAAGATGTTAAGTATCTTTTTGGCCTTGGTAAATACTTGCAAAATAACGTTAATTATTTGATTTCATTAATCATTCAAATCCTCCCAGTAGTTGTAAAAATTTGGAAGAATATAAAAAACCACATAGATAGATATGCGTTCAAACCATTTTTCATGTCACGCAGCCGCCGGATAAATACCACATACTCGACAACATTGAAATCTATGACCTCAACAAAGCCTCCAAGTCACCGTACTATCTCTCTAAGCTACTAACAAAATTATTAAGACACAGTCAAAGCTGGCACGTTTCTCCCGACGTTTCATGCATTTGAAAATATAGTGCTTAGAGGTAATAACAACGTACGCAGCAATTTGGCAGTAGAAACCAGGGTCCCGACACTTTTAATGCTTTTAAAAGCAGTTAGCTGGGAGTCCTTACGAGCGTGATTATTGCCCGACTTTTGACATTTCTTACGACTTTCACATGCCTAATTTTCATTATCTGTGTGGTATTAAAGCACTCAGCAACTTCGGATGTCTGTTAATGCCATGATTCTCAGTATTTCTTTTATTTTAGTGAAACAACTGTAGGGACTAAATTCAGAGTTTCTAATGAGATTTGTCCGAGCTGAGATCTCTCCACTCTCTTTTAATTCAGTAAGATTAGCTAAAAATTTGGCAAAATGAAAGGACAACTTTTATCTATCAGGATATGTAGGTTATAGAGCCAAGTTTAATTTTATCTACTCTCCCCCCCTCTCAGGGGTGAGCGTCACCCCCCCGCGCCCTCGAATGTGTCCCGGAGCGCGGTATTTGCCACTTTAGAAGAAAACCGTGTTAGATACATACAAAGTGTATAGGAACGAAATAATCCTGAATAAATTTACTATAAACCTTTCATACATACAAAAGCGATAGCACTTATACAATCAGCGCAATCTGTTACCAAATACGAACGTTTTTAATTATTGATATTTTTATTCTGCTAAAAGGTTAGTTATGTCAAAAACTGCACACTTCTCGGCCAAAATATGTATGACAAAAGTAAAGAATGGAAAATGTTCTTTCTAAAAATGTATAATTTATTTCTGTTACTCTTTAATTTACCGTTGCAATGCTATTTTTAAAATTTAAGTCATTTGGCCATTATGCGAAATATAAATATTCGTACTAGTTAAACGGTGTTACTTGCAATACCATAGACTTCTTATATGTTTTTCTGTAATCTACAAATATTGAACTATATCCTGTATTTTTTTATTTTTTTTAGACTTACTATTTTAGGAAATAAGGGATGTGTGGGGAAATGGTCAAGTATTGCTCATTTTCGTAAATAACTTCAAAACCGTTTAATTTAGAATAATGAAATATATATATTTGAGATGTTCATAATGTACCCTTTCATTTGATATGTCACACGATATACTTTGCCATTTTTTTTTCTAATTTGCCCCCTATAACTGGCCCTCATGTCAAAATTTATTCATTTGCGTTACGTTACGTTACACGTCCATGTTTGGGTCATTAATTTACATACGTGTACCAAATTTCAACTCAATCGGTCCAGTAGTTTCGGAGAAAATTCGCTATGATTATAGTAGGATCCCTCGTGTGTCTGTGTCAGTCCGTCCGTCTGTCATAGCCAATTTGCTCCGAAACTACTGGACCGATTGAGTTGAAATTTGGTACACGTATGTAAATTGATGACCCAAACATGGACGTGTAACGTAACGTAACGCAAATGAATAAATTTTGACATGAGGGCCAGTTATAGGGGACAAATTAGAAAAAAAAATAGCAAAGTATATCGTGTGACATATCAAATGAAAGGGTACATTATGAACATCTCAAATATATATATTTCATCATTCTTAATTAAACGGTTTTGAAGTTATTATCGAAAATGAGCAATACTTGACCATTTCCCCACACATCCCTTATTTCTTAAAATAGTAGGTCTAAAAAAAATAAAAAAATACAGGATATAGTTCAATATTTGTAGATTACAGAAAAACATATAAGAAGTCTATGGTATTGCAAGTAACACCGTTTAACTAGTACGAATATTTATATTTCGCATAATGGCCAAATGACTTAAATTTTAAAAATAGCATTGCAACGGTAAATTAAAGAGTAACAGAAATAAATTATACATTTTTAGAAAGAACATTTTCCATTCTTTACTTTTGTTATACATATTTTGGCCGAGAAGTGTGCAGTTTTTGACATAACTAACCTTTTAGCAGAAAAAAAAGATCAATAATTAAAAACGTTCGTATTTGGTAACAGATTGCGCTGATTGTATAAGTGCTATCGCTTTTGTATGTATGAAAGGTTTATAGTAAATTTATTCAGAATTATTTCGTTCCTATACACTTTGTATGTATCGTACACGGTTTTCTTCTAAAGTGGAAAATACCGCGCTCCGGGACACATTCGAGGTCGCGGGGGGGTGACGCTCACCCCTGAGAGGGGGGGAGAGTAGATAAAATTAAACTTGGCTCTATAACCGACATATCCTGATAGATAAAAGTTGTCCTTTAATTTTGCAAAATTTTCCATATATTGCAATCTAATTTTCTTGGATTATTTGGCGTGCCTACTTTTGCGGTGTTTTGCTCTATAGTAATAAAATATTTAAAAGGCAATGAAATCAAAATGCCTGTTCATATCGATCAAATGTAAATGATTTAGCTATGATTTTCTACATTCATCATTCTAAACCTACTTGTAGCTCAATAAATTGAGAGAGTGTGAGAGCTATTGTTAATGTCAATCTGTATAATATACTAGTATTATATTTAACATTGGTACAAAAAAATCCCGCGCCGCGAGTCTCCATATGAGTGCGAAACATGTCGGTCCGTTCCTGACAATTTTAAGTGAGTTTAAACCGTTTTTTATAATAACTGCCTTATGCCCTATTTCAATACGATGCATGTTCACAGCTGGATATGGCCGATAAGCGTTCGCTGCTGGGATCGTTCTGTCGCGAGGAGTCACCCAGACTGTGCGACCACGCTCTCCTCTCCAACGCGACTCGAGCCACGCGGCCCTGCGCGCCCTCTGAGAGCTACATCACAACTGGATCGGCTCTTACTATACTACAGGTTAGTTCAGACTATTGTATTAGTTTTAGAGCTGAGTCGTTTCGAAATTTCTATAAAACGAAACGTAACCATTTCCGTTTCACAAAAAACTGTTTAGAGAAACCGTTTTTTAAGTAACCGTTTTTTTTACCGCAAATTACACCGTCTCGTTCGTTTCGTTCATTCGCAACTTTGGCGCGATGGCGTTTTTGAGTTTCGTTACATGTTTTCGAGTCTCGCAGAAAAAAATCTAGTATTGCGATTAAGAATTGAGTACCACTGTAAATGTGTCATTGTTACAGTTTTTTTTAATAACGGCTACATAACGAAGACCAAGAGATCGGATACCGGTATTTGGTTCCATACAAAATACCAGTATTCAATTTCGGTTTTTCGCTTATTGGCTAACTTTAAAATTTTCAATACCTAAATTATATTTAGTAGCTTTTGAAACAAAAAACGCGAAATTGGAAATATTTCAATTTTAATTAATAGGTACCGGAATGGATCCTTGCGAAGATCTGCTCTTACTTACACTAAAGGTTAACGTAAACGAGGCTCATGGCGATGCATTACAAAGTCATGTCAAGTTTTCACTTTATATCGGAAAAACTCAGCATTGAGCTACGACGTAGTACATCACAGCTATGTTCGAGCCTTCGAAAACCTCCTTAAATACATAAAAATTAAGCAGCAATGGATTGTCGCTGGCGATTGTTTGATCATTATGTAAATTGTTGATGATTTGCAGTTTTTCGAAGAATTTCGGTTGCAGTGTGATGGTTGTCTATGTTATTTTATTGCCTCGATGATAAATATGAATATTAAAAATGACATCTCAATGAAAACGTAGGCAGATAAAACGCGGTATTAGCAAATTACGCAAACTTTTCGCACCAAAGCGCCTACAAAATTAAATCAATCCTTTGTTCCTAAGCCCAATCCGATTTGCATTTGAAATGTACAGGAATGTTTCGGAATGCACGTACACTTCACGGTTGCTTCACATCAAAACCTAGTAGGCAACAATTTGTATGGAAATAAGATTTTTAAGTTACGTTAATCACACTAAATCTTTGATCCCATAAGTCTACGCTAATGGGGCGCCCTCGGCGTCATAATATGTTTTTCATGTGGGAGAGTACTACGCCGGCAATTTAGGGTCGCAGGTTCAAGTCCTCAACCACCATTGTGTCAATATTTATTAAAAAAAATGTATTTCCACATTAAAATCAGATAAGAAGATTATAAATATTACTTAAAACATTATTAATACCCGTTTAGTAAGTCTTTACCCAGAGACTGAAAAATTGACAATATTGCTAAAGATTTTATCGTTTAGGTTCACTTCGTCCACATTCCCATTTCGTTCACATTCCTACTTCGTCCAAAATCCCACTTAGTCAACATTGCCGTTTCGTCCATATTCCCACTTCGCCCTCTTCCCACTTCGTACACATTCCCACTTCGTCCTCTTCCCACTTCATCCACATTCCCACTTCGTCAACATTCCCATTTCGTCTACATTCCCAGTTGTTTCGCATTCCCATTGTGTGGAAGCGGACGAATTGGGAATTAGTTGCGGACGAAATAGGATTTTGGATGAAGTAGGAATATGGAGAAAATGGGAATGTTGACAAAATGGGAACTTGACGAGATGGGAATGCTGACAAAATGGGAAGTGGACGAGTTGGGAATTGATTGCTGACGAAGTGGGATTTTGGACGAAGTAGGAAGGAAGTGAACCTAAACGGATTTTATTAACTAACGACAACATTATAGCACTACTCCCTAGCGGTTTGCAAAGATACAATATTTAAACCAATAATGTCAGGTTTATTGCAGTATGTTGTATTTAACTTCGTTATCCATCGTAATTTACCTATTTATAGATTGTATTTACTGAAATAATCCAAACATATCAGAATTTTTACAATTCATATTAACTTTTTATTCTGACACTTTATTTGTTTTCACTGTCCTGTGAAATTTAGTCCCAAGCGCATACTAGGTTTTGATGTAGAACTGCCGTTCAGATCCTTACACTGTTCCGCGCAATAACGCGACGACCCTGAAGCATTCTATCACGCGGAGTGAAGCACGTGCTTGCATTATTCACAATGGCAAATGCAATGCTTTGCGCGTGACTTATCTTGCTGCCAGGGTAATGTTCCGTGGAAGAATCCAGCTAACTACTTCTCCGGAGCTAATATTGTGTACAAGTCACAGACCTATTTGGGATCCAGCATTAACTTAAACCTTGAACTTGAATAATGAACTTATGCCAGCTTGATTTATATGGATATGCTTAAACAATTTTCACAGACATCGACAAACATAAATTAGTAAGGACCCTCGCTATACGGCACCACATCTCGCGTCTGTTGAAAGCGACTTTTATCTTCGCAAAACTGCTACTCCATAATACAGCCAAACATTTCTCATAGTTTTATTATAAAGGCAAATGCCTTGTGCCTTTTTAGCTAAAACTTCTTTGTATGAGTTTTGTTGTACCGCAGCATATAATTTTCAAACCGGTCCTGTGACCGTGAAGGGGTTAACTAATTATATTATTGCAATATGTTTTTTTTAACTATGTGGGTCTTGATTTCACAAAATAAATTCACAATATATCCTCTGAACGTAGTGATGGCAACCTTATTGACGCTTTAACCTAACCTCTTAACTAGTATGAAAATATTCGTTATAAGGACAAACGCTTGGCCTTGTTTCTTTAACTCAAATTGTCAATCTCTACTTGACGGACCACTAATATTATAGCACCGAATAGAGTTTTACAACTTTCTGATGTGTGAAAGTTATTCGTCCTAGACGTCCTTGTATTACCTAAAAGTGAATCACTCCATAATCACGGTTAAATGCAATGTAAATACCCCATAAAGAGTGTGAAACTTCATACTCTTTATGATTCTTATACGAACTGAGTTGCCGATCAGGATACTAGATAAGCATTTAATCAAGTCTTATATGAGTTGCACAAAGCACCTACCTACCTACTTCGAATGGAAACGACTTGAGTTTAAAATACTTGTGAATAACGATGTAGCTGTAAAAGTCACTACATAAATAATACGAGCTCCTGTTGATAGAAGTCTTCTTCCTCAAGAATCACTTGAGAATATTTTAAAACATTTGTATTATAATAATATTATGATGGGAAATTTCCAGGGATTACAAGCAATTTCTGCCGCCTTTGTTCTAATTTTACTTATCTAATTGTGCGTCGTTGTTGTTTGTCCCCTTAATATTTATTATACTGCTTAGTCGTATTATTGTCGCCGCAGCTTCTTAGCATAGTATGATAATCTACACCAATTACCGTACAAGTCTAAAGACAATACGCGAGAATATTATAAAGCTAGAATATCCACTTTGCATTGAGTAAAAGGAAACGAAGTAAAGTCAACGTATGCCAGCGATATAGTGTTAAGAAATAATTATCTTGCAAACAAGAAGCTGTGAGGCGTAAATAGAACTATTCATTAGGTACGTTTTACAATTAACAAGGAAACTTCGAGAAAACAGGGAATTGTAGCGCGTGTGAGCGATGTTCCGGTGTGATGTTTTCTAAGAATTGGATGGTTTTATTATATTATACGATTTTCCGCGTTTTACTGTAGAGATAATGGGCAAAATGTCAGCTTTTGTTGGGCCATTGACCGACTTGTAGGTACCCACTGTTACTTCCCACGACGAATTTCGTCGCTTTTTACCCAAAAAAACGAATAAAATGCGGATTGCAGGCGGTTTTTGCGAAGATCTTTTGTAATTTTATAAATTTAATTGTGCTTCATTGTCAATCTCCTAAATATTATTATACCGGTTAGTCGTATTATTATCACCGCACTTTTTTAGTATCATATACTATAATATACCAATTACCGTAAAAGTTTCGAGCTAACAGTGTCCGAGAATATTCTAAACGTATACCTAATATTCGCTTTGCATTGAGTAATAGGAAACGAAGTAAAGTCAACGTATGCCAGCAATATAGTTTTAAGAAATAATTATCTTGCAAACAAGAAACTGAGGCGTAAATGGAACTATTCATTAGGTACGTTTCACAATTAACAATGAAACTTCGAGAAAACAGGGAATTGTAGCGCGTGTGAGCGATGTTCCGGTGTGCTGTTTTCTAAGAATTGGATGGTTTTATTTTATTATACGATTTTCCGTGTTTTACTGTAGAAATAATGGGCAAAATGTCAGCTTTTGTTGGGCCATTGACCGACGTGTAGGTATGGTACCCACTGTTACATCCCATTATACCGGTTAGAGCCTTATCACACTTGCGATTTGCGAGCGTATTTTCTATACAAATAAGCGACGCGGCGAACACGCTGCTCGATCGCCTTCATACAAAATACGCTCGCAAATCGCAAGTGTGATAAGGCCCTTAGTCTTATTATTATCACCGGCGTCTTAGTAAGTATCATATTCGACGACGCGTTTGGCTCGGTTTGTAGACACCTGCCTACTGAGTCGGCGGTCCCGGGTTCGAATCCCGGCCGGGGCAAATATTTGTTCTTGGGTCATGGATTTTATCTATATTATATGTATTTATATATTATGTATATCGTCGTCTAGTACCCATAGTACAAGCTTTGCTTAGTTTGGGCCTAGGTCGATTTGTGTATGATTGTCCCTTAATATTTATTTAATATTTATTTATTTAATTATTATACTATAATATTATAACAATTACAAGTTTCGAGCCTACAAATGGTCCAGAATGATTCTAAAGCTATAATATTCGCTTTGCATTGAGTAATAGGAAACGAAGTAAAGTCAACGTATGCCAGCAATATAGTTTTAAGAAATAATTATCTTGCAAACAAGAAACTGAGGCGTAAATGGAACTATTCATTAGGTACGTTTTACAATTAACAAGGAAACTTCGAGAAAACAGGGAATTGTAGCGCGTGTGAGCGATGTTCCGGTGTGATGTTTTCTAAGAATTGGATGGTTTTATTTTATTATACGATTTTCCGCGTTTTACTGTAGAGATAATGGGCAAAATGTCAGCTTTTGTTGGGCCATTGACCGACTTGTAGGTACCCACTGTTACTTCCCACGACGAATTTCGTCGCTTTTTACCCAAAAAAAACTAATAAAATGCGGATTGCAGGCGGTTTTTGCGAAGATCTTTTGTAATTTTATAAATTTAATTGTGCTTCATTGTCAATCTCCTAAATATTATTATACCGGTTAGTCGTATTATTATCACCGCACTTTTTTAGTATCATATACTATAATATACCAATTACCGTAAAAGTTTCGAGCTAACAGTGTCCGAGAATATTCTAAACGTATACCTAATATTCGCTTTGCATTGAGTAATAGGAAACGAAGTAAAGTCAACGTATGCCAGCAATATAGTTTTAAGAAATAATTATCTTGCAAACAAGAAACTGAGGCGTAAATGGAACTATTCATTAGGTACGTTTCACAATTAACAATGAAACTACGAGGAAACAGGGAATTGTAGCGCGTGTGAGCGATGTTCCGGTGTGATGTTTTCTAAGAATTGGTCGGTTTTATTTTCTTGATAGACTTGTCTGTTGAAGTAATTAAATACGAGATTTTTCCGGGATGCTATGTAATAGATATGGATATAAACAAAGTATTCACTGATAATCCTAATGTATTTAAAATGGATTTAGCTATTATACGGTCAGAAAATGATCATTATAATTTTTTTATTAAAGTACGTTAATTTTAAAATGAGTGTACTTATAAGTACTTATATTTTTAACACTCAGAGAACATGTAGATATTAGGTTGAAGTGGCAAAAATATATGTTATTTTACAAAATGATACATTTTGGTGAATATATTTTCTACAAATCTTTAACAGTTTAACCAATGTTTATAAGTTCAACTAATGTTTATTGAAATCTAAGAGTAAGAGAACAAATTAAACAGGTTAGTCGCAAATTCTACAAAAAAATACAGAAATACTTATTTATCACACTCCACAAAATTATATCAAATCTCCCCTCGCCAATAATCACTGACCAAATTAAAATGAAAAACATTTTAATTGGCTGCACAGAGAAGGGGTCTTAATGATTACACTTACGTTAGTATGAACAGCAATCTCAGTTATAATCGCATGACTGCCCTGCCCCTCTCAAAATTATCAAATATCCTACATTAGTATCAGTATTCTGCGAGAGTGCATTTCGAGTACACGAAAGCCCGAGTTAATGTAGGAAACCTGGGCTTAAGCAAGTTGTTAAAGTCACAAGTTGAGAACTGCTTTATTATTCAATATTAAATTCAACAGAGGAAGGACTGAGGCAAGTTCCTTAACTAAATATTTGAAGTTTTACTTCACCGCGTCGCCTTGTGTCGCGTTAAAATCGACCTTGGTGACGGATACTCTCTGTCTACAAGTACAAGTGTAATGCGACTCGGGACATTTGCATATCGTGTATCGAACACTTTGTCATTGAATTACGTAATACAGCGCTGTCGAGCGAAGTACCTAATCATCTCTTTTCCCTCAGGAACTCCGTCAAGGATCGGCGCTGTATCCCGTCTCGTTCTTACTCCGCTACGAGTTCGTGGACGTGAGCGAGCAAGGGCAACCGTTGGTCGATTCCCAGTCAGCCTGCGACAGAATTTTCAAATCCGCTCAGACTTATTCGGGACGATTTCAATCTCCGAGAGCTATTTTCTATTACGGGCGAGGCGGTGCACAAAATCTCACTTGTATTTTACGGTAAGGACAAATATTTTTAAAACGATTAAGAATTTTCTAACGTATAAACATCGTTGAAGAGTTATTTATGTTTGATATTCTTTGCAGATTTGAGGCGAAACCGGGAGAAAGAATACAATTAACCTTCACTAGTAGTTACTTTGGAAACAAAGAATGTAGTACACACAAAGACTCTCGGATCGGTCGGTGGAAATGTGATAGGCCTGCGAAAAGAACAATCGGAGGCGAAGGCTTCGCTCAAATTGTTATTACCGAGTATCCTTGGGACGGAGTGCCTATTCAAAGGGACTGTCTTTGTACAAACCGATCGGAACCCCTAACTATTCATACTTTGACTGCTCCGGTTGTCGAAATCAACTTCACCGTGACGATGATGAATATCACCGAAGATTACGATGACTTCACTTTTGAGGGCGAATACAAATTTGTTCCTAGCGGGCCTGGGGATGAAACCGTGTGTTCATCGGGGTGGGGTGAAAGGCGACTTAGAGGAAGCAGTGGAGAGATAAGATTATTTGACAAAAGACAAACTCCATCAGCACCTGAAATAGTTGGTGACAGACACGTTATATCAGAAAGCGTTAGAGCGGAGGTGTCATGTGTTCATAGACCGTGGCTAATAGAGCCTGGTGGAGACGAGGTCACCCCTGTTCAAGGAAGATATTTATACGTAAAAATACCAGGGTTCGAGGTGACGACAACGAAGCCATTTTGTCGTACTCCTAATAGACTTTTTATTTATGAGGCCCGAGACACTTCTCAACCGCGCGAAGTGTGCCCCGATGGGCCGAATTTCATTGAATTATTTTCACCTGGATGGAAGTCGGCTCAAACGCCTTTAGAAACATCGCTGAAACAACACGCCCGGAGCTATGTTATTGATTTTCTGCAACATGAACCAGCAGATTATGCAATTAAATGGATAGAGGTCATGAAGCAACCATTATTCGAACATGATCCTGATTCGAGCGTCATGCCAAGTTCGGTCTCATTGGAGTGCCGATACAAGTACGTATAAAATATTTATGTATGTTATTATCTTTATTCTATTCATTATTGGCTATCTCTTCAATTCTATGCGTTTCTTTTAGGCTTGCATTTATATCCGTACTAATATTACAAATGTGAAATGTCTTTCTGGTTGAACTGAAGCGATTTTAGTAAAATTTGTCATTTAAAAGGCCTAAGGATGGACATGGTTACTTTCGGATCATAAAAATACGCTTTGGGTTTCGAGGTATATGGCTTTTCTCATAATACGATTACCACGTGAGTACAGCCGCAGTAGTTCTGAATAATTACAACAAATGTTTTTGTTTTGGGCAGCTGTCCGGAGCTCAACGCATGCATCCCTTTGACATTGTGGTGCGATGGAAGCCCCCACTGTCCCTCAGGCTACGACGAAGACGATTCCAACTGTTCATTCCGCATTTCCTTGCCGCCACCGTACATCGCTGCGGCCGCCGGTGTCGGTCTCCTCCTTTGTGCTATAACAGTAGCATTATGCGCATGCCGCCGGCGACGAAGAAAAGACAAAGAGTTTAAAGCTCGTTTAGACGGCGCCTTACCGCCCGAAGAAAGGCCTTACGATCGCGCCAAAACGAACGGCGTCCCCGAAGCTACACGCCAGTACGCGACAGTGCAAAAATATGCGACTATAGACAAGTATAGCTTGAGTCAGAAATATTGTGCAGGGTTGAACGACGCGAGATATTACGACGAGGTAGCACAAAGAGATAAGCTGGCGGATACAAGGTACGCGAGCTTAGGTCGCGCTGGGAGAGGCATGCGTCCCGACAACGCGAGGGGCACAGGCGGCACGGGCTCAAGAAGGGCTATGCCCGATCTAGGGTACCCCGATCTTAAGGATGGCTTCTGTTGACCCTCCCCGGATCTCATTGAAACAACTGTATAGTGCGAGTTTTAGTTAATGGATGTGTTTGTGTAAAATTAGAATGAAGACTGATTTGGCGAAAGTGCCTCTTTACCTGGCGGATTTTTAAAAAAACTGATGTGAATTTGGAAACATCGTAAAAATACAGACTTCTGAGATGCAATTTATTTGTCTATGGTGATGCCATGATGGTACTACTTCGTAAATATAAAAATGTAAATAAGTCTTAACTAACTGCCGTGTTAATTTACCTGAAATAACTCACGCAAATAGTAAATATAATAAATCGTGCAATAGTATTATAAATAAATTCATGTAACATAAGTTTCACTAGAACTTCGGATGACTCCATGACTAATCAATTTTATTTAATGTCCTATAGAAATGTGTACCCAAATAACATATCTAAATGTATATAAAAAGCTTGACAATACAATTTTAAGATACAATTTAAACAGTGTATTGTATTGAAGAGTAAATAGGAATGTCAGTGAAAAACGAGTGAAAGAATTGTGTGCAAAGAAATTATAAAGTAATTAAGTAATTGGAACAGTACCTACCTACTATTTATAATCACATACTACCTTTTGTATATACGAGCTACAGAGCTTACTCGATCGATATCTGATCCAAGCAATACTACAGCCTTAGGGAATTCTTTACACGTACAATACTTTTCGTAAAATTATAATTTTTAGCACTTAGTGTTTTTAGGAGGGTGTTTTTGAAAAAGTATACATGAACTTTTTTTTAATAAGTTTACTTTTTAGGCTTATCTTACTCAGAATCTTTTCTACATTCCAACCTCATAAATAGAATAAACTATCCCAAAATTTTATATGAAAAATATATTGTGTGTCACGTTCATAGAAATTAAAATGACGTTCATACATAAACATGAAAATCTGGAACGAACATTTTGGGACACTTTTTTACTTGTAGGGGATTTGAATATTCAAACGATTTTTTGTAAGATGATCCTAAAAAATATTTCATGCTAACTTTTTTTTAACAGTCCCTCAGGGACTCAATTCGATGTTTCTTATGTGCAAAATGTCAAACTTCAAATTAAGGCCCTATAAAGAGTTTCAAGTATGATACATTTACCTCATGAGAAGTGTTATTACTTATTATAGTAATAACACAATCGCTTAGTACATTTGGCAGTATAACAGCACCACTGTCGCATCGTTTTCGTGAAAGTTGTCCTTTGTACAAAAACGGATATGTACACCGGCAAAAACAACATCCTGGCTGTGGAAACTAGAATCAGATTAAGTTGCAAAACAGTGAAATTTGGAGTACGTCTCTAAAGTCTAGAAAATTGAGCTTTACCTTGTTAATTTTTTTCTCTAGCAAAAAAAAACACATTCAACCCAATTATCCTTAGACAACTTTGTCGCTACTGTAATTTTGTGTCGTGGGGATTCGTATTGATAAAAACTATTGTGTAATTATCAGCGGCAACAATGCCAATCACTACACATCAATATTATCAATAAACTCACTTATCGATGCTTTTCCGCTATATTAGTGATCGATCCCAGCTTCGTTTGTAAGTGTGTATTTCTTTATTAATAATTCTGGAGAAGATCGTTTATTTCGAAATACTCACTGAAGAAAAATACGATTATGACAGAACAACATAATTAAGTAATTTTTTGAAACATTATAATTTTTAAAATGATAATACTGTTTTACAAACAGAATACAGAGTAACCACTAGTATAGCGCAAAAATATCGATAAGCTAGTTTAATGATTTGGAAATGTCTAACATGTCTGATTATCACTATCTCAAGAGCCATAGTTCCTTTAATATTAATTATATAACAGTTTGTTCAATCGAATTCCTATTGCACAATTGATAATTGAAATAATTTACTTGTCGTTCTACAGGATATCTAGATATAAATAGCACATCGCACAGTTCATCCCACGTTGCGTAGCAACAAGTAACGCGGCGGCAGCATTTCAAGACCGATTGGCATACTCGTAGATTCGTACGTACCGTGGGCAACTCACGAACCTTTACTTTTTGAGCATTGCAATAGTTGCAAAAGGTACTCCTTTTTTCGGTTGCAAAACAGTGAAATTTGGAGTACGTCTCTAAAGTCTAGAAAATTGAGCTTTACCTTGTTAATTTTTTTCTCTAGCAAAAAAAAACACATTCAACCCAATTATCCTTAGACAACTTTGTCGCTACTGTAATTTTGTGTCGTGGGGATTCGTATTGATAAAAACTATTGTGTAATTATCAGCGGCAACAATGCCAATCACTACACATCAATCTACGTGATCGAATCAGAAATGAGGAAATCCGTAGACGAACTAAAGTGACCGATATAGCTCACCGGATTAGCAAGTTGAAGTGGCAATGGGCAGGCCACATAGCACGCAGAGCAGATGGCCGATGGGGCCGTAAAGTGCTCGAGTGGAGACCTCGGACCAGCAAGCGCAGCGTAGGACGTCCACCTACGAGATGGACAGATGACCTTGTAAAGGTCGCCGGAAGGCGCTGGATGCAGGTCGCTTCCAACCGGTATATATGGAAGTCCAAAGGGGAGGCCTATGTTCAGCAGTGGACGTCCTATGGCTGAGATGATGATGATGACACATCAATATTATCAATAAACTCACTTATCGATGCTTTTCCGCTATATTAGTGATCGATCCCAGCTTCGTTTGTAAGTGTGTATTTCTTTATTAATAATTCTGGAGAAGATCGTTTATTTCGAAATACTCACTGAAGAAAAATACGATTATGACAGAACAACATAATGAAGTAATTTTTTGAAACATTATAATTTTTAAAATGATAATAATGTTTTACAAACAGAATACAGAGTAACCACTAGTATAGCGCAAAAATATCGATAAGCTAGTTTAATGATTTGGAAATGTCTAACATGTCTGATTATCACTATCTCAAGAGCCATAGTTCCTTTAATATTAATTATATAACAGTTTGTTCAATCGAATTCCTATTGCACAATTGATAATTGAAATAATTTACTTGTCGTTCTACAGGATATCTAGATATAAATAGCACATCGCACAGTTCATCCCACGTTGCGTAGCAACAAGTAACGCGGCGGCAGCATTTCAAGACCGATTGGCATACTCGTAGATTCGTACGTACCGTGGGCAACTCACGAACCTTTACTTTTTGAGCATTGCAATAGTTGCAAAAGGTACTCCTTTTTTCGGTTTTACACGGTTAATCGTGGCTTTTACTATAATCAAAAGAGAGACAGAGCTTGTTCTTATACATATTATATTTGTGACAATTGCCCGATTGAATTCACTGCGGCCATCGCCACTGAACGTCTATTTTTGTATAAAAGTGTACCTTTTGGAAAACGACGCAAACGATCCGCTGCTAAGCCACCTAAGAAAAAAGTGCCATAACAAAATATAATCGGATATATGTTTTTTTTTATTTATTTGAAAGAGTAAACTTATGCTTAGGCTTGAAATACCTGTTTCCTACACTACATTTTTGAACTAAATAATATTAATATTATGAATATATCAAAGACTTACCCAAGAGTTGACATAATGGGAAAGCTAACATTGGACTTTACAAAAGTGGATAGAAGGCTTTCTGGATTGCAGAAATGTTAAGTGTTCATAATTAAATGGCTAAATGTAAAAATTGACGCAGTCAGAACATTTTGAGAAAGGGAATATTTAGGAGACATACATTTTGAGCATAAGCCATCATATACGATCTCATTATAGTTAAAATTGTTTACTGAAAATAATACACGACAATGTAAGTATTGTTACTGTAATAAATAAAATATAAAAAGAAATGTGATATAGAATGTAAAAACGTTAGGTAAGCGTTCACAAACTGTATAACTTAATGTTAAGATAAATATTTTCCCGTGTACAATATAGCAGTAACTTAAATATAACAAAACAATTGTGAATAAATTAACGAATAAGATTTTTAAAAGTCTGTACTTATTTCACGGTAAAAGGAAAATTAAAGTCATTTCTAAAAATTACGAGGCGAGTTCTTGTTTTATTCGAAACTTTAAGCAAAAAAGTTTATCGATTAAATTGCTTATATTACTTAATTTTAATCAGTCAACTTCGGCTGTAAAGCGCCCAAACTCTACGGCCCAGTTAAGACTACATTCGGCCAGGGGCAGCGGTAGCAGTGAGCGGAGGGGCAAAAACAAAATCATAGCGATATAATTTAGCATGCCACGAGCCGCCGCGCGAGATTGCCGCGTTATATATGCCCTAATGTACCGTTTTAGAGAATATTTCCCGATTTGTATGGCGAAAGAACTTTCTTGAGAATATTTCCCATACAAAACGGGAAACAGCACATCTCTATACCATAACCGCCCGGTTTGATATATAAATAAATGGGATATAAATAAATTTTATTATACTTCGCCCAATGCCCATAGCATGCTAAAACACCGCCTATTAAAAGCATGTTTTGCTGTAAAAGCCGTATTAAATGACACTGACAACTTGTCAAGTAAACTATTAGTGACTATTCGTCTGTGATAAAATGATGATTAGTAATTCGGACATATGTCAATCGGATAATGGATTATCTGACATCAGTAAACGAAAGATAACGATGCAAAGTAAGTATTTCTAAAATTAATCAAATTTCACATAATATATATGTACGTTAATCGTTACAGTAAGAACATTCTGTTACTTAAATTGAGCTACTTGCTAATATAACCGAAACGACAAGCAGTTTTAACCTATTTTCATAAAACGAGGCCTCATTCTCGAAATATAAAATCTCAAAGGCCCTGTCTAAGTCTTGCACCCTTGGTAATAAAACAGGAAAAGAGACTAAGTAATGCGAAAAGAAACTTTGTTCACGACAATGACATATTTTTATTTAGTATACAAAAAATGGAGGTCATTAAACCGACGGCAGAGGGGTGGCGACTAACATTTTTAGCTGAAAACTCACATTTGTTCCACGCCTCGTATTTGAATATGATCTTTATCGCAAATTAAAAAAGTTTCTTTTATAAGGATGTAATTGTAAGAGATACGAGGTGTGGAATATTATCCTTTGTTTGCGCATTTTTAAATTAAGGAACTAGGATGTGAGTGGAGAGAAAAAAATCAGCAACCGAAAAAGTGGAATGACGACCATTGTTATTGTTTTACAGAACACATTAACTAAGCGCGTTATGCGTTTCTTTGGATGAAAGAGTTGAAAAGGTAAACATAGTTATTTTTAGGTAAGTGCATTGTAGTATATTAATATAACTCCATATTTGATTCCTGTAGCCATATGAACGAGCTATTTATGTAAGGTGAGTCGGGGCTATTGTAGCTATGGGGTTATTGTATCTTCTTACCATTATAATGGTCTGTGACCATTATAATGGTCTGTGTATATATAGGATACACAGACCAATGGTATATATACACAATCCTATATATACACAGACCATTTTAAGGGTCACAGACCATTATAATGGTAAGAAGATACAATAACCCCATAGCTACAATAGCCCCGACTCACCTTAGTTCCGCTAGTATTCGGGCAAACTCAGCTTTCAGCACGGCCCAGGCTTTAGCGACGCGTGAAAATGTCATAGTAGTTAAAATGAAAAGGTACTGACCATGATCAATTTGCTAATAATGTAATATTTTATTATATGGTATTTATTGCTATATCACAGGCGAATACGCGCGTTGAGGTGTACCCTGACTGGAAAATCCACAAGATTATGACTTAAGACACCCATGCAATATTCGTCAGGTGAATGATCCTAGATCTCAACATCCACAGTGATTAAAAATCTGTCCCTTGGAAATAAGAAACTTAAAGAGTTTTTCTTCAATCTTGTCAACGTGAAAACACGATTTGTAATAATTTTCTCGATACTTTCATCTCTCAAACATAACCCTTTTTAGGGTTCCGTACCCAAAGGGTAAAAACGGGACCCTATTACTGAGACTTCGCCGTCCGTCCGTCCGTCCGTCCGTCCGTCCGTCCGTCCGTCCGTCCGTCCGTCTGTCACCAGGCTGTATCTCAGCAACGGTGATAGCTAGACAGTTGAAATTTTCACAGATGATGTATTTCTATTGCCGCTATAACAACAAATACTAAAAATAAAATAAAATAAATATTTAAGGGGGGCTCCCATACAACAAACATGTTATAGATTATATATATGTATAGGTACGGAACCCTTCATGCGCGAGTCGGGCTCGCACTTGCCCAATTTTTTTTTAGATATTTTCGGTTGAATCTTCAAAACCCTTCCGTTTTTAACAATGTTTTTTAGCTGAATAGATGCACAATTATAAGTTCTCAAAAACAGTAAAACTATTTTTAATAAATATAAAATAAAAATTTTAAAATGACACAACTCAAAAATCATGCTCACTCTTACGCTCAGTGAGAGAGAGAGCTAGCCAACGCGTTAGCATCCTCTTAAATTAGAAAATGTCGGGTGCTTTATCATTTACATATCTCACGATAGACGTTATTTATTCATAAACTGACCAGCCATTGACTTCAGTAACACCCGTGACAAGTGACTGATGGTAAGATGTTGCTCGCTGGTTCGGCCTATTCACTCTTGACTGTTTACCACCTTGACACCATTCGATAACGAGGAACGAATAACGCTAGTATCGCTTTCGAGTGGAAGCCGCCGGACGGAGGAAGGCGTAGCCGCGGACGTCCTGTACACTCAGGGCGGCGCACCGTTGAGAGTAAGCTGCGAGCCGTCGGACTGAGCTGAAGTGAGCCCAGAAAAGTTGCTGAGGATAGAAAGACGTGGCGCGAGCTGATGATGGCCCTCTGCACCTCCGGGGTGCCTTAGGACAACAACATAAGATAAACCCCGGTCCGGACAAGCGACTGTTGTTCCCTAGCTGCGCCCGCGTGGACTTTAATTAGTTCATCGCATAATTCGGTTTGCGCGGCGCTCGTTACGCTGCTAAGTGGACAGACTAATGCACCCTGAGCCCATAATCGCATTATTCGACGAGACACCTACAAATTAGCCTACGTGACCGGCCGGTATGCATAATAGTTATTATCTGATATTTGCACAAGAAACAGGCTACAACTATTATAATAATATACACGGGTTTGGTTAATACCTTTAATAGGTAGGTATATTTTGAGTTAGTGCCAAAACATAATTACAAGACATATGACGATGTGTCTGTTGTGGAAATACATATATCCAGGATTAACTTTATCTTCACGTTACAAGACTAAAAATTCAATACAATATTCAATCTGGTGCCGTGTGGTATCCGTGGTCGTATCGGGTCGCAACCTTCCCTAAAACATGGTTGGGAGAAGCGATAGCTGAAATACGCGTCATGCTCGTGAACGGGTGCCGTTTGTGGGGTCCGGTCTGTTCATGCTAGCAAGGGCCAATTAAATATTATGTAGTAACCGCATACTAGTGTTAAATGAAGTAAATGTGAGAAACTTTATCCTGTACTCAATTGAAATAATCCAATGTTGATTTTAACTTAACTTTGAACTCTAAGAAACAGCTTATCTTAGATGTACAAAGTCTCTAAGTGTCATTCACCTAGAGACTTTATAATTTTATTTTATTGCATGTTGTGACGACTAGAGACCATATACATCTTTAAGAAATTTTGATTTAATAATTATTTTTCATTGTTCCCTATTCACGTTGACGCCTAGAGACTTTATACATGTCTGTAGAATTCATTTAATTTACTGTATCTTATTGCATGTCGAGACGTCTAGAGACTTTATACATCTCTGGGGAAGTTATTAGTTTGAATAAATTTTGTATAAATGTAGTTACTTCCTTAACATTGATTTGGAGAATCTATACATCTCCTTTACGTGTTTGGTACACGTAAAGGAGATGTATAGATTCTCCTTCTGTATTTAGTTATACCATAAATATAAATTATTGTTTTAAGATGTATGATTTACGAAAAAATGACTTACTGTTGAGTTTCTTTCGGCTTTCTTCTCAACAGCGGTCTCCTCTTGGGAAATGCCGGTAGATACTTGTAAAAGTGCCGTTGTGGCCTACTTACTGAATAAACTATTTCATTTCATATCACGATGCGACGTCGCATCTTGTAATTGTGTTTTGGCCCTTAGGTAGGACAAAGTAATATAAAAAATGCGGACAACTCTTGACTAATATTTGAGTACACACACAACACTATGTTCCCGCAGTTGGTAAGTACACGCTAATAAAACACATAACGGTTCAATTATATCAAAGGTTAATAACAATTAATATCGCGACATACTATAAGCGATATGCCCAAGTGCGAATTATTCCTCCTTTTTAGGTGTATGCTAGGTAGGTCGATTACAAAAAAATATTACATAGGGGTTAAGGGCTTTAATTAAAACAAAACTTAATTGATTCCTTTGTGTGACGAAAGTTACCCATACATTTTGTATGACTAACTTTCGTCACACAAAGGAAGCGATCGTGATTTTTTGTTTACTAAGCTTTTAAGTATGTACAATTTTTTTTTTTTTGAGACGATGGTGCCGACGATAAAGTCTAAATCTTTACGGTAGATGGCGCTACGATGCCACCCTAAGGCATGTCGAAGCAACTGGTTGAAAAATTCAATGACTCTGACATCTGATTCGGTGGTCCAATTGGGAGGACGCCAGTGTTGGCCCGGAAAGCCGTTGGAAACGCAGGTTCGAATCCTGTCCGAATCATTAAATTTTTAAATTTTCGCTTCATTTGTAAACATTTATGTACAATTTTTTTGCAATCGACCCAGGTTTGTTTCTATGCAACTAAAAAGTGCCTGCAACTTTTTGTCACGCAGGATATTATAAAATAATATATCTTTTAAACTATTGATACAAAGATAAGTATCAAAGCTCAAAGAATTTTTTTAATGAGTACCTGGGGGACGAGACCGGGAATCGAACCCGGAGGGGATTGCCGGTCCAGTGCGTTAACCACTTCGCTACCCGAACTCCAACCAACCTTTCGAATTTTTCCTTATGCTTCGTGTGTCGATCTTTGCATTGTTTATATAAAAATTGTGGTGTGTGCCCACATTAAAAAAATGAGACATTACATGTTTCATAAATTTATAATATATCTTTTGTTCATCACGAGCATTAAAAACCAATCCATTTTAATTTACACACAAGCACACAATATTTCTAATATTTTTCCAGTGTCATTAATTTGATGGAGTCAACGGATTCAAATTTAATCGACTGAGTGCTTGTATGTGCCATGTTAGTATTGATTGGTCGACTATGGAATATCTTTAGTGGACATAAGTAATTAACCTTACACAGAACGTTACTCGGTGACAACGGTAATTTACGTAAATGGATTGTCAATAGTACTTAAATAATAAATTATTGACGTTTAGTGAGTATTGGGTAATGTATTCAGACAATGACGCGTCTGGCTAAGATGATTAGATTACAACAGCCATACCATGATTCTAAGCTATATGGATACTTTCGTTGTATTTGAGGTATTGTTTTATCTTAAACTTATAAGTAGGAACCAAGGTCACCAACATTGCTAAAAGTATGAAACCCCAGGAACCGACAGAGCTCGCTAGGTATTAGGTAGGTGCAACGCCACCGCAGACACAGTTGGAGCCCAAAAAAAGGAAAAAAAAATCCTGTTAATGATGATCATGATGATAAATAGATTCCTTGGGTTTAAAGATTATTAATTTTTTTTTTTATACTATAATTTGTTTCATATGTCAGATAAGTACCAAATTAAACGGAAAAGCTTGACTAGGCAGTAGGTATCCGTAAATTTAGATCAAACAATCTTCAAGGCGACCTAGCCTACTGATGGCATCTAAAGTTTGCTCTTTGGAGTAGAAAAATTAATATCAATCCATTTTCGCCAATTTATTTCACACATATATACGAGTATACCTACCAATACTTCAAATTTCCTTATGTAATTATTTCAAATTTCCAAACTTCGCTATCACAATCATTCATTTTGCTATTTTTAGTGTTGTAATTTTATTTTCCCTCACATTTTGAGGAAGAAGAGCAATATTTTTATCACAAAGGCTCCTAAGAATGAAATTACTCAGACTGCCCCGGACAAAGCACCTGTCACAAAACAGTATTGTGTATTAAATTATGCCTTGTAGCTTCTTTGACGGATGTTTTATGCTTAATTTGTACGTAAATAAAAGGCCTAGTGACAAAGAAATAGTGTACAAAGAGAGCTTCTCTATTATATATTTTCATCTTTGAGATATGATATCCCAAAATATTTCATCAGGTCATGGTATTTAGAATTATGAAAATAGTAGTAATGCATTTGAACAAATGAAACTTCAGAGTTTTGTAGTGTACCCATTTTCTAGATTATTCAATTACAACTTGATACTCCTAAGGATTAGTTCTAAAATCGATAGTCCCGAAAACAAACACCGTTACACTGAAATCCATTGTACAATACGCGCCAAGCGGAAATTAACAGACCGCATTGCATAAATTCGGTAATGCTTGTAATTAACGAAATAATACGAACGGAATAATACGTTCGTGTCGAAATATTCATTAACCAGCAACATCAAAGAGAAATGTTGTGCAACCGATCGTGTAAAACGTTTTTATTGCCTTACATGTATGATGACGTTATAGTTAATTTATAGAACTATTATTGGTGACAAAAATGCTAATAATGATTTTGAATCTCGAAAATAGAAGTTAATGCAACTGTGACATATTGCATATTAAAACAGTAGTATGGGTTGGATAACGATGGAATTAAAAACCAGTGTTGCAATATAAGTCTTCTTATGTTCGCAAAATTGTGAACAGTGTAATTAGGTACAGTGGTATACCTTTGTCTGAATCTATGAATTATCAGAAACTGTCCTGACTATATATAGATGGTACAAGTTGCTGCACGAGGAAAATAAGATGATTTGGTATCATATGCCTATTTAGGTTAGCAAAGTCCACATAAGGATATTTCCGTATTGGCTTTGTTCTACATTTACAAATTTTAAATCCACGGGAAAATCCTAATGAAAAATAGGTTTGAAAAATTACAAAACAAACTTACCTACACTTGACCATTGTGAAACAAAACAGCCATACAATCATACAATGTCAAATTTGTAATAGGTAGCGCTGATATTAAAAAACTTTAACTATTATAGTTCCAACGTTTGAACAGCTTGTTCTGTAAATACACTTTATTTGAACTGATACAAAGCAACAGTAAGAGGCGTGTAAACATCCATCGAATAAATATTGTCCATGTTTGTACAATATCCGAAAACCCCATTTCTTATTGGCGCAGTCAGGCGGGATCGGTGTCCTAGCCCTTCCCAACGAGAAGTTATTCGGGCGTTACATGAACTTACAAGTAAATGTAGCATGTGTTTAACCACGGTCATAATTCCAGCGTTACGACCATCTACGTGAGAGAGATAAGTCGAAGTTTTTGGGGGGGTAAAGTATTTCTGGTTTATCGCACGCACGTTGGAAGAAATTTTAATGAATGTGGTATAGTTAACGAAAGATTTATTAGTCAGAATGGTTCCGTGTTGCGTGCGCTCCACAGAATTAACTTTGTTGATTTATAAATGAAAGTTAATGGTCTTATTACGTCTTTATCTTTACCACGGTTGTCAATTAAGTTAGTGCGTGCTAACTGGGGTGGAAGCAAATAAGGTGTGCTTACTAAATTACTTTAAGTGGCCGTAAGTCACTGCCCTTGGTGACGCCAATGATTTTTTTAAAGGTTATACTTCTATTATCCAATTACAAAAGAGTTACTAGTATTAGATTAGCTTGACTGAAAGTAAAATTTATTCAAATCAGATAAAAAAGTAATAATTAATGTATTGATAATTTATGGTATGACATGAGAGTAAACGTATAAAAAAAATGATGTCCTAGTAAAAGTAGGTTTCCTGTAGGTAAGTAGTTTGATTTATCGGCGGCAACATTTTCAATATTCCAGTCAAATCTGAATCTCTCGGGGGGAATATATAAAAGATGTCAATTAATATCGTAACTTTATCAAAGTAGGTTACCGCGAGAAAGTGACATAATTACATCGTAACTTTTCGGGAGCAAATCCCCCTAACCGCTGTACTGTCTATAAATAATTCAGATGTAAATCGATTCGTCCTCGAAAAGGGTGAAATAATGATGTCCCTTTCTTCAATCACAAAGGCTACCTTCAACTACTATATCGCGGCGGCTGAATCAATTTTCGAATCGGGCTCAATTTCTTAATATCAGTTCAATGAAACGATTATCTAGTATACATTTCTTTTTTATTCTAAGCTGACAACAGTTTGAGCTACTTCTAGGTCGAAATAAAGTGTAACTAACTCTTTGGTTTATCAATCGTGTCTTTAATTTGACTATGATATATGGGAATGTCGTTTTAAAAATGCGTGTTACATCGCGTTTAGGTTTGTCCCTGTGCTTAGTACAACTGTGTCACAGGACTCTTTCTCGCGTGAGAAGCATTATCTATCTTTTTCTATGCAGTACTGTAAGAGAATGACAGGTGACGCTATATCGAGCGACAATAATCGCGTAGCATAATTAGTATTCGTAGGGCTGACATAATTAGATACCTGAAGTAGTGGTACGGGTGCTTGATCACTGTTCAAAATATACGTATACTTAATGCGTAAATAGTAATTTAAACACAAGAAAACAAAGCCGAGGGCATCATCTATGATTACGAAGTGATACGTGTACGAAAGTGGCGACTCTCGCCATCAGAACGACGCCGCGTGGACGTACATTTTGTGAATAGCTACGCCGGTTTAAGTGACTTTTTTGTTTTAAGTTATATTGTTTTACTAACCAGCACATAAAGTGTGCTAGTGTTGAGTAGTTTAAAGAAATTGTGTGTTACTTAACAAGGTTTTTGGCGTCTAGTTAATAACTTAAAACTGGTAAATGTGGTGAAAGTTGAATCACGAACATTTAATTATAATAGCATGTCGACGCAAGTTTCTTTTTTGCCTCAAGTAGCACGCATGACCTTCCACTGCGCGCACAGTGATGTATTAGCCAGGGGTGTAATTCGATTTACATTGATATACAGCCATTTCAAAGATCTAGGGACCATATCACAAACATTAGGCTTAGTAAGGCATATTATATTTTTGATATATTGCAAGCTGTCATTGAGATAAAAGCACAACGCTTAAGTGAAAAAAAAGTGTTTATGAACTTGGACTGGGATGTCATTAGAATGTAGTCTAAAGAATATCAATAATATATTTGAACATGATAAAAGTAGGATTTAGTCTGGTTTATATATTTTGTCAATGGATTTACAACGTACACTAAACAAGTAAACTGACATTTTTGTTTGCAATTTGAAATTTCATTGTATAGTTAATTATAATATAGTAAATTTTAACAGTAACTGTTAAAGTAGTAAAAGCTTTATAATAATTTTGGAGATATTTGTGTTTAGTTGAGCGCGACGAAAATTACTTTATAGTCATTTACTTACGTTTCATTTGGTATAGGTATTATGATCTTGATAAAATTTAAAATGTATTGAAACAAACTGTTTGTTTCAATACATTTTAAATTTTATCAAGATCATAATACCTATACCAAATGAAACGTAAGTAAATGACTATAAAGTAATTTTCGTCGCGCTCAACTAAACACAAATATCTCCAAAATTATTATAAAGCTTTTACTAAAATAAATAATTTAGATAGCACCCCTAACTAGGGGATTAAATAACAAATCCGTTGGAGTATCGCAATTTCAATTATTAACATTTAGCTCTTACCGTCACGGGGCAGGGGCGCCCCCTGAGGGGAATTATAATTATCAATTCCACCCCAATTACTTCTTGTCGATCCTTTTCACTTCCAATATACTTCGTCTACGTTTAATAGAAGGTGATTGGAAAAGGGCTTTGAAAAAATACAGATGCAATTTTTGGATCAAGTTTCCGTTGATCCATTTCTCTTACAGCTACCTTTACAACATTATGAAATCTTGTTATCGTGCCCGGGCGTTAATTCAATCGTGCTTTGTGAGATAAAAAATGTCCCACGAGAACTTATTTTGGGGATAAAAGTAGCCAGTTTAATCCAGGGTATCAGCTACCTTCGTACCAAATTTTATCAAAATTGGTTCAGCCGCTTAAACGTGAAGAATTGTAATAAACATACAAACACACTCAAAAACTTTCACCATTATAATATTAGTGTGATATGCCTGTAACAATGAGCAATATATTAACATTTAAAGCATAGATTCTACTATTCAAGCTGAAAAACATTTCTTAAGCAGCTTTTTAAAAGTACTTGTATTTTTACAATAGCTTGTAAAATAACGTTATTTAAAGAAGCATTGTATTGAAAAATATTTAATAGTTAGTAGTGTAACCGTGACAACAGTGTCACTCATCGCAATGTCAAAGTTATATGGCGTACATTTAAAATACTATTCAATTTGTTAGAAATAATAAAATTTTATAACAGACAAAAATGCCGATCGCACTTTTTACCTTTAGACTGTGGCGTGACGTAGAATACCGCGTAAATAAACAAAAGGACTACGCCGATGTTCGGAATTCGACCGTCTTATAGTGCCGTCCCGCACCCTCAATAACAGGAGATCGAGAGGGATGGCACTATTCGAAGTCGTTAGAGTAGATTTTCAGTTTTCTTTACGGGACCGGTGACGTCACTATCATGAGTGAAAATAGCGGACAGCGTTTTAACCATTTGAAAATACAGAATAAAAACCATAATTTCAAATTCAATTTTTTCAGCCATATATGAACTGAAATATAATATATATTTAGGTTTCCTATGCTAAATACTATACGAAATAAATAAATTCGTTTACTACCATTTGACACGAGTCAACTAGCCTATTGTTTAGAAATCGCTTCAGCACACAACAGCTATAAAATTAAATAGGTAAACAATTCCATCAATTTATGACCGACGAACATTCTAGCCAATAATATGACGACCCAACGTATATCAACCATCCCTAAAAGGTGTCCAATAATTATTCCATTGGCATTAGGGCTACCCGCAAAAGTGGGATAACTTCACGTCCCCCTGTAATATGTCAAACGGTTGAGACTTGAGTACTGAAGGAACCCTCGGGTACTTGACAGCCCTAACCAGTAATCCGTTAAAACCGAAGGGTCACTTTTCAATTACGAAGTCTACATAAAATGTAGTCGAGCGTAATTTTTTTTTTCAAGTTCGCAGTAAAAGTTAATATTAGTATAGGTCTGGCAGGAGAGTTTTCTCAGAGAGGTATTTAAATATTATAAGACCATCATCGATATCTTAAAAAAAAACTGATTAACTTAAGTTTTCGATATTCGTCATTTAGTTAAAGTTGTATGTAGACTTTGGAAGTAACAAAAAATATTCTTAGTTCCGTTCTATTCTGTATGGAAACCATTCCCAATGGAAACTTTCAGAAGATTAAAATGAATTGAGTCAATTTCGTAGCTTAAAACTAGCTTTTTATCCCTAGATTTAGTTAAGAGATAAAAATGATGAATCGAATTTAAGCCAAATCATATTCTTCAAACTATAAAACCTAACTATTTTGACGAGTAATATTATAACAAACTTAAACATAAGCGGCTTAAAAAATAACTAAATTATGTATAAAGTCAGGCAACGGAAAATAAGAAACATTTTTAAGAAAAACGTAATAACAAATCCCTAAAGTCTGGGATTTCATTACCAGTAATAATCTTATTATTAAAAACAGGCTGCTTTGTTAGGGCTACTGAAATATGAAATGAATATCGTGTTGGTTTAATAGTGTGTGAGAAATCAGTTTTTCGTCCTTCGTATTCACAAAGTATTTGGCATTAACCAGTCAGCGAAGCTGAAAACTTACTCCAAAGTTCATTTCGTATAGTCTCATAGAGACGAAGAGGGATGGCGAGATAAAAAATTCGAAATAACCTCTCTGGAGTCGACACCGCTATGATTGGAACTCGAGCCTCGTTTACGTAATCGAAGATCATGTCCTCAACTTGGATTATTTGTCAAAGAAAATATATGAAAGACGTGCTTCTGTGAATATAATATATGAAAATTTGAATTGTGTTCCCTGTCTAACCTATACTATTACTATTATAACATTTCTGAAAATCCGCACTGGGCTGCTAGCCTAGCACATGCTGAGACTGGTACCCATTACCAAAAAAATTTACTTAACCTTAACTTCTAAAAATGATTTCTGTTTCTACAGACTGTACTCACATTTGTATATTGCTGTATTATTTAAAATGTGTTTTTGGTAACACAGTTTTTTTTCTGAAATTGTATCGTAATTCTCTTCTATGGAAAGGGGTAATTTTTTCAGGAAAATTCCATACAGGACTAGTATGGGCACGCGGCACCATCCATACAGCGACATTTGTTGGTAAGAATTTCTTTGTCCGCTCATCATCATCATCATCATCATCTCAGCCATAGGACGTCCACTGCTGAACATAGGCCTCCCCTTTGGACTTCCATATATACCGGTTGGAAGCGACCTGCATCCAGCGCCTTCCGGCGACCTTTATAAGGTCATCTGTCCATCTTGTAGGTGGACGTCCTACGCTGCGCTTGCTGGTCCGAGGTCTCCACTCGAGCACTTTACGGCCCCATCGGCCATCTGCTCTGCGTGCTATGTGGCCTGCCCATTGCCACTTCAACTTGCTAATCCGGTGAGCTATATCGGTCACTTTAGTTCGTCTCTCGTCTTTGTCCGCTCATCACGCTGAAATAACTGCCATTTTGGGACAGGGATAGCTGGACATCTAAAAATGGTTATAGGATACTTTTTATTCGACTACGCTTAAGAAGATTCTAGATTTGTATTAAATACTGTTTTCTATGGAGAGTGGTCATGATTTCAGGAAAAAATCTTAAATATATTTTGGTACAGGGATAGCTGGACAATGGACATCCAATCAATGGACATGGATGTTTAGTTATACTTTTTATCCGTCTACGGTAAATAAAAAAATACGCAGAAGAAGTTGCGGCACCTCCTAGTATACAGCGTACCCACGGGCATATATTGAAATGAATTAGTATCGGACCGAGGGATCCTATTTACATCGATTTCTTTAAAAAATTAAAATATTTATTTTCATACGAAATAATTGAACATGCAATGTATTTGTATCCACATTGATAAACGTACCTAAACGTCATGACATACCATGTCAGCGTTCATTTGTTGGACTATGTACATTGCTGCTTGGATGGACTTTAAAAAATGATTACAACTAATTAAAAACACTATTTAACAAAATAATTACAAATTAATCTATGATCAGATACCTAATAGTTATAACTGAACACATTATATGCCCGTATTAAATACCCACGCTGTATAATACAATAGTTCAATGCTTGTTTAATCTTAGTTTACGGAACCCTGGTACTGAAACCCTTTGCGACAGCTGAATTATCGATGAGGGTTCCAAATGGAAGTCTTAAAAGCAAAGAATGGTTCGAAAGTAGAGTAACACCTTGATTTATCGGCCTTGAATTCCCCGACGTACCGTCCGGCCAACTTTACTAATTAAGCAAAAGATAAATTTCCTTTTTCCCTTAAACAATTTCCCTTAAGTTACAACAGTTCGCGACGTTTTTTTTGAAAAATTTAACTTTGTTGACAACTTGAAATTTAATAATGGAATTAGTTACTCCATGGCTATAGGCACAGTGTAAATCCTTTTCAAAGTTACTGGTGTAACAATAATAGGTCTTAATTAGATATGTTATTTTTCTTTTTTTGATATGTAACTACCTATCCGATGTATAATTTAGCTAGGTATCGAATTTATATTGAATTTTTATTTTTCTCCTGCAATAAAAACATTTTACACGCTCTTTTTCAAATGTCAACTTGACAATTAAAATCTGAGATATTGTATTAGAGGTAGTGGTAGCACCAACTATTTTCTGTTGCTTTTTGCCATGGTGAGATCCCCTGGGTCACTCTTTGTCACTGTTTGGTAGTTGGTTATTCCTAAAATAAAATATAAAAAGTACGATTTTCGAATGTAATTGACCAAAAACATTGTAATAAAGCCCATTCATTACTTAGGCTCTATTTTGACAATACATACCAATAATTACAAATTCTCATCACTTTTCTAAGAAATTTAATCACGGTACTGTAATAACAACAAAGAAAAGTTAATCCACCAATGTAAAATACTTTCAGAATTGCCAGCCTGATAATAACAGGTATTCAATATTATATAATAAATATAAATATCGGACAACCTCAAACAAATCGATCTAGTCCAAAATTAAGCTCAGGAAGGCTTGTGTTATGGGTACTAGACGACGATATACGTACTTATATAGATAAATATATACTTAAATACATAGAACAACCATGACCCAAGCACAAATATTCGAGTTCATCACACAAATATTTACCCCGGCCGGGATTCGAACCCGGGACCACCGGCTCAGTAGGCAGGAGTCTACAAACCGAGCCAAACGCGTCGTCGTCGCAGTATTTAATATTATTTCCATACATCGTTATCGCGAGAGCAATAACGATTTGACAGGTCCCAAAGACTGTAAATAACAGAAGAGACACTATCCAAACGCAAGATATTTCGTTTATACCTATCGACGACGAGCGATCATTTAGTTAGCCGAAGTGAATATTTCCTGCTCAAAGGCGCCGCATATGAACGGTTTAAGCTACTGTATTAACTACTTGTATTAGTTACGCTGACCTGTTATGTGTATAATGACAAATATTATATTATGTTAGATAAATATTTATTAACAAATGACAATAGGGTTGAATAACTCAATTCGGGACCTATATTGTTAAATATGCACACTTCAACCAACTTTATAATAAAATTCAACATTTTCTTATCCATAAAAATAATAATGTGAAATGGAACAAACATTAAATTATTAATAATTACCAACTATACATTTTAAGAACTAACTTCATGTAAGATATAAAGATCTTCTCAGAGGTTGCGAACGGGTAGGCATTTAGTTCGGTTTTACTGAATAGACATTCTGTTGCGTTTATTCTTTATGTCAATTGATTTTGTCCCCGCGATAACGATGTCTGATTATTTCTTATTATTATTTTGCTTTAAAAAAAAGTTTGTATACGACTAATACAGGATGTTCTTTTTCAATTGCTTTAACTTTAAGGGTTAATTCTTTACGTCTTATTGAGTCAATTTCTCAAAGAAACTAAGTTCCTAACTCGCACCGTTTTCAAATTATTTAATATCCAAATTTAATCACTAATCTCAGTTTAACCAGTGTAAAATCTTCTTATAACCAAAGACTATTATCTGCTGGTTCGTATGTAAAGAGTTTTCAGTGTTCCTTATGTACGACAAGGTCTAAATCAATAAGTTCTTTTTTATTTTGCTCTCACATGACTCGCATGTGTCACGTCAAATTGACAATAGTAATTTATTATTGTTATTATTTTTTTTATGAAATAATTGTGTTCACTTGCTTTGTGATGCCACGGATAAATTATACGGCCGAAGAAGAAGCCAATATGCACTTTGTTTACGGTTTCTGCAATGGATATGCGGCGGAAGCAGCAAGGGAGTACCGACGTCGATATTATCCCAATAAGAACTTGCATGATTTGGATTATTTCGATGATATTCCATCGGACACACTGGATCCAGCATGACGAAGCACCTGCACATTTTGCTGGCCATTTTAGACAGTATTTGGATGTGCACTTTGCTGGGCGTTGGATTGGACGCGGCAGTCAAACTCTTGCGTGGCCTGCCATGCAGATCTCCGGACCTAACACCCTTAGACTTTAATGTCTGGGGTACTTTAAAAGAAAAGTCTACTCCAAACCTGTGGCTTCGAGGTAATACCTACTGCAACGAATTCAGGAAGAAGCCGATGCCATGCGTGCCAATCCTGTCAACCTAAATCGCGAGATACGATTTCGGTTGAATATTAATTGTTTGGAAAATAATGGCGGGCACTTTGAAAACAAGTTGTAGTAAATTATTATTTTGTTTTAATGTAAATATTGAGTGTTAAATACTGATGAGGAGATCATTTTATTTTATTAGGCCAATATTGTTTATGTAAATAAATGTTTATACTTAAAATTTAATTAGTTTCATTTGTGACCTATACCATAACACCAGAGAATTGAAATAAAGTGAATAAACACAAAAAAAAATGGATTAAACACATCGCAAACATTGTTCTGAAATAAAAAATAAACAAAAAAATTAAACATTCACTGCCAATGAACGAAAATAAATACAAAAAGAAACTTCTTTACCGGGGTTTTGAACCCAAGACCATCCACACGCATATTCCACCGAGCTAAGTTTTTAACGAGCTCTCAATTTTGTCATTGATGAAGTTTCATCAGTGACGTTAAACTGACAACAAGTTGACTCTAACTATTGCCTAACTCAAAAGGACCTTTGACAATAGCCACCAATTAAATATTTAATTACTTTGTATGGGATACCAAAAAAAAATATTTTTCGAATATCATTAAACGGTTTAAGGGAGGAGTTTACGTTAATGTTCAAAGCACTATGTCGAAGTTAAAGCAATTGAAAAAAAGCACGTTGTATAATATGTTGTAGTACCTATCATCTAAAATACTAGGTCTACGCCTACAATTGGCTGTGACTTACGTGTTAATTAGGTTAGTGTCTCAATGACAATTTAGACTAAAATTACTACTTAGAAGACTCGAGCACTTAAAGCTTTCTAATTTGAGGCCGCTTAGCTAATAAGGGACTAAGTAGGTACTTACTAAATAACATTTTCTGTTTAGGTGCATTAACCCTAGAGTGATCGCGCCTTCCCGTGAAACGCGAGTGATCGCGTGGGGAGCATTTTGCCGCCCATAATTAATATGACTTTTTCTAGCAAATTGCCGATATATGAATTTATAATTATGAGAATGCTTTGGGAAATATTAGGTAAAATTTCTTGGTTTTTTGCAACTTCTTTACAATTATTTATATAAAAAAAAGAAAAATTAAACTAAATAGTTAAATTATACGTTTTCATCATCTACAACATGTATTTTAGCAAAATAATCCTGACACATGTACATACAATGTTCGTTGCACAGTAACTTTGCACATCTGTTGCATCCTTTTTTGTACTTCTATTTTTCTTGGACGGACATACTGCGCATATTATATTTTGATGATCCGATGGTACAAATCGGGGGATTTGGTTTCTCAGCTGGTTCTGCAATGTGTTTACGTCGGATCTTCTAATGATAATGTGGTCTAGTCATCGCCAGGGCAATTTCTTTCAGAAATGTTCGTGTTAATAATATAAAGTAAACTGAGCAAAACAAAACAAGAACAACGCACAATAACTGAACAAAACAAACTAAAAATCAATAGTAATACGATAGTTATATCAAAAAAATACTAAACGCAATGAAAACTCATAATATTTCAACTATATTAAAAAAACAGATTCATAAACTTTACCTACGTGAGTAGTCGCGCAGTGAGCAATTTGCCGTCAAACGCGACATACCTGTGACAATCTTTGCCTCCTGCAGTCACCCGCGCACAGAATTTGTTATAATTGCTAAAACAAGGAGGTAAGGTACGGGGGGGCAGCTACTAGGACGCTTGACCTTGACAAATGCATCGTTTAGAAAATATCACAAATATAGTTCCGCGGGCGGCAAAATGCTCATAGCGCGAGCACTCTAGGGTTAATAACTTAATGAATGCAGGTTTTGTAAATTAATCAATAAAAATACTTACAATGAAACTAAACCTAAGAATAAACTACGAGGGCGAATCAAAAAGTTCTTAGAACAGCATGGTGGTAAAACCTTTTTAAATGTAGTTTATTTTTATTTTATTTTAGCTATCCTTACGACATAATATGACGACATTTTTTTTTTGATTACGTATACCAATAACACATAATTAATTATTTTGTGAAGCAAATCGCTCAAAATCTGTCATAATGGACAAAAATGAGTTACGTGCCGTGATTAAGTATCTGTGTTTGAAAAAAATGTCCACTAAGGAAATTCATTTGGATATTCAGCAGACTATAGGTACTAATGCTGTACCATATTCCACGGTTGCTTGCTGGGTTGCCGAATTTAATAGAGGTAGGCCCAAGTGTGAAGATGACCTTCGCTCCGGCCGGCCGGTCCACCTCTGTTACTGATGACAACGTGGCGAGAATCAAAAAATTGGTATTAGAAGATAGAAGAATTAGCATCAAACAGTTAGCAGAGATCCTACACATTTCTTTTGACAGCGTGCAATCAATATTGATGGACGTTTTGGGGTTTAAAAAAGTTTCGCTAAGATGGGTTCCGCGAATGTTAACTGAGGTAAACAAAGAACAGCGTGCGGAGGTTTCGAAGCGGAATCTCGAAATCATCGAACGTGACCCGGATGCGTTTTATCGCCGATTTGTAACCCTGGACGAAACATGGCTCCACCATTTTGATCCCGAAGCAAAAAAACAAAGCATGTCCTGGAAACGACCATCTTCTTCAGCTGATAAAAAATTTCGAGATTTTCCGACGGCGGGCAAAATTAGGGAATCTATATTCTAGGATGCGGAAGGAATCCTGTTTATTGACTACCTGCCGAAAGGAAAAACTATTACAGGTCCCTATTATAAAGAATTAATCCCGAAAGTGCGGCAAGTGATCATAGAAAATCGCCGGGGAAAATGGTCTACAGGCGCACTGTTTCACCACGACAACGGCCCAGCTCATCGCTCACAATTGGCAATCAGCTGGCTTCAAGCTGTTCGACCACCCGCCATATTCTCCGGACTATGACTAGGAAATGATTTTCACATATTCCCGAAATTAAAAGCACATCCGCGGAATAAAATTCCGAGATGATAATGCCATAGTGGGTGCTGTAGAGGAGTTTTTCGAGTCCCAAGGAAAATCTTATTTTATGATGGAATAAAAAAAAAATTAAAACAGTACTTAAAGTGTATAGAATAACAAGGAGACAATGTAGAAAAATAAAAGATAGAAAAACAATTTTCTTTTGTTTTTCACCCTTATTCTAAGAACTTTTTGATTTACCCTCGTAGAACACAATAAAATTAAACTAAATCTAAATTATAGTACTGCAATTTTCAAGTATTAATAACTTCTAAAAATCTTCAATAACTGAAAAGTTTAGTGGCCATTATGCAATGCATTTTAATATGAACATCATTGAAAAGCACATCACGTGACATCAGCATCACCTAAACATATACTGACATGCCACGACTTCGGTCTTAGCAGCGAGCGGCGCGGCGCGCAACGATTTGCGCCGTGTCCAGGAGTACCGCCATCTAGCGACAGATACTTGAGGTGTTGTTCCAAATTCTTCGAAACGAAATGACTATCGGGACGATGGCATCAATTACTGTTATAAGAGCTCTATTAAAATGTAATTGGGAAGTTGTGATTTAAAGATATTTCGCTGTGGCAACCATAAACTGTTGATATTTCGGACATATGCTACTAGAAGCGAACAGTAAGAGATAAACGGGGTAAATTATATAATTTATTTAAAACGGGGTAAATTATAAAAATGATACTGGTTTATTAAACACCAGTATCAACAAAACTGAAATAAATACACCATCACTTTTAGTTTAACATACTGTGAACTAAAAATAATGCTCCTACATTGTTAACTCCGTCTGAAACTTAACTTTTAGCGCAAGTTTCAGATCCATCGTTACTTTTGCACGATGCTAACAACAATAAAGTATGTCTGAAACTAGTAAAGAACAAAAAGGGAAGTAAAATGCACAGAGTATAGAAAATACGTAGGTAATAGAGTACGTGTATATGATACGTCTGGCTAAGTAGGTTGGTGGTTAGTAAGTTATCGGTTGGTAGAAACTAAGGCCGTTCTGCCGTGCTAAGGTAAAAGGCGTCCTTTTGCTATGGTGCTCCATACAAAAAGGTCGCCTTTTAGCTTAGCACGGCAGCAATGGCTTTCAGCGATCTGGATCAGACCGTCGGTCCAGCTTGTTAGAGACCTTTCCGTGCTGCATCTACTGGTACGCGATCGTCACCTAAGAAACTTTCTGCCCCAACGGCTATACCTATCGGGGTTCTGTGACCAAAGAAGGTAAGGTCCATGTATGTACTAAATGACTATAATAATATCACAGTTATATATCTGTGTAGTCACTAATGATCAGTTTCTTCAAGAATTTATTTTTCCGTTTTTCCGATAAATATTTCGTTAAACGCTTTCGCAGTATTTTCATTTCATAAAAAACTTTTCCTTAAACCCGTAGGTACCTACATCTTTTATAATATTTCAAAAGGTGACCTTATGGAATCCTGTAGTTTAGGTTTGTTTAATAACAATCGGCACTGCAACACTTCTTGGTTTACTCATCGTTTATGACAACGGCCCCTGGGCCCATCCCTTCAACAGAGCTTGTAACCATCAGCTGGAGAGCCACGTGGCCAAATACGGAAGTAATTGGTGCAAACAAACAGAAACAGGGTCAAGCTCTTTCAGCATGGATGCGTTATTTCAAAAAGCATTGCAAGGTATCCTTACCATCTGACATGGAAAAGGATAAGTGTCTGAAAATCGTTATTGTATTTGTAAGTCTTCGAAAAAGAGCCGCGCGATACGGCTGTGTTAGGTACAGCATTTTAAGAAACTGTAAGCTTATTTCACAATTCCGATTGAGAGTGAAATGGATAACATCACACTTTGCTGCGTTTAGTTCGTCCCTGATATAAGTAATTCCACACGTGAAGTTATGGTACCTAATCTAGATCACAGAAAAAAATATCGTAAAATAAGTAATATTTGGCAAAGGAAGACAACTAATATTTGACACATGCCAGAAGTGGCGTTTTAGAGGCTCAAACCAACTCCAAAATATGACCCAATCAACTCAACCCTCATTCGGGAGATGTATAATTGTGCAGTCAAGTGGCCTCTAGTACCTGGCGAATATATTACATAAAAAACAAGGGTATTTAAGAGTAATGTAAGATCACAAATAAGTTGGCTTTGTCAGCCACATCAGAACATACACCCCTAATAAGCTTAAGTCACCGTCGGCGTTGGTATTGCTTTATTTCCTTGATCCCCTTGATGCTAAAACTTGGCTACGCCCGTGGGTCACATTAAAGTGGTGACGAACTGGTCAGGGCTAAGCGCAGCGCGAACACACATTTTGTGAATAGCTTGCTGCATATTCAGGAAATGGCGTATTTATTATAAACTCTGCCCTGGCATTCATACCCTTGAAATCAGCTACAGTAAACGGTACTTTGATTCCCTTTTCGGCATTTACAAATATCTCTGGGGACGGGCTGAACTTTTGGATTGACGCCTTTCTACAATACCTACCGCTTTTGTTATTTTTTTTTTTTTTTTGGATAAGTCAGCAGTTTTGCCAATATTCACTCCGAAAATAAAAAAAGTAGCGTCCCTCCCTCTAACTTTTCAACCACGGGTCAAAAAGTTATAGAAAAAATCATGAAAATGAGGCTTTATAAGTACTTTCGATACTAATTACAAAACTATATAGAACAAAATCAGTCGAGCCGTTTTGAGTTAAATCGCAAAATTTCATAATTTTCTTTAAAAGGACGTAAGTTGACTTCCAGAAGGTAATAAGTAATTACAGTGACATTGGCGTTTACGACCTTTTTATAGGTTTTAGGGGTGCCTGTCGTATCGCATAACGTTTTTTGTTCTAAAAATGTTTGGCCGAGAATGTTTGGCATACTGTTGAATGGCATACTACTCGTTTGTCCTAATAATTTTTGTGCATACTCATTTAAAGTCCTAAAGCATGTTTATCCTAATATTAATAACTCTAAAATCTAATTACCTAAAGCATAATATTCCTAACATGAATTGCCCTAAGAATTATTTTGCCTATTATTAAATTGGCTAAAATTACGGGTTCCCTTTATCTTGCATAATATCGATTCTCCGAAATACATTTTGCATGGCAGCTATCACCGAAACATTTTTAGCCGAATGATTCTTTAGCATAATTACCTATATATGTATCATAATTCTCAGTTAGCGTACTATTAATTGAGCATAATTTTAAATGGCAGAACACCATCATCACCGACTTTTATTTCATATAATTTTATATGTCATAACATTGATATCTTCGAATTTATTATGGCATAAATACATAGTTTACGGAACAGACGGGTGCTAGGAATTTAGTTTAGGTTTTAGGTTAGATAAGGCGAGTATTAACTAAACTGATACCAGTTAAATGGGTTAGGTTAGGTTAGAACTGCGACCACAACAGAACCGAACTGCTGCCAGTAAAGTAGGTTAGGTTAGAACCGAACTTAATGGGTTAGGTTAGGTTAGAACTGCGACCACAACAGAACCGAACTGCTGCCAGTAAAGTAGGTTAGGTTAGAACTGCGACCACAACAGAACCGAACTACTGCCAGTAAATTAGGTTAGGTTAAAACCATTAAGTCCGTATAAAATATAAAAGTGTTTTTAGTAATCCATGGCCTACCAAGTCCAGGTGTTCTAGCTAGGCTATAGTAAATTTATTTGAAGGGCTAAGGGAAAGAACTCGTGCAGGCAATTGAAGTTGTGACATCACCTTATTTATGGCTTTCGTATGGAGTACGAAAACTTATATATTAAAAAAAATTACCCCCATATGTTGCGTACAGGAAACTAAATGGAAGGGCGCTAAATCACGACAGATAGGAAAGGGATTCAAACTTATTTATAATGGAACCACAAACAATAGAAACGGGGTGGGTGTCATACTCAGTAAAAAATTGCATAACAAAATTGTAGAAATCAGTAGGATCAGCGACCGCATCATTTCTGTTAAAATAGCGTTAGAAGGCCAGCCGTGCCTCAACGTGGTGTCAGTCTATGCCCCACAGGTCAACTGTCCAGAAGCTGACAAAGAAGAGTTTTGGGAAGAATTGCACACCTTGGTCAGGGCAATCCCCAGCAACGAACAAAGACTCATATGCGGTGGGACACGTGGGTCATAAGATAGACGGATACGATGGGGCCCATGGTGGGTTCGGCTATGGAAGCCGGAATGTTGAGGGAGAAAGTATCCTTAACTTTGCTGTTACACAAAAAATGTCAGTAGTAAATACTTTTTATCAGAAGAGGGATGAACATTTAATAACTTATAAAAGTGGAACAGCTAAAACACAAATAGATTATTTTCTTGTAGACTGTCATAATTTAAGACTAGTAAAGGACTGTAAAGTGATCCCCGGGGAACCCCTAACGTCGCAACACAGACTTTTACTACTTGCTATTAAGCTAAAACACCCAATAAAAATCAAACCGCAAGTAATAGAAAAAATAAAATGGCACGATTTGAAGGTTAAGGCTAAAGGGGACACATGGAAAGACGAGATAGTCAGCCATTTCATGGAAAATCGGGGTGACTCTCCAGAACGCACTTGGGAAAAGTTTGAGAACATTTGTACTGTAACTGCCAAACAAGTACTTGGCACTAGTAAAGGCGCTCTGCATAACAACAAAGACGCCAAATGGTGGAACAACCAAACCAAGACCACAGTGGAAGAAAAGAAGCGAACTTTCAAGCAATGGCAAACATCGGGTAGCGATACTGACAAGGAAAAATATAAGCTCGCTAAGAAAGAAGCCCGAAGAACAGTTGCAGTACAGAAGGAGAAATCCGAAAGAGATTTATACCAGCGTCTCGAACAAGCTAATGACTATGAAATCTTCAAAATAGCTAAACAAAGGCATAAGAACGCACAAGATTTCAGCTCTACTAAGTACATCAAAAACAGAGAGGGCGTGCTGCTTACATCAGATGCAGATATCAACGGAAGATGGTTTGAATACTACAGCAAGTTGCTAAACGAGGAATTCCCGAGACAGCAAGAATCACCAGAATCACAAGTCCAAGGCCCAATTGAAGCCGTAACTAGAGAAGAGGTTAGAAGGGCAGTCTCCAAAATGAAAAACTGCAAAGCTACGGGTCCAGACCAGATACCAGCTGAGGTCTGGAAATTACTGGGCGAAGATGGTATTGCATGGCTAACTGATTTCTTTAATAACATCATGAGTAAAGGTAAAATGCCTGAAGCTTGGAGGAAAAGTTTACTTATACCCTTCTACAAGAACAAAGGGAACGTACGCTCTTGTGAGAACTATCGTGGTATCAAACTCACCTCGCATACCCTGAAAATCTGGGAAAGGGTCATAAATCAACGCCTTCTCAAACTGGTAACTATAACAGATAACCAATTTGGTTTTATCCCAAAAAGAGATACTATGGATGCGGTTCATGCAGTGAAAACAGTAATGGAAAAAGCGCGGGAAAAAAACAGACACTTTAGATGGTATTTATAGACCTAAAAAAAGCGTTCGATCGTATCCCAAGAACGCTAATATGGCAAGCCCTCAGAGCTCATAACGTTCCTGAGCATTACACAGAGATCATCATGGACATGTACAATACCGTCCAAACTGCCGTCAGAAGCCCAGTAGGAGTATTTGAAAGCTTTGATGTAAAGGTGGGCGTACACCAAGGCAGCGCGTTGAGCCCGATGCTGTTCAACATTGTTATGAACTACCTTACCAGGAAAATCCAAGAACCCGCACCATGGAATCTTCTATATGCAGACGATGTAGTCTTAATATCAGACAATAAAGAAAACATCCAACATAGTCTAGAAAAATGGAGAGAAGCCCTCGAGAGAAATAGTCTGAAAGTCAGCAGAACAAAAACAGAATACATGGTGTGTCACTTCAACTCTGTACGCCCGTCCGACACAAACCTAATGATAGACAACACCTTGCTACCCCAAGTTCACCATTTCAAGTATCTTGGCTCGGTTATATCAGACGACGGCACAATAGAGGCGGACGTCACAAACAGGGTTAACGCAGGATGGAGCAAATGGCGCCAACTTACAGGAGTTATGTGCGATGCAAAGATGCCTGTAAGAACTAAAGGCAAAGTTTATAGAACAGCAATTAGACCGGCAATGCTCTACGGCAGTGAAACATGGGCCGCAAAAAATATACACATACAGAAACTCCACGTCGCCGAAATGCGGATGTTGCGCTGGGCAGGAGCCCCAGGAGATCAAGTCCGAAATGAATTTGTTCGCGGTAGTCTGAAAGTGGCCCCAATAGCAGATAAACTGCAGGAGAATAGGTTAAGGTGGCCATGTAATGAGAAGACCGGAAGATTATGTTGTGAAAAAGTGCCTTTCCATCGCAACAGGCAAACGGGGAAGAGGTAGACCCATAGCTACATGGCTAACGACTGTCCAGAAGGACATGAAAAGCATGGATCTTCAGGAAAATGACGTTCACAACCGCAGCAAATGGCGCGTCATGGTTAAGAAAGCCGACCCCGTCTAACCGGGAAGTGGCGAGGCAAAAGAAGAAGACCCCCGTTTTAAATAGTCACATGATGTAATTTTGTAAAAGTAGGTAGACAAAATAAAAAATGTTGTAAAAAACCGGCCAAGAGCATGTCGGGCCACGCTCAGTGTAGGGTTCCGTAGTTGCTCATCCTTCACAATAGAGGTTTAAGTTACGACTGTTACGAGAAAGATTTCAAGCTCTTTAAAAAGGTCGTAAACGCCAAAGTAACTGTAATTATTTATTACCTTCTGGAAGTCAAGTTACGTCCTTTTAAAGAAAATTATGAAATTTTGCGGTAACTCAAAAACGGCTCGACCGATTTTGTTCAATATAGTTTTTGTTGAAATACTTATAAGGCCTCATTTTCATGAATTTTTCCATTTTTTTTTTGACCCATGGTTGAAAAGTTAGGGCTATTTTTTTTTATTTTCGGATGGAATATTTACAAAACTGCTGACTTTATCAAAAAATAATGTTTGGAGACCCCTATTATTTTACAAAGACCTATTCAACGACACACCACACAGTTATAGTTGACCCGAAAAAAAAAACACCCCCACTTTAGGTGTTCGGCAGGATCCCGAAAAAAATTTTTTTCTTTATTTTTTATTTTACCGTTTTGTCGGCATGATACATACACATACTCATACCAAATTTCAGCTTTCTAGTACTAATGATCACGGAGCTAAGCCGCGGACGGACGGACAGACGGACATGGCGAAACTATAAGGGTTCCTAGTTGACTACAGAACCCTAAAAAATGGACTTAGTTTGTTCCTTTAGCCCTAAATTAGCCCTTCATTTGGGTTTCTCTTCGTCCGGTAAAATAAAGAAAACCATTGTAAAATTCTATGCTTAAACTTCAATAGCCTAGTTGGAAAGAAGACATTGAATTGGAGAGCATGCTTGAAACGTCAAGAAAATTTAAATACAGTTTTACATATTTAATTTGCGCAAAGATGTAAATGTCAAAAATGCCGAATTTCCTACTCGTGAGTAAAGTTGCAGCACATTTCAGGCTTCTTAAATCGTTATTTATTGTAATTTTCCTTTGTTTTATTATTGACAATTAATTCTATTTCATTAAACAAAAAACAGCTTCAGTTATTTCAAAAAGTAATTGCTTTAAGCTCTTTTGGAAATAAATCTTTATTTGTCATCGAAAATACCGCGCTTCGGGGGATTAAGAGGGCGCCGTTGGCCGAAGTGTTATTAATTGTGAATCCTTTTCCAGGTACTGGCGGAAATCAACACGAAACTCAATGAAATTGTATTGGAAATATAAAAATATTCAGTTATTTTTATGAGTATTGATGCCGATGTTAAATATAAATACAAAACATTACGCGATCCACTACATTAATAGCCGGGGATCGAACCCACGTCCTCTACTTATACGGAGTAGTGCTCTGACCTCTGAGCTACAATGTTATATTATACACATTGCGTACAATTATGCATAATATAAAAGAAGAAGTCCTGACTGACTCATCAACGCTCAGCCGAAACTACTAATATTAGAGAGTTGATTTTTGCACAGCAAGCTACTTTTATAACGTGGGCTAGGGATAAGAAGGGATTTTTAGAACTATCTCCCCTAAGAGGGTTAAATAGGGGTGCGAAGTTTGTATGGGGGAAACTTTTTTTTTAAGCTAGTACTTGAAACTTTGCAGAAAGATTACTTAATCAAATACAAAAAAAGTAATTTCAGCGTTTTAAAAAAAACTGCCCCTAAAGGGGTGAAATAGGGGTGCAAAGTTTGTATGGGGGGAACTTTTTTTTGAGCTAGAAGCCTAAAACTTTGTAAAAAGATTACTTTTTACGATACAAAAAAATACTTTCAGTGTTTTGGAAAATTTCACCTCTAAGGGGGTAAAAAGGGGTGCAAAGTTTGTATGGGGAAAACTTTTTTTTTGAGCTAGAGACTTGGAACTTTGTAGAAAGATTACTAAATAAAATACAAAAAAAGTAAATTCAGCGTTTTAAAAAATTCTGCCCCCAAGGGGGTGAAATAGGGGTGCAAAGTTTGTATGGGGGGAACTTTTTTTTTGAGCTAGAGACCTAAAACTTTGTAAGAAGTTTACTTATTAGAAAACAAGTAAAGTACTTTCAGTGTTTTGGAAAATTTCACCTCTAAGGGGGTTAAAAAGGGATGCAAATATTTGTATGGGGAAAACTTTATTATTTAGCTAGAGTCTTGAAATTTTGTGTAACTTATTAAAATACAAAAAAAGTAATTTTAGCGTTTAACAAAATTCTATTTACGGGGGTTAAAAAAGGTGGCGTTAGTGTACGGATTGAATGGTTTTTCAAGTAATTTTCTTAATGATTACTCACCTGTTTTCACGTTATTTGGTGTTCATTTGATAAATGACAAAGCATAATATCTTATGTTATCATTTGATTTACACCTGCTAAATAAAAACAAAATCGCAATGACTATTAATAAATCCCAAGGATAGTCAAGCTGAAATTGGCAGGCATTGATTTAAGAGAGGACTGTTTCTCTCACGGTCAATTTTACGTCGCATGTTCTAGGCTGAGTTCTGCCAATAGTCTGGTCATCTTAGCCCCCAAAGGAAACACCGCTAATGTTGTTTAGAAGTGTTACGCTAAGGTGATCAATTTATAATTTTTTTATTTCCTGTCTTCTGCCCAGTGACTAAGTCCTTTTTTTAAAACGAACTTGCACCCCCTTTTGCCCTATGGTTGACTGTCAACAATATTTTCTTAGTGCTGTCTCTTATTAATTATTGTGTTCCAAACCTTATGTGTTCCTATATTTAGTGAGTTGTCTATCAGCACATGAAAAATCTATACTTTATATACCTATTCTTACTTTATTTAGCTTCTTGAGAAATATGGAGGACTGTAGCACCAGAATATATTGAATCACTTTTCAAACAATACTACTAGCCTGTAGACCAAAATAGTAATCGCATCATTAAATTCGCTTATGTGCATTTAGTTTTTAATGGTCACATTTCAGGTTTTGTTTTTTTTTGCTATGCCTTTAAACACTAGCCTTTTTAATAACTGGGGTACCATCTAGACCATTTAGAAACATTTTGGCCAGACTCGGGAACTCCGCCACTCTTTTCGTTTAATAGCCAGGCCGGCGTGTACAAATACCAGTGCTGCCTTCTTATGAAAAAAGGTCATTTTACACCTTTTTATAACTACTCATCATCATCATCATCTCAGCCATAGGACGTCCACTGCTGAACATAGGCCTCCCCTTTGGACTTCCATATATACCGGTTGGAAGCGACCTGCATCCAGCGCCTTCCGGCGACCCTTACAAGGTCATCTGTCCATCTCGTAGGTGGACGTCCTACGCTGCGCTTGCTGGTCCGAGGTCTCTCTTTATAACTCTTTATAACTACTAAGATCCCCATTTTCTAACTCCAAATCCATGCGTCGCTCTATATCTTGCAGAGTCATTTTTGCCTAAGATTAAAAGCATCAGGTAACTGTCGGAATAAGTATTAAGCATCCTGCAAACAATTCCCGTAATCTAATTGGAAAATCTTCTAAAATTCTTTAACAATTGCATATCAGTTGTCTGCCACTGTTTGAAATGTAATATGTCTAGACCATTTTAACTAAGAATAAAATTTACTTACCTATTTTAATATCTTTGTCATCATCAAAAATTTATGCGGACGAAGTCGCGGGCGGCCGCTAGTTATGCATAAAATTCCACCAAAGCGTAAAATATTGAGCATAACTTTTATTCCGAGCGATCTTACTAAATTATTTTGCTATATTGTAAATAAATTACCAATTATTTTATAGTAAGGTAGAGTAATTTATGTACCTACGTCTTAAGATGTCATGGAAATCTTTACATGATGGTAATACAGCTTGGCAACTCCGCTAGTATTTTAGGGACCTTTGAGCCTAATACCTTCGAGAAACGGTTCATAGAATTCTTTTAATTTTATAATTAGTTTTACTTATTATTAATTTTAGTTTTATCTGGATATAATATTTTCTTCGGTTTCCGCGACTGTCACACATTTAAAAAAAACAATTTAAAGAATTTTATAAAAGTGTGTTAAGTATAACATTTCGTCATGATTAAATTGAGTAAATTGGTGATTTCAGTCTATAAGATAATAACCGAAATAAGCCCTCAATTTAGACATTCGTCAACATTGCGGCGACCAACGAAATCAGGCGGTAGGAATGCTCAAATAATGCGACTGTGCCCAGAAACCCCACAAGATCAACGACCTTTGATGCTCTTAAAGCTCATTATTTATTAATTTAACGAATACAGCAGATAAAATCAATATAATGCGCATGAACCGACCGCTGGGACGACATCAAAATTCCATCAGCGAGGGTGCGGTTGATCTGAATTCGATGTGCGTGCGGCCCGGACCTTTATGCGTGATACATGTACTGTTTTAAGTACCTAGGACGTTAAAATACGGGGGATTTTAATATTTGATTTATTTACGTTATATACTTACAAAATATATACTATTATTATGTTGTTTTATATAAGAGACAAGGAGGTACCCGCAACTTCGTCCGCGTATTTGTTTTCTTTATCGTAGACGGGTAAAATGTATCCTATAACCATCTTTGGATGTCCAGCTATCCCTGTACCAAAATTGGTTAAAATCCGTGTAGCCGTTTCGGCGTGATGCGAGGACAAAGGAAATTATGAAAACAGATGGCGCCAGGTTGGCACAGCACCGCGTGCCCGTACAAAACAAATGATGATCCTGCATCACGCTATTAAGATTTTTCCTGGAATCATGACTGCTCTCCATAGAAGAGCGATTTTCAATATAAATTTAGAATTTTATAATAGGTACTATAGATTTTACAAAATTAATACATAAAATAAACAGCGGGCCTATGATGGTTGCTTTTATGACGCGATAAATAAGTGACAAAGCATCCGTCACGTTTTGACAAGATGCGAGTGTGAGTGACAGATGCTTTGTCAGTTATTTATCCCATGATAAACACAACGATCATAGGCCACCTGTCAAAAACCTACTATAGTGCCGGCTGTGTCAAGCAGGGTGCAAGCTAGAGTCAGACCATACAAACTGATTCATTTTATATGGTTTGACAGTTAATTTGCGTGGTTTGACTTTATCAGTGGTTCGTGCTGCAGATAGATCACCTGATGATGCACGCCGTGCCTTAGAAATGTGTGCTTCTGAAGCTGAGCTTTGATTCAGCCTTCTAGTCTTTAAGGTCTCGGTCGAGACACCTCGAAACTAAGACCGTTCGCTGTGAAGACTATCAGGGCACAGATTGTTAAAACAACATCTTACTGTCACCCCGTGGGTCACAACAAAAATACGTTCTACTATTCATCCAATTAAATACAAATGAGGTTGACAAATCTATATAACAGATATTTTAATTGTATTTTTACATCACTGAGTCATCAAAAGTACATAACAGCCTACTGAGGTATAATACACTTAACAATATAATTATATGTATAGATAATTTTTTTTATATTATAACGGACTATATACAAATAAAGTTAAAATCTGAAGTGGTTGGTATTAAAATTTGCACATAAGCTTCAAACGTTACTAAAAAATTCTCATTATTATAATTAACATGTGCAAACTTTAATCTTATTACCGACTAACACGAACCGTTTCATATATCAGCTGAAACGTGTTAACAAAACCTCAGACGTGTATTATCAAAACGCTCAAACAATTATATTAAACCTCACAACCTGATTACGTACGCTTCAGCTAACTAAGTACTAATGCCTTTATTAAGTCCTAAGGCAATAATTCAACGAGGGACTGCAATATCCACAACTGGGATATACCAAATTTTTACGACCTATGTAAATTCCGCAACCATTTCTGGTTATACGTAACATATACCTTTAAAAAAAATTGATTATGTTAATGGCACCAATGAAAAGTTTTTCATATTTTATTTTTCCTTGCCGTTATACGTTTAGTCATGTCAAGAAATAAAGCAAAATACTTACTTGGGAGTAAAACAATAAATGCATTTAATCGGAAAGCCCAAAGTTTTGAAAAACTGTATTCATATCTATAATTAGTTGTTGCAATTCTTCAGATGTGTTAGCCAATGCGGCGATATCGTCAGCGAAGCGAATAAATTGTATTTTATACCCATTAAATGTAACCCCCCCTTTTCCAGACTCTACAAGTTTTCTAATGGCGCATTCTATAAAAATGTTAAAAATAAGTGGTGAAAGTGGACAACCCTGTCTAACACCTTGTCGTATTTCTGCTTTTCTGTGCTCTTCTCCTATTTCTATTGTGGTGTATTGATTTTTATAGAGTTCATAAATTATTTTTCTGTCCCTGTAATCTAGTCCGGCTTCTTTCAAGACTGCCATCATAGATTTCCAATTTACTTTATCAAACGCCTTTTCCAAGTCAATAAAAGTTATGTGTGTATCTTGGTGTAATTCCATCCTTCTATCTATTACCATTCTTAGTGCTAAAATTAATTGGGCTAACAATTAACATGAATAAAACCAAAACACTCGTAACCTCAAAATTCGCCACATATAGCAGACCAATTTCGATTAATAATGTAACAATAAAACGGGTCACAAAATTCAGGTACCTTAGTAGTATTATAACAGATGACTCCAGATGCACACCAGACATAATCACCAGGATAGCAATGGCAAAACAAGCTTTCAATGCAAAGAAATGTCTATTTAAATCCAGAATAGCCCGTCAAATACGGAAAAAGCTCATAAAAGTGTCCATCTGGAGCATAGCATTGTACGGAAGCGAAACGTGGACAATGACACAAAGAGATAGAGAAAGACTGGAGGCCTTTGAAATGTGGTGCTGGCGACGAATGGAGAAGGTTAGCTGGACTGAGAAGAGGTCAAACGAGGAGGTGCTCAACATGGTGAATGAGGACAGGTGTCTTTTAAAAACTATCGAAAATCGCAGAGGGAAAATGATGGGACACCTGTTACGACACGACGAATATCTAAAAACTATTATAGAAGGCAAAGTTGAAGGAAGAAGGAAAAGAGGAAGACCAAGAAGAGCTTATATGGACCAAATAAAGGAAAAGGTGAACGTCGTGTCGTACCAGGCCGTCAAGGAGAGAGCTCAAGATAGAGAAAATTGGAAATTGCTTCACCGACAAGAGCCTAGCTCTTAAGTTTATGATGATAAATCGGAAAGCAGGTGAAATTAGTATCTTAACGCTTTTACGGACACTACGTCGTTAGACGTCAATTAAGAACCTTTTGATATGATATGACCTACGTTGGACGGCGACGTTTATCTTTTCAAAACTGCCCGTCCGTGAAGTTTTTTTTTTTATTGTTTTTTATATAAAGGCATTATATAATACCTTGAGCCGTTTTTGGTTAGAACTTTTTTCATGAGTTTTGTAAAGTGTAAAGTTGGCTAAAATTTACGATTTTAATTTAAAAAAAAAAATTATATCCCAATTCAGGATTATAACGGACACACGTCATATCAATTTGATCTGTATTACGTGAGATTGACAAGTTCTACATTATATAATATTTTAAATACCTCGTTGAGCCAAAACATCGTCAAAGAACAAAAACAAAGTACATTTGAAAGTATACATTACAAAGTATATTTCATTTAGCAAACGCCGCAAAAAAATCTAGTTGCAGTGTTACTAGTTGAACAACCATCAAACGTCACATTTTGGAACTCAATATACTCCCAAGATGTAATAATAGGTAATTCAAATGGAAGTTTCTCGGTGCTATTGATACAAAGTAGGCTCGGCTGCACAATGGCGATTGTACCCGCTCGTGAATGCCTCTCCAACTGATATAGAACTTGTGTGCCCTGCAATACCTAACGGTAGAGATTAATTGGAAACAGATAGGGTCTTGCGCTATAGATGTGAGGAACAATCTGTAAAGTTGCCGAGAAACTTCTTGACCCAAAATGGCGGATCTGCGCATGCATATTTGTACGTAAATCGGCTACTGCGCAGTCAAGGTTAGGCTCAAGAAGTTTCTCGGTAACTGTACTGACATCTGAAGTTATATGCGTCCCTAAATAGATGTTGCTATAGTAGCTTGGTAGGTTTTGAAACGCAACCATATTTTTATGTTGGTACCGCGGTCAACACTATTTGTCGATTCCCGATACGTTTTTGTTTGATATATGCAAATAAAACACAATTTTTCTTGTACTAGTTTTATTTCAATCACGATAATTTAACATAGTAGCTGCGCGTGGTTGATATATAAATTAGCATCAGTGTTATTAACAAAACGGGGCGGTGTGTATTTTATCCGTGAGACATTTTAAAACTGCCGCATAATCTAACAAAATAGCGATCAAATTGTCTTCGTATTTAGTTAAAACAGTAAAGGATTAGCTTATTTGAAAATGAACCCGCTTACAATGTGATTGTTTTATGTAAATGTACAATTATGGATATCAAGAGGCGTAAACTAGGACTCGCAATACGGCACACTTTTGTGAATGGCGGCTTTTATCTTCGAAAAACTGTCATTAGGTCTACAGCCGATCATTTCGTACTTTTAGTTTTTATATAAAGGCAAACGCGTATGGCGTTTTTGGCTAGAACTTATTGTCTGATATATGTCCGCTTTTGTATGATGCTGCGGAGCATGTAATTTTCAAAATGGTTCTTTTGCCCTTGAACGTGTTAACAAACGTGATGTTGCTCTTTGCCTTGGCTTTTTAAGTTCCTTTTTGAGTTACCTTATTGAGTTCATCATGAAAGTATCATGATCGTACTTATTCACATGGCTTGAACATGTTTCTTTTTGTATTCACCATTCAGTCTGCAATCAAATGCAGCGTAGTTCTTTCTAAAGGATAATCGCTAGGTACCTAATTATTGTTTATCAGAGCAGTAACGTTTGCTAGCGTAAACCAAATGTTGAGTTGGCGCTACGATGACATTCTAATTCATAAGAAGTGTAGAACTGGTTGAAAATTTCAATGAATCCTGCGTAGGACTCGACTCGGTAGCTTAGTGGACAGAGCGCTGGTGTTGGTCCGGAAATCCATTGGAGGCGTGGGTTTTAATACCGCTCGAATCTTTCAGTTTTAGAGATTTTAGCTTGGATATAAAAGTTTTGAGTTTTTCGCTTGGATATATAAGTTTTGAGTGATATGAGTCCCCGGTATACATAAACCTAGCCGTAAACCAGAACTTTGCCCTTAAATTAAGTTTTTCAGAGCAGTATCCACTCTGTACGAATAACTTTTATCTCTCTACTCTACAGGTTATTGTTACCGTATTCAAGTTGAATTGTTTCTTACTGAATTCTTGACGTGTAGGTATAGTTCAAGCATATTGGGTTTTGTTCTCTGTACTTACTTTATGTACAAACTGATTACATGGTTGAAATATAGACAGGGACTAAATTCAATTTTGCTAAAGACATATGTCATGTATACTATCAATATCACCAATACAAATATATTATTTGCTATATCAACTTTTGAATGACAAGGAATAGCAGAAATTGATATCGGCTAGATCACACCAGTACGTTCGAGATATCGATGCTATGTTGCTCATATATAATATAACTCAATACTTTTTGGTTTTAAGATATTTCTAGATAAAGTATTACGAAAATATACCTTAACAAAAGTATGACATAAAACTTTATATATACTTAAACCATAAAATAATGATAATAACATCTAGAGATTTGTTGTATAATTGCATTCTGCCAACGACAGCCTTTGTTCATTTTGAAATTGTATTGTCATTCTTGACAAAAGTAAGAAAGCAAATTAAATCACTCCCAAATGCTGCCCACTGGGTTTCTAAATGAATATCCCTTTCTCGTCCTCTGATTGTGTTTGTTTAGCTTCGTTAAGAAAATTCAAATGGAGGATACGAAAGACATTTCAATTTCTGAACGAAAGTTTTGTACGCACCTAATATTGTTCTTTGACAAAATTTGTATCGTCTTTATTGGCTTTCTCGTTTTCAACAGCTATCAGTAAAAATTGAGTTTATGTTCGACTAAATAAAAATGGCCGACGTGGTCTTGGCAGAAGTTTTCTTTTGATGGACAAGTTAGAATTTGTTATTGGATGGATTAGTTCAACGGGTTTGGCGCAGACTGATAAAAACAGAAAAATATAAAAAGCGATTTAAATGAAATTATCTATATAAACACAAACAAAAATATTCATCATAATAATCCACTCTTAGAATATAAATGTAATTTTAAGGGGCATACCCTTTAACTGAAAGCAGGTCTTTAAAAATGACTGTGGCGAACTGATAAACCGACGGTTTTGTTATATAGGATGATCCAAATGGGTCAGTAGGGAGAAAACGAAAACTACAAGAGATAGGGAAATCTGTTCTTAGGAACCAAGGCGTCTATTTTAGTTTTAGTAAAAAATGCATTATTTTATTTTTATAAAATCTCATAATTGTGGTTCATTCCTACTCGTTCCGTCGATTCGCACCTAATTTCTAAACAGCGCGGCGTAATGGATGGAACCAGAACGGTCTCATTAGTGCAATTTATATGAAACATTTAATTGTTTATTCATATTATGGATTGGGTATTGTTCGGTCCCAACCGACATTACTTTGCATAAAACTGAACGCACCCGAGCTGTCACTTTTGACACTAAGATCTTAGAGGTCGTTCTGTCACTTGAATTTTAACTTGCAGTTGTGCACATGTGATTTTGAGAGATTTGGAATTTGAAGCGTTTTGGAAAGACACATGTGTGTCCGCTTATTTTGCGTATATTTGTTGAACTCGAGTGATTTGTTCGGCATAAGGCCCCTCGATAATATTGGACGTGAAAATTGTGGTTTTGACGGAGCTGGCGATACGGTAGCCGCGAGGATTCTTCGGCGCCCAGCAAACACATTCACACACACCATAACACACCCTACACTTACTCACCTTTGCTGGAATTGGGCTAGATCGGTTCCATTGGGAAGGTTAGTGCTTTAGATATAAGTTAGAATTAAGTTTAAGAGGCGCGTAATCGCGACCCGTTTTTGTACTCGCCCGGGAATTTACGTTTTGCTGGTTACACAGGTTGATGGGCCCCCTGTTACCCGTAGTCCAGGGCGGGAACAAAACATTTTTGGTAGCATAGAGCGTGGTTGTTTTGATTTGATCCACTTTTGATAAAATTTGGGTAAATTTTTTTGGTTAGAATTCACATGTTTTGAGGTTAAAGTTTTGACAAAAAGTGGTTAAATTTACATGTTTTTGATTTGAATAAGGTCAATTTGCTTATTATCAACAACACGAGAGTTGTTTTATGTAGATAATACTAGTTTAGTGCTCAAATTTAGGAAAGTTTCAACTTGTTATAAATTTGGGGGTTGGTAGACATTTTCTTTGTATGATTATAAGAAAGTAAATTATTAGAATAAACTCAACTCATTATAGTTTTATAGTGTTTTTGGAGTTAAAACAAGTATCATATTTTGTTGATATTGCATGTCAAGTTGAAACATTGAATTATTTGGAAATATTATTAGGAGCACTTTAGAAATTGACCTTTGGACTTTGATATTAAATGTTATAATTTGTTGGCATTTTTATAATTGGTAAACCGCCAGTGTGACTATATTGAATTAATATTGTTATTGGGTAAGAAATTCTACATAATTAATTTTAATTAATTAATTTATTGATTTGTTTGAGAATTTCACTTTGTGTTTTGTTTGAATTCAATATGGCAGCGGTATTTAAGACAGCAATTCGCGCGGAGTTACGTTGGTTTACTTCTGGGGCTGCTCTGGTGGACAGAGAAGACCGAACTGACGCATTGTTAGACAGGTTCGAACAGATTAGGGACCGCGTTGATAGGGCGCGACATAGCTTTGAAAGCTATCTCGGTAAAATTGAAGGCTCTGGGCCCGAGATGGCACAGCATGTTCTACGCGAGGCAGCTGAAGTGGAACGAGATTATGACCAATGCATTGAGCTGGCAGATAAAATCGTTCAGCGTGCAAAGGAGATATTGAGAATTCGGACCACCGGGGTCCGGAATGAGGGAAATTTTGCAATTAGACCCACTCCAGAATTGGCAGCACGACTTCCTGCGATAAGCATCCCACCGTTTGACGGAAACCTGGACCAATGGACCAGTTTTATTGACCTGTTCGATAGTTTGGTACACGCCCGAAAGGACCTAACGGACTCTTTGAAATTGGCGCAGCTGATGACAGCTTTGAAAGGTGAACCACGTGACCTGGTGGCACACTTGTCGGTCACCGATGAAAATTATGAAACCGCGCGCACACTGTTAAGAAACAGATACGAGAATGTGCGAAGGCTTGCGGATGCCATGATGGCAAAAATTTGGAATATTCCCCGGATCGCCCAGGTATCAGACATCAGAATAAAAATGCTGAATCCTGTTTTGACAGCGACCAAAGCTTTGGGGAAACTTGGCTTGCCTGTGGACCAATGGTCCTATATGTTACTGAGTTTTTTGTTGAACCGGCTACCTGCTGATGTCCGGGCGAGATTTGAGAACCAGTATGGAGGAGACACCGCCCAGCACTTACCGGCCTTTAGTGACATAGTGGCATTTTTGGAAACGGAGTGTCGCCGTGCTGATACTTCGAGTTTACCTTCAACCTCGAGACCAGCTGTGCCCTCAGGGGGCCAGATGGGAATTGTTGCTCAAAGGGGAAACTGGGGAAAATTGATACCTCGACCAGCGAGGCCCAGTCAATACAATGTTGGCACGGTGGAACCTGACCCCTGCTTGTACTGCAAGAAACCAGGCCATCGGGTGCCTGTCTGTTCGACGTTTCTTGCCCAGAGGGTCGAGGGTCGCCGGAACATCGCAAAGCAAAGGAAGTGGTGTTTCGTGTGTTTGGACCCACATTTTGTTCGGGACTGTGCCCAACCCCAGGAGTGCCGGTCATGTGGTGGGAAGCACCACCACATTTTGTGCATGAACCGCAACGGGACCTCCAAGCCTCCCGCTGCCCAGGGTTCACGCAGCACCCCTGTCCGGAGTCGGCACCCGGCCGACCAGGGGTATTTGGAAGATGGGGAAGGCGGGGAGAATTCGACCCCCCCGCATTCACAGAATTATGCTGCGGTCGCGCGCTCACCCGCGCCCTCACGGCGGGCTCCCACGGGCGGGTGGCCGCGCCCACCCCCTCCTCGGTCGGCGCCACGGATGTCGCCGCCGCTGGCCGAGCGACCGCGCCTGGAATCGCGACCTCCCGCGTTCGCAGGCCGGAGACGAGGGTACCGGGCGCCGCAGATGGCGCAACCAGCGCGACGCGCGTACCAGCCTGACTGGGATCCGCTCGACCGGTTCGAGCGGCCCTCCCACGCGGAGCAGGACGCCACGCGGTATCCCTGCTAGGGGTACGCCGCCCATGCATCGACCACCGCCACACCCCTCGAGACCGTGTTGTTGCCCACGGCCTCGGTTTGTGTGTGGGGTCCTGGCGGAGGATCAGTTCGTGTGCGCGCCCTACTGGATACGGGCGCACAGGGCTGTATTGTATCCAAACGGTTGATGCAACGGATGGGCTTGGTCTTGAGACCTCACCCGGACGGTGTCCGGGGGGTCGGCAACACATCAGTGTCAAACCTGGTAGGACAGGTCACGTTCACCTTTGGCCCGAGTCCCACCTCCCATGCGAGGATTACAGCTCCCGCATTGGTTTTGGAGGAGGTGGTGGGGGGGCACCCCCCGGTCAAGCTGCCACCAGAGATCCGGAACTTGACAGTTGGTTTGAATTTGGCGGATGCTGGCTTTGACACCCCTGGTCCGGTTGACGTGCTGCTGGGTGCAGACGTCCTAGGGGGCATATTGCTGACCGGCAAACGGATACTACAGCCTGGTGGACTTGTGGCATGGGACACCAAGTTCGGATATGCTGTAATGGGTCCAGTATTAGCAGTTTCCACGCCTCCTGCCGAGGAGAGCTGTTTGGTTGGAACTGCTCTCTCAGACGCGGTGCAACGCTTCTGGGAAATTGAAGAACCGCCTACCGCGCCGCGGATGAGTCCTGAGCAAGAGGAGTGCGAATTGTTTTACCAGAACAACACTGGCCGCCTCCGCTCTGGTCGGTTCATAACTCGACTCCCCCTACTTACTCATCGACCACCCCTTGGTGCCTCTCGCGCGTTGGCTGAGAAGCGGCTGGTTTCGATGGAGCGCCGTATGAAGAGGGATGCGCTCTTCCGGCAGAAGTATGTGGACTTCATGAGGGAGTACGAGCAGTTGGGACACATGACGGTGTCACGCATGGATTGGAGTACGGTGGAGCATTATTTTCTTCCCCACCATGCGGTATTGAAGTCACCGGTGTCCAAGATTCGAGTGGTATTTGATGGCTCTGCCGCCACCTCGACTGGAGTGTCCTTGAACCAATGTTTGCATGCAGGTCCTAAGCTGCACAAGGACATAACCGATATTCTCACTAATTTCAGGAAGCATCAGGTTGTGTTTGTGACCGACATCCGGATGATGTTTCGGCAGATCGTCATCCACCCTGATGACCGTCGGTATCAGCTGATCTTGTGGCGTGAGAGCCCAGATGAACCGATGTTGGTCTATGAACTGAATACGGTTACGTACGGTCTGAAGAGTAGCCCGTACATTTCTATTCGTACATTGTTGGAATTGGCGAACAGAGAGAGACTGAGGTTCCCTCGAGCGTCCGCCATTTTGGAGAAGGACTTGTTTGTGGACGACGTGTGCACCGGGGCCAATAGCGTCGAAGAAGCATTGGTCATCCGCGATGAATTGATTGCACTCTTGCGGACTGGTGGCTATGAGTTGCGGAAATGGTTGTCCAACTCACCAGAGGTTTTGGCCGGACTCCCAGATGACCACCAGCAGGATCCACACCTCTTCGAGAATGTTGATAATCCGCACATGTTGTCGGTTCTTGGCGTTCAGTATCGACCAGTCCAAGATGTGTTTACCTATCGGGTGGAATTGGATACCCCGAAGGTCTGGACAAAGCGGCTTGTTCTGTCTACGGTGGCCAGGACTTACGATCCAAATGGATGGATCTCGCCCGTCATCTTCAAGGCCAAAGCGTTTATGCAGCGCCTGTGGGCAGCCCCGATGGGTTGGGATGATGCGCTTTCCGGAGATTTGCTGAGCGATTGGGAAACCTACTTTTCTACGCTCCCGGAGATAAACCAGGTCGAACTGCCGCGTAAGTTGCTTCCCGCAGGGAAATACAGAGCAACACTTCATGGGTTTTGCGACGCCTCTGAGCGAGGATATGCGGCTGCCGTGTATTTGCGAACGGTCAGCTCCGCCGGAGCGGTCGACGTGCACTTGGTAATGGGAAAGAGCAAGGTGGCCCCGCTTCGGACTCGTTTGACGATCCCGAAGCTGGAATTGTCGGGTGCAGCTCTTCTTGTGCGATTGTTGAATCATGTAGCCGCTACCTTGAAGGACACCGTGAACCTTGAGGAGAGTGCCTATGCATGGACTGACAGCCAAATTGTCTTGTGTTGGCTGAAGTCGTCGGTCCACACATTGGAGGTTTTTGTGGCCAACCGTGTCTCGCAGATACAGAACTCTGAGACTGCTTTGGTTTGGAGACACGTGCCAGGTGAATTGAACCCATCGGACGTGGCGTCTAGGGGTTGTAACGCCACTGAGCTTGTTGCCCACCCACTGTGGTGGAAGCCAGAATGGCTTTTGGAGATGGAGTCACGCTGGCCGGCCAGTTGTGTCATTGGAACCCCATCGTCGGGATTGAAGATCCACCTTGTCGAGACCGCTCCCGGGACGGACCCTGCTTGGTTGCTAGCGCGATATAGTTCTCTCGACAAGCTGGTTGGAGTGACCGCCTGGGTCAAGCGATTTATTCACAATTGTCGCCACCCTGACAATCAGCTACACGCCAGTGTTCTCGCTTTTGAAGAGCGGAAAGCAGCCCTACATCACTGGATTCGGGTTGTGCAGGAGGAACACTTGGGGGACGTATTGGAAACCCTGCGGAAGGGTCGCCCCAAACTTAGACGAGCGATAGCGCGTCTCAACCCGTTCATTGACGAGTCTGGAATACTCCGGGTTGGAGGACGGCTTCGCAATGCTAACTTGCCTTATTCGGCGCGCCACACCATACTGTTGCCTAAGAAAGGGCACTTGGTGGAATTGTTGGTGAATGATCGCCACCTTAAGAATTCTCATGCTAGCTGCAATGCGCTCCTGGGCATTCTGCAGCGAGAATTTTGGATACTGAACAGCAGACGCGTTGTACGGAGCATCGTGTTCCGGTGCTTGCCTTGCTATAGGCTCAAGGCAGCCACGATGCAGCCTCAGATGGGTGATTTGCCACCTGACAGGGTCACCCCGGCTAGGCCATTTGAGAGGGTAGGGACGGATTTTGCCGGCCCTTTCTTGGTTAAAACGTCGCGACTCCGAAATGCGAAGAGTGTAAAAGCGTATTTGTGCGTTTTCGTCTGTCTGTCCACCAAAGCCGCTCATCTTGAATTAGTTGCTGATCTTTCGACGGAGGCCTTTATTGCGGCCCTAGATAGGTTTGTAGCCCGTAGGGGACTCCCGTCTCTGATCCGGTCAGATTGCGGAACCAATTATAAAGGTGCCGACCGTTATTTACAAGATGTTGTGAAATTTTTGTTTGAAAATAGAATTGACATTGGTACAAACCTCTCCCGTCGGGGTGTCACCTGGACGTTTGACCCTCCGGGATGCCCCCATTGGGGAGGTATTTTTGAAGCTCTTGTAAAGCAAGCTAAGACTCATATGTATAGAGTCATAGGTCAAACTATTTTGACTTTTGAAGAGCTGGCGACGTTGTTTTGTAGAATTGAGGCAGTCCTCAATTCCCGTCCGTTGTGCCCGCTCAGCTCTGATCCAAATGACCTGGAAACGTTGACTCCAGGCCATTTCTTGATTGGTCAGCCACTTGTAGCCCTGCCGGAGCACCCCCTCAGGGAAATAACTTCCAATCGTTTGTCGCGCTATCAAATGCTGCAACAAATGGCTCAGAATTTTTGGACCAGATGGTCATTAGAGTATTTGCATGTTTTGCAGCAGCGCCTCAAGTGGACTGACAAAACCAATCCCCCCAGTGTTGGAGACCTCGTGTTGGTTAAGGATTCCAACCTACCGCCACTGCGTTGGCGCCGGGGGCGAATTGTTAACTTGTATCCCGGCAAGGACGGGACCCCTCGGTTTGCTGAGGTCATGGTGGGGGATTCGGTTCTCAAGCGAGCGGTAGCAACGCTATCGCGCCTTCCTCTTGTATAGCGGACCAGCTTAGAGCTGTTCCGAGGCGGGTGATTGTTCGGTCCCAACCGACATTACTTTGCATAAAACTGAACGCACCCGAGCTGTCACTTTTGACACTAAGATCTTAGAGGTCGTTCTGTCACTTGAATTTTAACTTGCAGTTGTGCACATGTGATTTTGAGAGATTTGGAATTTGAAGCGTTTTGGAAAGACACATGTGTGTCCGCTTATTTTGCGTATATTTGTTGAACTCGAGTGATTTGTTCGGCATAAGGCCCCTCGATAATATTGGACGTGAAAATTGTGGTTTTGACGGAGCTGGCGATACGGTAGCCGCGAGGATTCTTCGGCGCCCAGCAAACACATTCACACACACCATAACACACCCTACACTTACTCACCTTTGCTGGAATTGGGCTAGATCGGTTCCATTGGGAAGGTTAGTGCTTTAGATATAAGTTAGAATTAAGTTTAAGAGGCGCGTAATCGCGACCCGTTTTTGTACTCGCCCGGGAATTTACGTTTTGCTGGTTACACAGGTTGATGGGCCCCCTGTTACCCGTAGTCCAGGGCGGGAACAAAACAGGTATAGTTTAAATATGTTTTGGGATGAAAATGCTTGAATAAGGTTGAAGTCGAAATTTCTATACAAGACTACGAACTTATTTTACGTTTCTAAGCGTTTAGAAGACACTATAGACCTATCACCGTTTGCAAGTTTTATGCCATTGATTATAGTTGAAATTTAATTATCTGTAATGAAAATTCTTGGATTAAAAAGTAGAAAAGAAATAATCCGTCCAATATTAAAAAGCGCACGCAAGCGTAGTTCATCATATTTATACTACCGGAAATATTCAGTCTCATCTGTACTTCACACGTAATTTTCCTAAGTAACCATTGAATCTCACGTGCGATGAAAGTGCCGATTGTGGTTCATTCCCACTCGTTCCGTTGACTCGCACCCAATTACTAAACAGCGTAATGGATGGAACGGTCTCATTAGAGTGGAGTGAAGCGTTTAGAAGACATTCAATCACCGTATACAATTTCTGTGAAACATTCTATCGGTTATTCGTATTGCAATTGATAATGTAAAGTTTATTTATGTAAATGATTTGGGATGAAAATGCTTGAATCATGGGTTGAACTGGAAATTTTCGTTCAATATAGAGTATGTAATATTTTTTTTCGCTTATTGTATTTAAATATCTGGTGTAGGTACTTTTTTTGCATCTATATAGCAATTAAAACAATGTGGTATTAATTTACCCATAGGTATTAAAAAAACATTTCCTGAAATATAGTTGTTTCGAAATAAAATATCAGTAGGTAGGTACATTTTGTTCAACTTATTTATACTTCCAAATATTCAGTAAGTATATACATTTTTAACATGTTTTGCTAAGTAGTTAACCATTGCAAATGACATGTGATGAACGTACCGATTGTGGTTCATTCCCACTCGTTCCGTCGACTCGCACCCAAGTACTAAACAGCGTAATGGATGGAACGGTCTCATTAGAACGGAGTGAAGCGTTTAGAAGACATTCAATCACCGTATACAATTCGTGTGAAACATTCTATCGGTTATTCGTATTACAATTGATAATGTAAAGTTCATTTATGTAAATGATTTGGGATGGAAATGCTTGAATCATGGGTTGAACTGGAAACTTTTGTTCAATATAGAGTATGTAATATTTTTTTTCGCTTATTGTATTTAAATATCTGGTGTAGGTACTTTTTTGCATCTATACAGCAATTAAAACAATGTGGCATTAATTTACCCATATTAAAAAAAAAATCATTTCCTGAAACATAGTTGTGTTTCGAAATAAAATATCAGTAGGTACATTTTGTTCAGCTTATTTATACTTCCAAATATATTCAGTAAGTATATACATTTTTAACATGTTTTGCTAAGTAGTTAACCATTGCAACTGACGTGTGATGAACGTACCGATTGTGGTTCATTCCCACTCGTTCCGTATACTCGCACCCAATTACTAAACAGCGTAATGGATGGAACGGTCTCATTAGAGCGGAGCGTTTCGAAGACATTCTGTCGATTTGCACTTCGAGCCAGTTTTGCGTTTATTGGTCGAATTGATCATAGGTAAATTGAAATGAGATGTGGTGAAGATGCTTAGTTAATGAGTTACCTAAGGAGGAAATTTCAGTGTAGTTAACTAAACTAAACAGTCTATCAACATCGATTTATCTACAGCTTTCTAGACTAAACTTACAATATTAAAAAATAAACAATATAGAGTTTTTTTTTATTTGTACTAATTGTATGTACATCGTCAACATTACGCAGACATGACATAGCCAGAGCTAATAATCTTATTTAACCCCCATGCAGTTTACTTTGTCGAAAAGATAGGATAAGCTAAGCGAATCTGCCCGCAGTGAATTTTGGTTTGTAGCTTTTTTTATAACTTTCCGAAGAGGCGATGGACAGATCTCATAAAGCTGGACCTCAGTTCTTGCGACGTATCGGCAGATGATGCGTTGGACAGGGAGAAGTGGAAAAAGAAGACGAAGAAAGCAGACCCCACAACCAGATGGGAATAATAATTGCTCAGGAGAGAAAGAGAGTTTTTTTTTATAACTTTATAGTTATTGTCTGTTTAGATGAACCGATTAATAAAAACTTAAATTTCTTCTAGCATCACAGTGAATTTCGCTTCAACTTCAATTAACAAATTACCGATAAAACGCATCACACAAACATCAAACAGTGCCAAAATTACATCTAATGCTCCATTCCGCTCTAGTGTGACAATAATTTGGTGTGAGCCTTCAATTACTACAATTCGACGAAATATTGCGATTTTGTTTTTCGAAATGACAATTTATTTCAAAGGAGATGTGGCGTTATTATTAACGTCTGTCGTTGCCCATTTTCGCGCCTTTCCAACGAGTTGCATATTTTGTGACAATCAGAATTAAAACGTTATTGAAATAGAGGGCATATCTCGAGTATATGTTTATGGTTGTGAATAAGTGCAATTAATTATTCAATATAATATAATGACTGAGTGAAGTGAGTGTATTACAAAAGATAATGGTTTTTTGAAGAAAAAAATAAACATTCAAAAAACTTCATAAAATTTAAAATTTACGAACATCTCTCGGTCTGTTCTTGACCATTGTGGATATTCTACATTAGTTAAAGGTTAAATGAAGGTTAAACAGTTGAATTAAATCAGATCTAGGTCGTTCCGGTATCTGAACCTTAGCCTGAAAATGTTAATATGTTTAGTGTGCTTAACTCAACATAAAATAAGTAAGTTTCTGTAAAAATTACATTTTAGTGACAAGCTTTTATAGCCGACTGTATTTTTCTTTAAATATTCATCAAATGCTCACTGAGACGATTCTAAAGAGCCCAAACTCGGTAGGATTGCTTTTTCTATTATAGAGTTCCTATGGCCACCTTCCGGCTTCATCATCAGATCAGCCCCATGGTACCATATTATTGTATTGTCATCAAAGTTATGTAAGTATGCAAAATTTTAGCTCAATCGGTTGACGACATCTGCTTCAAAATTGAGTTGCAAGATTCCAACCGAACAAACATACTTTAAACATAAAAAAAAAACTTGTAAAATAAATAGTCTTGTATTCTAAAAAAATATAAAAGGTAAGTCCGTCAGTTAGAATTATCAAATAAATTTGTACATGTATTTTACCAATTAATCAAAAAATGACAATGATATAAGTTCACGCCGTGCAAATTTTTTAGCAAGACAAGACGGCACGAGCCCCCCCACTCTCGAACTTTGAGGCGGTTAAACTGTGTTATTTTTTGTTTGATTGACAGAAGAAAAAATAAGAGCCCAACATTTTTGGATAATTAAACTGACCGACTGGAAACTACCCAATTAATTTTGTTAACATTTATTCAAGATCATCTAAGTAAACGTAATATTTAACCTAAGCCCATGCTATTTTAATGAGAACGAGTATGTACATATAAAAATAAAATCAAAAGTTTACCAGCTCTTCTCCTGAATTGGGTCAAGTTCGCTTTTACCAATTTAGTGCACAAAATGAAATTTAGTCTCAGGGCAGAGGAAGCGACGTTATGAGACCTTGTAGGTTAAACGCTGGTTACGTATTCATCAGATAGATCGTCAAATGAAATATGACAGGATTATCCCGTGTTTCGCATTAAACGTTGGCATTGGCGAAATACCTCTGGCTAAAAACAGCAAGAAGTGAAAACCATTAAAGAAGAAAAAAAATGAGTAGCGAAAATAGCATGAAGTGTATCACAAATTCAGGCACGAAGAGATGAACACAATTCACCATTTGTTTTAAATGTGTGTAAAAAAAAACATGAATAATATTGAAACGTTACTTTGTTTCTATATGGTTTATTTTCCCATAGACTATTTATACTTGTTTACACTTTATTGTTTACACTGGTTTTCACTGGTTCTTTTGAAATGATTTGACAATGTATTCGAGCGGAGTAATGAAAACAGGAGAAATCTTAATAGCGCGATTCAGCAGATCGATTGAGTGGATTAGTGACATCTGGTGTGACACTGTTTAACAATAGTTTTACATTAAAATTAAAACACAAATGTGGTACTACTAATGCCCTCTAGTATCAAATACAACAATTAAAGATAGTTAGAAACTTATACCACCGGAGGCATCTATGGTAAAATAGCGTAATTATAAAATAGTGAAAAACCCGTACCACCGGAGGCATCTGTGGTTAAGTAGCATAACTAAATATGTAAAGTCGGTTAAACAACAAGTAATATAAACTATCAACACTGTTCTAAAAAGTTTAATCTCTAGGTATCCCTGGGTCACAAGAGAGAGAGAGTAACTACAAGAATACAAGAAATTAAATCCACTTAAAAACTCAATTTAAGACTCAAAAGATAATTGACAGTACAAATTAACAGAGTTCTGTTATCCTCATGCAACATATATGTATTTCTATGACACTACTGAAGGTTCTCGTTCGATTTGCCCAAAAGCTGCATGAGAACTGTATTGTGTTGGTTGATTCTGAAGAGTATACTCATTAGGGAAGCCTGGAAGATTACCATCTTTGTCTTTGTGGTAAGATGTCTGTTACACCATACTCTTGTACTTAATTTGCGGTCGGAAAAGCCGATCGCGTATCGGTCTTTATCTACACCCATCTTGTTAAATTCCTATAACAAACTATGAATACAAAGATCAAAGCTTAAAGAAAAATTGAAAAAGGAGCTACCTGGTGGAAGGGACCGGGAACCTCCCCCCTTCCCTGGGGGAAGGGTCCTATAACAAGTTCAGATATTAAGGTAAGGACCTACATTACTTGGCATCGACCAAAATCATAAATGTAATTTCATAACAGTACCGAAGCCACCTCGAGGTCACTGTAATGGTGACCTGCCCCCCGCCGCGTGATTCACGTCATGTGTTCCTCTGCTCCGTGGACTGACTGGCAGGACTGAGTGTTTCATGTTTCCATAAAAGAAAATCTATGGTAATGATTACGAATATGTGTGTAGATAAAGTAGTGTATGCAACTGAACATCTCGTATTTTAAGACCTCTCATTATATAGCAGTTGCATAAACTACTATTTCAGCCACCAAACACGGTGCTTCGCAGACTCAAGACCGCAAATAGTCTGTAATAGACTTGAAGGGCTTAAGATGATGATGATTGTGAAGAACGCGCCGCCGTTACGCCCATACAAAAACAGAAGGCGGGGAAAAGCACCTCGATGCATGTTTAAGAGCGGCTTGCGACGCGTAGTAAGCCCATGTTGATGCAAAGCAACCAACTAACCTTAGTTCACTGGCAACGTGTGTACAGGTCCTATTTTTCTTGTATCGGTTTTGCAGAATTGGCAGATGAAGGCTTGGCTATATTATGGATATTTGTATTAGGAACACACGAGTTATAATTTACTTTTGCTGAGAAAATTCTTCTTTTCTAAAACAGTACACCTAGTAAACGACAGCCACGGCTTTCGTAGCGAAATTGAGCAAAAAGTTGTCAGAAAACGATTTGAAGGCGGCCATTTAGCTAATAGCGATGTTTAGATCCGCTTTAGAGACGAAAATCTCACTCGAGATCACGTAACGTTTTCATAGCACTGGAAAATTCCAAATATATTACCTGCGACCGTTGTATTGTGCTGGACAGGAGTGGACTGGAATCGTATAAGAATTTTGTTAAGTTTAAGTATATTACATTTGGTTGCGATCTTCTTTTTTTTCTACATGTGAAGGGATTTCTTAGACAAAATGTTATTTTGCTAATGAGTTGCCACTTCTATCCATCGAGGAGTGTCGTTTCTGTGGAATTTGAGAGTATACAGTTGCTATGATATATTTTCTAAAGATTTTTGTAATTGATTTCGACTTTAGCCACGCTTGATGCATGACGGGCCAAGGAAGCGTTATTTCAAAAAGCTACTCACATCGGCCTTTTGCTTAGTTTAATTTCATTAATAGGTATATACACTATACAGCGTGTATATTTGATATAACCGCAAATTGAAGCCAGACTGAGATTTTAGTGCTTTAATCTCATATTTATAACAATTATTAATTTAACGTTGCCAGAGCGTAATTAATTTTTGAAAATTTTCTGAGCAGCAATGTATGGCGTAGTTACTACTAGTGACAGTTGTCACACATCACGATGTTAAGTGTCAACAAACAACAACAAACAAATACAAGGCATGCCGAATTATTTTATAGGAAAAAAAAAGTTCGTATTTTTAAATAATTTACGGTGCAATATATATCAAGCCGAGGGCACATGATATTTAAATTATGATGTATTTTGAAATTCCAATATGAAATTATTAATTTAAGTAAAAATTCAGTATGTTTCAAAAACTATAAATAATTTGACTTTATTGCTCATCTCAAAAACAAAATATGCTACGCTGTAAGTAAATGGCCAAGGCCATACTTACTTACAATAATGATTCATTTCAAATACTTCAACTTAAAAAAAATATACATTACAGAGTCCACGCCATTCCCTGTTCCCTGCAAGACGGGTGCACGTGTGTCCTGCGCGGAATTTCCTCGTTGCATTTACCGCTGATGACGCGCCGCCATTACCGCGCCCGCGGACATCGTCAACTCCGACCATTTTATATTTTGTCGCAACATTGCCGCCGCCGTTTCGTTTAATAAGAAAATATCCACGGAGCGGGACTGTTAGAAGATTCTGTATAGAACAGTTATATACGACCATATGAAACACCTAGGTACGTATACTATTAAAAAACTCTTAATTTAAAACCATTTTTCTATGCGGAGAATAAAAACGACTTATCAGTGTGATGCACGTTTTCGTTAGTTCTGTTTGAGGATTGATTACAGCTGATTATCAATTAAATTTTGGCAGCCTCATTAACCAAAAAGAAAATAGTTGCAAAGGGCGCTTTGGCGTGAACATACCTATGCATATTATAGTATTTTTCACGTCAATTGAAAGCCTGACTGGAAACCAACTAACTAGTGAGGCAGTTCCGTTGGAAATATCCATAGACTTGCTTGAATACGATAGCCTATTTACTATAAAAATGAAGAACTTAACTAAAGGTCATAGCAGTTTAGGTATAGATATTTCTGACGAGTTGTATCTGGAGCTATCTTTTAGAAGTTTTAAATTAACTTAATTAAACAAGGATCTATGAAAATACTCAAAAACTCTTGATAGAAAATAAATAACTAAACAATGTCTTAAGATAACTAACGTTATTATTTATTTTTACTAGTCAAGTTCAGTATTTCAAAATAATTATTACCAGATCGCAGCGCAAAGTTGGCTGTAAACAAACTAGATGCGACATATGTCGGTTTGGACTAATGAATTAATTGGTTCGTGACATCGCATGACCCTTGGTATATTGGTTTTTGATTAACGCCCATAATTAAATACAGAGCTCGTTCAATTAATCACAAAGTAATAATTATTTTGTAAAAATATGTTTTTTTTGTGTATTTGTTCTGTTTTGTTTTCGTGGCCTAATTCTAATTGATTAAGAAAAAAACCGGCCAAGAGCATGTCGGGCCACGCTCAGTGTAGGGTTCCGTAGTTGCCCATCCTTCACAATAGATGGGCTTCGAGGTTTAAATTACGAGAAAGAGTTAAAGCACTATAAAAAAGGTCGTAAACGCCAAAGTAACTGTAATTACTTATAACCTTCTGGAACTTATCGATTATATGCGCCAGATTGAGCGAAATATTTTAATAAAGTATGACACTTAACTAATATGTGTAACGTTCGAAGTATAAGGACACCGCACGGCACTTACGTCATTTTAAGGAAAATTATGATATTTTGCGATAACTCAAAAACGGCTCAACCGATTTTATTCAGTATAGTTTTCATTGAAAGTACTTATAAGGCCTCATTTTCATGAAATTTTTCATAATTTTTTGACCCGTGGTTGAAAAGTTAGAGGGGGGACGCTGTTTTCTTTTATTTTCGGAGCGAATATTTACAAAACTGCTGACTTGATCAAAAAATAATGTTTGAAGACCCCTATTATTTTTAAAAGACCTATCTAACGACACTCCACACACTAGTGTTGAAACGAAAAAAAAAATTGACCCCCACTTCAGGAGTTCGAGAGGTACCCGAAAAATTTTTTTTTTAGTTTTTATTTTACCGTTCCGTCGGCGTGATACATACACATACTCATACCAAATTCCAGCTTTCTAGTAGGTACTGATCACGATAATGATCACGGAGCTAAGCCGCGGACGGACGGACAGACGGACAGACGGACATGGCGAAACTATAAGGGTTCCTAGTTGAATACGGAACCCTAAAAACAAGGACTTTGACGACATGGCTGGCTTCGAGCCTACAATCCTGACGATCCTGGGTTTGAAACCCGGTAAGACCAAAATATTTGTGTGATGAGCTCGAACAATCAATCTGGTTTCCCGTTATTAATTATAAAAAAAAAACTTTTCATAGTGTTTTATTCTGTGCTTCAGTTTATCATCTTAGTCATCACAAAATATTATAGTAATTCTAACCAAGTACGTTAAGTAAGCTTTATATTAAATGAACGATCAGTTTGCGCACTCCTGTGTAGCTTAAGTAACCCGTCCTACATTCGCTGTACATTATTGCACGGTGCATAAAATAATACTTTCAAACTACTAACATACAGTAAAACAATGTAGTAGCGGATGCGAAGCACGGAACTTACCGATTCTTTCCAACGATGTTATCGAATTTACACATTTCAAAAATCCAATCGTATAGAAGTGAACGGAAAATGTCACAGTAAAATAGGACTTCATAATACAAGTGGAACGTGGCCCAGGCAATATGCTGACGCTGCTCTCAGCACTTGAAACTCGATTTTCACTGTAGCGACAAAATGGTGAAATAAGTAGTCCAGTTTGTTGGGCCGTTTTTATTGATTCCTTTTGACAGTGGCGAAGTCTTTTTTATTAGCAACAGGAAAATATTGGGCTCGTGTTTGGGAAATGGCACGGATTCTTTTCCATCGGGAAAACATAATTTTCATCACAATTTTGTGTATCTACTTAATTAAACTTACTTGTACGTTTTTGTTGCTACGCTGTAATTATTTAGAGCGATACTTCGGTTTAATTATTTCTGTCGTTCCGTAAGATTTTCCATACATAAAGTGGATATTTTGTACTCAAATAAATAAATAAAGTCAAGCGATTTTTATGAAACAAATCAATTAAATTAAGCTTTTGTAGGTTTATTTTATGGGTACTAAGTATCGAGTCTTGGCCTCCTACACGAGTTAGCGCCACCTCACCCGATCTAGATAAATATATACCAACTTAAAAATAAAGAATACGGCCATCACCTAGGAACAAAACGTTCGAGCTCGTCACACAACTATTTGCCATCCTGGGATTCAAACTCCAAACCTTGAGCTTCCTAGTCAGCTGAAATATGACAAAGTCAACAGCTTCATCATAGCCAACTTTTTCTAAGGGATAAAGGAATATACGATACGATTACAAAAGAGTATCGGGAAAGAAATGCCCCGATTTTAAAAAATAATCACTTTGCTTCGTTATTATTGGACATGTTACGAGCTTTGTATTTAAATATGTTCGTTAATAAAAAAAATATACCCAGGGTCATGCGATGTCATGAACCAATTAATTCATTAGTCCGAACCGACATCTGTAGCATCTAGTTTGCTTACAGCGTAACTTAACGCAATAAACAGAAATGAATATATTTTGAATATGAATACAAAAAGGTTAATATAAATACAACACTTTACGCAATCCACTACATTGCCGGTAGGGTTCGACCCCACATACTATATTTTATCCGGAGTAGTGCTAAACAACTGAGGTACCGCGTCGTCATGCACCCCTTATGAACTTTTACCTGTGTTGTGCGTCTTTGCACCCCGTTATACCAAAACGACTAGACGGACTCAACTAAATCTTACATAGTGAGAATAGGCTAGTAGACCCAGTTTTGAAATATATTTGAAATGGTTAATAATGATCTTACTAGCTCTAAAAAAAATGTCTTGTATTTTTGTGAAAGCTAGAAAGCTAAATTGTATCAATTGAAAATTAGAAATTTCATAAACAGTCAAAAACGCCGTCCGCCATTTTTCCCTTTTGCTAATCTGTGGCGTGACGTAGAATTACCACGGAAGAAAGAGACTAGTGGAAGTGGCAAGTAGGCGTTCCCGTGTTTCCAAGCATATGTGCCGTGGCACCTCTCCGTCGTCAGTCGCTTGTCAATCGGATACTACGTTTGACGTGAGACGTTGTAATACAAAATAATTATTTTAAATGCATCATGCCCTATTGTGCAATAGCAAGCTGCCGAAATTCTACCAAAACAAAAACCGTGTCTCAAGGAGGCATCTCGTATCATCGGTAAGTATTATTTAAATTATAATTAAATTGTATTAGTTTCCATTTTGGTTGGTCGTTATTTGAGTTATCACGTTAGTAGAATCCAACCACGGAGTATATGGAGACGGCATTCAGCGCAGTTTGTTCTAGCACCGCTGTAGCCGACTTTTACACGCACACAATTATATTCGTATAAGAATAAGGTTTTACAACAAACAGAAGTGAGTTGACATTGGCTGAGCTAATGTGTGCGTATTACGTGGTCATACACTACTACGATCAATGTATCGAGAATTTTAGTCCTTATATGCATATCAGACAATGTCTTTATTTTTATTATAACTTAAATAGAAATAAAATAAAAGGCAAATGAGACTTTATGATTCAGTACGACAAAGCCTCGAATTGACAAGAAATTGATTTCTACTTCCGTCAATTCAGTAGTGTCACTTTTGATATTAACGCTGGCTAAGTATCGCAAGGTTTTATGTTACAATTTTAAAACATTTAAAATTGAACCCTATCCTTGTAACACGGGGTCTAATTTTAACGACCCAGAAAATGTAATGTAAGCTCTGCCAGCGGTATGCGTCTAATGATTCTAAAGGTTAAGGGCGTGATCAAATCAAAATAGTCGATATCGATAAAATAATAATATGTATAGGCTTATAATATGTATAATGCATGTTGAAAATATTTATTTTGTATGGTCGTAAACGTCGTAAATTAAATTATCAGACCTTTTAATTTCTGGCGACGAAATCAAATGGAAGCGTCCATCTCAATCTTCCTATCGTTCAGAATGTTTACTTTACATGTAGTGATATATGAATAATAAAAACATCACCTTACAACATTTGGAACAGGTAGTAGGTAAATTATAAACGGAGTAGATTTATTTATTTCATCATATAAAATGTAAACAAAATAATTAAGGGACAATCGTACACAACTCGACCTGGCCTTATACTAACCAATAGTAGACGACGATATAAACAATATAATTATATAGATAACATCCATGACCCAGGAACAAATATTCGAGTTCATCACACAAATATTTGCCCTTGCCGAGATTCGAACCCAGGACCGCCGCCGGCTCAGTAGGCAGGTGCATTAAAACTGCGCAAACCTCGTCGTCAACTGACTAGCACGTATGTATTACATTGTGGATTTGCGAAACAATAATACTATTTTAATCTAATGATTTTGTCACCCACTGCTATTGATTTCGCTGTAATAAAATTACTTGTCTGAATTAAAAAAACCGGCCAGGTGCGATTCTGACTCGCGCACCGAGGGTTCCGTACAAACTTTCACTTATCCCATCTTAATTGGCCTGGTTGAGTTAAGTTTGTATTTGAAATGTATGGCGCCGCATACAAACGAGGTGCAAATACTTATAAAAATAATGTAATAATTAATGTAATTTAATCTGCAAATTCTGAGTTTTAGTAATTATTTTTGACATAAGTAACAAATTGAAATATGTAACAATTAAGTATTTGAATATTGTTTTATTTTGTTTGCATGCCTATTTGTTAGAACATAAGCAACACTGTATATACCTGTATCACCTAATTTATTACTATGTTCTTGCAATAAACGAATTTGAATTTGAATCAAACTTAACGCAACCAAGTTCTCCAAATATGATTTATAGTACGGCTCTTCCCAGGTGAATTTTTCGCTTCGAGCCCTAATCTTTCAAACAAAGGCCATTGTCTCTATTACCGCAAAGCCGCTAGCTACTGCGTTAGCACGAGCCACTACAACATTCATATGAAAAACAAACGGTATCGTCATAGTATTAAGGTTCAAATTTAATGTCACTGATATTCTATATATTGCGTTTTGGTAGTGTAGGACAATATACCACCCCGACGAAATACAGCATTCATATTATTTTGATTTGAACCTTAATACTATGACGATAACGTTTGTTTTTAATATGAATGTTATAGTGGCGCGTGGCAAACTTGAGCTTGCGGCTTTGCGATAATAGAGATAATGGCCTTTGTTTGAAAGATTAGGGCTCGAAGCGAAAAATTCACCTGGGAAGAGCCGTACTATACCTATTTATTTATTTAATTAATCTTTATTGCACAAAAGAAAACGTATCGTACAAAAGGTGGAGTTGATGTTTGAAAAGGACTATATATTTTAAGATTTTTATTAGTATTTGTAGTATGTGGCGATTTCAGATTTTTATAAGTATTTGTAGTACTTGCCAAATTTCATAGTTCTAGGTCATCGGGAAGTACTCTATCACTTTGATTCCCTTGAGTGACGAAATGTGCGTTTTTGGCGACATAAACGGCTGTACCTTTTTTTCACGTTAACGTAGAAGCTTGATTTTTTTTTCACAGCTTTAAGGGACCCTAGACCTGAGTATATATACATATAGTGTTAATTTCAACTCGATACCTCCACGCGTTCTCGAGATAAACATTCTTGACAGACAGACAGACAGACGGACGGACGGAAAACAAAGTGATCCCATAAGATTTCCGTTTTTTCCGATAGAGGTATGGAACCCTAAAAAACAAGGTGATAAAGTGTAAATTATATAATTAAAATGGACAAGTTAGTATGAAACACGAGCGGCTCACATTAAAACCTCCATACAGAATATCGACAATTTATGGTTTAGACTTGTTCCCCCGCACTAAATTGTCAGACGGACGTATACATTGCGTGCTCCTAAAGATGTTGCGTGAATAGTTGCCATGTCAAGCTAGTAATGTATAATTGTCATAATGCACTGCAATATTTTACAAAATATTACAAAATACTGAATTTTATTACTTTCCAGTGAAATTAAACGGTATCAGGTATATTTTTGAGTATGCAGATCTCGCCTGTGACGATTATAATGCCACAATTCGGCATATTTCTAATTTTTTTGCACATAATTACTCAAGCACGTTCGTACGGTAACTAAGTGACTGTTGACATCACGTTGACATATCTTTGGGTATTTGGGCCTAAGCTCGGTTACGCGTGCCCCGCCCAATACCCAGTCTATAGTATTCTTATGGTCTGTGAATCCAACTCTATACCTTATGATGATTTGGTGTAGGGACGCCCGGCCGGAAACAGGCGGGCTGTCGATCGCTTGGCTGCGTTCATTCAGCCCATACCTTACTCTATACCTTAAGAAATACATTTCATTATCGTTTGTTATCTACATTAAACAGTATTCTAGAAAGATCGCTATTCAAGATGTCAAAGTGAACGCTACTCAAGCAGGGATGCGGCTATGCTAATATCGATACTATTGTCGATATCAATTTCGAATTTGATAACTGAAATTAAATAATTAAATTCTTCTTACTAGACTTGAATTACACTGGGTGTATGTTTATCTATCATCTAATCTTACAAACTAAAAGTTTGCTGACAATGTAAAGTTACGGTATCATCGTGCGAGCCTGTTGAAAGTAACGCCAGGTGGTTATAGATTTCACAGATTGGGTTCAACAAGCAGTTGAAGATTTTGTAAAAAAGGTCAAGTCACATATAAAATCTTGTGTCAAAAATTAAATTTCGACTGAGACATGATGAATATATAGTTTGTTATTATAAAATATGAGTTAATTATTAGTAGCGAGCTTTAAATAATCAGAAGACCCTTTCAGTTTTCCAAAAGATCCTGGAAGGAAGGAAGAATGGATAGATGTAACTGGGCTCGAAGACTGGTTTCCGCAGCCCTACAGCACAATATAGAAATAAAATAGACACGTCACGCCGCCGGTAAAGCGTTGAGAAAATATTTTGTTTGTAGTTGTTATTACCTAAATACTAGATAAAAGCTTCTTTGCTATTCCGCGAAAAGCGTTGTGGTTTAATTTGACAACAAGTTGTGCTAACCTACACAAAGAGACATGCAAGTAAATACAATCGATTCTAATTGGTAGTGGTGTATTGTATTTGTATGGCATACGTTATTATAAACTTGCATTGAAGGTGTAAGTAAGCACAATTTGTTTTAACATTAGACCACGCCACTTTTTGCGAAATAGCAAAGAAACTATATCTACTATTTAATGTGGGATTCCGCAAAGTATGCCTGAACCCATTAACCTTTAATAAGTTACTTATTTAGTTGTAAATATGTATTATAGTAAATATGTAAATATTTTGTACATTTTTGATAAACATTTTGTTATGAAGTGTGGTTTTATTGAGAAACTATTTAAACCTTCATATATGTGACGACCTTGGACAAACTACAGGTAAATTAGCACTGTCTATTCTGATCATTGCCTATTAGCATAAAGGAACAGTAACCGGTCCTGTGCTTTACACGGATGACGGGCAAGTTGATATAGATATAACAACAAACAACTAATTTGGCAAATCAGTTTTTAAAAAGCTTATTAGAAATGTTATTTTTTCGTTCCCAAAGAAAGCATAAAATGATGACGGAAAATATGTCACAAAGCTACTGTAATTTGTTCGAATTTAGCCACAAATATTAGTTATAAATAAAATTTTATATTTTTTTTGACTGGAACAAAACTATTGATAATACAATACTTAATCTTACCATCACTATTTCTCCTAAAAACATGATTGACCACAGTGTCACCTGTTGTCGAGTAGCAGAATTATGGTTACTTCCGACCGTTTTTTAAATAGACGTATGTTACAATTTTCGAACCTTGTAATTTACATCGCAAATTACCAAGGTAAAGTTGCTTTTAGTCTAGAACTGACGTACCTTAAGCAACATTTTGTAGTTGATAATGCTGTAACTTTAAACCAATAATAAAATATTTGCAATAGTGTGATGTGTAACGATTTGGCTTTGTTTGTATGAGTTTGGCGACAGCGGTTTTCGAACGAGCTACATGCCAATTCCATAGGTTCTTTCTTCCGTGAGAATTACCTGTAAATATTCGAAATTCGACCGTCGTATAGTGCCATTCCGCTCACTCCAATATACTTTGACAGGAGATCGAGAGGGACGGCACTATTCGAAGTCGTCAAAGTAGACTTTCAGTTTTGTTTACATGAGCAATGACGTCACTATCATAAGTGAAAATGGCGGACAGCGTTTTTAAGCATTTCAAAATACAGATTAAAAACCATATTTTCAAATTCAATTTTTTCAGCCATCTTTCACTTTTATGAATTGAAAAAAATATGTTTAGGTTTCCTTTGCTAAATACTATACGGAATAAACATTAGTTTATTACAATTTGACATGAGTCAACTAGCCTATTATAACATACGTTTACCCGTTTGTGACTTTTGTTTTCCCACACAAATATTGCGAGTGCCCTCAAGTCTGTAAATATCTATAATCCTCATTTTGAAATAGCAAATAAATATTTTGGAATATTCCGAGACCGATTAGTGTCGGGCGCCGCGACGCGTGGTCCGACGCGCGACGTGCCGGGAATGGGAATGACGCGACGCGCCCCGGAAATGACGTATCGCACTGGGAATGATTTCTCTGTGGGGATAACGCAAGGCGTGGAAATGACGTTAAATAAATTATCGCTATACTGTCAGTAATTAAAATATATGGGTAATATAATGTTACTTTAATTATTGTTCAGCGTTTTCTGTACAATTTGTTTTGTTGTGTGGGTTATTAGTAATCAGTACTTGAGCGACCGAGCTTTGCTCGGCGTTTTCTAAGTTTCTTCTGACGTAAGTCATTCTTCTCCATCGCTCCCTCTTTGCTGACGTAACTACTTATAATATGTTTTATTTACAATGTGTGTTATGAATACGCAAATTTTTGATTATATTACCAACTAACTAGAAGCTAAGCCAACGCGAAATTGGTCCGCGCCGGAAAAAGTGGGGAATTATTTTATTGACTTCTCCGTAGTCGGGTAAAAAGTATCGCATAACCATCTGGCGTCGCTCAATTTATTCGAGTACAGTCATTGTTGAAATCAGCTAAGATATTTCTAGGCATGATGAGAGGACAAAGCTTTCATTTTTCGTATTTTGCAATTGTATAGATATTTTAAGAAATACACAAACATTTTTTTATTCCTTAATTGTATGTTAAACCTTTTAGTGTGACTAAAATAAAACTTGTTCTTAATTTAGTATTAATTAGTATTCATTTATTGTCATTGTATCATTTGTACAATTATTATTCTATTGTTATATGGTCAGAATAATTAAAATATTGATCTTTTTATTAGGTTTTATTAGGCTTTTTAATAGGTACAATACACTCTACCTACTTAGCTTTAAACAACAGCCACTTAACATATTAGTGTAATTTATCCAATTATCTATTAAAAACACAATATATTTTATTTAAAAAGGTACGCACGAACCACGATAGTTAAGTAGGTAAGTAATGAAGTTCAAAAATAATCCAACCTACCTACTTTCTCCGTTAATATAAGGAAAAATATCTCCGTTTAAAACTTATGCTGTAGACAAGGAAATGTGGCAAGCCAGGGAAGTGAATAATGAATATCCAAGGAAGTCTCCGTGGGTTTATGCTTTTGTTCAGAATCACGGACGTGCTCCATGCCATTTCCAAAGAAGGTTATAACAGTAGGACCATTTTGTATTGAGAAAAAGTTTCTGGCGTATTATTAAACGAGCGAGCAAAACGTTTGCTTTTTAGCTTGGACAAAAATCGATTAAGAAATGCGACCATCAGGATAAGCGTATATCCTTTATAGGTAATTATGATTGTGAAATTTCGTGAGCACATTTGATATTTTTTTAGACATAGGTATTTTCCGTCAATTCAGTTTTCAGTATTTTTCACAATGTTTAAATGTGAATGCTGTATAGTGATAATTATGAACTTTGCTTTAAATTATATCAATATTACTGTGATATCAAAATCTTTATTTCAATTTAAAAAAACCTTTTTCGTCACCTTAGGCCGTAAGAGGGAATTCCTGCCCGCTACGCGGGAAAAAAATCTGACTTCCTAGCCAAGGAAAGACGTGTAAACTTTAGACAAACCACGGACGGTTATTCGTAAAGATTGCATATTTATGGCTCTCACCTCCGGTTCGAGCCACAAATATCTGCGATCTGGAACATTCACGAACACACCGCCCTAGGTATGTAATCTTCTGTTACAACAATTCAATATTAATTACATAGCAACAGAATAGAGTTTTCGAATGCATCCCAGCAAAACAATGTGAAAAGAAAACATAGCTACCCTACTGTATCTGATACAGATTTCCTTGAACCCAGTTCTCCGCTGGGATACGAACCGCCTCAAATGCCATCGCGTAGACAAGCCTTTGTTCAAAGCTAACTCTTAAATGAGAACATTGGATTCTTGTTCACGGCACGCTGTAAACTTATCACTACCTGTTTTGTAAAATTCAAAACGTATTTCGAGATGCAGCCGGGTTTATGTGACATGTTATGCTCGTAGCGAGTACTAAATCTTTTATTGAAGCTTTCTGAAACGCAATTGCAATTTTTAAAACATCGTTCATGTGTAGAGACTTATTTTTTTTCTTTTTAAGACTAATCTCGATACTCATACATGATTCTGTAATGCAAACCAGTATCATCCAGGTTATTTTGATCTCTAGTGATACACAATAAGACACCTAATTGAAACATACGCATGTTATAAAATCTAGTTCGTACTTCTCTCTTATGTATGTACCTATAACAAATGTTTGTTCGTAAATAACCGGTAAAATTAGCCAATGGAAAGATCCGGGAAAAGAGGTTTCTGGACCGCAGCCCAATGCGTTGGTCCGACTAAATCCGCACTGCACTTGACTCCAACTTCCACGACGCGCTCAAGGTGGCCGAGGACCATGGAACTTGGAAGGTGGCGCAACATAATCCGGAGAAAGCTTATCCATGGTGGATGGCACGACCCTCAGCAATGAGGATTACAATACACGGAGAAGGAACCAGAAAAATATATTTTTGCATCCTCAGAATTCAGGCGGAATCCATTCAGGTCCTATAAGATACGAATGTACAGCCAGGTAGGTCCTACTCCTAAGCCTAAAACCTACTCAGAAGTATCCGTCTCAATCACTGTCTGTATGGAAGAGTGCATAAATTTCTCTTTTGCTGACTCTGTGGGGGATATAAATTAGAATAGTGCAGTTTACGTGAAAAGACCCAGGATACAAATCAGCAGTTTATTATTAATCAAGTTGTTTACAACACGTACTGTTCAATCAATAGTCTCTTGAAATGGGTATGTCGTGTCATGTTTAGTTCAAAAGGAATTTTTAAATAAATTCATAGATTACTTTTTAATTGTCCACTATCAAAGATAATTAGAATTAATGACAACAAAATCTCTTTAATCAAGCATTTCTTCGAATACATTTCATTTACCTAACTTGTAAAAAAAGGCGATGACATGTTACAAGAACTTTTTGCATGTTTACAATCTTGCCGTTTATTTTCAGCTTAATAACTCTACTCGATATTTGTAAAGCCACTCTTAATGCGTTATTATGTTTACGAAACAGTTTGAATCATATATGCTCCTTGAAATTGCAGTGCCAGTATGAAACGAGTTCTGGCGAAAAACATTTTATTGCTTTATTACGAGTATGCAAATAAAACAGGCCGGCGTGGTTGCGGCGACCTGGAAAATGGAATGGCTGCCTACCCTACCTTGAAGAATGCAAATCGGGGACACAATCTAAACCATATCACGCCACTTTACTTCCTTTTTTAATACAAGACGCGAGCTTATTTAAAGAGCATTTAAATGAAAACAAACCTCCTTCTTCCTTGTGCGGAAAGAAAACCCTTAGGTACGCAACTGGAACAACTTATCCTAACTTGAAAAATTCAAACGGGCGTAGAATCTACACCACATCATGCGATTTTAAGTCCCCTTTTTATACAAAAAGGGAGCTTATTTAAAGGAAATTATATGAAAGCAAAACCCTCCTTTCTTGCCTTGTGCGGAAAATAAAACCCTTTGTACGCAACTGGAACTAATGACACCGGAACACGATCCGCTACACGTGAAACTCTCGTTTGAATTATTATCGCAGCGCTCTTTAATGATTGACAAGACGTACAGAAACAACTCATTACGCAAAATCGATGACGTCTAAAATATCGAGGGCAACTTGTTTTCTGAGATCAAAAGAGAAAAAATGTTTTCTCATTTTTCACGGTGGCGAATATAATTTGATTTCCGTGGAGGGATGTCGGCAGTTGATTTTAAATTTAACTTGTCTCAACTTGGGAAAGTGGAATGGATTTTTTATGTACCTACTAGCATTAACTGTGTGTTTTGGTGGATCGTAGCTTAATCTTCAAAGATACGTTGCTGGTAAGTAGTCCTTTGGGTGAATTAGACGTAAGGATTCGATTAAGGGGCTGTTATTAGATTGGGATGGATCTAATGCATTGAAACAGCATAAATGGCAAGATTATATAGGCCGGCAAGATGGCCGTTTCAGTGCGGGCCTAGTTATTTGGAATGTTACAATCACAAGCCTATTGGATGATGGAAATGGGCCAGCAATTTATTGCCGATCAAAGTTTGGTTTTGGCTTGATGCTTGATTATGTTACATTAACAATACATCAAAGGGTCACACATAAAATTGATGTTTATGTGTTTTTTGTGGAAGATTTGGAAACCAAATTTTCTAATCGACTCGTATCCGCATATAACTAGTTGCCGTGTGAGCTGTAGATCTCACGAAGTCTGTTTTGAAAATGTCTGAATATTTCTATAATCTGGACGTCTGTGCGTCAGAAAATTTTTCCTCAAGTTAAACAAGGACGCTTCGCTCGCTTTGCTCGCTTGTCACAAACAACATTATGTTGTAGCTGCCAAAGCCAAGTGGTGATAAGTGTTAATGACTACCTACTGAATTTAACGATACGATTTGATAGGACTGTATATTTAATTAAAATAGTTTATATTAAATAGAATAATTTATTGTATAGGTCACTACTTACATCTATAGATACAATGAGCTGCAGAATTGCATGGCCCATTTATGTATGAATTCATTAATAAATGGGCCATACATTTGTGCATTTGTATGCCGTGGGGTGACCGGCCTTAGAATTGTCCCCCACCATATCGTCCCGTGGTTGCAGTAGAAGCCTGCTAAGGGAATAATAATAATAATATACCGGGAGATGGGCAGCAGCGTCTTCCAGAGACCTTAAAGAAAAAAAACTGCGCGCGCCAACCCGCCTGCCAAGCGTGGCGCGTACGGCAAATCCCCCCTTTATGATGAGTCACACAAATACCAGGCCCCCAGTCTCCGGCAGCTCTGCTATCCCTGGCGTGGGTAGCGGCCAAGGTAATAGCGGAGCAGGGGGTGCTAAGAATCCCCGGACGAAATCCGGCTACCCATCCCCACGACGACTGGCCCTGGTAACACACAACATACGCACAATGAGGACTGATGAAAAGATTTGCGAGTTGGAAGAGGAACTGAGCAGGTTACACTGGGACATTTTAGGATTATGCGAAGTCCGTAGAGAGGGGGAGGACACCGTAACCCTGAAGTCTGGTAACCTGCTCTACTACCGGGAGGGCGCCCAACAGTCCCAAGGTGGTGTCGGGTTTCTCGTTCACAAGTCCCTCGTTAACAACATCACTACCATCGACAGTGTGTCGAGCAGGGTGGTATACCTAATACTCAGAATATCCAAAAGATATTCGTTGAAGGTCATTCAGGTATACGCACCGACCTCGTCACATTCTGATGAGGAAGTAGAGGCTATGTATGAGGACGTAAGTAGGGCCATACATACTTCCAAAACCTACTTCACTGTTGTTATGGGGGACTTCAATGCAAAGTTGGGCAAGAACAGCGGTGATGAGTTGAGAGTGGGGCAATTTGGATACGGGCAACGGAACCCTAGGGGACAGAGGCTGGCCGACTTTCTAGAGAAAGAGGAACTCTTCATGATGAACTCTTTCTTCCAGAAGCCGCCTCACAGGAAATTGACCTGGATAAGTCCCGATGGTTCCACGAGAAACGAGATTGACTTCATCATGACCGACAAGAAACGGATTTTCAGTGATGTGTCTGTGATCAATAGGGTCAAGACCGGCAGTGATCATCGAATCGTAAGAGGCACACTGAATATCAATGTTAAATTAGAAAGGTCCAGTCTGATGAAGTCTACGCTCCGACCTACTCAGGCCCATATTCAAAACCCCGAGAGCTTTCAACTCGAGATCTCCAACCGCTTCGCTTGTCTGGAGAACTTTGTCTCAGTGGACGAGATCAACGACGGGCTAGTGGAAACTGTCCACACGGTAGGGTCTAAGTTTTTCAGACCCCGCCGTAAAGATAGACCTCAGAAATTGTCTGATCGAACCTTAAACCTCATGGCTGAACGACGCTCGCTACAGTTGCAGTCTCCCGATGACGCGAGGTCATATAGGCAGCTTAATAGACGTATATCGAAGTCCTTGCGACATGATCTGCGGCTCTTTAATACGAACCTTGTTAAAGAGACCATTGAGCAGAACAAAGGCTCCAAAGTGTTCGCAAAGGACAAGTCTATTGGACAAAGCCAGCTGACCAAGCTGAAACGGGAAGATGGCAGCATAGCGTCGACCAAAGCAGAGGTTCTAGGCGAGATCGAGAGGTTCTATGGTCAGTTATACACTTCAGTCGCAAAGCCCGTTGACAGCTTGGTAGGCGATCCAAGAGCCAAGCTGTCCCGACATTATACCGAAGATATCCCGGACATCAGTCTGTACGAGATTAGGATGGCCCTGAAGCACCTTAAGAACAACAAGGCGCCGGGCGAAGACGGAATCACCTCAGAGCTTCTGAGAGCGGGTGGAACACCGGTACTTAAGGTCCTCCAGAAGCTCTTTAATTCCGTCTTGTCCGAGGGCAAAACGCCTGAAGCATGGAATAGAGGCGAGGTGGTACTGTTCTTCAAGAAAGGTGATAAAACCCTATTGAAGAACTACAGGCCCATCACGCTTCTAAGCCATGTTTATAAGTTGTTTTCAAGGATCATCACGAACCGTCTCGAACATAGACTTGATGACTTCCAGCCTCCCGAACAAGCCGGTTTCCGAAGAAGCTATAGTACCATAGACCACATACATACGCTGCGACAAGTTATACAGAAGACTGAAGAGTATAACTTGCCATTATGCTTAGCGTTTGTGGACTATGAGAAAGCCTTCGATTCGGTGGAAACATGGGCGGTGCTCGAGTCACTTCAGCGATGCCATATTGACTATCGGTACATTGAAGTGTTGAAGTGTTTGTATAGTAACGCCACCATGTCGGTCCGAGTTCAGGAGCAGAGCACAAAGGCCATTCCATTGAGAAGAGGCGTAAGACAGGGGGACGTTGTGTCCCCGAAACTGTTTACGGCCGTTATGGAAGACGCCTTCAAGCTCCTGGAATGGCAAGGACTTGGCATCAACATCAATGGCGAATACATCACTCACCTTCGGTTTGCCGACGACATCGTAGTCATGGCTAAGTCGATGGAGGAACTCAGCATGATGCTCGATGACCTCAATCGAGTTTCTCAACGGGTGGGCTTAAAAATGAACATGGACAAGACGAAACTCATGTCAAATGCCAAGGTTGTGCCCATCCCAGTCTCTGTTGAAAACTCGGTACTCGAAGTTGTTGACTCATACATCTACCTAGGACAAGTGGTCCAATTAGGTAGGTCCAACTTCGAGAAAGAGGTCAACCGCCGAATCCAACTCGGCTGGGCAGCGTTCGGGAAACTACGCAATGTCTTTTCGTCCGACATACCTCAGTGCCTCAAGACGAAAGTCTTCAACCAATGTGTGTTACCAGTGATGACTTACGGCACCGAAACGTGGTCTTTCACTATCGGCCTCATCTCAAAGCTCAAAGTCGCTCAACGTGCAATGGAGAGGGCTATGCTCGGGGTGTCTCTACGTGATCGAATCAGAAATGAGGAAATCCGTAGACGAACTAAAGTGACCGATATAGCTCACCGGATTAGCAAGTTGAAGTGGCAATGGGCAGGCCACATAGCACGCAGAGCAGATGGCCGATGGGGCCGAAAAGTGCTCGAGTGGAGACCTCGGACCAGCAAGCGCAGCGTAGGACGTCCACCTACAAGGTGGACAGATGACCTTATAAAGGTCGCCGGAAGGCGCTGGATGCAGGTCGCTTCCAACCGGTATATATGGAAGTCCAAAGGGGAGGCCTATGTTCAGCAGTGGACGTCCTATGGCTGAGATGATGATGATGATGATGATGACATTTGTGCAGCCTATATAATACAAGAATAGTAGTGCCGTGGTCGCAAAAATAGTGGTGGTTAGATTAAGATGACTAAGAGAGAGTGATTTGCATCATTTGTATTGATACTAAATGTGGTTAATGTCGTCTTGGTAGGGGTTGAAGCCATATGTGGTCAAATGACATTAGTCCATTTAAACAGGCCCCCCCGCATACCAGCCTTGCTCCAGTGAGCGTTATGCTATTGCTTAATGCAGTGTTTAAGTATGTATTAAACTAAGAGTTACGTCCGTAACAATATAATATCCATAGAAGTTGTTACATTTTGACCATAAAACAAAGACTTTTGTTTTTTCGTCTAAGTCTGATAAACATACTGCGTGCCTATTATGGTTGCTTTTATAATGCGATAAATACGAGTAACTGACAAAGCATCCATCACGTTTTGACAAAAAAATATTCAATTGTCACTTATTTATCACGTGATAAACGCAACCATCATAGGCATTTGCATTAGTTATTATCTCACCCCGGGATTTTCGGTGCCCGAATAATTTGACACTAGGCCAACCTCCTCCTTGCGTCGTTTTCCTCAGACCTGAGGGTCGTGACCTCCCCTTTGCAACACTTTCTCTCGTACGACCTTCCGCCATCTGTTTCTGTCTGCGGCGGTGTGAAGGGCGCTGTGAACTGTGGAGTCAAGAGCGGAGCGGATCTGGTCGAACCACCGTATTGGGCTGCGTCCACGAGGCTTTTTCCCATCTATACTTTGCCGGTCACGATGAGCCGCTCGAGGTTGCCGTCTTTTCTTGCGATGTGCCCGAAGAATTCCAAGACACTAGGTAAAAGTACACACTCAATTCCCGTTTCTGGGTTTATGTTTCTCTACAAAGTTTGACTCATTGGTCGAGCTCAAGAATCCAGTATTCGTCCAATTCGAATCATTAAAAAAATTTTGGTAAAGTATATTTTCCACAGAAGGATTACAAAAACTTATAACGAATTTTTCATTTATCTCATGGAATCATTTATATTATTTTATAAATACATCTCAAAATATCAATCTAGAGAGTTAAAACAGTCATATAAAATTTAAACGGTTTACGTAAAAAAATAATGGGCCTGTTTCGAAGTTTAAAATAAATTCCTGTAACGTATTAAGGGTTGTCAAAAACGCTCGTACGTTGGTTAAAAATGGGTGAGAATTTCGAATTACCACTTACATTCAAGCATCCTTAAGCTCGTGGTTGATACAGGATGCTCCTTTTCACATAGATGTATCGTATTTTATTTATGTATGTTATTCATGTTGTTGCTATGAACATATTATATTGATAATCTGTGTTGATATATATAAATCTACAGAATTTTGTAAAATTTAACTGTACTTCATCCTTTTATATTAATGTGCTGCTTCAAGATTTTTTTTTTCAAAAATTATACAAAATGTCCGTTTACAGGGTTGTCAAAAATTATTACACATTGGTTGATAAATGGGTAGAGATTTATAAGTAGAATTTGCACTGACATTTTTGGGCTTGCAATCTCAAGGCGTTCGTTTGTATCATTTATATTTTATTGCACCCCCTCCCGATACCGTTTGCGTATCGATCTAGGATAACAGTTCACATTAATTTTCGTAAATCTTTAGAGAAAACACTGGTCAGGTGACTGATGAGAGCTGCTAGCAGCTTCCTCGAACAATAGTATTGCATTGCAATACAGCCAGGAAATCTTCGTGTGAGCACATCCTATTAATTATACACGATTTACGTTTACAACTTTCTTTACGATTTTTATCGGTGATTATGTGATAATTACGCATAAGTATTTAAAAAAAATGGATTGTATATAACGTTACTTAACCGATTAAATTTAGCACACTTTTTATGGATATTGATAGTGGTTAAATTTAATTTTAAGGTTTTACACATTGCAGGTAACTAACCCACGACCTCTACTTATTTGGAGTAGTGCTCTGACCTCTGAGTCATTATAACTAGACATTATATTCCGCCAAAGCAGCCTCTATACCTGTAATATAATGGTTAATGTAATAAAATGGTTGTAGGGTTGTCAAAAATGCTTACACATAGATTGAACACAGCTCAGAGATCTTTGGGCTTGCGGTCACGCCACGAGACGTTCCTTTTCACGCAGGTATCTCTTATATTTATCGCTGCTCTTCACGATACCGCTAGCAGTCGGTAATTCCCACACTTTATACGAGTACTTGAGAATGCTTGAGGTGCGTAAATAAAATAAAACCCGGTAATGGCGTCGTTACATTTACTTATTTATTAGGGTGTTGCAAATACAGGAGAATTAGCGTTACGCTCGCGAAGGACCCTTTATTGTCATTGATTTCGAGTCGGGATTTTTCTTATTAAGGAAATGAGGATTAAACGCATGCTTTAAATTACGGCCTTGTAGGGTCTTGAAAAGAAAACTTCAGGTTTGTAGGCGCAATACTCATTACTATTTGTTAACAAATTTATCGATTATTTATATTTTTAATGTGAACGAAAGTAAAGATACTTATGTGAGATGCGTTTGATCAGACTTTGAATAAAAATTGCAAGGTATTATTGCAGACATTTAAACGCATATGTCATATGATATGACATACTATGATAAATTATATACTGTGATATGACTCATATCGCAGTCATAATGGTGGTCGTGGTTTGAAATTTGAAATATTGATCATTCTTTTTTGACATTCAAATTATTTACTAAAAAGTAACTGAATAGAGCACCTCGCTAAAGTATCTACAAAAGAATCACACTAATCCGGCATTGTTGAAAACTAAGGGGTGCTGTATTATTGTAACGTTCGAATTATTGATGATGTAAGAGGTTAAAAAAATTCATAATAAAGGAGTAAAAATATAATTATTATTATAAACTTATATTAACTATTGTTTTAGTAGCATAGAATTAGACAAGTAAAAGCCCTTGAGGCCTACTTGTAGAATAAAGATTTGAATTTTGAATTTAAAGAAGGATGATGAATTACCGAATTATTGAACGCATCGAACTAACGAAGCGCCAGATTATCGAGTCTCTACTGTACATTAATAGTGATATTTCGGCCAACTAAACTGGAACGTCTGGCTGTATAGAATCATTTGAGATCCCGCACAATCAATTCACGTGATGTTCGGTGAGATGATTCCTAATGGCCGGGGAACCGGCCCGGGGTGATATAAGCGGGTCTCCTACCAATGTCTAGTTATCTCACTCCTGTAGAACGCAGAAATCCCCGTTCTTGGGTTTGTACGCCCAAAGAAAAGTCTGATACTTACAGTCCATTCATGCTTAAAACAATATTATGCAGTTCTCCTGAATTAAGTTTTGCCATCGGATAGAGTGTGCAATGATCGATATAAAAACGTTATACGACAGAACGATATTTGATATAAACAAATTTATTTAGGTACGTATACAGTCTAACAAAAAAGAGTACTGATTAAAAAGTGGCAATACTGTTGTGTCGTTCCTTTCAAATCAATCTAAGAAAACGGGGACTATACTACAGTATTGCCACTTTTTAATTTCTGCTCTTTTTTGTCGGACTGTAATTAAAACTAAAAATAAAATGAAATGCGAAAGTTTATTTAAATTAAAACATGTAATATGATGATAACAAGTGCTCTAAATTAACGTAACAGATCACATTGCTCAAAGGTGACGTGAAAGCCATTTAGCGATTTACGAGCAACCCCTCATTAAAACAACCTAATAACTCGAGTGAGAACTACGTGACTTCCCATAGTAGCCCTACTCCCGTGAGTGCCATGACACATGTCCGGACGTGCGTGGCGTGCGATCGCATCCATTCTCTGACGTTCTATGACGTTCTACAGCGTTCTATTCGAACAAGATGTTGGTGCACTGGCGTCTAATCGACGACGAAGCGAAGGCACTGGGGCTTTGAGGCATCCGTTGTCTAAATAACTAGGTTTGTTAGCATTGTGTTGCAGTTTGTGTGTGCAATGTGCATGGTGAAGGGAAATATTGAACTCTGTCCAATTTTGAAGGTTAATTATAAGACTATACTGAATACCTACTGGATGAAAATATAAAATGTATGTATGTAGGTAAAAAATACGTTGTAGGTACACATTCTAATAATTACGGTCTTACATTTTATTTACTCGTAATGAATGATTATGATGACTAAGCTGGAGCGAAATAGATTATCTTTAACATACTTACAGTCAAAGATGTAAATCGATTTTTGTTATTTGTACTGTATTAGATAATTTTGTGACATTAAAAATTTACACTTAAAAGTAAGAGCGTGATACACCGCATTTTTAAAGTAGCCATATTTGGAGTCGATCTTATGTTTAATGAATTTTGATATAAAAAATACGCGATCAAAAATTGTAGGTTTGGATCGAACCGAAGCCCTATACTTATCCGGAGTAGTGCTCTGACCGCTGAGCCACAGCGACGTTACGTTATATCGCGTGAGAGTAAGTTTTATATTCTGCCAAAGCGCCTTCTGTAGCACTTATTGTGTTATTTTTTTTATTTTGCTTAAAACATTCGCGTTACTTCTAGGATATGCGTTTATGTAACCTCCCCCGCCCATTTGCTTCCCCATTAAGTGTTAAGACAGCGAGAGAGGGACATGGTGATATTTCGAACAAAATGCACACGTGAAAGCTTTTGCTCTATAATAATTACAGAAGTATACGATAAAATTAATATTTAGAAAGCCTCCCCTTCTCACTCACTCTTTAAGGGTCAGCGGTGTTCGTCGTAGTGTTCGAGTGAAAATTGTTGCAAAATATCAAAACAAACGAATCAAATTTTATCAATATCTAGACACGCGGCAGCGTGTCCAGCCAAGTTCACCCGAGGAACTGGCGAGCAGCAGCCGTGTGTTATATTAATGTTTCATATAATATTTCACTAAACACTCGACTGTATTAGCTATAATAACAGCGTCCATTGTGTAAACATAAACTTCACAAACATTCGCCGGGGGATGTTTATCGAACAGTTTTCCAAACAGATTATTATAGTGATATAGAACTACAAAAGCTTTTTTTCACATTACGCTGTATTTCGTCCGACTATACAATTGTTTGTCATGTTTCCGGAGGGGAAATTTATGGGGTTTCACAAACGGAAACGATTTCTACGTAAATAAGGGAAAAAAAACGATATCGGAGCCTGAAGCTTGGAAAGATGAAAGTGACTTAAAAACAAGAGGACAAGAGGCAAGTTGCATTTGACTGTAAAGGATCGGGTTATGTCACGATTAAACTGCATGAAATGCTGTAATTTCATTGATAAAATTTTTAAATGATGAATGTTGCAAAACGAAACCTTTGATTACAGCTAATAGCTAGTAGCGCGTTATATTTTAAAAGTCATACGTATAGCTACTTAAGCTATACGTTTGAAACATTATTAGAAACCTTGAATTTCTAGTTCTATTTTACGTAAAACAGTATTTTTTGCGTGCCGTTCATTGGTGCAGTTATCTAGTAGCTATCACCTAATAGCTATCACCACAAGAGTGAGTCATAATGTATATTTTGTTTCATTTCATTTTTGTTACAAATAGTTTACTAAAATAAATCTAACCTAATCTGCCTAATCTAAAGAAATATATTAAACGAGTTTATCAAAACCCTATTACTAAAATTACATTATGACTTCCAAAAATTACGGCTAACCACTGGATCTGTCTTTGACTTCTCTATACGGGTATTTTATGTAGTTTTCAACACGTCCTCGCTGCGTAGTCTATATTTTTCGTTCAAGTTTCGTATCGTCTGGACTCCTATCGATCCCTAATGGTGCTTTCGAATTCCTGCTCGCGCTTGAATGGCCGTAAGACATCGCTTTTGATTATACGCGATAGAATGTGCAGGGTGTATTAGAGTGTCCAAGTCTCGGAGAAGTCTCACAACGTTCTAATAGTTTTCTACTACTATGGTAAGGAGATATCTCATCTTAAGAATGATTGAAATGAAGGAATCGTTTGTATAATTGACGACGACGCGGCGGTGCAGCTGCTACTTAGCCGGCGGTCCCGGGATTGAAATATTTCTGTGATGAACTCGCATATTTGTTTTTTTGGCCATGGATGTTATCTAGTTATGTATCTATATATAGTCGTCTAGTGCCAATAGTACAAGCATTTGCTTAGTTTGGGAATAGGTCGACTTGTGTAAGATTGTCACTGGTATTTATTTAACAATTTTTTTCGACCCATTTTAATACGCATAATTCATACTATTAATATCAAATATCGGTCAATGAGTTTTGGATTCGTTCGTTGACCTTTAACCATTTGAGCGCCAAAAGACGGCAAATCACGGAAAGCTGTCTAGACGCCAATGATGTCATACGACGTCCAACTTTGAATGATCAAAAACTTCGAAATTCAAGCCGCTTGTATTTCCAATCCCTGATGATTTTCGGGCGTTTCTTTACTTTCTGTGGCGTCAGTGGCATAGTGAATTCCTTCATCGTTTGGCGTTCAAAAGGTTAATCATGAACCAAACGCACTGAATCCCGACGCAAACTGTGGGCTTGCGCTCTGTTTACTTGACTGCTCAGTGCGAGTGGCCGAGTCCATATAAATAAATAGATAAATACAGGGCTGAAGTTCGGGATCCTAACGGCTGGCATTAATTTATTGACATAACGTATTGTTTGGCATAAAATCGTTAGCCATATATCAGAAATTACTAACTTTAAAAGAGTTTTAAAGGTAAAACCCATTAGTTTAGAGTTGTTTTATATCAATCCTGAGAAGTTATCTGTTCCAGAAAAAAGTGAAAATTATGCCAACAATTAAGACTATAAATTTTATCAACCCAATATGGAGTTGCAATTCAATATCATATAAAATAATTAGATGTTTATTCAAGCTGACGACATACGTAGCTAAAACAGTTAAGTAAGTGCATAGAGATGACGTCCAAGTCCAAATCAAAACGCTTATCACAATAAATAGGTAGTTTTCTGTACCGGAATCGATTCTTAGGCTTTGTAAGCAGTTGCATTTCCAATTAGAATCGTCCAAAGAGTCAGATTGTCTTTGAACCATGTCTTATTCGAAAATAGAACTGTATCTTGGATACGACTCCATAAAACCTCAGCAAATAGCCGAAGAACCGGTAGGTGGTCATTTTGTGCTCCCAAGTTGTTTTCTCCAAAGCCCAAACCAGTGTGGCGAAAGCAAATCAAAATTTGAAATTAAACTCAAACATAATTCGAACCCCGAACCAAGGAAAATTAATTCATCGTAACTTCCAATCAAAAAGCTCCATGGTATTGCCAATTTGAAATTTGTATGACTATCAAAAATATATGGCCCTATATAGAGCCATATATTTTTTAATTGCCAACTTGTCAACGTCACTTCATGCAGCTTCAATATCATTGATATACCGGGTGTTGCCTGTAATATGAGCAATAAATTAAAACATAGATTCTACCCTTCAAACTTAACAACATTTTGTTCAGCAACTTCTAAAAATAGCATGTATCAAATAATAATTTGTGAAATAATATTTAGACAAGCAAAATGTGCGACATTAGTAGATTGACAGCTATGTCAATGCTAAGAGAATGTCAATGTTAGACGATAGCATTGAAAATACTATAATTTGTTTAAAATAATGAAATTCTGAAATTTTCTTTTTTTAAGTTGCTGAACAAATGTTGTTCAGTTTAAAGAGTAGAAGCTATATTTTAATTTAATGCTCTTATTACGAGCAACACCCGGTATTCGTATAGGTATGTAGGTATATCAATTTGCAAACGGAATTCAGTATTAGAAAATCGAAAGCCAGTATAGGCTAGAGCAAATCAAAATTCGAAGTCAAACAAACAATATTCGAAGCCCGAACCTAAAGGTACGGATTCTGTAACTTCCAGTCAAAGTGCTCCACGGCGAGCCTCTACGTGTCGCCTGTCGTCGTGTGACGAGAATCGGAAATGGGTTTGGAATGTTTTGTGGTTATTTCCATCGGACCCTGAAAGGGGTACTTAGAGCGACATTTCGAACCTTTTCCTCGTTTAATGTAAGGTATTAAAGTGGAAAATACCAATTTATAAAACGATTCGATTCAGCGTAGGTCTTTATACAAGATCCCACCAAAAACATTTCAAGTAAAATTGGCGGCTGACTCACATGCTTATAACGCTTTAGCTGTAAAAAAGTTATCAGATCCCAGGAAAAGCCAAGCCCAATGCCCTGACTTTACTAACCCTACACCTCTCACCCTACACCTCATACCTTGGTTTAAGGTATGGCCTGGCTGTTTCATAGATAGGATATACAAATATCATCACAATATTGAAGACAAATAAACTGATATATGAAACGGCCTCTGCGCGTGCGAGGTCTCTGTTGCTTTCTTTCAGTATGGCTCTCAGACCATTCTTAATAGTTAAGTACACTGGGACAGCACGGCGTCATTATAGCGCCGTCTCTATACCATATATTTAGTACTAGCTTTTGCCCGCGACTACGTCCGCGTGGAACTTGGAAGGATGGAAGCAACCTCGTACAACACGATAGATATCCACCTAATCACCTTAATTAATAGGGATTATTTAAAGCGCCTAAGCAAATGTAAGAGCAATTGTGCTTTTGGTCTAATCATTACATTTCCGACAGGGTCATCAATGTCATCATGAATTACTTACTCACTTTTCAATCTTTTTAGGGATAATTTCCAGGATGAAAACTATCCTATGTCCTTCCTCGGATCTTAAACTATCTCCATGCCAAATTTCATCAAAATCGATTCAGCGGTTTAAGCGTGAAGAGGTAACAGACAGACAGACACACTTTCGCATTTATAATATTAGTATGGAAGTATGAATAGGACTGGCGTCAATAAAGGTCTACGCGCCAAAAACTATTGGACAGAGGTCTCGGTAAGGTAATAACACACCGTCTACAACAGTGTAGGTGGAACGTGGCTTTAATCGGGCAATACTAGATTATTTTCATTATGGGCCCATGACAAACTCAAAGAATCTCCAACTTACCAGCATGACAAGCTTAGAAAGTAATTACAGGCACGGAAAAATCCTATTAAGTCGAAAATGAACTATAAAAGGAGCAAATAAAATTATTCACGACCGTCTACGTATTAACATGTAATACGCTAACCCAATTGATATCCCAAGCCACTATCAAGTCATTTATTATGCATCTCCCAACTCATGTTTAAAGCCAGCAGCTTTGACGTCGTTATTGTACCAGAGGGACGGAGGGAACACCTAAATAAATACCTACAAATAGACTCATAGTGCCTGCGTAGAGTGTTGTTGACACAGCTCTGACTGCGTATTATTGATGGTCATAATTTATCGCAATGCTCCCTGTTCTAAGGGGAATGCGAATGGAATCACGAAAGTACCGACCCTAAATTTATGATGCCGTGCCGGAACTTTTGATGACTGCTAATTTTTCAACGGCGTCCTGAAAAAATTGACAGTCGCCAACTTTACTTCGGCGACGAGGTGGTAATATTAATTATCGTGGTTGGAATCGACGGAGGGCGCGCATTGTTCGAACCAATTATTTGCAAACGGACGGGTGAATTATTGACTTATAAAATTCTTTGTTGTCAAATTTGTATACGCTACAATTTTGATTTGTTAACAATACTAATAACTACTTATTATTTCTTAAAAGACTAAAAAGACAGTACTGTAAGTAGTTACTACAACCTTTATGAATGATATAAATCCCGTTTCATCTTTGAACAGTCTTGAAAGACTTCATCCCTATTTGTAGTATTTGTAGATTAACTATCAAGCCAATTAAAAAAAAAATGCGTAATAGCTACTGACCTATGACATAATTTGTCACGAATCAAGTGTTATTTTGTCTAATTAACTGAGCGTGCGAATCGTTTCTGTTTCAGCTTGGCCAAAATGCTTATTAAGTCTGTTTTCTGGATGCTCGGTTGTCCAGTTGCCCAGATTTCCGGTTGCCTACAAAAACCATTTCTTAACCGATATTCTCGTGAAATTCTGTGAGCATGTTTGAAAATAATATACATTTTTCTGTCGATTCGTTTTTTTTTTAATTCAAATTGGTGGAAATGTGAGCTTTGCAAACAAACAAACTCGTGAGGTTTGCAGATCACAGAGCCACTATAGTCCTATATCGAATCGACATTACAGCTTGTTTCTAAATAGAAATAAACCACACGTCTTTACCCGATACAGCCGTCAAACGCCAATCTGTGTCTGCGCCGAATGGACAACCGGGACCTGAAAGCAATTTTCCCACTGACTAGATAAGTAGGTAAATACGTAATTTCATGCCGCATTAATTTCTAAGCAGATCATATAGCGGGCTTCCGAATTTGCATTTGCTTGTGTTGTCGTTTGTCAAGTCACGAAAAGGGAATCGAGGGGGTCGGAGATTGCTTGCGTCGTCATAACGGTATTATGTTATGTTTTAATTCTCTAAGAAAATATATTTATATTAATTCTATGGTTTCGGTACGAGTTGCTGTGATTGTTTTACTACTCAATATGATTTTTCTTAAGCTCCGAGCACTTTTTTGAAGCTAAGTCAAATCCAACGCTGATACTTACCGTATCCTGTTGGAAATAGTGTAATATCGCGTAACTATGATTTGCTATATAACTATGGTTTAACTCACAAGATATTTATTTGCGTAAGAGAACCCAACTACTTACCTGGTATAGCTTACAGGATCACCCATATAACTATGGTGGCCATAGGCGAGGTGCATCAGTCATAGAACGGACGGCCGCTGTAGCAGAAAGATTCATAAGGGCCACGTACTGGAAGAAGCAACTTGAGAAAGGGGCCTTCTAAAAGGTGAACTGTGAAGGCCACGCACAGTTTGCAGGAGATACTTGGAGGAGGATTTTGTTCAGTATTCGAGGTCATTTGGCTCAGATAAATGATGAATTCAAAGTCAAGTCAAGAATTGTAAGTAGCTACTGCACTAAACTCCTTGACGAACATTAGGTATTATTTATGTACCTACCTCGACCTACAACATAAAATGCTGTCGTAACACTATAATATGTCAACGCAGATGTAACTTTCGTGCTCTTGGCCAAGTAATCTTGCTAGCATTCACATTTTTGCGCGTTGCTTGGATGTTTTCTGACCAGGCCTGGAAAGTGGCCAAGACCTCGTCATCTTATTTTATGCCGTCGCGCCGTCAGTCTCCAAAAAGTGATTGTAATTTCTTTATAGTTTATTTGGAACACGCTTGTATAATTTGTGTACAAGACCTAATATGCCATTTGAGATATTAAATGGTTTAGATTCGGATGAGAATGGGCTGTTTTGGCCTACAAAAATCAATCAGTGGATTAAGAATGAAATGTTTTTTGCAGAGACAACTTTTTATATCGAAAGACTTACAACTTAACAAATATTTTTACCATGCAAGTGAAACTACGATAGAAAATTAGAAAGCTATTTTAGGTTACCATTGTTTCTTACTCTCCAATCAAACCAACAATAAACGAAGGTACAGAGGAGGTCCTATCCTAGGTTTGCCTCAAGAAGTTAATAAAATACACCCTGACGAACTGAGAACCTACTCCGTTTTAACGTCGGTTAATAAAGAATACCACTACACCATCTACCATCACTTGCTTACCTTTTTTACTAAAACTGGGACCTAATTCGAGCATGCCGTATAAGAGATCGCAAAACATCAAAACCTTATTAGATAACAGTAATATCGCCTTTGAACTGTCATTAAAATGCGATGAGCTTCTTCAGACATATATCATCTCAATTTTGAAAATACGGCGGCGATAATGATTGTCAAAAATTATACACATGTATATGAATTTATGTTTTGAACAAAACGTAACTGACAAATTTCACACACTACACGGTCAAGTTAAAGTATGTGCCTGTTATTTATGTCGTCACGTCACATACAAAGGAAACTCAAATTAAGCGCGACCAGATTGACGAAGTTTCGATGTTCTAGGGATATCGCCACTTGTCAAGTAGGGACACGTCAAAAGTGACGGATGGCGATGAAATGGAGAGATCTCCATCATCTCTCCAAAATTGGTCGAATTACCCCCCTGATTGGTTAGCTAATGCAAGGTAAGTTGGGATAGGACTAACATAATTTGTTGTCTAATGAGATACGACTAACTGAGGTAACTGAGGTAAGGTATTGGTGGGAGTCTTCTCCCGGTGCTAGTCTTGTCCCACCTGACCTTAGTTATGCTGTAAAAGTGTTCAATCTTATTTCTCTCCTTAGTATAAAATTGAGCTACATTGTTGTGTAATCTGATATCCTCAGACCCCACCTGACGGTAAGTGGGAAACACTAAACGAAAATAACCGATAAGCTTCAATAAATTTATTGCCACGAACCCGGGTCACTTAAATTCGAGGCTCGCCCCGGCTGAGTCTTATCTACAAAATGTATTATTTTCTTATAACATTATTTTATATGAGTTACGTAAGAATGTTATTAGATTTTTTTCGGCAGAATTTGTGCTATGAAACGAATGATCGTGATGATATCGTCAAAAGATAAATATTGGTGTTTTAATAAGAAAGCCTTAACCCAGAAATAAGATAATCAGATTAGACTTGCTATATGCGATTGATATTTTGAAATATATATCCATTAGAGCGACGTATGTAATGCTTTAAAATAAAACTATTCAGCTTAGAGGTTCCTTTTTGGTGGAGATAGGAAAACAAAAAAAAAATACAATTAAAGGAAAACAGATAGTAAGACCAATAATAGATACGTATGAAAAGAAAACTAATTTTAATGAAAACGACGTAGTAATACGAGTATATATACCCAGTTTAAACAATAAGTGTGATACTTATTCACACAGTATAACATGAATACGGAATTATCCCATAAAATTCCCCAGCGAGTAATTAATTTAGTCAAGCATTGTTCAAACAATTAGTTTTGTAACTATTTGTGATGTTCAGCGTTCAATTATCATACTGTAATGCTTTTGAAAATCAAAGCTTTGTTGAATATTAAATTAATTTTCTGATACTTGATTGCTACGTTTTCATTTATAACGTTCAGCCTATGATGGTTGCTTCTATCACGCGAAAAATGAGTGACAAAGAATCAGTCACTCACACTCGCATTTTGTCAAAACGTGATGAATGCTTTGTCTCTTATTACGCAGTCTGTCCGTCAGTTATAGTAGTATAGGAGATATGATAGTAAAAGGTACATATGGAAATGCTATTGTAAGATGTTATCCTAGAAAAACAAGCGAGCCGATGTACAAGATGATTGAACCATTGTTCTTAACATAGAGAAAAAGTTGAGGTGGCACCTATTAGTATCTGAAAACCTAGATCGATAAAAATAAATACTAAAAACCGCAATTTTGGGAAAGTAATACGCCTTTCCATTGACTATGATGCCCGTTATAGAAAAAAGTCTGTAAGTAGTTATTATTATAATTATTTCCTATCAGTCTATCGTCAATTAATTATAAGTACTTCTTACTAATATTATAAGTCCCTACTAAATATGCTATGGATTTTTTGTCCGAAACAAAGTTTCACTCACTCATAAAAAAATCATAAGGCCTAAACGATGATTTGTTTATTTTAGGCATGGTACAGAAATTATTAAGTAACTGAAGTATTTACCATTTATAAATATTATCAAATATGATTTTAATCGATTAACTCTCAAGGTTAATTCTCATATTAAGCAAGTTAAATTGGCCACAAATCTGTCCCACGTAGCGCACAGGGTGCATTATACAGCCGCTTATTATAGCCTTTTTACAGCTACAATACAATACACAATACAAAATGCTTTATTGCACACCAAAAAGTTTACAAATTCAATACAGAACAATAATTAATAACGGTAGACAACAGGCGGTCTTATCGCTAAAGAGCGATCTCTTCCAGACAACCTTTAGGTAGTGGAGTTGATTAGTATAAATCACACAATGAGTAGGTGATGCAGACGGGGAAGGGAGAGCAAAATAATTATCAACAGATAAGCAAGTAAACGTATGAATAGATAATTATACACATACATAAATAGATATTTATATAAACCTACTTAACACGTTCCCTGTGTATGCATCATATCTGTAGCATTTTAGGGTACATATGATACGTGCATGCATCACTGATGATGCACGACCCCTTGTAAACTTAAGGTATTGCCAAAATTTACACGTGTGAGCTACGTCTTTTTCATTTGCGTGCACATACCGGCTATGAAAATGTTGACAAAAAACACGTGCGTCCGGATGACATTTATATAATGTTGCCAGATTATAGCTGTTACGAATAAAACACAGAAATATATTTTATTTCAAAAGGTTTTTATTCGAAATAATAAAACAATACGAATTACTTGCACTTACTGCACATCATGATAAAAACAAAAGAATAATCAAATAATATTTGCAAAACAAAACGTAAAAAAATCTGGTGGGGTTTTTTAATGGCAAGCTAGCATTGTAGCATCTTAGACACAATGTTTTCTTGCACATCAAGCATTCAGTGTCGCTTCGCCTTTTTGCGAGCTTCTGTAGGTGTGCTACCCTGTTCGGTCGTTAATTTATAGCATACAACGCAACGTTTTCGAAAACTTTTATTGTTACGGCCTAGAATTTTGATCAGTTCATGGCGGCGGGTTAAGGTAGTCTGAATTACTGAAATAGTCTGAAAAATAGTCTGAAAATTACCACTAAACGAAGTTCTGACAAATTTCGAGCGTTTATATGGCATTGACTAACGTAAACCACAGATATACGATTAAAAAAAACGTCAAACTGCCTTAAAAACGTGCATGTGATGCACTGCGCAGTGAGCTTGTACGTGCATGCATCACATTGTGGGCACCAGTTTGATAGCTCATACGTGCATGCATCACATGTGGGGCACTCGGAAAAATGGGGAAAATAGGAAAAACTATCTTCATGAATGATGTTTTTAAGCATAAATGTAATAATATGAACTATATAAAAATAATTTACAAAAAAAAAATTGCACGCGAGGAGACGATTTCTGGTTCCTAGTTACACAGGGAACGTGTTAAACATACATAAATATAAATAAAAAAAAGACAGATAAGGAACACATAAACAGTCAAACAGTCACAAACGAACGAAAGCAACTGCTTTCGTTCGTCCCTGCACAAATCACACCATCAATTTTATTAATCGAGAGATAAATAGATAATCATAATAGAATAGACGCCACAAATTATGATCACCAAAACAATTGAGTGATATTTTCTTCGGTTTCCGCGGCTGTGACACATTTAAATAACTTCTGGCACATGTGTAACTGTCTTTACACATTAGACCCATCTGGCACGCATGAACACCTTTATTTTAAATTAATATTTGTAAAATGGGTAGTTTGCACAAATGTAACTTTGACAGAGAAAAATTATGTTTTTCTCAGTCAACCTTTGACAACGGTATCTGTAAAGGTGCCGAAACGTCAGGGAGGCTCAAATAATTAATATACGCGATATAATCCGTGTAAGTTGTTTTATTTAAATTGAGTGATGTAAAACATCTGCACAAAACCGTAGCTCGACTTATATAAGATATTTTCCAAACGAAGACAGGCTTCAGCAGACATTTCTAAAGAAATCTGATAACAACACATTTGTCCGACCTAAGAACACTTCAGTTCTATATTGGTATGGATCGATGCGGATATTTTCCGTATTCTATACAGCGCAGAATCAATTTAAGATCTCCTGTGGCGGTTGGACGGATATTTATGAAGATAGCTAGAATTATAGAGGTTTCTCGGCTTAACGATAAGTAATACGTGTAAGGTAAGTAAATGTTTATGTACGTGGATAAAACGTATGGTTGCCTTTCTCGTCACCTACATCTGATACAATTTTACACTAGTGAATATATTTGGACACAGATCACGCAAGCATTCTTCGAAATGGCCGAAATATTTTTTTTTCGGTTTCAATTCCAGCAGCCAGTTTGAAAATAAAAAAAATAACTGAATCGAAAATTTAAACTGCTCACATAATTTCACGAGAATCGATTGAGAAATGTAGCCTCACCTACGTGAGAACACCCGGAAATCAGGACAAACGGACATCCCAACATCCAAACATCCGGATATAGGTAGGTACGAAAGATTTTTGGCCAAGCTGAAACTTGTGTGTTTGTACTTTTTATTATGGAATATAGATGTTTTTCAACTATTAATGAATGTCGACAAACATGGTTCTACTCTGCATTTATGAATGTGCTATTGGAAATAAAATTGCAAAGAAACCACTACACCAATGTAAAAATGAACGCGAACAATACGTTTTTGATAATTGCTATAATACTTGTAAGTATGACAGCAATTATCAAAAAGTTTGCTAACACAATATTAGTCAATAAATTCAAATATTTGCAGGTACTTTCATAGTAATATCAAGACGAGCCTATTTCGCACCACAAATAATCAATATAATAATCTAAATACAATATTTAAAAAACGACCCAAATATAACGGTCATTTCAAGACCGCATTTAATGAGTAGCATAAAAATGCTTCTAAACCTGATCATAATTAATTGTTACCTTCAATAACATCCTGTCACTTATTTCAATCAAAGCTAAATCTTGGAAACAGTTGCGGCTATTTTTATCAAACATAGCTAACAACCATCTCGACAGTGAAGGCTTATTGCTATAAAACAACGGATTCAAATTGGACCATCCGCTTAGGAGCTACCATGCCACAGCCATACACACAGATACACAAATACACAGGTACACTTGATAAACCTTTTTATCAGAGGTTAATAATACAGTTCTCAGGCGGCTATTGTGAAAACCAAAAGAGGTTCTCGGGTGTTTTATTCCGTGGTTTTCGTAAATATTGGAAGCGCAAGCTTTAAATTGGATTTGCTCAACCATTTATTGCATAACCCTATAAAATCATAAGAAACATTTACAACCTGGTTGTATTTTTAGAAGGTAACTGGGTCGGCCCACGCAAATGAAGGGTTAATTGCGAAAAGTTATTCATGGGAAACCATTTGAATGTATTTTCATATTCCGTCGCCATAACAAGGTAACTTTTAATATTACCTCTTTTTAATTATTAATTCAATATGATATTTAAATATTAAGTATTATTATTAACTTTGTGAACTTTATTTCATGTTTGATATTGTTAAAATATATTAAATCAGTCTATATATAAGTAGGTATTATAATGATGTGTAAGTTAGCTGCGAAAACGTTGACCGGTAGAAAATGCCTCATCTCGTTAAGTCGTACACTTTCATTTATGCAAAAAAGATAAAGTACTTATAATAAATATAAGTGCCTCATAGATCTATATGGTCTCTAGCCGTCAAGCAATAAAATTAAAATAATTTTAATTCCAATAAGATATACCTAATGAATAATGATAATATCATTATTCATTAGGTATATTGAAAATGTTAAAGTTTAGTTTTATATTATAAAACTAAACTTTAACATTTTGAATATGATATCGACGGTGGAAAGGAGAAACTCCTTAAGCGACATTTTGCTAACTTTATAGGAGAGCGTTTAAAAGTATTAATTTTCTTTAAAAAAATCGTAACTTTTTTTCTAGTCGTTTTAGAGACTTCAGTTCTATGGACGTATTTTATTAAATTGTAATACCTATCCACCAATAGTAACGTTACTGAAAAAAACTTAGAATTTTCTGATATAAATGTCGCTTAATTTAAATTGACCTGAAAAAAAACCCAGAGAAACCCTCTAAGCGACATTGCAATTTTTAGGCAGATACTACAAAAAAAACAATAAAACGACCTTTTATATCATACTTATTACTAGAATATTACTTTAAGCAACTATAGTGAGGAAACCTTTTCTCATGATTATTAAAGACATTTTGTGGTCCGGAAATGTGTTATGCATAGGGCTTACAATCCGGATATCCGGATATTCGTTTTATCCGGATATCCGCGAATTTTTAAATCCGGATAATTTTCTATACACTATTCGGATAATACGGATATTTCGGATAATTAAAATAAAGCCTTAGAAAGTATCATAATAAAGATTAAATACCTAAACAAGCTGGCTTTTTGAAAGGAAAAGGCACTAGAGAACAAATTCTAACCATCAAACAACTGATTCCTGGAGAAATCCTTCGAATTTAATACCCCCTTGATCGTTTTATAGACTACTTGGCCTGTCGATCAACAAATCTTTACCAAAATTCATGGTCATAGATCGAACAAAGCCGCTAGAGCTCAGTCCAATATGAGGGCAGCTTTGTATACCTGGGCTCTACCAGAACGATGGCTCATGCGAATCAGATGTACCGGATTAGCATGGCAAAAAGCGCGATGACACGACTAAACAGGATCTGGACAGATATATCAATCTTACTAAATGAAATGAAATGAAATAATTTATTCAGTAAGTAGGCCACAAGGGCACTTTTACAAGTCAGATTGTGAGTCTACCGGCATTTCGCAAGAGGAGACCGCTGTTGAGAAGAAAGCCGAAAGAAACTCAACAGTAAGTCATTTTTTCGTAAATTATACTTAAAAACTAATACAATCATATTATAACTAGGTAATTGAAACATATATGTTAGAGATGTACAAGTTTCTCCAAATCAATGTTTACACTAAAAATTATATAAAATAAAGTGATTTTTTCAGAGATGTAGAAGGTCTCTAGGCGTCACGACACGCAATATAGATAATTAATTAATGAAATAATTCAATTCCGTTGAGATGTATAAGGTCTCAAGGGGTCAAAATCAATAACTGATGCAACAAAATAATTAAGTACTTAATTTAAATTTCTTAGAGATGTACATGGTCTCTAGGCGTCACAACATGCAAAACAAAATAAATTAATTTTAATCCTTAGAAAAGTTAAGGACTGAATAAGAAACTAACTATACAAAAGAAAAAATAATAAATAAATAAATAATTAAACTAAATTTCTTAGAGATGTATATGGTCTCTAGGCGTCACAAGTTACAAAATTAAAAATATAAATAATAAATATATGATGATAGTTAAATTCCTCAGAGATGTATAAGGTCTCTGAGCGTCATTGTATACAGTACACTAAGTTTATTAGAGATGTATACAGTCTCTAAGTCTCTAAGTAAAAAAAATAACTTCAATCGAGTACAGGATGAAGTCTCTCACGTCAGTTCATTAAACACTGGAAAGCAGTTACTACACAACTAATTTGGCCCTTGCTAGTATGAACAGACCGGACCCCACAAACGGCACTTAAAAACCTAGAGGGCTCTGGTGTTCTCGATCTTCACCTACGGTGCGGAAACCTGGACCCTCAAAAAGGCAGATAGATCTCGCAATGACGCATTTGAAATGTGGTGCAGGAGCGGAATGTCACTACTTCCTTGGACAGCCCACTGCACAAATATGTAAATTCTTCCAGAAGTGGGAGTCACCCTTAGGCTGTCGACAATCTGTCTCCGCAGGATCTTCGATCACCTAGCTAGGGAAAATGACACCCTCGAAGTGCTCCTGGTGACAGGGAAGACGACCATGAGGAAGAAGCTCTATGCGCTGGACAGACAGAATCAAAATCAAACAAAATACGACTAAAAATTAAATTAAACTGATAAAAGTATAGAAGCCGATTTAATATAATTTTAAATATTTTGAAAATGATCCTTACGTTTTTTATTGTCTTTTGGATTTTTTTTTATGAACCACTACTCTGCTCCGAGATAACTGGTATATTGGAGATTTTATTTTAATGTTCAGTAGGTATAATATTTTCTCGCAGTAAAGTTAAAATAGTGATTGCAACTGTGATTAGATTTTTAATATTATGGTAAAAAAATTAAACTACTCGTATTTTCCATTTATTATTAAGAACTTGTCTTTTCACTATTGTTCTTTCGTTTTTAATTAATTTGCTAAAACCATTTGGTCAATTTCTACTGTTAAATTGTATATTTCGTCTATTATTATATGATAAACAAATACAACCATATAACACTCATTTATTCGACAGCAAAAATACGAAAATACCCATGTAAAAACTGAAATTAAACAACAACGAAACAAATACCTACGTCACACTTACAATAGGCTAGTAGACCCAGTTTTGAAATATATTTGAAATGGTTAATAATGATCTTACTAGCTATAAAAAAAATGTCTTGTATTTTTGTGAAAGCTAGAAAGCTAAATTTTATCAATTGAAAATTAGAAATTTCATAAACAGTCAAAAACGCCGTCCGCCATTTTTCCCTTTTGCTAATCTGTGGCGTGACGTAGAATTACCTGTAAATATTCGAAATTTGACCGTCGTATAGTGCCATTCCGCTCACTCCAATATACTTTGACAGGAGATCGAGAGGGACGGCACTATTCGAAGTCGTCAAAGTAGACTTTCAGTTTTGTTTACATGAGCAATGACGTCACTATCATAAGTGAAAATGGCGGACAGCGTTTTAAGCATTTCAAAATACAGATTAAAAACCATATTTTTAAATTCAATTTTTTCAGCCATCTTTCACTTTTATGAATTGAAAAAAATATTTTTAGGTTTCCTTTGCTAAATACTATACGGAATAAACATTAGTTTATTACAATTTGACATGAGTCAACTAGCCTATTAAAAAAGCGTAAAGCGGCACTAAAACTAAAATAAATCACTACCTAGCGGCATGGTACATTAGTATCATCGAAATTTTAACCATATTTCGTGTTTTATTAAAAATAATATGAATATCCGTATTATCCGCTGTATCCGGATATCCGGATAGTAAATAATTTTAGTATTCGAAATATCCGGATACGAAAAATGGACGGATATTGCAAGCCCTATATGCAACTATTATAATCAATTATATATTTTAAATACAATATAAACCCAATTATTATTAAGTCATCTTAAATAGGTACCTAGTAACCCAAAACCGGGAAAAAACAGGAATGTACAGGGTAAACATGAATAAGTAAATAAAAACAGAAAAAAAACGATAATAATTACTTAAATTTCAAGTTTTCACTTTCTTTAATTATTCTTGTGTTTTTCCTAATTTACTATCAGTCTTAGTAGTTTATTATAATAACACTAATACTAGTAATGGCATACATAATTTTTAATATTAAACTTTAAAGGCAGGGATACAAATCAACATAACTTAATAAATAAGTTCTCTTATCATAGCTTATGTCTTATTACTTCTTATCAGGCTTAAAGAGATCAATTACCTATAAAATCAGTCTTGAATTAGACAACTTTGTAATCTAAGTGATATGTGTAATCTTTAAATTGTAGTAGTAAAGTTTACATTAAAAATAGACACTAACGAAAACGTAGAACTTTTTTTTTTTAAGTAGTCTGCGACGGCAAATAGCGAGACAACCGCCTCCCCACAATGTTCGCTGCCGACTGAAGCGACCGACTGGTTACTTCGTGTTTATAAAAACGCCATTTACAGGTATATTACACTAAAAATGGTTCACTGAAGCGACGATTGACAGGTAAAACCGATAATTCAAGCCCCAGGATACCTTTTAGATCTTTCATTTATACGACTAAAGCAAGTTTTAACGAATACATTAAGCGACATAAATACTCAAAATTCAACGTGTCGCTTGAAGGAGCAAATACTGTCGTAAATTTTGTGGCAATCAATTAACCGATAGCATTTATTGTCCATAATTCCAGAAGACACGATTAGGCACCATATAATTTGTGTTTGTAATAAAAACTTTAACGCCATTGCTACAAATTCAAGCCATTTTTAAAAACACTTTAAGCGATCACGTATAAAATTGTGAGTAGTTTAAGTGACGTAGTTCAAATTTAAATCAAATTATGTGTCGCATAACTGGGTGTTTTTTAAATCGGTCCACTATTTATAAGCTACCTTAACCGACATCAAAGTCATCAGATCGCTACGTAACCCGGCTTAAAAGACGCAGAAAAAAAAGCTGATTCCAACGATATATATAACTCAAATTCATTGAAAATGTCGCTAAGGGGTTTCTCCTTTCCACCGTCGAATTATTAAAAATATTGTGAGACATCTTTAATAATTATAAAAACTGCAGCAGTGGACCGCGAGTCGCGTAGCAGCACCAGCAGAAAGCTGCCTCTGATGAAGACCTCCATATGAGTTAGAAACATGTCGGGCCGTTCCTGACAATTTTACGTGAGTTTAAACCGTTTTTGTAATTATCTTCAATACGAATTAACTTAGAGCTAAAAGGTATAAATTCACTTAAAGGTATAAGTTTAGCTTTGTTCAATTCAAGTGGAAGCTAAATTTATACCTACGTACCTGCACGAAGCTAAATAAAGACTAGAGACACACTACACCAATACTATGTAAGATATCATGCTTCCAATAACAAGGCTAATAATATTTTGCAGTGCCGTTTTTCCGGCGGCTAGTGCCATAACTCATTTTGTTTGCTGTGAACGCGTGTTCGTGATAGGGATGTGTCCAGGAGATTTACTACTTCAGTACAATCCTAAACGAAGGGGCGACTACGAAAATCGAAATTCGAACTTCGTATTCTATCTCTCAGTCTCTTTCGCTCTTTAGTTAAACAACATTTGAGGCGAGGTAACACGACTTACACGATTCAATGTCGAGCTCAATGGTTTTATTGCTAGCTCTTTTGCTCTGGAAATACTCTAAGTAAAATCACTTTATGGAATTACCTAAGCGAACGATTTTGTAATTAGTTATTATAATTGAATTGTTTCCGTTCAGCATTTCTGTTGAGGTCAAGGGCACGCTTATTGAATTAAATCTTAGAATATTAAAAAGGTACTTAACAAAATCTTAAAGATTCAAATGAGATTAAAATAATAAAATGTTGATATTAATGTGCGGATATTCAAATTTTAAAATACTTTTACTTCACTGTATAAAAACGCATTTAATGACATTGCTTGTCAAAAATATGCTCGGAAAATTAATGTGGAGTTCTTGATGAGTGTCATTCATTTATCATTAAAGAACTTTGATTTGCCATTACCATTCATAAACGTTATTTGAAAGAGAAAGAAATTGTTAGTATATCCTTAATGTTTCATTGATACCTTTATTGTTTCATTAATTGTAAAGATATTATGTGAGTGATAAATCTTCTGTAATTTAGGTATCTACGGTAAAGGTAAATTAACAAAAAGTAGCCGACTGAAGCATTTTATAGTTGTAATGATAACGGCTACAACTTTGTTACGTCTTCTAGAAAAAATAAAGAAATTAATAACCGTTAGCACAGATTAATATAATAGTTCTTCGAACAGATACTCATGTCTGAATAAAAAGGCAAATACCTACCGCTTTTCATGCCTACTCAATTTAACAATGGAGTGACCTTGAACGCGCGGTTCGTTGGCCGCACGTGCCGGCAAAACGAGGCTAGGGTTGACACCGCTTAATAGAAATGATTTTATAAAAAGTCAAGATAAATTAAAAATTGATTTATTTAAATTTATTAGTCTTTAATTATCATTAGGTACCTACTAGAAATAAGTATTCACATGCGCTGCGGTGGCACACCATTAAAAATCGTTTAAATTTCCGAGTAGGTATATCGGAATCTTACCTACCTATTCTTTCTGAACATACCAGAAACAAGAAACAAAAACATGAAACTCTCTGTGTAGGTACCTAAGTAACCTAAATATATCCCGATGACAGTAGGTACTTACTAAATAAAGTTTGATAGGTGCCTATATATAATGTGTTACATTATTGTATAATAGGTACTAGTGTTGAGGATGCTCGCTCAACACTGCCTCTTCGGTAGCTCACGAGTGAGCACAGTGGACTGTATGTCGGTTCTCGGAATTCGTGGCTCCGGTTCGGTCGCCGTGGCTAACCCAGTCGTAGGCACGGCGGTTCAGACGCGGCACGTAGTTACCACGTAGTTGCTACGTCACACGTAGCAAACCGTACGTTCGTAGCTCGTAGTGCGGTTCGGTTCAGTTCTGCGGCTCCGGATCCGATGCGTAGCTGCACGACGTAAACGCCACGTAGATATCACGTAGATAACGTAGACCGAAGTTTGGAGATCAACCAACACGAATGGGACCTCAGACAAACTTGGTTACGGCAGCTGGTCGATGCAGGTTCGATGCAGGTTCGAGTACGAGTTAAAAACACTAGTTGACTTGTTCGTTATTTAATTTTCTTCGGCAGTATGGTAAACAATCGAAAACAATAATTCCTTATAAGCTTTTTCCTTAAGATCTAATTCGACTCAGGATCTGTAAGCGTAATAATGGCTCGCAGGCCAATAGGAGGCGTCGATCCGTACATTCTACGGCCGGCACGCCCCTTTCGTCAAGTTCGTTCTTTTTTAAGAATCGTTGTATGAGAAAGTGAACTAGCTGCGTGATTGGTCGTTCATATTCCCATTTTTCAGCTCTAACGGCTTTTCTGGTCTACGGGATGGGTGGTTCGGGAAGTGTCGTGTCTACGTTTACGGTTCGATTTCTACGTGAGATGTCTCAATCTGTAGCTTTCATTGCACCGCATTAAATGGCCTTACGTTTTATAAGATAAGATTTACGGTTCGTTAGTTATTAAGTCGGATCGATCGATGAAGTTAAATTTACGGTGTGTTAGCAAGTCGCGGAAGGCCATAAAAGGTAAGTGCAATGAGTCCAGATGCATCTATAAGTGTATACTAAGTGATTAGGTCATAATGAAGTTAATTTGAATTGTTAAGACGAAATTCCGATACGATTTCGTACTGAAAATGGGCTCTAATCGGACGGTTCATAATTCACGTTAATTTTACGTTAACGTGAATTGCGGTTGCAACCTAATTACTTTAGAAACATTATAAAAACGGACTCCTGATGGGATTATCCGTTGCTATCGCTTGGCACTATTGCGGAAGCGATAGCAGGTGATGAGATATTATCATAACATTGCCACGTGGTTCGGTACCACGTGGATATCTTATGCAATATTCATCGCTATCGAATTGGGATTTTCGGATCGGAATCGGTTCGGGATTAGACCAGTTACATATATGTGTCTCTTTTACGGACGCTTATATACATTTGGTACATAATAAATCGACTTATAGCGTCTTTTATGCGCAATAAAATAAATTAAATAAATTAACGTTTTACATATCAAATTCGCTTATGAACTAACAGTTTTCGGCTTGTGTCCGTAACAATTCTCCCCCCGATCGCGAAGTCGATCCCTCGGTGATGGGCAGGACCACAAGCCGGCTCGTAGCTCGCCTGAAGACTCCTCCTCTTGTCCTGACGTCCACGTTCCGTACTGCGCCGTCAGGGCCGGGGTAGGTCGCCTCCACGATGCCGCGCGGCCACACGTTGCGAGGCGCGCTGGGGTCCGTGATGAGCACGTAGTCACCAACGGCGACCGTAGGCTCCCGTGACATTGAGGATTGTCGTGGGGCTAAGGTCGGCAGGTATTCTCGGATCCACCGGTTCCACCAGTGGTCGGCGAGAGCTTGACTTGCTTTCCATATTTTGCGATCTGCCTCGTCGCAGGGGCCGGTTAGTGGGACCCCCGCCGGGCCGCCCAATAAAAAGTGATTGGGCGTTATCGCTTCGCTCTCGTTCGAATCAACGCTCACGTGTGTTAGGGGACGTGAGTTGACCGAATATTCAACTTCAGCTAGAAGTGTAATCAGGATTTCTTCTTTCGGGCTTCGTGTGTTGAGTGTAGCGGCGAGTGCAGTCTTGACGCTTCGTATAAGGCGCTCCCAGGCGCCGCCCATGTTCGGTGCGCCGGGCGCGATGAAACGCCAGCTCATTCGGTGTTGCACGCCGTGTTCTTGTAGCGCCGGTATCCAGTCGTGGTAGGCGGCGCGTAGCTCAGCATCCGCGCCCCTCAGATTTGTGCCGTTGTCACTCCACATGACGGCGGGCCATCCTCTGCGGGCGGCAAGGCGGCGTAGCGACATGACGGCGCTGCTCGGGAGTACACGAGCTCCATGTGTACAGCTCGGGTTGTGAGGCACGTGTATAGCGCTACCCAGCGCTTCTCGTGCCGGCGGCCCACAGTGACTGTGAGCGGGCCGAACAGGTCCACCGCACAGTAAGTGAAGGGCCGTGCGTGCGGTTGCAAGCGATCGGAGGGCAGATCGCCCAAGGGCGGCACGCGTGGGCGCGTGCGGCGGAGCACGCAATGCATGCACGCTCGGGCCACACTGCGAACGGTTGGTCGCAGGTGCAGGATCCACAGTTGCTGCCTTAAATCATTCACAACTGTTTCGTTAGAACAATGATGCGCTCGCTTATGAGCGCGCAAAATAAAAAGTTTCGTAAACGGATTTCGCCCGTCCAATATGACGGGTTGCTTGTTTGTAGCCGTGGGCGCGGCGTCGATACGCCCGCGCATATGTATGAGGCCGTCGTCTTGCAGCTGCGGGTCTAGCTTGTACAGCCGGCTGCTACGGGCGATGGCCTCCCCCCGTGAGAGAGCTCGGAGTTCCTCGGGAAAATCACGCCGCTGGGCCCACTGCATCCACAGGTTTTCAGCTGTAAGATAGTGACGTGTTTCTAACGATACCTGGGTTTTCCTTTTCAGTCGCTCTATGAAAAGGAGTGCTCGGGCCGTCGCGCCGATCAAGCGATCGTAGTTGCTGAAACGCTCGATTTTCGGCAGCGGCGGATCTACGTGATTCGTCACGTAACACCGTTCTGTCGGTACCTGCTCGGTTATTTCGATCGGCGGCTCTGCTTGCGGTGCTCGAGTTTCTTGCGGCCATTCGGGTTCGGGTTGTCGCAGGAAATCAGGACCCACGTACCATCTATCGGTGCTCCTTACCACGCGATAGGGGTCCGGTCGAGTACCGTCGTCGGCCGGGTTCAATTTTGTCGGGACCCAGCGCCATTGTTCGGGTTCGGTGAGCTCCGCTATCTCACCTAAGCGGTGGCTCACGAACGCGCTGTATCGGCGCGCGTTCTCGCGTACCCAGTGCAGTACGGTTCGGCTGTCGGTCCAGTAGACGATCTGCACGGGTTTCACGCGATGCTCGTTCTGCAATGTCTGCGCTAATCGGGCTCCTATTAAAGCGGCTTGAAGTTCGGCTCGTGGTATAGACAAGCGACGAACGGGAGTTACCTTAGATTTCGCTGCGGCTAAGTGTACTCGCGGCTCGTTCTCGCCCGTCTCCCCTTCCGTCCTCCAGTACGCGGTGGCGGCGAACGCTTGCTCTGACGCGTCCACAAACACGTGTAGTTGATGCCGCACGCCTGTACCTAGCTGGATACAGCGTCACGGTAATCGCAGCTCGGCTACGTGTTTGATATGCTCCAGCCACGTAACGAAAGCGTTGTTCAACTCGCCTGGCAGCGGCGAGTCCCAGCTCGTTCTCAGGGCCCACACGTTCTGTAGCAGGACACAGGACACGAGCTTTCCCGTCACGGTGTACTGCGCTAAGTACCCTAGCGGGTCGAACAGGCTCATCAAAGCGCTGAGGGCTTCGCGCTTCGTGGGACCCCGTTGTAGTTCTCGTACCTCGGGCGGCACGCGAATCAGCGATGTATTGAAGCTTAGCTCGTCGGTTCGAGCGTTCCAATACAATCCCAATACCTTTTGCTCTTTGTTGCCTAAGCTTGTGAGATCGTCGGCGGCTCGTTGCTCGGGCGGGATCTGCTCCATTAGCCTCGTCGAATTCGAGGCCCAGCTTCGCAGGACGAAGCCTCCCATAGCGTGTGAGGCTGCTACTTGCTTAGCGGCGTCGATCGCCTGCTGCTTCGTCTCGTATCCCGCCAAGAAATCATCCATATAATGATTCGTCTGAATATCGTAAACGGCGTCCGGATACAGCTCGGCGTAGTCCTGGGCGTTCCTGTTTCGCACGCTATGTGCTAAGTATGGAGAAGACGTATTCCCGAATATCATCGATTTCATGCGATATACTTGCGGCGGTCGCTCCCGATTCATTCCCCTCCACAGGAATAGCTGCGCCATTTGATCGTCGGGTCTCATCTGGATCCGTAGAAACATCTCCTGTATGTCGGCGCTAACTGCGAACTCACCTTCGCGGAATCTGCACAGGATACCCGGGAGTGACTGCAGTAAATCCGGGCCCTCAAGCAGCTTGTCGTTTAGACTGACGTTCTGCGAGGTCGCGCTGGAGTCGAATACCAACCTGATTTTGTTGCCTTTATTTATGTTTCGTACAGCAAAGTGCGGCAAAAACCAGGTTTTATGACCGTCGTAATCGCCTATGTGTCGCACGGCGTACTCCTTGGTCAGCAAGTTATCTATTTGCGCGGTGTATTCCGCTGCAAACGTCGGATCCCTGTCCATACGTCGTTCGATGCCGCGCAACCTGTTATACGCCATAGTATAACTGGGCGGCAAGCAGGGTTCGTCGTCGCGCCACAGTTGTCCAACCTCGTAGCGCGGGCCGTCGATGCGTTTAACTGTCGCGTTAAATATGTCGATAGTGCGTTGATCCTGCGGGCTCCTTTTGTCGATTAACTTCACGCCTAGCGCCTCGACGTCAAAGTACCTTTTCAACGCCATGTTTATTTCTCGGTCTTCATCCGAGAAAGCGTGCATGACTACCTCTCGATCGCTCTGGTTCCGTAGGTAGCGTGGAGCCATGCCGTAAATCGTCCATCCGATTTTTGAACGGATCGCCACTGGGTCGCACTGCCTTCCCGTTCTCGTTTCTAGCGGGATCGTCAGGTGCCAGTGGTCCGCGCCCAATAGTATTTTAGGCGCGGCATGTTCGTAGCAGGCTTCGTTCAAGTCGGCTAAGTGTTCGAAGTTGAGTACCGCCCTACGCGGCATGTACTGCTCGCGTAGTCCAAGTTGCGGTACTGTGCGTAGCGTAAGCGAGTGTGACGGGCCTCCGCTCGTAGCTCGGACGCTTACCTCTACGCGGTGACTCGGTTGCGTTAGGCATATCGAGCCTACGCCTTGTATGATGAGAGGTTTTTCAGGTCCCGTTGCTCCTAGTTGATCCGCCAGTCCCTGATCGATGAGAGATATCGTGCTCCCCTCATCGATCATACAGAATGTTTCGATGCTTCCGTTCGGTCCGCTTACGACGATAGGCATTATTTTAAGCATTACCTTCGTGTTTGCGTCGACGGTATTGGCGGTTAGCTCCGCCGTAGTGTGCGCGTGCTCGTTCTGCACGGGCGTCTTGTCTCTACGCGCGGGGCCGGGCGTCGCCTGCGCTGTGCTACGCGTCGGGCGGGCTGGGCGGTCGAGTGCTACGTCGGGTGCTACGCTGGGCGGCGCCTTACTCGTAGGCGGCGTCAAATCGTGTAGCAGCTTGTGGTGCGAGTGTGGGCAGTTGGGCACGCCGCAACCTTTCGCCGTGCAGTTCTCGCGGCGGTGCCTCTTGTCGAGACACTTGTAGCAGATGCGTGCGTCTCGAGCCCACTCCCATCTCGCTCCTATCGTCATACCTAATAACTTGCGGCAATCCGTGGTTCGGTGTGTGTTGCCACAACACAGACAGGCGTCCACTCGTTCTGTGGCGTATGTCTGGGCTCTTACGGGTGCGGGGCGTCGTGTAGCAGCTCCGCTGTTCACGGGGTTCGGGCGTCGGGACGGCAGCGGCTGGTGACTCACGTTCGTAGCGGCTGGGCGTCGCGACGCTGAGGCTCGTGCGTGCGAGAATTGTAATTCGGCGTCGGATTCGTCGAGTAAGAATTCCGCTAACATTACGATCTCGCACTCACCTGTTCGCATGTGTTCACGTGCGTGTGTGCACCATCTCGATCTCAGGTGCGGGCTCAGGCGGTCGGTAATCTCCCGGGTCAGTAGTGGGTTACCTGCATAGTGTGACTTATCTAAGTCCATGAGCGTCGCGACGATGTTCATCACCCTTATGGAGAAAGTGTTGAGGTCAGTCGCGCTCGGTCCTAGGGCGGGCAATCGCTTCAAGTCCTCCAGCGCCCTGTCGACGAGAATGTCGGTCCTACCGAAATTCTTTCTTAATATGCGGACGATTAAGTCCGGACTCGATCCCGACGCCAGCATGTGTTGGACGCATTCTCGCGCCTCACCTTTCAGCGCCGCGCGGAGTCGAGCCATGTTCTCGAAATTCGAGAACTTATACCGCTGCGTGCTCTCGGTGTACGAGTGGTAAAATGTTAACCACTCGTTCGGCAGTCCGGTATAAATCGGGAGTTCGTATACCTGTTTCGGCGGCGGACGAGTTATACTCTCGATGCGATCGGCGAGTCGGTCGATGTCTTCGTTGCGGCTCGCGGTTCGGCTTCGGCTCGGACGGAGTTCGCCTCGTTCAGGCGTGACCGTGCGATGCCTCATCGGCGTCGGTTTAGCAGGCACGATATTTGCTCCGTCACTCACCTCGGTTCGTTGAAACCACGCATCGATACGCTGCGTGGTTTCTTGGTCGGTCGGCGTTAGTCGACCCGCCTGTGAGCCGCCAGCCTGGGACCCCTCCGCCTCGATCTGTTGCAGCTCGGTCTCGAGTCGCTTCTTCACGAGGTCCTCTTCGATGCGGAGTTGTTGTCGGCGTAGCTTTGCGATGCTCTCGGCTGCGGCGAGTTCGGCTTGCTTCCTGCGGGCCTCGGTGGTGCTGCTCGTGGCGGACGTGACCGTAGGCGCGCGGGTGTTGCCGATGTTGAAGCGTACTTGGTCGAAAGCACGTTCGCGATCGGCTCGTTCTCGGGAACGATCGGCGGTGCGAGTCGCGGTGTGAGTCGCGGTTTGAGTCGCGGGCGCGCGGGCCGCGGATGATTCGATCGGCGCGTGCGCGGCGAGGGGCGCGTTAAACGCGCGGTACGCGGACGTCGCGGGGGCCTCGGGGCCTCTGCGGTCGCGATCGTAGCCGGCGGCGCGCGTGGGCGCTCGGGCTTCGGGGTGCGCCGGCAGGTGAGTCGTCGGCGTCGAAAAGCCGGCTGCGGGGTCGTCGCGTTGCTCCCGTAGACTGGCTCGACGCAGGTGCTCGTCCAGCTTCTGCCGCCATTGGGTCGTGTCCGTGGGCGGCGATTCTGGATTCGATCTGCGGCTCGGTTCGTCCAGGGCTGCACGTTGTAGCTCCCTGGTGTCCGACAGTCGTCGACGCGCTCCGTGCATCTCCGCAGACGTGGATTCCCCTCGGTTCGGTTCGCTGGGGGCTCGGCCGTCTCGTGATGCCTGGCGTCTCGTGTGGACCATCGTTGTCGGTTGGTTCGGCGGTTCTTCCAATCCGGCTCTCGAATGACCAAAATGTTGAGGATGCTCGCTCAACACTGCCTCTTCGGTAGCTCACGAGTGAGCACAGTGGACTGTATTTCGGTTCTCGAAATTCGTGGCTCCGGTTCGGTCGCCGTGGCTAACCCAGTCGTAGGCACGGCGGTTCAGACGCGGCACGTAGTTACCACGTAGTTGCTACGTCACACGTAGCAAACCGTACGTTCGTAGCTCGTAGTGCGGTTCGGTTCAGTTCTGCGGCTCCGGATCCGATGCGTAGCTGCACGACGTAAACGCCACGTAGATATCACGTAGATAACGTAGACCGAAGTTTGGAGATCAACCAACACGAATGGGACCTCAGACAAACTTGGTTACGGCAGCTGGTCGATGCAGGTTCGATGCAGGTTCGAGTACGAGTTAAAAACACTAGTTGACTTGTTCGTTATTTAATTTTCTTCGGCAGTATGGTAAACAATCGAAAACAATAATTCCTTATAAGCTTTTTCCTTAAGATCTAATTCGACTCAGGATCTGTAAGCGTAATAATGGCTCGCAGGCCAATAGGAGGCGTCGATCCGTACATTCTACGGCCGGCACGCCCCTTTCGTCAAGTTCGTTCTTTTTTAAGAATCGTTGTATGAGAAAGTGAACTAGCTGCGTGATTGGTCGTTCATATTCCCATTTTTCAGCTCTAACGGCTTTTCTGGTCTACGGGATGGGTGGTTCGGGAAGTGTCGTGTCTACGTTTACGGTTCGATTTCTACGTGAGATGTCTCAATCTGTAGCTTTCATTGCACCGCATTAAATGGCCTTACGTTTTATAAGATAAGATTTACGGTTCGTTAGTTATTAAGTCGGATCGATCGATGAAGTTAAATTTACGGTGTGTTAGCAAGTCGCGGAAGGCCATAAAAGGTAAGTGCAATGAGTCCAGATGCATCTATAAGTGTATACTAAGTGATTAGGTCATAATGAAGTTAATTTGAATTGTTAAGACGAAATTCCGATACGATTTCGTACTGAAAATGGGCTCTAATCGGACGGTTCATAATTCACGTTAATTTTACGTTAACGTGAATTGCGGTTGCAACCTAATTACTTTAGAAACATTATAAAAACGGACTCCTGATGGGATTATCCGTTGCTATCGCTTGGCACTATTGCGGAAGCGATAGCAGGTGATGAGATATTATCATAACATTGCCACGTGGTTCGGTACCACGTGGATATCTTATGCAATATTCATCGCTATCGAATTGGGATTTTCGGATCGGAATCGGTTCGGGATTAGACCAGTTACATATATGTGTCTCTTTTACGGACGTTTATATACATTTGGTACATAATAAATCGACTTATAGCGTCTTTTATGCGCAATAAAATAAATTAAATAAATTAACGTTTTACATATCAAATTCGCTTATGAACTAACAGTTTTCGGCTTGTGTCTGTAACAACTAGCATTACCTACAAGCTTCGAAACAGTCACTAGGTACAACTTGTTTTATAATAATCTGATCACGCGTTTCATCTTTGCGAATACATTCCTTGCAAAAGGTCTTAAGTGCCATGAATAACGCCGACGTTTACGCCCTTTTTAGGCCGTGCAATGTACTCTCCCGCCACACGCACTAAACTGATTTGGTAAATCTTAGTGAGTACCTAAATTAATGTCACTTGTTGATATAGATAGTGGATGTTTTCTATGAATTTAAGTATATTAAATAGGTAGGTTTATTTATTCAACATTACATCGAGGGCTTCATACTATAGGGGCGTATGCGCAAAAATGCGATTTTTAGTTTTTAACGGCATCGTATTCATCTAATAACGATACATCGGGTCAATTTTTTTCATAATTTTATCGTAATTATAAGTTATTTAAAATAAATTAAATATGTTTTGGCGTATCATTGTAGGTCATAATTTTTTATCGATCCAAAGAGGCGTACAGTAGGCGTAAGCGCAATAATGTAATGGAATCTCATAATATGATCGGAGTATAAAGGCGTATATGTTCATACGTCTATTACTCGATTGTGTGATTTACCAAAAATTGACGCACAATAGCGGCGTATGTACATACGACCATATTTACCATACTTTTTAGTGATAGTATCAGTCTTCGGCCTCATATACTGACGCACCATATGGGCGCAAAGTCCTTGAACGTCACACCTTTCTCCGAAAAACATCTCTAACTGGTAGGTTTCTAAGGAAACATCCTGCTCGTATCCCAGGTGGATTCGATTCAATATCCAAATCATAAATGCTCGATGTCATCCAAAGGACGAACCCACTTAGCATGAATCGCACTATCCCACATAATATGCGAGACGACTAGGTCCAACTTTGTTGAAAACAGATCTGTTTTCAACAAAGTTGGACCTAGTCGTACTAGGAGGTTCCCAAGAAATATGGGGCAGGGGGGCGCTGAAGAAAGAGATAAACAGGCGTCCTTACATGGAAACCATTATGGATTGCTACCATCATGCATAATTATCCATCTCAGACAGCTGCGGGGGCAAAGCTAACTAGTCAAGCTGGAGAAGTTTAGGATAAGCAGAAAAAAGACGAAGAAACTCAATACAACAATGAAAATTTGAGCACGGGCACAAATTAGCCAAGTCCAAACTAAGTCTCCTCTACAAACAGGTAACTGCAGTTTTAGGATCCCTACACAAGCCAGATAATACCTTCACCAGCTCAGCGGCGGAAGAAGCAACCCTCGTACACTCACTTCTCGGGCTGTGAGTTATAACGGTTAGTGAGCTGGGTGGATGAGGAGAATACTCCAACGGAGAGAGAATGGCGACAAAAAATACAGAGGGCTTTCAACTGCTTGACTCATACAAATCACCAGAACCGAACGGAATAGAAGGGAAGAGAGATAAATATCAAGATATTTACTATTGTTTTGGCTGCCTGCGTACTGCGTAGACAAGTCAAAGTAATTGTCATACAAAACCAGGTAGAAACCTTCTACTCAGGCGTTAGATTCTTCAGTGAAAATTAATCAGTTTTTTGCTTAAGCACTTGCAACATAAAGTATTCTGCAAAATACTAAAAACAAGTCTGTGCCTTATGCTTAGGCACATTCATAGACATTGAAGGACGTCGACGGCAACGACAGAATAAAATTCACCAGCATAAAAGCGGCACTGGTAGGAGCCGGAATGAAAGAGATTCATCGGCATCGAAACTGGTGAAGCCAAAACCGGTGCACTCAAAAAGGCAGTGGTAGCAAAGTAAGAACCCTCAAAGCTACGTCCGCTCACCAGTTTTGTGGAATCATCGCCACACTAAACTAACATCACTATTACACAGTCATCATATCCTGCGATGCGACATAGTAATACTAACGAGCGGTAATCTCAAGGGTATGTGAATGTGACTTCACCCGCTCTACACTGGCTGTCTAACAATAAACTGACAGTTTATTCGAAAACACTTAACTTGTAATGTTCGCTAACAGATGTTTTGTGGTATCTAACCCAAAATGATCAATACAGAGCTCTAAATTGTCCGCACAAGGTAATTAAAAAAAACGTAGCATGCCCGGCATAATAAGTTTTAATTAAGAACAAAACTATTCACCGTTGAAGCTAAACTACAATCACTTCAGAGGTTGATTTGCTTGACAGCCACGGGAAAACAGAACCTCAGGAGAGCAAGTAAGGTGTCCTCGAGTGAACAAATAGTGGGCACAACATCAACCGATTTCCGTAGTCTTATAACTCGTCAGCAACATCAAGGGTCTCCTAGAATTAGGCTTTCTGATGGAGTTGGGTTGGCAAAAGTAGTGTCATCAACTCGCCACGGCGTATGGTTAATGCTTCGTTTTTGTAGAAGACTGTCATGTTATCACATTACAAACTAGTTACTAGAACCTATTAAGATTTCGTAAAATCCGATTTCTGCAGAGAGTGGGCACCTCAACTGCTTGGAGTTCGAAGAAGAAGTCACCATTAACCACTTTATGACTGCTGTTCTAGGCAAAGACCGACGGGTAGACAGAGAGACTTTATTTAGCACTGAAGTGCTCAGTTAATAATCGTTCGAGATGGTCAGCCGACTGGAGATCGACATCTGCCGTCATTACTTAACATCCCAGAATGTCACCGATTCAAGAGCGGCGCTGGGTCATAAGTTCTTCTAGAAATATATAATCAAGGAAACGAATAATTTAATCAGTGAAATGTATATTCTTTCTTTACTAAATGCTTGAATTTGCCTTAGGTCACCACTATACGACCACACTCAAAAGCCACTAGCACTGTTTTTTTGTCGGGCGAAACAGGCGTAAAATAAATCAGAAAAAATTGAAGGAGATTCGTAACAATGTGAAAATTACTGTAAAAAGAAAGTATTTCGATATAAAAACAGAACTCAGACCAATTGTCATTGAATAATTGAATAGGAAAAGATTTAATTTATACGCCCCTCAATTTCAAGTATTTTTCAAGGAAAATAGACAGTCATTTCGAATATTAGCGCCGCAGTAAAGAGGCGTAAGCGCATAATTACTAGTTTTTAGAATACTTTACGTAAAATTGATCATACTAGATAAAAACATCGACAATATAAATACTCCATGCAAATTTGCAAAAAGATCCGTCGAAGGGACAAAAAGTTATTAAGTTTTTTGCCTCTCCTGAAAAGTAGGGGTTTTGCGCATACGCCCCTATAGCATGAAGCCCTCGACATGTATCTATTATAATAGGAAATCAAACGAACTTACCTGTAAGTGACGTTCGATGATTATTAAACGAGGTGATTCGCCTGAGAGATTACACTTAATTTACTTGTAGTAGCACGCATATGTGCTGCCATCGTACACAATTTTAAAGCAACTCCTAAAAAAAAAAAGAATAAAAGGAATTTATATTTTTTGTGAGGGTATCCCAATATCTCATACACGTTCAGCACCCTAGCCCATCGTCAGCTATTTCGTGAAAAGACGGGCAAATACAGAAGCTGAAAACGTTTCTGTGTAGGGCAAGGGTGGGTGTGTAATCTCTCAGGCGAATCACCTCGTTTAATAATCATCGAACGTCACTTACAGGTAAGTTCGTTTGATTTCCTATTAAACTCAGTGATTCGCCTTTCGAGATTACACTTAATTTACTTGTAGATGTTCAGAGATTCACGAAATAGAATCATTTAAGAAATAAATAAGGTATATCCTCTTAGAGTATGCGTATATTTCTGATTACAAACCAAAATAGAACAGTGAATAATATTCAACATAAATACATATATTTTCAGTAATCAGCAGATTCATTATGAGTATGCATTAATACTAGGTATGCTAAATACATATAATATTATTCTGAGCATTATATCGAGGCCAAACTGCAAAGCGAACGGGCGAACGACACAGAAACATCAGGTACTACTTCTCTGTTATAAAACCTGGCAAAGGATGCCGAGTTACCTGTCCATCCTGCGGTTTTTTTTATAATATCCAAGCTTACACCAAGCTTTTTTGCCGCAGATGTAGATGCATGTCTTGTACTGTGCCCACTGAATACTGTTGTGTCGATCCCGCTCTCATGCAGGGTGGCCTTGATCCAGCGGCTCAAAGATTGTGAACACACATTTTCATAAGGCTTTTTTAGGCTTATGAATAAAAACTCACAATTTGTCGGCCTCTTTGTAGACGTTACTCGAAGGTTTTGCTCTAGAGTACGAGCCGGACAAATAGAGGGTTTTTCATCAAAGTATGGAAGAATCAATAAGGGTTGTGATCTTCCTAAGGCTGAAGTTTTGATCGGGTCGGATATTTTAATCACAAATTTTTCATTATGAATTTGTTGTATATTAGATACTCGAATCAAGGACAAGGTCTGCACGCGGTGAGCAGTGGTCAGAGCCAGTAATGTTACAAGTTTTCAAAATCAATATTTCTTTCTTGCCAGAAATTAAACCATTTTTTGATACATGGATCATACTGACTGACAGTGTTATCCGTAAGCGAAGCTAGCATCACGTCCGCGGCTTCTGGTGGAGCACCTTGCTTTAGGAACGCCGTCCTGATAAGACTGCGGCAACCAGGGTAAGGCTCCGATGAAGCTTGTGCTCGGTACTGTAAGGTGAATGTAATAATTTAACATCTGGTGGAAACACCAATCTATCGGATATTTGCAACTTTTTGAACAACGGGAACCACGGTTGTGTAGGCCAGAAGGGCACAACCACAATGCCTTCCGCTCTATTATGAACGATTTTTTGTAAAACTTTCAGTATTACTGAAAATGGTGGAAAAGCATAAAAGTAGAACGGGGACCAAGACAAAGTAAAGGCGTCTATTTTAAAAGCCTCAGGATCTTTATGCCAAGAAACGAACTTGTTGCATTTTTTATTTAAACGACTAGCAAACAAGTCGATTTCTGGTTGTCTAAAAGTTTCACAAATTAAATTAAAAGCATCATCAGCGAGCTCCCATTCAACGTCTGCATGAACACGACGAGACTGCATCGGCAATACAATTTTTGCTGGAACTTATATAAGATGCAAAAATATATAAACGCCTTTCCTCGCACCATTGCCAAATTTTACGACTTAAGGCATTTAAGTGTGGGAATTGAATGCCGCCAAAACGATTTATATACGAAATTGCCGTGGTATTGTCGATACGTAAAAGTATCTCGCAATCATATAATTTAGACGCAAATATTTTTAGACCGAAAAAAGCCGCAGTCAGTTCTAAGAAATTAATATGTTCTTTTAACTCTTCGGTAGACCATAGTCCACTCGCCGTTTCACCTGAACAACTTATTCCCCAGCCAGTGCGCGATGCGTCTGAAAATATTTCTAGTCGGTACTCTCCTGATCTTATAGGGTTATAACATTCATCTATTGTACGTAACCACCAATCAAACTCGTCATGTAGATGAATTGGTAAAGACATGTACTGATTATAGTCATGGTTGTCTTTCAAACATAGGTACTTTTCTCGTTCAAAAAATTTTGTGTACACCCAACCATACTGGACGGCTGGGCAGACAGAAACAAGCAAGCCTATCAAGTGTGCAAAATCGCGGGCTTTGCACCTTTTCACGTCTGAAAAACGTATGATCTCATTTTTGATTTTCAACTTTTTTTCTTTCGGAATCGAAATTGTCAAATCAACAGAATTAAAAACAAACCCTAAAAAAGTGACAGATTGACTAGGTTTATTGCTACTTTTTTCCTTGTTTATTACAAAACCCAGCGATTCAAGCAAGTTTTTGGTCAATTCGAAATTACGTTTGCATTCGCGTGGACTCGACCCGAAAAGACAAATATCATCTAAATAGATCACTGAAAATAGACTTTGATTACGTAAGTGCTCCATTACTGGACGCATGAGTTTGGTGAAAATGTAAGGCGCCAAATTAATTCCAAAAGGTAGTACTTGAAATTCATATAATTTCCCCAGCCACTGAAAACGCAAATACCTTCTATGATTTTCGTGAATACTTATCAAAAAATAAGCGTTTTTAAGGTCAATTGAACACATGTAAGTATTTTTAGACATAAGTCTCATCACAGTTCTGTAATCTTCAATTTTGAAGTGTGGCGTAGGGATAAATTTATTTAAATTCTTTAAATTTAAAATAAATCTGTTCTGACCATTACTTTTCTTAATTAGGAAAATACTTGATAAGAATTGACCTTCACAAGGCTCACACTCTCGGATAGCTCCAATATTAATGAGATGTGTTATTTCATTATTCATTTCCAATTGATATTGGGCTGACAAAGGTTTATTTACTGGTGTATGTGGTTGCACAACATCGACATCAACAGGCAAACGTAAACCTGTGACCCATGACAATATAACCGGATCACTAGTTACACGTAGCCAATTTTGGTAGAAAAATTGTAATGTACCCGCCTGTGAGTGACTGCTTAGCGGCGAATGGCTTTGCTGCGCCCTTTCGGGTCGCGGCGGCTGCCACTGCTGCGCGTCGCCGCCGTCGCCGCCGGCTGCCTGCTGCGCCCACCAGTCGTCGAGCTCGGTCGCGTGTACCCGCGCCGAGGTGCCGGCGGTGGCGGGCCCCGCCAGTTTAAAGCCCTCGATGTAGAAGGTCCCGACGGTTTGCCTTTAGGCTGAGGCTTAGCTTTTGCCGGGATAGGTCTCATCTCGACGCCCGTTTTGGTAATCGCCTTCATAGATTTCAGTTTTTCTGAAAGATCTGTCCCAAAAAGTTGTCGATCTCTTTTAAGGTCCTTAATATTGTCTTTTACATCCTTGCTGAGACAAGCTAGCAGAAACTTTCTTCTCGCCGCAGTTTCCGAGTGATGTACGTGACATAGTAAACGACCTGTGTCGCTAAGTGTTTTCAGAGTCTTCATTTGGTCAGTGGATTTATCTAGAGTTGACGACATCAAATCCGCAATGCATGTTATGGCACAAGCTAGAAGTCTCTGTTTTTCTGACAAGATTGCATCCCTTTTCATAGCATTCTCGTTTACCGCCGCCTTAATTTCGGGATTCAGCAGAGGACTCTGTGCTAGCGTGAGGTTTTCGGGGATGTCGTGACTCCTGACCATTTCTTTCCAAATGTCTTCATCAGACCACCTGCTAGCAATATCCTTGTGTATTGCTTTGCCAAAGATTTCTTCTTTAGTCGGTTCGTCACCTAGGATATTCAATATAGTCGGATCCAGCTGGGGCGTGGTTTCTGGTTGAGCGTCGACGTCGGGTACCGCAGGTGGGATCGTGTTGTCCTCTCGTGGTTCTGGAAAAATCCAACACACGGTTCTCATACACACGGAAAGTCAGGAAACAGTCTTACAGGCTGTTTTCTAGTTTGACTTGAGACCCCAGAAAATAAATAGATGTAAATATATAAATTTGTTTTTATAGCTAAAAACATGTGAGCACTCGATTCAGAATCATCCGCAAGTATCTCGCGGACTTTTGCTGATGTTCATTATAGTGGGAACCTATATACAACGATACAACCTTGCAGATTGATCTGAAGTATATTATAGGATAGAATGTAGCCTTTCAGACTAAACTTTACCACCAATGCTCATTTAAACGAAGAAAATAAACCAAAGTAATCTTTAGGCTATTACCCATAAAGCGTTATACATACGTATAACTAAGTCGACCGGCGCGCCGGCGCGGCGGTCATAAAAAAGTAGGTCACGATAATGCTACCCACCGGCGCGGGCGCGCACCCCGGCAAGCGAGCGGTAGGTACCTTCCTATATCAGTTAACCTAAAAAACAACGTACCTTCTTGTTGTTGAACCTCCGGTGCACAATCCTGAACCTCCTGCACACAATCCTGGATATTCTCGACGTCCTCGGTCACCTCTTCCTCCCATTGGACTTCATTTGACGACTCCGAACTGGAAGAGACCTTTCGACATCTCCGTCGTATTTTATCCATTTCTTTTTGCATTTTTCTGATTTTCCGTGTTATATAATCTTCGTCGTCACTATACTTACGTTTACCCATTGTGACGAGTGTGAATAACGGTATATTAATGAACTAAAAACACTTAACACGGAAAAACTCGTGCACGATGGCTGCGATATTGGGATACCCTCACAAAAAATATAAATTCCTTTTATTCTTTTTTTTTTAGGAGTTGCTTTAAAATTGTGTACGATGGCAGCACATATGCGTGCTACTAACTACAAGTAAATTAAGTGTAATCTCGAAAGGCGAATCACTGAGTTTAATATAACAGTGTATGCAATGCGTTTAGGTAGGTGCTTATTCTAAGTTCTAAGAATGTTTAGTAACATTTCATCGTCTGTCGGCAAAGAAAAATAGGATAAATGTCTGTTGCTTTTATGTTTTTACACCCCGCAACACTGCAGCGCGGTAGTCTTATTCGCGACGAAACCATTTTTTTGGTGATTTTATAGCGCGACCGGCGGCGTCCGGCCGTGAGCGCGTGTGGCAACCGACTGGCTAAGCGTGTCGGCCACGACAGGCGATGTGTAGGTATCGTTCTGGGTTCCCACGGCACGGTACAGATGGGGGGCACTGCCGTTAGTAAGCTAACTACTAGAGTGATTGAAGTAATGTTTATGTAAGTATATTATTTCTTTATGTAAGTAAATTGTATTGCATATTTCGTCCCCTGCATGCGATACGGCCACATCTAAAAAAATAGTTTTTTTTGGGTTATTGCAGATTCGTATTCAGAATTCTTTAATTTAGGACCTTATTTCGAGAGCCATAAGAACAAGTATCCTTAAGAGCCTTTTTTTCCACAGGGGACCTTATGGATCTGACCAAAAAATTACAGTTGACTCCCCCCGCAAGACAGCCACTTGCCAGTTACTCGCTTCCGTCTGCGGCGTTTGCACGTGATTTTGAAGATATGGCTGTAAAGCATAAATTTATATGAGTGTTATTACGATGAATCCCTTTAAATATATTCAGCGAAATAAATGTCATTTGATTGTGTCACAACAGTAAGTACCTACAGTACTTATTATTTATTTTATTTATTCTTATGGCATATTATATACAGTCATTCATATACAATTATAAGTTAATTTCAAGATCTTTTATCCAATGCCTTGCGTCGTTACCGAGGACAAACATGACTCGACGGGTCGCTGTTATACTTGGTGAGTGGACAGTCTCGGATGATGTGCCCGATGTCTTGGACTGCGGCTCCACATTTGCATCCTGACGAGTCTCCAGCCACATCTGTAGAGGAAGTCTCGGGATCGCCCACTCCCAGTTCTGAGCCTGGTGAGCAGGCACCACTGTTTTCGGGGCAGAGTGAAGCTAGGAGGTTTTGCCGTGGGGTTTATATTTGCACCCTTACAGTCGGGTGATTTGACTTGCCAGTCCTGCTTCAGGTAGGTTGAAATTTCATGTCTCGAGCAGTATGGTACGGTGGATGCCTCGACTTCAACCGATGAGGCGGCAGGTTTTCGAACTCTGCGTGGATGGGCAAATCGGGACAATTCAGGACATTTTGTGATTTTGTTTGTGCAATAAAATTTAAATAAATAAACCGTTACAAATTGAATAAATGGCGTTTTACTCATTGGAATATGCTGCTTATAATTTTAAGAGTTTTGTTTCTCTACTTTTCACCAAAAAATACATTCAGTTTTAAAACATTCTGTAGAATTCCATCATTTTCGTTTTATACATTTTATTTTAATCATACTTGATTTATATCGATACAACTCAATGATAAAAACATAAGTAATTATCACGTAGCACACTCGACGCCTGCCTCTTTAATCTCCTGTGACGCGTGAATTTTCCGGCTTACTGGGCCAGCTATCGTCAATATATTCCTGTGTGCTGGAACGCATTACAGACATGTTAATTAAGTAATTGATATTGAAAATATGGAGTGGCACTTAGGTAAATTATGTCTACAGAATACGACACTGCTCAAAAAAGCGTTGGTGCAGGAATGTTGAGTGGGCGGCCATAATACCGAAAGACGTAGTCTGAGACTCATAGTGAACCATCAGGGGCTACACTTTACTTCTTTAATGATAGTTATCTGTCCGAACAATAACTCTCTCTTCAATCGGTTCTTCTTTACTGAGGATCGTGATCACTGCCTGGTTTTTCCATAATGATCTGTCTCCATCAGTCCCGGTCCATCGTTGCCCTTACCGCCTGGTGGAATTTTCCTGAGGGGGTTGCTTGTTTGACTTAGTCAGACCATCTAGTTGGTGAACGGCCTCGGGCTCTTGCATTCGATGGCCCCGATCAGTTGTTCAACGCTCTCGTCTTCTCTTCGCATTATGTGGCCAAAGTATGACAGTACACGGTGCAAACACATGGCAGACAGTCGTGTTTTAATACTTAGCTGTGAAAGAATAGACACGTCATAAGTACGTTTAGCCGTCCAGGGTATCCTGAGCATTTGCCTCCAGCACCACATCTCGAATGCGCCTATTCTTTGCGGCTCTCGGGGTAATATGGTCCATATTTCCACTTCATACCTACATGAAAATGGTAAAGATTAGGGCTTTTGCCTGCAAAACCTATGCTGCGATTCGAGCATTAACTATTTTATGTTTATTTAAGCAATGAAAAGACGGGTGACTAGAGGGCTGAGTCATATCTGTCATAGTGTATCAACGTTGCCTTATAACATGACTGTGCTGCCAGCTTTCTGAAAGTGCTGAGCACGCTAGTAATTGGTTGTCAATACCTAGCGCGATGAGATAACTGGCAGCAGCTGGAAACTGACAGTGTAGCGGTCACTCGCTTCCTCTTATATTGACACATGAAAGTTCTAGAGTACCGGGCCAGCCATCGCTAATATGCAATTATAGGTAAGTTATATGAAAAAGAATGAAATATTGCTTGAAGGAGCGAGCGTTACAGAAAAGTTAAACGGTGGCAACGTACAGGATGACATAGTGTGGGACCCAGTGCTAAATCCCACGGCTCTTTTTATGTTTCTGTCTGAAATACTGTATATCCATAAAAAAACTAGGAGACAACTGTTGAAAATAAAACCGGTAGAGTACGGTCAGTATTTTTTTAGTTAATCGTTCTTACCTGTTATTAATGTTATAATATAACGATTACATAGAACATGAAATAAAAAAAAAAACTATCAATTAACACAGATATATAATTATAATTATCTTATCTTATCTGGTCTCTAGGAATCAGAGGTCAGAGTCATCATACTCCAATTTAAAGTTATCAAGACTTTTCTGAAATCACTATGATAAGAGAAATGCGAAGAAATGAGGGTCCTATTACGTTCCTGTGTTGTCGAAACACGCGTAAAAACATGCATTCATCCAACTATTTCCCGAGTGTTACGAAAAGAAATATGACGCAATTTTGGTAATGCTTGGTTGTCGAGCCACAAGGGTATGAAAAATTCAGGGGGTCGGCGTACATTACGGTACCACATTGCTAAGAGTATTTGTTCCCTTGCCGAATTTCAACTGGGAAATATTTTGCAAGGGGCGTAACAAATGGGATTCACTTGTCCATGCTGCTAATGCTCTTTATGTCTTGTGAAACAGTTAATGCCATTCGTAGATAAAAGAACTGGAGTAAAACTTAGCTGGGTTCGTCGGTGGTTTTTGTTTGGCACTACTAATTCAATCTTTAAAAGAGTTTAAGCCTAAATACTACCTATCTACATTATATTCTTTTAGTAACAATGTAGTAAGAAATTTTGGTATTTTTATGAAATATTGATACAATTTTAACCTAAGTTGACCCGTAAGCTTGAGTAAATCAACTTATAAAATAAATATTATTTACTTAATTATTTGGTTTCGTTCTCCATTTTTCAGGCACTTACATTATTAAGTGAATATTTTTAAACTAGATTTATTAGGTTGTAAAGGGGTCGTGATTTCATGAAAAATCTTAACAGCTTGATGCACGTTGGCATACGTTTTGTAAATGCATCAGCCTTTCAGTGCCATTAGTTTTTCAGAATTTCTTTGTCCTCACTTAACGCTAAAACAGCTGGACGGATGTGAATGAGAGACAGAGATTGTTATATGATACTTTTTACCCGATTACAGCATAGAAAAAAATATCGTTACGCAGACCAAGAGTACCTTCTATTAAATAGAATATTTATTTATTCAATCTTTATTACACAACAGAAAACTTATCGTACAAAAGGAGGGCATTCTCTACCAGTCAACCTTAGGACAAAGCAGAAAAGGTAGGCGGTGCAACTAACTTACACATAAGTAACAAAACATAATTATAATAATTATACATAGTTTTTTGCTATTCATATAAATATATACATACATCTAACTAATATAATATACATAAATATATACAGCGATGAAACATACTAGGCAGATAGACTAGGAGACTTCATTTCTGCCAGCAAAGAAGCTGCACACGGACCTTTTTGAACGCTAACTTACTCGGTGCTTGTTTAATTGAGAGAGGAAGATCGTTCCAGAGGCGAGCCACTTGAATACAGAATGAATTGGACATGAAACCAGAGCGGTGAAGAGGGATAGAAAGGGCGAGATTGCCGGAAGAGCGAAAATGGTGGTTACGAGTGGATTCGATATAACAGATGAAAGTCTTGAGGTATTCAGGAGATTGTGGATCGTTAAGAATCGAATAGAGAATGCAAAGCATACGAATGTTGCGTCGTCGACGGATGGGAAACCAGCCTAGTTGAGAGCCAAGTTGAATATCTACGTGACGAATCATTCACATTTATAATATGTACCCAAAGGTTGTCTGGAAGAAATCGCTCTGTAGCGATCAGACCACCTGTTGTCTACCTCATTTTAAGATTTATCTGTGTTTTATACATATTATTATCTTTCGTGTTGGGGTGTGCAATAAATTGTATTCTGTCTATCTATGTCACAAATTTTCGACATTAATAACGCCGTGACCGCCGTAAATCTTATCATTATCGTATATCTCACCTTGACTTCCCCAACCCTTTAGGATTCATTTGCATTCGCAATTCGAGTGAGTGCGAGGTAATAAATAACAGGTCATCAATAAGTATGAGGCTCTTTGGCGGAACAGGCGAGTACACTGCGGTTGCTTTAACGCTCCGATAAGACTGCGTGACGATACCGTGACGATTCTAGGAATATTTTTACGGCGATATTATGAGTAAATATGTAAATACAATCAAAAGGAAGTATGAAAAAGTATCATCCCCACAAACGGGTATGCGTTTATCACACAGTAAATTAATGTTACTCACACCACTCACACTCACCGACATATTATTTCGAGTAGTTAGCCCATCCGTCTGATCTCTGCTAATGACATACTGGTAAGTCTACTTTAGTCTATGTGCTATGCTATTTACCTATAAATGTCAATTAACCAATTCAACTGAATACGCCTCAAATAACAAAAGTAGATAATCTTAAAATGTCACTTGCTCAAATGGGTTTGTGTTCAGCACGTGTCTTCATGATTAAATTTCGTATATCTTAGTGGTACACATGTATTTTTAAATTATAAAAAAAAACTGGGAATGTGATAGGTATGTCCCGTACTGTTCAGTGTTAAGTACTCCTAATCGATCTCTTACATCTCGCTGAGTGCTTTATGTGACAATTTCTCTAATATACTAGCTGTGTTACTTTTGTGTTTTAGCTGTATTACTTTTATATGTTAGCTGTTAAGTGCTTTAAATTAACGTTCTACCGAGACATTATAGGGCTAACAAAATGCGACGTCTTTAATCTTTTTCCATTTTAATTTTGAGTATCTCAAGTGAAATAAAATCACAGTGGATTGTTTTTCCTGTTTGATACATTTATTGTGTTCATCGGAGAATGTGATAGGTACCATACAGTCCCGTGCTCGGAGCGTTCAGTGTAAATCACTCCTAATCGATTTCTTACATCCCGCTGAGTGCTTTACATTTGGTTCTCTGATCATGACAATTACTCTCGGCTGTGTTGCTTTTATGTATAGGTTTTTGCTTTTCGTGTTGTTAGGGAAATAAGTGGTGTAACACCAGTGCGGTACAAATTTCGCTGGTAATGTCAATAAACTTGTAACTTGCATAGATAAACAAAAAATTAAAAAAAATGTTACGTGTTTGATATGTCTCTAACAGATTTTAGCCAGTTTCAATTGAATTAATAATTAATCGATATTAAGGTAGTAATTATTTATAAGTTAAGGTAATCTAAAGCCATCGGAGGAATTGTGGATGTTTTTTAAACGTTTTTGTTCAGTTGATGTCTCCGCACTCTTAAAATGGAATAATTAAATAAGTTTCTAATAATATCTGTCCTGTCTAATAATTATCCTATAACTTTATGTATATTTTAGGAAGTTGTATTGTACTGATAACATGACAATAAAAAAAATTACAGTGTCACTGAATGCAGATAATTATATTATCTAATGTATAAATGTGCTTGTGATATGACATACATCGGTACAATTCAATAATTGTTCAATAAGTGTAATTGATTCCCTAATCAAATTTTGCATTTCATGATAATCAATTCATATCCGGGATTGATCATTCTGGAAGTCTTTGTTATGATTCTGAAGTCATCAGTGAGATAATATGTCGTTGCCCCTCTTCTTTTAGAGAAAAACACTTCAATATTTTCTTCATTTCCTAATAGACAAATATTCCACGGAAGTCATTCAGAATTCTTGAAAATGTGAACCTATAGATTAATTTAGGTTGGGTTAGGTTTGTGTTAAGTATAACATTCAAAAATCCATACTAATATTATAAATGCGAAAGTATGTCTGTCTGTCTGTCTGTTACCTCTTCACGCTTAAACCGCTGAACCGACTTAAATGATATTTGGTATGGAGATAGTTTGAGACCCGGGAAAGGACATAGGATACTTTTCATCCCGAATAAATTTAGTGTTCTCGTGGGATGAGCGGGTAACACCGCGGGGCACAGCTAGTCCATACTAATATTATAAATGCGAAAGTGTGTCTGCCTGTCTGTCTGTCTGTCTGTCTGTCTGTTACCTCTTCACGCTTAAACCGCTGAACCGATTTAGATGAAATTTGGTATGGAGATAGTTTGAGACCCGGGAAAGGACATAGGATACTTTCATCCCGAATAACTTTTGTGTTCCCGTGGGATGAGCGGGTAACACCGCGGGGCACAGCTAGTATTTTATAATTTCAGAAAAAAAAACGCTTTCGATGAAATAAAATTTCTATGGAATAAAAATTCGATGAAACTCTAGCTTGTCTCACAAGAGTAAACCATTTTAACCGTCTTATTAACTCTCTTCTCGATATTGACGAACGCTGTATGGATTGGCAAGCCTTTTTCGGTTATCTTGTTGAATTTGGCTTCTTACAATTAGTTTTTATATATATTGGCAAATACGGCGGACAACAAAAAAAGATAAGACGGCTAAAACGCTAAAATACTTAATATCCCATTTAAGTGTATCACCTCTGTAACGAAGAAATTATTATTTTTTTATTTAAAAAATATAACTACACAATAATTCATTTTGATTAAGCAAAACCACTTTGCATTACTCTGACAACCTAATCTAAAACATGTACATTGTACATGAATGCTACTAAGGATAACGCAGAAATTTGGCCGAAGAGAAACGAATTTCATTGCAAAATGTGGAGGTACCTAATTTCATGGAACATTTACCTTCGTCCGAGGGCTGTGTTTACAGTGGGCCCCGCTGAAATACGCTTTAAAGCTGGCAACTTCCGATTTTCAATACAATATAACATCTAAATTTGTTAGATAAGTTTGAAATTGGACGGTTGTTCTGTTTTAGTTTTGGTGGAAAATTGATTTTGTGTTTGATGCTAGTTTAAATCTGTACTGGTTTTATTGTTACGCTTGGAATAAACACGCCAGTCTTCATAGGTACAACATATTTGCAAAGGATGAAGCCGGTTTGGTTTTATGTGTGCGTGTCTACGAACCGGAGACATTTTGCTTCTGAGATTTTCTGCGTTGCGACCTAACCTTCGCTCTTTTAGAATTTGGAACTTTTCAAATGGATTTTTAATCATGAATTGGGACATTTTCGAAAATGTAAACATGTGGTAATATTAATTTTTATATTCTTTATTTCATTATAATATCGGAAAAAGGCCTGGTTATAAAAATGAAATGTTGTCAATTATATTCTGTGATTTTATTCTAAGGAACGATTCTTAAGATGCGTTCTCACCGCGACATTTATAATGCAACAAAAAATCATATAAAAATGATATGGCAGTACAGGCAAATGCTTAGAGCCTTATCACACTTGCGATTTGCGAGCGTATTTTGTATGAAGGCGATCGCGCAGCGTGTTCGCCGCGTCGCTTATTTGTATAGAAAATACGCTCGCAAATCGCAAGTGTGATAAGGCCCTTACGGTTAGGAGGCGTTCTAACACTGAAACGTATTTTTTAAGCAAAAAATGTTTATAGTTAATAATTTTTAGGAAACCTAAAAAGAACAAATTTTAGCTCCCTTGCACTTTATATTTTGAAAGGAAGTTTATAACAAGCAACATGGCTTTTGCTTCTATCGGAGCCAATGCAACTTTTAAGAAAACATTTATCTATCGATACGTTAGTACGCGCTCGTGACATTTCGTTACATTTTGCACAATCGGCGCGTGTTCGTGCAAAAACTGCCTGTCAACTGTATTTTATTGGTTGTTTGTGTAAAATGCGACGCAATCGATCATGAATCGCGACGATACAACTGCGAGCGTCACTGCTAAGTAAACAGAACGGAACGTGCGTCTGATGAGAACGAATCAAAGCGGAAAGCGGAGAAAAGCACCTTGGTGCGCGTCGGTACTTAGGCAACTAGCGCGGCTCTTAATAAATAACAACAACAACTTAATTTTCAATTACTACGAGATTTTTAAAGTAAATAAATAAAGTTGCATTTTCAGAAAACACCGTTGTATTTTATGTATGTAAACACTTTATTGTACATAAAAACAAGAAAAACACATTACAAAAGAATAAGCATGTACAAAGGCGAACTTATCCCTTTAAGGGATCTCTTCCAGTTAACCTTTGAGCAAATGAGTGCTAAACAAATGTAAATGGTAGACAAACCAAGCAACAAAGGAGTAACTATAACTATACAATAATACACATGAAAATGCAAAAACCAACAGAGAGATAGACAGGTAATAGTCATTATAATACATATTACATAATATCTATATAAATACATATACATAATATTCAACATAAATAAAATTATAATTATAACAAAAACAGCAACGTAATCATTCGTTCGACAGCCACAATTCCTTTAACTTCCCCTTGAGCGATGCTACGGACTGCGTCTGCCTTAGGGCGGGAGACAAATTTATTCCATAATTTCACATAATTTTTATATAAATACCTCGAAAGGAAATGTATAACAAGCAACATTGCTTCTATCGAAGCTAGCGCAAGTTCTAAGAAAATACGTACCTATAGATGCGTTAGTGCTCGCTCGTAATTACCTTTTGCACTTAACTGTACTAAGCGGCAGTGTAATCAACGCTTGTCTCCCCAACCTTTGTAAGATCAAAATCGGCGCGCGTTTGTAGGAAAAGCTGCCTGAAAACTGTATTTTATTGGTTGTTTGTGTCAAATAAGACGCCATCATGAATCGCGACGACGTCACCGCTGACTGCAAAGAACTACGGAGACATAACCCGGAACGCGCGTCTGATGAGCGCGAATCAAAGTGGAAAGCGGAGAAAAGCACCACGGTGCGCGTCGGTACGTAGGCGACTAGCGCAGCTCGTGGCGTGAAGTGCACGTCTTAGTAAAAATGTTAAACTTTGAAACTACTAAATATTTCAAGCTAATAAATATAGTTGCATTTTCACAAAACACCGTTGCATTTTATATAGGTACCTCGAAAGGAAATGTATAACAACATTGCTTCTATCGAAGCTAGCGCAAGTTCTAAGAAAATACGTAGGTACCTATAGATACGTTAGTGCTCGCTCGTAATTACATTTTGCACTTAACTGTACTAAGTTGCAGTGTATTAAACTCTCGAGATCTGAATAGACGCACTGCGGGGACTATGGAATAACTGTACAGTGTACATGTTCGGGTATTGTTCATTGGATGTACCTAAGTTTAATGCATCATAGAATTTGGTTTGATAAGTTTCTTGAGTGAACAAGTTTAACTAGTACCTAAGAGATACTTTATAAAAAACTAGAACTCCGTCTAAGTATATTTCCTATACAAAAGTCGGGTAAAAGTAGCTTATAACCATTTTTCATTAAAGGAGAACAATTATAGAAGAGAGGAATATATTATATGTGTGCTTTTCTCTTGTTTATTTGGTGTAGATCTGAGTTTGTATTTGAGAGTGTTATATATCTTAAAGATATTATGTTATATTGTATAATTACAAGGAAAACATACATCTACGAGTATACTAATTTATACAAATCTGCGTGCAAAAGTCTATTTTATCCGCTAACGTGCAAAAGTCATTTGAATTCTACCAACGTCGCTCTAGAAGTAAACGGTATTTTATAGTTTCCAATTTGTACGTATAGATTAATTAACACAGGTAAAGTTTTCACAACACCATCTGTGGCGTCTTTGTCGGATCGAATCAATTACCGTCTCTACCGCTTTGATAATAAGTACATGTAAATTTTAGTGCCACCCAAATTAAACGGTGAGTAATGACTAGAAAACTTGGAACATTCATCTTGGCCTAATTAAGGCGACTCCTAATCCCAACGTCCTTGAGGATCTGGGCGGAGCCTAACGTTATTCCCCCCGCCGACCGTGCGCCCCCGGAACAATACATCGTTCATAATCTCGTTGAGTGGCGTCCAAGCAGCTTCATACACTCGCATAGTCCGAGCGTGAGTTGAAGATCAACAAACCTTATACCTTATTTAAAGGCATTGAAAAATCTCGAAGTAAAATAAATCATTTAAACAATGATATAATTATTTCGGATTACTAAATATCTATTTACCCACTACAGTAGAATATTAAAAATAAAATGCGTTAAAGCTATTTTCCAAAAAAATAAGTGAAGTTGGCCATTTGGAAGTCTCCAATCGAGAAATACTTTTTAGTTTCTTTTGTATGAGTAGGTACCTACCAAAAATAGTTAAAATGCCGACAAGATTCTTGATTATACGTGTAAAATCATGCAGAAATAAAAAATATCGTTTTTTAATAAATAAATCATATCGTGACCCAGCGGATGAACCGATATTTTAACACAGTAGTGGAGGCACAGCTTTATCCCCCGGGTCATGCTGCTCTAATTAAAAGATAAACTATAAATAATAGAGCGACAAACTCAAATTTACCGTTGGAAAACGGATTTACGTCCTTTACCTACTTATAAACAGTGATAGTTTTTTATGACTACATTAGTAATGTTCTCAGATTTTCCCCTATACTTGTTGATATTGACGATATTTTACTAGACGAATTTTTTGGCAAATTTCAATGTTCAAGGTCAATGGATACCCTATAAATGTTAATTTACTTGAGTATCAAAATATGCCGATGCTGGAAAGGAGAACTTATCTAAGCGACATTTTTGGGGATATTGATTTATACACACTGTTGGGATCGGCAGATTTTTCTGCATCGAATGGGTTGGGTCTCGTATACATTTATCTGACGACTTTTGTGTCGCTTATCCCGTCGGTGATTTAGAGAATCTCTACTTTTTTTTCTACTAAAAGACTTGATTTTTGAGGTTTTTTTAGCAAAATGGAGATTACATAAAAAGTTTTTTTGCATAATAATGAACCTTAGAGCTTTTTTACTTATTTGTCAAAACAGATCAAACAACTTGGATAATTTTTCTTTATTGCAACTAACCTTGCACTTGTTGGTTAACTGTTTTTACCTGATCGTAAAATATATTTTAATGTCGTTTGAGGCATTTTACCTATGTCTTTATGATAAAATTAACATTCGGCAGCGCAGTCTATTGTTTTGGACACCACGGCCTTTCCTGCAGGAAGAGCGCAGGCCGCTTTTCCCGCCACGCTTGTCTCAACGATTTAATCCGTCGGGCCCTTGCCAGCGTTAACGTGCCAGCTGTACTAGAACCACCTGGCCTCGCACGTGACGATGGCAAGAGACCCGACGGAATGACCCTCATTCCATGGCAAATGGGACGGCCTCTCATCTGGGACGCTACTTGCGTAGACACCCTGGCTCCGTCCCATTTGTCCAGTACGTCGCTGAGAGCTGGCGAGGCAGCGGTTTGCGCTGAGGCTGCAAAGTGCCGCAAATACGTAGGTCTCTCTAATAACCTCATATTTGCGGCCTTCGCAGTGGAGACACTCGGACCTTAGAGTCCAGACGCCCACAAACTTTTCTCTTTAATAAAAAAAAAACTTTCCGAATGTGCTTCGGACCACAGGGCCGGCTCATTCCTCGGCCAAAGGATTAGCTTGGCTATTCAACGGGGGAATGTAGCCGGCATCATGGGTACCCTGCCGCAAGGCCATGATCTGGGGGACATCGGTGTTGTTAGTTAATTTTATTTAGGTTAAGTTGTGTACTGTTAATTTTTACTTGTGTTTCGTTTACATAAAGGTAAATTATGAAAGAAACATTGAATGAGATCCACTGCAATGTAAGCACGACTCGAACCTGCGACCCTAAGTTTCCGGCGTAGTGCTCTACCAACTGAGCTATCAAATCGTTACGTCAATCACACTAAATCTTTGATTCCATAATTCTTCGCTACTGCTGGCCAGGCTAGGTATGTCTAGCTAGGCCCGGCGGATATATCAATAATTACTAACGCTCATTTAGATTTAAATATGAAGTGGGAAATTTATTGATGCAAATATGTATTCTGACTATATTTACATAAATAAGCCCTCATGCCAAAATTGTCACTTGCCTTCTTGGACTAGAAAATTATTGTAATTTTTGATAATGTATTTTTATATCATATGCCATGTACTGTACTAGTGACGCAACGAATGTGAATACTTACAATAAATATTCGTATTCGTAAATTAGCGTTTTACCGAATATTACAATGGTATTCAAACGAACAATACTTGTTCTGCATTACGATATTCATATCTCTTAGGGTTGAAATCATAAAGATCATTAGACGTTATCATACTTAAATATCTGTATTATCAGATTTTTTTTACTAACCGAAATACCTAAGGTACTCTAATATTACACAGAGAAGGGCCCTAAAACCCACGCCAAAAGTGTTATTTTCTGGGAATCCTGTCTGGTGTGGGCCCATGACTGAGAATATCAAGTATCCAAATGTGTTCGGGAATGCTAAGCAATGACAATTTTTTTTATAAGTACTTAAAATTAATAGATACCTAAATACGAAAAAAAAACAGTTGAATTTAATTCTATATGAAAATGAGTGCTTTTTGTTATGTCGCATAGCGTAGTCGTGTGAAAAAACGAACTACACTCTCTTAAAATACACTTCAAACGCACGAAGACAGATCGAACCTCCGCGGGATCCGGTACTATAACAATTTTCCGTAACTAGATGGATCGCGAGAGCAAGTGACACAGCCTTCCCCTTCGACGGTTAGATTTACACTGAGCTCGCAGCCCGGGCACGGCCGCGCTCGCGGAAATTCAGTTTTTTTGATGCTTTATTAGACCGAATTTCCATTTTACTAATTTTTAAACAATACGATTAAAGATCAATGAATTGTCAATGTTCTTGCGAAAGAGCCGTGTAAATATCACTTGTAGTTTAGAAGCCTTAGGGAATTGAAAATTGAAAACGAGCCTATTTCAACATTATTTTTTCCATAGTAATTATTGCTTTAAAAAAAAATCCAACTATAATTTTTTAGAAGAAATAGTCAAAAATAACATATATTTTTTTCAGATTTTTCCGTTGGCTAGATTACGAGCCTTAGGACTTTAAAAATCACCATTCCACGTACGGAGTCGCCTTAAGCCAATCGATTATACGCAGAGAACAAGTTTAATTGCAGTTTTGAGCGCGCTTGGTTGGATGCTTATGAAACGACTTCCAACGTTATTTGAGTTTGATGTTTACTTGTACGAGTACGTACAGGCGAGTTTTTTCATACTGATATGCTGTAGCGTAGTTTTTGCAACGCAGGATGCTGTCCCGCAAATAAACATGTGGTTTAATAGTCTTCTTCTTCCTATTATTAACCTCTGCTGGGATATAAGGCTCGAATCAAATTCTTCCATTTGATTGGTCTTGGCAGTCCGCTTTACCTCCTCCTACGACATTTCGTCAAATATTAATATAACCACTAACTACTTTCAGACAATTATTTAAAACTGCGATATCTAAATGTTGCCTGGAAGTTCTTTAGCGATATTAAGACTGCTTAGGTATTATTTACCCGTCTTGTAATGTTCCGTGTTATCTGTATTTATTTCTTTATTGTTGGGGTGTGCAATAAAAATAATTCTATTCTACTCTTTAAATATTGGTTTTGTTATAGCATTTACCCTTCTTCCTGGCCAAGGCAAGACGTAGAACTTTAGACAAACCGTGGACGTTAGTAAGTAAAGCCACATATCGCATACATATTTATAGGGCACACCTGTGATATGGGACGTAGACCAAATCACCGCCCAAAGTGTGTGATGTACTATTACGTTGTCAGTTGACATAGAAACAGACCTGATGAGAATTGCAGTACCTACTTTATAATACATTACATACCTAGGGAATGTCCCAGATCCAGAACCCCAGGTGTTTGTCATAAATACCTACATTGCATCAGCAACCTAGATGCAACTCATCTAAATGAGGAAAATAATTCTAATAACAAGTAAAGATAACTCTAGTTCAAATCTACTTGCATTTATACGTACAGTACAAAGAGTAAATATATAGTAGTGTGCTATAGGTGTTACTTATACCTATATAACTTAAGTAAATATAAATAAATCAGATACTAATTGTCCGTTGGTGTTTCACTACCTCCTTATACCCGAATCTATACGTGATCAGGGCGACTCTCTGAGCTTATAGTCCCATGAAACTCTTAGAATAAGTTCCTCTCATTGTGGCGAAGATACCCTTAACCCCTTAATTGATCAACTGAGCCTGGAAGATCAACAGTGAAAATACCATCATTCCAAACCACCCCATTCCTCCCCATAGGAATCTATATGTTGCCTTAGGTCGCCTGGTAACAGATATCCTTGTCAAAGTCATACGTTAAGGATAGGTTAGGGACTTAAGGCAGTAGGCTCCTTTGTCATAATCGACTTAATTAAACAATCTATGCAGACAAACGTTGGACAAATTAAATTAACAAATTCACCCAAATTACCTAACTCACCTAATTGAATATATTTCATATCCAATACCTCCAAATTACATTATTTATATCTTAATCCATTAACCAGGGTGTGCTCGTAGATTGCTTTATGAAATCCCACTTAGGGTGATGTAAAAATTCCAGGTGTGCCGACGCCAAAGGAAGAGCTTCCCCATAGTTCAGCCTGATACTAGGAAGGGAGAAGATCGCTGGGTTGCGCCTCAAAGTCTTGTACATCAAGGATTTGCCGCAGCCAGTTAAGATAAAATGGGAAACGCGGATCGTTGCCATACAGGACTTAAACAAACAAAAATACTATCAAGCTTTGAAGGCATGCCTCTCTCAAGGAACCATAACAACAGTCAACAAAGGTTTATGTCAAAAACGAACACCAATAATAGTGGAAGAAAATGGCAGGCTTGGCGTATTCATGGAAAACATAATATTAGGTTGAACCAAGAGAATATGAAAATACAGCTCAGAATTACAACAGAGGTGCTTAATAGACGGTATAGAAGATGCAACACGGGGTAGAAAAAAAAATCTCACTAGAGTCCGTAAGGACCCCATCATAAGATAAGATGACCACAATATATACATAAGTACTACTTTTTATATACGCAAATAGAGATGCATAGGCTATGACCATTGGTAGAGGAAAAACGAACAATGCAAGCATCACTTTCGATTGGATGCCGCCGAACGAAAGAAGTAGTCGTGGACGTCCAAGACACTCTTGGCGGCGCACCATTGAAAGCGAACTGCGAGCTATTGGACTGAGCTGGAGCGAGGCTAAAGGAGTAACGGAAGACAGAAAGGCGTAGCGGCGAGCTTATGAAGGCCCTCTGCCCCTTAGAACAACAACAACAAGTAATGGCGGGTTAATTTTTAATTCCATGTCAAAATTGCATTTGATTTAATAGCCAATTTATGGCAGTACGTTTTAAGTTGATTGATCTATAAACCTACTAAAGGCAACCAGCAACTCAGCGGCCTGAATCAAAGTAGCAGCGAAGTTGTGGGCGCAAATCGACTCGCGCCTTGCGCACGCTACTTCTAAACTAGAGCGGGGATCGATCGAACTTACTAACTTTTTGTTGTGCTGCCAATCTGTTGGTTGTTATAAACATGTTAGAGCAAATACTTGGTGCTCACTAACATGAAGTGGCAAGTCTGAAACGCAGTTTGAAAAATATATCGCTTCTATGCATTTTTTGTACCACCATTCACCTCCTTAATACAGATAATTGGACAATTAAATAACAAGTAGAGGGAAGCGACGGAGGTTGATATCATTTATCAATAAATAGCTACCTTTTGCCATAATTTACCTGCTTTGAGTTAAGCTGATATAAGTATTTCAATTGTATTATGTATCTTGGAGAATACGAATCCATGTTCCATGTTTGAATTGGACCACCGAATCAGAGGACGATTGGGAGGACGCCAGTGTTGGCCCGGAAAGCCGTTGGAAACGCAGGTTCGAATCCTGTCCGAATCATTGAATTTTTCAATTTTCGCTTCATTTGGAAACATTTAGTTTACGTTAGCAGACGTTACTGCTTTAATAAAAAAAATAAAAAAAAAGTAATTTGGGTGTAGCACATCGTTACCTACTATCGATTCTCAACAAATTTGAGACGATGGTGCCGACGATAAAGTCTAAATCTTTACGGTAGATGGCGCTACGATGCCACCCTAAGGCATGTCGAAGCAACTGGTTGAAAAATTCAATGACTCTGACATCTGATTCGGTGGTCCAATTGGGAGGACGCCAGTGTTGGCCCGGAAAGCCGTTGGAAACGCAGGTTCGAATCCTGTCCGAATCATTGAATTTTTCAATTTTCGCTTCATTTGTAAACGATTAGATACAATTTTATAAGGTAGCTCGGGTAAATACAACCGTATGGTTGCCTCCCCAGAAAACATACTACATTGAATTTACATAGGATACACAAAACATACGCATTCTAGTCAGAATAACGGTACTCCATTTACATCCCACTTGTAAGGAACAATTGTAAAGTGTAACACAAGGACGTCCTAGTTACATTCACATTTATATGTAACGACATAACTTTCCACTCCCGTCTAAAATGCCATTGAAACTGGCGTATGTCTAATAACAGTAGCCGAGTAACTGAAAACGGAAGTCGCTTCAAAGCAACTCCCCTTACGTCTCATGTTGCGACAAGTTACGAAGTGACGTAACTAGATAACTACGAAATATATTCAGAACTAGCTGGTGCCCGCGGCGTTGCAGCGACAAAGTACGTAGGACAAGATATTACGAGCAATTTGGTTCTAAAATACACTAGAAAACGTATACCTACCCATGTAGCAAAGAGGCTGTAGGTTATACAGCCATTTTAACTCTAATTTAAGCTGTATATAGCTGTATAAGTGGTTATGCAGCCTCTTAAAATTATTGAGAAAAAAAAATACTTCGCCATTTCGTCATCATTTTGATCAGACACAGAAGAGGAAGCTGTTTTTGACCAAGCGTGCAAAGAGAGCGAAGTGTCGTCCGTTTCACCTTGGGTAAAAATTCTGTCATGTGTCCGGATGCCCAGCTGTCCGGCTGTTCTCACCTACAGGTCGCATTTCTTAACCGATTCCCGTGAAATTTTGCAAGCAAATGGTCGAAATATGGGGGTTGAAAACGTAGGAAAGAGCTTACACGTCTATACAGTTCACAACGTCACTAGTTATATTTGAATCGACGCGCTAAATAAGTGACAAAGCATCCCTAACGTTTTAATAAGATGCGAGTTTGGGTGACAGATGCTTTGTCACTTATTTCACGTGATAAACGCAACCATCACGAGCCACTGCATGAGCATTTCGAAATAAAAAGTTTTAGCTTATAACTCGTAAAATTCAGTTAGTTACGCAATTCATGAACCGGCGTTGTCTCGTAGCCGCACATGTCGCAAGAAGCGCTAAGTACTTCTCAAAGTTATACCCCAGGGAGGCTGCCCTAGTTGATAATCATAACGAATGCTTGAAAGGAATTACTCAATTAGTGTTCACGCAGTTTGTCAACTTCTCGCTCGAGGCAAAATGGGGTGGATATTAAATTTTGTTTTACGGGCCGTTTATTTGAAGTGTTTGTGTGAGTGTGTCTGTGTTATCTTGAATTCTACGTAAGAGTTTATGGAAATCGTGTGAAAGTATTGTTTAATATGAAGATGTAAGTATTTCAAAGAACTACTATTAAGTGTGGATTTTTAACCGACTTCCAGAAAACAAGGAGGTTATATGTACATACTACGTGTTTTTTTTTTTTTGCGTTTACTTCGAGGACATTCTTCAGATCGAATTAAGTAAATTTCTCCAAGAAACTAATGTCTTAACTCATTCCGGTATTAAAATATTCAAGATCTTAATTTTCTCACTTAAGTACGTTAAACCAGTGTAAAGTCTTCTTAATCCATTACCAAATATTATTTAATATCAATTCGTTCAAGTAAAGAGTTTTCAGTTCTTACTAGCGTTGAAAATTTCCGGAAAAAAACCCGTTTCTTTCCAAACGGCTCGTTTTTTTCGGATTTTTACGGAAAAAAACCATGAAATTTTCCGCTTAATTTTTTTCGAAAAAACGATTTAAACAGTTCAATCGGTTATTTTTCTTAATACTGGTGGGTAAGTGAATGATTTAGACTTACTTTGCCATTGACATCGGTATCAGATCAGTTCAGTTGTCACAGTTGTCATGACATTACGCTTATCAGTCGGATTAATTTCTAATTAATACGGCACTTACATTGTTATAGTCAGGGTTCGGAAATTCGGATCGATATTTACCTAAACTTTGGCGGCGGCTCGTTATTCGGTCGTAGGTATAGGCGGCTTTGTTTGACGAATGAGTGAGATAGCAATAGGATTTTGTCAACTTTAGGTAAATATCGATCCGAATTTCTGAACCCTGGTTATAGTGCTTACCTAGTACTCATATTGTAAAACAGTTCTTACTGATCTTCAAACTGCGTAATAATGCCGCGTGCAAAGAGCGGTGTTTGGAGACATTGGGAAACAACTGAGGTAAATAACAAAAAAAAATGAAACAAATGAAATATATGGTGATAGTGATAGTGATGATTAACTGTAATGAAATTAAATAAATTGTAATGACTTATTTGTTTTTTTCCTTAAAAATCCGAAAAAAACGGAAAAAAACGAAAACTTCATAAATTCCCGAAAAAATCATTTGATTTTTTCCGAAATTTTCAACGCTAGTTCTTACACATGCATGACAAGAAGGTCAAAACAGGAATGTGTCAAAGATAATTCTAACACTGACATTTAATTGACACTAACTTTCTCTAACTCAAAAGTGCCCTTTACAATGGTCATCAACTAAATATTAAATTAGTTTGTATGAAAAACAAAAAAAAAATCGAAATTAATTAAAACTGATTTACAAGATAGTTTATTTTAACGTACCAAGCATTATGTCGAAGTTAACGCAAATAAAAAAAAAACACCCTGTATAAGTACTTATTCGTTTTACTGTCTAAGGAATAATAATGTTAATTTTGACGTTATCCTCCTACAAAAAAAGAGGGGTGTTATATTAGTATGTCTGTCTGTGTTTAGTGAATATGTATTATGGCTTCCAACGAGCCATTTAGCGAAAAAAACAGAATTCCTGTTTTTTCTATAACTTGTCAATTTTAGGTTCATCCTGTTCAGAAACGATTGTACTTCGATATATATGTATACTAAAAAAAGTTCACAATTCGAGTGTGACGTAGTGATAATTTACGTCACAATTTGAATATCAACTTTTTTAATTTGTACGAGCATAAGGTAGTGGGATTAAAATTTCCTTACAGAATTTTCGGATACTTTTCTTTATTAATCATATCGAAAATGCAATCTATTCTGAGTAGGACCGAAAAACATCAAGTTCTGGATGAAATTTAACAAGAAACAACTTGTTTTTTGTTTTCCACGTGTTTGTGCATTATAATTATAACAGTTCGAATCTGAAATAAATCTTGACTCAAAATATTTTATTTTCATAAAACATAAGTGACAGATAAATATCATTACCATTGGATTAAACAAATATAAAATATATTATTACTTGTGCATATAGAGATACCCAGTATTCCTTTCAGGAAAAATCTTAACAATGCGCCAGTATTGCAGCGCCATCTATTGATAATAAATTCTTTGTCCGTTCATCACGCTGCTACCGCTAGTTGATCATCCAAAGATGGTTTTCCGATATAAAAAAATAATAATACGTGAACAAAGTTGGCTCCTTCTAGGTAAATACTAAATTGTTACCAAAATGTCAAAAGTTTACATTTTAAATACAACGAAAATACAAATACGACTTGATACTAACCGCAAACAATCACAACAATATTAAAATAATTACATTTGCAAAATATATCGTAGGTATATTCACTTAACTTGTTTCAACGAGTCTTATTTGCTCAGAATCTAGTCAGAACACTACAAACACCAAATCCTCGTCTCAATTTAAATATTAACAGTGATCTTAGGAGGTTTGTTGGATTGTCATCGAGAGCTGTGGCGTTGGCAAATATCCGAGACGGTGCGACGCGATGTCTTGTGGCGGCGCGGCGTTTGGTTTAGTGATTGAAAATTTTATCGATAAGTACTTAGTTTCACTAATTCAGTTTATAGGTTTAAATATTAACAGTGATTTTAGGAGGTTTGTTGGATTGTCATCGAGAGCTGTAGCGTTGGCAAATATCCGAGACGGTGCGACGCGATGTCTTGTTGCGGCGTTTGGTTTAATGATTGCAAATTTTATCGATAAGTACTTAGTTTCACTAATTCAGTTTGTAGGTTTAAATATTAACAGTGATTTTAGGAGGTTTGTTGAATTGTCATCGAGAGCTGTAGCGTTGGCAAATATCCGAGACGGTGCGACGCGACGTCTTGTTGCGGCGTTTGGTTTAGTGATTGCAAAGTTTATCGATAAGTACTTAGTTTCACTAATTCAGTTTGTAGGTTTAAATATTAACAGTGATTTTAGGAGGTTTGTTGGATTGTCATCGAGAGCTGTAGCGTTGGCAAATATCCGAGACGGTGCGACGCGATGTCTTGTTGCGGCGTTTGGTTTAATGATTGCAAATTTTATCGATAAGTACTTAGTTTCACTAATTCAGTTTGTAGGTTTAAATATTAACAGTGATTTTAGGAGGTTTGTTGAATTGTCATCGAGAGCTGTAGCGTTGGCAAATATCCGAGACGGTGCGACGGGATGTCTTGTTACGGCGTTTGGTTTAGAAATGATTGCAAATTTTATCGATAAGTAGTTTAACTAATTCAGTCTGTACTTTTGGCTTGCAAGAGTTTAAGCGATTTTGAACTAATTTGTGAAGGAATAATCGTTTTCGAATCTTAGGGATGCAGGCGTTAGCCGCCATTTTGAAATTCAGTTTTTATCAACGGTTGTTTGTATCTGTAAGAAGACGAAATTCGTAATTTCGCTGCATGAACTGTTTATTCTGTGACTCTTTGAGGCAAAACGTTTTAAGCGATGGAAAAATAAAACATTCAACAAAAATAATCAACTAGCAGCAAATGCGTATAGCAAATATATTTTTTTAAAGGATTTGTAGAGCCTTAAAATTAATTGACTGTTTTGGTTTGTTACAGCGATGCCGATGGTGTTAAACATCGCTAACCTGTGTAGTGTGTAGCCAGCATGCTCATAGCTTAGTTTTGCTTAGCAAATGTCTACGTTTGGGAGCTTTAAAGTTGCTGAGACGTTGAATCAAATAATGAATATCCGAGTAAATTGTTTTGTATAGCTAATAAAAAAAAATTTTTTAGTGCATTTCAGTATAATCCCTGCTCACTTAACAAAATCACCTTTTAATCCCGCAATACAACACACTATTTATCTTTAAATACCTGAACCACAAACGCCCAAACCTTTCAACATATCGCACAATATCAATCCGCAATAAACATTAACTTTAATGTTATCAGTAAACGTTAGTCGATACTGACCGTAATTATCGATATTCGATACATTTAATGCACTAGCATTGCCTTGTGTGTTGGAACTGCATCCAATTCGTTATCAGATCTCGTGGATTTGTCTAAATCCTAGAGCACAAAACAGTAAATTTCCTCCCACGTAAGGAACTGGATAAAGTAAGATACAAAAGCCAGCTTAATTGTTTTGTTTTTTTTTCTTGGTAATGGAACGTAAATGGGATCGGGTAAATAATTTATGGCCTTCGACAAAGTTTGTTTTGGGATCTGATAAATAATAAAAACAAAGAATTTAACAGGAAAGTTGTTATTGGATAATCCAGTCAAGTGTAAGTTACAGTCGCGCACAGGGAGTTCTGTTCCATAAAGAGATTATATAAAATAATGATACCTAAACGAAATATATTATTAACTTGATACAAACGCTAGTAATTTTGTACAGTTATACTATTATATTCCCGGAATTATGATGAGAAGATCTCCAAAGCCCAACCGGTACAAATTACATAACTGAACTCTATATAATTATAATGACATATTTTCTTAAAATAAGCACTAAACACATATGTTCATATATAGGTTTACTGTTTAGCAATATTTTCCATTTAATTTTAAATATTGACTGGTCGTAGTGACATCGCCTTTCCTAATAAATTTGCATATTTCAATTAATATTATTTCTTAATATTCCGATTACAGAATTTAATTGCTATGGATGTCATCATCAATTTCATTAGCAAACAAAATGAGAGTTAATATCAACAATTTGTAATAACGTGTAATATTTGCTCAGATTGCTTTTGGCCATACGTTTATTAATTGTTAATTGTTAAACTAATTATACGCTTATACACATTGTTTGCTTTGAAAAATAAAATCACGTACTCATTAATACTGAAATGCTATCCTAAGGGAGAACAGAAGTTCAAATGATAGCTTGAATACGTTTATCAAGCGAAAGGAAATAAGAATTCTCATGGTTTATATTTTTGTCTCAATGGTTCCTAATGAAATGTATATCCCTTCTATCGCAAATTACAAAAAAAAATAGGTGAGATCAATTGATCTTCAAAAGTACTCCACAATGATTACCTTGCCTTGGCTTACAAGGTGACCGCAATATAAGATGTAGATTCGATCCTTATCCCGATAGTCGTTTCGGCGAATGGTTTTATAGCGAAGAGTGCCGACCATAATCTTAATAGCATCTCACAAATGGCAGGATTAAAGTACGGATACAGAAGGCAGTGCCCCTGGACTCGGCTAGCATCGTCAGGAGCTATTTGGGCTTCTATCCATAGATAGCTTGGTTCGCTGGCAATCGGACAGGGCCTATTGCTAGCGAACCCTGGAACAGTAGAAAATAAATAGATGAAATTTAAAACAAACCTAGCGATTCCTATCTCCGCAAGTACCTATCCACAACCTTGTTCAGACCCGTTACCAAATAATAATCCAGCCAAGACAGAATAAGCTGCAGAGCAATCTTACCCGATACTAATATCGCTTCGTTCCGTGAAGGGGCAGTAAAGACCCGAGGAAATATCGATAAAGTGGGTCATGGTTTATAAGTCCCACGGATTTATACTTTATAGTGTACCTATATTCTCACCAAAATGTTATTTATCTGTACACAAATTATTTAAATTTAACTCAATGCCAGATTTTATCATAATGCAGAAATTACGAGTATTATTTTTAGGGCACAATCTTATTACACATACAAATCGATCTAACCCCAAACTATGCAATACAGTCGCCATCAGACATATCGAAGCATATAAGGCGTTCATAAATATGTGAACATGTACTGTATCGCCCAGTCAATAAGAGTCGTGTTCACATATTTATGAACGCCTTATATGCTGCGATATATCTGATGGTGACTGTACTTGAACTATGGGCAATACTAAAAGAAGTATATAATTATATACATACATAAATACATAGAAAATATCCATGACCTAAGAAAAAATATTCGAGTCATCACACAAATATTTGCCTTTGCCAGGGTTTAAACACTGGAACGCAGGCACTACCAACCATTACTTACCATACACTGTCTCATCGGTGTACTTACGTTTTTGTCCAAAGTGTGGGCCCGAGGAAATATCGATAAAGTGGGTCATCGATAACCATAGTCCCGGTGGAGTAATCGTCTCCTAAAAGTATTCTGGCGCAACTTGTACCGAATAGCTCGGATTCTGGTAAATGTACAACGTGTTTTTTACAAGCTTTTATTTAACTTGCATTGTATGTATGTATGTAAGTAGGTATGTTTGTTCGGGTGGAATCTTGCAACTCAATTTTGAAGCAGATATCGTCAACCGATTGAGCTGAAATTTTGCATACTTACTTAACTTTCATGGCAATACAATAATATGGTACCATAGGGCTGATCTGATGATGGAGCCGGAAGGTGGCCATAGGAACTCTATAATAGAAAAAGCTACCGAGCTTGGGCTCTTTAGAATCGTCTCTGTGAGCATTTGATTGATATCCAAAGAAAAGTACAGTCGGCTATAAAAGCTTGTCACTAAAATGAAATTTTTGACAGAAACTTATTTCCAAATTATCCTTAACAGCAATGAGGATCACGACTGATATTAAATTCTACAGCATACTGTAGTTATATGAATAAAATTTGGTCAATATCTCATAAAACAAAGAAAAATTAAATTAAAATAATGACTTCAAAAAAGAGTAAAAATTAAAAAGTAGCAATACCGTGAAACATGCCAACTTTGCCCGCTTTTTTCGTAAAAACCCGAATTTCTCTCTTTTTTTCTATGACGAGATAAAGTTTTTTTTGTCTAACGCATCCATCGTATTCATATGCATGCGTTTGTTACGAGAAACAATTTTTTAATCTACATTTAACCAACTTTTTTATCAATTTTCACCTCGGGTAAAGTTATCTAAACTTTTGCCAACATTGCCCAAATCGATTATTTCGGTAACTATAGCCCCTACAACGTTAAGATAAGGATCAGTATGAAATCTGGGGTAATAGTGGCGTTCCACGTAAATATCTTGGTCTTAACTATACAAACAAGTGTGCAATATGGGTGGGCAATGTTACAAAGGTATTTTGTTTTACTCCATACAAGCCGAATCAAGCAGTTTGAAATTGTCAGGGTTGTCACTTTTGGTTGAGTAAACCATCTTTACCAATACCATTATCAAAGTGAAAAATGTATGCTTAATATTGAGTACTAATAGTTAGGCGGTTATTTTTTTACTCCACGTTTGAATAATCTAAACAAAAATTGTCATAATTGAATATTCTATGTTTTTTTTTGTTTTATGGACATGACATGACATGACATGCAGCTACTGCTAAAAGTACAACGGCCTAATAGAAATACAATTTACCTTACCTTAAATACATAACCCTCCTTTATGTACGCAGTCAGGTAAAATTACGACAAGGGTGACAACCCTAACCCTTTTTTTAGCCTGGGCAATGTTAGCATTCATAGGTTAGCATGTTACTGGATAATATTGCCCACCATCATAACTCTGGTTTTAATAAGTATTTTTAGTACAAACTACAGTAAAAATGATCTACAGTTCTTATTTTATAAGAAGCAATAAGATACATTCACCTGAGGCTTCCCCATTCTGTAAAAACTACACCAGAACTTCACCTAGAATTGGCCCGCCAAATCACGCACCTTATTCGACTAGTCCCAACACGTTACGGAATGAAGTTGCGCGCAAATGTGATTCCCAGAGATACCACAGATATAATCTATTTTCCACTAAAAATAGTAGTGTTGCCATAATCATCTTGAAATTGTCTACAGTAACGTTTCATTTTTTAAGTAGCGTTTTAGGCAAAGTTCCCTGTAGAGGCAAAGTTGGCGTATTTCACGGTACTGTAGCGTCGACCCTTTCAAATTAATCTAAAAAAACCGGCCAAGAGCATGTCGGGCCACGCTCAGTGTAGGGTTCCGTAGTTGCCCATCCTTTACAATAGACTTACGATTTAAATTACGAGAAAGATTTCAGGCTCCATAAAAAGGTCGTAAACGCCAAAGTTGCTGTAATTACTTAATTATTACCTTCTGGAAGTTATCGATTATACACGCCAGATTGCACGGAATGTTTTAATGCAGTATGGCATTTAACTAATATGTGTAACCTTCGAAGTATAAGGACACCACGCGGCACTTACGTCCTTTTAAAGAAAATTATGAAATTTTGCAATAACTCAAAAACGGCTCGACCGATTTTATTCACTTTTTATTTGTAAAATTAACTATAAATTTTTCCCTAAACCTGAGTCACCTGGTGGAAGAGACGAGATAGCTTATTTCAAGTTATCTTTAAACTTTGATTGAATTATCTCCTCACCGTTGAGGAGTTGTACCTTCCATCATCAGCTCAGCATTGGAAGATGATGACTACCATATGCAAATACTTAAATAGTTTTATAAAATATATGAAAAATATTATAAGTGCCTATAAAATTTCAGGAATTCCTTCGATTCCTCATGGATCTCGTCATCCGATCTTCACCAAAATTTTATATGTCTATTCATGAACCTAAAAAGAATTTTTCAAATCGACTCATAAATGACGGAGTTCTGAGGTAACAAACATTAAAAAAAAAAAAGACATACAACCGAACTGAGAACCCCCTCCTTTTTTTGAAGTCGGTTAAAAATAAGATAAACCTATAACTGAAACAAACATAACACCAACATCACAGAATATTGTCACCCAAGAACAATAAATGATATTTTTCTCAACCCCTTAGCGATTGAATACAGCAAAGTCTTAATGAATCTCTCACACGCTACTCTGAATAATAATGTTACTCGGTCCAGCTTTACATTGTAAATTTGCCGTGTTGTGTAAACTTGCCAGGAATTAACACTGAGTAGCGAGTCTATTATTAGATTCGTTAAGTGCAGGCATACTTTGTAGAATTAACCTTGTTTTATTTTATGAAACTGCTTAAATAAATAAGACTGGCTCATTATTCGCCTTCGTCACGATACAACACGGTTGGCGCAGTTTGTATTGCACCTGCCTACTGAGCCGGCGGTCCTGGGTTCGAATCTCGGCCAGGGCAAATATTTTTGTAATAAACTCGAATATTTGTTCCTGGGTCATGGATGTTATCTGTTGTATTTATATTACGTTATTAGACGACGATATACGTAATATAAAAATAAGGTAATATAGGCTTGTACTATTACAAGCCTTGCTTAGTCTGAGACTAGGTCAATTTGTGTAAGATTGTCCCTCAATTGTTTTTTTTTTATTTACGTAGGTAAACTACAACGCCAGGATGTCCGATCTTAGATGTCCGAATGGTCATAAAGAGTTAGCGTATCATATAAACATGACTCCAATGCTATTGTCTTACTCCTGTAGAGAAAGCTAGCGGCGGCCGTAGGAGTGAACGAGACACCGTTGTTTTTAGGGTTCCGTACCCAAAGGGTAAAAACGGGACCCTATTACTGAGACTTCGCTGTCCGTCCGTCCGTCCGTCCGTCCGTCTGTCACCAGGCTGTATCTCAAGAACGGTGATAGCTAGACACTTGAAATTTTCACAGATGATGTATTTCTATTGCCGCTATAACAACAAATACTAAAAATAAAATAAAATAAATATTTAAGGGGGGCTCCCATACAACAAACTTGTTATAGATTATATAATATATATATATAGGTACGGAACCCTTCATGCGCGAGTCGGACTCGCACTTGCCCAATTTTTTTTTACTATATGTGATTCGTGAGACGCGCAAACTATAGTAATCGGTTCTGCCTTTCACTTCCGTTAGCGGGCGGTCTTAGCCACTCGCAGTGGCGTATTCGAATCGGTCGGTTGCGTCACCATGCCCCACCATAATTTGCGTAGCATTTTACACAAACAACCAACAAACACATTTTAAGGCGGTTTTTGTAAACCTCAAAAGGGGAAATTGACTGCGGTTCTGCTTCATTTGATTCATCCATAGAGATATTAGTATCACTAGTTAATTACGTTCTAAGAAACGAAACTCCCATAAAAATTATTCAGCGAGTACCTACCTTTCACATTCTACTTATATGAAATAAATCAAATTTAATATGTAATTTAAAATACATTACGAATGTAAAACATGTTTTACGAATTTAAAATGTTCATTTTAACAAGGACAAATTAGCGATAATTTATATCTAGTAACATATCATTATCAATCATCGTCAAAACTAAAACCCTATAGAAAGTTTTATTTCCATCGTTGCGGCTAACACTTTAGCTGTAAAAGGCAACTTAAAACATACATTAAACATTCCCCCGATGCTGATATTGACAGGTGCGACAATAAACTCAGGAAACCATTTTATTCCATACATTAGTCCCAGTTACACTTAAAGGTCTCTTAGAGGAAGATTTATTGCTTCCATGCGGGTGTAGAAAACTAAGGGCCGTCGAGTGTTGTGATGACGTGTAATGTTGTAACATGGCAATGTATATCGTTTTAGAGTTCTGTACCTCAAAAAGAAAAAAACGGAACCCTTGTTTACGGAACTTTGTTGTCTAAACGTTTGCTTCTGGCTGTCCCTCTTCCTCTTCTAAATTCTACAAGCTCTTTTACTTTCCAGGCTACCTTGTTGTGAAACTCTCTGCCTGTAGACTTAAAACGTAGCCAATCCGTTGCCAATTTTAAATCACTCATTAAAGAACATTATTTGTCCCTTCTTTAATTTTTTGGTATTGTGACCGATATGAAGTGTGGTTCGTCACTAATATTATTTTATATGTAGGTATATATATACCTTTGTTATATATGTTTAAGTAGGTTTATTTGTGCGTATATATTCATTTTTTTGGTATTTTATGTACGTTTATTTACGTATCATTTTAGTAGTTTTTTCTACAGATTCCATGATTACTTTTGCATCGCCTACCTACTCATTTCTGACGTTCTTATTTAATTTCGCTACCACAAGGTTGTCTGGAAGAGATCGCTCTTTAGCGATAAGACCGCCTGTTGTTTACCTCTATTGGAAATAAATACGAAGAAATTCAGATTACACGTAACAACGTGTAATCTGAGTTTCTTCGTATTTATTTCCTGTTGAGGTGTGCAATAATTCTATTCTATTTTATTCTATTGTCCGTCCGACGGGGTCGCGTGGAGTTATCGAGTTGAAATTAAAACCATACGCTCAGCCCGTCTAAGCAAAACTACGCTTCGCGACTCTTGTTGCGTGACATAGCATCACCCGTCACTTTCTTACGGTACAGCGAAGAAAGAGATAGGTAATATTTCTCGCGTGAGAAAGAGTCGCGTGTCACAGTTGCAGATGTACAGTCCACAGTCCCTTAAAGCTGTAAAAAAATCATACTTAAAATCAAATTTTGACATTTTGTGTTCTGAATCCTATCATGTAAAAAGAAACGTGATTAATCGATAATGATATAGTTTAAGATAATAGTCTTTTACCGTTGCAAAAGCTATGTCATTATCGTATTATGCTTTAAAAAAAGTCTAATTTAACCCCCTTCCATTTCATTTCTACAGCTTCAAACCTATCGTATCCTTCGTTACTCTACCCCACTCTAATGTTTCTTCGAGTCCACCAGTGACAAATTTATAACAAACTATCTCGTTCTATCCCATCAATCTTTCTCAGCTTTGGCGTCGCAGTGAGACGTGCAGTTTGTCTTATCTGTGCACGTGACACTTTGTAGCGGATATCTCTTACGGGATAGTTTGTCTTTGTAAGGTTAAATAAATTCTATGTATGTTGAATTGGTGATTAATTCCTCTATACTAAAAAAAGAAATGTCTGTTGAAGAGTTGACTAGGCTAAACTTTTTGAGGGAATGATTTTTCTGCTGCCTCGTCACGTCAAAGTTTATTGTTTCAAAATGTCGTTTGATTTAAAGCTAATAATAATAATTTTAACATAATTGTTACGAGTGAATAGTATTATTTCACTAAAAAAAGGCTTTATAGAATAAAATAAAAAGCCGCCGTAAAGAAAACTCCCATGCTACTTTAAGATTAAATTACACTTTTTTTTAACAAAGACCTAGGTAGACATAAAAGAGTCGATATTAAAAAGTGGGAATAGTGTAGTGTCGTCCCTTTCTAATTAATTAAGAAAACGGGACGATACTACAGTGATGCCATTTTTTTATCTCTACACTTTCATGTTGAACTGTGGTTGAACTATAATGTTCGTATTGCTGTTTTGTTTATATTTTTCAGTCGGTTGCTCTATGATAATATAATATTGTACTAATAATATAAGTCTCATGGCGCATTAGTTAAGAAACTATAATGTCATGTAAACATGTTTAAATAAATAAATAAATAATTTTCAGTCAGAATTTTTGACTTTTATATTTGCATGATTGTGTAAAATGTATGTGATTGTGTAAGTATATATTTATGTATGTATAAAATAAAGCCGAACAGCTGCGTAAAATGAAAACCTATTTGAAGTGCTTGAGGCGCGATAAATAACTGACGTTAAATTGACTGCGAACAGTTTATTGCCCTGAAAGTTCTGAAACTGCGCGCAGGACTCAAAGTAACGCGTTTTATTTCAGCTAGTCAGGGATTAGGTTTCATTCCATTGTTGATTCCTAATGCTGACCGTTAGTACACAGTGCGAGTGTAGTTCTTGAAAGTCAGTAGAATTTCAAATTAATTAAACTAGTTTTTTTACCGGATGGTTATTCGAGTGTAGGGTCGCCAAATAACGGATATCCCTGGGATACACCAGATATAACGCACACACTCGTGTGTGTGTCTGCATATTCCTCTTCCAAAATAAAATTTTACTTTATATTAACAAGTATTTTAAGAGGATTTTTAAAAAACAATACACAATGAAGACGTCATTCATTAATGTTAAAATTATACTTTTTCCGTTACCAATTTTATTTGTGATTTAAATACATTGATGTCAGATTATGTATATTAAAAAAAAACTAAGCATAACAGAACCTTAATTATCTAACGTAGCCGTATCGTTGATATAAAATAACTCAAATATTTAGTAACGAAATGGGAAAATTATATTGAACTTTAATTGAAGTCTTAATTGTGTAAGTACAAACTTTTTGAGAAATGCTCTTAAGAGGCCTTATTCCTTTTAAAATTTATATTTTTCATATTACTACAAATATATTGATAATTTCAACCAACTTTTTGAAGTGAATAATACTTTTTCCCGAGTTCTAGGTAGTAACATAGCTATTTCACGCTTTCATTGCGTGCAGTCGAAAATAAGTTGAAAAAACTAATTTTCCGCGTGAATTTTGTCAATTTCGAGTAGTTTTTGAAACAAAAATTATCAATTAAAAATGTAAACTGTAGGTTTCAAATATATACCAATAAATATCAATAGCCCTGTTCTAGGTAGTAACATCAATAATATGTTAAGAAACCTGTTTGATGATAGAGAAAAATGTCTAAACAATCAGCATTTTAAAAGGAATAAGGCCTCTTAAACACAATTAAGTTACATTAAAACCTCAAAACACTCGAAAATCTGTTACATTTTCCAAGAAATACGCAGGTATCCTCTAACGTAGATCGAATCTAAAGCAACATAAAGGACAACAATGTGACCTTTTTTATTGAATTAATTTCGCATGACCGCCCCCTTTGTCATAGAAATCAATCGTTTGTCGAAATTTATCCGTTACACTCATTCTCAATCTAATAATAAGGGTCATGTTTTATTTGAGTCCATATTGGGAAGTAACGGGTTTTATCGCCAGTTTTATGTTCAGTTATAACTGCTACTGACACTATTAATGTCATATTCGTCGTATATTTACGCTGTGTGGATTTTATGGGTTGCGTGACTGTCTCCAACCAACATCTAAAAAGATAAAGGTTTAATCTATACAGAAGTGGGGGACATCGGTTTTAGTCTGACTGAACACAACACAGCAGATTACTCATTAAAAATGAGTCTATCGAAATATATAAGGTTTTACATTAACATAATATATTTTGATTTAAACTTACACGAATTTCACACACGCGTTCAAAAAATGGAGTAGAGGTGCTCGTTTTTGTTATTGTAATTTTTATGTGTTGTTACTTTAAATTAAAACTGCTTCATTGATTAATCGATTTTAAAAATACTGTATATGGAACCCCTGAATTCTTGTTAAAATAGAGATTTGACCATTAGATTCACGAAGAATCTATGTAACTCTTTTGACGTTGCGCATTATATGCGAGTTTTACCTAAAGTGTAATAAAAACGCCTACAATCTACTAAACTATTGCCGCCTTGAATCAATCTGAGTTAACCAACTTGTTTCTGTTGGCATGGCGATCTCAGTGTCCACTCTTTAAAACTACGATTACTGGCAATTATATCTACCAGAAACTTTTTAATTGCGACAGTTATAAGCCCATTTTTAATAATACCAGTTATATAAAGTATCAAAACTTTTTTAAGAAGTTTAAACACTATCCCCTGGTTCACGGTACAGAATTACAACAATAAATAGTTGGTATTATGACTTACGTATATGACCCAATTCCTAATTCACCATCATCGGTACACGAAAACGCCAAAACCCGTTATGAAAGCTTAGTGCCTAAATCAGGGAGATTACTGCGTTCAAACAAGAGCCTCGATCGCACCGCTTTCCCAATGATTTGTTGAGAAAAAAAGGTAAAATCGAAGATTTTGGTACACAATCCCGGAAATTTCCATATCTAAATGGAAAACCGACCCCGAACAATCAATTTATCCAGCAATATCCTCGAGCGGTTTATACCACCTGTACAATAAATATTTATACTTCTCCCCTCGATTTGTATCGTCCCGCTTATTCTGTACTGAAACTGTTTCATGACGGTGCTTCGCGAGCCTCGTTATTTGAGGTTGTCGCGTATTATGAGATGTCATTATGATTTCATTTCGAAAACGCATTGACACAGGTGGCATGTTCTTAAATATATATGATAATAATCTTTATTAAATTTTTAGAGTTACACTTTTACAAGGAATATAACATACGATTGGACGAAGATTTTGCTTGCCGCCAGTATAATCGGAGTAAAAAAACTGTGACTTGTAATATAAAAGGAGAGAAACCAACTATGCTGCTGGAGGCTAGCTTTTTATACACGAGGTTACAAAGAGGATATATACTTAGGTTTCATTTGAATGAAAATATACACTAGGTTCGATTCATGGTAATTTATATATTATGTACTAGGTCCGGCTGCCCTATATCAAAACCTAGTAAGGGACAAATTTTTGGATTTTTGTTTTTTAACTTATTTGTACCAACCTAGTAAGTCCTCAGCTGGTGACAGAGACACCAGCTCAAAAATCGTTATAATAACCAGAGTTTTCAATGCGTCGAAACCTAGTAAGTAACATGTCTAGTAACTATTTACCATTGTCAAACCCAGTAAGTCACATATCCCATATCAAAACATAGTAAGGGCGTGAGACATACTAGGTTTTGGGCTGGTCAAAGGGCCTTACTAGGCTTCTGATCTGGGAATCAATGCGCCGGCAGGGGCGCTCGGGGCACCCAGTATCACTGTGTTCGGTCAGTCCACGGCAAGGCGCCGGCGCAGACACATCGCGTGCTGTTTAAAATTAACTGTCGTCTGGATGGTTTTGAAGTATTGCGTGCAAGAAGCGCCATTTTCAATTTCATAGATCGAAGCAGTTGTTAGAGTCAGCTATTACCTAATAAAAATAAGAGTCAAATCTCCGAATGTGTCGGGTAAATGTATTTAAATACCAACTTTAATTTCCAACACGTTTATTTATTATTTTTTGTTACGTAGGAACCCCTACATCATCCCTTTGATACATAATTATAAAACTTCGCTACTACAAACATATGCGAAGAGTGTCTGTGTCTTCGCTATTAACGTATAATAGGTACCTACTTAAGTACAACTAGATCATCGTCGTGTTTACATATTTAATGTTCAAAATAGTGTGTTACCAACGTTTTTTGCACACATTCAAGAAGACACAGAACACATGTGCCAGAAGGGCATTTACTATTTTATTTAAAAGGTTTGTTTTGAATATCTTGGATGTCGACGACAGGAATACCAGTTAAGACCTAGTAAGGGCTCCCTTACTAGGTGTTGAAGCTGGTTTAATGTAAGAAACTAACACGGGTAAATACATTTTCAAAGTTAGTAAGGGGTATAAAACGTGCATATATAGTATATATTGTAAAATGAAGTTATTGATACATACACTTGTTAGTACTCTACTTATTCATGTACTTTTTATTATTATTAATTAAGAGTTCTTTTGAGGCTGCCACGTTTTATGTTTTTAGGCTCTCCTGTAAAATTTGGTCTGGAGCCCTTACTAGGTTTTGATATAGGGCAGCCGCAGGTGATTTATCTGAACTATATATATGAACGGTATCTGGAAGAGATCGCTGTTTAGTGATAATACCGCCTGTTTTCTACCATGTTTTTTTGCATTTATTGTGATTCATGCGTTAATATACTTTGGTGTGCAATATAGTGTATTTGTATTGTATTCTTTGTTAGGTTATGATTAAGTTAATAAGTAGTATGTCAACCGAACTCAACCAAACCAAGCAAACTGAACTAAGACTTACTCGAAGACTAAGAGACAAAATACAATATAAGGTTGAATAAATAGAATAAACCTTAACGTTTGTTGGTTAAAGAGGTCAGGTTGCGGAAAATTTGCTCGCGAAAAAATATATAAAGTATTAACCTTCCTTATATAATGTAAAGTTTTACCTTCGATAATTTGGTATCACTGTTTCAGAGATACCTAACCGACGAAAATGGTTTGCGTGGCACCTAAATCCAGCAAAATTTGTTTTAGCGATAGCGTTACGACATTTTTCGTATAGAATGTTAAAGGGAAATTTGGTAACTGGTGGCATATTGAATAATACTTTTGAGAGAATATTATTGTTACGACTTAGCAGTTTAGATAACACGGCGCTCCTATAAACCACAAAATGCTGTTGTGCTCATTGTGTACTTGTATATTTCCGGCGCCATGAAGCAAGGATTTATTTAGCACCGGAAATAGGGTTGTCACACGTAAAATTGCCCATTTATAAATGCATACATTTATCGTTTCTTTCGTTAACACGTTTCATTTCATCTTATATAATTGTATATCTATTTCATTAAGAAATAATCAAATGTTTTACTGTACGTCTCATCTATTTACAACTTTTTTAATAATATAGTTACTTGTTTTTTTGGTGATTGAAAAAATACCAAACTCAGGGACTGCCAACCTGGAGTGATGTATATACTGAGTATTGAGTATTATACACTGAGTGATGTATATACTGATAAGAAATAATAAACTTTTTTTTATTAGTTGTAGTTTTTAATTTAGCAAGTTTTTATACTACCAGATGCACTCTGATGTTAAAAAAGTGTCTTTTTATTATGTCATAGAGGGCAAACGAGCAAACGGATCGCCTGATGGAAAACGATTACCGTCAGACACCTGCAGTACCAGAACGGATCTCTTGTCTGGATTATCAATAATCGTAAATAATAAGTCAGTATCAGTATACACATAACTCGCTACATTATACTAAAAACATTATTTTTAACAGACATAGTGCTACTACTAGGTAAGTCGTTGATGTGACATTATAGGTACATCTAGTTCGCATTATAAAATCAAACCTTTATTTTCGAATCGACAACCCTAGCGAATGTCGCATAACAATGGTGCATCGCGCTATAAAACAACAGCTGATGAGTTTATAATGAAGAAGCACAGTTCTCGCGAAGCGATACTAAACGCCACACTACACTACAGTCATGATTGTGGCAGCGTGCCGCATGCAGCCTCTTTTATACACTACATTTTTGCCATTTATGTATTTTTTTTGTTTTATAGACTACATTTTTGATCGAGCGAGCTAAGCGTCTCTATTGCTTGCTTTATACAAAAAAGCTTGCTTTAGGACAAAAAAAATCTAATGTTCGGTTTTTAAATGATTAGATTTGGATTTCTGGCTGTTCTCACCTACAGGTCGTATTTATCAAACGCCCGTCATAAAATTTGTGAGTAGGATCAATAAGTATATATATATACTTCGATTTTATATATATCATGTAAAGCCACAGACCACTTAACCTATAGACCCCGCTTATAAGGGCGCCCGGGTGAGCCAAGCTTAAGCTCACAAAACAAGAAGCGCTCACCACGCCCCCGAACGCTCTCTTAGTTCGCGGTCGACTGTTGACGAAGTAACATGCAATATTCCACTGCTTACTTGGCTTATAAAGTGTTCAAAATATGCCTTATTGTATGGAAAATGCAGCAAAACATCTAGTCTTCAAAACTATGGGATTTCATTCCACAAATAAGCTATATTTTACTATTTTACAAAGAATGTAATAAGTTATAAATGTAGGTTGGTAACCTAGCGACGCGTTGATGTCTTCTGTCAACTGTCAACTGTCTCTTACTTTCGCTTGCTAATTTTGTAATTCCATCTTTGTCTAACCTTTGCGGTGTTTTTAGTAGTGATGTGACTGAATAATTACTTACGTAGGTACGTAACCGATACCCGTTAAACAATATTGAACTTTTTATAGAAGATAAACTTTTTTTATTATTGAATAATCGAAATGTATGTTAAGTAAATAAATGTACAATTATGAAACCATAAATGTCTAAACTGCTGACTTTCGATGAATTTTAGAAAACAGATAGTTGTCGATATCTTGGAGAAGGACTACTAAATATCCTGGATAAATACGATACATCTATACATAAAATAAAGCTGAAGTGGCTCGAAAGTCTGTACATGGAAGATATTCGAAAGAAAGTTGGCGGGGGATACTTAGAATCCATCACAGAACACGTTCCAATAGTTTATAGATTTTTTATCTGTTTATCTGTTTATCCGTTTGTTTGTTTATCTGTTTGTCTGTTTATTTGACCGCGCATCACGTGAAAACGGCTGAACGGATTTTGATGAAAACTTCATTAATCTGCCGATGAATCCCCCATATACAATACCCATTAGGCAGTGTATTTAAAAAGTCAAAAGCTGTACTTTGATGTTCAAACTATTAAGAATATCCCAGCAATCTATAGCAATTCGAGTGCATTTGTAAAGCATATATTTAAATTTTTTGTGAACCTTCTCCATTTTTGAGCATTTTGTACGGCATTGAAGTTATTTATAGCTGTATTGTCATTTAAGTATATTATCTGGGCATCATGGTAAGAAAATGAGTTAGGTCTACCAAAACCTTTGAAATGTCCTGGCTATCGGTAACAAAGTTATCTATTGTTGAAGCTGTTTTTGTTAGTCCGTTGTTGGCTTCATTTTAATGCTTCACGAAATATTTGTAACAATTCCTTAGTATCGACACCTTTTGGTCTGAAAAATCAATATTAAAGTCGCCACAAAATATTACGACGTTCGTGTTTTAAATGGTGCTTAAATTTAAAATTAAATTTTCGTGATAGTATGGAGTAATGATTTTACACATGGAGTTTTAATTGACCTATATTTACGCTTAAACCACACATTTCTCATTCTTTTTCGATATTATCAACATACATCTGCATAGAGTGTGCAATGTTGAATCAGATTTCAATCTTTTAATAAAGAAAAGTGTACCACCGCCCTTAGTTATATGGCGGGAACTTTCAGCTGCGATACAGTATCCATTTCGATTTATAGATTGAAACTCAAGCGGTCCAAGCCACATCTCCGTTAAAGCAATAATGTCTGGTTTCATATTTATTGTTTTTTCTAATAATATGAGTAGATTTACATTTAATATTTTTAATTGAAACGCATTTTAAACCATTCTCGTATTATTATTGATTCCAATTAAAAACATATCTACTTACATTCTGCAGTTTCTTTTTCGAGTGTGTCCCATCACTATCAAAAATGGCGCGCATCTTGCACCGCATGCGTGATTGCTCGCTGACCTTAAACTAGCCAATCACAGTGCACTTGTTGCCCTCCTCACCCCGCCAATTTGGCAACATGAGATACTAGAGAAAGTTTTATGAAGCGGGGTCTATAGGGTTAAGTTGTCTGTGTGTAAAGCCTGACCAGAAATATGTGAGGATGCGCCATATTGCGAAATTTCACTGGAACTAATTTCTTACACTGGCAATGATTTTATGATAGTTTGTCAACAATGTCAGTGTCATAAGCGTTGGTTTCTTTAAAAGACAAATATTTAAAATCATCCGAAGCAAATGCTGAAAACTATTCACAGTCGTGAACTTAAAGATTATAAATAAAGTGTACACGTGTTTACTACACGAAAAACAGTCAGGAAAAGAGTGGATAACATTAAATGATATTACGAGGTTAACATAGTGAAACTGACAGGTATTTAAATTAATGTCATTATAGTGGGTTGCGATTGGTTGTAAAATTGTTGCCATATAAATCTTATAAATAACGCCCTCTTGACAATCCTCATATATTTCTGGTCAGGCTTTACTTCGATTTTATGGTTACTTCAGGTTTTGGATTTTGTTCAAAATGGAGGACATGTAGGGTTAGGGGTTGAAAACTTCGAAAAATGAACGCGATCTCAAAGCCACAGCTTTATTTAAGAGGCCTTATTCCTTTAAAAAAATATTTTTTTCATATTATGACGAATATATTGATAATTTCAACCAACTTTTTAAAGTGAATAATACTTTTTCCCGAGTTCTAGGTAGTAACGTAGCTATTTCATGCTTTCATTGCGTGCGGTCGAAAATAAGTTGAAAAAACGAATTTTCCACGTGAATTTTGTCAATTCCGAGTAGTAGTTTTTCGAACAAAAATTATCAATTAAAAATTCAAACTGTAGGTTTCAAATATATACCGATAAATCCCAATAGCCCTGTTCTAGGAAGTAACATCAATTCAATAATATGTTAAGAAACATGTTTGATCATAGAGAAAAATGCCTAAACAATCAGCATTTTAAAAGGAATAAGGCCTCTTAATAGTCAATTTAGGTGGCAGGTCCTATTTATACCCTTCCTGCCGTCACCGGCGTGTCAACGTCCGTAGTGTTGACAGGTAGACGACAAGCCATATTATTTTACTACCATATTACTTTGCTGCCTTGATAATATTTCCCTTGTGTTTCCATATACGAAGTTCGAAATTTTCTCTTTATACGTGAACATTGGTCCAATATTCCTGTCACAAAAAACCAACATGTACCTATATTATCAAAATTCTATTGAATTGTATTCAAAATTGTATTAAAAATCTGTATTCTATGGAGAGGGGTCATAACAATGATATCGAAAGTAAAGATACGTGTGTCCGAACAATTCGCTTGACATCTGTTGATAATGGAAAAGAGTGGCGCCATCTGTTGTACGGACTGCGTACCACACGTTTGGGTGGCCGGAGTAACCTTGTAATGGCGACTTTTCCCAATATTAATGAAGTGGCTGACAGTGGTTGATACAGACTGATGTTTACATAGAGATAGTGGTACCTATGTAATAAATAAGTAATTATAATTACCTAAAGGTTGTCTGGAAGAGATCGCTATTTAACGATAAGACCGCCTGTTGTTTACCTCTACCTGTTATTTTAATGTATCTCATGTTGTGTTGTATATTCCTTGATGTCAAATGTCAAACATCAAGGAATATACAACACAACATGAGATACATTAAAATAACAGGCAGAGGTAAACAACAGGCGGTCTTATCGTTAAATAGCGATCTCTTCCAGACAAGAGTATTTGTATTTGTATAAATGTGAAAGTGAGTTTGTATATTTAATTATTTATTTTCTTTTACGGCTCAGCTACTGAACGGTTCCTCACGAAATTTTGTCAGGGATGCGGTAGAGGATTTTTCCGTAACGAATGTAAGATTTTAATACACAACACTTTACAATGTAGCAAATGATAGAATAAGAGCCAAATAACATGACATTATGTGTCTCTTTACTCTACCTCCATCTGTCATCAATCTGTTCGACGACGCGGTTGGTGCAGTTTGCAGACACCTTCCTACTGAGCCGGCGGTCCCGGCTTCGAATCCCGGCCGGGGCAAATATTTGTGTGATGAACTCGAATATTTTTTCTTGGGTCATGGATGTTATCTATATATGTATTTATATATTATGTATATCGTCGTCTAGTACCCATAGTACAAGCTTTGCTTTGTTTGGGACTAGGTCGATTTGTGTATGATTGTCTCATAATATTTATTTATTTATCTTCTAGCTCCATCGTTAACAGCAGGGTATCGTCGTCAGGGTATCGTAATAATCCGAAGTTACCAAACATACATATACTATACATACTTAAGTATTTAACAATTGATGTCGGTTAACTAAAGATAACTAGTTCAAAATTTAATTGCATGATTGGACCCACACAAGTTAGTAAAAAAACATAGCTATTCCAAACCAAAGTACTTTTCTAAAGGTAATTATTATTATAATAAAATATAAGAAACATAAATGTATAGTTATATATTATCAAACAATGTCCATAGTCATTGGTTCATAGTTCATACACCAGTATAAAAATGACGCCCTTACAAGGTTACCTACTTCTGATTGACTAGCGGCTGCGAACTGACAAAACGCAATGGCGCTAGGTAACAAAATAAATATTTCGAAAATGTGTTACTAAGCGATAAAAAAAAAAACGGACGATACTTTCCGATGATACGATATCCCATGTTTTTATATATATATAATTTTAGCAGCCTTTTACTGCGCAACTGGGCATTTTGAGACAGTCGGCTCTGGCACACTGACAACTGAACGGTATGGCGTCCTGTCACAGACTAAGGGCACGGTGGTGCTAAATTGCCATTTTAGGACCACCGCATTGGACGAATTACTCTTGAGCGTTGGGCCTATCTTTACGAAGTAATATATATATCTATGGGTCATAATTTAAGAAAAAAACATCTTAACAGTGCGATGAAGGATTTATATGGGCGAGCGGCGACAGCCGTACAGAGTAAAAAAATATTTGTCCCTCTCATCACGCTGCTAATTGTAGCTAATTTTGGTACAGGGGTTGGAAGATCCAAAGATGGTTATAACATGGTTTCACCCGCCGACGGTAAAGAAAAAAAACGCGGACAAAGTTCCCTCTGCCCTCTTCTAGTTAAATGATAAAGATTTGCGCCATTGGTATACAATAAAAAATTACATAAGGTTCTCTCGTTTGATCTTCGTAAAAGCCGCCGTAAAACTGTATCGTATTGTTTCTTTGTGTAAAATGAATTTGTGGGTACTTTCTTTTTTTCTTTTTGCTATTGGACAACCTCGCGAAAATCTATTTTGTTCCATAGTAAGCTCTAGTAGGCTTGTATTGTGGGCACTAGAAGACTATACATGCTTAAATAAATAAAAACATACTTAAATGCATAGAAAACATCCAAGAAAATGGCTCGACATAGTGGCTCCACTTCGCCTGATGGTAAGCAAAAAGGGGAGCCCAAGTGGCAATGGGAACTGGCAAGAAACCAACAGTGACCTGGCATTTGACACTGAAATGCTGGCCCAATGGGAGCCCTTTGACTCCTACTAGAAACTTATTTCAGAATGAAACATTCGACGAAAAAAATATTCTAAGACTCAATATAGACCCTGCTCCGGGAGATGATCCGAACCCAGGACTGTCATCAGTTGGTTTAACTATAGTGTCATCATCATCATCATCATTTCAGCCACAGGACGTCCACTGCTGAACATAGGCCTCCCCCAGTGACTTCCAGATCGGCCGGTTGGAAGCGACCTGCATCCAGCGGCTTCCTGCAACCTTTACCAGGTCGTCTGTCCACCTTGTGGGTGGACGTCCTACGCTGCGCTTGCCGGTGCGTGGCCTCCATTCGAGAACCTTACTGCCCCATCGGCCGTCAGTTCTACGTGCTATGTGCCCCTATAACTATAGTGTATATTTGAATTATCATTGGGATTTTGATCGTTTTACCTGTATAAATACAGAAAATAACCCAGAGAAGAGGAGAGGAAAACCAACATCAAATGTTGTTATTCATAATTAACGGAGTTAGCAATCAATACTTATCTTTTCAACGCAGCCACCAACTTTGCCTAAGGCCCGAGCGAATGCCCAAAACGAAATTGAAATGAATGGCCCGAAGTTGTATCCTAATTAGATGTAGACGTACGAAGTTTATACGTCTCCTTGGAGTGTCGAAACGGGAGTTAAACTAAACTTGTTTACCTTTCCACAGATCTGTTTATATGAAACTTGGCAAATACTGAGACACCCGCGGGGAGTGGAATTTTGCTGAAAGTGTCATTATAGAAAGTTTGCGCATTGCTTTATTACTTCCTCTTGAGAACATTCAAACCCTTACGCTCACCCTTTTCCCTGAAGGCGTATTAAGAAATAATATTAATTAGCACGTTGCTAGGTGAACACGCGGTAAGTATAATTTGCAATCTTGCCAAAAATATACAACAGAAATATACAACAGACGAGTACAAAATGTGGTTAACTGTAGAAGTACCAAGTAGAAATACCTAGCTTGCAACCAAAACCTATACTGAAAGAAAAAGGACAAGACCGGCTAGCCTCAAGTAAACGGGACAGGATTAAAACTAGAAGTGAGTAATTGTATACATTGTCACTAGCGCGGCGTTACTATTGATCCGCTTAACTCCTAATGTAATGGTTAATCGTGAATGAATGCCTTGCAAAAGTAGTGCAAAAATGGTATATTTAAATGTTAATCATGCTCACTAAAACGTATATTTTAGAAAGTAAATTACATGTTGCAAGAATGTTCTCAGCAAAATTCTCCAAAACGGTTCTATTTTTTGAGAATGTTCTGCAACTTGCACATTGCTAGTGCCTACCAAAAATGTCAGCCCTGGGATCAAATCCCGGTAGAGGAACATGCACGTTTTTTTTATGTATTTAGTATCTATACTATTATAAAATTCTATACTTGTATTGAAAATCTGGTTCTATGGAAAGGGGTCATTAAACTATGAAAAATCCGCGCGAAGGAGGTTTTGTACAGGCATGCGGCGCCAGCCGTACAACGCCATCAGATCTGTTGACACAATTTCTTTGTCCTCTCATTATGCCACAACGGCTGGACGAATTTTAGCCAATTTTGGTTCAAGGATAGCTGCATATCCAAAGATTTCGATATAATTCTGTTCACCTGACTAAAGTGAAGAAAAAAAACAAATCGTGAACGAACCAAATATGTTACATAATATTTTTAAAAATACATTTCAGGTTGCAAGATGGTTCTGAACTTTGGGACTGGCTCGATTTGTGAAAGATTGTCCCCTTATCTTCTATAACATTAGAGGACAAGAATAGAATTTGCATTCTCTAATCATTTCGTATCGTAGCCTAGTATCTAGTCTTGAATAGAATCCCTTGGAACCTGCGTCAGTTTAGCCTTATCTCTTTCGTCAATCTTAAATTCTAATTATCCTCTATTCATGCTCGAGTGGTATTGAAACCAGCTTTAATCTAATCGGATAGATCATTCGTTACCTTTTAGAAATGAGTTCCAATTTACATTTTCTAAATTAAGCTCTGGTACTAGGAAGCCCTTGAATTGAGTAATAAAACAGGAGCACTTTATTTTGCTAAGTTCTCATTTTCATTTTGTCTCACAAACAAGTAACATTTTCATTTGATTTCGTGTCATTAGTGTAATGAGAAGAACGATATTAACTTTTTCATTATTTATTTTTCTCATTTTCAGATAGTTATATCCTTAATTCCTTATCATGATTATGAAGATGCGTATATTATTAAATAATATTATGTCCAAGATAATTTTCATGTGGCGGCGAGAGTTATTGTAACCTTTATTCATACACTTTTAAGTACAAAATTTACGATACTTCTTTAAATCAGCGCTTAAGTTTGTGATGGCACCGACATTGTATTTAAATAATGAAAATACTAGACTATTTCTAGCAACAACAACATTTGAAGGTATAGCTTTGACACTCGTTCCAACTTTGTAAATATTTTATCCAAGCTATTGTCTCTCGCACAATTTTCCCTGAGAGAAGTGATGGATTGGAAGTGAAACTTTCCCTTCATATTTGTTTCTTTTCAATCAATTTCTCACAACTGAGGGAACGGGGAAACTGTCTATTATTTTCGACTTGCGATATTATTTGACTGTGTGCAGATTTGAAGTGTTATCATAAACTTATCCTATATATAATACTAGAAACCCGCCCCGGCTACACACGGATGCAGTGCTGATAAATTATGCATGTATTATAATAATACACCTTCCTCTTGAATCACTCTATCTATTAACAAAAACCGCATCAAAATCCATTGCGCGGTTTTAAAGATCTAAGCTATAAGCTATGTCTGTCCCTATGACAGACAGACAGACAGCGGGAAGCGACTTTTCTATACTATGTAGTGATCTAAGTGGTATTATGGTTTTAGATGTTTAGTTATTTTTAATGAAGCACGTTGTTTAGGTACAGTCAGCGTCAAATAGTATCAGTCAAAATGGCCCAATATATCGTAACATAATCTTACGTATATACAAATAAAGATCTGTTCCGATATATTTGGCCACTTTGACTGCTACTAACTATCTGACGCTGACTGTACATCTTTTGAGTATTTGTTGACAGACTGCAACATAACTGCACTAAATCTGTACACCTAGCTTGCAGCTGTTGTGCAATAGGCGTGTAGACATTTTTTTTTGAGGATGTCAATTTCATTCTATTTTTGTTGGGATCAAAATGTCTATAAATATAAATATTAAGGGACAATCATACACAAATCGACCTAGTCCCAAACTAAGCAAAGCTTGTACTATGGGTACTAGACGACGATATACATAATATATAAATACATATATAGATAACATCCATGACCCAAGAACAAATATTTGCACAAATATTTGCCCCGGCCGGGATTCGAACCCGGGACCGCCGACTCAGTATATGAGACTAACAACACACAGACTGCTATAAAAGTAAAAAAAGAATGTCAAAGTTCAACATTCCTACGAGGCGCTAGAAACGCTCCATACAAATGGCCAGCAACGTACATGTGACGTCATTTGTGGGTTGGGTACCAATATTAATTTGTATCCAAAATGAGTAATTTGCCATTTTCACTGTGAAAAAGTGCGTTTAAGTCCATGGTTGTTATTCAGTTTTGTTTAATTATGAGAATTCTGAAAACAATTTCAAAAGTTTTTTAGAATAAAATAAAAATCATAATATTTACGTCCTTTGAAGTCACATGTTTCGAAATGTTTTTTTTCCTTTGTTTTATGACATTCTTATTGACATCACTCTACACCCCTAATGGTACAACTGCACTCCGACAATATACCAGTTGTGCTGTTGTTTTACGTTTTCGGTGCAGTTATGTCCACTGTACTAAAACTGCATCCATAGTTATGCAGTTAAAATGCTAAATCAGGCTTTGTATGTGCCCTATCTAACCGATTATATAGTTATTATAATTATGGTAGATTTCAGCTCTCAAATTTCACTGAAGGGTCTTTCAACGGGACCAATTAGGAAAATAGCCAGCAATGCCTTCACTAGGATCAATAAAATATTACCGACAAAGGACAACGTGAATCAAAAGGGGATAAATAAAGCCTGAGGGGGCATTAGCGCACTAATTCGACGAGGCATTGCGTTATCTCCAGCTTGGCAATATCTCAGCTTTATCTCGGACATAATTACAAAGATCTTTTGTTTTTCGAGCTGTGAAATTAACACATTGTTATTTTAAACGAGATATGGCTCAGTATTTCAAAATTAGATGTAATTTTCGCGTTTATTATTTATACTTTAGCGATACGACTTGCCTTATCAAAATGAAGTATATAATATAATATATCGTTATCAATGAAAAAGTTAATGACATAATACCTACTTAGTTACATCAAATTAAAGTACCGGTGGTATAATAAGGTATTACATAGTATATCCCAAATATCCAGAACCAAAAATAGTTCCGTCTTTTTTGTTGTGTAGACTAGATTCGAGACTAGTTATAATTTATTGTGTAAAAGCTCTGAAATGTTTATGGTGAAATGAAACAGAGGCGGAATAAAGCTATTTTAAAAACATATTTAGCGTATTCGTAACGATGGTGAAGAGATCTCGGACATATGTAATCTGAAACGTCGAATTTAGCCGCAGGGCTGCCGGTTCATTGAGGCGTGGTGCGCGGTCATTTATTGGTGCTCGGGTTTCGAAATCACATTCAATATTTTGTACGGCTTTGTTTTGCAATCTTATGAAACTATACCGAAGTTTAAAATCGATACACAAACTACCTTATAAAGCTGCAATGTATTGAGAAAATATCTACTTTAACGATACAAAAACATGACCAGACAGGCACTGCTTCGTATCTACTCAAGTCAATGTGTACACACCAATCGTGATGACCATACTCGGGGTTTTCTGTGCATGAATAAATAAATAAATATTATCGGACAATTATACACAAATCGATCTAGTCCCAAACTAAGCAAAGCTTGTACTATGGGTACTAGACGACGATATACATAATATATAAATACATTTAGATAACATCCATGACCCAAGAACATATATTCGAGTTCATCACACAAATATTTGCCTGGCTGCGATGGATTCGAACCCGGGACCGCCGGCTCAGTAGCCCTAGGCAGGTGTCTGCAAACTGCGCTATGCGCATCGTCAATAAATGACTTAACACTAGGCCGGCAGTAGGCGTCAAATCATTCGTGCACCGAAAACCCCGGGGTGTGGTGATGACCAACCATAGTCCAACCATAGTTGACCAAGAACCGTCAATTTTCTCACTTTCACACTCGGAGTGTGATGATTTTATGATGTTGACATTCTACTACTTGGTTATTTTACGATCTTAACATTCTACTACATGGTTATTTTACGATCTTGACATTCTACTACTTGGTTATTTTACGATCTTGACATTCTACTACATGGTTATTTTACGATCTTGACATTCTACTACTTGGTTATTTTACGATCTTGACATTCCACTACTTGGTTATCTTACGATCTTGACATTCCACTAGGTACTTGGTATTTTTACGACCTTGACATTTTATTACCTGGTTATTTTACGATCTTGACATTCTACTACTCGGTTATTTTACGATCTTGACATTCTACTACTTGGTTATTTTACCATCTTGACATTTTACTACATGGTTATTTTACGATCTTGACATTCTACTACTTGGTTATTTTACGATCTTGACATTCCACTACTTGGTTATTTTACGATTTTGACATTCCACTACTTGGTTATTTTCCGACCTTGACATTTTACTATCTGGTTATTCTACGACCTTAAACAGTTGGCAATTGCCCATAGCGTCTTTTATATACACGTTTTTAATCTTGTTTTGCACAGACATAAACAAATTTGATACGTAATGATATTTTAAAGTGTTTTATCAACCTTACTTTTATAGTAGGTATGGGAATCAGGCAGGCTTGAATGACCTTTATTCATTCATGTGACGTGGAGACATCAGCATCACCGTTGATAAGTTAGTGACTGATAGTGGTTAGCATATCTTGCCGCGACTTCATTTGTCGCGTGACTTAGCGTCTCATGTCTTGCTCGCATGGTATTGAAAGGAAAGAGACAGGTCAAAGAGTCGCGTGTCACAGTTATGCCAGATGTACAGGTTCCATACAGTTCAGCGGGCCTATGATAGTTGCTTTTATCACGCGATAGGTACGTGACATCCGTCATGTTTTTACAAAATGAGAGTGTAAATGACAGATGCTTTGTCACTTATTTATCACATGATTTACGCAACATCATAGGCCCCCAGGGCATGTATCTATGATCTAAAAAAAATGACCTTTATAGTGCTTTAGTGTAACACAAATTCAAAGTCAGGCACAAAAACCGCATCAAAGTTTACACTACGTCACGTTATCCAAACAACAAAGAACTTCGCTTTTCCGCGCCGCTGCATATGACTGACAGACAGACGGTAATGGCGCGAATTCCTTTCAAGATAGTACGAACTAGACGTACTAATTGCTAATGGTACCATTTGCCGTGTCGCCTGAAAGGAAGAGCAAAACCGAGTTGCTGCTGGAGTGCTTTAGAGGTTTCCCTTGTGCTGTTAGTGTTGTGTTTTGCATTTCGATACAACGAATTAAACTGAGTTTTAATGATGAGAAAATTGTCGCTTAAACATACCTAAGCTAGTTTGAATTACTTGTTTAGTAAAAAGCTCAAAATTCAAGTATATATTATTGGATTCATAATGACATTCATTAACTTCATTGATATAACTATAGGATAAGGGACAAAAATTGTTGGTGTTCTTGTTGGTGTGCTTCTCTTGATCATGTGCGTGTAACCTGCAACAATACAATACAAATACAACAATACAATACAACAATTCTTTATTGCCACCAAACAGATTTTTTACAATTGAAGCCTTAATTTTAAAATGGTAGACAATAGGCGGTCTTATCGCTAAAGAGCGATCTCTTCCAGATAACTTTTGTGTAGAGGAAAGAGCAAAAAAATTAACAATAATAGACCATGCAACTATATTTTCAACAATGATAACTTTTAAGGTCAATTTTATCATACTCATACACCCAGTACATTACCCTGAAAGACTGCATGCGTATAGAATAAATATGAATTAAATAGTTTGTCCATAAAGACGTATGACCATAACTATAAAACGTGGTTTTTCTGTGGTAATAATTGTTAGTTTCGTCTGATATTAAAACTTTGTATATAAAAGAAGGAAACGCAGCTGCTCAATTCTTTTTTTCTTGGCTCTAACACTTTTCTAGATTTTAATGAGAACAGGATAGCCCAAACCCCGTGTAGCAGTTACCTCATGTAATGAAAGTCTCATAACACTGAGGTTAGCAAGTGTGCTTATGCTCAAAACCCTCTAGTTTTAATTTTAGCTGTTTCATACGTAATATTTTTTGCATACTAGTGGTTTTAGCCACCAGTCAACAGTAAAACGTATCCTGTAACTGTAACCATCTGTGGATGCCCAGCTACCCGTGTGGCAAAAAAAGTTATAAGCCTTCAGATGCGAAGAGATAAAAGGGACGTTACATTTTTATTTAAACTGCTGAATAACATTGTCGACTCTCAATATCTTCTAAGTAAAATGTCGTTTCGATGTCAAAGCTTTCGAACTCGGTCCACGGATCTATTTTCAATTCCGTTTAGTCGTAAAAAATATGTAAATAATAAGTATTTAGTAAGAACATGCAAAATTTACAGCAAGAAATATTCACATATAGACATGTTTCAGTTAAAATCAACGCAAATTTTTTTCCGCACTGAAAGCCTAAACCGTAAAAGTCTACTTTCTATAATTTGTAATACTTAGATCTATTTTTAATTATTTCATAAAAATCAAGATTCTACTATTGTAGTCAACTTTAACTTATTTCTTTTTGTTCTTATAATAGAAACAAAATTTAAAAAATTTAATAATTGGACAGGGACATAACCAGTTACTTAAACTTAAATTATGTTTAATGCATGTTTTCTGTACTCTCAGAGCAATAATGTATGAAGCATTAGTGGAAACTGTTTTGGCTTCTGTGTTATCTATTTTCGTTAACTCTAAGTGCGATTGTATGCTGTTTGTTTCCCATTACAATAAATAAATAATTGCTTCAGCCGTCTAGGTGTGATGAACGTACGACGACACATAAGGGTTTATAATGGTTCCTATTTTTCCTTTTTACGTACAGAACTCCTAATTAGTTTAGTTACTTATGTTTTTATTATTTTAATATTTAATATGTATGTTAGATTGTAAGGTATTTATCTATGGGCCTTTGATGTCTGAAATAAATAAATTATTATTATTATATTATAATTAAATTTAAGCAAAATTGATGAATATACAATAATTCCATGCTAGTCGGAATAACTGATTCTAAGCATTTTTAGTACATAATTATGTTTTTGATCTCTTTGATTCCAAGAACCTACATAAATTAGTCAAAAAATATAGTCATGTACGGGTATAAAAATGTAGGTATTTCTCGGTTGTCTGGAAGATATCGCTCTTTAGCGTAAAAGCACTATTAAGGTCAACAATAGGAGGAATGGTAGACCATCGATCAGCTGACTTACTTAAGATTTAACTTCAGATTTCTCATGTAATATTTTTCTTGTTGGCGTGCAGTATTATATGTATTGTATTGAGCTTTGTTAAATTCAGCCTATGCCATACCTGTACGAATATCCTAAACCACCAGCGCAATTTATCTCGAGTATGTAAGCCGAAATTAAAAAAGCTGAACCAGTTATGTAGCTTGTTTTTACGAGGGAAGTAATTTGTACGCTGCGGGAACAAATTAATTTTATTTGGGGCGGAACTGCAGGTGCAGGATGTTTCTTACTAGTCGACAACATAAAGCAAGAAAATTACTCGCGCACCGAGGGTCCGTACAAACACTTCCCATCTTAACTGGCCAGGTTTAGTTATGTTTGCACCTGGAATGTATGGCGCCGCATACAAAGTGCATGAGGTGCAAAAAGTTAACGCAACCGATTACATTTGTTGTATGGAAGCCCCACTTAAATATTTATTTTATTCTGTTTTTAGTATTTGTTGTTATAGCGGCAACAGAAATAAATCATCTGTGAAAATTTCAACTGTCTTGCTATCACGGTGCATAAGATACAGCCTGGTGACAGACGGACAGACAGACAGACAGACGAACGGCCAGCGGAGTCTAAGTAATAGAGTCCCGTTTTCGCCCTTTTGGTACGGAACCCTAAAAACAGGATTTCCGTATCGGCGGCGTGTTTCTATGTCGCATAACATACATAAGGTCGGGTAAAATGTATCTTCTAATCATCTTGGGATGTGGCTATCATTGTACTAAAATTGGTTAAAATCCGTGCAGTTGTTTCGGGGTAATAAGAGAAAAAACAAATGTTTATCAACAGATGGCGATGTAGGTACGGCTAGCGCCACGCTGCTTGCATCGCGCTGTTAAGATTTTACCTGAAATAATGACTCTTTCCATAGAAAACTGATTTTCCCTAGTTGTATGATATTCCAAAAAAATCAAAATCTTTTATCAGAATGTGGTTCTCGGAATTTGGAAAAGAAGAAGTAATGATTTCGGACACAATCAAACTTCGGAGCCACAATGGGGACATAACAAGTAAACACTTTAAATTTTGAAAAGTGAGTCTATAGAGCTAACTTTTCCGTTTTTTTTGGCAAAGATAGTTGCGTATATTTTCTTCTTTCTAAATTCTTAACCGAATACTTTTTTCGTTAATTTGTATTAGTTGACTTGACTATACATGTCTGGGAGTTGCTAAATAGAAGTGGATTAAAAAAAAACCTGAAAATCCTGTTCCACGCCTGTGGGCGGAGTAATTTGTACAGCACAGGAAGAAATTAATTTTACATCGGGTCGGCACAGCTGGGAGGGACGCAAGTAATTATAAGTCTCATCGGCTTACCTTATTTGTTCGATAGAGGTATGGGCTCTTTGGGTTTTAACGGCGGCATTTCGAGGAAATTATAAAGATAAAAAGCCGGTCGTGCGAGTTGAACTCGCGCACTGAGGATTCCGTACGAATTATGAAAGCACTGCACATTGCTCTAACAAAAAGATAGTTATACTGTACTAAGCGATAAACTTAATTTGACTGTTAGTTGACTGTTTTACGTAGGTACTTTAAAATGAAGACTATATAATTAATCCTTTAACTTGACTTTTGCCTAGACGGTATTATTTACTTAGCTACATAGTTCTTGGTCAACAGAAAATACCCTATAAATTTGGATTCCCTTGAGTGTCGAAAGATACGTTTTTTGCCGCATAAACGGCCGTATCTTTTTTTTACGTTAACTTAGAATTTTTTCAATTAAAAACGTAATTAAAATATGGACTTAAGAGAGTTAAATCTGTTATTTAAATAATACAAATACCAATAAAAGATAAATAAAAATGTTACAGTTTCATTACTTAACACACAATCTTGTACGCATTGTTTTTTAAAGCTAGTTTTGGTTTGTTGTAAAAACATCCACAATGCGATTACTAAACTTGACGATACGATTTTATATTCAAAACATTTCCATCATGCCCAAATTGAAGAACGATACAAATATCCTCCAGAAAACAAACAATATAAACCCCTTTTCCAATCATCTCTCGCATACCGAGACCGTCACAAAATAATTCTTATACAAAATAAATTCATAGCATATCAAACAATATTCACCGAGCTCTATATTTCCTGTCATAATTTCATATGAGGCGTGCCTTCTTTGACATGACAATTTCATTCCCCACTCAAACTTGTCTGTTTATTTGAGCGACGCACGCAAGTTCAGCCAAACGTGTTAATGCGTAACAGTGCGCGTAGTGTTGGATGCAGAAGTTATTGGGAATACGAAAAATAAATCACATACTTATTCTACAGTAGGGTTGCCACAGTATGATGTAGGTATAAAAAAAAATCTTCTTCTTCTTCCACGCTACCTCATGACTGAGGGTCGTGACCATTTGAGGCCGTTATCCGTTGCACCAATGCTCTCCACTCCACACGGTTTCCCGCCTTCTGGATTGACGCCTGTAGAGTTTCCTGACAGGGTTCTTTCACGGAATCGGGACCTTTTTCCGTCCACGTGGCCAACAACAATGAGCATATAAAAATTATCTGGCTCGCGTCTAGCCACGTGACAGAAGTAGGTACTGCAGGATCCGCTGAAGGCAAATGGTCAATAAGCGGCACTTGATCTTCAGTTCGGCCGAGATCGACGCATTTGTGCGACGTAATAAAAATATGTGACTACAATCATTAGTCTAACTAATGCGCTATACTATTAATTGTTTTCATGTCATTAAGTCTCTATTTTCACTCTTTTGACGATCTATTTGAGCGACGCACGCATGCTCAGACAAACGTGTTAATGCGTAACAGTGCGCGTAGTGTTGGATGCAGAAGTTATTGGGAATACGAAAAATAAATCACATACTTATTCTACAGTAGGGTTGCCACAGTATGATGTATATTATGTATAATCACTACATAGTATAAAACAGTCGCTTCCTGTCTTTCTGTCCCTATGTATATTAAGTACCTAGATCTTTTAAACTACGCATCGGTTTTCTATCGTAAGTGATTCAAGAGGATTGTTAATATGTATAATACATGAATAATTCATCAGCATTGCACCCGTGCAAAACCGGGACGGGCGCTAGTAAAAATATGTGACTCTCTAACTAAAAATCAAACTAAGTACGCTGGCCCAGCGACCCAAAATGAGTCTTGGCCTCCGACAAAAACTGACTCTCAAACTGTTTTATCGAAAATTTATATTTTGACTCTTTTGACAGTCTATTTGAGCGACGTAATTGAGTTCAACCAAACGTGTTAATGCGTAATAGTGCGTGTACGTGTGTAGTCACAATTTTTGATACTTTGGTAACTGGGACTACGAAATTTGAGTTATTGGGAATTCGAAAAATTACTCACGTTTTTATTACGGGGTAGAGTATCAGCATAACTGATTGTTAAAATAATATGTAATGTCTTGATATCTCGCGGTAAGTAAAGGACGATTATTTTTTATAAATATTGACGCAAAGGTAAATTATGAAAGAAAAATTTAATATGATCCACCGCAATGTAAGCAGGACTCGAACCTGCGACCCTACGTTTCCGGCGTAGTGCTCTATAAAAGTACCTAAGTGCATTATAAAAGTACCTAAAACATGTGTGTGGTAATTCCACATTAAAAAACAGAATCGATAAAAAAATTCTATTAAAAAATGACGATTATTTTGTTTGAAATATTTCATTAATATTTATTGTTCATAGAATAACATTCATCATCATAATATCTGACATAAGACTTTTATGTGAAAAGGTTTGAAAAATTGAGAATTCACAATTCAAATGTTCCGCATATTCCATCACCTGTAGGACCAAAATTACATTTCTTCAACCCTAACCGTGAGGGTATCGTTATCAGCCAATAATCTGCCGATGCTCGCGATGAGCTCGGATTTCTTCACCCGAAACATATTATTTTAAATCATAATTTATGTTACACTAGCTGTGCCCCGCGGTGTTGCCCGCTCATCCCACGGGAACACTAAATTTATTCGGGATGAAAAGTATCCTATGTCCTTTCCCGGGTCTCAAACTATCTCCATACCAAATTTCATCTAAATCGGTTCAGCGGTTTAAGCGTGAAGAGGTAGCAGACAGACAGACAGACAAACAGACAGACAGACAGACACACTTTCGCATTTATAATATTAGTATGGATTTACAGTATGTCCGTGAATTTTTTTTGGAAGTAAGGAAATAGCATGGAAATATAATTATCAATGAAAAACAAAAGAACTAAATACGAGTACTATTTAAAAATAATTTTCAAAGTGGCAAGGTTCTTAGCATTACTTCAGTTCCTAATCATTCTGTATTTCGGAATAATTCTGTATTGCAAAGGTTAATGGGGTAGCAGATTTCATTTATTTATATCGTGTATATGAAGAGTAGGCATATATCAAAAATTGTAAGACAATCAATCTTGGGACAACTTTCGGCAGCTATAGATTTTGTACCTAGAAATATTGGGGGAAATTAAATTTCATTGATGTCACAAAGGTCAAATTGCGCATATCGCTAAAGTAGAAAAATAGTAATGAGATCTAGGAAAGATATCAGTGTGAAACGTCGAATTGAGGCCGAGATAACCAACCTCCAAACGAATATAGACCTAGACAACCCTAAGCGTTTTAATTCTAACATATTTTTGCTATTACAATTGAATTTTCCTGCGGTTTTCACGTGCAAAAGTTGATGCTGTTTATTATCGTGCAAGGTTAGAAGCCCCTTCCCTTCGGATTGATAGTCATTGAGGGCGCGGTTTGATCGAGCGCATAATTTGCGGCTGACTGTTTGCCTTTAGTAAACGTCCAATAGGCTGAGATGTTTTCACACCGCGCATGTAGAATCACTCTAATCTATTTTTCTTACTCTAGTCTATTATGAAGCTGTAAGACAAAGAGACGAGTGACGTAAAAAAAGAACGGCCTTTTCACATTAGTAGGATACGATAAGCAAAAATAGCGTTGCGTTAGTTCCAGTTGCATTACAGCGTTAATTTTCTAAGACTTCTTTCATGTTTTGAAGTAAAAGTTGAAGTGTTGCGGTCCTTAATTGAAACCTTAAAAATAAGGCAAGATTAAAAATAAAACCACTCGTGGAGCGATAAAAACGTGAACTGTAAGTTATTGTCGATTACAATACTGCTAGATTGGGTTTGTATTTCATTTTTATGAACTTAATTTCAAGTGAGTACTTATTTTCTCCCAGAGTTAATTTAAAGACACTGAAAGTTACTGACATAGATATACCTATTTATGCTGCTATATCCCAACATTGTTCCATTTTGGTTCTCACGGTGTAAATTCAATGTGCTCTCTAACAATGATTATATTTGCAGTTACACTATTCGTAAGGTACATCAATTATTCTAGTAATCTGACTACCTATATATCTTTAGGATCTTTATTAATGTTATGACTTCTTCAAATATGTGAGATCAGTGTTTATAATATAATATAAAAAAAAAATTTTTAGAAATGCGATAGAAAAAATAAAATCATTCAAAAATTAGCTCCTAATCATATACCTATATATTATTTAGGGAATGACTGGTATACAAAAACTTGATTTTACAGAATAAAATTCCGTACTTAGAAGGTTCTGTCTTTTCATTTTCGCAAAAGCAGTCTGAGAGCGGTATTTTTATACCGATTGACGCGTGCCTGCTTCTAGTAGTGGTCCAAATATGCGAACAATAGTGAAATGCAGAGCTGAGTATCTTGGTGCGCGCTGGTGCCTAGGCTAGGTATTTAGCGCGGTTCACGGAGCATAGTGAGCCTATCAGCCCAGACACGACTTCGGTGGCAAGTGGCAGTGGCCAGCGGCGGCATAGGCGGCATAGGTGGGAGCTAAAAGTCCGAGTGGGGTGGCCTTACGAGTGAGCGAGACACTCTTATAGCCAATGGCATCTCCGTCTCTTGCCGATAAGTCAAAAATAGAATTTTCACACGTGTAGTCTTCACCTTCTCGATGTCGATTTGGTTCAAAGCACATTTACGTTTCAGCCTTATAATTATAATGCTCCGACCCGAGATAAATATTTTATGACGCAGAGCCCAGTTTTGTGGGAACATCAGAGACAAAAACTTACCCTTTGCACTTGTTTGGGCCTCACCCCTCGTCATTTCTGATTCTCGCAAAGGCCATCCTCGCCTCAGGCAACTAGTAAGTGGAACCAAAGAGAATGAGTAGTTGAAAAAAGGACCCCGCAGCTAATTTAGGGAACAAGTGGTTTCAGTCAAATCTCACTAAATTTTAGTATGATGTAGATTTAACTCTCTTGATTATTTTTTTATAAGGGCGCAACTCTCTCAGACGTACCTATACTTTCTGAAATAATCCTTTGCCGTTTCTCTAACGGCCTACATAAACACAGTTCATTTCATTTCTTACCAGTTGCGTAGCGTCAAACCACTTTCTAACAGACTAGAGAACAGATTATAGAAAAGATTAGAGATTATTTGAAAGCTTAGAACAAAAAAAAATACCCCTATTTCTTTAAAAATAGGTGAAGCGGCTGGGGAACTTTTAACTAAAGTTTTTAGTAAAAACGAAGTGGACCAGTTCGCATTGACTATATACCAAACCAAGCCCAAAATAATATTCTATATAATTGTATTGAATAAAATTCTGTGGGACCGAGTCAAGATTTCACAAAAATCCTAATAGCGAAATGCATCTACGTGTATTTTGTGTGCGCTTTGTCAGCCGTTCAGCGCCATCTGTTGTAACAAATTTATAATGTCCGCTCAAGAAACAGCTGCACGGATTTTAATCAATTTCGGTACAGGGATAGCTAGAGTCTGGACATACTAAGAAAATTATGAATGGACTAGCGATCCGCCTCGGCTTCGCACGGGTGCAGTGCTGATAAATTATGCATGTATTATACGTATAAACCTTCCACTTGAATCACTCTTTAAAAAAACCGCATAACAATCCGTTGCGTAGTTTTAAAGATCTAACCATACATAGGGACAGACAGACAGCAGGAAACGACGTTGTTTTATATTTATGTAGGTAGTGATAATTTTTACCTGTATATTGTAAAGAAAATAGAAGTTTAGGCGGCCAAAGTTGCGGGACCTTTCAGTGCAGTATATTATATGGTAACCATCTCTGTTTATTTATATTTTTGGTACTACCGAATCTACCACGCTTCGTGCTTTAATCCATCTAAGACTAGCTTCTATAAACGAGTCCAGCAAATATTCCGCATACTGCCGGGAACGTTGCGAACCAGTTTGAATTAGAAACATACTTTATCGTAAATTTCGCGGAACACAATTGCACTAACGATCGTCTGCGTTCCTGGTAGAAATTTTCAAGAGCGTGCAGATAAGGGGCTGGACACACATACTAAGTATAATACATCTAACGTACCATACAAGTCCACAGTTGTATTCTAATGGAATTTATTAAGGGAAAAATCATGACAACCCACGTATTCTTTTGTTTCGTGTGGCCATTTATTTTAAAGACGGTTGATGGAGCCTGGCATCCTGGGGCGCACTGGTTCGTAGTAGGATCGCCTGTCTTGCTTGCTTAGTATTAAAAGAAAAGAAAAACGGCCAAGTGCGAGTCGGACTTGCGCACCGATGGTTCCGTACAAACACGTTAAGTTTGCACCTGGTATGTACGGTACCACATATAAATGGGTTGCAAAATTAACGCAACCGGTCACGTTTATTGTATGGCTCACTTAAAAATATATTTTATTCTGTTTTTAGTATTTGTTGTTATAGCGGGAACAGAAATACATTATATTATGTGAAAATTTTTACTGTCAAGCTATCACGGTTCATGAGATACAGCCTGGTGACAGGCATTAAATTTAGTAACTATGATATAATGATTATATTGAGAAGTGAAAATTTAAGAAAAACTTGTAAATATAACATAAAACCAAATAGCATCGCACTTTTTTTAAGTTGATTATAAAAGTAGGATACAATTCACATGAGTGAACAGTAGTGTAAACATGCTTAAAATGTGTAATTATTGTTGTAACTAGAGTATTTCTAAGGAGGGTTTGTTTAAAACAGTAGCCGAGCATAGTTGTTGTTTTGAAGAGCTATATTTTATTTATTTAACAGGAACTATGGTGCAGCGAGTTTAGAGCCAACTTTACATGTTATAATAGTTTATTATAGGAGATATAACTGGCTAACGAGAGAGACGTATACTCCCGACATGTATACTAAATTTCACAATATAGTGGGGGCCTTCCCTACCCTCTTCCTTGTGTAAGTGTTCTCCATCATGGGTCGAAATATTGTCAATTTCGAGAGAGATCTGTCATTACGAATACTCACATCATCATTATCATTATCATTCCCTTGCCCTTATTCCATTTATTTGGGGTTGGTGCAGCATGTTTTCTTCCTCCATTCTTCCCTATTACTCGTCATCTCGTCGTTTACTTCCTTCTTATATATCATCTTTCACACAATCCATCCATTTTTTCTTTGGCCTTCGCCTTCTTCTATATCCGTCCACATTCATGCTTAACGCTTTTTTGGTTACGTGGCTGTCCTCTCTTAACATCACGTGCCCATACCATTATAGTCGGTTCGCTTGCAGCTTCTCCCTAATTGGTGCTGAGAGATGTATCTATCCCGATATAATATACCTACTAAATCTCACAATATGATGGTGGGGGTCTGCCTCGTGTACGTGTCCTCTATCACGGGTCGACAAATTGTCAATTTTGACTCATGAAAACCGAACTTAGACAAATATCTGTAATTTCCAGGGTTCGGAAATTCGGATAGATATTTACCTAAACTTTGGCGGCGGCTTTGTTGTTCAGTTGTAGGTATAGGCGTTTGTTTGACGTATAGGTGAGATAGCAATAGTACTTTGTCAACGTTAGGTAAATATCTAACCGAATTTCCGATCTCTGTTCATTACGAATACCCACATAAAAGGTCATATTCAATTACAGTGGCATCGAGCCATCAATGCATCGCGGTATTTGAATACTGCAGCTGCACACAGTTTCCACGCATCCCGAATTCTGGACAAAATACGAACTTTAATTAGGTGCAATAAAAACGGATTCCACTGGCTGGAAATAATTTGCACAGACACTGCGTCAGATCTATTAATTGGATGATTGGCTCCAACAAGGTTTCTGTAAAAGCAAACCATTGAATAATCTCATTTCGTTAATTAGCATACCTAAAAGCGCATCCTTTCACAATTAATTGATTAAACAGGCCTTTGGCGAAGGCTGTTTATTGGATAGATTCGATGATTTGAAAACGAATCACAGGATGATGGGAAGTATATGTATATTTTGTCACTGGTGAGAACGCATGTGGCTCCTCACGTAGCCTACCTTTTTTTTTGAAGCTACGTGAACACTGCGGACATTTGAGCACACCATTGACATAATTATACAATACTACCACAGGAGGTCGGGTTTTTAAGTGATCACGTTTAGTGTCCAGATCAATGCGCCGTTGGTCCTCAAAGTCATAGACTAGAATTTATGACAGCTCTCCATTCTGACCGCATGGCCGCCTGCTGCTCCCACCGCGACGGCTGTATGCCGTTCTTCTTTAAGTGCCTCTTTTGCACATCTTTGTACAGACACTTTATTGGGAAGTAATTAAAGTTACTAACAATCAACCATACAGACGCTTGTGGTTTGAAAATTTAAAACAAGAACTTAAGAAGGCAGAATAATAAATGGCAATAACTATTTCTAAGTAGTTTAAAAACACGATGTGTGCTCACTGAGCGTTCTTCGCTTCTCATTTTTTATGATTCTTTCATTTTCAATCGTGAAATTAGATAATGTCCCCGTTAATTTTCGACACAGAACATGAGTACATCAGTCATCAATTCCTTACGAGGCCGCCTAAATCCAACCCCTAAATCGATCAACCCAAGCTAATAGGTACCATAATGAGTGACATTTTGATAATTAATGAAACAGAGTACCTGATACTAAATCCGCCGAATGGCCGACAATGATAACATATATTCAATAAAATCTTAATTATTTTACGATTAGTTAATCAAGTAAAAATTAACACAATATTATTATTACGCGAACTAAATAATATAGTTTTTACTTATTAAAAGTTAGTGTGATAAAATTGGTAATCCAAAATTAAAATATCATGAAACCATAGTGCAGCGGTGTTTTATTTTTTAAGAAAAAAATATATGACATATATGCTATTGCATCTCAACATCCACTTATTAATCGTTGAATGTGGAACTATTTGTACATAAACATCTCCATAATATACAGTCACATTATTTACCTTTACTCACCTTTACACACTAATAATTACTATTTCAATAAGAGCCATTATGTGACATCATCAATAATATTTATTGCATTATTAGTATTCAGGTGACATGAGGGGCGTCGCAACGCATTAACCTTTAAAAAGGGGTCAGTGCGTGAAAGTTCTGGCCCCTAATATCTTATTCTGGACGGTGGTTAGTTTGAGGGTTTTGGGGGACAAAATACTGACTTTGAATATTGATGATTTTCCCTCTTTGCGGTTGAAAAATTCTGCTCATTTAGCTTTGTGAGGCTGATATTTTTTTATACTATAAAATACAGCATAAAAACGATAATCAAATTTCAATTATTCGAATTTAAATATTGTGGGGGACAACATACTGACTTTAAATATTGTTGATTTTCCCTCTTTGCGTTTGAAAAATTTTACTCATTTAGCTTTGTAAGGCTGATATTTTTTTTTATATAAAAGACGGCATAAAAACGATATTTAACTAAAAAGTAACGGTGCAGTAAAGTTCTTACATGCGCCGCGGACCGCGCTAATAGCCAAAGCGCCAGCGAGCACTTTGGTGCTTCGTTCCATTACCTGTGACTTTGTTAGGCATAAAAGGTGCGTGTTCCTAACCGGTCGTAGCCAGCGTACTCGAATGTACTCATCAGTCGCAGCATCATACAACCAACCAAATTTACAAATAATCAATAAATACAATTCTCCAGCGGCTTGTCAACGATTATAAATATTTTGTAATAGGTAAACAATGAAGAAATTACAGATAAAAATAAAAATAGAAACCATTATTGCAACAACAAGTTCGACTCAGTCAACTTTAATAATATAAATAAATAAAATAAAATAAATAAATATTAAGGGACAATCATACACAAATCGACCTAGTCCCAAACTAAGCAAAGCTTGTACTATGGGTACTAGACGACGATATACATATACATAATATATAAATACATGTATAGATGACATCCATGACCCAAGAACAAATATTTTGCACAAATATTTGCCCCGGCCGGGATTCGAACCCAGGACCGCCGACTCAGTAGGCAGGTGTCTACAAACCGAGCCAAACGCGTCGTCAAATATAATAAACTCATCTAGCGTAAATCGATCCGCTCTCACCGGGACAGCAATAATACTTTAAAGGAAAACACGCCACATTGTTGCGCACCACTGAAAGGTTGTATCTCTATATGGGTTCAATAGCAAGATACGGCGTTTTACAGTGGCACGGAACATTTTACAGGAAACTCCGTGACTCCGTCAACTGAATAATAAATGTGTGGGAAGTAACTGGGAACAACACTCTTATTTCTGTCCAGCTCCTCTAGCACAACTGTGACAGGCGACTCTTACTCGCGCGAGAAATATTACCTGTCTTTATCTTCGCTGTAATGTGAGAGAGTGACGGGCCATGCTAAGTCGCGCAACAGGAGTCGCGAAGCGTAGTTGTGCTTGACGAGCAGGGTGACACATTTCACGGGATTAGTAAAGAATAGGTAAAAAAAAAAATTTAACAAAAAAAGAACCGACTTCAGTAAAACTAAAAAGCCAACAATAACCCGTTCAAGTACAGATTACATTTGACTCACCCTTCGAAGTCGAACCCAAACCACTCAGTTCTTATATTCATCACTAGCATTAACCCGCGGCTTCGCCCGCGTTCCTATACAATAAACATTATCCTACGGGAACGATGCTCTTTTTTTCAGGATAAAAAGTGGGCTATTTGTTAAAGTAAGGGTATAATCTGCTTATCCCTCATGCATATCCGTCTAGCCGTTTTATTGTTGAAAAGTTTGAATGCATTTATTACGGCTGCAGGAGGTTTCCCGATGACTACTACAGTCTCGCCGCGCCACCCGCACTGGCCTTGACGACAATCGAAATGGCACCAAATACAAATTTAAACATCTATTAGGATAACGGGACTCATTCCATACCTCAAAAGCAAAAATAAATCCCTTATAGGATCACTTGTAGCTGTCTGTGAGTCCGTCTGTTACAACCGATTTGCTGCAAAACTACTGCACCGATTGAATTGCAATTAGGCACAAATGCTTTCAAGAATTTTCATGTCCACAAATGTCCCAAAAAAACATGAAAATGACACCCATATTCATATCACCCACAATCATAACGTCATCGCACCGCCACAGGGGAATGGTATTTCACGTCCGCTACGTTGAGTTTTAAAATAATTGTTGTACCCGTAATCAGCGACCTGATAAATAATAAAAATAATGCCCATGTTGATTTTCAGACTTTGTCAACACATTTCCCCCTTTTAGGGGTTCAATTCTTGAAAGGCCTGAAAAGCATGTTTACTCATATTCTTAGAAATACTCCTGTGAAGTTTCGAATAAAATAGTCTAATCTTGTTTCCCCATACAAACTTTGGATCTCTATTTCACCCCCTTTAGAAAAATAGTTTATTAGTGCGCCCCTATACCCTATAAGGAACCTACGTTCTAAATTTAGACTCTTTAGAATCAGCGGTTTGGGCTGTGCGTTTAAAAACGACACCCATATGTTTAGACATATTTAGACATTTCTACACCATCGCACCCTAACATGAGAGATGGTATTACACGTCCGCCATGTTGAATTTTAAAATCGTTCTTTTTTTAGTAATCAGCGACCCGATAATCCATAGAAACCAACTCTTTCCCTCTTCCCCTTCCGGGATACAGGGTACCAAGTTATCTAATCTTGTTTCCCCATACAAACTTTGAATCCCCATTTCACCCCCATAGGGGGTGAATTTTAAAAAAAACCTTTCTTAGTGCACCCCTACACCTTATAAGCAACCTACGTGCCAAATTTGGACTCTCTAGAACCAGCGGTTTAGTATTTAGACATTTCAACCCCATTTCACCCCAACGGGGGAGATGGTAATTCACGTCCGCCTCGTTGGATTTTAAAATCGTTGCGGCATTGGTAATCAGCGACCCGATAAACCATAAAAACAATACCCATGTCGATTTTCAGACTTTGTCACCACATCTCTCCCTTTATGGGGTTGAATTTTCAAAAATTCTGAAACACGTGTTTACTCATTTATCGTTAGAAATACTCCTGTGAAGTTTCAAATAAAATAGTCTAACTAATCTTATTTCCCCATACAAACTGTGGACCCCCTTTTTAAGGGGTGAATTTTGAAAAATTCTTTCTTAGTGCACCCCTACACCTTATAAGGAACCTACGTGCCAAATTTGGACTGTCTAAAACCAGCGGTTTATTATTTAGACATTTCAACCCCATTTCACCTCAACAGGGGAGATGGTAATTCGCGTCCGCCACGTTCGATTTTAAAATCGTTGCGGTTTTCGTAATCAGCGACCCGATAAACCATAAAAACAATACCCATATTGATTTTCAGACTTTGTCACCACATTTCTCCCTTTTAGGGGTTGAATTTTCAAGAAACCTGAAACACGTGTTTACTCATTTATCGTTAGAAATACCCCTGTGAAGTTTCAAATAAAATAATAATAACCAATCTTATTTCCCCATACAAACTTTGGAACCCCATTTCACCCCTTTAGGGGGTGAGTTTTGAAAAATCCTTTCTTAGCGGATGCCTACGTCATAACATCTACCTGCATGCCAAATTTCAGCCCGATCCGTCCAGTAGTTTGGGCTGTGCGTTGATAGATCACTATGTCAGTCAGTCAGTCAGTCACCTTTGAGTTTTATATGTATAGATTATTCTTTGTTCTTATATTTATATATTATAGTTTACGCGAGGTTTGGCACCGACTTCGAAGGGTGAGTCAAATGTAATCTGTACTTGAACGGGTTATTGTTGGCTTTTTAGTTTTACTGAAGTCGATTCTTTTTTTCGTCAAAATTTTTTTTTTTTTGCTTTTTACTGATTCGTGTGTGTGTTCATCATCAGTTTCCTTACACCAAATCCTATTTACTGAATGTAAATTTTTGACTTTATCAATAAATTACCGAAAGCGCCGTACATGTCCCTATAACATTTGAAGAGTTCCCTCGATTTCTCCAAGATTCCATCATCAGATCCCGACTTAGTGCCAACGGGACCAACTCGGAGTTATACCCTTTCGATTAAAGAAAAAAAATTGAAAATCGGTTCACGGTTCTCGGAGATATCGAGTAACATACATACAAAAAAAAAAAAAAAATTTGTTCGAATTGAGAACCTCCTCCTTTTTTGAAGTCGGTTAAAAACTAACATAAATGTTGCATGTATATTAAAGGTAGTTGCATATTTCGAACCTATGGCATTTTTCTAAAATGGAACGCGAAAATGTCCTAAAAAATTAAACATCCATACTAATATTATAAATGCGAAAGTGTGTCTGTCTGTCTGTCTGTTACCTCTTCACGCTTAAACCGCTGAACCGACGTAGATGAAATTTGGTATGGAGATAGTTTGAGACCCGGGAAAGGACATAGGATACTTTTCATCCCGAATAAATTAAGTGTTCCCGTGGGATGAGCGGGTAACACCGCGGGGCACAGCTAGTATTATATAAAAAGAGCATATTTCCCAAAAAGATTAGAATCATAACAATATTCTTCTACTTATTCAAAATATATTTGTTGGATACATTTTCTGTTTATGTATTGTGTTTAAGCGGGCTCATCTGCTCATCAAAACAGCTCTATGGCTTCAACCATTTTAGCAAGACAATTTTTTATCCGAATACGTTAAATAAATAAAAATCGGGATAACGAGCGGCAGCGAACAAAATACTTTTATTTTATCTTTGATATAAAATAACAATTTGTAGGTAATTCAAATTATTATTTAGAACCTAATGGGCTTACAATATTTTTATAAACTGCATTTTGACGACGCCGTTGGCGGTGTGGTAGTGCCGCTATCTACTTAGCCGACAGTCCTGGGTTCAAATCCCGGCAAGGGCAAATACTTGTCTGATGAACACGAACAATTTGTTCCTGACTCAGGGATTTTTTTATGATGTATTTATCTATATGTAAAACCGTCGTCAAGTGCACATAACACAAGCTTACCAGCACATAACACAAGCTTACCAGAAGCTTACTGTGGGATAGATATTTTAAAAAAATTGACACATACGTAAACACATACAAATGTTTGCCATTCCTGTTCTAGTATTTTGTAAACATGAATTAATAACGTTTAGGGAATACAGGGTGTAAACGCACGTCGTAGAAATAAATGGCATGCGCTTGAAATTTAAAAACAAAACGTGATACAGAGGGCGCTTTGGCGGAATATAATGCTTTATTTCATTGCGGCTCCACAGTACTCGCGAAGATGACCGAAGGTGGGCGAATGAATATGATAGTGTCGAGCGGAGACTTCGCTGTGGAAACCCATACTTCGACCAACTTCGCCTCTGCCAACCTTTGTCAAGTTCTCGAGTCATCATCATCATCATCATCTCAGCTATAGGACGTCCACTGCTGAACATAGGCCTCCCCTTTGGACTTCCATATATACCGGTTGGAAGCGACCTGCATCCAGCGCTTTCCGGCGACCTTTATAAGGTCATCTGTTCATCTTGTAGGTGGACGTCCTACGCTGCGCTTGCTGGTCCAAGGTCTCCACTCGAGCACTTTTCGGCCCCATCGGCCATCTGCTCTGCGTGCTATGTGGCCTGCCCATTGCCACTTCAACTTGCCAATCCGGTGAGCTATATCGGTCACTTTAGTTCGTCTACGGATTTCCTCATCTCACAGCCCACGAACTTCTCGAGTAGTGAATAAGAATAAGAATAAGAATAATTTATTTGCATAGAATAAGTGGGTACAGTGAACTGTCAACAGGTAAACATAGACATCAGGTGGCTTATTCTGCTATATGTACTATTAATACTAGCATGCAAATATTATATGTATTTCCTCCAAATTAATTACAGCGTACTCTGACACAAAAATTCTTTGACATCATAGTAGCTTTTCTTCAGTAAATAATTTATCAGGCTATTTTTGAATTTATTTATAGGAAGTTCCTTAATGGTTTTCGGTAACTTATTAAACAGTTTTAAGCATATTGCATAGCATTGCTTCATTGCATAGCAGTGCAGTGCTGGTCACACAATTTGAGTAACGTTGCGTGGGTCAGAGCACTACTCCGGTTAAGTAGAGGTCGTTGGTTCAATTCCTACCTGGAATGTAGTGAATAATGTAAAATGTTTAGTTTTTGTTTAACCTCCGTTATTAACATTTATTATAAGAATACCGGTTGGTAAATTAAAAAACGAGTAGGTACCTATATAAAGGTAGTGATATTTTAATTTTAATTATTTTTATTATAATTTTTGACATTTACAATTTTATTCTAGAAACATTTTAGCCTCAGTTTTTTATTTGTATCATTTTTTTATTTGTTGACGATCCGTTTTGGGATTTTTCTTTTATATCTATTGCTTGCTTGTAGCTAGGCCTACTTTTTATTCAATAAAAAATATTTTGACTGACTTTGAAAAATTCTCTTAAATCAGAACAACCCTGTTGCTTAATAAGAACCAGCAGCGTTAGCAGAAATGTAACGAACACCAATCGGATCATAACGTTCTCGCATTTCCAACGGTGTCGAGCATCGTAAAATCTGAACAATACCGGTAACTACTGCAACCCGACAAGGCCCTGGAATTGGTATTGTCAGAATGTACTCGTAAAGCAACCGGGCTTTGTGCTCCTAGTCATATGTGTTACATTGTTATGTGGAGCGTCAGCAAATGAGGGGGTTTTATTGTTAGCCACGATGCGATTCGCTTTAAGCGCCTGTAATGTTTTGTTTGACTATAATTTTGTAAATGTGTGCGTGTATACAAAGAACAACTTTTTATTTATATATTTTTATACACTCAATATATACTTAAATATTATAATTATCAATATTATACTCCTAATTTCAACAGCAAAAAGAAACCTAAAACCAATATCTACATTTATGAAAGTCAAATTTTTCGGGTTTTCATACATGAAATTTTGTTTCTGCCTTTATACCAATAATTTGTCAACGTATCCTTATGGATACCCAAACAATGGATAAACACTGTCACATTTTATGTTAACAACGTCCTTATTTACGAAGGCAAAGTAATCATGAAACTATTTTCTTTACTTTTATAAATATTGACACAAAGGTAAATTATGAAAGATAAATGTAATGTGATCTACTACAATGTATGCAGGAGTCGAACCTGCGATCCTACGTTTCTGGCGTAGTGCTCGCCCAACTGAGCTATTAGATCGTTAAGTAATTCACACCAAATATTTGATTCCATAATTCTTCTAGTAAGACAAACTAAAGGCAAACAAATTAGAAATTACATAGACTTAGTACGTGGTACATTTAAGTAGATGAAAAAATTACCAATTTTATTCATAAAATTGTCGAGATGGTAGAAATCCTTGTCTGTTTAACAAAGGCCTGTGTAGAAATCCATCATGATACAAACCCGCGATAGGTCTAAACTGGCCAGGAAAATAGTTATAAGACGAAAGTTTGCTCCATTTGTTATCGCTAGATAGCCGCTGAAGCTCATTAGTGTACCATTTACGATTGTCGTCCATATTGGTTGTAAACATTTTCCAATTCTCATTATCTTCAGGTAGAGCAAATCTAATTTGCGGCAACGGGGCCGATGTAGTCAAGGACAGGTTTTTAATAAATTCATTACTATAAATCGGCGTTGGATATACATATTTAGGCGTTGAATAAAGTCCCTCTGGCATTTTAGTTTTATCGGCTTGTGATTCTGTAACACGCTGTGTAGTCGTTTCTTGAGGAGTTGTAATGGTTGTTTCGTCTGGTTTATTAGTTGTTATTCCATCATTTCTGTCTATAACGGTCTTGTTAGACATTGAAGCGGCTCCTTCTCTTGGATCTATCTCATCAATATCTGAATTTACATCCTGGTCTGAATCGTTTAATCGATCACTATTCACACTTTCACTATTAGTAACATTTGCTTCATCTGCTTGGGTAGTTAGTTTCTGGAAAACGTCACCATTTTCTTGATAATTTTCTTCGCCAACTGAGCTTTGAGCATTGACATTGTGTTTTTGCGTAAATGTTGGAACAATTATTATTGGTGAATATACAAACGGTCGTACGGGTTGACCACTTCTTTCGCTTATTCGAAATCCAAATAGCGATAAAAGATGACGACCGAAATTTTGCTTTGATCCACCTAAAACAAAAAGTCTCAATTAATCATTGTTATATATTTCTTAAATATTTTTTTATTTTGATTTAATAGTTCTACGGTTCACCACTAACATGAGGAAGCACTGCAGTAAATTAAAATAATGAAAAATAAACGTCCGCTCACTCGCATTTTGCAAATTCAAATAAAATGCTAGAAAGTACTGCCGTAGTTTCATATCGCGGGGACAGTAAATGCAAAATTGCAACATAAATCTATTTGAGACAGACGTCTGTACGAATTGAATTGCAGATGTTTTTAGTAATCTGAGAAAAATGTTTTGCTATGACTGATGGAAATAATATACCGATCAGTACGAATTGCATTTTGCTATCCCCAGACACGATCTCGTTGTACATGATCGAGTTCTATTGCAATCAAGTATTCTTACTGAATTTTCTCTAGAAAGTGATTAAGAGGATTTATACTTTTCATTTGAAAGGTTTCTGCATCTAGTCTGTAATGATGTTATCTATAAATCTTAGTTGGAGATGTATTTAAGTTTTTTCAGGATTCTAACGTAGCGTTATATAATTAAATTTCCTCTTTTTTATATATAAGCTGTTCCTGAACTAACGTAATCTAATATGTAAGTGTATATAAGAACTATATTTACTTTTTTTCTGCTTTTATCAATACAATTTTTTTTGTTGCTTTTATCATTGCATTATAATATTGCTTATGTGGTGTTAAAGAGGTAATCGGTAAGGATATTCTTTTTTTAAGTCACCAATTAAAAAAGCAACTTGTAAATTCTTGGCTAATTTTGCATATACCGAACCAAGTGAAATCGAAAATAAACATGAACCACATTAAAAATGCGGGCTAGTCGTCAATGTTATCTATGTTTCATAACTTAATTCATCGGTTTCAAGTTTGTGCAGTATACGGGCAGCACATGGCAATTATGTAATATTAGGTACATCGAAAATAAAATTATTCTGCCTTAGCTAAACCTAAAACATACACCAAGTGCGAGTGGGACTCGCGCACGAAGGGTTCCGTACCTTTATCTGTAAATTTGTTGTATGGGAGCCCCCCTTAAATATTTATTTTATTTTATTTTTAGTATTTGTTTTAATAGCGGCAATACATTCAAAAAAAATAAGACCAACTAAGAGTAGTTTTCTCTTATTTGACGCTAAGTTAATTATAAAAATTACGATCCTATATAAATCAAACAAAGCTGATCATTTAAAACAATAAGTGTATCTGTGATTGAACTAATAAAGTGGGCATGTTATTTTATCCTCAAAAAGGTATACGTTGCATCTACTAAATTAATTTGTTGGCATAACTATGTAACGTGGGTTGATTCAATCCTTTATGTATCTTAGTTGATCTTGCTAGGATCAATTAGTTAGCATCATTATTTTTCATGTAAATATTGAACAAGATATTAATTGGTTTAGTTACATAGCAATAGTAAGAGCAATCAGTATTGCCTTATTTGATGTGTCCAAGTCCTTGTTAGGCTCGTATGGAATCATGATGCTTGATTACTACTATCGAGATATTGATAGAACCAACCAATTTTTTTTAGTGTAAAAATACAACATCTGTGAACATTTCAACTGTCTAGCTATCACCGTTCTTGAGATACAGCCTGGTGACAGACGGACGGACGGACGGACGGACAGCGGTCTCAGTAATAGGGTCCCGTTTTTACCCTTTGGGTACGGAACCCTAAAAACGAAGACAAGTTTGATTTGATATATTTTTTTTAAAGTTTAGTCGTTTGGATGATGAAGCTGCAACAAATATTTTAATTGATACTATGACAGCCATAAAATCAGTCTTCCTAAACCATTCAACCGTTAGAAAAAAAACTTTTGTTGTACGGGACCTTTAATTTTTTACTATTTTTTTTTTATTTCTAGCAGCCATTTAAGGCGAAAATGTCAAATCTGATAGACATACACACAAAGATAGCTTAGTAATAGGGTCTCGATAGCATTATTTGGATACAGAACCCTAAAAACTAACAATATGTATGATCTATAACGACTAGACGAATAGACGACGCGGTTGGCGCAGTGGTAAAGCAACTGGCTACTGAGCCCGCGGTCCTGGGTTCAGATCCCGGCAGGGGCAAATATTTGTGTGATGAATTCAAATATTTGTGTCATGGATGTTAAGTATTTGTATTTAAGTATGTATCTATCTATAAAAGTTTGTTTATCGTCACCTAGTGTCCATAACACAAGCCTACTAGAGCCTACTGTGGGACTAGATCGATTTGTGTGAGGCTGTCCGATTTATTTTTTATTTTTTTTATTTATTAAACAAAATTACTGTCAAAAAAATTACCCTCAATATATTTTTTTAATTACTATGTACTTTAATTGTCACTTGTTTGAGTTCTTTTATATAAACCTTTTCGGATAATACTATAAAAAATTACCCATAAGTCAATCAATCTAAATATATAAGTGTGCTCGTGCTCATTCATTAGTTCCTCCTGCTATCACTTTGCTACGGGTCTACTAACTGTTACGAAAATGATTTCAATAATACATGTAAGGTTCCTTACATTTTTTTCCATCCTCGATTTAATTATTTCCTAAGGACAAAGTAATCTCGTTGTGATAAAGAGCACAAAACAGATAAAGAACCGGCTGTCAATGAATTTGTAATGAACTGACAGAATCAGGAGCGTTGACAGTCGAAAACATCCATTGTTACGATTTTCCTTGGATGAAAAGGGACTGTCTTTATTCTGATGTCGTTTCGTAGAAATAATATCCATCTGAGTCTGCTGGGAAAAGCGGATACAATACAAATGACAGTTTTAAAATAAAATTCACTTTTGAGAGTATATTTTATTTTGTACTTTAGAGGACTCGTGCAATCGAGAAAGGTAACCAAAAGTTTAGTTTCAATCTATTTTGTCTATATCCGTAGTATCAGAGGAAATCAGTGCAGTTGTTTAGGTGTGATGTATATTTTATTTATTTAAACTTTATTTCACATTACAAAAAGTAGGTACAAATGGCAGCTTTAATGACAAGAGGCAGTTGTATTGTGGAGGTTCCATATTAAAATAATTAATTATTACACAAAGTTGTTCATTAATATTTTATGTAAAGTATCCTTATTTTGAAATGTTAAAATATAGGTAATTAATAAATGTAAATTATATTATATTAGTTACACGATTATACTAAAGGAGATTGTTAATTATATTAGTTACACGATTATACTAAAGGAGATTGTAACTCTTCAAAACTTCTTGTAAAAAATAATGACAACCGAAACTAATTTTTTGATTGCAAAATTCCATTACTTCAATGGAACAGTTTCTGCTTTACAAAACTCATTGCAATATTTTGATTCAACACCTGAATGCGACGAAAACAAACTGAAAAAGATGCTACAAAAGCCGTTGCTGCATTCATTTTTTACATAAAAGAGAATTATGATGAGCGCACTAGTGAGAAAAAGATGGTGTTTATTTAGTTTTTCTTTGAACTTTGAAATATTATTAAAGGTAAGGCTAATAAACGTTTATCATCAGTGATTTATTGATGTAGAGAAAGTGAAAATAGCTGTAATATTAGAATAAAATTACCAATTGGGAGATATAATCAGGTATGAGAGGCCTTCAAGACTGAGAAGACTGGAAGCAAACACTTTATTACTAATTTGGACGAAGGTAGAATATGAGAGCTGAAAAACTCATGATTCATTCAAAAAAAATACTGACGTCAACTCTGTTTCAACTGTTGGTACAACCGCAGACATGAGGTTTTAAATTTTATACATGACATGAATGACTATTGTATTCATAAAAATCATTTAATACAGCTCGTGGAGCAAAAACCGAAATATTCACATCACACATCTGTTGTCTTACTCAATTAGCTATAATTTGTATAGGCAAAGGCACCAAATTGATTTGTTGATAATAGTTTTAGACATTGTCAGTACTTTCATCAGAATTTGGTAACTTCAATCTTGCCACAGACAGGAAGGTCTACGATATTGCCTGCATACTGTGGTTTAATCGGGAGCGCTAGGTGTAAGTAAGGCGGTTTTCACACGGATCGCGTTAGGTTATCACACTTGCGATTTGTGAGCGTGTTTTTTGTGCAATATTAGTCGAGGCGAACTCACTGCGTGATCGCCTTCATACAAAATTCGCTCGCAACTCGCAAGTGTGTAAGGCCCTTATGTCTCGCGCGGAATTCATGATCACCTTAAAAAAAATGGCGGTTGAGTAGTGCCGTGTCGTGTATTACTTTATAAACTTGTTTAAAATCTACCTCACGCGATCTCCGTGGTCAATGTATACACCACCTTTTAAGATTAACGTGAGTTTCCATAAATTGGGAAATATGATGCGTAGATATTGCGTCATTTACTGTTCGTTTAGTTTGCCTTCTTCATTTATAGATCGGGATGGAGTAGGTATTATCTCGGTTTATAGTTAAATATTTGCAAGCTATTTGCGTACAAAAAAAAATCATCTAAAGCTGCTGATTTATATCAAATAAGTATACGACTAACTTTACTTAACTGTTTTTGCATATAACATGAGGGATATAATTACTTGTTCTTTACACCAAAATCTCAAATATATTTCCTAACATTATTCCAAAGCGTCATTGACAATAAAATTCCACCTGAGCTGCATGTCCTAATCAATACAAATACTAAACGATCGTATGCCATTCCGTTCGTAATACCCATACAACCTTCCTATTTCCTTATACTTCTGTAATATTTACCAAAAAAGACCGTAAGTGTCGCTGTAGTTCAAATGCGCATAAGACGTTTTATTTGAAGGCCGAATGCGTCACGCCACGGTGCCCTAGGGAGGCGTAAAACATCAACTAAGACCCGCACCTGTGCTGCCCAATAAATAAGTTCCCATACCTCCCGTCGGGATCATTTCGTTCGCTTGTTTATTACAGGCTTCTATGGACTGTAATTAACATTTCTAATAAACCGATGGCTCCTTTAGAATTCTGAGTTATTGGGAAATGGTCGAGGATATTTTATGGGAAGTAAAATGGGATGTACTCACACAAATAGGTAGTAGCTGTAGTTTTTAAGTAACTTCCAATGCATACTTATCATTACAGATATCTTTTTGTGAGGTGTGTAAGTATTTAATCGGATAACCAATGTTGTTGACTGGGTGTACTTCCTTTTCGCCGAATTATGTTTCGCAAATGTTTCATTTCGCCAAAAGCATTTTTCACTGAAACTGTAAACTATTTCAGATTGTTGTAAATTATCATCCTTTAGATTAGGTTAGGTTAGGTTTGTTTTATAACAATTCGAAATAGTTTACAGTTTCAGTGAAAAATGCTTTTGGCGAAATGAAACTTTTGCGAAATGAAACGTTTGCGAAACATAATTCGGCGAAAAGGCAGAGAACCTGTTGACTGACATGTTATGACTGCTTTTAAAATTGACCACAAATGTTGGTAAATATTTGCCGAAGACAGAGGCGGATGGGGCAAACGCCTGTTTGATGGTCACAAGCCCGGTTTGAAGCTTAAGACAGTAGAAGGACGCGTGGATAACCAGTATTTTAGAGCATCTATATATCTATCAACCACAGACGCCCAGAGCTGAACATAGGCCTCCCGCATTGCTCGCCACTATGTGCAATCCTGTGCACACCGCATCCATCGACTCCCTGCAACCCTAACGAGGTCATCTACCCTCCTACTCGGGGGCCGGCCCATGCTGTGCTTTCCTATACGTGGTCACCACTCCAAGACTTTGCTGCCCCAACGGCCATCCGTTCTCCGGGCTATATGGCCCGCCCCTTGCCACTTCGATGGTGCAATCCTGTAAGCAGCTATATCGGTTACTTTGGTTTTTCTGCGAATATCCTCGAGTCTGATTCTATCACGCAGAGAAACTCCGAGCATAGCCCTTTCCATTGCACGTTGCGTGACTCAGCATAGACGTCACTGATTTGTTTATTTTGAATTTTGCTATCCGAGCTGTATAACCTTGACACTAACAAGTTGACATTGAATGTAAGAACACAGTGCTAAAGTAGTGCCTCTGAGTTCACAGCTTTAAGATTATCAAATCTCAGTAAAAAAACATGTTGCGGGATTAGCGGGAAACATACACAGCGCATAATGTGAGTTGATGTAAAGTACTCACCTTATCTCCACCTTAATATTTAATCACGAAGAAAACCGTATCAACGCACAGATATAAATTTGTCATTCTTCAGAAAACACGCGAGAAAATAAAAGGCCCCAAAAGAAAGTAATAACGCTCTTTGAATTACGCTGCAAAAATAAATCTCGAACCCTATATTACACAAGCCTAAGAATAATGCTTGAGCACACGAGGCTCAAAAAAATACATCAGTGAAAATTGTTTTCCGCCCGGAGGTAGAATGTTTGCTAAGATTACTTTCGCTGATCGTCCGCCGCGGCCGATTTTCTTAGTTTATGAGACAAACCTCCTCCGAGGAGGTGCGAATAGTACGACGAGGTAATTGAACGTGTTCCGAGCCTCTTGTCTTATTTAACCGATACGTGGGAAAACCGGCGTTCGATTTATTTGAGATCCTCTTAAGATTCTTTCACGAGAGCTCGCACATTTGTATTGCTCGTTATTTTTGCGGGAAGATGTTCTGTTGGGACTAATAAGATTTATGCCTGAGATTATATTAAATGTGTGTAGCTTAGTATGCTTTTGAGAATATGGGTAGGTGCAGCAAGTGAAAATTATAGCATTAGCTAGCGTCGTAGAGGAATAACTATAAAATATGCAAACTTGAAATTTTTTATTTAGACATACCTACGCTGATATATTTATTATACTGTAGTTTTAAAGATACGTACAAATACAAACGAAGGTTCAATGTTATTTTCAAAGTTAGATCATCAAATGAAATTGACAACTAATTAAAGAAGCTAGAAAACTGCCCTGTGGCATGGTCCCGAAGACGCTGGCAGCATTTCCTCACTGAGTTATTTTTACATTCAAAATCAATAACTTACATAGAAATATCTATAAAAATATATATTATTATTTTCCGGTTCATTATTTTATACTGCAGTTGATGTAAAAGAATTATAACCCTCACTGAATAATATTTTCCAGGTTGCCGTAACGCGGAAACAACGTTTAAAAAATAAATTACTCAGTTGGGAACTTGGAAATGACGTGCGCACGCAATCTTGTGAAATGAGTTTAAATCAAGCATAAACCAATGAATTTCGAACTTGCGTTACACTTGTTTTATAAGGAAAAAGGAAGAAAATTGAACACGCTTTTATGAACTTTAGATTTAATTTGGACTGAAATAATATATTTTTTACAGTTTTGGTTAGCGAGACCCGCTATGTTGCAAATAATGTTTGAAAATTGAATAATTTATAATTTTTAGCATAATAACCTTTTTCGAAACCAGTGAAGTTGTGGGTACATTTAGTCGATTATTCGTTAACCTCGTGGATCCATGCATCCGTACTAAAATAGCTGTCTTCCTGCTGCCTTTCTACGCTTAACCCGCTAAATTAATTTAGATACAATCTGGTATAAACGTCATTTCAGTCTCGGAGAAAGACAAAAGATAGTTCTTTTATTACGGAAACGTGACGCATTTGTTTTTGGTAAAAATTTCGCAATAAGCGGACTCCTAGAATTTGTCTTAAATTCTATGATAATAATAATGGCCAAAATCGAAAGGTTCCAACATAGAAGATTTGCTTCCTATTAGTTTCCAATATTTCATCACGATTGGTTTATTTTTAGAGGAGGATACCATCGAGAATGAAACCTCGATCTGTGTGTCTGTTACCAGGTACAACCCTTACGTAAGCGGACAATGCTATGGAAAAAAATGCATGTGGTATAGGTATATCCTTAAAACAGTTAGTCGTTGCGGTGTTCATATCACGCCGCTAGCCAATATAAATATTTTATTTATTACTCAAAAGTCAAAAATTCATAAATGGACATGTCACTGTTTTTTTTTCTACTCACGTTTCTCTTCACGAATAGGAGCAATTTTCCCAATCCTAACTGTTTTAGTTCCACTACTAGTTTAAGTGAGATAAAGGCTTTCCATAGCCATACAGCGTGGGAATGCTGCCTGCGTCATGGGCACCCTACCTAAAGGTCTTAGTTTTATAAATATTTTTTAATCTTAGTTTTAATCTCATAAATTTGTTATTTTTTATGTTTTATTTTTGGCCCATAATAAATGTTTTTTTACCTAGTGAGATAAGAACCTATGAATTCTTGCGTCACATTTGTCTATTTTATGTTATGAATAAAGAAAAAGGCAAAAAAAATACACATTTAATGTGCTGAAAATTACACGATGTCATGAAGCTATGTTTAAATAACTTTGCACACAGCCGTAAATATGCGTGACTTGCGTGAGCAGATTTTAGTTTAAAATAAATCCAAGTGTAGCTTACTTCAGTAATTTCAAAAGATGCATTTTGCTGATGTGCGTTTTGTAAAACGTTAAATAAAATAAGTAACCTTTGACTTAATAATAACTGTACAAACGGATTGTGCAAAGCGGGGATGCAACCAGACGAGTTTACCTTACTAACAATGGTCTTATTTATATTATAGTGATCTAATAAAGCAGATATGTCACACTCCGTGATTACACCGCCGTATCACAAATTAAAAAACATCAGAAGGAGTTCTCTTTCATCTCCACAAAAGCCACCTGACAACTGTGTTTAGTTGATTGTTTTTCGTAAAATGCGATTTGTCGTGGAGAGTGACCGACGCTTGTGTGCCGCTACGCCTGGCTATGAACGCACGTCAATTTGACCTGAACAAAGATGGAGGGTAGAGCTGAGCTCCCTGGTGTATGCCTATGCGTAGGCTATTTGCACAATTCGCGAGACCGTATACCCAAAAGGCCACGTCCTGAGATAGCTCTGTATACCTACATCGATACGCTTCAACCCACGACCACATTTTGTTCGCTTTCGGCGAGCAATTCTTACCATTCTTATGCGATTAGTTAAGATCAAAAAGCGAGTACTAGTAGGTACTATCTATTTTCAAAGATAAAGCTAAACATACCACGACCTTAATTTAGGGGTAACTAAAGTTAATAACTCCAACCAAAATCTTATTAGACCTCGCCATAAATTAAACTAGAATAGTTATGGCTGTTATAAAAAAGTATTCTTGTTAACATAATCTGTATTCAGGTTTATGAACTCGATTAAAATTTGTACCTTCATTGAACGCACTTGCCTCCCAAAGTTATGAGAAAATTAAGGGAATTAACTCATAAATCTCTATAAAGCATCGCTTAATAAAATCCAGCCGGTACTAAAGTACCGGGATTATCAGTCTGAAGGATTTATTCAAATATGTTTGTACTGAATTTGAGGTAATTGTTTTCTTTGTTTTTCTACCGTTGACCGGTTGAAATCGTTATTGAAATGATACTTCTTAGTCGGGATCTACATTGCTGAAGGTCATGTCAAACCTGAAATATTAAAGTTTGTCACTTGATGCACCATGCTTTACCCCTTGTTTCTGTCCTCGGTAATTAAAATAATAATATAATATAAATAAAAACAATATTCTATTATTAATTTTTATTGCTGAATTCGTGGTTTAAGTATGCATTGATAGGTATTTAAAATGATCATCATACATTATTTTAGATACATAGGTACATCATACAAAACATCAAGAAGGTTAAGATAATTGCACGCTTTTTACAACTACGGCGGCGTGAGCTTATAATATTTGGAATGGTACTCGTATATGGAACTTCTAGGATAAATTTCGGTGTTGAAATGAAATAATTTATTCCGTAAGTAGTAGGCCACAAGGGCACTTTTATAAGTCAGTTTATGACCTACCGGCATTTCCCAAAAGGAGAGATCGCTGTTGAGAAGAAAGCTGAAAGAAACTACATTTTTAACCATCGTTACTAATGTCGGTGATTACGTTTATGAACGTATCAGACACCAACGTACTTTCAAGTAAGAAAGCAATAAAAAAGAACATTAAACTTCTCCATAAAAAATAACTCGTATTTCTACTAAAATAACGGATATTGAACGCGCCCCATCGCGACGTGTTTGTCTTTAATTTTAGGTACCGCTGAATTTTTCATACGGAATTGTGCCGATTGCTTTCGGTAACGTTTTCGCGTGAAAACGTCCCAATCTCACTTTACGTCCCCACCTTTTGTACAGTCCGCATTTACATAAAGAGCTGCCGGTCCTTGGGGTCTCCTTTCCGGGTTTTCCATTTTGTGCTTGAATGCGACGCGACGAGAGCGACCCTAACTGTACCTTGAATCTGACGGCTAAGCGGCCAACCGTTCTTCTTTCGATCCCGGTTAGAAATGAGGTTTTTTAATTGGAAAGATTAGGGAACCTTCTAGAGAAAAAATGCTGGTGTGTTTTTGCCAATGTGCTTTATTTAAACAGTGTTCCTGTTCTGTTTGAAGGTTAAAAACTTGGTGAATTCCGTTAGTTATTAGCGTAATTTGAATAAATATTTATCTTATTATTAATAGGTACCTAATAAGTGGAAAAAAACATTTTTTTTTAGCGAGCAAGCACGATTCGACCCTGCTTCAGTTTGGCCAAGATAGATCTAGGCATTTTGAAGGTCAATGAATTAAAGCAATATATAATATGTATGTATGTATGTATGTATGTATGTATGTTTTTGTAAGCGGTTGAACAGATTTCAACAGTTCACGGGTATAATAGGCATCCACAGATGGTTATAAGTTTATTTTTACCTGACTACGGAAAACCAAAAAAAGGAATTTATGACTTTTCTCCGCGTCGACATAGTTTGCGGGCACAATAAGTACCTCTATGTACCTATATACGTATGTTTTTTAGAAATAAGAAAAGTATAATACGTATATCTGGTATAAAATTTAAATCCCAACATAAAGCAAAAATTTACGGTTTGACAACCAGCCCACGATAAAAAATCTAAAATTATTGTACATTCCGAAAGTTATAAATATTATATTTAAGTATATGTATAAAGTTGAAAAAGGCACTTTTCGACTTTTTCTTTGGCAGATTGCAAAGTGCAAAGTTAAAGAAAGTTTATTGGTATCGGTTTTGTATTTCACTGAAAATAACCGACATTGCTTTGTAACTAACACAAAGAGATTTAAAAGGAAATAGGTAAGTAATGGGATAAATATTTCTTGGCATTTTAAAAATGTTGTGAATTGGGGTGTACCGTTTTTTTTCGAAACCGTTAATTCGATTATGACTGACGAGCTGGGTTCTTTCTGAACCATTTCTAGTTATTGAAAAAAAATACAAAAATTTCGTAAAAAAGATACTACCCAATTTTTCACTTGACCTTCAGTAACCGGGGTTTTACTACGTCACCGTAGTATGGAAAGATAGAGGTGGTGTTATCTGTGGTTACCCAAATGCTCGGTCCAAATTATACTAACGGGTTTATAATTATTATCTTACTACTACTAAACTGTCCTTTCTTTCAAGAATCATTATAATCCTTTAATGTTATAATGTTGATATTCTAAGTCAAACATTCAAGTATCTTTTAAATACTTGATTGGCACTGGCAATTGAAGCTAAATTGAACACAATTTGTCGCAGATTGTATGTTTGGACCGGTAAATATTTCGTCTGACAGTAACAATGACAACTATTTATTTACATTTTCAATATTTACATCGGGATTTTCTAGAAATGGTATTGAACATAATATACAAGAATGGTTTATTATTCTTTATAAAGTGAATCAGATTATTTATTAAAAACTGACATTGGCAAAAACCAGGTGCTGCCATTCCAGGATTAATAAATAATATTTACATCGTCTCTTAACTTGTAAGTGTAACTTACGTTCAACAAAAGAAAGAGTTTAATTAATTAGACGCTGACGAGACGATGAGTGGAAATAAAAATAATATCGGTTATAAGCAATTAGGATGCAGACTATTCTCAAGGAATAGTTCAAGCGATTCTACCTATACTGTTTATGTTTCTTGTCAATGAACTGCGATTAACAAAGACTGCGTGAATGCATCGACTTGAGCTTTGAAGGAGAAATGCATCGGTGGTTATTAAAAATGCTGATTTAATAAGAAGGTAATCGTCTCAAAACATTCGAGGTTTGTTTTATATTTTTATTTAAAATTCAGACACGTGTTTTTTTTTTAGATGAAGGCGTATCACCAATACCAAAACTTTGATGGTACCTATCTTGGATCCCAAGAAGATCTTAATCGTGCACGACCTTCGATACTTTCAGAGACATGGATTCCGATCAGATCCACGACACTACAAGAATTTTTATAGATTCAACACCCACCCAAAAGAGCAACCGCAACTCTCACCACCTTGCAGACAGTTTAAATTCAAATTCAAATCATTTATTTCTCGACCAACATGGATCAGTTTTGTTAGTAATGAAATTAAATAAGTACTTATAAACTACTGTTAGTAACATATTTAATTATAATTATATATAACGGCTGTGTTTATGTGCATCATACAACAATGGTTTACATAAACACAGTCTAAGCGCTCGGCAATCATCTCCAGGACGCTGTTGGCGCTGGCCCGAATCCTGCGCACCAGGGATGTACATCGCTTGCGCATAGTCGTGTGAAAACAATCCACTTGCGCTTCTGCGAACATTCCCGATGCACTGCAGTATCGTAGCAGCCCCATCAGCACCCTGAACGCATTGTTAAATTGCACTCTAAGAGCACTGTACTGTCTTAGCGTGTAATTCGCCCACAGTCCGCTTGTATACAGGGATGTACAATAGGCTCGGAAAAGAGTAATCTTCGCTTCTTTGGAACATTTAGCGAACCGACGGGCGATCATGTTGGCTCTCACAGACAGCGCTCTTCGTTCCCGCTCAATGTCGGTATCGTCTTTAAGGTCAGAAGTGATAATATGTCCCAGATATTTAAATTGTGACACTACTTTAAGCACCTTGCCATTTAGCTTTATGGGCGGGACATCTGGCGTGCATTTATTTCTGCCCTTAAAGACCATACACTCACTTTTCTTTACGTTGTAAAGCAAACCGTGGCTACCAGCATATCGCTCACAGATGCCGATCAATTTCGCTATGCCACACGGAGAGGCGCTCAGCAGCACCATATCGTCCGCGTAGCTAAGATTATTTACGCATACCCCATCTATATGACACCCGACATAGGTGCTGCTGAGCTCCTCTATCAGTCCGTTTACATACAGGTTGAAGAGCTTGGGCGAGGTCAACCCCCCCTGCCTCACTCCGCACTCCAGCCTGTATGCGTCCGAGACAGCGCCTGCCCATTTGACAACATTCGATTGGTTTTTGTACCAGAATTTAAAGATATTATTTAATTCAGGTGGCACGTGAATGTCATTAAGTTTTTGCCAGAGGATGTCATAACTTACCAAATCGAATGCCCTTGATAAATCCAGGTAGCATGCGTACACATTTGTTTGTCGATCTGTGTAGTATTTGATAGTATGCTTTAAACCCAAAATCGCACTTTCCGTCGATAAACCCGGTTTAAAACCAAATTGATTATCGTGCAATTTAAGATACGGTTCAATTTGGAGATTAAGCACACTATCAAACACCTTGGCTACTATGGTAGCCAGAGAGATTGGCCTATAGTTGGACTTATCGCTAATATCACCCGTTTTATTTTTCACTATCGGCACCACCACCGTTTTCATCATGTCAGCAGGTAGGTACGAATGGCCTATGCAAAATGTATACAGCATCGCAAGTACTCTCGGCAAGTGTGGACCGGCATGTTGAAGGTGCTCTATACAAAGGCCGTCGTGGCCAGGAGACTTGCCCCTTGATATACATTTAATTGCTTTATTAATGTCCTTCGCTGTAAATTTGGTCCTTATCTCCTGATCACGCGACCCCGTACATGGCACCTCTGACTGTGATGGTCCCAATGGAGATTTAACAGCAAAATGATTTTTAAACATTTCAGCGATATCCTTTCGGTCGCTGATACCGTCGACACTCACTGGGAGGCCGGGTTTGCATTTGAGTTTGTCCGTGGCCTTCCAAAAAGCTCGGAAATCTCGTTTGTAGTGGTGCTTACTTATAATATCCAATTTAATTTGCTCCTCATTGTTTTGGCACCACTTTAACCGTGACCTGAAGATTCTCTTACTTTCACGCATTTCGTCAAATACTAAACCTAATCTAGGTTTTCCGTGCCACACCCAAACCTTAAAGCCAGCATGAACATATAAGAGGACAGGGAGGTTCGATCGAAGAATGCCATTGTTGCTGTGCAGTGATAGCAGTATTAGGCAATCAATTTACTTACACTTTGCCTGAAGAAGAGATAAAGTTCGGGGTGGTAGAAGGACTCCCAAAATTTATTCATTAAATTTTGGGGTGTAGAATTTTACAATAATAATTATGATAACACACTTTTCACATTTTAAGATCATCTTAAAAATTGTGTTTTATATAGTTTATGGAAATGGTACAGATATGACACGCGACTACGTAAACACACTGTTTTTTGAGCAGCATTGCGGTCGCACCTGTAAACCGATAACGAATCAACGTGTCCATATGGTCAGGTAGACAAGTGGTACTTTTTTCTTGAAAATGTCACAAAGATTCATTTACTTTCAATGAAAAAAACTGTTATAATATCATGAGTTTAATTTTTTCTGCTACATTATACATACAATAAAGTTACAGCAAATATAAATAATCCAAAAAATACTTTACTTCATATATAGAAATGAAATAAAATTATGATGTAATTCACACTTAGTAGTTTGTACATTTTTGTCAATTTAATCTTCCGGATCCATTTACTAGCAAGTTTTCTATCTACAATGTTGTTAGACGTGATGCGATATTCCTTCTAGAAAGTAGGAATCTTGACGGCAATATTTTCGTCCTTAAACATAATTCTGCATAGTGGATCCTTTGACTGTTTTAAAGTATTAACAATAATCTGCTCCATGAAGCTTGTTGGGATGTTGAATTTTTAGGTTTTAGGACTGTTATTTCCATTTTATCTAGTATCACACAAATAATTTTATCGTCTCCAAGTCAAATATTTGTTGGTACGGTCAAAGCATAGCCATGGAGACTAGCCTGGCGTGAAAAATAAGTCCAAAATTAAGACAGAGCTATCGAAAAGCAGCACATATAACTTGTAGTAAAATAATGAAAACAAACTTGAAAACAATTACATTTTTTGTTGGTTATTTACAAACTACCTGACAGTTCTTTGACAAGATATTGAATTTTTTTTTTGGGAATTTCATGGCCCGAGTCACAATTTCAGAAATGCGTAGGTTTACCAGCGAAATAGTAAAAAATACAAAGAAGAGTGCGCTGAATAGCGTTTTTTTACTATCCTCAAACACGCGCGGAATTCATGACGTCATCTTGTGAGCTTCTTAAAATAATTAATAAAAAAATAACTACTTATTCTAATGAAGAGTTAATGAAATAGGTATTATAAAATGGCCTATTTCATCGAATAAAAATATAAAAAGAGGGGGTAATTTTTTTTGGGATACCCCAATTGTCTGAATCTTGAATATAATAAAGATGGTAGTACCTAGTAGTAGTATATTATCGATAAATATACACATTGCATCTGCGGGCCTATGGCCTGTGATGGTTGCGTTTATCATGTGATAAATACATAGGTAAGTGACAAAGCATATGTCACTCACACTCTCTTTTTGTCAAAACGTCACGGACGCTCACTTATTTATCGCGTGATAAAAGCAATCATCATACGCCCGCTGAAAGCTCTTTTTAAACAATATTTTATGTATGAGAAATATATCATTTAAAAAACGAAGTTTATATCAAGATTCTTAATTTCTTTATTTCTTGAATGAAGATTAGCTGGACTTGAATCACTCTGGCTCTCAGGTACGATTTTGTACGAATGTAATAGTCTAAGATCCCGATATAGAACGACCTTCACCGAGGTGTTTATTTGATGAAATGTATTTTATATTTAATTTAATATGTCAATAAATATATTGCATATGGGTTGCCTAACAAATTTTTGTCCAGAGTATGTTTAATTAATAATTAAAAAAAAAATTTTTTAAACGTTTGATTATTAGATAAATTCTATACCAATCGAAAGTATGAAGCCCATAGAATATGCAAACGTTAGGTTGCCTATTCTTTTCCCGTCACAACTATCGGGTAGCCAGGTTTAAACAGGTAAATCTATACTAGCATTTTGCAACGGTCTGATTATTGAATTGAAATTAAATAACATTAAAGATTATTTTATTATGAACACGGTGGTATAGGGTTGCCTGCGAAAAATCAGTCCAGAATTCCGGTTGTCGAATTTTGAAAAGTAAAATATTGCAGCGAGTGAATGTTTGCGACTGAGAGGTCCCAACCAAAACCATCCCATACGATAGAACAGGACACAGCATAGTAGCTGTTTGAAGTCCGCCCATTTAAAAAAAGAGAGTGCGCATGCTAACTGCGGTTGGTTCTTAGATGAATATTTAAAACCAGTAGGATTCATTGGGGATCATACACCTTTAAAGATAGAAGACATTGTCGAAAGAACTGAAACGGAGAGTGATGACGAAGAAGATTCAGAAGTTGGAGATCATAGTTATACGTCCGATGACTCGGAACCTGAATAAATAAAAAAATATATTTTTTAATTTTTTTATAATAAACAGAAGTATTTTTTTAATTGTTGTTTTTTATTTTGGCTGATAATAATAAAGATAAAATTTGCAAGCTTACTATATGTATTACTATATAACCTTCATTTTTACTAAAGATGTCTATATACTTTAGGGTCACAAAAAAAATATACACACATAAATAATGAGTTTCTTTCGGAGTTTCTTCTCAACAGTGGTCACCTCTTGTAAAATGTCGATAGACTCAGACATATAAAAGTGCCCTTGTGGCCTACTTGCATTGCAGAATAAATTTCCTTATTTTATTAATTAATTGATTAAAAAAAAAGTTAAATAACTATTTCTCTATTTTAATAATAAACTACTCCAAAATTATGTACAACATATACGAGTCTATCGCTATCCTTTTCATTTTCAAGCACAAATAGCATGCGCACTCTCTTTTTTTAAATGGGCGGACTTCAAACAGCTACTATGCTGTGTCCTCTTCTATCGTATGGGATGGTTTTGGTTGGGACCTCTCGGTCGGAAACATTCACTCGCTGCAATATTTTACTTTTCAAAATTCGACAACCGGAATTCTGGACTGATTTTTCGCAGGCAACCCTATACCACCGTGTTCATAATAAAATAATCTTTAATGTTATTTAATTTAAATTCAATAATCAGACCGTTGCTAAATGCTAGTATAGATTTACCTGTTTAAACCTGGCTACCCGATAGTTGTGACGGGAAAAGATTAGGCAACCTAACGTTTGCATATTCTATGGGCTTCATACTTTCGATTGGTATAGAATTTATCTAATAATCAAACGTTTAAAAAAATTTTTTTTTTAATTATTAATTAAACATACTCTGGACAAAAATTTGTTAGGCAACCCATATGCAATATATTTATTGACATATTAAATTAAATATAAAATACATTTCATCAAATAAACATCTCGGTGAAGGTCGTTCTATATCGGGATCCTCTACTATAAGCGGAAATATCTGATTGAACGAAATTTTCAATTTTCTTATTCAGGTAGAAATAAGTATTTATGTACCTACATGTTTTCTCACAACGCTCTATTTATTAGTTTTATGAGTTTAAATTGTTATCTTCAAGTTCCTTTAGTAATATCCATCGTAATAAAATGAATAATCATAGCTAATTCAAGTCGAGACTGCAGATTAATTTTGACAATACGATGACAAAGGGAGGCGAACGCCTCAGGTTATTCGTCCGCATGGGCGACCCCCCGAAAGTAATGTCGTATCCCCTTACCAAAGTATAATGGATATCATTATTGTATCCATATAATTATATACATAATCTTAACAGAAATTCTCTATTGCGAGATATAACGTTACTCTATCTAATCAATAATGAAACTGTATTATTTTACTCTGCGGATCCAAGGATTTTTTTGTGTGTCAAAGTGATGTCACATGGGAAATACCAGGCTATTTCTTATCCCGAAAATATACGCAGTTTATCAAAACCCACGGAAAATGTTTCAAAACTCATCATCCATCACAATATTTTAACCTTAATTATTTTTCGTCAATGCCGTTCGTTATAAATCGACCACATTCCTCAATATTTTAAGCCTCATTTTCTCCCCACGCGGTAAAATTACGTCATCAAGCATCTTAACGAAAATCAGATGTTATTCCCATATTCCCACAGAAATGTTTTTGGGAGAAAACGCGTTATATTCATGGCGTTAAGCTATCGGCATGTCCCGGATTTGGAGCGTATATGACATGTCTTAACATTGGCATTGGGGATATGACGCGAGCAAGAGGCTCACGACGGCAGAGTTTCATTGAAATGAAATATTACGGAAAAAGCGAGGTAAAGTTATGATTATGTGAATGAGACATGAGATTGTGATAAAAATTTACTGTTATTGTAACTGTGTAGTACAGCACTACCAACTTTATACAAATGACTTAATTGTTAGTAAATTTTATTATCTATTACGGTATTAAACTTGATAACCAACATTAACACCGTGCGAGGGATAAGAAAACTTTATAGAGCTCTGCACCTGTTCATTCCACTCTCAATTCTTCTTCTTTCCTATTACCCTCTGCTGGGGTGGGACATTTATTACCTACCTAGTATATACGTGGCTTAAGCATGCCGTGACCTAGAACATTCCATAATTATTTTTAAAAAATCATTATGCTTGTTTTGCTTATAGAGTCTAATGGAGTTGTCGGGGGATCCCACGTCATGTTAAAGGTCGTTGTAAACTGGCCCTGGGCATATGCCTATAGTGCCTAGTAGGAACGAAGGCCCGTGATCCCCACGGCGCCCATTTGCTGCTACTACGCGACGCCCTCTCCATTGCATTCATGATTATGGTAATTATTTGCCTCCGTTAATCATTTCCTCAAACATGTCACCCACCCTTATTGCTCCTTGCAAATATGGCGGTCGTGTACAATCAAAGTATCCTAAATAAACGTATGACCCAAATATGAACATATTCATCAACAGTATACATATTCATTTAATATCCGGTATCATATTATGCGTAGGTGCTCTGTCTTTTGACTGCTAAAGATATTATTCCTCAGCTCGGTCGCTACAAGCAAATTAAATTAAACGTAATGAAATTTCTGACATCGGAAATAGAATTTAATCATTTTGCACCTCTTATAAGATGCTTGAAATATATTATCTACAATAAAATGATGAATAAACGTGGTGTTAATTGTTTTCGTTAAGTTAGGGCTGGTATACATGTGTATGTAAATATATTTTCATAATAGTAAGACGTTTAAAATATTAAGCAGTTGTCCAAAAAATTACTACACTAGCACTAGCACTAGCACTACCACTACCACTGCCACTTTCACTGCCACTACCCCTACCACTACCACTACCACTACCACTACCACTACCACTACTACTACTACTACTACTACTAATACCATCATCAACTCATGTCAAATGGTCAATATTTATAGGTTTCAGCCAAACATTCGTTAACAATTAACTGTCCGTTAATAATTGGCGGCGTATAACGGCTAAATAAACCATCTTAACAGCTATACTTACTTATGAATTTGCCTTGAACGCTCACTCTCGAACTACAACGCGAGTCAGCATTGATTTCCCAGGTGCATGGTAAAAGCCTGACTGCCGTGCGGATTAAGTCGGCAGTAAAACTTGCTCTTGTTATTAATTACGGTAGAAGCATGTTGGGAACTTTTTTTATACCACTCGCTCGAAATTTGTACCTCTCTTATACAGGGATCGGAAATTCAGGTGGATATTAACCTAAAGTTGACAAAATCCTATTGCTATCTCACGCATACCTCAAACAAAGCCGCCTATACCTACAACTGAATAACAAAGCCACCGCCAAAGTTTAGGTATAAAAGCATCCGATTATCCGATGCCATAATTATAACTCGAACCAGATGCCAATCTGAGAGCTCATTGACTACATTACTGATTAATTACCTAAATTCAAAATTAAAAAACCCTTTCCCGACCCAACATAGTTAAGAAACATCTTGTAAAAAACGCATTCAAACTGAACTATCCGTTCGGGAGCTACGACGCCACAGACAGACACACACATATATATATATATAACATCCATGACCCAGGAATAAATATTCGAGTTCATCGCACAAATCCTTGTCCTTGCCGGGATTCGAACCCAGGACCGTCGGCTCAGTAGGCAGATGAACTACAAACTGCGTCAACCGTTTCGTCGAAACAACATATAGGTAGGTCAAGTTAATCTGGTACCTGCTCATACCATAGATTCGGAGTATCTGTAAAATTAATAAAGCGGAATAGTCGAATAGTTTACCAAACACCAATGTTATTCGGCACAACTGGGTTGTAATTCAAAGAATCAGTTCAATTTGATACAGTTTTTTTGTATGTTTTTTATTTGCAGTCCAGAATTACGGATAACAGTTTCCTGGTAAACGAATTTCCTAGTTTTATATTAAAGTCATTCATGCACCGAAAATCCTGGGGTCTGATAATCATAGTATTATAATGACTCAAAATCTAGAGCCTGGATATTTATTTATTTATATTTATGTGGCCAAGTATAGTTGTCTCGGCGCCCAGTACGAGTTTGTGGCGTTTGGCGTCGAGACACTCGGCTCGTGGGGCCAGGGGGCACGCCGCCTGGTCAAATGTGTCAGTAAGCGCTTGCGGGAGGCGACAGGCGATACACGCGCGGGAATGCTGCCTGCGTTTTGGGTACCCTACCACGGGGTCTCGATCTTTTTTTTAATTTTATATACCTAGTTAGTTTAATGTTTTTATATCTTTGTTCATAATAAAATAAATTTATGATACCTTTAATGGACAATTATCAAATAAATATTCCTAACTTTATTATAGAAACTAAGGATGAACTATACCAGGTGATCAATCCAAATGGGTCAGTAGGAAGAAAACGAAAACTATAAGAGATAGGGAAACCTGTTCTTAGGAACCATGGCGTCGATTTTAGATTTAATAGAAACTGTAATATTATAAATGCGAAAGTGTGTCTGTCTGTCTGTTACCTCTTCACACCGCTGAATCAATTTTAATAAAATTTGGCATAGAGATAGTTTAAGATCCGAGGAAGGACATAGGATAGTTTTCATCCTGGAAATTATACCTAAAAAGATTGAAAAGTGAGTGAACATTTCTGTTGGGGTGCGGTGACCCTGAAGGAAATGTAATTATTAGACCAAAAGCACAAATGCTCTTACATTTGCTTAGGCGCTTTTAATAATCCCTTTTATCAAGTTCCACGCGTACGTAGTCGCGGGCAAAAGCTAGTCTCTTATACTTTCTGATTTCTCCCTACAGACCCATTTGGATTGATCACCCGGTATAATAGCATACCTATTCATTTAATTTGGTATTCAATTTAACATATCATCATAATTTGTTCATGTATACAGTACTTTTATCTCACGAGCGCGGGTGAGCCATGTTTGTGTGAGTAGAGTACATGCACATTGGCTCCGTGTGGGTGAGCTCAGGAGCGGGCTCACCCACACAGAACCAATGTGCATGTACATCTACTACATACAACTAGATAAAAGTACTGTACCTATCTACCCAATATCTCTAGAGGAGTAAGTTTGATTGTAACGTTACCGCAGTGAATGTGTTAATGTCTGGCAACAGTTTCGTACGCATAGATTATTAGTCCTAATTTCGCCGCCAAAGCACACATTAAAATTTAGACATTCCCCTATTTTATAATCCAGCATTCACTGGTGCCAACCACATCGAGTTTAACACGGCAGTTGGCTAGCGAAACGTGTATTTTCCTAACTAATTTGCATATTACAGAGAGTTCCTTACATAATAGCATAGCATTATAAAATTATATATCCTGATAACGGCACTGACTATTAAAAAAAATAGGAACTGTCGTGGAATTTCTCATAACTATTGTCGACATATACCTATATGTCGACAATAGTTATGAGAAATTCCATGTGTGAGCATGTAAATGACATGCTCACACATGGAATTTCTGAATTGAATGCTAAACAACTTAATTTCTTTTTTTAAAGAAAGAAAGAAAACGAATGTATGTTAGTACTTATTTAACATATAGTACAAGCTTTGCTTAGTTTGGGACTAGGTCGATTTGTGTATGATTATCCCATAATATTTATATTTATATTTATTTAAATAAAAAAACAATTTTTTTCTTTACCTGGGTCATTGTCATTCCAAAAAACAAAATTTGTCCCTTCGGTGTGGTCAAAAGTTAAGAGCTTGTATGAATCTAGGTTATTTTGCTATTACATCGGAATATAGAAGAGAGAACGTTCTTTATTTTTACAGGCAACTAATCAGAAAATTAGGCCCTGGAATCCTTAACTTCGCAAATGTCCACCGGAAAGTCGCGCACCTAAATCTGACAATGACCCACCTACATTATCCTGCACCAAATGGTAGTTTCTGTTTGACCATGCCCCATGGCTGACTGGTAGAGAATACCTTATGCCATTAAGTGCGCTATTCGTAGCTTCCTTGGATCGTGCAATAAAATAAAAAAAATAGAGGTCGCAAACCACCACTTCATCATTTGCCCCAGCAAGCACGAATTTAAACCTAATAAGTACAGCACAAACATAAATTATAGTATAGTTCTACATTTAGATAATATAATAAAGTTAATATTTCCACAAAAGTGGAGCGAAGAAAATGAACCAATCAGACTGCGTCTTCGTGAAGCCCAAAAGAAGTGGATTTAAATCTGAGGAATGTGATTGGTCCGATTTAAACATATTCGCTCCGCTCCTGTGGACAGGCAGCCCTGAGTGAGACCTAAGTCAACGCCAAGTAATAATGTCAAGTTAAGTTAAGTCAAATATTCTTTATTCAAGAAGGCCTAGCTAAAAGCACCTTCGCGAATCGTCAGTTACACAGAGCAGAGCAATTTATTGATAGAATTATTAGGTAACTACTAAAAATTAAATAAAAATCATAAAAAATTACGTAATAAAAACAAAAGAAAAAACCGGCCACGAGCATGTCGGACCACCCTCAGTGTAGGGTTCGGTAGTTACCCATCCTTCACAATAGCGGTTTTAAGCCCGAGGTTTAATTTGAGAAAACTCGTAAAGGCCAAAGTAACTGTAATTACTTATTACCTTCTGGAAGTTATGTTCTGGAAGTTCTGGAATGTTTTAATGTAGTATGGCACTTAACTAATATGTATAACGTTCGAAGTATAAAGACACCGCGCGGCACTTACGTCATTTTAAAGAAAATTAAGAAATTTTGCGATAACTCAAAAACGGCTCGACCGATTTTATTTAATGTAGCTTTCAATCATTGAAAGTACTTATAAGGCCTCATTTTTATGAATTTTTCCATAATTTTTTGACCCGTGGTTTAAAAGTTAGAGGGGGGGACGCTATTTTTTGGATTTCCGGAGTGAATATTTACAAAACTGCTGACATTATCAAAAAATAATGTTTGGAGACACCTATTATTTTTAAAAGACCTATTCAACGACACCCAACACACTAGTGTTGGAACAAAAAAAATCACATACTCATACCAAATTTCAGCTTTCTAAATAGTACTTACTAATGATCACGGAGCAAAGCCGCGAACGGACGGTCAGACGGACATGGCGAAACTATAAGGGTTCCTAGTTGACTACGGAACCTTAATAAAAAACGGAGGCTAGAATGTTTGTAGAATACAATTCTAAATATCAAAATGTATAATAAAAATAATTAAAATTGAAATAGTAGTACCTTGTACCTTATCCCTTATAGGGATAAGTTCGCCTTTGTACCTATATGTTAATTGTAATAGATGTATTTTTAACTGTTTTTGTGTACCTACAATAAAGCGTTTACTTACTTACTTACTTACTTACCTTGTTTAAATTTTAACTAATCCTTTTAATTGTGACTAATCTCACGACGCTTTATCATTAAAGCTTAAGAAATAACTTTACGTTTCACATACATACTTCTTGAAATTACCAAAAGATAAATATGCACAATGCACAAACATCACTCATTACTTAACCTGCTGAGTTCCAATGTCCTACACATAGTACCTACATAAACTTCAATTAATAGTTGTCTATCTTGTCTGAATGCTGGTCGTCAGGTGGTTTAAACTCCTGCCCCTATTCATACTCCTGTTGGATTAAAATAATTCCAACGCCCCAATTCAAACTGCCTTAATGTGATGCGTGTGCCAAAGTTAGGATGCGTCAGATAAAACTTCCCTCCAAGTACGTACAATCTCAGTACTCGTACACGTTGAGTTATTTATGTTAGTTCCGTCGTTCCGAGATCTCTTAGCACCCTGTACTTTGCCAACAAAAGGCTTTTAAGAGAATGTGATAACAAAATAAAATCCAACTTGAGATACAGAGTTTGACCGTTGTTTAGGAAAGGAATTTAGTCATCTCATGTTTTTTTTTAATAAGCTTTCATTTTAAATATCGTTTCCTTTGACATTCGGGATTCGGGTATGGGTGAAGTCTGGATCGCATAAGAGCGAGCGTGACAGGTATAAAACTTTAATCACATTCTGTCAGCTCACGCCATTGACGTAATAATACCTCAATGGCTCACGCGCACTATACTTTTTAGTGTATCATATAATTAATAAATAAATAAATATCGGACAACCTCACACAAATCGATCTAGTCCCAAATTAAGCTCAAGAAGGCTTGTGTTATGGGTACTAGACTACGATACATATACTTATATAGATAAGTAAATACTTAAATACATAGAACAACCATAACCCAAGCACAAATATTCGAGTTCATCACACAAATATTTGCCCTGGCCGGGATTCGAACCCGGGACCGCCGGCTCAGTAGGCAGGTGACTACAAACCGAGCCAAACGCGTCGTCATATAATAGATATAATATACTGTACCTATATCTTATAATGTCAAATTTAACACTAGGTACGTGACAAAACGCGTGATACCTGACATGAAAATGACTGGAAACGTGAGTAAACTGAGGATATTGTAAAAGTGTTTGTTTTCTATAGTAATAAAAAATATTCTATTTTTGTTAATAAATATACAAATTTGGCCCCCAATTTGCAATGAATTCGGTAAATGGCTTACTTGTTACCTTAATTTGGATTTCTAGGAATAATTTATTAATTTAATCTTTATTGCACAAAAGCCGGACTTAATGCCATAGGGCATTCTCTACCAGTGAACCATTGGGCTATGCAAGTAAATTGCAGAGAATGTCTTCGAAATCACTACACATAGTATAAAACAAATTCGCTTCCTGCTATGTCTGTCTGTCCCTATGTATGCTTAGATCTTTAAAACTACGCCACGGATTTTGATGCGTTTTTTTTTAATAGATCGAGTGATTAAAGAGGAAGGAAAGGTATATGTATATAATACATGCACAATATAACATTGCCGTGCGAAGCCAGGACGGATTGACAGTAGTATTGTTTCAATAAATAGTAAATGGTTAACTCGTTTGATGGAATTTAGGTTTTGAAAATTATTATTTATTCCGTATTTGGTCCACTTTACTTTTTATTATAGGCTTTGTTATTCTTTGATTTCCGTTTGGCAATGTGACCCGCCTGTTAGCCTTATTTACATATGGCCTTTTTAACACATTCACTGACGTAGCCGAGAACAAACTTGTATGACGGTGAACGCATATACCTATGCGTCGTTGGCAGTGAATGCGTTAAGTACTACCTACATAATAATCAAAACTTTGCTGTTACGCTACCCCACTCATCAAAAACACATAAAATAAATATCAGGTTAAACACGTGCATGGTGAGAATCCACTAAAATATTTAAATGCCAGGGGGACAGGAAGGGTAGTCCTTGCCCACGAGTGCAGAAAGTAGTAAGCGACTATAATTTCCTATCATAATACGTCTCTTTAAAAAAACTTGTCTAAGGAAGCCCCTTTATACTTGAAAGACAAATAAATATAAATTTAACGACAGCTTTGAGGCGTCAAGGGATAATCTTGAAAGGCAGTTAATCGTTACTTTAACACAAGAGTGCAGGTCTGAATAAATTATTCATCAGTTGAAAAGCAATGTTAACTTTATGTCATATAGTGTCAAAAAATAATATTAAAAGGAAAATCTTTTGACACCTGATAAGTATTTAGTGATAACTATAAAACATAGCGTAAAAGCAATTTTATTTTTAAATACAACAATTTCTAGTCGATAGGCTGGGTATCAAATTTTTTTGGAAGACCATTATTTTTTTTTATATACCTACCTTGCTGTAAAGATCTACAAACTGCATCTCATTCATTTTTCTTTACCATGGTTTTTCCAAAATGTTTTTTTTTTAATTGTACAGCTCGCAATAAAATTGGCTAAAAAAAAGCTAGTCGATAGTTGACACTTGTCATTGTTAACATTTGAACGGTATGACGATGACTTATGCCAATATTTCAACGATTTGACGTTGACAAATGCCGACAATCGACAATTTTTTTATTGGGTTTCGCACATACATAAGCGTCCTTCTATTCGTCTTTTGTTTTACACATAAGCAACCAGAACAATGGGACCTTTTATAAACACTATACATATAAACTAACAATGTTTATATTTAGGACATGTTCCGGGACTAATTCATTTGATATTGATTTGTATTTTTTTATTATTGGGTAACCTCAAACAAATCGATCTAGTCCCAAAGTAAGCTCTAATATGAGTTGAATACCTATGAGTACTAGATGACGATATATATTCATCCTTATATAGATAAATACGTACATAAATAATTAGCATGTCCATGACCCAGGCACAGATATTCGAGTTCATCACACAAATATTTGCCCTTGCCGGGATTCGAACCCAGGACCGTCGGCTCAGTCCCACTATGCCAACCGCGTCGTCTTAACTTTAGATGACATTGACAATCTATTTACGTCCAAGATGTTTCGCGCTCGATTTTTTTTTATAGTTAAAAAAAGAACTATACACCTACGTAACACGCCTACTACAAACACTTACTTATGGCCACATCGATACTAACCATATTGACTTACAAAAAGGTTGTTTGTGATTTATATTTTCATACACTAATTACCTTTTGGAATAACGGCGCCATATGAATCAGTTTTATTGTATCTCATCGAACAATGGGTCGCAATTGCTGATTTTGGTATAAATAATTATATCTACGACAAATGTTTATTTTGGCAATATAAATGAGGGTTAAACACGCGATTGGTCTATTATACTGCGGTGTGCAATTGAAATGTCGGGCTTACTTGTGATTTTCGGCTCATTTTTACACTTCAAATTAGATTAAAATCGTATATTACATAATAAATAATGAGAGTGTTGATTTTACTGTATATTATAGTTCCGTAGAAAATGAGTAGGGGTCTTTTCATTTCGACGCGCATAAAGGCATCACGCGATATCGCATTCTTATACACTCTTAAAGCTTTAACTCGAATTGCGGGTTATACTTAGGGTTATCGTCAAATAAATGATGTCTCAGGTAGGTATGGGTGGAACGGTAGAATAGGTGTATATAATATAGAATTAGGGACTAGCCACATTACTACGGCGCGACACCATTAACGTCGCAGAATAAAACAACACAGAAGATTATCTTTTTAGGGTTCCGTACCCAAAGGGTAAAAACGGGACCCTATTACTGAGACTTCGCTGTCCGTCCGTCCGTCCGTCCGTCCGTCCGTCCGTCCGTCCGTCCGTCCGTCCGTCTGTCACCAGGCTGTATCTCAACAACGGTGATAGCTAGACAGTTGAAATTTTCACAGATGATGTATTTCTATTGCCGCTATAACAACAAATACTAAAAATAAAATAAAATAAATATTTAAGGGGGCTCCCATACAACAAACTTTTTATAGATTATATATATATGTATAGGTACGGAACCCTGCATGCGCGAGTCGGGCTCGCACTTGTCCAATTTTTATAACAAGTTACCTGATCATATTTTAAAATTAGCCTTTCCATCTCTCAAAAATTATTTAAAAAAATCTCTCATGTCAAAAGCAATTTTTTTATATACATTAATGCCACATGTTGTTTGTGTAAAATGTGACGCAGTTGTAATGGGGAAGCAACCGATCGACGTGTTCGACGCTTCGAATTGCGTGAACAAAAACGATGATACTTTTTACCCCACCATAGCAAAGAAAAGTATGTGGACGAAGTAGTAGACCTTTACTAGTCTATTTATATTAACACTTTGCACGCCGATCACGAGAACCACCCGGTACGCATTTTTTCTCTAATTCGCCGGCCATTTTAATAACTGCCATGTCTAGCTCGCCGATGACGAGTACCACTCGTAACACTTTTTTCTTAGTGTCGCGGATAACGAATAGTACTCGTGATCAGATTTCATACTGTTTGTATTAAAATATCGAACACAGTTCGTGATCCGCTTAATAGCAACGTGTAGAAGAACGTTTGAGCTACCCGCACACATACAATTTATTAACGTGAGGGTTGGGGAAACGGCATGACGATGCGTCGCCCGCGCTGCCTCGTCAGTGCGCTGCGCGAGCTACCTAACAAATCCATGTTAGAGTTTTTATTTTTTCATAAAACGAGTTCTTTTCAGCGACAGTTTTAAAATAAAATAAATATTATAAACACATTGTTTTATTTTTATCATTATAAAACACTAAAACACCTCTTAAATAAAAAATAAATTATTCCTGTATCTACGCTAATTATTATTTTATAAATCTTACAATATTACCGAAAATCGCCGGCGAACCATAGGTGGCGCCTTAAAAAATGCGCGGCGTTCTTGGGAAAATGAGCATCACGAATGGTAATCGTGATCAGCTGTTGGAGCGCGGTACCGATTATAACTTACGGCGTGCAAAGTGTTAATGTTAGGTATATTTGTTGCATAGAAATACAAATCGCGGCACATACTCGTATAGAACAAGCAAACGACAACAATACGTTACCATTACCAAAACAGGAAATAAAATGTAAATTTCCTAAAAATAATGTCACAATATTAGCATCAAAATTTTCAGAAATGTAAAAGAAAATTCACTTGAGCACGCACTATCTTCGCTCCAGACATAGGCAATGATTTATTCAAGAACGACTCAGACCAGCAGCGTTGGAACGGCCATTCAGATGGCGTCTGGAAATAGCTCAGGTATAAGAAAGTCGCCTGTATCCATTACAACGTCAGCGTCACTATACGGAGCGCGCTAAGTGATGGCTGCGATGCAGATATATATATACGAGTATAGTCCTCCTCGCCGTGTCCGGGACAGCGACTCCGTCAATAATTCTTGTCCGGGTTATAAAAGGCTGCGACTTGCAAAACCAAACTTTGTCATGAAGATGCTATTACAAGATGCGCAGTGAAGTTGTCCAGCAGGGAGGTCAGTATCTGCGGCGCTAAAACGCCACCTCACCGCTTGTGGTATACCGACTCATTGCTGGGAGGGAATTGCGCTGCAAAGATCAATTGAAATAGGTTCAGTAGTACGAACTATCAAAAATAAAACACGAAAGATTCTTTCTCTTGATCTTTTCAAAAGCCGTCTGAAAACAACCAATAAAATACGGCTCAAGTGGTCGTGGCGTGCGTGGATGGCGCAACAGACCGCCTAGTGGACATGACACGACTTTCAGTGATAAGCGACGCGGCGAACGGTTCAGTGAGAGATCCGAGCTCGGTGGCCATACGATTGGAGTGAGCGAGACATGCGTAAAAGCCGTAACAGACGATCTAACGGCCCAGCAGACCGATAGGGACGCAGCTATCTGTTAGAAAGGGGTCTATATCGGATGGCATACAATTATTAGTCCTATCGTCGTGTCGCATAACGTCTTTTGTCCTAATAACGTTTGGCATACACTTTGTTCCGCATATTTTTGATTGTCCAAAATTGTTGCTCCTATTATCGTTTGTCCTAAATATTATTTGTCCTATCGTTTGATGTGGCTAAGATTCAACTATCGAATGATTGATGTGCATAATTGTAATGTTCCTAATATTTAATGTGCTAAAAATCTTTTGACTACATTTCATTATACCTAAATCTCGAAGATTTTTAAGCAAGCATTCTGACGCTCCGCTCGCTTCGCTCGCTCCGCTATCCATGGTCATAAAACAAACCTAACCTAACCTACAGTTTTCGGTCTTTAACCTAACCTACTAACTGCTAAATTTTAATATACCTCCATGCAGCAAGCAAACATTCTGACGCTCCACTCGCTTCGCTCGCTCCGCTATCCATGGTCATAAAACAAACCTAACCTACAGTTTTCGGTCTTTAACCTAACCTACTAACTGCTAAATTTTAATATACCTCCATGCAAGCAAGCACTCTGACGCTCCGCTCGCTTCGCTCACTCCGCTATCCATGGTCAGAAAACAAACCTAACCTAACCTAAAGTTTTCGGTCTTTAATCTAACCTACTAACTGCTAAATTTTAATATACCTCCATGCAGCAAGCAAACATTCTGACGCTCCACTCGCTTCGCTCGCTCCGCTATCCATGGTCATAAAACAAACCTAACCTAACCTAACCTACAGTTTTCGGTCTTTAACCTAACCTACTAACTGCAAAATTTTAATATAATTTCGCTCGCTCGTTAGGGTCACAGTTCTCATAATATTTAGATTGCATAAAAATTAAAATTCAAAAGTAGTTCGTTTCTATTATGGTCGCAGTTCTAACCTAACCTAACCCATTAAGTTCGGTTCTAACCTAACCTACTTTACTGGCAGCAATTCGGTTCTGTCGTGTTCGCAGTTCTAACCTAACCTAACCCATTAAGTTCGGTTCTAACCTAACCTACTTTACTAGCAGCAGTTCGGTTCTGTTGTTGTCGCAGTTCTAACCTAACCTAAACCATTTACCTGGTATCAGTTTAGTTAATAATCGCCTAATCTAACCTAAAACCTAAACTAAATTCCTAGCACCCGTCTGTTCCGTAAACTATGTCTTTATGCCATAATAAATTCGGCGATATTAATGTTATGCCACATAAAATTATATGAAATAAAAGTCGGTGATACTAGTGTTCTGCCATTTAAAATTATGCTAAATTTATAGTATGCTAACTGACAATTATGATACATATATAATTATGCTAAAGAATCATTCGGCTAAAAATGTTTCGGTGATAGCTGCTATGCAAAATGTATTTCGGAAAATCGATATTATGCAAGATAAAGGGAACCCGTAATTTTAGCCAATTTAATAATAGGCAAAATAATTCTTAGGGCAATTCATGTTAGGAATATTATGCTTTAGGTAATTAGATTATAGAGTTATCAATATTAGGATAAACTTGCTTTAGGACTTTAAATGAGTATGCGCAAAAATTATTAGGACAAACGAGTAGTATGCCATTCATCAGTATGCCAAACATTCTCGGCCAAACATTTTTAGGACAAAAAACGTTATGCGATACGACAGGCACCCGTTAGAAAGAGATAGTAATATATATCTCTCATTCTATCAGATAGCAGCGTCCCTATCGGTCCGCTGGACCATTCGATCGTCTGTTACAGCTTTACCACGCACCGCTAAGACCGAAGTCATGGCCTATTTGTGGGAATGGCTAGGATGACGCACCAAATTTGCAGGAACAAGGGCGGAAGACGGATCCGGACACCGCGCACTGCGGGCGTAGGCTGTTTAGCGAACCTGTCATGCTCTTGACTACCCATATTATTATGTTAGTTAAAAAAATTATTCTCAAGTACTCGACCTAATACTCAAAACATTTTCTTAACTTCTCAAGTTTTCATGTTTTGTGCAATAGACCAGCAGTAAAGACATACAATTTTTCAATCAAGTCAAGACATATTATGGATTTTCAATCAAGATATAAATGGACATATTATTATGTCTTGATTGAAAAATTGTATGTCTTTACTGCTCGTCTATTGCACAATACATGAAAACTTGAGAAGTTAAGAAAATGTTTTGAGTATTAGGTCGAGTACTTGAGAACTATGTTTTATTTACTACTCAAGTTCTCATGTATTGTGCCACCAAACGAGCAGTGAAGAAAGATATTTTCTAAACTTCTCAAGTTCTCGAGTATGTATTGTGCCAAACGAGCAGTCATGATATACATTTTCTAAACTTCTCAAGTTCTCGTGTGGGTATTAAATAAAATAATTAGATAAATATTATGGGACAATCATACACAAATCGACCTAGTACCAAACTAAGCAAAGCTTGTACTTTGGGTACTAGACGACGATATACATAATATAATAATAAATAAAAAGTAAAGTTTGTATAAAATAACCTACTTATATATATTTAGTTTGTATTTATCACGCTTATAAAATGTTATCGGTAATCAATATATATAAGTACATACGTAATTATATATAACATCCATGACCCAAGAACAAGACCACAAGACAAGACCACGTTGTGCCAACAGACGAGCAGTGAAAAAATATATTTTTTAACTTCTCAAGTTCTCACATATTGTGCCAAAAGACAAGTAGGTAGTCAAGAGCACATTGTGCGCCCGCGACGGAAGCGTGAGAAGACGTCCGCGTTATCTTATCACTGTACTTACATTTCTTGTGCGGCTGCCAGATGCGGGCGAATATTAAGTAAAACTATATCAGAGGTTGCAAAAATGTATTGTTTTATTTCGTGTCCAGAGCGTGTTTTACGGCATAAATTATTATGTTAAGTACTTAAAGCTAAAAAAGGTTTAAGCTATTCTAGGAATCTGAATTCGATTTGATGTATCAGCCATATGCATATTGTATTTCAGCGACAAATCGGCCGGTCTCATGCCGTAGATGTGAACCTACTTCATAGAATTTATTTACTATGTTCGCTTTAAGATATTCGGCACTATTTATATTCACTCATGAAGACAGTATTAACCCCATATCTACTTTCTCTCATTGTACAGTTATAATTAGTACGCATTTTCCACTGGCAAACATTGTATAAACACTTCAAATAATCTGATTTGTATGATTTCGAATAACTCCTGCATTCAATTAACCTTAAGAACTAGCCTGAATTCGAACCTAGAACCGTTAATTTTGCTAGCAGCTGCACGGCACTACCACGGAGCTAATCATGAAACTTTATAGAGAGTTTCTTTGTTGTATGTTATTTGTAAACCTTACAAACCAGCATGATACAATGTTACTCTGTTTTTAACCTGTCAATTTTATTCAGCCAAAAAATCTACCAGAAACCCCATCATCTTAGACGTTATACAGGATTAAAATGGATCTTCCCGCGCCCATAAATAACAGCATTAAATATGAAAACAAGCGCGTCTTTTTAACAAAGTATAATAACAATGTCTGCCCCTTGAGATTGCTCTTGACGCTCTCATTCTCTAGTGATATTGCTCTTTCGAAATTTCGAGATACGTCACGATCTTGTCAGGCCCTTATTCAGTCTTCTTCATTTGAGTAGGCCGTAATAATTAAAATAATGGAAGGTTTATTTGACAAGGATAATTTTAAAATTGAGATTACAGAACTTTCGCATTTGAGTGACGCTTTATGTTGTTTTCTTGTAAATGTTTTTATGAACCAACTTTAAAACTATTTCAAGCAAAAGCATTTTAGCGTTGATGTCGCTGTTAATGGTTTTATAAGGCACGTCAATAAAATTGTGTTGATGATTGTATTAGGTATAGGAATCTAGACCACGCCATTTTCTGAAATACCCCCTATAAGTTCAGTTAGGAAAAATTTCTTCGCTCTTCAGAAAACTTTTCCCAAGGATTTACCTTCAATTATATTTCACAACTCGCAATAGCGGCACTCTTATAAAGGCAGATCTCTTTTTTCATAATATTTTTCAAGAATGGCCCCATTATCTTATATTTATAGCCCAAACTCCAGCGAGTTTCCATTCGAGTCGACAACTCTTTTTCACCTTTCGTTGGATAATCGTCGTTTAGTAGGCGTTTTAGGATATACAGTGAAACTTGGATAAGTGGGACCTGGATAAGTGAGAAACCTCCATAGCTGGAACTCGTGCTGCTGTCCCGACACTTTACCACTGAATTACCTCTGTTAGTGGGACAAAACAGACCTCTATAACTGGGATTAGTTTTTTCGATTTTGTCTTCATAATTACCTCCATAACTGAGACAGCGGGCGTATTTTACCTCTATTATTGAGACTACATTTTAAGTTAAACTTTTAATAAATGGTTATCTTTGAAATTAAAGATTTTGACCTCTATAACTGCGATAACGTAAATCCATTACCTCTCTAACTGGGAGTTCATTTTATTTCAAAACGCGAGAGAGTAAAAACACTATTTGTTTTGCACACCAATTTTGAAATGTCAACAAATTGTAACCAACATTATACCTAAGATTAAATTTATATTAATTAAATAGGTAATAATATTTTAATAGCGGACCCCTAAAAAAGGACAATACAAAATGTCAGATTTATTTAATTGACGCATTCTGTTGTATTTTCGTACTGTTTATAAAAAAGTGTTAATAATCTTTGATTATAAAGGTACCTTTTTATTACTGCCAACTATTATAATTATTTTCATTTATGATTACTTATTATGAAATACACCACCTAACTATTTTATTTAATAATCGCACCTCTATAACTGAAATATCCTCTTTTTTACCTCTATTAATGGAACCCTATGTAAATGGGACAGACATTAATATCTATACCTGTATATCTAAGACACTGGGTAAGTGGAATACCTCTTTAAGTGAGACAAATTTGCTGGTCCCTTCAAGTCCCAGTTATCCAGTTTTCACTGTATAACTGAAATTACTTATAGTATGTTAAGTTGCTTTTGGTCTCTCGCCATATTACGGAATTTTATTGGCCCTAGTAACTTATTTTACTGGCAAGGAATACTCTTTGGTAATTGACGTTGAAACCCATCGAATGTAACTGATGTTAACAATGAGAATACAGAGCTACATTATTTCACAAATTTTAATTATTTTCGTAATATCATTTCAAAAATATCCACCGTGTTGCAAGAAAAGTTATCTCCAATACGTTTCAATATTTATTTCAGATGAAGAATGAAGGATGAGTAGCATTCTGACTTACAATGTTTTGAAATTTGTTGTTGATATACCGCTACTGATATTTTATCATTTTATGCATTTATACAAATGACGTATGTAATAAGTATTTATGATGTTATAGAATTTTACAACCATATGAAATCTGTTTGATTGCGTCACTATCATTATCTTATAAGATATCTAGACAATAAAACAAAATGGTACATTAGAGTAGAAAAAATAAATCGCAACCGAATAAAAGAAGCGGATCAGAAAAAACTCTGAAAGCATTCTCAGCTCAAAAACTTGGAGATTTTAAGCTTACTCAAACTTGAAAGTTAGCAAATGACACCGCAGGGACAGAAATATTTCGCAATCTCTCCTTGGACGAGATGGGATGCCCCAAAGTTTTTCCAAAGGAAGTTGGCCTGAAACGGGTAACGTTGCGGCGCTTCATAGCTGAGACAAGACAATAGATGCTGAGAATAGTGGAAATGTTATCTTTTGTGTTAGTTTGGATCTCGGTTTTTCTTTAAGACTGCTTATTGAAAACTGAGCATGAAACAACGGAGTTTGCAACGCTGTAAATTGCTAAGAACTCACTCCGCGAACAAGTCACTCTTGGGAATAATGACTTGAGTTATTCTGATATTAAGTTGGTGCAAAGTGGGTCAAGAAATTTACGGCTCGCGGACCTCTAATACCGCAGAAATTTGCCAAATATTCCTCGCTTAGGTTTAGGTTGCCATTTAAATTGAAGATTTTGAAAAGACAATAGCTTCTGCTCGCGGCTTTACACGTGTACATAGGTAAATAGGTATGGTATAATGTTGTAAAATGCGAAAATGTGTTTTGATGATAAAATAGTTTGTACCTATTTATTTTATAGAGCAACGCATATATATTAAGCGTGACTTAGACAAGAGTGTGCTACAAAATATACTTATTTTATCTTGAAAATGTAAACGGTACCCTAGAGATGAGCATGTAAAGGAAACTGTGTGGAAGAGCTTGTATATAATGTATTATGCCTGACCTTTGTTCAAAGTATGTCTAAAAAAAATCAGATATCCAACCTATTTACGAAATATAATTGAGTCAAAGTACCTTGTTATGAACCTAGCGTGTTTTTATCAGTTATAATACTTATTTAACTATTTTAATTTAACATTTTCAATTTGCGCGAACTCGGCGAACGAATTCTAGTTTTCTTATTATAATATCAATATAAAAAGTTTTGCGAAAACATTTCGATATCTACCCCACTCCAGGCACTTTTCGTAGACCTAAATAGAAACCTTAAACTAGGTACAAAAATCAAGTTTCCATTCGAATTGAGTACAAATATAGTAAATATTATTTTGGTATCATTTTCTGTCGAATAAGTTCGTGTTTTTGTGATTTTTCAAAACGGTACAGTGAGTAGATTAAGACGGAAATATAAATACGAGTTTATTGAACTAATAATAACTATGGGAACACTTTATTTCGTATAGGTACAAGAACTGTACGTATTGCTACCTGTGGAATACCTTACGCTAAACAAAAACTGAGCATTCTGTTTGTTTTTGCTAAACTGAAGATTTATGACACGAAATGCGACAATCAGCAAATGGGAAGTCCGGCCGCAATACGTTCGCGTTGTAATCGCCACGTGTGGCATGTGGCATGTTCGTGGAATGAAAATCAGCGGAGCACAGCGCGCATCTTTCACGGGTCCGAAAGGGAAGCGCACAGCGATTCTTGAGAATATTAGTAATTCATTCGGTTCACTATTATCTTGTAGAAACTTTTTTGACATATATTTGTTTTGCATAACGATACTTGGCAGAAGTAACGATTGGCAGAAACGCAGAGTATGCTTTGGCATAAATCATTTCGCAGATTTTTATAACACCGAATCTTATATTGGCATAATGTTGATGAGCATAACAGTCTTCTAAACGAATAGTACCTACTTTCGCAGATATTTTTTTGCATAATATTTTAGGGGCATAAAGTTGTCAAGTCGAATACCATTTGATTCCAAGATAGACTTCATTGTCTTATCTTGTTGTACAGGACATATGCGGAATACCTAACCTAATCCAAGTCGGACTTGCCCTAAGGTGCAATCACTACCTAATTTATACATTACAAATTGTTGTGATTACACATTTTGTCCATGGAGTGGTATGGTAGCCGGCCGATGCCGCGCGGCTCGCTCGCTCGTTAGGGTCTCAGTTCAACCTAACACTCCTCCTCGCTTCGCTCGTCGTCGTACTTAACCTAATCCAAGTCAGACCCGCCCTAAGGTGCAATCAGTACCTAATTTATGCATTACAAATTGTTGTGTTTACACATTTTGTCCATGGAGTGGTATGGTAGCAGGCCGATGCCGCGCGGCTCGCTCGTTCGTTAGGGTCTCAGTTCAACCTAACACTCCTCCTCGCTTCGCTCGCCGTCGTACCTAACCTAATCCAAGTCGGACCTGCCCTAAGGTGGAATTAGGACCTAATTTATGCATTACAATTGTTGTGATTAAAAATTTAGTGGCAGTTGCCCCGCGGCGGCAAGATACCTAACACTGCTCCTCGAACCGCTCGTCGTCGTACCTAACGGTACTTATATTCTACTACGTAAAGTTTACTTAACGCACTTTTCTGCTAGTAGAAAATAATTATGCTATTGTAATCGTATGCTATAGGATTATTATGGTACATAAAATTATGCTAAACCAAAGTCGGCCAAAGAGATATTCTACAAAACAATGTGCTGCAAAATGTGTCGTATGCGAGGTAGTAGTAATGCCAACTATACGAGTACCTTTATGCCATGTTACCATTCGACCGAAAGTGTTTCTGCGAAACGTGTCATGCGAAGTGTATTTCTGACCAATATTATTCTGCCAGATGAGGGTAACCCAATTCATTCCTTACATAAGTAAGGTATTATTAATTTCTTTACCCGTGTAGAGAAAATTAATATAATATATAAAGAACTTATTAAGTAACTTTAAATATATATATTATATATATTTAAAGTTACTTAATAAGTTCTTTTGTACCTTTTCTATCGTCTCTCCGTGTCTGTCACTAGATTCGCTACTTTTTTTTCTCTTGAAAAAGGAAGTTCTCAAGTAATCACATTATTTTTTTATGTTTTTACAGAATAACTCCGTTTTTTACCTATGAGGCGATTTTGTAAATTAATTTTTGTTTAGAGTTCTGAAACACGCGAATGGTTTTGTTCATATGATTGCTTCCAGAATGCAAAGGAATAGAATATCCTTTAAGTAACTTAAAGGCAGTTTTTCTTATTTCTTCAAGTACTGATTTTAATTTATGTTATATCTTTCGGCTAGTTGATTTATTGTTAGTATCTACTCCAACATCTTTGATCCTTCAAATGCAATCAATATTTTTTAAAAAAAGGAGGTTCTCCAGTGATCATATCTTTTTTATGTTCTTACCAACATATAATTGACAGTTATGAACCGATTCTGAAAATATGTACCTTTAGAGTTCTGAAATTCGCGGATGGTGTCATATGATCACGCTGCCTGTAAAGGCGCCGTGCGTCCATACAAAACAAAAGACGATCCTGCATCCCACTATTAAGATTTTTCCTCAAACCATGACCATACAAATGTAGAATTGTATAATATTATACAATATTTCGGTGCCCGCTTAAGGCCGTTCCCTGAGCCAGATTTGCAAAAATACCCCAAAAATTATCCTATTTTTCTACGAAACGTTGATATTAGTAAACGAGGGAAAAATATATATCATTCTTGATTATATTATCTTTAATAACACAGCATTCGATACACGATTCATAACACTTCGCTCGATACAATTAATTCCCAAAGTAACCTCCAATTCGAATTTTTACTCCAACTTTACTTGTTTTTTTTCTACGTGACACTATGAAACAAAAAAAGGAGAAAAATCAATCATAACTAAAATAGTAATTTTACAGCTTCCGAATTTCAATAATTGAAGCCAATATTTTTAAAATAAATAATCATCGACAAATTCTTACGAAAAAAGATATCGCCTTACGACCCGCAAGCTCTGTCTCCGTCACTCTTTTGAAATGTGACTGTGATGTGACAGGGACGGGTGGCCTGAGGAGGGGCTCGGGGTTCTGGCTCAGGGAACGGCCTTAACACTCGCACCCCGTCGGCGATGCTAAATTGGAAAAGCAACACCTGTGTCGACCGTGCTTTTGAAACAACACTTTCCGTTGATCTGAATCCGCTTTCATCATTTTTAACTATTATATTCCCGTGCATAAGCTTTCATACACTTTTGGTGTCATATAACGAAAGTTTTATAGTCTTTATTCTGTGCTATTACTTACGAGTACATAATAGGTTTTGGTTACAAAATAGAGATTTTTAGGTGGGGCTGGTTAGCTAGGTTGCACCGTGTTATTGTATAGGTATTATTTATTTACTATTAGGTATTATTTACTAGCGACCCGTCCCGGCTTCTAAACCTTCTAATTTCTACTTATTTAAAAGAACCGCATCAAAATCTGTTGCGTAGTTTTAAAGATCTAAGCATACATAGGGACAGACAGAGAGACAGCAAGAAGTGACTTTGTTATATACTATGTAGTGATTTACTGGCCTTTCCTACCGCTGCCCAATAGTTAAGAAATGCGCCCATACAAACAACTTTGGCTCACATAAACTGTATAACTGATTTTTTTTATGGAAATCTGTTGCGTAGTTTCTGCGTTAAAGTGGATCTTACATTCTCACAAACTTCGATATACAATATTATTAAAACTATCGTGAGACATCTTCCCGCTGCTCAATTTTTACATACTTTAAGTAATTTCGGTTTCCAAAATATAGCCGTAGCAATTAAGCCAAGCGTTTTACCAAAAGGAGGAAATACGTTTTGCAAACGAACATACGGCATACGTATACGTAATGCTTCATTAAAAGAGTGAAAGACACGCACAGGTTACTTCCACTCCTTATTACTGTGGCCCATTCATTCGGGACGTTTGCGAAGCTTTGCCATTGATGGCGGCTTAGCGCTAACTGAAACACACGGCTCAAGAGGATGAGTTGTAAATGTTTGTACTTATGACCTTTTAATAATGAAGAATATGGTGTTTCACTTCCATAATCGTTACCATACCCATATTTAAGGCCCGTAATGTTTAATATAATATTAATTATTTTTCATCTAATGTAAAATAGTTCACCTAATGTAACATTTTTATCTAAACTAACCGTACATAACCTAACCTTATAATTTAACAATTTTACAAGTTGATAAATGTGAAAGGTAATATATTAAAAGAAAAAAAGTTACAAAATGTTTATAAATGAAGCGAAAATTGAAAAAATTAATGATTCGGACAGGATTCGAACCTGCGTTTCCAACGGCTTTCCGGGCCAACACTGGCGTCCTCCCAATTGGACCACCGAATCAGATGTCAGAGTCATTGAATTTTTCAACCAGTTGCTTCGACATGCCTTAGGGTGGCATCAAAAAAAAAAAAAAAAAAAAAAAAAAGTTACATTACGCAAAACATTACATTAGGTCAAAAAACCTCGGGCAGCCCTATATTTCAAAGTGGATTTATCAACTGATGTTATAGATATAAAGATCTATATTTATTATGTATATCGTCGTCTGGTACCCATAGTACAAGCTTTGCTTAGATTGGGACTAGGTCAATTTGTGTATGATTATTTATTTAAACACATTGGAAAATCTGACCACCGCTCTGCCAACTGAGCCGATAGTGGATATTAAAGGGTTGACGAAGTTATAACAATACTTAAATCCTCGATTCAACGTGTATATTATCCAAATTGATACTATTATTTTGGATAAAATACTTAAATAAATATCTAAATAAAACCACAATATTTCGAAAGTTACCGCAATGAAATTTTATGATTCATTAATTTGAATTTACTACATTTTCATAATGAAATAATGAACTTTATTCTGCAAGTAGGCCACAAGGGCCCTTTTAACATGTCTGAGTCTACCGGCATTTCACAAGAGGAGACCACTGTTGAGGTGTTGAGAAGAAACGCCGAAAGAAACTCAACAGTCAGTCATTTTTTCATAAAGGATAAGTACAACTATTCCAGGAATATGAACTTAACTATACGTAGTTCTCGAAGAAAACATATTAAAAGTGTATTCTAAGATATAAATGAGGACTAGTGTAAGAATAAAATATAGAAACTACAAGAAAGTATGACGGTTTAACACAATTTATGTACGTTTGATATGCTTTCTTATTAGAACTGTGTCCCTTAAACTAGTCAGGTACAATCTAAGGAGTCAGTTACTCGGTTTCTGGTTCAGGCCATGCATTTTTGTCTGTCAGATAGTCCTCTACTGTATAATATGCTTTTGACATGAGAGATTTTTTTAAATAATTTTTGAGAGATGGAAAGGCTAATTTTAAAATATGATCAGGTAACTTGTTATAAAAATTGGACAAGTGCGAGCCCGACTCGCGCATGAAGGGTTCCGTACCTATACATATATATAACCTATAACAAGTTTTTTGTATGGGAGCCCCCCTTAAATATTTATTTTATTTTATTTTTAGTATTTGTTGTTATAGCGGCAATAGAAATACATCATCTGTGAAAATTTCAACTGTCTAGCTATCACCGTTGTTGAGATACAGCCTGGTGACAGACGGACGGACGGACGGACGGACGGACGGACGGACGGACGGCGAAGTCTCAGTAATAGGGTCCCGTTTTTACCCTTTGGGTACGGAACCCTAAAAATGAATACATTGGCCTTAAAATGATTTATATACTTTACGAACACGAAACTTTCTAATAGCAATTTTATTTTTATTTCTAGTAATAAAATTGTGGACATTGGTTTTTTTTGTAAATTAAACTATGTTCTTAATAACATACATAATACTCTCATAAATATATTGGGACGCTACAGTTAAGATGTTTATATCTTTGAAAATGTCTCCTAAGGAGTCACGAGAATTCAGGTTATATATAGAACGAATCGCTCTTTTTTGTAGCACAAATATAGTCTGAATGTCAGCTGCTTTGCCCCAAACCAGAATACCATATGACATGACACTGTGAAAATAACTATGATAAACTAAGCGAGCTGTATCAACATCACTCAATTGTCTCATTTTCCTAACAGCGTACGCCGCTGAACTTAATTTACCTGCAAGCACTGCTATATGTGGACTCCATTGCAAATGACTGTCCAATGTTATACCTAAGAATAATGCATTATTCACCATTTCTAAACATTCACCATTTACTTAATAATATAGTAGAATCTACCGCCGTAACATTTGGTAAAGCAAATCTAACACATTTAGTTTTCTTGGCATTTAATAGAAGATTATTAGTAGTAAACCAGTTAAGTACTTTATCTAGTGTGCAATTAATTTCCGCATAGTCGGTTGATTTCCGGTTAACCTTGAAAATTAATGATTTATCGTCAGCAAATAGTACTATATTACAAAGATTATCTACTATAGATGGTAAGTCATTTATATAAACCAAAAATAGAAATGGACCTAAAATAGAGCACTCCTAGCTTAACTATAGCTCCATTGGACTGGGTTCCATTTACATCCACTATTTGCATTCTATCACTGAGATATGAAGACATAAGGCTTAAAGCATTTGAAGACAGACCATAATTTTCTAATTTCAAAATGAGTGTTCCAGGATGCACGCAGTCGAATGCCTTAGAAAGGTCACAGACGATCCCAATTGCATCACAAGATTCCTCCCAGCTGTCATAAATGTGTTTAATAAGTGTAGATGCTGCATCAGTCGTGGAACGTCCCCTTGTGAAACCGAACTGTTTACTGGACAGTAATTTATTTCTATTGAAGTGTCCGATCTATCAACATTAATTTTTCGAAAACTTTACTTAGAACAGGTAGTATAGATATCGGACGGAAATTGGTCAGATCACTCAAATCATCCGATTTAAAAAGAGGTATGACTTTACTAAATTTCATAAGATTTGGGAAAACTCCCTCTGCTATGCAACTATTGTAAATCAAAGCTAGGTAAGGCGAAATTTAATCTATGATATGATGAATGATTTTTACTGATGTTCCCCATAAATCCTCTTAGTCTAAGATCCCTTTAAGAACGACCTTCACCGAGATGTTTATTTGATGAAATGTATTTTATATTTAATTTAATATGTCAATAAATATATTGCATATGGGTTGCCTAACAAATTTTAGTCCAGGGTATGTTTAATTAATGATTAAAAAAAATATTTTTTTAAACATTTGATTATTAGATAAATTCTATGCCAATCGAAAGTATGAAGCCCATAGAATATGCAAACGTTAGGTTGCCTATTCTTTTCCCGTCACAACTATCGGGTAGCCAGGTTTAAACTGGTAAATCTATACTAGCATTTTGCAACGGTCTAATTATTGAATTGAAATTAAATAACATTAAAGATTATTTTATTATGAACACGGTGGTATAGGGTTGCCTGCGAAAAATCAGTCCAGAATTCCGGTTGTCGAATTTTGAAAAGTAAAATATTGCAGCGAGTGAATGTGTGCGACTGAGAGGTCCCAACCAAAACCATCCCATACGATAGAAGAGGACACAGCATAGCAGCAGTTTGAAGTCCGCCCATTTAAAAAAAGAGAGTGCGCATGCTATTTGTGCTTGAAAATGAAAAGGATAGCGATAGACTCGTATATGCTGTACATTATTTTGGAGTAGTTTATTATTAAAATAGAGAAATAGTTATTTAACTTTTTTTTTAATCAATTAATTAATGAAATAATGAACTTTATTCTGCAAGTAGGCCACAAGGGCACTTTTACATGTCTGAGTCTATCGACATTTCACAAGAGGTGACCACTGTTGAGAAGAAACTCCGAAAGATTAGATACATTACATTTGTTTTATTCTACTACCTATGTTTCTACTTGAATCACTTAAAATTAATGCCGTTTAAACACTTTTCACCGTTGGTTAAAATTCTCCAACGTTTAAAAGTATGAGAATCTCTGAACAGCATGATGACGTAGGCTTGTGTCAGTCACGTGGTTCGCGAGTCTCGGAAGAGAGTACCAGGCGGAGTATATTATTATACCATGCATTTTATTGTATCTATAGCGACAATCTACTCCAAAATAATGCACAGCATATACGAGTCTATCGCTATCCTTTTCATTTTCAAGCACAAATAGCATGCGCACTCTCTTTTTTTAAATGGGCGGTCTTCAAACAGCTGCTATGCTGTGTCCTCTTCTATCGTATGGGATGGTTTTGGTTGGGACCTCTCAGTTGCACACATTCACTCGCTGCAATATTTTACTTTTCAAAATTCGACAACCGGAATTCTGGACTGATTTTTCGCAGGCAACCCTATACCACCGTGTTCATAATAAAATAATCTTTAATGTTATTTAATTTCAATTCAATAATCAGACCGTTGCAAAATGCTAGTATAGATTTACCAGTTTAAACCTGGCTACCCGATAGTTGTGACGGGAAAAGAATAGGCAACCTAACGTTTGCATATTCTATGGGCTTCATACTTTCGATTGGTATAGAATTTATCTAATAATCAAATGTTTAAAAAAATATTTTTTTTAATCATTATTTAAACATACCCTGGACTAAAATTTGTTAGGCAACCCATATGCAATATATTTATTGACATATTAAATTAAATATAAAATACATTTCATCAAATAAACATCTCGGTGAAGGTCGTTCTTAAAGGGATCCTCTACTATCTGTTTTCTTTAAATTGAGTGATTTAAATGTTTTAATAACATCTACAGTATCTACTTGACTAAATTCAAACTTAACATCACATTTCTTACAATTAGCACAAAGTAAGGTATGGGCTTCAGATGCAGATGATTGTAAACTTTTTGTGGTATCAACTGCAATGTTGGAAAAATAATCCTTGAATGCCGAGGCAACATCATGATTTGACAAAGTCTGACCGTTTTCTTTGACAATGTTGACTTGGCAATTGCGAGTTTTGGATTTACCAGTTTCTCTGTTAATAACATTCCAAATAGTTTTCACTTTGCTATCCGACATTTTGACTTTAGAACTAATATAATTTGCTTTTGCAGCTATGCACACTTGCTTAAACAATTTTGAATAGTTCTTAACATAGTTTAAAAATTCTGCGTCCTTGTTCACTTCCTTCTCTCCATACAGTTCATAAAGCCTAGGCATAGGCGGAAAATTCAATATGACGACTCATATTGCTAAAGAGCGGTATTACAAGAGCGGTATTTTATTTTAATTGTACAATATGTTCATAATTTATATATGTGTGTATTTTCACGTATTATAATAATATTAGCTGCACCCACGGTGTTGCCCGCTCATCACACGGGAACACTAATTTTTTTTCGGTATAATAGCCTATTTCCAGGGCGTTAGCTCCATACCAATTTTTATCCAAATTGGTCCAGCCGTTTAAGCGTGAAGAAGTAAAGTGAAATAGTTCGCCTTTATAATTATTAGTGTGATTGACTTTTTCTTGGTCTAATTTTCATATTTTTAAGACCCTGCACAGTAATTTTTTATGATTAGCCCAATGGTGGGTAAGTGCATTCTGGGTATTTGTTTAGTATTGTAGTTGTTTTATATTATATCTGTGAAAGTAGGTACATCCGCCAATCTCTCACTGCCTCCTTACGCTGCGATTTCCGTAAGTGGTCGGCCGTACGAGGAATTTCCACCACCCACTAGCTACTCCACGTCAACGACTTTGGTTCCTTTTTTTATACTACGACAGTGGCAAACAAGCATGCGACCCGCTCGATGTTAAGCAGTTACCGCCGTCTATGAACGCTTGCGACGCCAGATGCATCACACGCGTGTTGCCGACCCTTTAAGAACCTATTTACTCCCCTCTTGAAGAACCGCATTCTTCTGAAAATCTCTTCGATAGATTTATATCTGCTGGTTTTAGATTAATCTGTGTGTATTTTCCGATAGAAGTAGTTCAAGCGTGTGTGTATCGGACATCGGGCAAAGCCATCTACTAATTGCTCTGCCCATCTTTGACCAGTGGTTTCATGTAAAAGCCTTATTGACCAGTGCAATAGAAAGCATACCTGAGTTGGAAAATACGAGCGTATTTCCAACGTTTTGACGTGCCGTGCAAATAAAGCCGAATGAATACTTTTTTTAATTGAAAAGAACGTGATAGTGAAAATTACATTTTCGTGAGTGTTTTTTTTCTTCAGATGACCTGTATAATGTATTTTGTTGGCTTTCAACTTTGTCTTTGTTTTATTAAGTATAATAAACTGGACAAAATCGCGCTCAAAAAGCGTTTCAAGACAGGTATATCGCCTGTAACCGTCATTAACACACGGTGTTTGCGATTCAAGCTGCATTAGCTGCATAAAGTAATATTTTACGTTGTTACCCAGTCAAATTATGTTTGCTCCTGATATCTATGGCGTCAACACTAAGTAAATCGCCACTTCAAAGACCTTTACGAGATATGAAAAAGAGGTATGTGGAATGGGGGCCCAGTTTCAGAGCCGTATCGAGTGCCCGAATCTACCAAAAAGGTCCAAGCTATTGAAATTATTATTGTGATATTGGGCATAAAACCTATTGTGTATGATATACTGGCCTAGAACTTTGTCAAACTAAATCTAGAACAGGTTGCTAGTTTAAATTTGTATTAGCAACGTTTGTTTCTGTTGACTACCATGTCAGTTCTAAAATACTCTTTGAACAGTACGTGTTGTAAACAACTTGATTAATAATAAACTGCTGATTTGTATCCTGGGTCTTTTCACGTAAACTGCACTATTCTAATTTATATCCCCCACAGTGGTTATGGGCCCTTGACGATCCAGGATCGTATTTAGTGCAAAAGGACAAATTATTAATCGTAAGTATGAGTACTGTAAAAATTGAGCAACTCGACCAGAATAACTATGAGACCTGGAGAATCCAAGTCGAAGCAATATTAATAAAGAATGACGCCTGGGGATACGTTGATGGCAATATTGAAAAACCTGCGGAGCCTAGAGAAGCGAAACTTTGGGAGACTGCGGATGCCAAAGCCAAGTCAGACCTCATTCTATCGATAAGTCCGAGCGAATTACGACATCTACGAGGGTGTAAAACATCGCGAGATGTATGGTTGAAATTAAAGGCCATTCACGCGTCAAAAGGACCCGCAAAGAAGGCGACATTGCTTAAACAGTTATTGCTTCATAAATTGGAGGAAGGTGGTGACATAAGAGAACATGTATTACGTTTTTTCGATGTGAGGAGTCAATTAGCAGACATGGATATCGAAATGCATAATGATCTGATTTCGATTATGCTTCTGTACAGTTTACCGGCAAGTTTTAGTAATTTTAGATGTGCTATAGAATCTAGAGACATATTACCAGATCCGGAAACACTCAAAATTAAAATACTAGAAGAACAACATTCTAGAGATGATAGAGAAAGTGGTGATAAGGCGCACCTTATCAAAGGAAATAAGTATTTTAAGCCTAAGAAGAGTGGTACAGAGCAAGGGAATTCAAAATTCAGGTTCAAATGTTTTAAATGTCACCAGTACGGTCATAGAGCCTCTGAATGTTTAAAGAAGAATAAGGAACAATGTGTGGATAGTGTAAAGTGCGTGTCAAATAATAGTAGTGATATAGTAACTGTAGATACCAATTTTGTAACATTCAATAAAATTGTATTTCAGATGATAAGGCTGTTTACAACGAGAGTGGAAGTTGGATCATCGACAGTGGGTGTACGTCACATTTGTGCAATGACGAAAGCAAATTTGGAAATACATTGTTACCTTTGTCTGGTAAGCTAAATTTAGCGACAAACTCGAGCACAAATGTACAAGGTAAGGGCACAGTGAGATTATTAACATGTAATAATGGTTCTAAAACCGTGGTTCAATTGCCAAACACTTTATTTGTTCCGGATTTGCGGTGTAACCTGATTTCAGTTGCAAGAATTACGGATCAAGGGTTTAGTGTCACGTTTAAGGGTGACGTAGCTAGTGTAAAAGATAGTTATGGTAACACTAAACTGATCGCAAATCGTATAGGTAATTTATATTACTTGGAGGAACAGTGTGGTACTGCGTCAGCGATTTCGGAAAGAAAGGTTGATGTACGCTTGTGGCATGAACGGTTAGGACATTTAAATGCGAAAGATCTCGTGAAACTTTTGAATAAATCTGGTATGGATTATAAAATGTCAGATGTAGCCGAATTGTATGATTGTGATATTTGTGCGCGTGGAAAAATGAGTATGTTACCGTTTTATAGAACGAATGGACCATGTGAACAGACATTAAAAATTGTTCATTCTGACGTGGTTGGCCCCATGCAGCATACGGCAATAAATGGAGCAAAATTCTTCGTCACGTTCATTGACGATCATACAAGATGGTGCGAAGTATATTTGTTAAATAAGAAAAGTGAAGTTTTCAGAACTTTCAAAATATACAAGAAGCACGTCGAAAATTTCACGGGACGGAAGATCAAGTTTCTACAGAGCGATAATGGAGGCGAGTATTGTAACCGAGATTTTGATGAATTCCTGAAAAACGAGGGGATAGCGAGGAGATTAACTATTCCTGGTACACCACAGCAAAACGCAGTTGCTGAAAGGATGAACAGAACGTTGGTGGAGATGGCGAGATGCATGATTATTTCGTCAGGACTTTCTCCTGGTTTCTGGGGCGATGCGGTATTAACAGCATGTCATCTGAGAAATCGTTGTCCAACTAAAAGTCTCGACGGTGGGATACCTTTTGAGAAGTGGAGTGATCGACCGGTAAACCTAAATTACTTCCACCAATTTGGATCTAAAGTTTATGTTTTGGACAAAACAATTGGGAAGGACAAGTTCGATCCACGCAGCAAAGAAGGTATCTTTGTGGGTTACCCTAGCGATAGGAAAGGTTACAAAATATGGATGCCAACGCAGAGAAAATTTGTCGTTTCACGAGACGTGAAATTTTACGAAAATAAGTGTCAAGAGAGCGAAAAAGGGAATATTGACAAAGATCCCTTTGAGATACAAAAAGAGAGACCATTTATTAATCAGAAGCAACCATTAACGGTTGACTTTGAGTTTCACCCCAAAGGGCCGGAAGAAAATCCAAGCGTACTTATTCCTGACCTTGAGGACGAACGTATTGAGCATATTTCTGAGCATGAAGAAGAGAACAGAGATCTTGGGGAGTGTGAGAGAATACCTTCTGGTGATTCTCACCAACCGATATATGATTCAGAATCGGATGTCGTCGCTGGTCCGTCGCACCATGTGCATGTCCATCAACAAGATTATGTACATGCTGATGGGGGGAGGGCAATGAAGAGAGGTCCAGGCCGACCCAGATTGGAGAGAGGTCATGTTGGACGGCCCAGAAAAATATATCGCATGGTTGACGTGGAACCACAGACTCCTATGGAAGAATGCGTGGCGCCAGAGATTCCAGCGGAAGAGCACGTTGAATCAGAAGTTCCATTGGAAGAAGGCATGGAGTCCACAGAGGAATACGCGGATTGTCAGGATTTTGCTGGAGTTACTGAAGTGACTTTAAAGCAGGCTCTATCCGGAAACGAAAGCAAAGGATGGAAAGATGCAATTATTTCGGAGGTCCGTAGTCTAATTAAAAATGATACTTTCGATATAGTACATAAACCAATGGGCAAAAACGTTGTTGGCTGCCGATACATATTAACAACGAAGCTCAACGTGGATAAGACTGAGAAGAAGAAAGCGAGGCTGGTGGCGAAAGGTTTTAGCCAACGCTATGGTATTGATTACCAGAATACCTTCGCACCTGTCGCGAGGCTTGATACAATAAGATTGTTAGTTGCACTTGCAGCAGAACTTGATCTTGAAATTCATCAGTTGGATATTAATACTGCCTATTTAAATGGTTTATTAGAGGAGAATATATACATGAAAGTACCCGAACTTTTAGAAGAATGTTTACAGGCTCTTATACGGACTGAACTGAGTGGTTCATCTATACATGAACGAGCCAGTAAGATGTTGAATGACTTGAAGGCTGGGGGCGAAGTATGTCTACTCAAGAGGTCGCTATACGGGCTCAAACAAGCCGGCCGTCAGTGGAACATCAGACTGGATGAGCAACTGAGACGAATGGGATTGGCCGCATCATCAAATGAGCCTTGTCTTTATTGACGATATATTGGTCGCATCGCAGAAAAAAGGTTGTATCGAAAGCTTCAAGAGAGAACTGGCCGCTGAATTTGAATTGAAAGATTATGGCGTTGCGAAATATATGCTCGGAATTGAAATTGACAGAAATGACAATGGCTTTAAATTGTCACAACAAAAATATATTGACGATATTTTAAATAAATTTAACATGAATAAGTGCAATTCAGTATGTACGCCAATGGAAGTGAAGAACCAATTATTAAAATCTAACGAGATTTGTGATGAGTGTGAACGATATCCATATCGTGAATTAATTGGTTCACTTATGTATTTGTCGACGGGAACGAGACCCGACATTACGAACAGCGTAGCAAAGTTGAGTCAATTCTTAGATAGTCCAACTAAACAGTGCTGGAAAGCTGCAAAGCGCGTACTGCGTTACTTGAAGCACACAAAAACGCATGGACTTATGTTTACGAAAACAGGTAATTCACTAAAAGGTTACTCAGACAGTGACTGGGGCGCGTGTCTTATAGATAGACGTTCTTACTCTGGTTATGTTTTCATGTTAGGAGGCGGATGTGTGTCGTGGAAGTCCCAAAAGCAAAAATGTGTGGCAACATCCACGTGTGAAGCTGAGTATGTGAGCTTGTCGTCCTCGATGAAAGAAGCGATATATCTGAACAGCTTGATGACTGAAATCGGGTTAAGTAAGTTTGCACAATTGACCTTACATGTAGATAATCAAGGGGCGTTGTGTCTAGCTGGTGATCCAATGTACCATTCTCGGAGTAAACACATAGATATCAGGTATCATTTCATAAGAAGTGTATTAAAGAACAACAAAAGTATCGAGCTGAAGTACTTGCCCACAGACTCGATGCTCGCAGATATTTTAACAAAGGCTTTGCCTAAATTTAAGCATTATAGGTGCATGAGTAGTTTAGGCATTGTTAGCTAATTGTTTACTTTGTTAATTAATATTGTGTTCTTTGATATAACTTTGATTTTGTATGTGTTTTTGTTTTATGTCTTTTTGAATATGCACATTAAGGGGGCGTATTGAAATTATTATTGTGATATTGGGCATAAAACCTATTGTGTATGATATACTGGCCTAGAACTTTGTCAAACTAAATCTAGAACAGGTTGCTAGTTTAAATTTGTATTAGCAACGTTTGTTTCTGTTGACTACCATGTCAGTTCTAAAATACTCTTTGAACAGTACGTGTTGTAAACAACTTGATTAATAATAAACTGCTGATTTGTATCCTGGGTCTTTTCACGTAAACTGCACTATTCTAATTTATATCCCTCACACAAGCTAGTCGAGTGGACGAGACGATGAACAGGTAATACAAAGATAATAAATAGGTTCGATTCCTGCTGTGGACCACAGCCAATCATTCTATCTGTATTACTATTAAATATAATAACTATCAATGTTTTTAATCCAATTCCAACTAGGACAGTAAAATTATCACATTTAATTTAACGAACGACCCTCGCGTCATAAACTATTCAATACGCGCAATCACTTTGAAACCCACAACTTTCGGAACATGGTTCGATACTGTAACCATAAGTGTAATAAATCTAAGCGCCCGACCGGTCGAAACCGGTCCAAACCGGCTGAAACCTAAATTAGAGGGTAACGCGAGGGTTTGCTGCGTTCGCAGTTTGAAACCTTGGTTTTCTGTACCCTTACCATGAGTTCACGTGACCGTACTCGCAACGACGACGGCCTGATGGCTCAGTTTCATTGGTCGATAACTCGGTCGATATATGGCATGCGGGGACTCCCCGTAGACGGTATAACGTAACGACCAGTGAAACTCACAAGTCGATAACTCGGTCGACATACGGCATGCGGGACTCCCCACAGGCGGTATAACGACCAGTGAAATAATGGCATTCATCACATAGCGCTATGGAAATCGACCGCACCCTGCATGCGGATCGACCAATGAAAACAATTCCCCGCATGCGGACCCTATGGCATGCGTTCTGGAAATCTACCGCACCCCGCATGCGGGCCCTATCGACCAATGAAACTGAGCCATAAACGATTTGAATACAGAATAGTACAGCGCCCCTAGCGGTTACTTTGTATAACTACAATTCTCCATACAAACCGTTTACACAGTCGCCAGCGAGTACGGTCACGTTAACTCATGGTAAGGGTGCTGAACGAGTTTCCATTTCGAAAGCCACTATTTGACGCACGTCAAACCTGTGTATAGGAAACTAGCGATATCAAAGGAAAATAAATTAAAAAATTAACAATGTTAATGCTCTTTATCCGTTCAAAAATGCTGATTGCTTGAGACATTTTTCTCTATAGTCAAAGATGGTTCTACCCCTTTTTGATTTTCTTTCCCTTATTGATTTTGTTTTAAGTAAGAATGGGTTTAGTAAATTATCCTTAAAATACAGACATTGACAGCGTTTTCGACGAAAGTCCCATGGTTTTTTCCGATAACTTCAAGTTTCAACAATCATCGTCATATTTTTACCAATTTACACAAAACCTTAACAAATTATACAATACACCTATCCCTTTTTCAAGAGTCACACTGTTGCTAAGTTAACCGCAGTAAAATCCGTGCAGTAGCTTTTGAGTTTATCGCTTGCATACAGACAGACAGATGCGGCAGTGGACTTTGGTTTATAATGGTGTAGTGAAGTGACACTATTCTTAAATTAGTACTTAAGTCTCGTCTACGTCAGTAGCAGAGGAAAAAGACAGTTGAAGTGGCGGAAATATCATAACCACCAATGTATTCAGTAGTCGGTAAAAACGTTTTCACTTTTGGTCATCGATAGTTAAACTTAGTTTGGAAATATGTAAAGGCACGCTCCCGCTATCAAAATTATGTTCATAGCTAATTAATTATTATTATGGATACTGTCTTATTTCATCCAATCTTTTTGGCTTATTCATGACTTTATTAAATTATAGTAAGTAATATCACTGTTAACTTGCGGTAAACTTAACTTGTGATGCCTGAGATCTTCGTTTCACTAGAACGCAGAAACTACGGAATAGATTTCCATAAAAAAATCAGTAATAGAGCTGAGCTAGCTAATATCTGAATAGGATAAAGGCTACAAGCTACAATGTATAGGGATATTCATTCATAAAAAAGGCTATAAGAACGAAGTTGAAAGTTTTTATGGGCATCTTTTTTTTTAATAGTGGGTACTTACCTTTAAACTTAACGTTACCTATCTATGTGAGAGTAGAATTATAAATATATTTATTAATTATTTATTTTTTTTAATCTAAAGAGGCTTTATATTTGTAAAATATTATTGTGCAAAAATAAATCCTTCTGCGCGGGTGAAACCGCGGGCAAAAGCTAGTTAATTTATAAAGTATATCGCAGCCACGACATTTCCTCAGTGTTCCAAACCTAATCAGCATGCTTTCATTCCAATCTTCCCACTCCTATCACTAAAAGACGAGTCTTGCAAGGAAAAGCATCTCGCGGGACGCCATTTTGTTTTTGGGTGTGAAGAGCAGATCTGGCCTTTCTGTTCTATTGTCTTTATACCGGCCATCTGTTACGAGAAAATGAATTTGTTTTCCGAATTCAATTTCCGTGTTGTCGGCACCGATTCGAAGGGCTAAACAAAGGCTTCAACTAAATCAAAGGGATCCATTTCATTTCCTTGAAATATTTTCAGTTGCTTAAAATCTATAAGTGAATGAATTGCTTTGCGTTGTACCTGTTAATCTGGTTTAACGATTTTTAGGCTTACAGTAACAAAGACGAACCTAAATGAATATGTTAGGTTTTTGACAAATAAACAAACCCTCAAGTTTTATATTTTTCAAAAGAAGGGGCCTGGAGAAAAGAGGCTTTTTATTTACTTTGTTGAATAAATCCTCTAACATTCTTGCATATTCAGCTATTCATATAGGTGTATGATAAAGGCATCCAAAATGTTTGAAATCCGTTTTGCGATTTTGATATGATACGGTTACATTGACACACACATACACAAAGACATAATACAAACTTAACATTCGACCTGCATTACGTGGCATCGTCATCATTTACAGGTAAACTATAACATATTGTGAAGGCCTACAAATATACGTACTTGGTGATAAAATTTCGGATAGCTATTATGAGAACCGTCGAATTTAACTTCTAAAAATTCTTGATCGTACAAATATTTCAAGCGACTTCAAAGGGCTTTTAACTACAAATCGATAACACTCGAACATCCAAATCCGACCATCTTGGCAAAAATGGTGTTTAATAAATATAGCCGCGATGGAATATAAATTAAATAAGTCGTTGGATTTCATCGCGGGGATTTTTATTGATGGCCGTAATTCATTTGAGCGGCCCCCGCAGTGTGCCAGAGAAATATGAAAGGCATTATAGCAAAAAGGCCTCTTCAAATTTATGAGCATCTCACTGTTTGATAACGTCCCAGTTTTCATGGCAGGTTTCAAAATGTTCTCAATTGGCTTAAAAGCCGGAAATCAACCCGAGTCCCGGGGTGTTTTAATACACTTTTGTCGTAACTGCGATTGTGTCAACACTTATCCTTCTGTATTATTTGATGGTCCTTTCTCAGTTTGGTATTTAATTTAGGCTTCATCTATCATTGCTAGTGGTTCACCTTGTTTCGCGTAGGTTTCAATGTCTAGGAATAGAACACGTGACTAAAATATACACAAAAACGTCCTTGAGGTATCGAGTTTTCAGGAGTGAAAACTTATCGAAATCGATTCGGTTACATTTAAAATGAATCCTGAACAGACAGATAGATAATCGTGGGGATTGTAATATTAGGATACCATTGGATTACTTTTAAACATCTAAAAGAGTAATATTTTTTATAGCAGATTGTACATTGTACCTAGTAAATTTAATTGGGTAGGTATAGGCGGAAAACCAATGATGCGGAGAGCCGTTCAAAAAGGGTTCAGTTACTTACTATATCACCACCTACGTTCGCCCACTTCTGTTCAAAGTTCGCTGCCATTTACGGGTCTTTATCACGTCACGACGACGAAATGTAATTACAAAAAAAATAGTTGAAGAGGCTTTTACCCTTAACTATAATTACCGGCCAGTTGGTGAAAAAAAAAAACCTGTTGTTACAAATAACGGACAAATCTTTATCCCTCGCATCATTATTATCTTACTCTTGATAAACACAAGGCGAGAAATCTTTTCTACAAGTAGAACGGAAATGGCAGCCGTCGGAAATCGAGTACTGCGCACGGTGCTTTTATTTATTTTAACATCTTGTCGGTTGCATCCGGGAAACAAAGTGTTATCTTTTCTAAGGCTATGGCCACACCTGAGAACCCTGGCCCATAAAATGGCCGATTTATTAACCCCGTGTGGGTACTGCAAAACACTTTTTACCCACCGCTCGTCGTCTGGTTTACAAGACTTGATTCACCGTTTGACTTTGGAGCGATTTTGCAACTTATTTCGGCTCAACATAGTGGCTTCACTTCGTTATTCCTATCACCAAATAGAAAGGTCTATATCGTGGTCATCACTTATTTTATACTTCTCGCTACAATAGCAGTTACGAGATATTTTATTATATTTTTGACGGATCATAAAAATTGGGCAAGTGCGAGTCCGACTCGCGCATGAAGGGTTCCGTACCATAATCTATAACAAGTTTGTTGTATGGGAGTTCCCTTAAATATTTATTTTATTTTATTTTTAGGATTTGTTGTTATAGCGGCAACAGAAATACATCATCTGTGAAAATTTCAACTGTCTAGCTATCACCGTTCTTGAGATACAGCCTGGTGACAGACAGACGGACGGACGGACGGATGGACGGACAGCGAAGTCTCAGTAATAGGGTCCCGTTTTTACCCTTTGGGTACGGAACCCTAAAAAGGGATAAGCATTTCGAAAGATACACTTACAATACAGACTGTATAGCGTGAGCAATTTTTTGTACAATTCATGTCCTCGGTGTAACTTACGCTTGGCAGCTTATATAAATAGTTCCGTGTGATCTCCCCCTTTTCTAAGGGCGATACAACGGTTGGGGAAACTCAATGGATAAAATGCTCTACCTCATCATTCTTGTTCGATAACATCTGTTATGACACCGAAATATATGTTTTGTGAACACAAGCATAGTTTTTGGGGTCGATAAATACGTGATACGATATTTATCAGACCGTGTAAATAATCGGTAATTATTTTTATGAAGAGACCAGGGATTGCATAACGGAACTAACGGCATGATGGCTGATGACAAACTGTATCATTAGGAATCATTTGGTATCATAATAGACAGACAATACGTATTAGTATTACTCAAGTAGCACATAAGCTGCATAAGCGATTTAAGCTGAATAAAACGCAAACTGTCTGCTTCTTGGATATCGTTGAAAAGGCTTTGATTTAAGATACAGATGACAAAATAACTCCATTATTAATTACGGTGATCGATTGTCAAAAAGGTGATTCTTTTTTGCAGAGGAATATTACACAATCGGATTGAGTACCTAAATAACTTCTTTACTCGTAGTTATAATACGAGTACCTGTCCTTCTATTAATATCTTAAGATAACAATGTTGTTTTGCTGAACAACCCTTCAGCTGTGAAAAGCCTCCTCAGGGCTGCGTAGTAGCAAGTTCATTGCCTCATTTGCGCCGTACGTAGTGAGTATAGAAAAGTATCTGAAAAAAAATGCTAAAATTCCACACCTAAGAGGTAATGTCAGAAAATTTAAATATCAATTCATCACCGTGATTCAAAAAGGTGATTTACAAAGTATGTTATTTTCCACGGGAGTTTAGATAACGTAAGAGAGCACTAAGGAATTTTCAGTAAGTATAAAAAATTGTATGAAATTTTATCGAACACAACGTTGGCATAAAAAAAATCTTATGTCAATATTAAAGTCAATTTTTAAAGTCGACAACTCTACAGTATAATTTTACTTTAATAACGTAACTGTAAGAAAATTACTACCCCCGCAACTCATGGGCACGGAAATTACCCACAATCGTTTTAAAATTACTGATAACAATACATCGTTTATCAAATTGCTAGCAATTAGAGTAGGAAACAGACAGTAAGCAGAAATGAAGGCCGGTATTTACTTAGACAGCCGATATTTGAATGGGCCTAATAGAAATAGGGCCTGTAGTAACTACAATAAACTGTAAGTACCTATTAAATTCTAAGCTAACCCAAGCCAGCAAGAAAACCCAGAGAGTGCATGCCCTACGTATATAAAACTTACTCTATTACCATCTTTGGATGTTCAGTTATCCCTGTGCCAAATTGATTTAAATATCGTAATGAGGTAAAAGTAAATTAATTAGAGAGTAGTATTTCAATCTCTATGTATGTACTTATAGGAAGCTGTATTGTGTGTATAGTGTGTCTATAAGTTTTATACTAGTTTTGTATTCTGGATAAAGAACCTTTCTAATGCTCATACATCTTGAGCAGTATATTATCTATTAATTTATAAAGATTAAGGCACTTTTCTAACACTCCTATACGTCTCTTAAATAACTCTAAATTGGCTGGTATACCTATTGCTGTTGCCGACACTATGTGCAAATTGGTTTTACAATCAATACGGTTATAAAAACAAAAAATGCGTGCGTACATCACGTTTACAAAAATCCAGAATCATGACCCCTCCCCATAGAAAATGGTTCTTTATATAAACTTTTGAATTTAATAATAGTCGGTAATATATAGATAGAAGTATCGTCCTATGGGTAATGTACGTTCGTATCACAATAAAGCTCTTGACAGCCCGAATGCCCGGTAAGCCATACCTGGCTCGGCCATTTCCAGTCTCAGCGAGTTTCATCTAATTCGAGCGAGACGACGCGACACCCGTCGAGACGTCAATTAAGTCGTCCTTGTACGATATGTGCAGCCTGCTCTCGATTAACGGAATTAGCTAGGACTCTATACCTACCGATATACTGAGGATGTTGCCGTATTTTATTGCTTACTTTCAGTTCTAAACATCTAATAGGAAAATATATTGATATACGCGTGAAAAACACATGATTTCCAATACAAAACGGAACATCTTAATAAAAATCGCATTGAAAACCAATTTTGTATGTGAAAGGGTTACGATTGGAGATTTTTTTTTTAACAAAGCGACACCTTTTTTCCGGATGGGCATTTTTAGGAACAGAAGTAGTCGATACCTAGGAATGAATATGCGAGTAGGATAGTGTTTGCCCGACTACACCTTAACTTAATAATAACAAGGATAACCTTTTATTCTTTCCCAAACAAAGTTACGGGTACCTTTCATAAAATTAACTGGTTTACTTGCGGAAATTCTTACCAGCCCTACAGCCCCAGCTTTACAACACGCTTACGAGTACGTATACTTAAAACAAGCAGTTATTTCATGAAGCTATATTAATTACTGCTGCTTGTAAAAATTAATAAATCTTAGCAAGAGATAACCCTGCAAACTCGACTCCTTTGCGCACGTTGCTTGCAAATTAATTTCCCACGTGGTAAATAATTCCAACTGCTTTATTTACATAATTATTTTCTACGTTTTTTTGTCCAGGTGTGCAATAAAGAGTATTCTATCGATTTATCTATATTGCCCACTTTTAAAAGTTTAAATGAATTTTTTAATGAAGTACGATACTAGCTTAATATTTTTATATGTTTGAGATGGATGATAAGAAAGGTATTTCCCGGGGTACGAATCTTAATCTTAAAATATTTTAAGTTGCAGATTAAAGTAAAAAGTAAACTTTTTTAACTGAACGAGCGAGTGAAGCGCCTCCATTTCAACTTGGCCTAAAAAAATGCGTTTGTCCGGATGTTACGATGTTAGAATGTCCGTTTGTCCGGATTTCCAGCTGCTTTCGCCTAGAGGTCGCATCTTTCAACTGATGTTCATGTGATGTGATTTTGTGAGTATGTTCGATAGTTATGTACGATTTTCGCAAGGTCTACATTATGATGTCCTCCTTGACGTATCCGTCAACGGCGACGCCCTGTCAAGTGTTTCTGGCACGTGCGAGCACGTGGCTTGTGAGCTTATTCACAAACACACGGTCACAAGAGAGACAGTATAGGTACCCGTCAGGGTTGTAGGTGTAGTTGTAGGAAGGCCTGGGTCGCGGCTTACCTACTTACTTAAGTATTATACTCGATTTACACATATGCAAGAACAAATCGCGAAGCAAGGACGATACATAATAAGGGTTTATTAACTCTAAACTCTAAGAGACAAATTCAAAAGGACTGTTTTGTAAATGTACACCTAAAACTAAATAGCGGAGCGTAAAGAAATTAAAAGCTCGCCCAAAAAGTTTGTGAAAGTTTTGAAGAGCTCTCAACTTCACATAAGAAAGGAAATTATCCTGAACCCAAGGTATAATTTAAGAAGTTTCGGACTAAGCCTCTAGCGACAAGCTCTTATTGCGAAGCCTTCGCTCACATTTTATTGTTTTAAAAGGTTACAATTTAAGTTTTCGAAATGTAATTAAAGTTATTTTAGAGTGACATTTTAATCATCTCTTACAGACGCGTCTTTAGTTTCATTTAAATATACCTAATATTATTTCGATGTTATTATTTGACGTTTTATCTATGTAGCTATTGGCGCAGTGGTAGTGCAGCTGCCAACTGTGCCGGTGGTCCTGCGTTTGAATCCCAGCAAGGGTAAATATTTATGTGATGGACTTGAATATTTGTTCCTGAGTCATGGATCTTTATAATACAAATAAGTACGTATATCATCACCCAATACCTATAACACAAGCCTTACTATACGTAGAGCATATTTGGGACTAGGTTAGCTGTCTGATATTTGTTTATTACCCATAAACATACCTATTGTAATTTAGAATACTGCTATTTACTATTTTAATAGATAAAAACAAAAAAATTACAGGAGCGAGATATATATCTTCTTTTGCCACAAAGAAAAAAACATACTGTGGCACGGACACATTCTCTTTATAATGGTTTCTAAACCCACGCAGTCCGACTCGCCGATAACCAAGTTGGCGCGCAACGCTACGTGCCTATACAAACCCTGCATCGCGCTGTTAAAAAAGTTCCTGTAAATTGCACCTACCATAGAAAACTAAGAAGTCAGTGTCTCGGCATGGCATATGAAGGGTTAAAATATTGGCTACCTACTTAATTTCTAAAATTATAAGTAGGCATATGGCATATTTATAACGGTTTTTGGTGAGTATTATAATAACTCTTTAAGTTTTTCTCGGAAATACGATTCTTCGCGTTGAAATCGGTTACGCTTCGTGAAAAAGCCATCATACCTTTTTAATAATAGGTAATTGTATTCCATTGTAACTATATACAGTGACTTATTCAACGCACTTACTAAATGTAAAACTTAGGATAACATTCTGTAATCACTGAAATGTTAAATGACCAAATTCTGAGTGAGTTCAATGTTAGTTCACCACTCGTAACCCAATCGTAACCGATGCGGGTTAAGAAGACCGTCGTGTTTGACTTCTTGGCTCCCAAACCAAGTTGGCAAGTTCCTCTTTCGGCACTAACTTACCACTTCATTTAAATACACCGTTTATCACTTTAGACGCTAAGTTGAAGCGCAGTTCAGCGGTTATAGATTCTTACTGGTAAAAAATCGAATTGCTTTTCCGGGATCATGATTCAAAGAGAAATGTTAATAGCTCAATGCTACCCATCACGCTGCCATCTATCAGTCGGAATATAATAAAATACCCTTACCATGACCACAGAATAGATAATAGTCCATGACTTAACGTGACGGTACTCGCTAGCGACAGCATAAACGATTTGTATGGAGAATAGTACAGCGCCTCTAGCGGTTACTTTGTAGAATTAGAATTCTCCATACAAATCATTTACGCAGTCGCTAGTAATACTACAGATATCATAAGTGTTGTGTGTCAATCGAGTGACAACCCCGGTGAGAAAACTGTCAATAAAGACCAAGGTAGTTCGAAATACTCGCGCGACAAGAAGACATTGTAAGCCCTCTTTTTCAGTCCCTTCGAGACCACGAACGTAACATCACGTTCGAAACGTCGAGGTCATTTAATAAACACTTTTTGAACGCGATTAAGTCCCGTTTTGTTATAATAATGTGTGAAAATCATGTATGTTTAAATCAATATAAGTCGGAATATCGTTGAGGTCTTCGAAGGCTGTAACTCGTTTAGGCATTTCGATATTTTGGGATTTATCACGCTATATGTATATAATTATATGTGTATGGATATATATATTGTAAGTTTTTCTCTATCAGTGAATTGTAATTCTTTAGAGGTAAATAAATAATCTTCGAACCGATATGTTTCATTGCCCAAACTTGGCCACCCAAAATTGGCCAAAATTTTGTATTTAGATAATTCCTTTCTTAATTCTTGTTTTACCATGATCAGTCCGAGCTATGATTATAAATGTGCTAATATGATCGTCGTGTATACGACCTCTTTGATGTTATCATAAATATTTCTTGATTTCATGCGAGACCGGACGGTCTAGCCCACTTTGATGTGTGGATCCAAGCTTAATATGGTTTTCGGCGTATTTTCCACTAAGCAATTAATTTATTTATTGACGGGCCTCGAATAAATGGCGGGAATATTTTACCTTTATAGATATTGCGTCGGTTTAATTTCCGTTCTGAGCTTGTTACAGTCAGGATATAATTAAATCAAACTGCTAGTAGATTATTAATAACTATCAATATTATTTAGGGAACCCAATATTTTCAATTATCGTTTGGTAAAGATTTCACTTGAAATTAAAACAATAATACCATTAAACTGCCCAACTATGTATAATCCAACCTACTAATACTATGGTCCAAAACAAAATTTGTTCATTACTAGCAAGATCCATATTTGTTCAATCAGTGATTTTATACGTTTTTGTTTACTTAAATTGTTCGTCTTGGATTTTATCCGTGATAATTGACTTAAATAAATGAGTAATTTTCAATTTGATTTGGACAATGGGTACCCCTTATCTTGCACAATCTCTGTTGTCCGAAATACACTTCGCATAATCGTTTTCGCACAATCATTTTTAGCCGAATGATACTATCGCATAATTATATACTTACCACAATTGTTATGTCGCATAATATTAATTTGGCACAAATTTGTATAGCAGAATACTAATATCGCCAACTTTTATTTCGCAGAATTTTTTGTAGCACAATATATTCCGCCGAATTTATTGCGGCATAATGTACCATAGCATACCCACAGAACCGAATCACTGCCAGAAAACTAGGTTAGGCTAGGTTGAAACTGCGTCCCTCACAGAAACCAAGGCAAGGCGGGTAAGTAAGGCAGGTCCGACTTGGCTTAGGTTAGGTACGACGACGAGCGAAGCGAGGAGGAGTGTTAGGTTGAACTGCGACCCTAACGAGCGAGCGAAGCGAGCGAGCCGCGCAGTTCCGACTTGGCTTACGATTCCTAAAATTACCAATTTCAACTTAAGGCAGATCAGACTTGGGTTAGGTTAGGTACGACGACGAGCGAAGCGAGGAGGAGTGTTAGGTTGAACTGCGACCCTAACGAGCGAGCGAAGCGAGCGAGCCGCGCAGGTCCGACTTGGCTTACGATTCCTAACATTATCTATTTCACCTCAAGGCAGATCCAACTTGGCTTAGGTTAGGTACGACGACGAGCGAAGCGAGGAGGAGTGTTAGGTTGAACTATGACCCTAACGAGCGCGCAAAGCGAGCGAGCCGCGCAGGTCCAACTTTGCTTAGATTAGGTAGGTATTTTGGTGTTTCGTATTAATATTGAGTCGGACTTTTCATTTTTCGGTGTATTAAAATAATCATGCAAACGGAATATTATGCCATATAAATTTCGGCGACACAATTATTCGACCATAGGAGTATTGTTCTAATCAACATTATGCCAATGTACTATTCTGCTAAAGAAACGTGTGCGAAATGATAGTATGCCAAGAAATTTAGGCAAAAAGCAATTGTGCGAAATGATGATTGTGCCAATGGTTGCTATGCGAAACGAAAATATGCCAATCAATTTTGTGCAACACATTAGTAACCCTTGGACAATACTCGGGTTGTTTTAACATAACGTAAAACTACCCGTAATGAAGTTCAAATAACCAAAAAATATTTGAATAAAAGGATGTAAATATTTTTATAGAATCTTTTTTATCGATTCAATTTTTTATGTGGAAATACCACATTTTTATTTTTTATTAAAAATGACACAAAGGTAAATTAAGAAAGAAAAATTAAATGCGATTTACTACAATCTAAGCAGGACTCGAACCTGCGACCTCTCCGTTAGGGGATCGTGCGTGTAAACTTTACACTGTAAAGCGCACATCCTAGAGTATGGCTAATGCGCATAAGCATTTAGAACACAAATGACGTAGAGGGCGCTCCAGAAGCGTAAAGAATTATGGAATGAAAGATTTGGTGTGATTGACGTAGCGATCTAATAGCTCAGTTGGGAGAGCAATGTGCCGGAAACGCAGAGGTCGCAGGTTCGAGTCCTGCTTAGATTGTAGTGGATCGCATTCAATTTTTCTTTCTTAATTTACCTTTGTGTCATTATTTATAAAAATAAAATATATGGATGTAAGCAAAAGGCACCACTTTATCGCTTATTATATGGACGCGATGACAGGTTATTGGGATAAAGATTAAAAAAAAAGCGTTTTAAGACAAAGTTGGCCCCTTTTGGTTCAAACGTCACATATTACATCCGATTAAATTCCGTGATAAAGCACTGACATTGCTTAATGGATATAAATAGGTACTTAAATAGCAAGGCATCGCCGAATAAAGGCATTGCAATCAAACTTCCACCAAGTTTATTCCAAGGTCCGTGACCACAGCAGCATTCTGCGGTGAACCAAGCGCTCTGAGGCAGTCTCTCGCAGAGCCAGCCATTACTCAGCCGTAATGCGAGCACACCAGCATACACATATACATACATCACATACAAACTTCACATATATATGTCCGACGTAATTCCGTAATAAAGCATAGACATTTCTAAATGGATATAAATAGCTAGGAGTCGTCGATGAGAGCATTGCAACAAAAGTTCCACCAAGTTTAACCAAGGCCTATGACCACTCAGTACACTCGGCAGCATTCTGCGGTGAACCAAGCGCTCTGAGGCAGTCTATCGCAGAGCCAGCCATTACTCAGCCGTAATGCGAGCTCACTAGCATACACATATGCATACATCACAAAGAAACTTCACGTATATATTATGTCCGACTGTTTGTTAATGTACATAGATTTAAACACTTAAAAACCTCTGCATACACTCTTCTTTCTAACTCACGTACTGGCCACCCGAAAACGCGCTAACAAAAGAGAACAAAAAACAAATGAAGGTTTTGACAAGTGAAAATTTTACGTTGTTGTGTTTCTGTTGTATGTTCGCTATTACTTTTTCAATAAATAGTGTGATTTTGTGTGCGTGTGGATTGAGTGAGCACCCTTCAAAAATGAAAAAAAATGTGCTGATCATTTAGTAAAAGTTCTAAAACAATTGTAAAACTAATTGATGAATTTGTAAAACGATAAATAAAAAGAATACATTCATTAACGTATGCTCACTCAGTTCTCACAAGCAACCAACGAAATCTGTGAATGTGTTTATTTAACATATAATATTTATATCCTAATTTTTAGTAAAAATTATGCTTAAGGTAGGTAATAATTTGTAGATCACCTGGTTACGTATTTAAAGTTTTACAAATTATTTCGTATGCTCACTCAATCCGCACACTTTTGAAAACCCAATTTCTGATAGAAAAACTGCAGATTGAAACTTCTATATATGTGTATAATTTAGTAAAACTCATAAGGGAATTTGTAAAATACAAAACAAACCGCTAACGTGACAGATTTTTGGATAATAAATGTTTGTAAGTGCTCACTCAGTCCACACATTATTCGTAAGTTAAAAATGTAAATATCTTAAGATTTTTAGTATCTAGGAAAGTACAAAGTAGTTCAACTTTTAGTAAATTTTTTTACTAAATATCCACCATCTAAAATGTCATATTCGTTGTCTGCTTTTAAAGATATTCAAATTTCATTTTAAAATACAATCTAAGATACAGTCCACATTTTAGATTGTATTTTAAGAAGTGGAGTGTGATCTAAAATGTGGACTGTATCTTAGATTGTATTTTAAAATGAAATTTGAATATCTTTAAAAGCAGACAACGAATATGACATTTTAGATGGTGGATATTTAGTAAAAATTTTTACTAAAAGTTGAACTACTTTGTACTTTCCTAGATACTAAAAATCTTAAGATATTTACATTTTTAACTTACGAATAATGTGTGGACTGAGTGAGCACTTACAAACATTTATTATCCAAAAATCTGTCACGTTAGCGGTTTGTTTTGTATTTTACAAATTCCCTTATGAGTTTTACTAAATTATACACATATATAGAAGTTTCAATCTGCAGTTTTTCTATCAGAAATTGGGTTTTCAAAAGTGTGCGGATTGAGTGAGCATACGAAATAATTTGTAAAACTTTAAATACGTAACCAGGTGATCTACAAATTATTACCTACCTTAAGCATAATTTTTACTAAAAATTAGGATATAAATATTATATGTTAAATAAACACATTCACAGATTTCGTTGGTTGCTTGTGAGAACTGAGTGAGCATACGTTAATGAATGTATTCTTTTTATTTATTGTTTTACAAATTCATCAATTAGTTTTACAATTGTTTTAGAACTTTTACTAAATGATCAGCACATTTTTTTTCATTTTTGAAGGGTGCTCACTCAATCCACACGCACACGTGATTTTAAGTGGTGTTTTAACACCGACTCAATTCCGTAATAAAGCATCGATATTGCTAAATGGATATAAATAGTAAGGAGTCGTCGATGAGGGAATTGCATTGCAACAAAACTTCCACCACGTTTATCCAAGGTTCATGGCCACCAAGTACAGTCGGCAGCATTCTGCCGCGTACCAAGCGCTCTGAGGCAGTCTGTCGCTGAACCGGCCGTTACTCAGCCGTAATGCCGAGCTACGATAATAAGCCATCATACTATGGAATCCGTAAAAACGTTATATGCGTTTAAGAGAAAATATCATGCCTCATTTCTCTCAAAATCTTTGATGATTGAGTTTGTCAATCCTTTGCTCAATGTCTTCTCGTGCATTTTCTTATTTCCCTATTACAGTCAACCCTAGCAGATTTATCTTGCCAGCGCCATATTAGCTATGAGGGTAAGTGTTGTGTATAACTCCCTTTAGCTTTAGCTCAAGACATAATAAAACAGTACTAACATTATTTAATTTAATAGGAAAATGGAAAAGAGCACATTTTCCCAGCACCAAAACATTCTAAATTAAAAATATTGGAAACAGATGTTATTTCCTTCAACTTTATTACTTACTACTACAAGCTACTAAATTTGGATATTCAACCCCAGAATATCCGTTGGCAAACCAAAATTTAAGAAAAATCTCGGTTATAATACAAAACACGTTCACATTTTTGTTGCTAGTAAACAGTCAAGAAAGCGTTATGAGATCAATAGCCGAGATTAGAAGATATATTTACCTATATTTGTTCCTGTCGAGAGAGACGGATAGCGAGGGGTGACAGAGAGATATTATCCCGTCTTGTTAAATTATATTATCAATTACTTTTGGTTCAGCGACCGGGCTTCCTGGCTCGTTATCTTTTGTGCTGTTTCGAACAACCATTCATGCGTAATGTCTTGTATTTTATAGTGGAGCTTTTGTTGTCCCTAACTTTGTGTTTAACGTATGTTTTTATACAGATCAATCCAAATAGGTCAGTAGGGAGAAAGCGAAAACTATAAGAGATAGGGAAATCTGTTCTTAGGAACCATGGTGTCGATTTTATCATACATAACCGGGAATTGAACCTGGTGAAAATTCTGTAAGTAATTGCATGTCGTATTGTTAAATAAATTGTATAATTTGCAGCGTTTTGACCGGGTTATGTATGAAATTATGTACAAACTTTATAAAAAAATTGCACTTTTTATCAAATTTAAAATTGACGCCATGGTTCCTAAGAACATCAGATTTCCCTATCAGATTTTTTTATACTAATGTAATAGAAATATACAACAATCAAATAATTACAAAGCAAAATTTATCGGGTTTGAACCTTATCTCCCGCCACACTGAGAAAATCCGCCAAATGCAACCACTTGCAATCAAATCGCAGTTCACATCGCATTACTGAATTCATCACCGTTTTAGAATCGGCTTTTGGCAGAACTGGCAGTGGACTTACCCTGATTTTGACAAGCGATCTTTATAAATCTTCTTCTTGGGTAGTTCGGTACATATTTAAATAAAACAGTTCGGTACATAATTTACATGAGTGTATCCGACACGTGATCACTCGTCTGGTAGATGCACTTTCCGAGAGCTTTCATTGATGGTTGTGTGGAGACTGCCTTTAAATCTTAGACATTTTTTTAATTATTTTATGCCTTGGAGGACTGAGCAGGTAGGTACAGTAAGCCAAGAAATTGGTATATTTTTGTGTATTTTAATACTTGTGTTGTCTAAAAGTGGCAAACCAGTTTCTTGTGCTGTCTATAAATTAATGTCTTAGCCATAATTCATTTAAAGGTACAGGTAAATTTAAAACTTACTTTGATTATTAGTGCTCAAATGCCCCTGATATGCATTATGTTTGAACAAAATTTCGAGTGGCCTAATTTAACTCCAAACTATCACACGGTGATTGGTCAACGAGAATGTGTTTATCGTAACAATAATGGCGTAAGTGACTATGCATTCCATATGATCCTGTAACCTTATGATTATAGCAGCAACTGTGCCCAATCAGTTAGATGCGTATCATTTACGCATGGTCATAAGTTTGCGGTTGACATCCAAACGGGCATTATTTCGGTTCAGTGGAACATGTTGATGGCTAATAATTTCAAATTTGTGGATAAATAAGCGTATATTTACAAATTTCGCTGTCCAATGTTCAAAATATATGAAATGAAATGAAATGAAATAATTTATTCCAGAATTCGAGATTCCATAATAATAATTACAATTATATAAATTAAAATTAAAACACAAAAACACAAAATACAATTTACAATTTACAAATACACATTGACATATTACCTACACATAATTAGCCACGGGTTACCCCGGCCCCGTGACCACAGGCTTATGGTAGCCTCTCCAGCGCTCGTGGAGCGGACTGGCATCCCACTCTCTCGCCACCGCGAGTAGGGTGTTGGAGGAGGCGTAGATGGCCTTTCTGGCGTTCGCACTCCTCGTGCGCAGCAGCGCGGCCCAGCCCGGCGCGCGCCCCTCGGCGAACATGGCGCTGGCGCTGCACCAGCGCGGCAGCCGGAACATTGCGCGCCACGCGTTATTGTACTGCACTCGCATGTCGCTCAGCGCGGCGCAGGTGTACCTAGACCACAGTTCTACTGTGTAGACGCTAGTGCAATATGAGAGGAAAAGTTGCCTCTTGACGCCCTCACTGCATTTGGCGAACCTCCTGGCTAGCATATTGGCTCGCACCGCTATGGCTCGTCTTTGCCTCCCAATGTCCTTATCGTCCTTCATACTGGACAGTAGAATGTGGCCTAAGTATTTTACTTCCTCTACTCGACGCAACTGCTTTCCGTTCAGCAGCAGTGGAGGTATTGCGGACGGTTTGTTGGCAGCTTCCATGAGCATATACTCCGACTTGTCAGGGTTGTATGCCATGTTGTGCTGATGGGCGTACTTCTCGCATTCGGCCAGTAGTTCCCGCATAGCCGCTATGGATGGTGCGAGCAACACCATGTCGTCGGCATACGACAAGTGGTTTGTCATGGTGCCATTAATGGAGCAGCCCACTTCGGTCCGGGTCAGGGCCTCTGACAGTCCATCCATGTAAACATTGAACAGCGCCGGCGACATGCTGCCTCCCTGTCTTACGCCGCAATTCAAGCCGGCAGCTGCAGAAAGTGTTCCCTTCCATCGCACGAAGTTTCTTTGCTGAGAATACCACTTATCGAGCAGATTAACAACAGGTCTGGGGGTTTCTCTTTCTCGCAACTTTGCCCATAGAAGTTGGTGATCCACTCTGTCGAAAGCCTTGCTCAAGTCCAGGAAACAGGCGTATACGGATGTTTTCCTGGATTTATAGTACCCCACAATCTGCTTGAATGCATAGATAGCCGAGGTTGTTGAGACATTGCTCTTGAAACCGAACTGGTTATCAGCACTGCTAAGAGATGGACCCGCTAGCTGGTGAAGCACCCTCTCCAGTAATCTCGCGATCATGTTCACAAGAGCAATAGGGCGGTAATTGCTTGCACTCGCAACATTTTTCCTCCTATTTTTACAAATAGGTACGATTACAGTGTCCGTTAGCTCCCGCGGTAAATGGCCCGTCTTGAGCATTGCTGTAAACAGAGGAGCTAACATGTACAGTACAGCAACGCCGCCATATTTTACATGTTCGATCGTCAGTCCATCTAATCCAGGAGATTTTCCGCCCGACGTTTGTTTGACAATTTTAGCAAGCTCTGTTATTGTTAATGTCAATGTTTCCGAAGGATAATCATCAGACTCGACGCGACTCGGTTGGACAATGCTAGGTTTCGGTTGTGAAAATAGTTTGCTAAACGTATCGGCAATCTCGGCGTCTTCCGTCTGTCCGTCAATATGCGAAGGGAAACTTGCGGCGGGTTTTAAGATTTTATTGACACGTTGCCAGAATTTTCCGAAATTTTCATGTTTCATGTCATTCGCAATATTGTCCATGATCACCTGTTCCTGCTTATTTTGACAATATCGCAGCGCTTGTTTAAACTGCGCTCGGCATTGTTTACGACGTTCGGCCGCTTCGCCTATAGTGGGGCAACCGGCTTCGTGCCATAGACATAACGCGCGTCTCGAAGCGGCATATTTTTCTGCGGCATATTTATTCCACCCGGGTATTGAGTAACTCTTTTTTCGTGTACCATCGCGTTTTCTTATTGCTATTCGAGCGGCGTCCTGCATAATCGATACTGCACTTTGGTAATAGTAATCAATATTACATGGTATATCTAGATCGATTTTTTCCGCCATCAGTTTATCAACACGTTTTTTGACTAAATTGGTGTATTTTTCGATTTGTGATATCGTACACGCCTTCCAGTCCACTCTAGGCGATCCTTTATTGTTTACGTTGCTACACAAAGTTAGTGATTCTAATTTTATCTCGACAAGTATAGGGCGGTGATCTGTCCAGTCGATTGTTTGGTCTATGGAAAGTGAACTGATTGCATTGTATGCGCTCTCAGTAGCAAGGCAGTGGTCGAGCCAACTCGTTGTGTTATGTGCGTCACTGACGTATGTGTATGTGTCTTGCGATAGTAAGAGTTTGTCGGCATATTTCAGCTTGTATTCGGAACAAAACGTTTCCAGTTCGGCTCCGAAACGGTGCGCAGGATCCGCGTTAAAATCTCCCAATACTAGGCAGTCTGTAGCTTCTCGGTCTTCAATTATTGAGTGTATTTTGCCTAATAATTCGCAGTATTCCGGAAAGTTGTCAGTACTTGCTGTAGGCATGTATACTGTGATAAGTAGTAATGAGCTCGAATCAGATGTGCTTATTTCTATCGCGCATAGACGTGGGGTATCGCAGTCTATTGAGATCACTTTTAGCTTGTTGTTGAACAGTACCCCTAATCCACCGTGTGGGCGGCCGCGTAGTATACCCGCTGAACTATCAACCGCCGATGTACCTACACTATTGTAGTCATTGTGAATAGTGTTTAAATATTCGATATCTGTGCTCAGTAACCAGGTTTCTTGTATAAGTACAATATCATTTTCAGTGCACATATCGTGAATGAACTTAGTTGATCGCCGGACAGACCGACAATTAACGGATGCTATTTTTAACTTTGCGAAGACGTTCTTTTACCGCTACCCTTGCGAGTATTATTTGTATCGTAGTATCTGCCAACTATTACGCCTGGGGGCCATAAGTCTGATTTTATTATGTGGGATAGTCTGTCCCAGGGTACCGTTAGTTTAAATTCGTTATACGTTACTTTTTCGTTAACAGGTAATTTTTCGATTCTTAAAACGGATTCACCGATTTGTTTCATATAATCAGCCAGTTCTTGATTAGTCACTGAGCTATCTAAGTTAGCAACATATATACTGGCTGTGCGGGTGGCCGCTCTGATCATAGTGCTAGCGATATTGATAGCTGAGCCAACGATGTTTTTATTGCGTGGCCGCCGCTTTTGCTTAGTTACCACTGTATAACCATCAGTATCAGGTCGCGAACCAATATCAGCGTCCTTTGGTGAGGTTATAAAAACGCCGGGCGGAGGTACCTTGTACCCGTAAGGTTGCTTATTTTTACGCTTCTTTTTAGTATTGGATAATAATGAACGTTCTCCTTCGAATGCTTCGGTGTTAGATTTTTTGGCTGATAATAATTGACGCTGCATTGTACTTTCCGCCTGTGAGGTATGGTCGTTGCTTTCTCGGGCAGAAGTACCAGGTGCCGGTGAGTTAATCCGCGGACTCGCGATATCACGGTAGTTCAACTCAGTAGGGTGCGCAGACTCACATTCAACATCATCAAGACACTTGAAATCACTAATACCACTAGGTCCACTATTTTCTAAAATGGTTTTACATATATTATGATGTTGTAGCACGGGAGGTATATATAGCTGACTCCTGAGTTGTTCTACTTCCCTTTGGAGGGACTCCAGCTGATCAAGAGGGGCGAAATTGTGGTGGATATTCGCAATATCAGCTTTTAGAGATACAATGTCCTTTAATAGCCGGGTTACATCGATGTGATCGAATGTCACTGGAGGCAGCTTGGAGAGTTTGCGCGCCACGAAGATAGGAACAATTTCAGGGTCCGCTGATCTCAAAAACTTCACTATATCCTCCAAGTCGCGTTGAGCTTTTCCGTCGTTTCTTCTCATAGTTAACCGCTGATCGGTAGGGACCGCCTCGTAGAGAAGCGTTTTTGCAGCACGAATGTCCGTAGCACTAAACCCGCGACTGCATATTATTACTATGCTCTCATCGTCCATTACATTTAGCTTGTTCTGGACGAAAGCTAATAGTTCGTTAATGATAACTTTGCAATGAGTACAAATTGCCATTTTTTACACCGGTAACGGCCCTTTGCGTCCACCTCAACCGGGTTCAGAGGGTAGACTGATATATGATTATTCAATTAAAATTAAGGGACAATCATACACAAATCGACCTACTCCCAAACGTAGCTAAGCTTGTACTATGGGTACAATTGGGTACTAGACGACGATATAAATAATATGTAAATACATATATAGATAACATCCATGACCCAGGAGCAAATATTCGAGTTCATCATACAAATATTTGCCCTGGCCGGGATTCGAACCCAGGACCGCCAGCTCAATAGCCACGTGTCTACAAACTGCGCCAACCACGTCGGCTTCCAAATGATTTCCAAATTAAAAGTATGAGTAACGTAAAAAACTAAGTAGTCAAGACTATGTGGCAGACGAGTGCATAATAATACTGAAATCATGTTGAAAACTAACCCGCTGAATTTAAGAGCATGTGAAACTGGTGGTCTAATTAAAGCTCTAGACGTGCATAAGAAAATAACACTACATCAAAGCAGCATTTAAAGTATCCTTATAATATGTCGTGTTGGTATGACTAAGGTCGCAAAATATGTAAGACAAGACATCGGAGTTTTATTTTTCAAAGCTGTATTAGTGATAATTACAAACTGTGATAGAAAATTCAATAAACGTAACACACCGCTAAATATCATACCGCTAATAGACAGCTGCCATGATAACGGGCGAATTTTCTCCAATTCCTGAGTTTACCAATGCCACCCAATGCCTATTACAATGTCTCTAAAAGAATACCTGATAGAACATCTGTAACTGTATGTCATTCTGTATGTTCCGGCGGCTGACGTCACACATAAAGAAGAAGGTAACATAAAGCCGTCATAAACAAATGTCGACTTTAATGAGACATTCTATGTTATAATTTATCTTTAACACATTCGCAACTAAAGATTTCGTAGCACTCGTAGTAAGTTTTCGCTACATGCGCATCTTCCCATGTTATTGGCTACGAGCGTAGCGCTATCAAATTGTTCGCTGCGAAAGTGTTAAAGGGAAATATAGTACATCGCTAAATTAGTCGTAATGACGACATCACGAGCATCTGTCATAATAAACGACAATTTCAACCCCAGCGCTAAGTGTGTTCCTTTTACAATATGTTTTAAACAGTACAAATCCGCGTTCCTATAATCATGTGTCATTCCGTATGTTGCGGTGGTTGATGTCATAAAATAAAGAAGGTAACATAAACAAAGCTCGGCCGGGCCGCAAACATCTTGAGACCCTCTTAATAGAATTCTGACGCTGCGGCACCTTTCTACAGAGCAAAGATACTTTACGTCGCTGACATAGCCCGAGTTTGGGCGTGTTTTTGAAGGAATGTTAGGTGAATGTGGAGAGCGATGGACGAGTAATCATTTTTGTAGTATTTCTTGTTAGATCAGGCTATATTTATTAAAGTTCCGTACCCAAAGGGTAAAAATGGGACCCTATTAGGTGCCTCCGCTGTCCGTCCGTCACCAGGCTGTATCTCATGAACCGTGATACCTAGACAGTTAAAATTTTCACAGATGATGTATTTTTGTTGCCATTATAACAACAGATACTGAAAAACAGTATAAAATAAATATTTAAGAAGGCTCCAACAAACGTACAACACACGTGATCGGTTGCTTTGACTTTGCACCTCATTTGTATATACATACCAGGTGAAAACTTAACCTGACCCGACCAGTTAAGATGGAATAAGTGTTTGTACGAAACCCTCACACAACTTATCTCCTCCTTTGTTGTAAGTCGGTTAAAAAACGGGCTTTAGACATTTAATAGATGAATAAATGAAGATTAAAATCGTTCTATTTTCCCTTCACGTTTCTATTTCTAGGGACATATGTCTACTTTAGTGATATGCTCCATTTACCTCTAAATTAAAACATGTCAGTGTCACCTTGAGACCCGCCTATAAGAATTCTGAGGTTGCGGCACCTCTCTACATCGTTAGATTATGCCATTTTTATTGTCAATAGTGTTAAATAAAACATTCAGTCAAATTAAGAACCTCCTTTGTTTTTAGTCGGTTAAAAAGACGGGCGTTGGAAATTTGATAGATGGATAAATAAGGATTAAAATCGTTCTAGGGGCCTTTCAAGTTTCCGTTTCTAGTGTCATATGCTTACTTTACTGATGTGCTCCATTTACCTCTAAATGACAACTTTTCAGTGTTTCCTTGAGACCCTCTTGTTAGAATTCTGATTTTGCGGCACCTTTCCACCGAGCAGTAAGTTTACGTCGTTGACATAGCCCAAGTTTTGAAGGAATGTTAGGATAATGTAGAGCATTCGACGGACAAACTATTAATTTTGTTATTATTTATCAAATAGTGAAAATGGGATTAACATTTTGCTTATGGAATCAAAAGCTAAATTTGATGTCAATAAACAGTACCTACTGGGAATATAAAAAAAGAAAAAGGACGTAAATATGTCAAGCGACGTAATTCAGACACGGCTCAGTCGTTCGGTTTTTGTTCAGGAAAATTCAATGCGTATTTGTAGCCAGTCACACGTGTAAGTTAATCCAGCCACCATGGCCCATGACCAGTTCAACAATTTCCAACCAATAATATTGTCAAAGAGAAACAATTAAATATAGATTCTAGGCGGCTTTTGTGAATATCAAAAGACCCTTCTATATTGCTTTATTCTGTGACAATGGACATCCGAAACAAAGCAACATTAGTACTGGCATGTATATAAACATCCGCCAATTCTCATCATTCCAAGACTTCGACAAAGCCCTTGTGGGTACCAAGGATCACAAGTGCATTACACAAACAGTGCTCAGAGTCCGTTATTGGCCAGGAACACAGAAGTCTTGTAATCAGTGGCTAGACTAGAGTTTTTTTTTTTTGCAACTGTGCAAAAAAAAGATGTTAGTCATGTTCATCTCCTGAAAATAGACGAATAAAACAAACGATGTAGGTACTAAATAAATTAAACAACGTGAACCTTTATAACCACTCAATTGCTTTTGGTAACTACGGCTACCTGTCACCGCTCTTATTTTATTATACGAATAGAGTCCAACTCAAAAATCGAAGCAATTGAGTGCAATAATTTTTGCACGTACACACGTTTAGGTTTCAAACGCAAAAAAGATTGAAAATTTCTCGTTCAAGTCGCTTGCTTTAAACAATTGCATCGAAAGGTCATCAATGTACTGTGAAATCATATTTTTTTACTTCTGTCAATGTTTAAAAATATTGCTTCATGCAAAATGTTTTAATTTATATTATACCACATTATACTGACAAACATGTTACAACAAGCGCGACGCTCACTTGACGTGTTTTCTCGCGCCGTCGCTGGCGTGTGTCGAGGCAGCGCGGTGCCTTCACGGAATTGATAGGTAGGCATGCATTGCAGCCTGAATTGTTATAAAATTAAAACTGAACGACTCGAGCTGAGGCGGTGCCGTTACAGTGCTGAGTGGTTAGGTCTGTTATAACTTTTAGTCATAGCTCTGTATTACGTTTACTATGTCAGGGACAAGATCGAATCAGTCTCCGTACAAATATGTCGTCTGTTACATACTCGTACAGTGGCCGCGATCAGTTCAGTCTTATCATGACTCCTAGTCGTTTAATTTTGAACCTTCTGAGTCTCAATATCAATTGATTTTTGAATGTGTCTGTTAAAGAGTTTGATCTTAGATCACTGAATTGTATACAAGTAGCTTTCCTAAGAAACAACATCAACTACTCTCAACCATCTAACTTTTTCTTTTTTTTGTAGATGCTCAGTACCTCCGGCATAACTGTCATACGCGACTATTTTTCGCGCGAGTTATTTGCCCGTCTCTTTCTGTGCAGTAATGTAAGAGAGTGACGGATAGCGCTTTGTCGCGCGACAAGGGTCGCGAAGCGTATTTTACTGCCAGGGTGCTAATTCAATGAAGTTTTGCGGGTAATCAATAACTTGACAAAAAACGTTTCATAAATATATCTACATTTCACTAATAACGTTTGACTACTCCACCATTTGCAAATTATTCGTTTCGAAGAACATTGTTTCACAAACTGTTCATTACACAAATCATTAACTTGACAAGTCATTATCACAAACCATCATTCTATTTAATAAAACATCAAACACCTGTCTTTTATGTACGAGAATGCAAAGGTTTAATTTAATTATTTATGTAAATAAAGTTAATAACTTCCTAAAGTTTTTAATTAATATGAATAATAGAAGTTGGCAAACTATGTTAGGGCAAATAAACCCTGGGACCTAATTCAAGAATGCCGTTTGAAAGATCGCAAAACGTCAAAACTCTATTAGATATCAGTGATATCGCCTTTGAACTGTCATTAAAATGCGATGAGCTTCAAGTGACTTATCTCTTCTCAATTTTGGAAATACCAAGACCATAATGATTGTCAAAAATGCTATTCATGCATATGTATTTCTGTTTTGAACGAAACGTAACTGACTAATTTCACGCACTACACGGTCATGTTAAAGTATACGCCTGATATTTATGCCGTCCCATACAAAGGAAACGCAAATTAAGCACGACCGGATTGACGAAGTTGCGATGTTCTAGGGATATCGCCACTTGTCAAGTAGGGACAAAATTCCAGTCAAAATTGACGGATGGCGATGAAATGGAGAGATCTCCATCATCTCTATTAAATTGGTCGAATTACCCCCCAGGTTGTAATCATTAGACTTTACGCCACTCTTTTGTTTATGGCTACTGAGTGGAATGAAGTCTAATGATGAAGTCTAAGAACAATTCTGCCATTGATAAATGATAAAGTGTTAGACTTAGCGCGGTACATAGACAAAGTGTAGCACACTTAAGAGGCCTTATTCCTTTTAAAATGCTGATGGTTTTAGACATCTTTCTCTATTATCAAACATGTTTCTTAACATATTATTGATGTTACTACCCAGAACAGGGCTATTGGGGTTTATTTATATATATTTGAAACCTATAGTTTGAATTTTTCATTGATAATTGTTGTTTCAAAAACTACTCGAAATTGACAAAATTCACACGAAAATTTGTTTTTTCAACTTATTTTCGACTGCGTGCAATAAAATCATGAAATAGCTACGTTACTACCTAGAACTCAGAGAAAACTATTATTCACTTCAAAAAGTTGGTTGAAACTATCAATATATTTGTCATAATATGAAAAAAATAATTTTAAAAGGAATAAGGCCTCTTAAATTTTGACGCTTTACGGAATTGGTATTCCTGAGGACCACATATACATATGCGAGACAACATTAGTATAAATATAACATTTCTTGCGTGTATTATGGTTTAATATTGTTTATTTTTTTCTATGAATGCACTCAATGCTGAAATAAACTTTTTATTGTCTGTGTGGCATAAAAGAGAAGCTATATTCATACAAAGTGGAAGTTTAAGTTTAGAATATGGAGTGCGGGGTTTTATTATTTAGATTACATTTAAAGATTACATGGTCTACATTACCTACTAATATCTTCTCCATCATTAAACTATTTAGATAGCTTTTGACAAAACATCCCACTCATTTTATTTCTACACAATATCGTCCTACCTACGCAGCGTTCATTTAAGAAATTAGGAATTCTTAACGTCCTATATTTAGATTTTCTGTAAAGTATTAAAGAACAGGGTTTTCTTGCGGTTTCGCTCGCCTTACGACATATATTTTACTTAGTAAGTACTGCAACATCAACTCGACTCGGTACAATATGCCTTCGTCGTATCTTCGAGTACTTTGATCATATTGCCAGGAAACCTTGTGATAACCTTGTAAGGTTCTTGTCCCTGGCAAGTTCGAAGAGATGAGGCCACGAGGACGGAGCCCGATGCGATGGTCCAACCAAATAGTCAACAAGCTCGACGCGAAAGTTCACGAAGCCCTCACGTCGCTAAGGACAGAGATGGACTAAACGGACGACAGATGGCTTACCTAACATCGTCAGAACTAAAGTGATAAACAGAAGTCACGATCCTCAGTGATAAGGAACACGACACAAGGAGGAGGAGGGAGTAAGTGTGCATTTTCCAGTATAATAATTTTGCTGACCAGGCCGTCAATATTGATTGGTGATAAGAATAATTGCGCCACTCGTATCAACCGCTTACTAAAACTGTCAATTTCAGTAGGTTCAACTACAAACACAAAACGATCATAACAGATGTGAAATTGTTTGCTATAACACTCAATCAATCAATCACTTTATAGTAGAGTTCACATAATACCGAGTGAACGGGATCTTTTACAATGTTTTTGAAAGCAGAAACATTGCCATCGAATGCTTCGATCTGGATTCGAACAACGTTTCTCCGGGCCAGCAGGGCTAGCGTATCTTGCCGCGACTTCATTTGTCGCGCGACTCAGCATCTCCTGCTCGCACGGTATTGAAAGGAAGGTGATAGGTAGTACTTTGTCATTCGACGTCATGTCACTGTTATGCTAGAGGTGCACACGGTTTAAAAGTTAACAAATAATCGCTTTAGACCTAGTTCGCATTTTGAATTACAACCAAACAATGTAATACAGGTTTTTAGGGTTCCGTACCCAAAGGGTAAAAACGGGATCCTATTACTGAGACTTCGCTGTCCGTCCGTCCGTCCGTCTGGTGATAGCTAGACAGTTGAAATTTTCACAGATGATGTATTTCTATTGCTGCTATAACAACAAATACTAAAAATAAAATAAAATAAATATTTAAGGGGGGTCCCATACAACAAACTTGTTATAGACTATGGTACGGAACTCTTCATGTGCGAGTCGGACTCGCACTTACCCAATTTTTATGATCCGTCTACGTTAGAGTGAATGCCAAAAAAACTTCATTATGTCGCTGCAAGTATTTAATTTTTTTTAAAAGAGCTTTGTCGAAAACCGGCCAAATGCAGAATAAACATTTATATTACGGTTACTAGTGTAAAGCCGTACAATATATCGCGATTGTAAGTTTATGAACAGATACTAGTTGGTAGGAAATCAGGGTGCTTTTGCGCCCGGGTCATGCAGCATAGAAAGAAGCAAAGTAAACATGTCGGGCCGTTGCTGACAATTTTTACTTGAGTTTTTGTTTTTATTTGTATGATTATTAAATATATCTCACGATAGTTTTAATAATATTGTAAACTAGGTGAACTTTAGATTTTTGATTTTAACATTTTCCCTACCATGAAACCGCCACTGTGACATTCTCTAAGAACAAGATTGAAATATACTACTGCATTGGAAGCTGTGTTCCAATTTTTGTACTGGGACAAAATTATCATCCACCTCACTCGTTTATACGAGTGAGGTGTTTATACACCAACTTTTGCTTGGCACCGTGTAGGTACTGTGTCTGTATGTATGTATATATCGGCCTCAAACGTTAACTAACTAACTGTTGAAAATAGGCTTTACCACAGCATAAAGTGTGATCTTACACAAACTACATCCATCGATTCCCCGTAATCCTCTCGAGGTGATGGTCTGTCCGTCTGGTACGAATTCGTCTTAGGTACACTACGCTATCCTATGCGTAGTCGCTACTCTAGGATTCTACTGCCTAACGTCCGGCTTCGTGGCCCGCCCATTACCACTTCAACTGTGCAATCCTGTAAGCAATGTATGGCTGCTTGATTTGTACCTTTGTGTCAGAAAAGAAAACATAGGCATCATACAATTTAGCTGATGATAAAACCGCACATGTTTACGTTAAATCAATCTAAGGAGTCTTAGAGCCCATCATCATAAAGATCCACGTGCTAGGTCCACTCATCCGGTCTTATTTTAGACTTATTTATTAAAAGTAGCTAGTAAAACAGGAACAGTTGGTGTAGGCAATCGTAAGAGTATCACACGCACACGCCCCACAGATGATACTGTAATGTTTCTACGACCTACCTGCTACTAAACTAAACCTCCTGGTCCTCCGTCTGCGTCACCCTCGTCACCAAACTCTACTCCTACAAAGAAGCCCTAGGGAAACCCTTCAACAACTACCTATACTTCCTGGAGCCTTACCACAATCTTTATAAAAACTATCCAAAAGCAGTGCAGTTCAGTTTAGGCACCTAAATTGAATCGCTGAATTTCGTACCATAACACATTTAAAGCAGCGCTGATTCTCGATCGCATAAAGTGAATGAAAGACCGATATTTGTCTCTGGTCTGCAATTGAGACGCTACGGCGCGAAAGGGATGCCGCTATGTGAGTTTCGTATATGTTTATCTCTTTCTGGCTTCTATCCGTTCGGTAACTAAAATATTACAAATTAATTTCGCAGCACACTTTGTTTAAAACTAATTGGTAATTTTGAAAAGAAAAGACATATATTTCATAGCGGACTTATGTTCTTTTTTTAATTTAATGACAATATTTGCCATACCAAATGCTTTATTGAAATAAAGTTTAAAATGTCTGTATTTCAAAAGAATTGTAATTAAGACTCGGAACGTGTGCCGCCTTCCGCCTGTGATAATGTCATGTCAATCATTGACATGTAAATTTGTTAAATTTCAAATGAATTTTACGTGGTATGCCAATCTTCGAATTCAGTTTAATCCTCCGCGGATTTAGTGTATTCGTTCAGGGGAAAGAAATTGTGACCAGGAAATGCGGTGAAGTGATTTTATCACCCATATAATATCAAGTGTGTCAATGACAATGTTAAAAGTTCCGTTTTTATTGCCAGCTGTCTCCCGCCGAGATAGAGACCTTTGAAATCGGGCTTATATTTTTGACCCCATGATATCAATATTATCCAGCTGCAGTCCCGGCACTACGTGTACTTCAGCTCATTTGTGGTGTGCGTGCCGCGGCCGCTGCAGGACACCATCGCAAGTGCAGACTTCTGGCGGAAGGGTGTTGTGTTTCGGCAGTTCCGCGGTAATTTGCCGAATTATACACCAGATCAGACGACGCAAAGGACCCACGCGGTTGTGTCGCCTAAATTAACTAGTTTTATAAGTCTTGTTTATATGTATTTTTGTAGTTCAGTGCCTTATTGGTTTTATTACTGTAATGCTGTGTAACTTTTTTGAATAATAAATAAATTATCAACTGCTTAAAGATATGTTCAATTATAGTTGCCTATTTTAGGTTCAGTGCAAATGTTTGTAACTCCAGTTCTTTGTTTTACAAAATAGTTTACTTGTTTTTATAATTCAATCTATTAAAAATCATATTGTGGTTTAAGAACTTAAATAGTAACCAAATAAAGAAGCATGATGTAAAGCACCCTCGAGCGGCTAATTTAGTTACTACAGTCTGCAATGCTACGGAAAAAAAACGTATCTTACTATGAAATCCATACAAAGCTACGAGCTCTTTACCGTAGTATTGCAGTAGTCATATGGAACCGAACAACACGAAGTTCTATCTACTTATTACCAGTAATGCACTCTTATCTATGCGCATTGTGCATCTTTTTTTCCCCGTTGCATTATCCAAGAGATCGTATTATAATAACTCAAAAGAAATTAACTCGTCAGTATTCTGAAAAACCTGTCAAACACTTCGCTACCCTAAATTTTTCGGCGATGGGGTGCGTACGTACGTAGTAGTGCGTGTATATTGTAACAGAAATAGATAATAACGCGAGCGCAGCGAGACCGAAATTTTTCGGCGCGGGGGTGCGTAGTAATACGATCAAATGAAAACGCGAGCGCAGCGAGGGCGAAATTGTTCGGCGCGGGGGTACGTAGTAACAAAATTGACCGATATAGTGTAAAAAGATCCGATCTGGCAACGCTGATATATGTATGGCCTATTGCCACCGCCCCTCTTGCCGGCCCGCGACCTCACTCGGCGCCCGCGCCCTATATTTAAAGCATGTTCATGTTCTTACTTACAGACGCGCCCCGAAGATATTGACAAACTTACAAGCATGTTTTCGACCAAAACTATTTGTTCTTGTTATTTTTCATGTTCATTTTAAATTTTGGATTGAAAAAAAAAGGTGAAAAGTAATAGTTGGTTGAAAGGCGCCAATACCAAAACAAAATGCAAACGGCCAGGCGCGCCTACGCCGCCCCTGTCGGTTTGGCGCCCCGGGCTATAGCCCGGATCGCCCTAGGGTAAATACGTCCCTGAATAAAACGGTAGGAAGTTACACAGACACGTTTCCAGACCTGTGCGAGACAAGTCGCGAACAAAAGCTAAGAACTAATAAATATTCTACACAAAACTATCCAGAACGATACGTACATTCAATGAGGAACTTTTTATGAGTCGCAAAATTTGACACTCGTGCGATTCAGTTTCGTCTCAAGTGACACATCGTGGTACGAAAAGTACTTGAAATGAGAGAATGAAATAGTTGAGACGCTCTTACTGAACTGTCATCTGAACTGAGTCGTAAATACAATGTCATGGTATGAAATAGCGATACAGTTCAGTTTAGGGCCTAAAGTGAGTCGCGTTAAGAGATCGTGGTAAGGCTCCTGAACCTGCAACTAAACAAACCTAGATATGAAAGGATCTTCATAACAATTGAGCTAGAACATTTCTTAATAACTAATTGGCCAAAAATGTGATCAGTAACACCGTGTGAAAGTCTAGATTTTACAGGACCCAACGTTGAAGTAGTAACTCAGGCTCTTTTAAGAGAAATTTAACCGTGATGTGTCGCTAAGTGCCTCCGTACCTATATACTGTGCTATGCTACCATGTATTACCAAATAAATGTGTATTCTCTTACTTATTTAATGCAAGCTTCTCCTATCATACTGCTACCTCGGTTCTTTATGTTAAATTTTAAATGTTATCTATCCTTAAAATATAAATTTAAGGCTTCCTATGTAGCATAGCCTTCTAAAATACCTACAGTTCCTATAGCATGATTCAGTTGGGATATTATACTCTTATTAAAAATTATTTAATTCTATATGAAATATAACACTCATCCAGTCCATAGTTAGGTATAATTTTACTAGATTACTCTATGTAACAATAAAAATCAGTAGGTGAATCAATCCAAATATTATTAGAATTCTGAAATGAAAGATAATTTAGTTCTTAAAATTGCATGTTCTTACTCCAGAATGTTTAGTAATCAAATGCTTATGTACACAATGAAACTACATTTCATTACTAATCTATAAATAGGTTAAAGTTACAGAACCTATAAGATTTTAATACAAATTTAATTAATCTTAAGTTTCCATATTTGACAAAATTAAATATTTTTGTTATTATAATTTAACCTGGGAAGATGGTATACATCCTTTAAATAAGTTATAGTAGGACAATACAAAATGAATTCTAGATCTATACAATAAGTAATAAGTCGTTATAGTCACCACAATTAGGAGCTAGTAAAGACTAGATTATAGTATAATGGAGAAGGCATCTTATGATGTATAAAAAAAAATTTTTAACAAAAAAAAGAACCGACTTCAGTAAAACTAAAAAGCCGAAAATAACCCGTTCAAGTACAGATTACATTTGACTCACCCTTTGAAGTCGATCCCAAAACACTCAGTTATTATATTTATATATTAAAGTTTACGTGAGGTTTGGCACCGACTTCAAAGGGTGAGTCAAATGTAATCTGTACTTGAACGGGTTATTTTCGGCTTTTTAGTTTTACTGAAGTCGGTTCTTTTTTTTGTTAAAAATTTTTTTTTTCGCTTTTTAGTGATTCATATAAAATACTTATGGCGGGGTGATCAGGGAGGTCTTGAAGGCATGCATCTCGTTTGAAATATCTCCTAACTCCTAACTGTTAAGGAGTTGTACCTTCCATCATCAGTTCAGCATGAGAAGATGATGACTACCATATGCAAATACTTAAATAGTTTTAGAAAATACATGAAAAATATTATGAGTGCCTATAAAATTTCAGGAATTCCTTCGATTCCTCATGGATCTCGTCATCCGATCTTCACCAAAATTTTATGGGACCAACCTTGAGATGTCTATTCATGAACCTAAAAAGAATTTTCCAAATCGACTCATAAATGACGGAGTTATGAGGTAACAAACATTAAAAAAAAAAAAAAAAAAAAAAAAAAAAACAAAAAACATACAACCGAACTGAGAACCCCCTCCTTTTTTTGAGGTCGGTTAAAAAAAATATAAATTTGTTGTTACAAAGCCCCCTACCACCCTAAGTGCGCGGAGAGTATCACTGAACGCTTTACCTATCTATTCCTGAGAAGCAAATCGAATTAAAGCGTTCAGCTAGAGGATGGGGAACTCCGCACCTATTCTAAACTGAACAAACCACGGTGGGACCACCCTGAAACCTTATATTTATGATACCTAAACTACGGCAAGGTGTCAGGATGTCCATCTTTTAGAAAGCCTCTTTGCCCAGGCATCTTTAAAGCTATCTACACAAGGCCTATTCTAAGAATTTTACCTACCTATTTAACTAGTTAAATATATGTAATGGTTGCAAGACAATTCAGGAAAATGAAGTTGTATTTATAAGAACTCTAGTACACTACTCTTTCTTAGTAGGCAAGAACCCCTCTATAAGTTCTAGAACTTGGTTTTCGTTTGACCATATTCGTAATTGCCTGAAATTATGAAACCTATTGTGTCCGTTCGTAGTATCTTTCAACTCTCGACTGACTTATTCTGATAAGGAAATTCTTTTACGCCCTGTGGTATTAATTAATTCAGTTCTGAGATCTGTGATGTAAATACGGGAACGAATAACTTTCATTATTGCTATCCACAAGTCCCCGGCTTTTCTTAGCAATTTACACTTCAGATACACCAAATCCAACAATAGGGATGCTTTGTTTTCCATACTACACAACAATCCACAATTTCCTTGTCAAAATTATAACAATATTTAAAATTATCTTTGTTCATTAAAAAAAAGTGAATGTCATCTGTCGTCTGATTTGACTTTGCTTTAGTAATGCTGTCCTGATACTAAGGCTATAGCATGTGTATATTAATTGACCAAACCTTAACCCAAGATCGGTAAAGTTTAACTAATTGCTTCTATAAATAATCATGTCGAAATAAAAGTTCTAGATATCTGGTTAGCTTAAGTAACAGGTTCGTCTATTCCATTCTGTCTATTCTATTCTTTACAAATTGATACAAGATTTTGTTCTTCCCTTGCTAACTTCCCGGGTTATTAACACTTAAAAAAAAATAGTTCAACCTCTGCATCCACTATACCTGACAAAGTTAAAATAATTTGAATAAATGTTATGTTAGTTAATGACGATTGACCGATTGCTCGGTAGGTAAAGAACCCCGTCCTAATGTTCCTATTAAAGTGTACCTATCACTATACCCTGTTCCCTAGCTAATACAAAGAACACTAGAGACCTAGGTCTCATATTTATATTTAAACGTGTATGGGGGCCTAGCTAAGCTAAACTGTGAGTTCGGGTGATTAGCCCGAGGATGTGGCTAGCATCGGTGTATTTGAGCCCCCCCCCATGTGGCTGATGAAACGCCGGAAACATGGAGTAGCTCGCCCTAATATGTGTATATAAAGCAGATATATAGATATATAAGTATATGAGACCAAGCCTGGAGGTCCATTTGGCTTCAGCAAGCGCGAATTACCCCGCAAGTCCATCACGTGTGGTCCTTGCATTCACCAAACAGAGCTCTCCAGACTCGTAGACTGATCACTGAACTTGTAAATGGCTAGTGTCCGAGCTGCCTAACTCGGATAAAACTAGAAGAGTCCGAAAGATATTCGTTTAACAGCCGCAAGGTTAAATATCTTTCACCTGACAACCATGTACCAAAACACTATTTCTGGCATGTGACTAAGCTTAACAGCCTTTAAAACAATAAAAACGCCACTAAATCTCAATAGGCAAATATAGTTTCAGGGACAATCAAAACCCCAACAGAAATTCCCCTTAGAATTAATTTTAATACCTTAACTGCCAGAAAGCAATGTTACTCAGACGAAGTTCCAAACAAAAAGAATCCCCTTCTACTAAGCCCTTGCCTATTTATAACCAATAGCTCGAGACATTCGACAGCTTCGACAGCTTCGACAGCTTCGACAGCTTCGACAGCTTCGACAGCTTCGACAGCTTCGACAGCTGCGGGACACTCGGGACACTCGGGACGTCCAAGGCCCCTCCCACTAAACGCTGTATATGGAATTCTGATTCTTATTCAGTCTAAATAAAGCTCAATTCTTTTGTTGGCAAACTTCGTGAATATTAATTTGCTATTAACAAATGGTAGGATGTTTAGTTATTGAAATAGTTTTTTTTTGTACTTGCTTTCGTAAACATTCATACTGTTACTCTTACTAGGCATTTGTATCGCATATAACTACCAAATGATAATTTTAGTATTAGCTTGGTGAAACATGACGCCAATGTGTCAGGAATTTGACGATGATACTGATGATGCGAGTCTCACGATGATGATATATGATTATATGATGGCGAACACATGACGAGATCATGTGAATCGCTACAATACAACAAAAAACCAATCAGATGCTAGTAGACTAATTTCTTTGCAAAAGCGCCAATAACAAAAGAGTGCGGCTTCTGTAGTGTCTTTATTCTGCGATATAGTAGACACAGAATAAAGTATCTCCATGGCACGGAATTTGCCAGCCACTAGACTGGACGTAAACTTGCGACAAAGTTGATTGCTTTGCGACCGCATCGCATTCAAGACTTGCTCTGATTCCAACCGCTGCTGTAACGGACGGTATACATCGACATTCAATGAGAGTAAGTATACGTTATTGAATTCAGGCAAAGCTTCAATTTTGTGCAGTTATCAATTTCGCACTGAAAGTACAAAAAATTACCTTGAGTGAACTTCAAAAACACAATGTTTTTACGAATACAGTAAACCTGTGTCCTCTCATCTCCGAAATTTGAATTAAAAACTGTTATAAGCAAAAAGTATTTTTTCTAGGCCTAAAGAAGTAAAGGATAAGGCACGTTCCTCTTTCCCTTGCCTACCAGCAAGCCAAATAAGGGCGAAATATGTACTTGTATAGTTTGACTTAACTCCTCTCCTACATTATTAACGTAAAAAAATGATGTCACAGACAGTCAGTATCCATTTTTCAATTAACTCTAAAAAACACGATATTTAAAAAATAAAAATGGGCTCGTCTACCTCATGCCGCCATGTTTTTTCAAAAAGCAATCTTCGTCATCGTCACGATGAACTCGTTGATCTTGTAGAATTGAGGTCCGTCCAGTTGTAGTGCCATATTTGTTTTCAACCGACTTCAAAAATTCGATCGTATGTTTTTTTTGTATGTTACGCAATTATCCAGCCCATTATGAATTGATTATGATCATCCTTTTTTGTTTTTGCGGCTCCACACTACTCGCGAAGTTGACCGAAGTTGGCCGAAGTATAGGATTCCGCAGCGAAGTGCCTCTCCCACAGACCACCCCCACTAGACGGAGCATGTAAGGCGACCCGCGCGCACCAACGATATGGTACGGCAGAACATTAAAGTATCAACACGGCGGCCACCGTTTAGTTGCGTCCATGTTTATTAGGTCTCTCTACACTACTTAACACTACAATTTACCATGTTATTTATTTAACTTCTTTTTTCGTTGACGTACGCATGGATCATAAACAAGGATGCAACTAAACGGTGGCCGCCGTGTTGATACTTTAATGTTCTGCCGTACCATATCGTTGGTGCGCGCGGGTCGCCTTACATGCTCCGTCTAGTGGGCGTTGTCTGTGGCCTCTCCACACTGTCATATTCGCCCAAATTCGGTGAACTGCGCGAGTAGTGTGGAGCCGCTATTTGATAGACCATACTTCAGAGCTGGTCCAATAAAAAAACTATAGATGAATAATTGTATATTATTATGTAACTAGATTTTCTCCAGAGGCTTCGCTCGCGCAGAAGGATGAAAAGTATAACGTTTATAGCCTGATAATTTAACATTGTGTTTCGAGTATTCGCTCTTTGTCGTAACGAATCGTTAAAATTATAGTAAGGTAGTTTTCCACCTTGCACAAATAGCCGTCATCGTGGGTATAAAAGGTTAAAATATATTTTAGCAGAAAGGAAATTTTTGAGAGGAAGGCCAGACGTGAAACCAGTACAGCGAAGAGATATAGAAGATACTTTGCCGAAAATTGCGTTTACGAGTGAATTCAATATAGTAGACTACTTATATCTCGTGGTTAATTCACACTGCGTCTACCGGTTCGGCCATTTTTCCACCATAAGTTAATAATTATCAAATAAGCGCTATAATAATAATTATATGACGAATTTTAAGAAATATTAATTAATTGTTTATTTAATTGTATGGCAGGGTTATACGTCGAATGTTAATTATATCCATATTATTCGGAAACGTGTACTAACATTTTACTCGTATTACAAAAAATGCTGATAGTTAACCCAAAATAATCCTTCCATAAAATAAACTAATACTGATGAAATACCGCAGGGAGCAAAAAACCAACGCTAACTTTTCAAATTACCCGCAATGAATCGTCTACTTTGCGAATGTGGATTAAAAATATGAGATTCGCACCAACATTCAAATTAGCCTTGCCAGTTCGCGCAAATTATAATGACTTTTAAATTCCAGTGTAAGCATTAGGTTGAATCGTGGAATTCTGTATATGCGATAACTCCTTGGTTTACGCCACTAGGTATAGGTTTTAAAAAAAAACCGGCCAAGTGCGAGTCGGACTCGCGCACCGAGGGTTCCGTACAAACACTTTCCATCCCTAAGTGGTTAAGTTAAGTTTGCACCTGGTATGTATAGCGCCCCATATAAATTAGGTGCAAAGTTAGGTATTAAAAAAAACTACTTACTAGATCTCGTTCAAAACAATTTTCGTTGGTAGTTTTTAACCCCCGACAAAAAAAGAGGGGTGTTATAAGTTTAACATGTGTATCTGTGTATCTGTGTATCTGTGTGTCTGTCTGTGGCATCGTAGCGCCCAAGCGGATGGACCAATTTAAGTGCGGTTTTTTTTAATCGAAAGACTTTTCCGTCGAGATGGTTCTTAGCTATGTTTGGTGGAAATAGAACCAGTAGTTTCCAAGATATTCAGCATTAATTGGAACAAGTGACGAGATATCAGCTAATAATGAAGTCAATAATTCGAAATATTGGCTAAATGTTATGTTTTATTATCATTTTCTATATGACTCATTAATTGAGGGTCTCATGATGACCAGGTAGTTGTTAATGGATCTCAGCCAATATGGAAGCTAAGGATTCCAAATTTTGGTAAAATGTTAAGTTGTATTAGCATTTTCTATATCACTCAATAAATGAAGGTCTCATGATGACCAGCTAGTTGTTAATGGATCTCAGCCCATATTGAAGCCAAGAATTCCAAATTTTGGATAGATGATAAGTTTTATTAGCATTTTCTATATCACTCAATAAATGAAGGTCTCATGATGACCAGCTAGTTGTTAATGGATTTCAGCTAATATTGAAGCCAAGGATTCCAAATTATGGTTAAATGTTGACTATTATTAGCATTTTCTATATGACTTACTAAATGAAAGTCTCATGATGACCAGGTAGTTGTTAATGGATCTCAGCCCATATTGAAACTAAGGATTCCAAATTTTGGTTAAATGTTAAGTATTATTAGCATTTTCTATGTCACTCAATAAATGAAGGTCTCATGATGACCAGCTAGTTGTTAATGGATTTTATATATAGAAACCTGGTTCTGTTTTAGGCCATAAGTAGCAGGTTCTTGCGACTCATGCAGTGCATTTAAAGTATATATTTTGATTTTATTGGCTAATAACTTCGCCATTTTGCCATTATAAGCATTAACTAGTCTGACTTTAACGATTTTTTCCCAGAATGCTGCTTAAGGTTATTGAAATCAAAATATATCCTAACTTCAATCTTAGAGAAGACGGCATTCATTACCACTAGCTTGGGATCCTGTTGTACCTACATATAGTCAAGGATCAAGCTCGACGAAAGATTGGAAACCCTGGACCTTAAACGGTCTAAAACAAAAAGAGTGTCAAAAAGAAGAAAATTCCGGGACGAAACTTCTGTTTGTTTAAAAAATATGAAATAAAAATAAAATAAAAAATTTAAAAAACCCCCGACATGACAACCAATAAAAAGAAAGAAATAAAATGTACGAAATGTGCCTATACAATGAAAAGTAGAAAAAGAATCCAAGCTTCGTTGCGTCGGGGGACCGCTAAGTAAATGAAATGCAATGTACTGAAAATCGTAAAGTGGGAAGCCCAAATGCATACATGCAATTTTGCGTTGAAAAATATATTTCATTTCATTTAGGTAAGTACTTAGCGGTCCCCCGAACGCAACGAAGCTTGGATTCTTTTTCTACTTTTCATTGTATAGGCACATTTCGTACATTTTATTTCTTTCTTTTTATTGGTTGTCATGTCGGGGGTTTTTTTATAGTAATGTACATCATATGTTTTTTTTTAGATTTTTCATTTTCTTATTTTAGAAGTTAGAGGGGGGGGGGGGGACCAACTTTTTTCCACTTTGGAAGCGTCTGTCACGCAAACTATTCGGTTTAGAAAAAATATATTTTAGAAACCTCGTCGTATCATTTTTGAAGACCTATCCATATATACCCCACATATATGTATGTGTTTGACGAAAAAAAAATTTTGAGTTTCAGTTCTAAGTATGGGGAGCCCCCAATATTTATTATTATTTTTTTATTTTTGCATCAAAATCTTAATTCGGTTCACAGAATACATCTACCTACCAAGTTTCAACAGTATAGCTTTTATAGTTTCGGAAAACAATGGCTGTGACATACGGACGGACAGACGGACAGACAGACGGACAGACAGACATGACGAATCTATAACTCGTTAAAGTCAGACTAGTTAATGCTTATAATGGCAAAATGGCGAAGTTATTAGCCAATAAAATCAAAATATATACTTTAAATGCACTGCATGAGTCGCAAGAACCTGCTACTTATGGCCTAAAACAGAACCAGGTTTCTATATATAAAATCCATTAACAACTAGCTGGTCATCATGAGACCTTCATTTATTGAGTGACATAGAAAATGCTAATAATACTTAACATTTAACCAAAATTTGGAATCCTTAGTTTCAATATGGGCTGAGATCCATTAACAACTACCTGGTCATCATGAGACTTTCATTTAGTAAGTCATATAGAAAATGCTAATAATAGTCAACATTTAACCATAATTTGGAATCCTTGGCTTCAATATTAGCTGAAATCCATTAACAACTAGCTGGTCATCATGAGACCTTCATTTATTGAGTGATATAGAAAATGCTAATAAAACTTATCATCTATCCAAAATTTGGAATTCTTGGCTTCAATATGGGCTGAGATCCATTAACAACTAGCTGGTCATCATGAGACCTTCATTTATTGAGTGATATAGAAAATGCTAATACAACTTAACATTTTACCAAAATTTGGAATCCTTAGCTTCCATATTGGCTGAGATCCATTAACAACTACCTGGTCATCATGAGACCCTCAATTAATGAGTCATATAGAAAATGATAATAAAACATAACATTTAGCCAATATTTCGAATTATTGACTTCATTATTAGCTGATATCTCGTCACTTGTTCCAATTAATGCTGAATATCTTGGAAACTACTGGTTCTATTTCCACCAAACATAGCTAAGAACCATCTCGACGGAAAAGTCTTTCGATTAAAAAAAACCGCACTTAAATTGGTCCATCCGCTTGGGCGCTACGATGCCACAGACAGACACACAGATACACAGATACACAGATACACATGTTAAACTTATAACACCCCTCTTTTTTTGTCGGGGGTTAAAAACTACCAACGAAAATTGTTTTGAACGAGATCTAGTAAGTAGTTTTTTTTAATACCTAACTTTGCACCTAATTTATATGGGGCGCTATACATACCAGGTGCAAACTTAACTTAACCACTTAGGGATGGAAAGTGTTTGTACGGAACCCTCGGTGCGCGAGTCCGACTCGCACTTGGCCGGTTTTTTTTTAAAACCTATACCTAGTGGCGTAAACCAAGGAGTTATCGCATATACAGAATTCCACGATTCAACCTAATGCTTACACTGGAATTTAAAAGTCATTATAATTTGCGCGAACTGGCAAGGCTAATTTGAATGTTGGTGCGAATCTCATATTTTTAATCCACATTCGCAAAGTAGACGATTCATTGCGGGTAATTTGAAAAGTTAGCGTTGGTTTTTTGCTCCCTGCGGTATTTCATCAGTATTAGTTTATTTTATGGAAGGATTATTTTGGGTTAACTATCAGCATTTTTTGTAATACGAGTAAAATGTTAGTACACGTTTCCGAATAATATGGATATAATTAACATTCGACGTATAACCCTGCCATACAATTAAATAAACAATTAATTAATATTTCTTAAAATTCGTCATATAATTATTATTATAGCGCTTATTTGATAATTATTAACTTATGGTGGAAAAATGGCCGAACCGGTAGACGCAGTGTGAATTAACCACGAGATATAAGTAGTCTACTATATTGAATTCACTCGTAAACGCAATTTTCGGCAAAGTATCTTCTATATCTCTTCGCTGTACTGGTTTCACGTCTGGCCTTCCTCTCAAAAATTTCCTTTCTGCTAAAATATATTTTAACCTTTTATACCCACGATGACGGCTATTTGTGCAAGGTGGAAAACTACCTTACTATAATTTTAACGATTCGTTACGACAAAGAGCGAATACTCGAAACACAATGTTAAATTATCAGGCTAAAAACGTTATACTTTTCATCCTTCTGCGCGAGCGAAGCCTCTGGAGAAAATCTAGTTACATAATAATATACAATTATTCATCTAACTTTAACAATTAATGTTTTAATGAATGTTAACTTAATGAATTAATGTTTTATTTGCAAGAACATAATAGATACCTCAGATAATAAACGTTCCTTATACTCGTATGTACATAAAGCAGAAGTATTTCAAGGCTTAAAGTCTGATTACGGTTATAAACGATTGATAAGTATGCAACCTTGGTCTCCGCAGTTATCGACTTCGTTTCAGATTATAAAATAATAACATGTTCACACATAACTTCAACAAAAAGAAATTGCAGTTCCTTCTATTACTTATGAATCTCATCAGATCTTAGCCAAAATGTTAGGGGACCAACTCTGCTCTTTGCCATTTTGAAGAGTATCGAGACACTGAATCGGCGGAAAAAATATATTTGTAGGTATACTTATCGGGCCTACGTTCTCACAAAATTTCATGACAATCGGTGTGTAGACGAGAACAGCCGGAAACCTGGACAACTGGACACCTGAACTTCGAAACATCCAAACATACGATACTTAAGTATATTTATAAATTTATGAAACATGTCTCATTTTTTTAATGTGGGTACACCACAGTTTTTTATTTAAGCCTTTAATACAAAGATCAAAGCTTAAAAAAAATTGAAAAAGGAGCTACCTGGGGGGAGGGACGGGGAATCGAACCCGGTACCTCTGGATTGCCGGTCCAGTGCGTTAACCATTTCGCTACCCTAGCTCCAGGAAGATCTGACGAATTTTTCCTTATGCTTTGTGTGTCGATCTTTGCATTGTTTTATTTGAAAGGTTTTTACACCTTAGCCTTGTCCCCCAGGTAGCTTGTTTTTAAATTTTTCTTTAAGCTTTGATCTTTGTATTAAAGGCTTAAGTACCTATATTTAGTCAAGCTGAAACGGAAACGCTTTGCTCGTTAGGTCAAAGAGTTGCACGGAGATTACTTCTTGTTGTGCAATTAAGAAATTACCTGTGCAATTAGTAATTTATCACAAACATGCAATGAAATGCCGTTATAACGTGCGTTATAACAGGCTTCGAACAGGCCCAGGCCGGGAAGTAATTTTGTGTTAAACATGGCGTCTGTGTGCATGAACAGCTGAATTTTATTTTATTTCAGTGGTGTATTTTTTATTTAATTGCATATGTTTGACAAAAGCATTGTACTTGCCTTAGCCGTGAAAAGGGCTTGCCGGCTTCCTATGACTATCCGGCCTCCCCGGCATTAAGTAAATCGTCTGTTCATCTCGCCTACTCATTATACTTGACATTCAAATGCGCACACGTTATCGTGATAGTTGTCTTACGTTGCTTCCGAATTTAATAGATTTTTTTCATGGAAACAAACCGTAATATTTTTCATTGTACGCCTATTTATATAACCACAACTCAAGTAGGTATGCACGTCCAGCACAACTTTGATATACGACTTTGATGGTGCGACAAACATTGCCAGTCGCATAATAAAAGTCGCAACCTTTATATACTATGAAAGCAAGACAGATGATGCTGATTTGTGCGATAAAATGCACTCACAACAAGATGTGCTAGACCTGCATGAGTCATACGCAGCAATGTTGAAAGCTCAACCATACTTGAAGACCAGTTGTCCAAATTTGCGGACGTTTTCGCCTACAGGTCGCATTTTATATTCATGTTTGTCTATGAAAAATTTGTTAGAATATTTTAAGTCTCATTTAAATACCGCAAATTTATTTGATGTGACTTATTATGTAGGAAAAAGTGGTTTCCTTCTTTCTCATTGCACCGCGGATGGCAACAATCTAACTATATCGGCCACGTCATAAAAGTATTGTATTATGCAAACGATTAATGTCGCAATGAGTTGGATCAGAGGTTAATAGCCGTGAGCAACGTAACACTACTCACAACGCCAACTGGGCAGGAATAGAGACGGGGAGATGGTTAGAAATAATTCACAGCGTTCAACAAAACGCGCGTAATTTTATCACAAACTTGTATAATACTGTGATCAACACATGTGTCGCTCGTGTTAGATAGCGTCGGAAAAATATATAATAAACAAATATTGAATGTGAGTTTTGATAACTTGATAAATTCTGTTAAAAAGAGTTTTAAGTGTTTAATTTATCTACTTGAGTTCGTGTTTTTTTTTTCAACTGTGTATAAATGCAGCTGGCGGTTTAAAGTGATTACAAAATATCAATTTTGGGTCAAGTCAAACTAATCTTACATATTTATTTTCAGTAAATACTCCAAGATGAAGACTCTTTACTTAGGAATAATAATTTTAGTTTTTAACGCAATGCTATGTGAAACAGCGAACATTTTATACGTAATGCCATTCAGTGCTAAATCTCATTATATTGGCATGAAGAATTTGGCAGTAGAACTAGCAAGAAGAGGACACGATGTTTACGCGATCACACCTTACAGAGAAGACGTACATCCACCAACATATCATCAGCTGATGGTATCGAATGAATCTTTATGGAACAAATTATGTGAGTTATACAATTCAATTTACATCGTAAAGTTCATTTAAACTTAAAACACAAATAGCTGGTCACCACTAAAATTTAACATTACTACAAGAATTCGTAGTTCGTAGGTTTTTAAATTGTTTTACCACTTAGTCCGAACTACGCTTTACGAATCCTATAAATATTTGTAGTATGATGCAGTAAATATCGTGTTTACCCTACTAAAATAAACCGTGACAAAAATATTTTACCAGCGCTCGACAAAAGCGATGCAATGCGGTGCAATTTCATCATTTGTATATACAATTTCAAATGCCATTTGACATCGATAGGTTGATCCTCGTGCAAGATAAATTTACTTTTTTTCAAACTTTTTTATTGAAATAAACCATGCTTAATAATCCCAAAACAATGTTTTACCATTTCAGTTGATGTAACACCACGAATATTCGAAATGATGGACGTTGCATTTGAACCATTCCAAATGCTTCTGTACAGATCCGGATTCATGGTCAACGAACAAGTATTTGAATCCAAAGACGTGCAAGAGTTCCTGAGACAAGACCACAAGATAGACCTAGTAGTCACCGAGCTATTTTTCAATGAAGGAATGTACATGTTTGCTCACAAATACCAAGCTCCGCTTGTACTGGTGACGACTGTTGGGAACTCATTTAAGAGCAATTTCTACATGGGAAACCCTCTACAATTATCAACACAGTTTCACGAGTACGGTAGAGCGAGAGAACCACTTAGCTTCCTTGGAAGATTATACAATCTGTATCTGTGCGCTTATGACCTGTTTATGCTCAAATTCTTCTACTTCCCTCGTCAGCAGGAATCCGCTTTGCAATATTTCAAAGATCTGCCCCAACCTGTCCCGAGCTTGGAAGAAATAGCATCTAATGCAGCAATTGTACTTATGAATTCGCATTTTAGTGTAGACAGCCCAACTGCATATTTGCCCAATATGATCGAAGTAGGTGGACTGCACATTAAGGATACAAACGATACTTTGCCAAAGGTACGTATGAATCAAACGAAACGAATTATTATTTATATATATTAAGTAATGTTGGCATAGTAATATGCCCATCAAAATAAATATCCTTTGTCATTTGTCTTGATCAATTCAATCCAGTCCTACTTAATATTTTCTTAATAAAATATTAAACCATTTGGACTTAACTAATACGATAGTTAAGTCAATAACGCAATAGAGAAAAATATGACCGTAAAAGTGGCAAAAATGTTGCATATCAAAATTGTATGACTCAAAATTAGAATCATATTAGTACTTAATATATTTTATATTTTTACAGGATCTGCAAGAAATTTTAGATAACGCCAAGGATGGCGTGGTCTTTTTGAGTTTCGGTTCTAACGTACAGGTTAGCGAAATGGATCAAGACAAGTTAGATGCTTTCTTAAAAGTGTTTGGAGGATTGAAGCAAACAGTGTTAATGAAGTGGGAGGGAGAACCGATACTGAACATGCCAAAGAATGTTGTTCTAAGGAAATGGTTCCCACAGAAGGCTGTTGTTGGTGAGTTGGCAAAAAAATTAATTTTACATAATAATATCACATTTTTGATCAAAGCAAATTAATAGTAGTTTAGAGTACCTCTACCAATTATATTATAACTATATGTACCTACCAACTGCAACCGGCGTCTGACAAGCGTGTCATTCATGTCTCGAGACGATCCAGTTTGCTTACTCGTACTATCTGCACAGGCACCAACTAAACAAGGGGGCGTCTCACGAGATACCTATAACAAAATTATATACACTATGAATACAAAGATCAAAGCTTAAAGAAAAATTTAAAAAGTCCCTTTCACCAGGTAGCTCCTTTTTCAATTTTTCTTTAAGCTTTGATCTTTGTATTCATAGTTTAAATAAAATTGTGGTGTACCCACATTAAACAAAATGAGACATTACATGTTTCATAAATTTATAAAACTAACAGCGCCCTCTCTCGCTTGCTCGTTCACCACTGTAAAGTGGTGCGGTAAGATGTGAATATTAACGTATTTACATAGAGGTCGCTAAGGTGTAAAAACCTTTCAAATAAACAATGCAAAGATCGACACACAAAGCATAAGGAAAAATTCGTCAGGTCTACGTGGAGCGAGGGTAGCGAAGTGGCTAACGCGCTGGACCGGTAATCCAGAGGTACCGGGTTCGATTCCCGGTCCCTTCCACCAAATAGCTCCTTTTTCAATTTTTAGGGTTCCGTACCCAAAGGGTAAAAACGGGACCCTATTACTGAGACTTCGCTGTCCGTCCGTCCGTCCGTCCGTCCATCCGTCCGTCCGTCCGTCCGTCCGTCCGTCCGTCCGTCCGTCCGTCTGTCACCAGGCTGTATCTCAAGAACGGTGATAGCTAGACACTTGAAATTTTCACAGATGATGTATTTCTATTGCCGCTATAACAACAAATACTAAAAATGAAATAAAATGAATATTTAAGGGGGCTCCCATACAACAAACTTGTTATACCTATATATACATATATATAGGTACGGAACCCTTCATGCGCGAGTCGGACTCGCACTTGCCCAATTTTTTCTTTAAGCTTTGATCTTTGTATTCATAGTTTAAATAAAAATTGTGGTGTACCCACATTAATCAAAATGAGACATTACATGTTTCATAAATTTATAAAACTAACAGCGCCCTCTCTCGCTTGCTCATTCACCACTGTAAAGTGGTGCGGTAAGATGTGAATATTAACGTATTCACATAGAGTAGAGGTCGCTAAGGTGTAAAAACCTTTCAAATAAACAATGCAAAGATCGACTCACAAAGCATAAGGAAAAATTCGTCAGGTCTACGTGGAACGAGGGTAGCGAAGTGGCTAACGCGCTGGACCGGTAATCCAGAGGTACCGGGTTCGATTCCCGGTCCCTTCCACCAGGTAGCTCCTTTTTCAATTTTTCTTTAAGCTTTGATCTTTGTATTCATAGTTTAAATAAAATTGTGGTGTACCCACATTAAACAAAATGAGACATTACATGTTTCATAAATTTATAAAACTAACAGCGCCCTCTCTTGCTTGCTCGTTCACCACTGTAAAGTGGTGCGGTAAGATGTGAATATTAACGTATTTACATAGAGGTCGCTAAGGTGTAAAAACCTTTCAAATAAACAATGCAAAGATCGACACACAAAGCATAAGGAAAAATTCGTCAGGTCTACGTGGAGCGAAGGTAGCGAAGTGGCTAACGCGCTGGACCGGTAATCCAGAGGTACCGGGTTCGATTCCCGGTCCCTTTCACCAAATAGCTCCTTTTTCAATTTTTCTTTAAGCTTTGATCTTTGTATTCATAGTTTAAATAAAAATTGTGGTGTACCCACATTAAACAAAATGAGACATTACATGTTTCATAAATTTATAAAATTATATACAATTTCATATGTATAATGTTCACAATACATAATACAAATACAATAAAATATTGGTAAGGACCAAAAAGTTTAACGTAATTAAGGCTTAGTTAGCCTTAGAAAAATAGCGATCGTAAAAAGTTCCGTTGTGCGACAAAAACCAACGACACAATAATGAACCTTAAAACAGTACCTTAAGGTATATTATTCGATGGTTAATTTGTCATCTCACAAGGGAAAATGTATACAAATTTTAATTAAATGAGTTAAGGTAGTAAACTTTTCTCTCATATCCTTTGTTGCAAACCTCCACTGGAAACAAACACAGATTACTCGGATAAAGACTAGATAACGGTCAATTATTGATTTATATAATGTTTTTATAACTTCGAATACTGCGATCCCTATACAAAACAAACAGTTGCCAGTAAAGTAAGTAGGTAAGGACTAAGGTTAGAATAACGTTATAGTTACTTTACGAAAGAAGATACAAGCTTAGCTTAGAAAATGAGCGTATTATATGATGATTGTTATGTGATAAGTTCTTATATCAAGAATTATTTACCGAACTAATACATCTACACAATACAATTAACACCGACTGCACACTATGGATAATTTTTATTTTTGTAGGTACTACTCGTGACTAGGTGTAATATGCAAACGGTGCTTGACCTGTTCTGTAAACGTAATCGGTATAATATGATTTCTGTGCTTATTATGTCCTTTTCTTCCCAAGTAAAAATAAGTATTCAACGCAAGATTCAATTGGCACGCACTCACTCAGCGCATAATTAACATATCCTGAACATGAACATGAACGGCACGGCATAGGCACCACACCCAGCCAGGTCGTAGCCTAACCCGGACAAGCCGGATACACCAGGGGGCACTGATTTATAAGGAGTGACACGCTCTGGAATGGGATAGGAGGGCCGACTAGCCGCAACTGGTCGACCACAATCAGCCGATTATGCAACCTTGAGCCAATATTGGAAGTTAGGTTGCTCTCCTTGGCGTCTTTGCTTGTCGTGTTCACCTGATAACCGTCGGGGTAACTCAGCGCATAAATTCATCTTGCAATGCAATCAGCACTTAAATTATATTGCTTGCTTCGTAACGATGTTTCTTTTTTTGTTTGCAGAACATCCAAATGTGAAGTTATTCATTGGCCATGGAGGTCTATTGGGACTTCAAGAAACAGTAGCAGCTGGAGTGCCAATTCTAGGAGTACCAGTTTTTGGAGATCAGTACATAAATATACTTGAAACAGTTCGAGGTGGACACGGAGAGATTTTGTACTACAAAGAAATAACTGAAGACGTATTGAGGGAGAAAATCAATAAAATGCTAAACGATAAAAGTTATATTGAAACGGCTAGGAAAATAGCTTCGAGATTCAAGGACAGACCAATGAAACCTCTAGAAACAGCAGTATGGTGGACAGAATACGTGATTAGGCACAAAGGAGCAGAGTTTATGAAACCACCAAAAATTAGTTACATTTTTTCTCAGAATCTAGATATCTATTTGTTTGTGATGAGCGTATTAGGATTAATCATATATGTGATACTCAAAATAGTTAATATTGTCATAAATGCTTTAAAACAGAACAAACCTAAGAAACAAAAGAAGAAGTAAAACGTGTTGATAAGTTAATAATTTAATTATCCAAAAAGATAAGTCGTTGCATTTATTTTATTAAAGCACCACTTCATAAATAATAAACAGTGTTTTTCTTTTGATTGCAAAATATGAGACAATTCTGAATCAAAGGAGTTAAAAGAACCACAGGAGAATAAAAGCCTCCGAGATACTTTTGGCAACTTGTTTTTTGTAGGTGTATAACATTTTTATGAAAATAGGCCCCTTATGAAAATTTTATATGACCCCATGCGCGTACCTACTATCGCTATCATTATCATTACAATTGACCTTAACCTTGTTGATAAAGTTAGAATAGCCATTTGATACACGGTTATGTTAATAACTAGGTTAATAACTATAAAGTTAGTCAAAACAGAGAAAATATTTTGTCGCCACTAAACAAAACTGTGTTTCTTGCTCTTTCTTTTAAAATGATGGCTCTTCATTGTGAATGTGATGCTCTAATTTTGGAATGACTTGGCTATAATTACGAGTATGTAACTTCAGTAATTTGAGCGATAGATCACGGATATTACGATTTTACCAAATTGTCATTTAAAGATACATAGAGCGTATCGGTAAAGTAGACATAATTTATTATTTATTTAATCGTATGGTGAAAAGTTTGTTGTAGGAAATTATAAATTTAAGTATATCCAGGTTACGCAACCAGTCCGTAGCTTCAGGTAGCAAATTACTATAGAGGTCCTTTGAGTCACCCCAGTAGCGTCGTTTTGGACAGCGCTCCACGATATGCTGCACAGTTTGATGCTCAAGACCACAGTCTCTTAAGTGTAAAGAGCGGAAAGATATTGTCAACATGTCCGTTGAACGTCAAATAGAACTGTCATGTATAGAATTAGATCAATTTATAATTATATGCGTATACAGACCCCCATCTGCGAACTATAGTACATTTGAGTCAATTATGGACGAAGTGTTCAATACTGTTTCCTCAAGTAACAAGTGCATTATTGTGTGTGGTGATTTAAATGTAAATTTACTTGAAGTTTCATCAACGAGTGTGAGTTTGCTGAGCACTTTCAAATCTTCTGGCCTAAAGAATTTGTTTTGTGAGCCTACCCGTATCACAGCCACCAGTTCCACATGTATTGATAACATATTTAGTAATACGGATGCGATGGATAAATTTATCATTAACAAACTAAGCTCAGACCACTGTGGACAACAAGCATCATTCAGTTTCAGTAAGAAAATTGAAATTGATACACAAGACACTATGTGCAGACCTGTTACTGAGCATCGCTTAGATTTATTCAATCGAAATATTCAGGAAAAAATGTGTTATCTTTCTTTTCCTCAAGAGGATGCGGACGACATGTGTAAGGTCTTGTTTGATTGCATAAAAAAAGAATTTGATTCCTGTCTCAGTCTGAAAAAAGTACAAAGCAAGGTTAAAACTATATTTAGCGACTGGGCTACTCCAGAAATCCACGAAAAAAGACTTCGTCTCTACGATCTTTATGATCAAAGATCAATCGATAAGAGACCGGAATTTCTAGAGTACGTGAAGAATTTTTCTAAATCTTTCAAACAAATGTGTGCAGCCGCTAAATCTGATTACTTGTCCAAGAAGATCATTAATTCTAGTGATAAAGTGAAAACTGTTTGGAAGATGATCAATGACGAAACTGGGAAGACTAAAGTAAAAGATCGTCATTATAACCTACAAATTAACGATACATTAGTAACTTCCGATCTTGAAGTTGCGCATCACTTTGAGCGGTTCTTTTCTAATATACCCGTGGAGACGACGCAGTCATTAAATTCATCACCAGATGTTGCTGAATCAATATTAAAAACGAATGTAATAGAATGTACAGAGATCTTCAAATTTACTCATGTTACCCCTAACAATGTTATTAAAACCTTCAGGTCTTTAAATTTGAAGAAGACCGAAGATCTGTGGGGCCTTTCTGTGAAAGTGTTACATTCAATTCGGCTGCCCGACGCAGGAAACAAGCATCTCAAAATTTTCCCAAATTTTTTTTTTCATTTTCTGGTTCAGTTTCTTAAAAGACATCCGTCAATCTGACATTTATAAAAAAGATATGTATACTTTTCAAAATACAGATGTTTTTAAAATTCAAGTATCTTTTTTTGACGGGGCGTTCTACGCTAAAGTCAAGTATATACCTTAAGTTTAACGTGAAAACAAGTATCCCGCAACGAGATACTTGTTATTCATATAGATTTCTGAGATACTTGATTTTAGCGTTGAGACTAACATAGGAAACAAAATGTGCAACCATGACAAAACAAGTATCTCCATAAGATTAATTTTCTATCGGGTAGATATTTGTTTAGATTTTTGTAAACTACCTTTTTCATTTAAATAATCAAGAAATTTGCCTGCGTTACTTAATATTTGCCAGTCAAGGATTGCATACAAGCGTTGAGTGTATCTCATAAGTGAAGTGTTTACTAGACTTTGTCGTGAATTAACTATTTACGATGAAGAGACGCAAAGAACATTGGAAGAACTCAAATGCTCGTCATAGGGCAAAACAAATTGTTTCTATGTGTTTGGAAAATAATACGAAGGAGTAAGTACCTTTAAAATTTAATTAATAACTATACCGATTTGTAAAATGATTATTTATGTTATAGGTATGATGTGTATTCTGTATTTAAAGTGCTACGATTAGTCTGAACCTGGATATAAGATATTCTAAACATAGTTATTTATTTTGCAGGATGGGGCTCGAGGAATCTGAAGTGGACCTGGACCTCTTACAGCCAGAAGATATTTTGAAGCCGAATATGTCCTTAACTGATAATTCTGATACTTTATGGAACGAATTACAATATATTGATATGATGATTGACAATCCGGGGTCCTTGATACACGGAAACAATAACAGCTTCGTCGAGAACAGCAGCGATGGAAACGTAGAACATAGGTTAACTGAATTAATGCCGATGCTCCCAGAAAATGATTATTTTGGTCTCCTGGATACAAGCCAAAGCCTCACTCCTATCATTAATGAATTCAGTCATGGATCCGATACACTAGAAATTGACAGTGTGTCAAATGGCTCGTCAATAATTATTGACAACAATCAGGAACGTCAACACGTCATAATACCGGAGACACCGAATAATTCTGAGGTAGATGGAAGCAATACTTCGTTGGAGAGCAACAATAGCAGGAGAAAACTACGAAAAAATCCTAAGCTGTCGACCCATGAAAAAAAAGAGAAAAACAAAAAGAAATATCCAATAAATTTAACTATATGCAAAAAAAGCTGTCGCCGAAACTGCTCCCGATTTTCAGCTTCAGATAGAAAAAAAATCTGGGAATATTATTGGTGCTCGCCTAAAGATGATCGGTTACAGTGGTTAGCACGCAACATACATCTACAGCCGGTTTCCCAGCGAACTAGTGATGGTCGAAGTCAGAGAAACACAACTAGACTTTTCTTTTTGGAAAATACACATGGTCATTCTATACGAGTCTGCAAAGTATTCTTTTTAAATACTTTGGGGTTTAAAAACGATTCTATAATTACAACTGTGTCAAAAAAGATTCAAAATTGCCCACTAAATATTTCTGACAAACGAGGTAGTAACAGGAAACAAAAATTCGATACTACATTGATTAAAGAGCATATTATGCGTTATAAACCTTGCGTAGCTCATTACCGCAGGCATAATTCTCCCTTGACAAGATATCTTAATCAAGATATCACTCTAGTACAGCTGCATAAGGACTATATTGAACAATATCCTGACTCTAAATGCTGTTTAGAAATATACCGAAGAACTTTAAAGGAAATGAATATATCTCTTCACAGGCCTCAGAGTGACAAGTGTTTCGATTGCGAGGTGTTTGAAAAAGAAAGAAATGAAGCTAAACGGACAAAAACTATTTTAACCCTAAAAATGATGTGTAAAATAATTATTCATAAAAATAAGACAAAACAAGCCAATTTGAACTACAAAAAGGACGCAGAAAAAGAATCACAGCATGATACAAAAATTTATTCCATTGTAGAGGCGATTGCACCATATTTGGCCGATATTTTTAACAAATGTATTGATAATGGAGTATTTCCTGATTTGATGAAACACAGCAAGATCATACCTTTATTCAAATCGGGAACTAAATCAGACCCCACAAATTTTAGACCAATATCAATACTACCCGCATTAAGTAAAGTTTTTGAGAAACTCATTCTTAATCAACTTACATCTCATTTTAATCGACATAACCTATTACATAGCAGTCAATTTGGATTCACTAAAGGTCGCTCCACTACTGATGCAGGGGTGGCGCTAGTTAAACACATCTTTGATGCCTGGGAAAAGGCTCAATCTGTTGTTGGAATTTTTTGCGACCTATCTAAGGCATTTGATTGCGTTGATCATAATAATCTAATACGTAAATTGAAACACTACGGAGTAAGGAACGGTGCACTTGACCTTGTCACATCATATCTTTCAGGCAGAACGCAACGCGTAGTCATCAACGGAATGCAATCAACTGGATCAGCTGTTGCTATGGGTGTACCTCAGGGCTCAATTCTAGGCCCCTTTCTGTTTCTAGTGTATATTAATGATCTACCAAACCTTGTGCAAGATAAACATGAAATTGTGTTATTTGCAGACGATACTTCTCTCCTTTTCAAAGTGAAAAGACAAGAAAATAACTTTGTTATTATTAACGACGCGCTGTCTACTATTGTGGATTGGTTTACTGCAAATAACCTACTTTTAAATGCCAAGAAAACCAAGTGCATTAAATTCACATTACCGAATGTGAAACAAGTAGATTGTGCCAAGGTGACATTGAAAGGTCATGTACTGGAATTTGAAGACAAAACAGTGTTTCTGGGTGTTACTTTGGACTCAAAACTGCAATGGAATGCGCATATAGCCACTCTTGCAGGTAAGCTTAGTTCCGCAGCCTATGCAGTGAGGCGAATCAGACAGTTAACAAACGTCGAGACGGCAAGGCTTGTGTATTTCAGTTATTTTCATAGTGTAATGTCATATGGAATTCTGTTGTGGGGAAAAGCGGCGGACATCCAAACCATCTTCGTGCTACAAAAACGAGCCGTACGCTCAGTTTTTGCACTAGGAGCTCGTGCATCGCTAAGAGAAAAATTCAAGGAAGCCAACATTCTCACCGTGGCGTCTCAATATATCCTTGAGAATATTATGTATGTCCGGAAAAATCTACATGCATTCAAGCTCAACAGTGACATTCACCAGTATAATACAAGAAGGAAGAATAAGCTTCTTATGCCTGCTCATCGTCTCCGTAAAGTTAGCTCTTCGTTCGTGGGGAACTGTGTACGTTTCTATAACAAAATACCTACCGAAGTAGTGAGTTTACCTTCCAGCAAATTCAAGTCATACGTAAAACGTCATCTAATAAATAAGGCGTATTATACTGTGAATGACTTTTTAGATGATAGGGATGTCTTTAAGCCAGTGGTTTAGTCATGTGAATGTAAAGTAAGCATTATTTTAGTGGGTAATATTAATTTGTTTTGTAATGTAACATGAGAGCACATTATGTTGTTTCTCACCGGGCAAATAGAATTAGTGATGAATGCCCGGCAGTGTGAGCATGTCATGCTCGCTTAAAGGTCTTTGCTTACGGTGGCGTCGTTGATCGGGTCGCAACCTTCCCTATAATATGGTTGAGGGAGGCGATGGCTGAGATATGCGTCATGCTCGTGAACGGGTGCCGTTTGTGGGGTCCGGTCTGTTCATACTAGCAAGGGCCAAATTAGTTGTGTAGTAACTGCTTTCCAGTGTTTAATGAACTGACGTGAGAGACTTCATCCTGTACTCGATTGAAGTTATTTTTTTTACTTAGAGACTTAGAGACTGTATACATCTCTAATAAACTTAGTGTACTGTATACAATGACGCTCAGAGACCTTATACATCTCTGAGGAATTTAACTATCATCATATATTTATTATTTATATTTTTAATTTTGTAAACTGTGACGCCTAGAGACCATATACATCTCTAAGAAATTTAGTTTAATTATTTATTTATTTATTATTTTTTCTTTTGTATAGTTAGTTTCTTATTCAGTCCTTAACTTTTCTAAGGATTAAAATTAATTTATTTTGTTTTGCATGTTGTGACGCCTAGAGACCATGTACATCTCTAAGAAATTTAAATTAAGTACTTAATTATTTTGTTGCATCAGTTATTGATTTTGACCCCTTGAGACCTTATACATCTCAACGGAATTGAATTATTTCATTAATTAATTATCTATATTGCGTGTCGTGAAGCCTAGAGACCTTCTACATCTCTGAAAAAATCACTTTATTTTATATAATTTTTAGTGTAAACATTGATTTGGAGAAACTTGTACATCTCCTCTAACATATATGTTTCAATTACCTAGTTATAATATGATTGTATTAGTTTTTAAGTATAATTTACGAAAAAATGACTTACTGTTGAGTTTCTTTCGGCTTTCTTCTCAACAGCGGTCTCCTCTTGCGAAATGCCGGTAGACTCACAATCTGACTTGTAAAAGTGCCCTTGTGGCCTACTTACTGAATAAATTATTTCATTTCATTTCATATTTCATTTCATTTCATTTCACAGTCACACATTGGGGTCGGACTCCAGCCCCACTTGTGCTTCAAAAACTTGCACCTGCCGTGTCCTGTGCGGATTCTGTTAAAGCGGCTCCAGTATTTCCTCCGTAAATAGAAACCCTCAGGCTTTTGAGCGGGTTCTGAGAATCTAATGTGGTGACCAGCAGTTGTTTTCAACCATTCCGTCCTCCAGGACTGCTCTAGCATAAAACCATCAGACTTCAGATTTTTCGCTGACATAATTATAGTAGTTATACTTCGGACAGATGTCATTTTAAAACGCTACGTCTAATTAATAAGTAATAACTACTAGATAGATAATACACAACAAAGTTGAAGCGTTCAATAAGCAATAATAGGCATGTTTTTTTTTTTACGCTTCATCTTGAATTTACAGTGGCGGTAGGTAATTATTAATCAATTATTAATTTAACTCTAACAATTGTTTACTTCCTTCTATGTGCATTTCTTCCTTTTCTGTACATTTACGTTCATTGTAGTAATACACCAGTAGTTTTTCAACAGACTTAAAATAATCTGATTACGGTTATAAACGACTGATAATAATGCAATTTTGATGACTATAACCTTGGTATCCGTAGTTATCGCATTATCGGCTTCAGCTTTTAAAATTATCCTATTGCAGCTCGGATAGCAACCATTAAACTAAATTAGCCACATGATGGATGTAATGTCCAAAGAATTAATGTCGCAATGAGTTGGATCCGAGGTTAAAAGTCGTGAGCAGTTGTGACAACTGAGCAGGAATTGACGCGGGGGAGATGGTTAGAAATAATTCATAGCGTTCAACAAAACGTGCGTAATGTTATCACAAACATGTATAATACTGTGGTCAACACATGTGTCGCTCACTGTTAGCGTGAAACCAAAATATATTGAACAAATTTTTTGAATGTGAGTTTTGAAGACTTGACAAATTCTGTTACATCGTGAGTTTTAAATGTTTAATTTATCTACTTGAATTCGTGTTTTTTTTTACTGTGTATAAATGCTGCTGGCGGTTTAAAGTTATTATAAAATAAAAAAATCGGGTCACGTCAAACTAATCTTACATATTTATTTTCAGTGAATCCCCCAAGATGAAGACCCTTTACCACCTTTACTTGGGAATAATAATTTTAGTATGTAACACAATGATTATGTGAAACAGCGAACATTTAATACGTAATGCCATTCAGTGCTAAATGTCTTAATCAATTTAATCCAATCCAACTTCTTCTTTACTATTATAATATTCTACATTTGTATTGAAAATCAGTTTCTATGGATCTAAACATCTTTATCGAACAAAAGTACTCATATTCTATAGCTAAATAGTAATAATTAAAGGCGTGGCATCTATTTCCATAGTAATCACTGTGCGGTTTTGCACCGACTTCAAAAGGTAATTCAAATGTAATCTGTGGTTTATCATCATTTCCTAAACAACTTTTTACAAATAATCACTTAACAAACAACGATTTACAAACTATTCATTTCACAAACCTATCATTCCTTAAAATGCTCATTTTACAAATAATTACTCGACAAATATACATTTAGTAACTTAGACGCTTCATAAAAATATTGAATGACAAAGTTTCATTTAAAAAATGATCACTTCACGAATAAATCGTTTTAAAAATCAGTTATTTTGCAAAACATTAATTGATAAACTATTGTTTGATAAAAATATTAAAAATAACTCTCTATGTAATGAAACGCAGGACGGTATGAAGTTTAATACTCGAAACACTTGGGCCAAATATTAAACAGGCAAGTACTTATTTCGGTCAGATTGTGCCAAAGGCTTACTGGGACTTAATTTTTCTTTACACTTTTTTTTTCATAAAACAAACCTAACCTAACCTACAGTTTTCGGTTTTTGAGCCATGTTACCTAAAAAACCTCAATAACCTGAACACTAAGACGTCTGTATGCTCATCAGAACAATAATTGTTCTGATGAGCATACAGACGTATAATTATTATACTTTGTTAAAAATTAAGTATGTTAATATTTGCGCTCCTAAGCAGACAGCGATCGTAGTTTTATTCGTTTAACTTGTTTTGTATGCTTTTATAATTCTACCGGCAAATTCTAATTTTTATAATGTTGCGATTGTAATAATGATTACGCTCAACTAGCTTAGATTATTATAATTTATGCATGTAATGTTTTTTCTCAAGTAAGTGAATTATTGTTATTCTTTTGAGAAATAAAGATCTTTAAACCGAATATTTGTACTCGTAGAAAACTACACATATGAATGGCGTTCACACCATGATGATTTATTAAACGAAATGTTTACCAAACAATGCATTTTATTAACGTTGTTTTATCATTCGTTATTTTGTTAATTGACTAGAATAATAAATGAATAATTTGCGAAATAATGTTTTGTGATATGATGTTTTGTCCAATAAATAATTTGTATCATGATCTATTTGTAAAACTATTTTTTATGCAACGTCTAATTTGGGAATCGTTAATTTGTCTAACGTTGTTTGTAAAATGAATATTTATGAAACGTTGTTTAGCAAGTGATTGGCTACCGTAATCTGTACATGAACGGGTTATATTTGGCTTTTCAGTTTATTTTGGAGTGGGTTCTTTAATATTTATTTTACCACGACGATGCTAAGTAGGCATCACTTTATGCGTGACATCATCTGTGTACGAGTACCTATACAAGTATAAAAATCTATTAAGCAATAAATTTCTAAATCTCATGCCGTGATTGGTGAAACAAAATGTATTTAAGTATTAATAAAAATAAGGTAATTATATTCTTCCCACCTTATACGATTTCGTACGGTGACCTCACCGGGGTGATAATTTTATCGACTTGGCACACTGCCGTGCTCCTAGATAATATAAATTGTCATTACTAAGCTATTGTTACTGTTTATATAATGTTCCTTAATAATAATACCTGTAGGTATCTAGGAGCATGGCACCAAGTTGAAAAAAATATCACCCGTAGGTTACCGTACGAAATCGTACAAGGCGGGAAAAAAGCATTTTCTTCAATTTTATTTTTTTTAAGCTACAGATTCTGAAAAGAACAGAGACTTCAGGAGTATCTGTATTTCTTTTCTAGGAATGAGGACGGTTATTCTTATTAGTTATTACTAGATATATATATATATATATTTTTATTAATTTCATCCATTCCCTATTGTATGGATTGAACAAATATCAAAATGTTAATGGTTTGGTTAACTGAATAATTTTTCTGTCACATAAATAATTATTAGCCTAACCAATGCAAGAGGAAACAATCATAATTAATTATTAGAAACATCAATATTTTACCAACCATAATGTAACATTTACGTCTAAGTCTAATTAATCAATGCATAATTTGTTTGGCATCAAATACGATGTTCACGCTAGCATGAAACTTAAAACATAAATATTGTTTTGCAATAAAATACAACGTGGGCCCTGCAACACAAGCAAAAAATTAAAACATTGATTTTACTCGTTAAACTGAACAACATTTGTTCAGCAACTTTAAAAAAAAAAACAGTTTTCAAAATTTTATTATTTCAAACAAAGTAAATAGTATTTTCAATGTATGTCGTCCAACGTTGACATTCCCTGAGCATTGACATAGCTGTCACTCTACTAATATCGGACATTTCGCAATACATTGCTTCTTTGTCTAAACTTTATTCTACAAAATGTCATTTAATACACGTTATTTTCAGAAGTTGCTTAACAAATGTTGTTTAGTTTCAAGGGACGAATCTATGTTTTAATTTATTGCTCCTGTTACAGGGCCCACCCTTTATATCTGAATTTACAATGGCGGTAGGTAAATTGTTTGTGATTTTAGTTGAACCGAAAGTATTCGAAATGACAGACTGTTCGTTCTTTAGTCATCTCAAATAATCTAATGCAAATCTCGCCACGTATATCTCTGATATCTCGGAACTTCCGAGATATCAGAGATATACGTGGCGAGATATCTTCACCACTTCCGAGTCGGAAGTGGTGAAGATAGTATTTCGCCAAATCGCCAACCTGGTCGCGTTAAGTTTCCGCCTCATTTATACTATACACGACGCCGCAGATATCTTGCGCAAACTTAACTTAACCGGCTAATGTGACTTCATGCAGCTCGCAATTATCGCATTTTAATGGCAGTTAAAGGTGATATTTCTGAGATATCCCTGAGAACTCGTTTATTTGGCGATATCTCAAAGTACACTAGAATTAGCACTCTGACTTCAACGATTTGGTATCTGAATCTCCGGACGCGCAAGAATTTTTGAAAGAGGATCACAATATATATCACGTTGTTACAGAACTATTTTACAATGAGAGGGCCTTTATATATATTCGCGCAAAATACCAAGCCGGCTAGTGTTGGTGACGACGGTTGGGAACTCGCTTAAGGGGAATTACTACATGGAAAACCCTCTTCAGCTGTCAACTTCGTATCACGAATACGGAAGGGCGAGAGAACCGCTTAGTTTTATGGGGAGATTGTATAATGTGTACCTCTCCGTTTTCGCATTGCTATTACCGAAGTTTTGGTACTTTCCGTTGCAGCAAGAATCGAGGACCTGCCCAACCGGTGCGTAGTTTAGAACAATTGGCAGAGAGTGCAGTCCTTGTACTTACGAACTCTTATTTCAGTGTCGCCACTTGTGTCGCGTATTTTCCGAATCTTATTGAAGTTGACGGCTTGCACAATTGCACATCAAGGAATGAAATGAGAGTTTGCCAGCTGTAAGTTTTTTATACGACTAATGTAATATATTAAGTAATAGCATACTATTATTTATGTACTATTACTTTGTTTCATTGTGTACCTACATCTTACTAATAATAATGACAGACACAAAATCATATAAAATTACTGTTAGTATCTAACAATCTACGGTCGGTGTTATTATACAGATTTTTTTTTTAGAAGAAACTGACTGTCGTCATAGAAAAATATTAACAAATTGAGATATTATCACAAGCCCTGCGTATACATATATTATTATACATTATCGCGCGATAAATAAGTGACAAAGCGTCTGACACGTTTTGAGAATATGCGAGTCAGAGTGACAGATACTTTGTCACTTATTTATCACGTGATAAAGCAACCATAGGGTCTTGAAAATTGTCTAAAAATAATATTATTTCATTTGATTATTTTTTTCGACATTTGACACAATTATAATTATACTAGCGCCCCACCCGGCTTTGCATGGGTGCAATGCTGATACTAGATGTATTACCTAGACATATAAGCCTTCCTCTTGAATCACTCTATCTATTAAAAAAACCGCATCATAATCCGCGTAGTTTTAAAGATCTAAGCATACTGTACCTACGTAGGGACAGACAGCAGGAAGCGACTTTGTTTTATACTATGTAGTGATAATAAACGCATTCACTGTCGCAAAACTAAACTCTATTCCTTGAAAAAAAAATGCAAATTTACATATTTTGGTAATTTATAATCTGGAATTGCTGTATTTACCTAAACATGATTTAAACTTCCTAAAATATAGGTTAAATCAAGTGAATGTTATTATTATTATTATGTCTTTATTTATTAGGAATGTTATTATTATTATTATTTATTTATTTACAATTTCCTTAAATCTAGATACATTGTCCCACAAAACCAGTACCTAGCTGGTTTGACTGTGGGATCACAATCTTTATAATCAAATATTATGTTCTCGGCTCTGAATGTATTGAAAGAATAACATAAGGTGTAATAATAGATTAAAATGTTCATTTAGTCCAAGCACGAAGTGTACTCAAGACTCCTTTTCATTCCAGGATCCGCAAAAGGTCTTAGACGACGCGAAGCATGGCGCCGTATTCTTAAGTTTCGGCTCCAACGTCCAATTACGTGAACTCGATAAGGATAAGTTGGATGCCTTCTTGAAAGTGTTCGCGGAATTAAAGCAAACAGTCTTAATGAAATGGGAGGACGCTATACAGAATGTACTGAAGAATATCCTGAGGAAATGGTTCCCGCAAAAGGCAGTCGTAGGTCAGTTTACATTTCATTTCGCTAAGTACTTTCAGGGAATGGAGCTTTTGAATTGGTTTTGATATTCATTTAACTATTTTTGGTAAACATTATAGTGTCTTCTGTGGAACTGACAAGTTCTTATACTATCTTTCTAAATAAAACTGACGGTCCAAAACTGGCAAACCCAGTGCCGGTGCCTAATTCTATCGAGATTGTAGCTTTACGAACATAAGTATACATTTTGTTTATTATAATTATAATTTATTTATTTATTTATAGCAACCATGGTATTATAGGTGTTACAATCATATATACATATAAGGTACATCATGGACCCTGTTAGGGTATAGCTTATTTAACTTAATCTAAGGGAACAACACATGCAATGTTTGACATTTGTTAATGTACCTAACTATAAACATACACATATCACAATAATATTATTAAAATGGTTATTCACAATTTTAAAATTCAAATTTTATATTTATCTTAATACTTATTAATTATTTCAATGTCAAAAGTATTCATTCAAAATTATTATCATTAAAAAAGTCCCCTATCGAATAATAACATTTCTTAATTAATATTGATTTTAATTTATTTACGAGCTGGGCTTCGTCTTCAGTCTGTAAGATGTTTGCTGGAATTTTATTGTAAACTTGTACACATCGACAATAAGGGTTGTTTTTAGGGTTCCGTACCCAAAGGGTAAAAACGGGACCCTATTACTGAGACTTCGCTGTCCGTCCGTCCGTCCGTCCGTCCGTCCGTCCGTCACCAGGCTGTATCTCAAGAACGGTGATAGCTAGACAGTTGAAATTTTCACAGATGATGTATTTCTATTGCCGCTATAACAACAAATACTAAAAATAAAATAAAATAAATATTTAAGGGGGGCTCCCATACAACAAACTTGTTATAGATTATATATATATATGTATAGGTACGGAACCCTTCATGCGCGAGTCAGGCTTGCACTTGCCCAATTTTTAAATACTACAAGTTTAGACTTTGGCATTTGGAGCAGATTTTTGGATCTTGTATTATATTTGGTAATGTCCTTCTTTTGTGGGAATAAATGGATGTGTTTCCGTACAAATATAATAGCTTCGAGAATGTATATGCAGGGTAGTGTGAGAAGCTTATGCTTTACGAAGTGCGGTGTACAGCTTTCACGTCCACGAATATTGACTAAAATTCGGATGCATTTTTTTTGTATAACAAACAGATCATGCACTTCCGTGCTAGCACCCCATAAGACAAGGCCATAGCGGAGCCATGAATAGGCATAGGCATAATATGCTGACAATGCTGTTTCGAAATTTATATTGGACTTGAGGACGCTGAGGGCATATTAGTATCTGCAATACATTGATATATAAAAATAAATAGATCTTAATGTACGTGTCCCCAGCGTATCCCAATAGAAATGTAAGTAGTATCAAGGATGATACATAGTAGTATGTAATATCTGTACTTTTCGATATTCTGATTTGGTAGGTGCGCCTGTCCTTTTGATTTGTGTATAAAACTGTCCCATAATACCGAATGAATATTTTACGAATGTTACTATTTTTTTTTCTCAGTCCAGGATCTTTATTGACTGGCATAATTCGATTAATTAAATTTGTATGATATTTGTCATTATTTTCGTTAGTCATAATCATAATTCAATTTTACTATTAACATTACAGGATTGTTATAAAATAAACCTAACCTCATAGTTTCAGAATTGACACTTTGATTTTTGTGTAAAATATTATATATGGACTTTCAATAATTATGGCGTTAACCTGTATTTTCACAAAATACCTCAGTCATGAGCCGTATGTAGGGAAAACAGGGGTCAGAGCGGGACATATTTATAGCATTATCCCTACATAAACAGATCCCAAAAGTGGAGATTCGTAAATCCTAATACACGGGCGAGGGACCAATGTTTCTAACGTTATGTAAAGGTAAAACATAATAAATCTACAGGAAAGTTTCATAACTTCCCCGTAGATTTGTTGATAAAAATATTATTAAATAATTTAATAATAAAAATATACTATCACCGGGCCGAATTCGACGAAAAATTGCAATATACCCAATTTAGCAATATCTCAGAATTTCCATACAGTTAACTTTAGCCATTATGTTTTTTATTAATTTATGTGTCAGTCCTACTGCTAAGCAAATGCATCCCCTCTTTTTCACCAGTACATTCCACTAGGTTAGTCGCGAGGGGGAACAATCTCGTCCATTGCTGTCTCTTTCTACTGGTACTATCTCTGTCACTCACTTCTTGAATGTGCCGAGTATAGCCATCTCTTTCTAAAAGTATTATCTCTGTCACTTTTACTGAAAAATCCGCTAATTACTGAAAAATGGTCCTGAAAACTCCTGAAAACAGGTTTTCAAATTATAGCGTCCTTATAGAGGGTGGCTTGAAATGAACTGAAAACATGTTTCACCCTGGGTGAGTCATTCGCTATAGACCTGGTCACACCTGGTTAAATAAACGCCCACCAGGAGCCAGCAATAAAGCAAAAATAAACTAACACAGTTTCTATGTAACAATAATACTGAAATATTCATCAGACTCCAGTAAATTGAACTATTTACTAACTGCAATATCTTAATTAAAGTTTCAGCGAAGATAACACTCAACGTATTTATTTTATTCAAGTCTGGAGTTACAAACAACAAAGCCATTGGAAAGCTATGATTAGATGCGGGGAGAGAGGATAAAATATAAAAATACGGTCAAGTGTGAGTCTGATTCACGCATTGAAGGATCCTTGCAAATTATGCAATCATCAGTTTTTCTGTCGAATATTAGAAAAACTAAGCGCTAGTTCTGATTTATTTAGATATCAGTTTACGTTTACATAGATATCGCCAAATAAGCGATGTCTCAAATATATCCCAGGTACATCGCCTTTAACTGTCATTAAAACGCGACGTTTGTGATTCGAGCTGTATAAAGTAGCATTTCACGTTACTACTCGGTCAAGTTAAGTTTGCGCCTGATATCTATGGCATCGCACATAAATAAATGTGGCGCGAACTAAACGCGACTGGGTTGATGAATTGGCGATTTACTAGGCATATCGTCACTTCGGAGATCTTTCCGAGATATCAAAGCAACGAGACCCTATCGGTTTTGATTCCCAAAACGTACACGATCGTATTATTTGAATGTGTTAACTTAGAAGTTTTTTCGTGTTTTAAGGCGTTGCAGTCTTGGGTGTTTGATATTAATTTTAGCTTGGTGATTTCAAGCCTTCTGGAGAAAAAGTGTTGAAATTCAGACAGATGGACAGAGGTAATCTTTTAAAAGGTTCAATATTTTCTTTACAGGTACGGAACCCTACAAATATAATGAACTCGGATACCACTTCCCCTCCACCATTGTTGTCATTCTTCAAACGTAATCAAGGGTTAGAATGCAAAGCAATAGAAAATGAGAAACGCAAATTCTTACAGGAATGCCCGATGTTGCCTTCTTTTGTTTATTTTGTGCAGACATGTTGATTAAAGTTTTACAAGAGGTAAAAATGGATTAAATGTGCAGCGAGTGAAAAGGAAGGTTTATTAGGTTTATACAGATGCATTTGTAAGGATTTTCTAGATAACAATTTTATGTTTGAATTTTAATTCGTTCCGTGTCATTAAAATCCAAATTCATTAAAAAAAGAGAACCTTGCACCATGAAGTACCTATATCAATATGATACTAAAATTCAATATGCTATGGGGAGAGCATTTCACTAGTCACAATATTTTTATAATTTTTTTTATAGCCACGCCACGATAAAGGGACAAGATGGAATTTAATTCATTTTGATACAGATGGCTGAAATATCCAAAAAAAAATCATCCGATTACGGTAAACAAAAAGAGGAAAGACGGACAAAGTTGAGGGCAGCTTGTATTTCGTTTATAAAACGTTTTATTTTAAAAGTACAAACTAGTGGACCGTTTACTTACTTGAACTATAATTTATTCTTTGTTTTCATTGTTTTTGCATTTTCAAAGCATTCAGTACCAATTAAATATGATGAGCTAAGCGTCTTTTGACATTAAAACGAGCTTCTCGAAAGAAAATGAGGTTACGTTGGACGGACTGAATTTAATTCATTAGTGCTTGTAAGATGCAGATTTTGCTCATGGAGTTTTAAGGTGCTAACTAAATGTAGCCAAAGGTCTAAAGGAAGAAATTAATTTGGCTTCCTTAAGCAACCTCTGGAGAAATCCTGTGTCTATTTTTTTATAATTACATTTTTTCCTGTTTTGCAGACAATTCCCGAAGGGTGTTTAAATGGAAACTGCGAAGAGATAATGTTTGTTAATGTATTCGAGTTAGAAATGGGCAACCATACAAAACTTGTATTTGAGAGAGGCTAATGTCCACCATACAAAACTAGGCGTATTTTGATGGCTATGATAAAGCCCATATGAGATTTCAATTTGAGTTGTCATTGGAAATACTAGAATATTGTCTCTATTTACTAAAATGAGAGTACTTTTTCTTGATATATTTACATATTTATTATTTCAACCTTTTTATCTTTCTCCTAAAGTTATTATTACTTTTCAAATAACTAGAAGCATTATCAGGGGATTAATAGAATAACTGATTATTTTTGGCTATGTAGTCCTTGACTTAAACACTCCTCCTAATGTGTGTTCCCCTCTGAGCTTGCGAATAATTGCACCTTCTCCTCCACCTTCAGAAGCAGTTCTATTATCTATCTTCAAGTTAATCTACAACATAACTCGCAGTTAATAGGATCAATACATCTGTCTATACAGGTTGACTTCAAATTGGTAGATAATACAAAATTAGTGTTTTGCACACATATTTCCTAATGTAAACCCCTGTACTATATAAGTCTCATGCTTCTTAAGAAAAATAAAAAAAAACGCTACAGCTATGATTTAAAAGAGAGGTTTAAAGTACTACAAATCAACACTTACCTCTTTGGTTATGAAGTAAACGTGTTTTGATTACTTATTGTCAATTGTCAAAGAAAATTATCTTTTTCGTAAGATTTTCATTTTTGAATAAACGCCTCATCCTTACCCCTACACTAATTACGCAATTATTCCAATTAATATCTTGTAAACTTTGATTAAAGTAACTAACGTAAATAACGACGAGTGGCAGATATGACAGTTAGCTTTTGCATTTGCACTAACCATTATGTAATCACACATTGGGACTTTAATTATTAGTTTTCTTAGAAAATTAACGATACTTAAATCTGGTTAATTTCAAGTGTTGACTTAATGTAATAAATTATTTATCATTATCTGAGCCACAATCAAGTGTTTTGTATTACAAATCTGAAGTCACCCTGTATAAAATTCGAGACTTTTTCCTTGCAAGGAGCGATTGCCAGCAGTTGCCGTTAGCGACGTCCCGATGTCAATTAGCTGCAGGTGCGGGGGATGTCAAGTGGTTAATTAACGTAAAGATACTACTGGGGCCACATTCGATTAGGCACTTCGATATATTTTTTAGCAATATCTCGATCGCACCCCGGAATGATTAAGAATTTAGCGGATGATAGTACATTGCCGACGTGTTGTATAATGCTTTTCTCAAACATAATTATGCAATGAAATAAAAAAACACCACTCCAAAAAAACAGCTTTAACAGCTGCCTGTCCATGAAAACAGACGCCATGATTTAAAAAAAATGTATGAAATTCCTTTACAGTTCTCTCGAGTTGTTCCGCCCGAAACTTGATACTTCGAAGCCTGCTATAACGCACGTTATGACAATATTTCGTTGCATGTTTGAGAAAATTTCTACTATGTAAGCTGCACTATACTGAAACATTAAAAGAAAATGTAAAAAATGAAAGAAAAAAGTCTGGAGTTTGTATTGATTTAAAGGGATCGGATGAAAATTATCTTACTTATTACCATTTGAGCGTTGTCACTTATATGTAATAAATAACCCTTTTTGTTATCCGAACAACACCATCAATAAGTAACAAACATACACACATACACAACCATTCGCTTTTATAATATTAGTAGTACTATAAACGTCGAATGCTTAGCCTAAGAATTCTGGTACATTTAACCAAAAGTTTCGCCAAATAGTATAGGTAAACTAAATGCAATCGAGTCTATACACCGCCATGTATCTGATACCTGCAAATAATTCACGGACACCGTAATAGATTCGGGAAAAGCGGAAGAGTCAGCCATAAATCCAAGCGAATGCATTCTCTTTTTAATACATCAGAACATCCGAGGTTCTATAAAAACGAACCAATGGAGCGGGGTGGAGACAGACCCACCGTTCTACTGTTCTACCGTTTAATTAAACTCGAATTTTACGGTTACGAAGGCGACGGAATTTTTGAGGATTGAAATAGGTGTACGTTGCGTAGTTCAAAGGACGTGTTTGAATGCGGTTTGATCAGGGAAATATTCCGTAATTGTATATATCTAAAGGTACTATTATAAAACTGTAAAAATTATATGTTTCCGTTAACTCTGTCTGTCGGTTACTTCTTAAAGTTTAAACCCCTAGACCGATGTAGATGAAATTCGGAATATATAATTATAGTTTAAGATCCTGGAAAGAAGATAAGATATATTTTATTCCGGAAGTCATCCTTACAAGAAGTCACTCCCCTTGAATGGAATTTACTTTTGAAATGCTAAGCCCCGAAGGTCTATGTAGGTTTAACATGTATTATTGTACTGTAATTGAATTTTACTCAATATTATTTAGGCGTTTTATTAAGCCCTTATAGCAATTAACAAGTATACGTAGGCGAAGTCGCAGGCAGAAGTTAGTAAAAATATAATAGTGAAATAGACTTTATCTTGCCAAAGTCGGTCAAAAATTAAGGTGGAATGAATCTGTATCATCGTCCAAACTCTCGAAACCAGTAAAACGGATTGGCCAAGCTTAGCTTACTGAAAAAGTTGGCTTTGCAAATGAGATTAAGTCTTATGGCTGCACTGAGCTCTCATTCAGCATTTCTTTTGTGTTTATGTCATGCCATTTTTCCAACAGCAATTAGGGTAGTCGAGCTATGACTATGAACCACAAAGACCGAAAGGAGGGGGGAGAGAAGTGATAGTTTTATTGATCTGAGCTTAATATTTGTAATTATAATTTCAGTGGTAGTATCAAGTTTGACATATTTTTAGTAATTCATGAGTTAGATATTGTTTCAAATTACTTATCCTTATCCAATTTGCTTCAGAAACAGTTTCACGTGTTTTAATAAGAAATAAAAATAGGTAATGCTGGTAACTATAAAGTTGATTAACCTTTGGTAGTAATGCTTGGTTTGGTATTGAATGAAAGCTGCATCTTAACAAGCGCATTTCGTAATTACCCAAAACACGATATAACCGCACTGAATAAGGACTACATGTGCTGAAAACTATCGACATCAGTAAACGTCCCCAGATCTAAGTTTTAAGTCTCATAGCAGTTTGCTATTCAAAAGTGTAGCTTTCATTTAAAATCGCTAAAGATCACTTGTACAGTATCCGAATAGCTGCCCTCGTTTTAATAGTCCCGCATTTAGTCGCCAGGAACGGGTTTATATTTAGAAACTTCAAGTGTTCTTGCATTTTGTTTTTGTAGCTTCGTGAGTTCGCACAATGCTAGACTATTTTAAACATAAAAAATGCGGGCAGAATGTAGTGAGGACTATAAAATGCGTGAAACTGTGTACTCGTTGCTGCACTGAAAAAAATATTTGTAGCATGTGTGTCGGAGTAAAATTAAATGAGTTTCTTATCTAGTTGTTACTTACCTTAATTTTTGTTCTTAATATACAGGATGGTTTAAGAGTCATGCGCGAGAGTGAAAGGAGTGACGACGAGGCTCACACTGTGAGGCCTAACACGAAATCGTGACTAATTATCAGCTGTTCCACACGTTTCAGATAATTAACATTTAATTAACTCTTGATTAGATGATTATTTTCGCGATTTTTTGACAGGTCAAATAGTGAAAGTTGCCTTGTGTGACTGTGACCCTCTAACACCCCTTTCTCTCCTGCTCATGACTCCTGACCCTGACTCACCCTGTATGATAGGTAGTATGGTAATCAAATGTGTGTATTGGCCTTTTAGATAAGTTCGTTGCATAACCGTGTCTGGTTCGTCGAAGTATATATTATATATATATAATTAAATAAAGACGTAAGAAATCGATAATATTGTCGAAGATAATGAAGCCAAGGACGGGAATGATTTTGAAAACTTTTCAAAAACAGCAAAAACAATTCATTCCCAATAATGTTGGAGATTTAAATTATTTTTCTCGGGCAACTGTGGCCCAAGATATTTAAGTGCGCATACCTACTTACCTAATAACAATCCTTTTTTCATAGTGACGACTACCGAATCCTACACTTACCATAGCCTGACAAACAATTTTTTTGTAGATACGAGTTATTAAGCCATAATTGTTTCCCTTGCCACGATTATAATGTAAAAATTGGTTGTTTGTTCCGTTTCACAGCTGAGCGAGCCAAACCGGTAATATGGTAATTAACCCGTATACTATTCGGGCTATCCTGGATAAAATTCTTGGTAACCGTTGGCAAGGGTTGCTTTGATCTACGAGGTAACAATGACCATCGATTTTAAAACCCAAAAAAAAAATCATACTGTATTTTTATTGAATAATACTAATTCTTAGTAGGTATTTATTTGTTAATGTATATGCCACTACATCACGTCAAAACGCCAAGATGAATTTCGCCCATTATGTAGGTACGTTATTGTTAGCCGACTACGGTAAACCAAGAAAAGGGTTATGACTCTTTTTTCCCCGCATGGGAAGCGACAGCCTAGTTTATATAGTTCAATTATTTTCTGCCTCTAACCAACCAGTTGTTCATTAAACCTAATCCCTTAAGGCCATTATGAGTGTTATTTTTATATCACTAATTTCACAGCAACCGTGCCACCACAATAAATTACAGTAGGGGAAATGAGCTCAGCGCTCCGGAAAGAGGAAAAAATGCTAATAAAATTTTACCTCGCCCGTTAATCTTAACCCTCCACATCACCAGTTTTCTTCAGATTTCTTGTAGGAAATTATTTTTTCGTAACGGCACTGGCAGCTTGGTCCACTTATTAGCAGGAGGGGTGTTAACAAACAAATTACTAGGCTCCGGAAAAGAAATCTTTTGGGGTCTAGTAATTTGTTTACCGTAGTCGCGTTCTGTAAAAAAAAAACCTAGCCCCATTAGTATTATAGTCCTCCTCGTCGTATCCAATGACGGCAACTCACGGCGACACTTACAATATCCGACATCTCCGTTCATGTGCACGGATGTGACTTGCAAAGCCAAACTTGGTTTTGAATGTCCGGTCACACTATGCGCAATAAAGTTGTCCTTGGGTAATGGGTATTGAACGTGTATTAGTAGGTAGGTTTGGGTAGTCTTTCGTGAGCGGCGCTTTTGGTCCAGGTGCTCGAATCGAGCTTCCTCAAAGAATAGATTTAGATTTATTTATTTCATCATATAAAATGCGAATACAAATTCATTGCACTTATACTATGATCGTCACATATATTAATACTAAGAGATAAAATATGATGACATTGATAATAAAGACATCGGAATTAATAATACAAATATAAAATAATTACTTACATGTCAAAATATTAAACAAACATATACAAATGACAAAGAAGCTCCTAAATGGATTGTCAAAATACAAAAATTAACACGGTAAAAATAAGTAACACTGAAAATTACAAAGTCAAATAAGGCAATAAACAAATGAACCTTTACTGAATTTGTTGCGCCACTTCAGTCTCATAGACCAAAAAGACCAAAGCCACATAGACCAAAATTACAAAAAGTTAAAGGTCAATTAATGTTTTGGTCTACACAAATACAACCTCAGAACTTTTTATTTTTTTCGGACGTAGTTATATTAGAGGACCAGTCGATGCGCACACATCACTACAACCCGCTAAAACGCGCGCCGTTTTGCTCTTAGAACAGTAATAGACGAAGTCGAGCATCTTGGTGCGCGTAATGTGATAGTTTTGTGATGAGTCCGTCTTTCCTAAGATAGTAAAATAAATCAGACGCATATGCATTACAAACATTTATGATCCTATGCATCAAATTGCATCATTTTCGATTCGCTTGAACGGATAACACAAAGCCAACCCCTGAGCAATTTGGCATCGACGAGTTTTGATGAACGAAAACCGTGTTCTCTATTTTTATCTGTTCTCTCAATCAAAATCTTGAATTGTTACCCTTATTTGGCCAGCACACTCGTGCATTACCGAAATTGCACAGAACCAATTCCCTTTATGCGATACGTTTCTGGTTCTTGTTTTCTGAATATCGCTTCCTTTCATGGTGGTTACGAAATGTGAACATTGTGCACAAGCCAAAAGGTTCTCTTAGAGTGATTGTATAGTTTAAGATACGAGGTTTTCCGATTGTAATGTTTCGACGGGACGATTTATTTCGTTTTCGATCTTGTATCGCGGGAGATGGTAGCGGGCTGATTTCGAGTTTTTGTAAAATTGAAATCTTTGAAGGCTGAAAGTAATTTGGTTGATTAAATAACAAACAAATCTCGTTTGTTAATAAAAAATGCGAAGAGATTGTTTTTTTTATTCTCCTCGGTAGTTCATTAGACTGTAAACGGAATTATTTTGAACTTTTTGAAAATAAAGTAATTTCGTGTCATAAATAAAAATAGGGAATAAAAGATGTATTTGTAACGCCGCTATTGGAGAACTTAAGTACCTAATGAAAGTGTTATATCATTAAATATATACATCATTATGTTATATATGTTGGGTCAGGTGGCTGGCTACCTGAAGTATCCAAAGGATTATGGTAGACGCCAGAGTCCTGGTGTCCATCATCCTTATCATCGTCCATTGCTACAATTAAAACGGCAGAGTAATCACAAGACTTTTATTGGTTACGCTTTAGCATAAGACAACCTTGCGCTCCGACGGTCCGAACAATAATGCCTCAGTTCGAACCGGCAGGCGCTTTTATACGGAACGAAAGCGGTGGGGAAGCCACCTGCAGGGCACAGGTGCAGCAATCGTAAGCCGCACCTGCGTCTCGCCCCATCAGTGACGTCACCACCACCTGCGCTCCGTTACGTTAATATCTAATTCTTTAAAATCTGGAAATCCGCGCCGATACGGCCATTCTGAGAGGCGGTGCGTGCTCTGCGCCAGCCGTTTGTAGCGGACCTGAAATAAAAGGGAGTTTCCTTGAGCTAGTAAACTGTAGCCAAGGATGGATGTCGAAGAACAATTCAAGCTGTTCTTTATATGTAGCAAGTATAGTTGTAAGTTTTTAAAACCACTATAATAAGGCAATGGTTTTGCTTGTAATGTGCTTCGACCATCCATCACGTCTGTACACATATTTAATTTAAAGATGAAGCTGTGCTCTGGGCGGTCTTGTACGCCGTGGTACACAGATCATTCACAAAGTTAATTTATCACTGGTTCTCGAAGATAGGAATGAGGCTGTGCTCTGGGCGGTCTTGTACGCCGTGGTGCACAGATCATTAACTAGGTTAATTTATTAGTGGTTCTCGAAGATAGGAATGAGGCTGTGCTCTGGGCGGTCTTGTACGCCGTGGTGCACAGATCATTAACTAGGTTAATTTATTAGTGGTTCTCGAAGATATGAATGAGGCTGTGCTCTGGGCGGTCTTGTACGCCGTGGTACACAGATCATTCACAAGGTTAATTTATGAGTGGTTCTCGAAGATATGAATGAGGCTGTACTCTAGGCGGTTGTACGCCGTGGTATACAGAGGTTAAAATGGAAGTGAGTAAATCTCGTATTTGTGCATATTTTCGGGACCATACCGAAATAAATAACTGTAGGTATTGCTTTGTTTGAACTCACCAGATTTTTCAAAGAGTTGCAGCTGGTTCAGTACTTGACGTGGACGGCACAGGTTGCTCTGCTGGGCCGCGAACTTCGGGTTGGATGCTGATCTCGACTTCCCGCGCCGATACGGTTTCTTTTTCGCCCGGTTGAGGAGCACGTCTAAGCTGGTCGTGTGCCACTTTTCGTGTGTAACCTCTACCTACTACTTTTTTGACACGGTAGCGGTCTTTATCTAGAACCCGTAAAATTTCGTAGGGTTCGCTAAACTTAAGGTCCAGCGATATTTGGTTGCGGGGATTGTTTTTGATCATAACGTAGGCCCCTCTTGAGAAACGACGAATTTTTGCGTGATGTTGGTTAAAACGGCGTTTGTTTTGTTCTGCGGCCGTTGCCATTAGTTGTTGAACTACATTATCGAGTTCACTTACATCAACCGTTTCTTCTTCGAAATCAACTAGTCTCAACAGCGCAGCTGGCACACAGTGCCTGCGTCGAGTTAGTAAAGTGATTGTCAAGGCATTTTTGACCGTACTCATAACCCGTTCAACTTGACCGTCCGCTCGGCTAACTCCTGGAGCTATTGTGTGTATTTCGATTCTAAATCGGTCACAATCAAAGTTGCTGAAAATGGGACTATTTTGCTGTATGTGATTGACCAAAATCGATGGCTGATGCACCAGCTTCGTACCTTCAGAAGTAATCACCATTCCGAGGCTTGTAGTACCGTTGATCAAATTCATGCCAACCAAGATATCAGTTGTCATGTCTATATCAGGCAAAATGAAGAATTCCAATTCTACACTTATATTGTCAATCACGCAAATAGTTAATAAGGTAGTAAGTGATAACACTGGATTCTGCCCAATACCTTTCAAATAGTTGGCTTTCTGTGTTCTCCGTCCAGGTATTTTGTCAGCAACACTGTTACGTATCACTGAGCATTCCGCGCCACTATCGAAGATTGCTTTGAATGTGCTTGAACCGATTTGAATTTGAATTGGCGTCAAATTATTACTTTCAATGTGGTTGACATTTGATGTTAATGATCGCTGACGCTTAAAACATGCCTCGTAAGTATGACCTTCCTTGTTACAGAAATTGCAGATCTGTTTCTGTGCGACATGTTGTTTTTGAGTGCTGTTTTTGTCCGTAGTATCGTTGGTTGTCTGTTGTTCTGCATTCATTGCTGGCTTGAATCTACAATCCTGGGAAAGATGGTTAGACTTCTTGCAATACTGATAAGCCATAGTAGAAGAACGATCATCGCTGAATCGTGATCGTTTACTTGGTATTACGTTGCTGGCACTGGTACTTGATCGTTTGGCTCGAATTGATGATGCAACGGATATGAGTTCCGGTACGGTAGTAGCTCTAGCATTTAGTAGCTCGATTCGTATGCGGTCATCGTTAACGCATCCTATGACGGCTTCCACTGCATGTTCGTCATTAAGTTTATCCTTTGTTACTCTTTTCCATAGAACCCAAGCTTTGGACAAAAACTCGGCGATATTTTTGGTAGGATCGTAGACATGCTCTCTGAACTTAACGATGTCACTTGAGTATTTATTTTCCGGTTCAAAAGTGGCGATGAGCTTTTCACGGAGTTCTTCCCAAGAAGAAGTGGTTACCATCCAGTCATCAACCCATAATTTAGCCCTTCCTTTAAGCAGGCTACCAACCTTCATACGTACGTCATAATTATTAAGCTTGTACGTCTCAACTGCCGTGGTCACGTGTTGACACCATTCACGAACTCCTACATTCATGTCAGGGTCATAGGCTGGTAAAAATATTTCATTTATTTTCACCTTTGGCTGCGGTGGAGAGCAAAGGCGATCCGACATTTGCTGCATCATCTTCATCATGTGCATCATGAATTCCATTGGCATAGCATTCCCTTGCAATTGCATAACTTCAGCCGATGTTGTTACATTTAATGGCCTTGGCATAGTAGGCTGTGGGATGGAAGTGGGAGACAACCTTGCGCTCCGACGGTCCGAACAATAATGCCTCAGTTCGAACCGGCAGGCGCTTTTATACGGAACGAAAGCGGTGGGGAAGCCACCTGCAGGGCACAGGTGCAGCAATCGTAAGCCGCACCTGCGTCTCGCCCCATCAGTGACGTCACCACCACCTGCGCTCCGTTACGTTAATATCTAATTCTTTAAAATCTGGAAATCCGCGCCGATATATATAATGCGATTACCCTTTCTATTCATGTTTTCATCCAATGAAATCTTTAATAATTATAAAAACGGTTTAAACTCACGTAAAAATTGTCAGGCACGGCCCGACATGTTTCGAACTCATATTCATTTGGACCTCTTCATCAGGGGCAGCTATCCGCGCTGCTACGCGACTCGCGACTCTGTGGCTCGAAACATGTCGGGCCGTTTCTGACAATTTCTACGTGAGTTTAAACCGTTTTTAGGGTTCCGTACCCAAAGGGTAAAAACGGGACCCTATTACTGAGACTTCGCTGTCAGTCCGTCCGTCCGTCCGTCCATCCGTCCGTCCGTCCGTCCGTCCGTCCGTCCGTCCGTCCGTCTGTCACCAGGCTGTATCTCAAGAACGGTGATAGCTAGACACTTGAAATTTTCACAGATGATGTATTTCTATTGCCGCTATAACAACAAATACAAAAATGAAATAAAATAAAAATTTAAGGGGGGCTCCCATACAACAAACTTGTTATACCTATATATACATATATATAGCTACGGAACCCTTCATGCGCGAGTCGGACTCGCACTTGCCCAATTTTTATAATTATTGAAGATGTCTCACGATAGTTTTAATAATATTACAATAAAATCTTGATAAAAATATAACTACATTATAATACAATTATAATATAATAAAGCGCACATCCTAGGGTATGGCTAATGCGCATAAGCATTTCAAACACATATGACGCAGAGGGCGCTCCAGTAGCGTATGAATTATGGAATGAAAGATTTGGTGTGATTGACGTAGCGATCTGATAGCTCAGTTGGGAGACCAATGCGCCGGTAACGCAGAGGTCGCAGGTTCAAGCCCTGCTTAGATTGTAGTGGATCACATTCAATTTTTCTTCCTTAATTTACCTTTGTGTCATTATTTATACATTATAATACGTTACGTTACGAACTCGTATCCTGACAATTTTAACGTGAGTTTTACACCGTTTATAAGTAATAAATTATTAAAGATGTCTCACGAATGCTTATTAAAATTATGATATTTATAATATTGACCATATAAATAAAATTTAATACAACCCATATGACAGCCGCGTCGTTCATAAAGTTCAATAAATGATAAACTGAGTTACTATTTCAAACAGAAACCAACATACAAGTACTTGTATTGTTATTGTAGGTAATCATTATAAAACAATTAATAAATAAAGAAATATCGGACGACCTCACACAAATCAATCCAGTTACACACAGTAAGCTCTAGTAGGCTTGTGTTATGGGTCCTAGACGACGGAAATCATATTTATATGTATAATTAAATACATACTTAAATACAAATAACATCCATCATGGATTGTGATTTGCCCTTGCCAGGATTCGAACACAAGACCGTCGGCTCAGTAAGCAGCTGCTTTACCACTGCGCCAACATCGTCGTCGAATTTTAAACAATATTTATTAAGCGCTAAAACGTAAACTAAAATGAGTATACACAAATAAACGACCTTTAAATGAACCGAATGTTAAATAATGGACCCGTGACCGTATAATAGCCACGCTTTTCAGTAAAATTCAATAAATGAAAGAACGAGCCTCGCGGGTCGCTCTAATAGACACATTGATGTATCAGCGAACGGCGCGCGAGAGGAAAAACTTCTCTGATTTAATAAAGTCGGTTTACATCGGCGTCGGTTAATGGGGGTATATTTACGGGACCCTTTAAGGCGTGTACACAAGGTACACTGCGTACACATTTGCACGCAACAAAGGCTTTGTGTTTGTTTAATTTTAATTATTTTATGACATTGTGTACAAAAAGGACTTCGTGAGTTAGTACACATTAATACGTTGCATACCTACTGATGTGAAGGTAAAAAATGCAGAATAAAGTTATAGGTAGGTATCGTTGACTAGCGACTGTAGGGAAAATTGGATCATGACAGAAATGGAAAAATTTACAGTAGCGTTGGGGGCTTCGGTTAATGGGGATGTATTAACGACCTTCATGGCGTGTAGAGTACATTGGATACACATTTGCATGCAACAAAGGCTTTGCGTTATATTATTTTAATTATAATATGACAAATACAAAAAAGTAAGCAGTTATTATTGACGTGACATACGCAGGTAAAGGGTAATTATAATTTGATCAGGCATAAGTTACTCTGAACACCACTAACATTGAGAATGTTTCATGTCAACGACGGAGTTTCATGGAAGAAAACGAAACAAGAAAACTTTAACAGCGGAACTGATGGTTTCAAATTACATAATATAGACAGAGTTTAAAAAAAGAGGTAAATGGTATTATATCCCGCGAAGAAGTTTTCTATGGCGGAATGGAATGGTGGTCTCTATAAAGCAGTTCTAAAACACATTAGTCTTTTTTATCTACGCAATGACGGTGAAACAACCACGCAACGATGCCAATTGCAAGCAAAACTTTTACGTCATAAAGAAACTTTACAATCGCGGTTCTGGCTCGTATAATAGATTTATAATGCTCCTGGAAACAAAACAGAAACAGGGATACTTTGGGGCCGCCGTGACAGTCAGTGTTAGTTGCGTGCGTAGGGGCTCAAAAATATGGAACATATTTAGAATCATATCAATTGCAAACTCAAAATACGACACCAGCTAGTGATATCTATGAAATAATGTATTTTTATTCTAGACAAACATTTTAAGGTTATTATTAGTGGGCATTGGTCTCGTGCGCTTGTGTGTACACAGCTTATCTAAGAGGGATAGAATGTAAAAAAAATCCTACATTTTCTGCAGCTGCTGAACTGAATTAACCACAAAGTTGGCCCATTAATAATTCTGTTTTCGTGTAGCCGACGGCAGCTAATGTTTCAGGGCTTATTATTGGGAAATTTTGTAATGACTGTTAATATTACGACACGCCACGGTCGTGATCACGCGACCACGAATAAGGACACATTAAGGTTCAATGCACTTTGACGATTATTACTTAATCATGATAATTCAAACAATTATTTACTTTGCAGTCTTGGTCTAGTATTTACAATTCAGTTAAAGTTTTGGCAGGTAGAAATGGAAGAAAAGTTTAATTCATGAGACATTTTTTATTAAACTCGCGTGTCATTATTAGTTGAATAATAAAATAGGAAGCGATGAACTGTATCTTTCTAATCTGTATTATTATAAATTAATAAATACAGGTCATTGACGATTCTTCTAAGATAGTATGTAAATTACAAACTTATGAACATATAATAATAATTTTGTATAAGATGGCGAATAAGTAGTACCTAGTAGTAGTAGTACCAAGCAACTCAACTTTACTCAAAATAACTAAAATCGATGAAAAAAAAACATTTTAAATATTCATTAATATAATATGTATCTATCAACAGTCATAATAACATTTAACTTGTAATAGTAAAATGTATTGTTGTATTGCATTTCTTATCAGAGCCTTTGTTGCTGAGAAATAATGAGATCGGAGGAAAGTTCTCTTTGAAATGTGCAGATTTAACGATAATTATATTACACTGCTGTATACTGATCATGTGAAGTAAATAAAGTATCACTATTAGTCCATGATGGTGCCGTGACCAGGATCAACGAGGTACATTAGACATTCGTATTAAGCACAATACGCAAACTATGTAAATAAACCCCGCAACTATGCCTTTGAGTCAGAATTCTGTAAAAAGAGCTTTGGATGTGAATGCTCTGACGATGTTGAATCCAACAGATAAGAGGTACCTTTATCCCTTTCACGTCTCCTCACTACCGACCATTTTTCATGCCTTTGTTGAGGCAATAGGTATAAGGGTGCGTCGGACCCTCCGTTTGTGAGCGATTTAATATATTTTTTTAAATTTTATAACGCCATTCAACGCTGTGTGCTGGGGATTGTACCTGTGACGCAATTTAAATAATCCCAGCAGATTTGGGTATGCAATACGTGGCGTGTTTAACTTTGTGAGTCTTTTGACGTTCAACATGAACAGCTTTACCGTTTACACTTCAGTACCTACATATAAATATAGATAATACCGACGGCGGTATTCAGAATATAGACGTAATATTAACATCAATCTATACTATTATAAAACTTTGAATTGTATTGAAAATCGGTTTTCTATTAAGAGAGATCATTATTTTAGGAAAGATCTTAACATGGTTAGTATGAGCGCGTGGCGCCATGTATTGGTAATAAATAATTAATTTGTCTTCTCATCAACCATGCTGAAACAGCTGAACGGATTTCAACCAATTTTGGCAGGGAAGGGATAGTGGGTCAAACAGAGATGGTTATAGGATACTTTCTACTTGACTACGGTTAAAAAAAATATACGGACGTAAGCACCTTCTAGTACATGTATATTATCATTGTAAACCCATTGAAAATTACAGCAAATTCGATGTGAAAACAAGGGTTACGCGGTCTGACTTGTAATGTACATAGCATAGCGAAGTAACGATCTGTTAACTAGCCCCAAGCCCCGTTAGCAGAGCTTTGGATTCTTAAATCAAACAGGAAACTTTGTTGTGATCGCGAACCGTAGGAGTTGGTGCTAGTGTTCCATAAGACTCGAGCCCTTTTAGCCCGAATTTGAAGCCTCACGAGCTCTTTTTAGAGCTGGCTTGATAAAATGAGTTTCGAAGAGCTAGCGATTATAATAAGGCCTTAGTCTTAAAAAAAACCTATGGGTTTTTATTTTTATATTAGCCTTTTAAGGGGCTTTAGGCCTTTTTAAAGGCTGTAGCCATTTTTTAGGCCTAGGCTACGCTAAGGCTACTTACTTGTGTACGTTAACTTATACCACAAAACAGATGGGTACAGAAATCAACCACATGTATACTTCACTTTTCATACCGGTGGTCGGCGGTCGCTCTAGGGTTGTCAACTATATGGCTTATGAACGAAAACATACCTATCGTGGTACTGGCGCTCCTTTATAGTTGATTGATTTATTGTGGAGAATGAAACGGGAAGAATGTAAATATAAATTAATAATAACTACAATATTTTTATTTTTATGTCATTGTTATATTAGTATATTACAAATTTGTCACAGAAAATATTTTAAATACCGTAACCTCAAAAATAACGGGCCAGAAGTGAAGCTCGTTGCTCCATTATATCATAAAATAGTTCACAGGCGCGCGTGTATAGCGGATGGCACTCGCGCTCGTGTGAAAATTTCAACTGTCTAGCTATGACCGTTCTTGAGATACAGCCTGGTGACAGACGGACGCACGGACGGACGGACGGACGGACAGCGAAGTCTCAGTAATAGGGTCCCGTTTTTACCCTTTGGGAACGGAACCCTAAAAATTACATAATCTTATTATGTAGGTACCTATTAGTATTCTCGAGTTACCTTCTTTGTTAAATATTCATCTTCGAAAAAACCAGTTATGACTTCGCTTTTTTTTTAAATTGACAGTTGCTGTTTGCCGCATTGATGATAATACTTTCGAGCGGAATCCTCATTGGAGATTTTTTTATTTGATTTGATGGCATGAATTACAGAGTCAATTAATTTAATTTTACAGAAATAAAAGATGTGATTAAATTCACCATAAATAAATTCAAAACGAGTCACTATCACATCAATAAGTACATTTTTTATTTATTTCTGCCATCATGTTGGCATGTCAGACCGCCGACCAATCAGAGGTAGCTACTGTAGACTATTCACAGATAATGTAAAATATTGCGTTTGAATATTGTATCAATGAGCGGAAAAAACACAATATACAGAAAATAATTATTAATATTGAAATTTACAAAACGCAATAAAACGTATTTATACACTTTTATAATAACAATTACTTATCTAGACTTCTCTTTAAAAATGCATTTAAAATATTAAAGTAAAAACTTAGTAACTCTTGAATAAACACTTCTTGGCCTATCATATAACTAACCAAGCATATACCCGACCAAGCCATTTAACCAAGCTTTTAACTATGTACAATTTTTTTGCAATCGATCCAAATGCGTTTTTACCCGAAAGGAAAGTTGTCCGAGCTAGTAAGGTAAAAATTAATGTGAATGCTACGTAACATTTTCGTCAAAATCAGTTGTCTTTTGCCTATTACAGAAATTATTAAACTTAAAAAAATAAACAGGCTCCCCCTTATGTTTCTTGCCTGTTCCAAATACAAAAATTATATAATTGTTGAGAAAACATACTCACGTCTTTTGTTTTATTTAAAACACCCCACTAAAAGAGCGCCGAGTTTATTAAATCTTTTTAATAAGCTCAAAAATATTTTTGCCTCCAAGCCTGTTGAAGTTCGGAGGCCAAAATAGGTTTAAGTCTCATTATTTTTACAAGGTCTTTTAGGCAGTTTTAGCCCTTTAAACTTATAGCCTTTTAATAAGGTTACGAGCTCTGAGAGTCTAGGCCGGTGGCTTGGGGGCTAAAGAGCTTTTTAGGCTTTTAGCCCTCTTAGGCGTCAAAATATAGGCCAGCCTTAAATAAAAGAGCTAAAGGGCTCGAGTCCTTTGGAACACTAGTTGGTGCGGGCGCAATGAAAGAGCATATAGAGGCAGTATATAAATTAATATTCTTTTTCTATTTCCGTAAACTAAGGAGCTTTTTTCGGCTATTATATCTACCATATCAATTTGTGGTGTTAGAGTCGCTTTAAGTGACCTTATTATCTGAAAGAGATCCGTTTGCTGGTTTGCCCCCCATGATGTAAAAAGGGCAAGACGACCACGGGCGGTAATGATTAAAGCCCCAGATCGAATATTTATGGCCCGAACCGAAGGTGCAGGGTACAAACAACTGCAATCTGGGGCATTTACTAATTCATCGCCTTAGATGTAATGTACTAAGTAAATATCCTTTTACCAATTAGAGTAAAACACCCTTGATTTTTTAATGCACATAGCAACAATACTGTTATTTAATCTATTTTATGGAGCGAGTCGGTGCAACTTTAGATTGCCAACTGAGTCCGAGTGAAAGCAGCCGGACAAAAGACGACAGCATGTGAAAAACCGACACATGTGTAAGCCGCAAAGTTTTTACTTTTGGAATTGTTTTGGGTAATAAAAAACTAAAATGAGTATAGCCAGGCTATTCTTTGGCAAAGGTATGAACCAGCCCTCTGGTCACCCGTAGCATCGACTATTAGTCTCTTTGCTAGTTCGTGGTAAATTTTATGTGCACTTTGTCCCCATGGCCCGAGCGTTTCCACCCCAAACGGCTCAAACATGTAGCCACTGTCGATGGCTGCATATTCGCGCCGCTTGAGGTGTTCGGCCGCGTCCGCAGCGGCTTTGGTGGTGGTCACTGCAAGGTGGGACGGCGCTAATGTACCCATGCACGTGGCGTCCCAGACTAACGGCCGCCCCAACTTCCAGGGGCCGAGGGTCATGCCGTCCGGCCTCTTTCCGTCGTCCCTCGCCAGGCCTGATGGCTCTTTCAGCGTGGTAATGCGGCCAGCCTCTTGGGCACCCTCCCGCTCGGCACCGATCTAGAGCCCATTTTTTTATTTATGGTTAGGTTTAGGTAAGAGGTATATATTTATAATATGTTCTTAGTTTTAATTGTTTCAATGTTTTATCTTTAGAATTGTGTTTAATTAATGTACCTAAATTAGTATCGATATTGCCACATTCGTAAGCTAAATAATAATATATATAGGTAGCTGCTTAGCTGCTATTATATCATACTTGCGATAAACTTTAACCAAATTACTACTATTATTTAAAACTGCACATTCCCACAAAATCGTATAAAAAAATGCCTCGAGCAAAAAATACTCTTAACCTTAAAAAAGGTTTTTAGCCCTTAAAGAACGTTAACCATTCAAAAAAGCCTTTTTTTTACTTCGGCTTTATTAACATCATTAACTCCATAACCCTCTTTTATAATACCCAGCTCTAAAACAAACTTTAAAATTATGCCTAAAAGGTCCGAGTATTTAGAAACACTATGAACACAACTAAATCGTAAATCCTTACACTTAGTTGTAAATGTTTAAAGGCCAATAACGATGCACAGCATCAAAAAATTACAGTCAATCGGGATAACGGTGGCTCTTCCGTATATAACGTTAGCTCACAATTACTCACTGCCTGTTGTATTGATTTACAGCAACAGTGCACAGATATTTACACAAAACAATTATTATGCATAGTTATTTTTTGCAGTAAACTGTAATAGTTATTTATGAAACTTACACACTAAGTGTGGGCCAATATTATATTATAGAAGGGCCAACTCTATTAATGATACATTTTATTCTAATGCTCCTAACTAAAATTATATCGCTAATACAATCATTTGTATTTATCTGGTAATCTAGAGTTAAGTTTTACTAGCGAGCTATCGAAATCTTAACATGCTTAAAAGTTACAATGATTTTAATTTTATGAGTTTTTCTAGTTGAATTACAAATAAAAATACAGAGTAGATTAAAAGATGACCTAATTTCCCAATTATGCCAGTGGAAAAATCCTACACAACTTAACAACATGACAAATAATACGATTCAAACTACTAGTAGGGCTGGATGGAATAAAGGGTATATAAAACATACAGTTATATCAAGATACGTGATTATTTGTGAGTACAAAGCAAAGCACTCCACAATGCGATTTGTATCTATGATTGACATGAATAGGTACCTAGTAAGGAAGTCGTGTATTGAAAACCTCAAAAGCGTACAGACAGTTAGCTTTTGAGGTTTTCGATACACATTCAAAACTAACGAAAACAGTGCTCATTTTCTATTCCTAGCATGTCTGTGTTGGCAACACCGTCTTGTTCCACACAAATCACGCTGCCACCAATTATTTATCGGTCGATCTTTTAAACTTTTTTCTAACACGCCAAGGCAACATTAAAGTTTGTAGTGCATAACTTTTCAGTGAAACATTATCATTGACTCTGTTGCTTGGGGCTAAGACCCGTTTTCTAGTAACTGGTGTGCAGTGTTACAATGAAAATCGTTCAGGTGGCGTGGTCGCGTGTGAGCCTTTTTAAGTGCAACGTCATTTTACGGGTTGGTTGAGTACTAAGTGTTAGCAATTTGCTTAAGAAAATTAGGGTCGTCTCGGTGAAGAAGTTTCTGCAGCGCTTTGCGTCTTTTATGTCTGTCAGAAACGATTAGTGTGAGTTGTTTTATTACCAGAGTCCATGGCCCTACGATGGTCGCTTTTATCGCGCGATAAATAATTGACAAAGCGTCTGTCACATTTACAAGTTCTGTTCCTCATCGCAAGCTTCGTCTGGGACCTATGATGGTTGCGTCTATCACGGGATAAATAAGTGACAAAGCATCTGTCACTCACATTCGCATTTTGTCAAAACGTGACAAATGCTCTGTCACTTATTTATCTCGTGATAAAACCAACCATCATTGGCCCGGCCCCCTGGTGAGTTACAACAAAAACAAATCAACAACAGGCTTCGTCACATACAAACTAATGATGTAATCCGCAACAGGCAATCCGCAATCGTCTTTATATTATCATTATATTATACCGATAATGGCGAGATACGCCATTAAAAAAATCGATTTTATACCGTAATAATTAACTTAATAAATACCTAATAATAATAATAAGACTGCCTTTGTTTGTGTTCATCCTCTCGAATTCCGGATGCCTCTTATAAGGCTCTTCATTCTTGCTGCATCGAGTTGAATAAGTCACATTTTTATCAATAACTCATAACAGACTAATTACAATAAAATATACAATTACGAAAATCTTGATTTGAGCATGACGCTCGTATTTGAAGTCCTTAAAATACGGAAACTATATTTCCAGTAGGAATAAATGGCTTTTATATTTCGATGTTGAAATTAATTAGGTACGAGATCATTCTTCAATAACCGTATAATTTTCATTGATCAAGTAACAATTCAGATCCAACAATTTAAATCAGAGGCATTATTTTATTAAAGTATAAAAAAAAACAACTTACTTAATGGCAAAGATGTAAAAAAAAACAATACATATTACATTTTCAATGAAATTAATTTTCCATTGGACGCGCAGTCCTTTGTGTCGCATTTTTTAAATAATTTATTTTCATGCAAAATGGTAAAAGCATTTTTTCCGCGACCGCATAATACTTGACAGCATGATTATTTAATCGTTCATAACATGGACGAGAAAATATTCATTTATTGGGCAATGTATGAGAACACATCCACGAAATAAATTTTATAGCAATTGATACACGAGGTATTAAATATGTTTTATTTACTTCTTCTCTTTTAATTTTTTTTTCAAATGTTTTTGATCTTCTGTTCTCATCGATTTCAATCATCCTGTTTGTGAAATAAATAGTACAGTGGGGACTAACGAGACAGTATATTTTACTAAGCAAACATTATAAAAATATTGACGAAGTTTACACTTTTAAAATCCTTGGAATTGTTTTACATAAAAGTTTAAACTGGAAGGAACACATTGAACAGGTATGTGCTAAACTGAATCGTTTAGTTTTTGCACTGAGACAGTTGCGATGCGAGATACTGTCTCAGCGGAAGCAGCTCTCACAGCCTATTATGGCTATGTGTCATCTGTGCTCCTGTATGGATTGATCTTGTTGGGAAATTCTGTGGATGTAGACAGAGTATTTAAAATCCAGAAAAAGTGTGTGAGAGTAATTTGTAACGCATGGTTTGACGAAAGCTGTGTCTCCCTGTTCAAAAAGCTACACATTCTGCCTTTGCCCTGCTTATACATCAAGGAAGTATGCGTTTTTGTAAACTCCCACTTACATTACTTCCAAAAGCGTGGAGAAACTTTACAAAGGCAGACAATATTGAAAGGGAGGCACCTGCTATTAAAACCACAATGCTGTAAAGCAATGTACCAAAAAAATATAATATATTTTTTTATATATATATCAATGCACATGTTATATATTATATAACATGTGCATTGATATATATAATCGCATCCCTAACGAAATTGTAACCCTTCATGGAAATATTTTTAAGGATAGACTAAGCTTATTGACAATTGTTTTTATAGCGTAAAATATTTTCTCGAGATATGTAGAATCAGTTAATTATTATTGACATTATATTTTGATTTTATAATTATTTATTGGAAATGTTTATTTTTAGATTATTATAGTTCAATGCTTATTTTTTATTTTTTTTTATTCTTCTTTACAATTTGCAGGCCTGCTACCTATTCTTCATAACTTTTATCTGCTTAGCGGGCCTAATATTTTAGCGTTTATCACGCGATAAATAAATGACAAAGTATTTTGATTGGTGCAGGTACTAGGTATTTATTGTAGAGGCTTAACACAGTTATTTTATAATTATGTTTTCCTCATTACATTGATCTAAAAACACATAAAATGCTTGAGTGAATCGGCTGAAAATCGGAGTGAAAATGTGACCTACATTTTCACCTTCAGACGAAAATACCTGCAAAGCTGAAATCGTACAAGAAAATAGACCAAAATATGCGCTTTGGTGAATTTTCTGGCTTTGAGAGAGATACGCCACAACATTACATCGGGGATTAAGTAATTTTATGCTTTGACATTTCAAGTAATTATATTGTAAATGACTTAGGTATATTTCTTAAAGCTAAATACTTAATTAATTTTAATATTACATGCATCGTTATTTATTATATGACATTTAATTTTTATGTTGGTTAAATATGATAAGTAAAATAAAATACTGCAGATAACACTTGAATTGATTTGAAACAAGAATCTGCCGTGTCATACCTATATGTCCGTTGTCTTAACATACATGAGATACGCGTAACAGCTCTAAATCGTATTTTTTCGAGTACCTTTACCACATACCAGGTTTTTTAATGTATCTTACCAATTTCCTGTACGGGCCTGTCACAGAACTCATGTAACTGTGATTTTCCCATTGTCAATTATGCTTAAATACTGTATCTAAAGTTACATCACATAGGCGCAAATTCTACATCAGGTAACTTAAGATACACGACTTAGCCGTGACTGGACTGCGCGTAATACTGCCTGTAATTCATCGCGCGCGCAGTACTTTCTTTACCACTCTCTTTTATTCTGCACCCCGCTACAACCTATATCGGCGGCGAATTTGTGTTCATTTTGTGGTAGAATAATTGTAAAAGCAGTTCTTATTTAGTTAATTAATAATTTGTTTAAATTTTTTTTACTGTTAGGGTAACTTCACTTAAATACAAAGATGATTGTCATTTTTGATCATTCCTATTGCGTTTAGGTTTAATAAAAGTGATTATTATTGTGTTATACTTGCTAAATACTTATTGATAATTAACAAAGGCCAGTTGTTAATTTGCTCTTACACCTACTAACAGTTTTCCATTTTATGGCATTCAACGATTTTCTCCTGACAGAACCATACTTATGACAAAATACAAAATGAGGTTAGGGTATAGGGGACCGGGAACTTAGAAAAATTACGATGGGTATAGTCGTGGTGTCATTTTGTGAAACATTAGGTTTTCGTAACAAATATTTGCGAAATGTTATTATTTGGCAAATTAAATACTATGATATTATTTTCTGGGAAGTGATAATTTGTCAAACATATTTTGATAAATCAAAGGTAACCCATTTTTATACCGTGTAGCAGCTTTAAAAGGTAGATATAAATATAGTCCACATAGGACGTGATATGCCTAAGCCATGTATCTTAAGATAGGTACAGATCGTTGCATGACAGGTTTAGTACGGCGAGTCTGTCATGCCTAACACTGTTATAGCTCATAACTAAAAAAATATACCCATTTATAAATATTTTTCTACTCCAGTACTTTTTTCTGTCATTTATATAGTTACTAACTCTAATATAAAGACATAAATTATGAGAGTCTGTAAAAGTCTATACTCTACTGCCCAAAAAAACACTGCTAAACGATGTTATAATGTCGCCAAAAAAGCATCACTTAGTACCACGGATTACTAGATAAACAGCTGCATTCACACAATTTGCAATTTAAAAAAAAACTTATTGTACTAAGGCATTGCCGCCAACTTAAAAAAAAAGTGCATGGATGTTTAGTATAGTGAACGTATACCTTTGTGTATAAGTTCATATTTTTTTGACAGATGGACGTCAATAAAAAAAAGTTTACCACTTTTTTTTTTTTTTTTTTATTTCAACTAGGAACATGTAATTATTTTCTTTGTTGTTTATTTGCATTTTATTAATGAAATGTCGAGTCGTAGAAAAAGTATTGTATGCAACGTTGTATAAGTAGGTCAAAAAACGCTCGTGGCATCTTTCTTACGATGTTCGCTACGCTCACATCGTAACCCATGCCACTCGCGTTTTTTGCCCCCTCTTATAAAACGGTTGCATAAAATACTATTTCAACACAGAAAATATGCATTAGCCTTTCACTGATATAACAAAATATATTTCATTTAATAATTGCATGATTATCATTCAATTATCAACAATTTACGGAGAAAAACTTTAAACTGCTTTTTCTCAAAACTATGTTTTTTGAGATACATGAGATAGGAATGACACGGCAGAATTGGGATACTTACATACAAATACAAATACTCTTTATTGCACACCTCCAACATCAAGCAATATACAAGACAACATGAGATGAAAATCAAAATCAAATCAAATCAAAATATTTATTTGTCCAACATAGGTAAATTTAGGTGTTACATATTTATTGTACCACTATGTGTAATATAGCATATAGTGTAAACGCACCCCAAACTGACAGCTATTGGATGTCACTTTTTGACAGCTCTCTCTTACCTGTAACCTACGACACTAACCTACGACTGGAAGCATCGTTTGTGAACATAAAATTAAGTATTAATATAAAACTTCTAAATAAAACCTCGAAGACTTCAAGACCATCTTTTATTTAAATATCATACACTATGTGGTGCCATTGGGCATACAAATTAAATAGTTACATGCTTAGCGTACATGTAACACACATTATAAAAAAATACTAATAATAATAAACTATTTAGGTCACATCTATAACTAAGTTTAGGTACGTACAGGAATCACCATAAATAAAGGATGAAAAAATAGGATACATTCAAATAACAGGCAGAATCATAAAAAATTGGTTCATTCGCGATATTGATTTCATCAATATGCCATTTCGATGAGCTTATTTATTAAATATCTGTCAGCCACAGACGTCCACTGCTGAACATATGAAGGCCTCCCCCATAGCTCGCCACAAAGTGCAATCCGGGGCAGACCCCATCCATTGACTCCCCGCTACCCTCATGAGGTCATCCGTTCATCCAGTCGGGAGCCATCCGACGCTGCGCTTTTATACGTGGTCGCCACCCAAGGACTTTTATTTTTTTACTCCATAATAACATATATTGTTTTATGAATTCGCTCGCTATTCAACCAAACACTCGAAATTTCCTACCTGCTATACAATTTCAAAACAGAAATCTCTGATAAACTTAATTCAAATCCAATTTTCATCAATCACCTCACAAACAATATTGATGAAAATACGACTTATCTTTCATGTCCTAAACAACTTTCGAAAGCTATATACCCTCGTAAAACTGCACGGTCGATAAAAATCTGACATAAAAACTTGGCGAAAGAACTGCGACGGGGATAATTGAAAAACCTGATCTCTCATTAAAATCTCGTCCGTCCTTTTCAGAATTAAACAGCGGCATATCGCAGGCACGTTCATGTTGCTGCCATCTTTTATGAGTACAGTCCTGGCTCTTTATCGCAATGGTTTTATCGGGGTGGATATAAAAAGATAATAGGGTAATAGTTAAGTTGTAGGCATGATGCTCTATGATGAATTATAAAGATTATGAAAGAAAATTATAAATATGAAAGAAAAAAAACAAGTTTTTATAAATAAACCTGTATTTTAGATAAGAATTTTACTTACAAAACAGTATATACAAAAATAAATTTATTGTAGACATCTCGTTTTGCGAAACGTCAATTCTACGTAAGTACAACGTGAACATTCTAACGACCACCATTCCATCATCTAATCTACTACTTACATTATTATGTTTTATTGAACCCGGGAAGTGGTAGTTACAAAAGGTTTTCAAAATCGCAATGGAAAGTTATTTAGTTTTTCATATGCATATTGATTGACCTCACGGCTATTAATAACAATATTCACTTTAATCTAGTCACCGGTTTATTAACGTCCCCTTTCGATCTTTTTAGATATTCATATAAATTCGAATATATGCCTCAGCCCACTTTGAAATAACCCAACATTAAGTACGAAACATCTCCGGTTAATACCTCGTAACCGTCAAGAGGTAACCCGCCGTAACCTGGTAACCTGTGGTAATTCTCACTGCGGTATTTAACTCAACCTTGTCGAATGCTCAAAAGGCACTTAAAATGATAAACAAGAACAAACCCCGACATCAAAGTAACCTGACAACTCTGGCATTATTGGATTTATTTTATTTCCAAGACTCTCGAGAATAAGAGATAAAAAGCACTTTTATGTTATATTTCTTACTTGGCCTTAAATTTCGCGTTATATTACCTTTGTTTAGCTTGAGGTCCCTTGAAAGCCGTTAGACAATGCTATCATTATTGAGGACTAGAAGGTGCCCGCAACTTTGCCCACCAAGGATAAAAAGGCAACAATACTCTCTTTCCTATACTGTAGTCGGGTTAAAAATATTTATTTCACATCACCTGCTCAAAAAGTACGTTATTTTAGTTTTGCGAAACGACGAGAAAGTAGTCGTTTTAGCCCCCTACGGTCTGCATTCAAAACCATAATATATATTATTTTCTACAAAAAATAAAAATAAAACTTGTTAGCGGTCAGCCACATATAATAAAAAACAAACTAACCTGATCTGATTGGCCAAATTTTCTGATCGTCTGTCAGACCTGTATACAAAAATGGAAAAGCCTAGGAAAACGTTTGGCGCAATGTCTGTTTGCAAAACTGTGTCTGTGTTGATGACTGTGTAGTAGGTAATGTGTTTGCATACAATAAGCACCAGCTACTAGTTTTTGCGAACAAACGACGAACGTTTCTTCACACGATCCACATTGTTTGCTGACCGCCGCCGTGTTTATGTCCTAAAAACACCGGCACAACGCCACTAAAAGAGATTTATTAACACTTTATTTCCAGCCTTATACACGTTTGAGCCAAGTCAAGTGCAAAAAACATCGCGTAAACACGCATTTTGCTTAGTTGATGCGTGTTAACTATAAATTGATGCCTGGTTGGGAAAACAAACTTGAATTATTGATTCCATATAAAAAATAATTTATTTAGAATTTGATTTCGTTTGCTTGACCTTTTACCCTTATTTTATGGGCATTCATACGCGATGCTTTTAAATGAACTTACAACGCGCGCTAAGATCCTCTAGGCGTCTGAAAATGTCAAGCGCTAGGGCCCCAAATTCGAATGTGTGTTTAATGGTTCTACTTTCCTGCAAAAAAATCATACTAAGTAATACTTACCCGACGGGGTTATTTATATTACACGGTTCTTTCAAAAGATAAGCAATATGCCTTTTCACGATGACGCGGGCATAGTCACAGCAAAATCTAGGTTAACCTTCTTAAATAGAAAACCGTGCACACGACAACAAGACAACAAGATATAAAATGAACGGTTTTAAGCCCATGAGACATAAATAAAGTTGACCTCGATAGAATCAATTTCGCAACAAGCAAAATTTAAATTTCAAATTATAATTAAAAACGAAAACAGTTCAAAAAGATTAATTCTCAGTAATCGTTAAATACATTTCGCGGAAGAGTTTTTCATTAACTGAAGGATGTTTTTACTGGTCTCGGTATATTTTTGCTATTACGAATTCATTTTAATTTGGCGATATTTCAAACCTTTGAAACCTTAATTTAACCAGCCGTAAAGTGCTTTTCAGTGCTCGACTGTCTGCCCTCTTCACATCTTGCCAGTTTTTCAACGAAGACATAGTTTTAATTGGAGTCCTTCCGTTTTGCTTAAGGTCTTCTTAATTGAATTTTTTGCATTTTAATTTGAAAAGACTTAATTTGGCAGCTGAAAGGTTTTAATTCGTCGTATTATTAATTAAGAGTCTTTAATTACGGACATTTCTAAGATCCTTAAATGAAGAATACTACCAGGTAATTTTTGGTTGATATGGTAATTACGCAGTATTCGGTGACTAATTAGACATCGAATATTTTGACAAAAAATAAGCATATAAATCACATAATTTGTCCGGGAGTAATAGAAGTGAAAATATTTTTCCGGAGTCCTATGAAAAACTGGGGGGCTACCAATAAATCCGTTCCTCAATGACAAGAGGAATTGCGAGGACTAAATCACGCAAAACATAATAATGGCCGTTTATATTCGAACCTAGAATACGAATGCTTTATTGTAAAATTTTACACAAAACGAACAAAGTGTTTTCGTTGAAAATGTGGAACTCATTTCGAAGAAGAAACTTTTATCTGTGTATTGTTACAAAACGTGTATATTTATGCTTTTGTACTTTTCATGCCTTTTTTTGCAACAATGTGTACCTATTGAGTGTTTTACGAAAATCATGTTACTATATTCACAAATTTAAAGTGAAATTAATCACTATTTCTTGTATATTACAAATACAATGACAGAAACAGTGAAAGAATTTTAGACCCAGACCAGACTTGAACTGATTTGATGCCGGGGTGATAATGTGTATGTACAGTGTGTACGTCTACAAAAAAAATGTTACTAATTAGATATAATATAATATACTCTTCAGTCGATTATTATTACTCACTTAAATAAAATACTGTATAACGAACCAAACCAAAACGTCTTCTTCGCAGTTTAATCCGTTTATTTTATGTAAATGAGACTAAAAAAAAATTAAATTTCAAATTATTTTTTGTTATACACCTACCATGATATTAACAAAATTGGTTAAAATTCGTTCAACCGTTTCGGCGTTATGAGAGGACAAATAAAATTGTACCAACAGATGGCGCCGCGCGTCCATAGTAAATCGCGCATCTGTTAAGATTCTAAACTGATTTTCAAAACAATTTTAAATTTCACGAAGGCATATTGCTTATTTACGAAAGCCCTAAAAATAAATAGCATAAAATATTTAGTGTACTCTTTTTTCCTAGACTTTTAAAACCTACAAGTCTCCCATGTTGATAAAATTCTTAAACAAGTTCCAAGTTTGACAGTAGCCGGTGAATTATCGGGTCTCGTTGGTGTCATTTGTAAAGTTGCGCCAAGTTTGGTCTTCGGAGGGATCTTGCTGCAACTTGGCTCTTTCGGAGACTGTCCTGTACAAAATTCTATAAGAATCGAAATGTCCCTTAAGAACCATATCGATTCATTGTGTAATCTGGATAACCAGAGGCCAAATCCGACGTTTCTAATGATATCTGCACAAAATATTATCATTATATGTCTACTTTAGTTGTTATATTTCCCTTTAAGTGGGATTTGTCACCTGCGGGCCTATGATGGTTGCTTTTATCATGTGATAAATAAGTGACAAAGCATCTGTCACTCACACTCGCCTTTTGTCAAAACGCGATGCATGCTTTGTCACTTATTTATCGCATGATAAAAACAACCATCATAGGCCCGCAGATGTTGCTCGAAAGATAAAAGATCAATATATATTATATATGCTAAAATGCTTTTGCATGAATGACAAGTATTTTGTATGCTTGATTTTTTAATACTGGGTACCTACGCGGAAAACTTATCACGTGAAGAAAAATTTATTTAAGAAGTTAAGAAGATAAGGATTAGTTTTACTGCATAGGCGATAGTTGCGTTTATCACGTAATAAATAAGTGACAAAGCATCTGTCACTCACATTCGCATTTTGACAGATGCTTTGTCATTTATTTATCACATGATAAAAGCAACCATCATACAGGGATACTTAAAAATCTCATCACATATTCACTCTCACCAAATCTCAATCTCTGGTAGGTATGTCCAACATTTTAAGCTATCACAAAAACCTATTTTAAAACTATTTCACAAAACAGATAATAGTATTCGTTGTTAAATAGTCTAACAAAAACAGCAAACAAAGAGACAACGCTGATAGAGTTTCTTACGTTACGCGTACGAGAGTATTAGCTGAACTTTTAATTGAGTTTTTGCACCGCCCCAACGTTACTTTTGACGTTACTTGAGCGGAACGAAACATTTACTCCTTTGTATTAGCTATGGTGGAGTGCTTATCTTAATGAAATGTTTAATGAGTGAATTTTACCTTATGACGTATTGAAAGTATCTAGAGAATTATGTATTTTGGTTAGTGGTAAACGTGTTACTCCTTACCTACAGAAGCAGAGAGAAGAATATAAGATTAACAATAAATTTCATCATCATCATCATCATATCGTCCTATAGCTCAATGCTGGACAAAGGCCTCCCCAAAGTTCTCCACAACGATCGGGCGATCCAATTTAAGTATCTCTTTAAAATATTTTTATATTTTACTTTTTTAAATTATTTTATCGAATGGCATTATTATGTTTGATTCACGGTTTTTATTAATAGGTTTATTTTGGTCGATTTTTAAACCATTGATACAAAGATCAAATCACAAAGAAAATTTAAAACGGGTAACCTGGCGGAAGAGACCGGGAATCGAACCTCTGGATTACCGGCCCCAGCATTATAACCTAAAATTCGAAAGGTTATCTGGGTGTTAGGGTGGGGACCCTAAACCCCGATAACATTTCGAATTTTTCCTTATGCTTTGTGTGTTGATCATTGCATTGTTTATGTTAAAGGCTTTAACACCTTAGCTTAGCTTGGTAGATTTTTGTTAATAGCTTTGTTGGCCTTTTTGTATGTCTCAATCGTTGTTTATCTTATCAGTATTTAACAATGAATAATTTCCAAACCTATATCTCAACTGCATACAAAGCAGGCGGTTTGTTTCTTGGAGACCTAAAGCGTTAATAATTTGACATCCTGGTTACATCACATAGTCTCGACGTGAATGTAAAAGAATTTGTATATCAGGTAATAAAACGAACGAAACGTGGTCCTCTTAACACACGTCTCGGCATGGCCGTAAAAAATTGCTGAAGTTTTATGTGTAATCGATATCTCTAAATTCGAAAGGTTTTACCCTTTTTGTAGAGTACTCCACTCGTTTATATGTAGTTTATTTGATTTTCATACAATACACGAGTGCGGAACGGTCGCCATTGCAACTTATGATATATTTTTGGTCAATGGAATGACCAAGGAATATAATCAAATATCGTCACATGCATGATTATCATCCATGATCATTTGATATTATAATAAGTTTAAAAGTTCACAGCACACCTGAATTGCTCAAACAACAAAAAATAAAACTTTAATAGAGTCACGTTTAGGTACGACGACAGGCGAAGCGTGGAGGACTGTTAAGTGAAAGTAAGCGTTATGTCAAATGATTTTTATACTTATTGAGATTATATCCAATGAAATTATACTAATTGTTGTTATACCAGATGAAACATTATATCAAATATTGTTTACCCTGTAAAAAGATATGTAACGTTGTTATATCCTTCATTACACTCCCACACGTTTTGCATCATGTCACGCGCGAACTCAATAATGTACTTAATTTCTTTTAATTCCCCATTTTAGTAAACATTCCTTATCCTATCCTAAACTTGGATCTACCGGAAATTATGATAGTTATTTAAGCCAAGAATGGCCACTGTCGTCATGAATCCACGGGTTTTGCTGCAAAACGGGAAAACGCTAGTTCGTAGTAGGTACAGCGTTGACCTATATAGCGTTGTTGTTTTTAAATTTTTCGCTTCAATATACCTAAACATACCGTCACACTTCTCCTTGTACCTGATGCCGAGTATCATCAACTGTCTGTAACGTTAGTTGCAGTGTCGTGTCCGCCGAGGGCCCTGTATCGCTGGAGTGCCTTGTCCGTGAAGTTGATAAATGCCTCAGGCATAGGTGTTAGGCGACACGCCTTTTGACACGGAATAGTGGGCGGTAAGTATGTTTCTGAGACATTCCATTGACACGTTGATTTTTGGAAAAATATTATTTTATCTGTGTTAGAAGTGTGCTTTGGATCATATGCAATTTCTTATTTCGATATTCGAATAGGAGTAACGGCATCCTGCGGGCCTAGGATGGTTGCTTTTATCACGCAATAAATAAGTGACAAAGCATTTGTCACGTTTTGACAAAATGCGAGTGAGAGTGACAGATACTTTGTCACTTATTTATCACGTGATAAACGCAACCATCATAGGCCCGCTGAGCATGCTGGCTGGACGTCTTGATTGCCCTTGATGTACTGGGTTGACATTTGGACGGGGCCGTTAAATTAATTTACATTTACTATACCAATATATTCTAGTCCTGTAAGTTCTAGCTATTTGATTTGCTTCCAACACGATGGATCTCGCATCTGAAATAAATAAATACAAATAAACTAATATTTTTATTTTATTTTATTTTTTATTTGCAGAGAACAAATGCCGCAAGAAATTCATCTGTCAGTTTTTGTTTAAACAAAATACCAATAAAAAGTGAATATTTAAATAACTAAAACATAAACAGAAAATGTTCGAAAAATTTCACGTAAAAATATTTAAATATAAAAACGTAATGCGATCACAATATAAGCTTCACAGGGTCCTTTCACGAATAAAATCTCATAAAGATTTTCATTGCATCACTGAACTGTGAAACAAGCAGGACATTCAGGTGGCTGTCGAAAACCGAGATTTAATACTTCACAAAAATTAATAAAACCCAACAATACCAGGCTTCAAGAAAATAATCAGAGGCAAAATTCGAGAAAAGGACGCCTGATTTGTCAAAGGATTTACTAGCAATATTTTTTCACCAGCCAGCCCTTTACAAATTTGTTATGCAAATGTAAAGCCTTACACTTCCTTAATTATTTCGCAGGCTTTCCCGCCCAACGGCCCTGTAATATTTTACGACATCATTTAAAATGGCGTCTTGGTTAAGTTAATTTTGTTGTCGCCATAGGAAATCATTAGATCAAGCCATTATCCGCTTAAGGGCTCAGTGTCAGCTAAAGTAACCCGATATAACAATTTTGTAAAATTGGTAATGGTAATTAGTGTTTGAGGTATATTTTGAATTTATATAAAATACGGCTTATCATTGGTCTACCCTTATTTAATCAACAAAAGTATCAGTGGAATATAAGTTATTTTCCCCGTACTGGACACGGTCTCAATAAATGGTGCAGTCAGCATCAAAAGTACATCACAATTTGCATTCAATTTGACATCAGCAAGCAGTAGTAAAATTGTGAGCTACCTACTATCGAATTTTTATGCTGACAGTACCTTAAACCTTATGGCGCTATGGTTATTGTTATGTACCTATGTATATATTGTTATGTATATATGTGTATATTCGGGCCGTTTTGTGCGTACAGATTTGCCAGCAAAGGGTCTAGCCAGCCTAACTCCGTCCAGATCCGCGCAGGATTCTCCTGGGTCTCAGCAGGCTTCTCGAAGTGACCTCGGGGCTTTGAGGATTTCAGCCCGTTGTATAGCTACGTCAACGCATTTCAGGATTACGTGGGTAGCTGTTTCTTCGGCCGACAGGCTTACACTACATAATATTAATAATAAGTATTGGTTAAGTGCATGTGCATGTTAGTCCGGAACCAATTGCGGTACAGGGCAGCTTTCTCGAGGTTGTTAAAGAGTACGTCTACCTTGGGCAAATATTGCAGTTGGGTAAAAACAACTTCGAGAGAGAGGCTAATAGAAGAATACAGCTGGGCTGGGCAGCATATGGCAAACTTCGTCGGGTCTTCACATCGCCAATTCCACAATGTCTGAAGACGAAAGTTTTCAACCAGTGCGTCCTACCCGTAATGACATACGGTGCCGAGACGTGGACACTCACGGTTGGGCTGGTCCACAAATTTAAAGTCGCTCAGAGAGCTATGGAAAGGGCAATGCTCGGAGTTTCTTTGAAGGATCGAATTCGGAACGAAGTGATCCGTCAGAGAACCAAAGTTACCGACATAGCTCACCGTATTAGCAATTTGAAGTGGCAGTGGGCTGGCCATATTATCCGAAGAACCGATAACCGGTGGGGTAAACGTGTTCTTGAGTGGAGACCGCGGATTGGCAAGCGTAGTGTGGGACGCCCTCAGACTAGGTGGAGCGATGATCTGTGCAGAGTGGCTGGCAAAAGCTGGATGAGAGTAGCCGAGGATCGCTTACAATGGCGTGCAGTTGGAGAGGCCTATGTCCAGCAGTGGACAAAAATAGGCTGATGATGATGATGATGATGATGAAGTGTGCAGTGTCCAGTGATAGTGCCTACTACTACTTGCAGGGTGGGCCTGCTTAGCGATAATAGGCGCTTTGTCAGGCGTGTGTCCAGGTATGGTACCTACCTACTGTTTTCCCGGGACTGCCTGAATGTACTGGTTTCTACCCATTGATCGGCGTGTTGTGCTCGTGTTCTGTGACGAGCCAATTTACGCATCCGCACCTTAAGAGGCCTTGTTCCCTTTAAAAAAAAAATTTTTTTTTTCATATATTTATAATTTCAACCAACTGTTTGAAATGAATAATACTTTTGCTTGAGGTCTAGATAGTACCTAACATAGCTATTTCATGCTTTCATTGCGTGCAGTCGAAAATAAGTTGAAAAAAAAAAACGCATTTTCCGCGTGTATTTTATCAATTACGAGTAGTTTTTGAAACAAAAATTATCAATGAAAAATTCAACCTGTAGGTTTCAAATATACCAATAAATCCCAATAGCCCTGTTCGAGGTAGTAACATCAATAATATTGTGGCGATTCACATGATCTCGTCATGTGCCCGCCATCATATAAACATATATCATCATCGTGATACTCACATCATCATTATCATCATCGAATTTAAGACATATTAGCATCATACGTCATCAAGCTCATACTAAAATTATCATTTACTAGATATAGGCAATACAAATGCAAAATATGAGTAATAGTGTGAATGTTTGCGGAAGCAAATAAAACCATTCCTATAACTAAAACATGCTACCACTTTAAAAATAGCAAGTTGATATTCACAAATTGACAACAGAGGAGTTGAGCTTTATTTAGACCAAATAAGAATCAAAATCCCATATACAACGCTTGGAGGGCGGGGGCTAGGTCACGTGACGTGTCGGGAATGTCGCGAATGACGCGAAAGTCGTTGAAGTCTGGAAAGTCTGGATAGTCTGAAAAGTCTAGAATATCTGGAATGTCGGGAGATATTGGTTATAAATAGGCAACGGCTTAATGGACGGGGATTCTTTTTGTTTGGGACTTCGTCCGAGTAACATTGTTTTCTGGCAGTTAAGGTATTAAAATTAATTCTAAGGGGAATTTCTATTGGGGTTTTGATTGTCTTTGAAACTATATTTGCCTATTGAAATTTAGTGGGGTTTCTGTTGTTTTAAAGGATATTAAGCTTAGTCACATGCCAGAAATAGTGTTTTGGTACATGGTTACCAGGTGAAAGATATTTAACCTTGCGGCTGTTAAACGAATATCTTTCGGACTCTTCTAGTTTTATCCGAATTAGGCGATTCGGACACTAGCCATATATAAGTGCAGTGAATAGCCTACGAGTGTGGATAGTTTTGTTTGGTGAAAGCGAGGACCACACGTGATGGACATGCGGGCCTTTCCGCGCTCGCTGAAGCCAAACGGACCTCCAGGCTCGGTCTCATAAACTATATATTTATATATCTGCTTATATACACATATTAGGGCAAGCTACTCCATGTTTCCGGCGTCTCATTAGCCACATGGGGGGGGCTTAATTACACTGATGATAGTCACATCCTCGGGTTAATCTCCCGAACTTACAGTTTAGCTTAGCTAGGCCCCATACACGTTTAAATATAAATATGAGACTTAGGTCTCTAGTGTTCTTTGTATTAGCTAGGGAACAGGGTTTAGCGATAGGTACACCTTAATAGGAACATTAGGACGGGGATCTTTACCTACTGAGCAATCGGTCAATCGTCATTAACTAGCATAACATTTATTCAAATTATTTTAACCTTGTTAGGTATAGTGGTTAAGAGGTTGAACTATTAATTTCTTAAGTGGTTATGACCCGGGAAGTTAGTAGGGGAAGAACAGAGTCTAGTAGCGGTTTGTAAAGATTGGGAATAGGGAACCAGTTATTTAGGCCAACCAGATATTTAACACCTAAATTAAAGGAATAATTAGTTAGAACTTACCGATTATGATTTAAAGTAATGAACCTTTGGTATAGCTTAAGCGATAGAATGGCATCACTGAGGTAAAGTTGAGTCAGTTGGCAGTAGATATTCGCTTTTTCAATGAACAGAAGTAATTTTAAACTTTATTATAAATTTGATAAGGAAATTGTGGATCGTTGTATAGTGTGGAAATACAAAGCATTCCTAAGACTGGATGTGGAGAATCTGAAGTGTAAATTGCTAAGAAAAGCCGGGGACTTATGGATAGCAATAATGAAAGTTATTCGTTCCCGTATTTACATCACAGATCCCAGAATTGAATTAATTTATATCACAGGGCGTAAAAGAATTCCCTTATCAGAATAAGTCAGTCGAAAGTTGAAAGATACTACGAACAGGCACAATAGTCTTCATGATTTCAAGGATATACTACATTTATGAATATGGTCAAACGAAAACCCAGTTCTAGAACTCATTAGAAGGGTTCAAACCTACTAGGAAGGAGTAGTGTATTAGACTTCTTACAAATACAATTATAACTTTATTTTTCTGAATTATAATAGTTTTACAACCATCACATATGTTTATCTAGTTAAATAGGTAGGTAAAATCCTTAAAATAGGCCTTGTGTAGTTAACGTAAAGAAGCCTGCGCCAAAAGGCTTCCCCAAAAAGATGGATCCTTGACACTATGCCGTAGGCTAGGACGTCATGCATAGATGTGATGAGATCCCACAGTGGTTTGTTCAGTTTAGAATAGGTGCGGAGTTCCCCATCCTCTAGCTGAACGCTTTAATTCGATTTGCTTCTCAGGAATAGATAGGTAGAGCGTTCAGTGACACTCTCCGCGCATTCAGGGTGGTAGGGGATAATTAACAAAAATTTATATTTATTTCTTTTCACAATAGGAGATACCTTCTCCATTATGCTATAATCTAGTCCTTACTAGTTTTTTTTTTATTGTGGTGATTATAGCAACTTACTACTTATTGTATAGGTCTAATCCACCTCAGATTGTCCTACTATAACTTATTTAAGGGATGTATACCATCTTCCCAGATTAGATTATAATAACAAAATTACTTAAATTTTGTCAAGTATGAAAACTTAAGATTAATTAAATTCATAATGAAATTTCAAAGATCCTGTAACTTCCATCTAATTATAGATTGGTAATGAAGTGTAGTTTCATATTGTACATAGACGAATGATTTCTAATCATCCTGGAGTAAGAACATGCAATCTTAAAAACTAAGTTACCCCTCATTTCGGAATCCTAATAATAATTGATTTGATTCACATACTGATCTTTATTGTTACATAGAGTAATCTAGTAAAACTATACCTAACTATGGATTGGATGAATTTTATAGAATTAATAATATTTTTATAAGAGTATTTATAATATTTCATATTGAATCTTGCTATAGGAACTATGGATATTCTTGTTGGCTGGACTTCTTGGGAAGTAATAAGTTTATATTATGAGGATAGATAACATTAAATTAAGTTAGAAATTTAATTAGTATAAGGAACCTAGGTAGCAGTAGGATACGAGAAGCTTGCATTAAATAATTAAGAGAATACACATTTATTTGGAAATACATAGTAGCATAGCACAGTATATAGGTACGGAAGCACTTAGCGACACATCACGGTTAAATTTCCCTTTAAAGAAACTGAGTTACTACTTCAACGTAGGTTCCTACCATCTAGACTTTCACACGGTTTTACTGATCACATTTGGCCATTAGTTAATAAGAAATGTTCAAGCTCAATTGTTATGAAGATCTTTTCATATCTAGGTTTGGTTAGTTGTAGGTTCTGGAAGGCTAGGTAGTCGTTGTAGGAGTAGAGTTTAGTGGCGAGGGTGAAGCAGGTGTAGAACCTGTATCTTTAGTTTAGGCGTAGATATATTTCAGTAGGTGCATTTTCTTAGTATTTAATAGGTAGCTTGTCGTCGATACATTACAAGTTGGTGCTCGCTCCCAGGATGTATTTATTTAGCAGATGGTTTTGATAAACATTACGATTGGTGGTCCCGTGACTCAGGATAGCTTTAGAGTTATAGTAAGCTTCGTCGATAACATTACAATTGGTGCCGTGACCAGGATAGGATCAGTCCGGGACTGTTGAGGTCGTGCCGATGTAGTTCGGCGTGTCGTTGTCGTAGCGGATCGCCGTGCTGCCTCCTTGTGCTTTGTATATCGACAATTGTTATTTGTTTTGGAATTTTAGTGGAGTCGCTGCTGGCGGTTTTATTGAAGGGATCTTGAACACTTGAGCTTTGAACTATGAGACCCTCAAGGGTACAATTGTTGACGTGAGAATGGAAAGGAGAATTTAGCCGTGATGGGTTGTGTTGTGCACATCGTCAAGAAACACATTTTGTTGCATATTTATACACAAACTATAGTGAATAGAGTAGCTTCTTGATATAACACACGATATTTTTCTTATTTCACATAGTAATAGTACCTGAAACAAAAGACTTTTATTAGAACAACGTGATTATTTTATCAATCAATATTTTGCAAACAGTAATCAATTGACAGTTCATTCATTGAGTCATTTTATTATTTTATCTGTATCTATACTGGATTATTTGAGATATGATTAAATTCGTTGCGATTGGTTTTATGGTTCAAAAAGTTATTTTTAATACTGATTAATAATTAAATAAGTGGTTTATTTAAGTTTTAGATAATAATTTACGTTACATAGAATAATAATATCAAGTAATAATATACTTACTTTAGTTTCAATCAGATACGTAGGCAATTTTACTCAATATGTTCGTATTATTAATATAACATAATATTCAGATATTTAGGGATATTATATTTAATATTATTTAAGCATAATTGAAAAAAAAAAAAAGGTAATTCACTTTTAAATTAAATACGTAAGCAAGGCAGAGTGAAAAGAAACGTCCTCGAGTTGGTTGATTTGACAAGTGACAGGTGTCATCGCTTATCTTATCAGTAAATGATTATGATATCGAGATGGAATGATTATTTAAATAAATTTAATTTTAATATAGATATAAAGTCGGAATTTTGTAGGAAATTAGTTAAGTGAGGTAGAATAGAGATGTCATTGTTCTTGACTACAGAAAATATGAGGTTGTGAAAATTTTTTTTTTCATCAGTTATTAGTTCAAGCTGTGTTGTAAATTTGTTATGAAATTAAGGATAGACTATGAGGATACTAAGGACTTATTATTTCGGGGGGCGCGGGTTTATTTATAGGCTTTAGCTCAATCTAGGAAAGGTTTCAGAATAAGATCCGATAAACATGACTAACTACAATGTTAAACTGTGTATAAGGCTCCTAGCCACAATATTGAGTATTAATCTTTTAGCTTATTATAAGACCTGTTAGAATCATTAAATATAGTAATTATAAGGAAAGTAGGAGTGTTAGTGATTTCATAAGTGGGGGGGGGGGCGATCCATTTTTGAGTTTTTTTTTTACACATAATGTAACAAATGAAATGAAAGTAATTTTTTTAAGTATATTTATCAATATAATCACAGAATCAGCAGGTTAAGGGATTGTTCCAGGCTCGCCTTGATAGTCAAAAATCTGGAACATAAAATAAAAAATCTGTTGAATCAAGTTAGGTTAACGATTACTAATTACAAAACAAAAGTAGGGAATCTACTTTGCGTTTATTGATTGAAGTAAAATATAGTACAGTTTTATACAATAATAAATAATAAAAACAAATAATAACAAAAAGAAAATAAAAGGGGAAAACAAAAGGGGAGTAACAACTATTGGACGATTTGGGCAGTCTATAAGTAAGATGGAACGACCTTCTAGGAAAAGATTGGTTCCTTCGAGGCTCCGAGAAGATTCAATGCGGGGTAGCAGGACTGCTAGTGAACCATTAAGGATTGAGTCAACCGATAGGACAACTAAGGAATCTTCAGAAGAGGATTCTAGGAGGAAGGTAGTCAGAGAACAGAGGATAGGAAGGGGATTGGTAAAACCCACTGAAACTAGGAAAGACAACAGTGTTAACATGTTAAAGAAATAAGTTGTCATAAATGGTAACTACTGTTAAAGTATAGATTCACCTACCTAGTTCGTAAAATTTACGTTGTATTTATAAAGAATAGTTAAATATTTATTTATATATTATTTAATTAAACAACGTACAAATAATTCGGTGATTTATCAGTCTAAAGCTAATATTCAATAGGAGTATTAAGTTAAGATCAATTAAGGAATCGATTGCCGACGAAAATTTTAAAGACGATCGTGATATCATCATATATAAGTTGTACTGCAGTATAGGTATTTGTAAGTTGAGGTTTGAATATGGTTTTAAGTAAATTCCACTAGGGGTCGTTAGTAGTATATTTAATTGAATGTTTTGTGGGATGGATCGTTTCCATTAATACGTATTTTGGGGTTCTTTAATGAATTGATATTCGATAAGTTCAAAAGGGTAGTTAGGGGTGAATTGAAAAATTACGAGTTTTATTAGAGTATAACAAAAATACGAAATGTGTGAAGTGGATGGTCAATTTTATTATTTATATTAGAGAAAATCTTTATTTTGATTTTGATGAAAGAAGTAAAGGGGAATTTGGGATATTATAGGAAAGTAAAGTAGTATGGATTTTGAATACATAGTGGGTGATGTTCTTCTGACTAAGTCAATGCGAAAAAATGAATGTAGGAGCCTGTTAGTGTGACGTATGGGGGTGCGTCTCATTTCATAGAAAAACAATTAACATATTTTCATATGACCGAACATACGTTTGGTAGAATTTTCAGATTGTATAACAACGTTTCATAGAATGTTCATTTCATATATCGTTATTTCGTAGAAGCACAATTGATAGAAAGTCATTTCTTATAACAATCATTTGACAGAATGCACGTTTAATATAATGCACTTTTCTTATAACAATAATTTCATAGAATTAACGTTTAATAGAATGTACTTTTCATAGAATGTACGTTTAATAGAATGTACTTTTCATAGAATGTACGTTTAATAGAATGTATTTTTCGTATAATATACTTTCGAATTCATAAATTACAAAATTTTAACAAGCGAGCGAGCGAAGCGAGCGAGCAAAACCTTTCAGAGCAGATCCGACGTGGCCGGGTTAGGTTAGAAGGTCAGGCGGGAGCGAAGCGTAGCGAGCTCCCGCATGGCCTTCGAGGTTATTTTTTTTTTTTGCGTACCGAAACAAGTTTTGCTTGTATTCATACTGTTTACATACAAGAACAAATCCACCCAACCACTTCCAGGAAAGTATTAAGTTTGGAGCTAAGGCGGAGTACTGGCAAAAAAAAACATACGAGTGAGCGAGCGAAGCGAGCGAGCAAAACCTTTCAGAGCAGATCCGACGTTGCCGGGTTAGGTTAGAAGGTCAGGCGGGAGCGAAGCGTAGCGAGCTCCCGCCTGGCCTTCGAGGTTATTTTTTTTTTGCGTACCGTAGAAAGTTTTGCTTGTAATCATACTGTTTACATACAAGAACAAATCCACCCAACCACTTCCAGGAAAGTATTATGTTCGGAGCTAAGGTGGAGTACTGGCCAAAAAAAAACATACGAGCGAGCGAGCGAAGCGAGCGAGCAAAACCTTTCAGAGCAGATCCGACGTGGCCGGGTTAGGTTAGAAGGTCAGGCGGGAGCGAAGCGTAGCGAGCTCCCGCATGGCCTTCGAGGTTATTTTTTTTTGCGTACCGAAGAAACTTTTGCTTGTAATCATACTGTTTACATACAAGAACAAATCCACCCAACCACTTCCAGGAAAGTATTAAGTTTGGAGCTAAGGTGGAGTACTGGCAAAAAAAACAAGTAATTGAATTCTATACATTTTAATTCATAAGCGCGTAAATGATACAAAATAGTCACTCTCTCTTCACAAAAAATCTATGAAGTGTGTATTATGCTATTTGTTTATTCTATTAAATGTTTATTGTATGAAATGTTCATTATATTAAGTATGTATTATGTTATTTGTTTATTCTATTAAATGTTTATTATATTAAATGTTTATTATATTAAATGTTTATTATATTAAATGTTCATTATATTAAGTGTTCATTATTTTTAGTGTTTATATACGAAACAAAAAATATATGAAGTGTTGTTATAAGAAATGAAAATATATGAACTGATTTTCTACGAAATGACAATTCTATCAATTGATCGATTCTATGTGTTGAAATTATATTATATGTTATTCGATGTGATGAACGTTATACCATTTGTTGTTCTATGAATTATTACACACCCGACGTATGGAAATGTTTTAGTGCGCGATGTATGCTTGTGTGATGGATGAAAGATATGATAAGAATGAACAGGAGTGAGTGGACCTTTTGAGTTGGATGTTGTCTATATGTATTCAAGCTAAGTTCGAAAGTATTCGGGTCCAAAACGGGGGGGTCTACTATCTTTAGAGGTACGAACGGGAGTATTTTCTAAAGACATCAATTGGTTTGCACATACTTAGAAGTTAGGCTTAGTAAATCGAAGTTTCGATTTAAGACCGATTGTGCGGTAGTTTGTGCGAAACAATACTTTACATGGCCTACGGGCTAACCTTCTACGAGCACGGGCAGGAACGTGCAGGTTTCACACACACCCATGTCAACAAATAGATTGGCCAACTGTATATTTTTAAATAAAAGGAATTGTGGATTGGTTTATCCGTAAAGGCAGGATAAAACTGAATTGATATATTTGTATGAACCTCTGGTATAATAGTATTATTTAGCATAATTTTGAAATGAAACATTATTTCACAATTCGACTAGTAAGTCTATAGTCTTACGAGAAAAAAAAAAAAAACACAATTGTATGATTATAGAGCTGAAATTGGCTTGTTTATTCTTGATGTGATAACACGCACCGAGAAACGAGAGTCGCATGTGATTTTGGAGAAGAATTTGAAATCGGAATCAGTTATTGAATTGAAGTAAGGATGAATATTCAGTATCTATACCAAAGATCTTTGCTATGTTGTCTGAAGAGAGTTTTGTCAATTCATCGAAGAATTCGTACAAGGTGAATTCGCAAATAAGGCTGAGCAATGGGCAGGTCAAGTTTGAGGTGTTTAGGCAAAACCGAGCTAATAGGGCTTGTTTGACTCACAACCAAACACTTCTTACGATGTGGTCGAGATTTGGAGAAATATATTCACGATTCAATGATATTATTCTATGGTTTGAATTCTGATTTAATACACAAGTGACTTCCCAAGTATCGGTTTAAACACACACACACTTAAGGGTACGAATACTAACGGATTTAGAATATCCAAGATTATCACAAAATGTTATTTGCTTTAAGAATAATTGTCATATATAAATATACATATTGTTTTTTTTTAATTATTTTACAATTTAATAAGGGGAATGCGAAGTTCTACGTTATTTGACGATGTCAATCCACTTCAAACTTTCGCAGGGGGGCGATTGTGGCGATTCACATGATCTCGTCATGTGCCCGCCATCATATAAACATATATCATCATCGTGATACTCACATCATCATTATCATCATCGAATTTAAGACATATTAGCATCATACGTCATCAAGCTCATACTAAAATTATCATTTACTAGATATAGGCAATACAAATGCAAAATATGAGTAATAGTGTGAATGTTTGCGGAAGCAAATAAAACCATTCCTATAACTAAAACATGCTACCACTTTAAAAATAGCAAGTTGATATTCACAAATTGACAACAGAGGAGTTGAGCTTTATTTAGACCAAATAAGAATCAAAATCCCATATACAACGCTTGGAGGGCGGGGGCTAGGTCACGTGACGTGTCGGGAATGTCGCGAATGACGCGAAAGTCGTTGAAGTCTGGAAAGTCTGGATAGTCTGAAAAGTCTAGAATATCTGGAATGTCGGGAGATATTGGTTATAAATAGGCAACGGCTTAATGGACGGGGATTCTTTTTGTTTGGGACTTCGTCCGAGTAACATTGTTTTCTGGCAGTTAAGGTATTAAAATTAATTCTAAGGGGAATTTCTATTGGGGTTTTGATTGTCTTTGAAACTATATTTGCCTATTGAAATTTAGTGGGGTTTCTGTTGTTTTAAAGGATATTAAGCTTAGTCACATGCCAGAAATAGTGTTTTGGTACATGGTTACCAGGTGAAAGATATTTAACCTTGCGGCTGTTAAACGAATATCTTTCGGACTCTTCTAGTTTTATCCGAATTAGGCGATTCGGACACTAGCCATATATAAGTGCAGTGAATAGCCTACGAGTGTGGATAGTTTTGTTTGGTGAAAGCGAGGACCACACGTGATGGACATGCGGGCCTTTCCGCGCTCGCTGAAGCCAAACGGACCTCCAGGCTCGGTCTCATAAACTATATATTTATATATCTGCTTATATACACATATTAGGGCAAGCTACTCCATGTTTCCGGCGTCTCATTAGCCACATGGGGGGGGCTTAATTACACTGATGATAGTCACATCCTCGGGTTAATCTCCCGAACTTACAGTTTAGCTTAGCTAGGCCCCATACACGTTTAAATATAAATATGAGACTTAGGTCTCTAGTGTTCTTTGTATTAGCTAGGGAACAGGGTTTAGCGATAGGTACACCTTAATAGGAACATTAGGACGGGGATCTTTACCTACTGAGCAATCGGTCAATCGTCATTAACTAGCATAACATTTATTCAAATTATTTTAACCTTGTTAGGTATAGTGGTTAAGAGGTTGAACTATTAATTTCTTAAGTGGTTATGACCCGGGAAGTTAGTAGGGGAAGAACAGAGTCTAGTAGCGGTTTGTAAAGATTGGGAATAGGGAACCAGTTATTTAGGCCAACCAGATATTTAACACCTAAATTAAAGGAATAATTAGTTAGAACTTACCGATTATGATTTAAAGTAATGAACCTTTGGTATAGCTTAAGCGATAGAATGGCATCACTGAGGTAAAGTTGAGTCAGTTGGCAGTAGATATTCGCTTTTTCAATGAACAGAAGTAATTTTAAACTTTATTATAAATTTGATAAGGAAATTGTGGATCGTTGTATAGTGTGGAAATACAAAGCATTCCTAAGACTGGATGTGGAGAATCTGAAGTGTAAATTGCTAAGAAAAGCCGGGGACTTATGGATAGCAATAATGAAAGTTATTCGTTCCCGTATTTACATCACAGATCCCAGAATTGAATTAATTTATATCACAGGGCGTAAAAGAATTCCCTTATCAGAATAAGTCAGTCGAAAGTTGAAAGATACTACGAACAGGCACAATAGTCTTCATGATTTCAAGGATATACTACATTTATGAATATGGTCAAACGAAAACCCAGTTCTAGAACTCATTAGAAGGGTTCAAACCTACTAGGAAGGAGTAGTGTATTAGACTTCTTACAAATACAATTATAACTTTATTTTTCTGAATTATAATAGTTTTACAACCATCACATATGTTTATCTAGTTAAATAGGTAGGTAAAATCCTTAAAATAGGCCTTGTGTAGTTAACGTAAAGAAGCCTGCGCCAAAAGGCTTCCCCAAAAAGATGGATCCTTGACACTATGCCGTAGGCTAGGACGTCATGCATAGATGTGATGAGATCCCACAGTGGTTTGTTCAGTTTAGAATAGGTGCGGAGTTCCCCATCCTCTAGCTGAACGCTTTAATTCGATTTGCTTCTCAGGAATAGATAGGTAGAGCGTTCAGTGACACTCTCCGCGCATTCAGGGTGGTAGGGGATAATTAACAAAAATTTATATTTATTTCTTTTCACAATAGGAGATACCTTCTCCATTATGCTATAATCTAGTCCTTACTAGTTTTTTTTTTATTGTGGTGATTATAGCAACTTACTACTTATTGTATAGGTCTAATCCACCTCAGATTGTCCTACTATAACTTATTTAAGGGATGTATACCATCTTCCCAGATTAGATTATAATAACAAAATTACTTAAATTTTGTCAAGTATGAAAACTTAAGATTAATTAAATTCATAATGAAATTTCAAAGATCCTGTAACTTCCATCTAATTATAGATTGGTAATGAAGTGTAGTTTCATATTGTACATAGACGAATGATTTCTAATCATCCTGGAGTAAGAACATGCAATCTTAAAAACTAAGTTACCCCTCATTTCGGAATCCTAATAATAATTGATTTGATTCACATACTGATCTTTATTGTTACATAGAGTAATCTAGTAAAACTATACCTAACTATGGATTGGATGAATTTTATAGAATTAATAATATTTTTATAAGAGTATTTATAATATTTCATATTGAATCTTGCTATAGGAACTATGGATATTCTTGTTGGCTGGACTTCTTGGGAAGTAATAAGTTTATATTATGAGGATAGATAACATTAAATTAAGTTAGAAATTTAATTAGTATAAGGAACCTAGGTAGCAGTAGGATACGAGAAGCTTGCATTAAATAATTAAGAGAATACACATTTATTTGGAAATACATAGTAGCATAGCACAGTATATAGGTACGGAAGCACTTAGCGACACATCACGGTTAAATTTCCCTTTAAAGAAACTGAGTTACTACTTCAACGTAGGTTCCTACCATCTAGACTTTCACACGGTTTTACTGATCACATTTGGCCATTAGTTAATAAGAAATGTTCAAGCTCAATTGTTATGAAGATCTTTTCATATCTAGGTTTGGTTAGTTGTAGGTTCTGGAAGGCTAGGTAGTCGTTGTAGGAGTAGAGTTTAGTGGCGAGGGTGAAGCAGGTGTAGAACCTGTATCTTTAGTTTAGGCGTAGATATATTTCAGTAGGTGCATTTTCTTAGTATTTAATAGGTAGCTTGTCGTCGATACATTACAAGTTGGTGCTCGCTCCCAGGATGTATTTATTTAGCAGATGGTTTTGATAAACATTACGATTGGTGGTCCCGTGACTCAGGATAGCTTTAGAGTTATAGTAAGCTTCGTCGATAACATTACAATATGTTAAGAACATGTTTGATCATAGAGAAAAATGTCTAAAACAATCAGCATTGGCCTCTACGGCGCTGTTCAGTGGGTCGCGGATGACCTATGCGGACGTCAGCGAACGAGCTGGATGCGGACACGTAGGTCATCCGCGACACACTGAATAGCGCCTAATTCATGATGAACATGACAAAGAGGGTGGGCTATTGGAATTAACTTGTCAAACATTGGATATTTACCTTAATGGCATCGGAAGGGTTTTTCTCTAAAAGCAGTGAATTTTGTGATCGATATAATATAATACACATTACTACATAGCTTATTTTAAAATCATGAAAAAATGATGGCCGCAGGAAAAATAATGGTTTACGAAATGAAGCTTTTAAATGTCTGTGGGCGAACCGAATTACTGGTGATTTTTATACACACATTAAATTCTTGTACAATACAATAATTAAAAAAAATATCTAAGTGTCCTTCAAACAAAATGTCATACATTTTTATTCAAAGTGGATTTTGTTAAGTTTCAGGAAACAAAGAACAACATTTACTTTATCACATCGCTATCTACTGCAAAAAACTCAAAACTTTAGAAATGCATCAACCTTCCGACATTATCTCACCAAAGACAAATCAAGTAGAATCTAAGGATTACTCGCACGCATACGAAACATTTTATCGGGCAAAAAGTTTCCTTTCAAAGATATCTTAAGCCTCCAATCTTTGTACAAAGAAAGTCGGCTTAAACTTTTACTTACTGAGGCTTCAATAATAGGTCCCTTTTCTTTTTTCCGGTGAATCGGCTTGTTAGCTTCGACCGCAGGCTGTATTAATATTAATCTCGCCACTTACTCGCGATCTTCGGCTAGGCTAAATTATTTTTAGCGAGTTCTTTCCTCCGGGCTTGCTCATTTATAATATTATTTTCTCCGATTTTCTCGGAAATGTTCCCATTAATGTAGTAAAAATAGACCGCGAAGTCCTTCGATATAGGCATTAATACGTATATAAAATAACAAAATTATAACATTATTGGCCATGGCCGGCAAATAATACTACACGATTGCGTACATTCTTTAACAGGCATTTAACTTTTAATTTCTATAGACTTTGAAAATTCACCATACAGCCAATTGTCCAAAAGCCAATAGGTACTTGTATCAAAAACTTAATTAAAAAAATAAGAACTAATAAAAACTCTTTAATTGTCTGCGTTTAGTTCTCGCACTGAACATTTCTCGGAATTCTCGGATCTGCTACTATCAATGTATTTTAATGTCGACAAATTTTAAATAACAGACATACAATTTACAAAAACTAGAGGCCCGTTGCGGCGTCGAACCGCCGCTAGAATATGGAAATCCGGTAGTGTTACAGAAAATAACTACTTTATCGATAAGAAGTTTTTGGCGAACGACGAATAAATACTGTAAAAAAACACGTTAAAATGACATTTTAAAAACGTTAAAACATGCCAGGCTAGAGCCAGGCCTGATAGCCAACTGCCAGCTTCATCGTGACAACTTTTTCAACTCTTTTGTAACTCTTTTGTAAAAATAACTTGTGCATTAATGACATGTCATCTGCTGATCTGTTTCACAAAAAAAATGCATATTATTCGATTTATGGAAAAATTTAGGTAATTCATAAAAATAATCCCATATCTTAAAAAAATAATTGACATATTTTCATAGGACCGAACATAAGATTGGTAGAATTTTAATTTGTTGTTCTTTCTTCAGGACATAAATTTATAGATTTGATCGATTTCTATCAATTTCCAGAAATAGCACATGAATCGAAACGACAGATTTGGGCACTCACTACGCAGGTTTTAAAAAGGAAATCATGTAGTGCGTAACTGTTTATGTATTCATTTATAATCGTAAATACTTAAAAATAGTGATAATAAAAAATGTTACTTAAACTCAATTGTATGAAATAGAGAGTATAAAACGTTTATAGATACACGAAAAACCACTATTATCAATGCTTGTTTTTTTAATGAAATTCAATAGATCGTGCAAATCAATCATTTATTCAATAACAATTACACATTGTGTTTGAAATTCTTATGCTAGGTATACTCAATCAAACCCTATTTACTAATCTAAATAAATAACTGACCAACAATACTCCACCATAAAAAAAAAGAATGTGTCAAATATGTGTAATAAATAAAATCCAATATATAAAACAGGTAAAAATGTTTGAAAAAAGAATATTAGGACATATTTTTTTCAATACATTTAGATCTGAAGGCCTAATACCCGACTTCCAAATTCAAACTTTCGTCTTTCCTCTCATTGAAATAGTGTCTGACAGAAGAGTGAGGGAGATGCTATCCATACTCTCAAGTATATGATTTAAACCTAATTTTAGGGTTCCTTACCATAGTCGGTAAAAACGGAAGCCTTATAAAATCAATTTGTTTTGTTGACAGCAGAATTTGACAAATTTTATTTTGAATGAGAATAAGAATGATCAGCCAGACGTCATTAATTCACATATGATTTATTCTTGAGAGCGTCGATTTTTTGAAATTTGCATCATAAATATGTAGGTTATTTCTACAATCAAGTTTCGCATGTTAATTATTCCACATTGCCAACTCTTCCACAATGTCAGCTCATCTATATTCCCATCTGGGTTACAATGCCAACTTGTCCACACACCCAACACGTCCACATTGTCAACTCGTTCATACGCCCAACTCATCTGCATCGCCAACTCGTCTATATTACCAATTCGTCTCCATTGGCAACTCGTCCATATTCCCAATTTGTCCACAATGCCAACTCGACCATATTGCTAACTCGTCCATATACCCAACTCGTCCACAATTATAACTCGTCTACATTTCCAACTCGTCCATATTTCCAACTCGTCCACATTCCCAACTCGTACACCATGCCAAATCCTCCACATTGCCCACTCGTCCATAAACCAAACTCATCTACAATGCCAACTCGTCCATATTACTAACTCGTCTTTATTGCCAACTTATCCATATTCCCAACTCGTCCACAATGCCAACTCATCCATATTGCTAACTCGTCCACATTTTCTACTCGTCCATACTCCCAACTCGTCTACAATACGAACTCGTCTTTATTGCCAATCTCGTCCATAATATCAACTCATCCGTATTACCAACTCGTCTTCATTGCCAACTCGTTTATATTCCCAACTCATCCACAATGCCAACGCGTCCATATTACTTGCTCGTCCACAATGCCAACTCGTCCATAAACCCAACTCATCTACATTGCCAACTTGTCTTCATTTCCAACTCATCAACAATGCCAACTCGTCCATATTGCTAACTCGTCCACAAATACAACTCGTCCACATTTCCAACTTGTCCATAGGCCCAACTCGTCCACAATTCCAAGTCGTCCACATTTCCAATTCGTCCATATTCCCAACTCGACGATACACCCAACTCGTGTATACAAACTCGTCCTTATTATCAGCCCGTCCTTATTGCCAACTCGTCCATATTCCCAACTTGTTCATTTTGCTAACTCATCCACATTCCCAACTCGTCCATATTCCCAACTCATCCACATTGACAACTCGTCCATATTACCAACTTGTCCGTATTACCAACTCGTCTTCATTGCCAACTCGTCCATAATGCGAACTCGTCCACATTGCCCCCTTGTCCATGTTCCCAACTTGTCAATTTTACCAACTCATTGCCATTCATCCACATTTCCAACTCGTCCATATTCCCAACTCGACGATACACCCAACTCGTCTACAATACCAACTTGTCCTTATTATCAGCTCGTCTTTATTGCCAAATCTTCCATATCACCAACTCGTCCGTATTACCAAGTCGTCTTCATTGCCAACTTGTCCGTATTACCAACTCGTTTCATTGCCAACTCGTCCACATTGCCCACTTGTACATGTTCCCAACTTGTCAATTTTACCAACTCACCCACATTGCCAACTCATCCACATTTCCAACTCGTCCATATTCCCAACTCGACGATACACCCAACTCGTCTCCGATACCAACTTGTCCTTATTATCAGCTCGTCTTTATTGCCAAATCTTAAATATCACCAACTCGTCCATATTACCAAGTCGTCTTCATTGCCAACTCGTCCATATTCTCAACTCGATCACATTTCCAACTCGTCCATTTTACCAACTCATCCATATTACCAATGTAGATACATTCCCAACTTAGCTACATTGTCAAGTCGTCCATATTCTCAACTCGACCACATTTCCAACTCGTCCATTTTACCAACTCATCCATATTACCAATGTAGATACATTCCCAACTTAGCTACATTGTCAAGTCGTCCATATTCTCAACTCGACCACATTTCCCATCCCGTCGACATGCAAGCAGAAGGAGTAAGTTTTTTCTTGTAAAATACCATTTAATTTACCATAACTCATGCCATTTTCCTTGGAATAATTTTTTTGATGGACTTATATAATCATATTTATAATAATCTATCTTACATTAACTTATTTGAATGACGTTTAAATTAGTTTTACTAATTTTTTTCTGCTTTGATTTATTGTAAAACTCGCCTATAAAAATAATCTATTCTTGAATGACGGTCAGTTTTTCTAGTCTTGCAAGCACCAGTCCAACTCGCACTTAACCGGCTTTTTCCTCCACATTTTTAACAGGTATGCGAAAAAAGTTTCCATATCAACATTTTAAAAAGAAGAACAACCTGGCAATTTAAATCATCGACATAATAGCCCCCAATAAAAAATACATTCAAAGTTGACAGAATATGGTTACTGTCATTCATTGTCAACAAACTGTAAAATTATTTTTGCATATTCGTACATGTTTTAAGTGTTGTGGATATTATGTTGCCGACTCAAAAATAATATTTCATCATGCTGAACAACTTACTACAGGTTTGTGAGCAAATCATGCTTATTATTATTTGGTCATCTTATGTCAAAATAGGGATCACAGGTCACGTGGTCAATGTCACGTGGTTAGAGCACAGTAGTTTTTTCAAATCCATTTTTCAGTACTTTTTCAGGAAAAAATTAAAAATCCAAGAGTTTTATGCACCTCTCCAGCATGAGACGAATCTAATGACATATCATTTATCAAAATCGGACCATAACTGTAGATCTGATGGGATGTACAAAAATCGGCCTCGCGTAATATATATATAGATATATGATTCGGGCCCGAAATTTTATTCCTATTCCTAAAAAAAATTGGTGCCAAATGAACTTCATGGCGCAGATAGGTATTCAAAATGTAGATTGGTGATTATTTCCTCGCATATTTGGAGAAAAGCGCTGTACGGTGGAATTGTCAGTTTGTGGATTCGCATTCATTGAAGAACTCTGCTACGCCGCGTCCTTCAAAATCATACTCAACCACGAGCTGACTTTTCCCGGCCTCTACAGTAGTAATGTACAATTGATAATAATTAGTAGTTATATTAACGCTAACGAGGTAAAGTCAAATAACTGTTTTAAAAGGAATCCCTTTTTATTCGTGTGTGTTGGTACACCCACCTTTTTACAATCCTCGATATACAGGTTCGAGCTGTAAGAAAGTAACTATTAAAATTAGCACACAATAGTTTCTGACATAATTGTTTCTATTGAGACATACGTTGACATTTATTCCAACTTTAATTATTTGCACTTACTTAGAATTCCTGCATAAATAAGGCTGCCATCTTTAAATTCACCGAACCCGGACAAAGACTTAAAAAAAGAATATTCCGAAAATAATATTATTAAAAAACAATTTTACCTGTTAAACTGAATGAAGTTAGTGCCTTGATTGCGCCTTGTATTATTTTTACAGTTTTTACCTACTTTGTAATCAACGCCAGTAAATAATTAATTCAATAAAATGTTTCCTCACATAAAAAGTGCCCGGGTTTTCCCGGAAACTCTTGAATTCCCCCCCGGATGGCCCCCGGACGGCCACCAAACTAGGACAGATCTGGGAAACCTGGACGGATGGCAGCCCTCATATGCATAAACAAGAACCAATTCAGCCCTAGCGTGACTAATAATAATACAACAATAAACTTTACTGAGTTAAATGAAAAAAAAAGTGTAAGTTGTTTGCTAGATTGAGTCGCGCCCGGCGCACAGCGGGTCGGGCAAACGGAGTTGCCTCTAATAAAAACTTCGCAAAGTGCCCACCGACTTTTTCTGTACTTTTTATACCAACAATGGTTTTCTTATTTTCTTTTCTACATAAATTACACGATTATTTTTCATGTTCCGCGATCGTGCACTGTACACTAATGACTTCAGAACTTTTCGAAGAATCTTTAATTGGTTGCTCAAAGCCAGCTTTAATGAGAACACGAGTCGATAATTTAGAACTATGGAGGTTTAAAGGGAGGAGCGGAATCTTCATATATACAGAAGTGTCCGCTGAAAGGTGGCGCTACTCTGGCTGAAAGCCGTTCCGTTACTTAGCTATGGTTTGTATACACATTTTTAATAATACTTAATTATTCGTTTTCTTCTGTAACTTGTATGTCTGTCTCTTTACTTAAGGGAACTAAGTAGGAATTACTCTGGTCACCTAAAATATTAATATTTTCAGTTCACCATAGTTCACTCCGTGTATAACTTGGATTTTTTTCATACTTCCTTGCTATTCTAGCGCTATTGCGGACGGCATTGGAACTGTTATTCACTGCTTACCGCTGGACTTTTTCAATTATTGACAACGATATAAGAGAACTTATAAAAGATTTCGCTCCACCCTTTTATCCCCCATATTTAGAATCTTCTTTGGAATCCTTTATCAGTTACAATTCAAGTTCAAAATTAATGGTTTCAATAATGTCCGACATATTATCCATCTTGGCGAATATTGTCAAGGTAATGGAAAGTTACTATGTACATATATTACTTTGAATATTAGTAACGAAAACTTTTTAATGAAAGGCGGGGCTGAACCGAAAAATACTTCAAACCTCAAACACGCAAAGCTGCAGAACTACGAGACCGGAATAATGTTTGGGACAGAAAAAGTTTTACGCTTTGAACCCTGGCGGGGTAAGTGTTTTGCATTTCGACCTACGTAACCTGCATACCAATGCGTAAAAGGATTGATGTTTGTACGAAGTTTCGCAAAAAATATCTGGCAACTATGTATTTAGCCCGTGGAGCGTGTTCGGTAGTTCAAGAATAGATCAGAGGTTTTATTGACCTTGGTAGCGGAATGTTACCCGACTTGTCGTAATACAATGAAGAGTCTGAAGTGCCTTGTAAATAAATGCTTGTTCCACCATTCAGGTATTTGTGTCGTAGCATTTCCGTATTTGGTTCACGTTTGATGTAAGGACAAGGTATCCTTTTGCGCTATAAATTCTGGATTGTTCTACGTAGTTCTTCCTATAAAACCTTTCAAACAAGATTTTGTTGTTGTTCATTTGTTTTAACCCTTTTGACATACTCGTAAGCATTAAGATTTAGGCTAACGCTTTAAGTATCTTTTCCGATTGCTTCAACTTTTAAATTAGTAATTACATTTGTAGTCTCAACGGAAAGGTACATTAAAAATACAATATTTTCCTTACGAAATACAATGAACTGGGAAGTTTCAAAGCAAAAGCGTCAAAAAGTGTAATTAAGTTACGGGGCGGCAAACATTGCTAATTTAGCTCCCGCCAGGTAATGGGCCAGAGGTAATAACGACACGAACTTGGATTTCTGATATTTTCTATATAGGCACATTTATTGTTGCTAACAGAAAAGTTTTCTTTTCCTTCCAAGAAAGGAAAACTCGTGAGATTTACGCAAAGGTAATTACAATTGTACGGTCACAAGGTTACTGGAAAGAATAATAGATTATTCATTGTATTGCTTTTCTGTTTTGAAAGATTGAAATTTGACACGAAACTCATAAATTTTGTGATATAAATGTACCCACATTTTGTGTTTTATTTGTTTTTAGGGTTCCGTACCCAAAGGGTAAAAACGGGACCCTATTACTGAGACTTCGCTGTCCGTCCGTCCGTCCATCCGTCCGTCCGTCCGTCTGTCACCAGGCTGTATCTCAACAACGGTGATAGCTAGACAATTGAAATTTTCACAGATGATGTATTTCTATTGCCGCTATAACAACAAATACTAAAAATATAATAAAATAAATATTTAAGGGCGGCTCCCATACAACAAACTTGTTATAAATTATATATATATATAGGTACGGAACCCTTCATGCGCGAGTCGGGCTCGCACTTGCCCAATTTTTTAATATATTGCGTGCGCACCTTGTTTGCTTCTTCATCATTTGATCAACACTTTGAAAGAAAGAAAGAAAAATATTTTTTTAATACAGTTGCTCAAAAAGTGGTACTTTTTGTGGCTGCGTAGCGTGCGAGAAGCTCAATTTCTCGAACTAGTGCTTTTTACTTTTTAGTTCCAAACTATACTTTCGAAACGCAGTAATTTTATATTAGATTTTTTACTTGGAAATTATGAAATTAAAAACGCTTACGAATACTAGGAGTATTTATTTAAAGTATTCATTAATATATAAATGACGAAAAAATATTAAGAATTTGCATTTTATAGCCTACTCTGTCTTAGGTATGAAATATTTACTTTCCTAAAAATCGTTCTTTGATTTGGCTGAATGATACAAGCATATGCCTAGAAAAAAAAAGTTTAAAAGCAAATCAGCCCGCCCTTTTGAAATAACTTCTAACATTATTTAAACACATTAACGCATATAAATATATAATTTGGTACGAGAAGTTATAAAAAAATATTGAAAATGAGTGATTCAAACATTGATATGACACCACCAGACATTCGTATTAGAGCAGCAATTGCCAATGACTGTGTTATTCCAGAAAAATCTAAAAACCAATATAATGCCGTCTATGTAAAATTTATCGAGTGGAAAACCTTACATAACGCAAAGTCTTTTTCAGAGGCTGTTTTGATGGCCTATTTTCAAGAGCTGTCTGAAACCTATCGGCCATCAACATTATGGTCAAAATATTCTATGTTGAAAGCTGTTATAAAGTTAAAACATGACATAGATATAAAAACTTACACCAGATTGACTGCTTTCTTAAAAAGGCAAAGTGCAGGATTTCAGAGTAAAAAATCGAAGGTACTAACAGCTGAACAAATTGAGACGTTTATTAATGAAGCTCCAGATCAGCAACATCTAGCTACAAAGGTATAAACTTAAATATAAATCTAATAAAATATGTACACAATTTAAGTAAATTAACTCTAAAAATAAAGTAGGAAGTTAAAAAAAATAGAATGAAATAAACAATTGTCTTACAATATATAATAAATATGTAACTTTGTTCATAGGTTGCTCTTATATTTGGAGTCTGTGGCGCATGCAGACGCGAAGAGCTCACAAATGTATCAGTAAAAGATATAGAAACACATGGGGACATACTTCTTGTCAAAATACCAAATACAAAAAATAAAATTCCCAGGTCCTTCACTATTGACGGCCCATTTGCAGAAATAGTCAAGAAATATCAGAGTCTGCAGTCTTCTAAGGGCAAAAGTGACCGATTCTTTCAGAATTTTCAAAGAGGAAGGTGCACTGCCCAGGTAATAGGCTTAAACAAGTTTGGGAATATGCCGAGAGATATCGCTCAGTACTTAAATTTGCCTGATGCAAATCTTTACACCGGACATGCATTTAGGAGAACCTCTGCTACATTACTTGCCGACTCAGGAGCTGACATAACAACTTTGAAGAGGCATGGAGGTTGGCGGTCAAGTAATGTAGCAGAAGGATACATAGAAAACTCCATTGATAACAAATTAAAAATTGGAAAACAAATTGCAAAATCAATTAATGTAAAGTCGCAAGAGTCCACAGAATTTTCGTCATCCACATTCCAATCTGGTCTTAATGTACCTGTTAATACTGAACCTCAACCAGGACCGTCACATCACATGCTAACAACACTTTGGTTACACCCAGCCCTGTTAACCCACCAGGACCGTCACGTGCCAACAACACTTGGATTACACATAGCCCCTCTAACTTTGACCCACAGGAATTATCACAACAGCAGGAACCTGAAAATACACCATGCCTGACTAGTCAGACACTTAATTTACATGGAAGAACTCACAACATAACCATGAACTGCACTAATTGTACCATTAACTATAATTATTACTGAAAATAAAATATTTCTGATATCAACCTTGTTTTAATACAAATATATATTTTTTTTATTCTCATTTAATCACAAAAGCAAGTAATTCTTCTTAGACCTCATTTGATATAGTTGTCTTTTCGTAATGTTAAACATAATCATCATTTCTTCTAAACATGGTCATCAACGTGGCACTTGAGCAGCAGTTGTAGGTACATAGTAATTGACTGGTTGACTTCCTAGGAGCCGCTTTGAGTGAATATTATCCTTCCGCCAATTTGTTAGGGACCTGCAAAATGTTAATAATTTAGTAACATTTATAGATTTCACCAGCTTCTTGTTCAAAAAAATAACCTTAAACATAACTAATAATGTGATTTAATGTTTCTTTTACCTCTAATTATCCTTGATAGTCTTCAAATATTCAAACAATTCATGATATTTTAGTTGTAAACGTGTCCTTGGTCACATGTCGCAGATCACAAATTTGGCACTAAAACTCTTGTTGCATGATCTGTTTCTGTTTGTTGATACTGTAATGTCTTGTACTTCTGTTTTGATAATGTTAAAGGTTCTCATTAATGTCGTTTCAGTATTATAATTATCTGCATTGGGCTGTGGCAAGCTAAATATTATCCTTATAAATACTGTCAGTGTCAACTGCCAAGTGTCAATTTAGTTTCTCAACTCGAGGCCGATGGCGCTGATTCCAATAGTATGTTGTCACTGTCAGTGTCATTTGTAAAGTATGGGTTCGTTCAAAAATAACTTCGAAGCAAGCATATTTTATCGCAATGATATATTAATTTATTATTTTTTCGCAATTGCATTAAAAAACGTCGTTTACAACACGTGTGAAATGTCTTTTTACTACTCGTACCGAGTCTTGCCACTCGCTTTCAGCTCGTGGCAAGATACCTCGGTACTAGTGGTAAAAAGACATTCTTTTCACACTAGTTGTAAAATGTACTAATTCGGGAACAAAACATAATGGCATAAAGAAATAGTGACAAACCAAGAAAATGAAAAACTATAAACTTTGTAGGCTCTTACAATGTAGGTACCTACTCAAATTTCAGTTGATAATTAATATTTCGACTCGTCTAATGCATTCATTATGTAAAATGAAAAAAATCGTGTTGTTTGAACAAGTGTACTTAACTACTTTAAAATCAATCAACAGCTCAGTATCTGAGCACATCAATACTATTATAAAATTGTATATTCTATTGTATTATAAGACTCTAGGTTTGTATTAAAAAAACCGTTTTTAATGGAGCGGGGTCACGATCAATCCTAAAAGCGCGATTCAGGACGCCTTTTGTCTTGTTTTACGAAATTCAACCAATTTTGGTACAATGGTACCTGGACATCCAAAGATTATAGGATACTTTTTAGCTGACTATAATTATACATATGTCTATCTGTATGTAGCTATGTCCTAAACGGCCGAATGTTAGATGTCATAACATAAGTAGATAAGATTAATCATCGTCGCATTATTAGTTTGTTACAGACATTTTAAGATCAGACAGACATTTTAGGGCGTTAAACGTCTCCATCATGACCGAATCCATTTCAGTCATTTTTTTTTAAATATGTCATGCCTACATAACCTGTTTCATCATCATCTCTAAAATAATACTAACAAAAAAAACACACACAAGACGCTATTCCCACAAAAGGAGCAGAAAGTGATCAATAGTTTAAAGGAATCTATAAGAGAATTAATCTATATATAGCAAGCCTGACTGTCACTCCCAAAATTCCGATGTCTGGTTATCAGACAGACTGATAGACAGACAGAGAGACGGAGGGACAGCGAAGTCTTAGTAACAGTGTCCCGTTTTTTTCCCTTTGGGTACGGAACCCTAAAAATATGGCTTTCAAAGTATCTGCAACGCTGTTTACACAAAGGATTTAAGCTTCAAATAAAAAAAAACTTGAATTTTACATTTCATTTACTTACATTTCTCACTATCATCACACATAATGATTTAAGCCAAGACGAACCAAGCGAAGCGCGAGGACACTACCTAGTTTTTCTCGAAGCGCGCTGTAGTTTTTAAAGCTTTTATTTAACTTGCATGGTATGTTTAAAGTATTTTTAACCCTCATAACTTCGTTACCTATTCCTGCATGATTAATCCTGAACCTATTGAAAAAACATGTCACTATGTACTTACGCGGTTTCCTCGTACCAACCGTGTTCGATTTCATGCGAGCCTAATTGGGCCCCTAGGCATTATTGGCTTCGCTTACAAATTGTGGGATTGGGAATAAAACGACGTACGTTGTATTAAAGTATTAAATAAATACGCTCATTTGTTGCTCATTTTGCAAACTAAGCTTACTAATGACGCTTATTGTTATGTAGTTGTTATACTTATACTTCATTATTTAACAAGGATTTAAGAGGAAATACAACTGCTTATTTCTTTCATACAAATCGAGGAGAGAAACCGGTCTCGTCTGTTTCTTCTTTCAAACCTATCTTTACGAAATTTCAGGGACTGAATGGTAAGGAAATATTCTGTGGTTACTATTTGGATTTTGGAGTTTATTATAAACTAGCGACTCGCCCCGGCTTCGCACGGGTTCAATGCTGATAAATTATGCATGTATTATGCATGTAAACCTTCGTCTTGAATCACTATCTATTAGAAAAACTTGCATCAAAATCCATTGCGTAGTTTTAAAGATCTAAGCATACATAGAGAGAGACAGACATACAGACAGACAGATAGAGCAGGAAGTGACTTTGTTTTATACTATGTAGTGATGTGTACAAAAATTCCGCCGCAAACGATGCCTAGCCTAGTACCCTAAAACGGGGTGACTTTAAAATGCAGGGGCTACTTTGGAAAAGAGTTGTTACGCCATATCCTTATATTTTTTGACTATCTGTGGCAACGAAATACCTACCTTCATAAATGACCTAACGTTTTCCTTCATTTGGTCGATCGAGTTACGAATATTTGCGTTTTTATAACCATTTTAAATCTATCAAAGAAGCCCCAAATTTTTGCAAGTAACCCCGGTTTACGGTACTTACACTAATTCTGTAATAATTTGCGCAGAAATCGAAAGCCTAAGATAATCCAATTGATTGCCCATAAAACAACAAGTAGGAATTAACCTATGTGAGATTAAATGGGTTTAGTATTTTAAAACAAAAAGTAGTACAGAGTGCGTTTTAGCGGATTGTAATGTTTGATTTTGCGGCGCTGTGCGGTAGCTCAGGGGTCGGAGCATTACTCCGGATAAATAGAGGTCGCGAATTTGATCGCCACCTGCAATGTAGTAGATCGTATATTTTGTATTTATACTATTAAACCTCTGTATCAATATCCATAGAAAAATACGTCTGCTAGCGTAAACCAAGCGAAATTTTTAAGAATTTAACGGTTCAGGAAGGGTTCGAAACTGCGTCTCCAACGGCTTTCCGGACCAATACGGGCGTCCTATTGGACCACTGAACCTGATGCGAGAGCCTTCTTGAATGCCTTAGTGTGGCATCGTAGTGACTATCTCACCGCGCGCTCTTACCGCGTGAAGGTGGCGTCGACGCTGGGTGACGAGCGGGCGGTGCGGCGCGGGGTGCCGCAGGGCTCGGGATGCGGCCCGGAGTGCTACTTGCTGCACGTGAACAGCCTGTGCGGCGTGCTGCGGCACTGCTCCCCGCGCATGTTCGCCGACGACCTGTGCGTGCTGCGCGCCGGCGCCGCGGCCAACCTCGCCGGCACCTGCCGCTCGGTACAGCAGGACGTCGACGCCGTAGTCAAGTGGTCGCACGATAATGGTATAGTGTTAAACGCAGATAAAACAAAACTAATCATTTTACACTCACCTTATTTAAACCCTTCCTGTTCGCCAGAGCCTACAATAGTTACACATGACTTCTCCTGTTTCCATAATAATCTAGTTCCATGCCAATGTAAGCCAATTGAGCGTGTAAAATGCATCACTTACCTTGGCATGAAAATAGATGAAAACTTCTCATGGTCATCTCATATAGACTATATTTGTAGTAAATTAAGAGTCCTACTTGGTAGGTTTTATCATCTAAGCTATAGAGTCCCAACAAGCACCCTAAAATGTATTTATGTGTCACTAGTAGAATCCATTATAGGTTATTCTCTGGATAGCTATGGCCTCACTTTTAAAACGAATTTGGAAAAAAATTAAAAATTACAAATTAGATTCCTGAAGCTATTAGTAAACAATAAAACTAAAAATAAATATAGAAATGATTATTACAAGTTATTTAAAGTATGTAAAATTCTTCCGGCAAGCCTAAAACACAAATACTTATTATCAGTCAATCAACACGGTAATCAAGAGAGTAACCTATCTAAAATGAGCCATAACCATGGCACCAAGTCCGTAGCTGCAGGTAAGTATGTTGTACCCAGAGTAAGCAATTACTATGGGGACAGGCTCATCGAAAAGCGCTTACCATATTTACTTAACGCCTTACCTGCGGCTATTAGGACAGAGACAAATAAAAATAAATTAAAAAAGCTGTATAAAATACTACCTAGACAGTATTTAACTTAATTATGTCAAAGTTTGAGCTAAAAATTGTATAGATATTTGCCTCTTACCTACCTATACATATTATCATCAATTAAGATTTAGATTTTATTACTTGAGTATTACTTTGTATAGAAAGGATCCCACAGTCAAACTGTGAAAACAGTTTTGTGGGACGATGTACCTTACCTGACATGTTCTTGACATTTGAATTAAAAAAAATTTAACAAAAAAAAGAACCGACTTCCTTAAAACTAAAAAAGCCAACAATAACCCGTTCAAGTACAGATTACATTTGACTCACCCTTCGAAGTCGATCCCAAACCACTCAGTTCTTATATTTATATATTATAGTTTACGCAAGGTTTGGCACCGACTTCGAAGGGTGAGTCAAATGTAATCTGTACTTGAACGGGTTATTGTTGGCTTTTTTAGTTTTACTGAAGTCGGTTATTTTTTTGTAAAATTTTTTTTTTTTGCTTTTTAGTGATTCGTATGTGTTCATCATCAGTTTCCTTACACCAAATTCTATTTACTGAATGTAAATTCTTGACCTTATCAATAAATTACCGAAAGCGCCGTACATGTCCCTATAACATTTGAAGAGTTCCCTCGATTTCTCCAAGATTCCATCATCAGATCCCGACTTAGTGCCAACGGGACCAACTCGGAGTTATACCCTTTTGATAAAAAAAATAATTGAAAATCGATTCACGGTTCTCGGAGATATCGAGTAACAAACATACAAAAAAAAAATAGTTCGAATTGAGAACCTCCTCCTTTTTTGAAGTCGGTTAATAAATATATAAATAATAAAAATAAAATAATAAACTACCGTAAGGATTCAGACTTCATGATCGTCTCAAATTATGTTGAAAATCGTCAGGTATGGAATTTTTCGCTACATTGTAAACATTTAGATAGTTACAAATTAAAAAAGTATGCAGTTCATTACATACATATTCTGAAGTCTTAAGTATTTGAGTAGACCACTAAGGGTGAGACCGTTTCTAATCCTGAATGCAGATGAGCTAGAAAATAAAGGATCATCGAGTTTTCCAGTAAATTTATTTTCTAAAAGTCTGTAACTAGACATTCGTATTCTATAGAGTTTTATCGAATAGATTAATCTACATTGTGTGATGATAGTGAAAAACTTAAGTAAATTAAATATAAAATTCTAGTTTTTTAGGATTCCGTACCCAAAGGGTAAAAAATACGGGACCATATTACTAAGACTCCACTGACCGTCTGTCTGTCTATCTGTCTGTCTGTCTGTTTGTCTGTCTGTCCGTTCACGTGTCACCAGGCTGTATCTCATGAAACAAAATATAAAAAATATTTAAGTAAGTCTCCCATTAAACAAACGTGATCGGTTGCGTTAACTTTGCACCTCATGTATGCGGCGCCATACATAAATTATTGTTCTGTATTGATTTTGTAAACTTTTTTTTGGTGTGCAATAAAGCATTTTGTATTTGTATTTGTATTTGTACCAGGTGCAAACTTAACCCGGCCAGTTAAGATGGGATCTACGAAGATCTGTGTCTTATTTTACACAAACAACCAATAAAATGCAGTTTTCAGGCCGCTTTTAGACATTAAAAGAGAGAGCTTTTAGTGGCATTGTAGGTAATTTTATAAGCCATGTAATTTTACGTACAATTTTTATCGTACTTTTGTATTTAAAACGAAAGTTTAAATTAAATAATGGACTTTTGTGATATCACGAATCTTTTAGTATCCATTAACTGCCGTTATTGTTAAGTGATTCATGAAAGTTAATATCTGTAAACCGATTTACTTTACTATCGGCCCATTTTAAGCTCATTTAATGTAGGAATAATTGGGTTTGCATCAGTATTAACGAGTTTTACTTAAATGGTTTAGTTTAATAGAGTATCGTAGACTGGGGGTTACTTTGAGCCACGGGGTAACATTTAATAAACTGCGACCAAAAAGGTCTATTATATCGCCTGGTGACAACCAAAACTCACTAAAATTTCCGTCAATTCTCTTCAAAACCTCGTATCTATTAAGTAGATTGACTGAGATACGCTTTGTGCTGAGTATGCATCTATTACTGGAAATCAATAGACGATTTATACTTACTTCAGCAGACCTATGATCGTTGCTTTTATCACGCAATAAATAAGTGACAAAGCATCCGTCATGTTTTGACAACATGCGAGTGTGAATGACAGATGCTTTGTCGATTATCTATCGTGGGATAAAACCAACCATCATAGAGCCGAAATTCTAATTAACTTAATGCATTAAGCATAAATACATTTGTGGAAGATAATACTTATGGTAGTCACAAAGATATCTATCAGCTTTTACAATTTCAAGCATTATTTACAAATCTATATAACCCACGTAATCCACAAAAACATCCGATAAGAATTAATTACACCGTCAAAGCCTACAATCATCAATAAATCTTACCTCCCTTAAACCCGCATAAAATCCGGCTTTCTTAATGGGAGTTTGCCATCAGCCTCCATTTTTAGATTTCCCTCTAGAGGAACCATCGAGGCTTCAAGTAAATCTGTGATATCTCCTGTAATGCGTCCCCAGGCGTCGCCACCGAAGTCGTTGACCGTAAAATTGTAAAAACTACGATAAATCTTGCCTTTTACTTTTCCGCTGGCCTACTGAGGATCGGGTAAAGAGCTCACCTACTCGATATATCGCGGTATTAACGTAATGTGATATTTTATGGCCTTTGTACTGTAACGAATGACTGTAAATGTATTACGGTTACTACAATACTTAGCCCTTTGAATGCCCTACAGATACACGTGTTTCTAATTTGAATAACACTTTCACGGACACAAGACCAATTTGTGAACTGCACGATACGGCACAGATATTTTCCGGCCATAGACGTACCGTCTACAGACGAATTGTCGTATATTGCGGTTCCTAAGACGCGTGTTACGGCACTAGCGGCCACATCTGAAATTGCATGTATGCATACTGAATACAACAAGAGATCTTTCTTTGTGTGCATGTGAGAGGTAGCTTGTGTATTACAGCAGGAGTGTTTGCTGTGTGCTGTGGCACTAGTGAATTGTGTCTAACCCAAAAACGGAACTGAGTCACGTGCTTCCCGTAGATGCTATTAGAAATAGCTGGTCGATGACGGGGTGCTGTTTTTGTTGAATTAAAACCATCAGCCACAGACGTGGTGCCTCACCATCATGATACGGCACCACGATGGTCACAATTTACGTCCCTCGACGTCCTTTAGCTACTTATCGATGTAATTAACGGCAGATCAACTACCTTATTTAAAAATTAACACGGCACCGATTTGTTTATAACTTCTGTAATTTTTAACGAAATTCCAAATTGCAGTTATTTCTGTATTAAATAAATACCTTCAGCAAGAAAAACCTGTGTTCTTTACTTAACTATAAGTGTAAAAGTACAGTAAACAAACATTTCTGATAGATAGCTATTCGAAAACCTGAAACAGGGAAGATCCCCAAAGCTTTACCGTTTTATCAAAGTCTGGTTTGAAAAAACAATAAATCTTAAAGCACCTTTCAAATATTGAAAAGGGTGATTTAAAGGGAAACTGCAAATCATGACTGGAAATCAATAAACGTACATTTTACCCCTCCACCCTTCGGCTAACGTGTAGAAATATAAGTATATCGTAGCTAGGTAGATGATATGTATGGCACCTGCATACAAACCTAAATCAAGTTTTGTATTTGTACACAGGGTGGGATAGAACGAGGGATTTTCCAGGAAACAAAGAATTATTTAGCCTTACTTTTTTTTCACATAAACTATGATGATATTCATAATCGTTTTCGAGTTATAGCTTCTTAAACATCACTTAAAAGATGGTACATTATTGTTATGCATTGTTATGTTATGGTTTTACCAATAGGTCTCAATTTCACAACGAAACGGTCGGTTGAAACTTTCTGGTTTTTACCTAAAGTTCAAACGGTCACTGATATTAAAATATACAATACTATACAATACAACAGTATTTCATTGCACGCCAATGTAGGAAGTTGAGGACTGTTAAATTAAACTAATGAGTTGATATTTATAATAAACCGATTTTATTTAATCGTTTTAATACCACAAGGAAGCAATACGTCCATTTGACATGAAGAATGGGTAGCGAGAGAATTGCCAGTGTAAAAATATAAATAGTGAATACAGATTAATTTTTGTATATTTAAGAAGGTCAAATTCATCACGCCCCCTCAAAAATTAATTACCAACTCTATACATCAAAATAATAATAATATTTCAAGGACAATATATTACTTCCAAGTGTTTGCTGGGAGATATACAATAATGATCCAACATTCGTTGCAAGGATTAGGGAAAACCCAGAAAAACCTAATCAGATCATTTAGTTTAGATATATACAATACCTTACAATTGTCAACACATTTAGTGCAATCATACACAAGCAGTTAACTTATTTCAGACCCATCTTGCTTCTCATCCGTTGAAAAATAATCGCAGGCAACGGCTTGGTCAAAACATCAGCCAGCTGTTCGCCTGGGGGAACATAGTTTAACCTTACTACAATTTTCTAAACTTGTTTCCGTGAAAAATTATATTGTATGTCAATGTGCTTTGACCTTTTAAGACAAGTTGAATTATTGGCTATGCTTATGCATCCGTTTTTATCCGCAAATATAACAAATAGGGTCAGTTATTTTTAGATTGATGATATAATTATGTGCTAGAGATTAAGCCACAATGCTTATTTAACGGCTTCATACAAAGCCTCAGCCTTAGTTAGGCGACACGGCAACTAAAGTTTGCCTCTTTGTATACCAAGTGAGTGTGCATCGGTCAAATAGCTTGAACAGATAACCAGTGGTACTTTTCCTGTCACTACTAAATATCATGGCCGCCCCAATCAGAATCGGCATAACTACTTAGGAGATTTTCATAGCGCACGACATGGCGCATCATAACATAACTTGTTATCGAATTTAATGCCTCATAGTTTTATCTAGCTTCAGTGGGGGTAGCCGCAGGGTTACGTTCTCTGATATTAAACTTATTTAATACCCTTTTGAATGTATGCACATGTATGCACAGAATTTAAATACCGAGATAGAACTGCATCTTTCAGGTCTGTAATCTCAAATTAACTCTTTAAATGTATTTAAAATCATTCATTGTTTTAATGTTAGCGCATGCAATAACCAAATGATCAATGTATAGTAGGTATCTACTATGTATATATTTTTGCTTGTATATCCTTGATATAAATACAATTAATTAATTAAATACATATTGGAAACATTTTTCTTTTAGTGACCTTTCAAAGACTTCAAAACAATTGTCTCAGCCCGTATTAAGTTTTGATTAATTTGCATAAATATTTATTTTTATTTAACCCTTAATTTGACAAAAAAATACGGAGGTCGTTACTTCAAGCCTCGTTAAGGTAGAATAGAGCAAAAAATTCTGATTCGAAAAAAAATGGAAAAAGATGGTCTAAGATTGAGTGCCTCCTGTGGTACACTGCCAAATTAAGGGTTAAAACACCATCAGGTACTTGTAAATATACATATTTCTTCCTTTTTTTTATATACGCCATTCAGAGACACGGTTTAACATCCATGTGATGTTTTAATAAATTATATTTATTGGCAAAACTACTATTAAAACGAAAACTTGCTATCCTCGCAACAGGTGCGTAAATTTAGTAAGAATCTATAACTTATTCGTGGCTGAAACCTATAGCAGTAAACGTGCCTTATATATAAAAAAAAAACGTTTTTTTTACATCTGTCATTATTAATCGTAAAGGTCCATTCGCAAAATACTATATATTTTTTTTAGATCTCGGAATTAGAATAGGTACATGTTTTATTGGTTTTTTAGAGAGCTTAACTTTTCCCTCACTGCTTTCTCCCACTGAGCCCTATCCGCTAGTGTTTTAATTCAAGATAATTACTACACTAGTTATCGATTGTATGATAATATAATATATAAATAATAATCATCATATTTCTTATAGACAAGGTTAAGACCTCTTTAGCCTATCACTTCTCCTAGATGCCTCTAGCTTGGATTTGTTACAATCATCTCTATTTACAGTACATATAGATAATACATCAGATTATTTTTCAGAGTCAGGTGACACGGACGTTAGACTCTTTTAATCTAATTTGCGAATTTTACTTGCACTGCCTTGTACATCAACTTATAAACTCGTTGATTTAGGGATACTCGAAACATTGAGACTTTACAGGTACTGATTTCGGCCCACAGGCACTAAGTATCAGTTTAATCCTGGGAATATTCCACATTACTCCCTTCAGGCTTTGATATAGCCTGGATTCAAGAAAATTTGTCTCATCAACGACGACATCCCTGACAGTTTTTTTTTTTTTTGCATTCTGTGTTCCATACTTTATTTGTAACCGTTTGGCTGGTAGCCTACCAATATACCTTTCCGTGACTTGTTGTCGATTTTTGTTCTACAGGTTTTATCATGTATGTACATGTACACAGTTGAACCAAATAGGTACCTTAAGAGTTTTTATACATAGTTTTTTCGGTCGTGCCACATTTCAAATGGTGTTTTAAAGTGTTTTAAAACTCTTGTTGGTATTATACTGAAATATACAGCAGTTTGGACTGCTTCGCCTCAGATACATTTATTCAATTTAGTACTAGTCAACATAGTACGAGCCTTTTCAGTTATTGTTCACACCATGCGTTTTGATACACCATATAACTGTGGAGACCTAGGTATTGATAAATGATACGGGATACCTTTCTGTATGCAGTAATCTTTCATGTCGGTAGATAAATATTCTCCACCGTTAACACATTTAAAATTAAATTTAGCTTCACTTTTTTTACGACATAACATTGAAAATTGAAAATATTGATTAACAAACAATACAAAATAGTTTCTGTTATCAGTTGTTGTAGGTGTGATGGGGTCACATAATACATCAGAGTGCATTATAAATAGCGGTCGCTTAACATAATTTTTTTTATACTTAGATGTATTAAAGAGTAGGCGAGTCTGTTTCCCTTTTTATGCAGGCCTCACATAAGCTATAATTCAGAACAACATTCTCAATTTGTTGTATAAACGCAATCATGTTATTTCTCTGTAATTCCATGAATTTACTTTTGCTCATATGGCCTATATGTTCACACCATAGTTCATAATCTATGTTTTTGCTTTGACATACTTGAGAAACAGACTGACGTATTTTTGCAGGTAGTACAAATTTTAAAACAATAAAATTGCGCGACAATTTACCTGGCATGATATTTGTACCTTCACTTATGACGTGAGCTCCTTCCTGATCAAATATTATCGTCAAGCCTGTTGCATCTTAGAAACCGACAGCAAATTGAATGGCATGGCATCTCGCGACAGAACAGCACGTTCTCCAACACGCCTGGGATGCCGGTGTTGCTGATGACATTTGGTAGCTGAAATGTAATGTAAATTTTTAGCAACAGATTTTAAAAAGCGTAATAATGTTTTCATATTTACAAAAAAGATCTTCCCTTTTTATTATATGATCCGATGCTCTGCGATCCAATAAAACGAGTTTATTTTGTCATTATGTTCTTGCTGGTACTCGCTGGTCATAAATGCATAGTTTGAAAAATCATCAGACGGTGATGCTTCTTTCAGGTGAACAGATTGAATTGTTCTCATCCTCTCTGGGATATTTTTTCTGACAATTCGTCCTCTTGCAATAGTAGCATACCCTTTTAGTATGTCCTTTGCGGCAGCAATGATGGCATTTTATGAAATTCTTATTCAACTTTCAACTTCTTATTTTTTTATGTGAGTAGTTTTAGTTTATATATCCATCTTAGAATGTCCGTTTGTGATTTGATTCTAAACTATTTTCGACTTTGTGCTAGAATCACAACCCTCATTCTTCAATTTAACTTCATGACCCAATAATCTCGTCTTGACAAATACCAAAGTTAAACTGTCTTTAGATAATGCTTTTATGGCATTTATAACTTGTAATGTTGGCAAAAAATGCGCAAACTTATGTCTCGTCCAGTCTTGTCCCGGCCGACGATAATTCCGTGATTAAATCATCAAAAATGGTGAATTGTTTGACTTGAGATATGTCAACTTGCAGCTATAATCTTATTTTTTTATAAAGCCAATTGATTAGCTATGCTTTTATGCTCGTTCAAAACACTTCCTTAGCAGTAACATAGTCATTTACAAACCCAATATATGAATCAGACAAATACTTCATATATTTTTATCAATATATATATTATATAAAAATTGTTTGCAACTCGATTACTGTATTCCCAGTCCTGAGTTCGATTTTCAGGAATTTCGCCGTCAACAGCATTAAACACATCTAACTCACTCAGTAATAATCATATTCGAAATTTTCATATGCTGTATTTTTCACCGTCAAACGGCCTAATGTTCCGTTTTTGCTTGAAGATGTCCATAGCAACGGTATTCAAAAAATTGATTTTATAACGGCACTATTTCACTGATTCGATCTTACTGTACTCACAAATTATTTCACAACGTGACTGGGCCCATAACCTGTAGGAAGTTGAGGACTGTTAAATTAACCCTACATTGCATATGGTTCCACATATGGCACAACCAAAATATTTGCGAATTGTGACCAACATCAGTTAGAGAGCGACATCTATGATACGTGTAAGGATACTTTGCATACAAGGCTACTACCTAGTTCGGCGTGTTGCCGCTAGGCAGCGGTATATGTCCATGGTATCGAGCGATCGATTAAATTTCGGTAGTCGGTGTAAGAATCTGTTTAAACAATTTTCAAAATGCGATAAAAAAATAACTTTAGAGTAAAATAGCAAGAAAAAATAAACATTGTGTTTGGTAAACTGTGCAAAATTGAAAGGTAAGTTTAGTTTTATATTATTGCAATATTTAGATAACGTCGAGCAGTATTTTTCAAACGTTCCCTATATGGTACTCCATGCATTGAAGTTCATATTGATAATACAAACCAAGTAAGCAATTCTTGCACTTATCAGAGTCTTTATGATGTTGACATAAGATTTAATTTCGCCTAATTTGTAGGAACCGTATTTGTGGTTTCGTGGTACGTAGTTTAATATTTTAATAATTATGTTCTGTTTTTTGATTACGCGGAAGACACCATTACGAGATGCAAATATTGAGCATTTTTTATCAATACCATCTGGAAGTGAAGATGATCTGGATTCGTCGGGGGTCAATAGCGATTTTTAAATTGAAATATTGCAGGCAACAATAAATTGGGCTTGCGAAGAATGTATATAACGATTCCGAGAAAAGTCCTGAGTTAGTTGAGCTCGCCCAAGTTTCGTACGACATATTTTCAAATAAAGCACAGCTTCACACGTCGAAATGATCTGTCACAAATTCGGAATTGGCATCAATATCTACCAAAGGTAACTTATTTTCACCAATCCATGTCGATGATAACTGAGAAACTACTCACCAGGACGTCCTACACTATAATTCTGCAGGTTCGACTTACAACACCAGAAGGCCCGATGATCAAGAAGACAGGTCGACCATCTAGACCACTAGAGCTGATGATCTTATACCTAAAAAAGCAAAAAGGGCAAATGTGGCGATTCTTCCTCCTCGCTATGTCAGGGTAGATGGCAAAGACCATTTCCCTATATGGGAAGAAAAACGCCAGCGTTGTAAATATCCTGAATGTAGAGGAAAAACTTTTGTGGCCTGTGAAAAATGCAGGGTAGAACTGTGCCTAAACAAGGATAATAATTGTTTCCGCAAATTTCAGACTTAACACAAAACGCAACATGTAAAACCGAAAAAAGTGCCGCAGTTTTTATATATGTATACTACGTTGTAAATTGTACCTTAATGCATGGAGTTCCACATGTGGAACACGAATAAAAAAAAATGTAATTTCGAAAATATGAGTTGGATATTTTTTTCATTATTTTTCCCTAGACACTAACACTAATAACTATCACACATAATTTTATTTCTCGAAAAAAAAAAGTCATGCATCGTAGGGTTAAACTAATGAGTTGATATTTATAATAAACCGATTTTATTTAATCGTTTTAATACCACGTCCATTTGACATGAAGAATGGGTAGCGAGAGAATTGCCAGTGAAAAAAATATAAATAGTGAATACAGATTAATTTTTGTATATTTAAGGTCAAATTCAACAGCCAAAACAAAAAATAGCACATGAGATCATGAAATCTTAAATAAAACAATGGCAGACAATAGGCAGTCTTATAGCTAGAGAGCGATCTCTTCCAGACAAGCTGTGGGTAGCGGAGAAAACAAAATTAAACAGAAAATTGTAGGCTGTGATATAAGAACTTAAATAATATGAGAAATAACAGATAAATGTCATACAAATATTATAGATAGAAGGTCATACACATACACAAATAAGTATACTTATTATTAAGGATAGGAGTCTTTACGTTTGTCCTACCCTGTATAAAAATATTAAATTAAAATTTAAATGCGACTAGAGGTTACGATGACACTTACAACTAACTTCCATAAAGTAAAAAAAGTTCATGATCATAGATCACGCTAATCATAGCAAACAAGAGTTACGAAAAAAAAATAACGGAAATACTTACACTTAAATACGTTAAGACTATGTAAAAATATGATTACTTATATAAAGGAAACTCTTAAGTATCTAGCCCCTTTGGAGTGGAGATACTGATCAAATGAGTAAATTCCAATGACAAAGATAGAAGACTTATTTTAATAATTTATTTTCATGAGGTACTTACTTACTTAGACATATCTAGTGTTGTTTGTTTACCCAGTTTTATTCTATTGATCCCTAGAAATACTAAAAACAAAACGGACCGATAAGAAGATTACGTACTCACACACAGTTAAAGAAAAGTAAAAATAAAATACAATGAGCTTAGATTTGCCTCAAAGGAATTGCGGTCACGGAGGCAAATAAATTATTTAAACCATTAATGTCAAAGGTTCGGTCTGAGCAAAGTTAATGTAAAGGCGGAGAAAATAAATCTTTATGTTTTTGAAGTATAATTTTACGTATTACAGTCATAAGCTCTATCTGGATAGGGCTTTAACTAAATGTAAACAAACCGTGGCTGTCAAAGTTGACATATTCAGGTGTACTCAACATTTTTATCGATTGTTAAATTTTAATTCTTAGGTACTTTCGATTAAACTTTTGATAGTCAGACTGATCAAGGTTTGGTAAAGCAGAAAAATAATTAAATGGCCTTTGCCAAGTCATATACGTAAAAGAAATGAATACACAGATATTATGTATAAATATACATTCAATATTTAACATTTATTTTTTCTGCACTGTTTACACTAACGTAGGTAGGTATGTAAACTACTCGTTACGTTATTTCTAAAAAAATAGTTCTTTAAAGAGTTAATTTTTTTACCTTTGGGACAAACTATTCTTACATAAAAGAGTTCAGTAACTGTAAGCGGGGGGACTTCAATGCAAAGTTGGGCAAGAACAGCGGTGATGAGTTGAGAGTGGGGCAATTTGGATACGGGCAACGGAACCCTAGGGGACAGAGGCTGGCCGACTTTCTGGAGAAAGAAGAACTCTTCATGATGAACTCTTTCTTCCAGAAGCCGCCTCACAGGAAATGGACCTGGATAAGCCCGATGGTTCCACGAGAAACGAGATTGACTTCATCATGACCGACAAGAAACGGATTTTCAGTGATGTGTCTGTGATCAATAGGGTAAAGACCGGCAGTGATCATCGAATCGTAAGAGGCACACTGAATATCAATGTTAAACTGAAAAGGTCCAGTCTGATGAAGTCTACGCTCCGACCTACTCGGGCCCATATTCAAAACCCCGAGAGCTTTCAACTCGAGCTCTCCAACCACTTCGCTTGTCTGGAGAACTTTGTCTCAGTGGACGAGATCTACGATGGGCTAGTGGAAACTGTCCACACGGTAGGGTCTAAGTTTTTCAGACCCCGCCGTAAAGATAGACCTCAGAAATTGTCTGATCGAACCTTAAACCTAATGGCTGAACGACGCTCGCTACAGTTGCAGTCTCCCGATGACGCGAGGTCATATAGGCAGCTTAATAGACGTATATCGAAGTCCTTGCGACATGATCTGCGGCTCTTTAATACGAACCGTGTTAAAGAGACCATTGAGCAGAACAAAGGCTCCAAAGTGTTCGCAAAGGACAAGTCTATTGGACAAAGCCAGCTGACCAAGCTGAAACGGGAAGATGGCAGCATAGCGTCGACCAAAGCAGAGGTTCTAGGCGAGATCGAGAGGTTCTATGGTCAGTTATACACTTCAGTCGCAAGCTCTTTAATTCCGTCTTGTCCGAGGGCAAAACGCCTGAAGCATGGAATAGAGGCGAGGTGGTACTGTTCTTCAAGAAAGGTGATAAAACCCTATTGAAGAACTACAGGCCCATCACGCTTCTAAGCCATGTTTATAAGTTGTTTTCAAGGGTCATCACGAACCGTCTCGAACATAGACTTGATGACTTCCAGCCTCCCGAACAAGCCGGTTTCCGAAGAAGCTATAGTACCATAGACCACATACATACGCTGCGACAAGTTATACAGAAGACTGAAGAGTATAACTTGCCATTATGCTTAGCGTTTGTGGACTATGAGAAAGCCTTCGATTCGGTGGAAACATGGGCGGTGCTCGAGTCACTTCAGCGATGCCATATTGACTATCGGTACATTGAAGTGTTGAAGTGTTTGTATAGTAACGCCACCATGTCGGTCCGAGTTCAGGAGCAGAGCACAAAGGCCATTCCATTGAGAAGAGGTGTAAGACAGGGGGACGTTGTGTCCCCGAAACTGTTTACGGCCGTTATGGAAGACGCCTTCAAGCTCCTGGAATGGCAAGGACTTGGCATCAACATCAATGGCGAATATATCACTCACCTTCGGTTTTCCGACGACATCGTAGTCATGGCAAAGTCGATGGAGGAACTCAGCATGATGCTCGATGACCTCAATCGAGTTTCTCAACGGGTGGGCTTAAAAATGAACATGGACAAGACGAAACTCATGTCAAATGCCAAGGTTGTGTTGTGCCCATCCCAGTCTCTGTTGAAAACTCGGTACTCGAAGTTGTTGACTCATACATCTACCTAGGACAAGTGGTCCAATTAGGTAGGTCCAACTTCGAGAAAGAGGTCAACCGCCGAATCCAACTCGGCTGGGCAGCGTTCGGGAAACTACGCAATGTCTTTTCATCCGACATACCTCAGTGCCTCAAGACGAAAGTCTTCAACCAATGTGTGTTACCAGTGATGACTTACGGCACCGAAACGTGGTCTTTCACTATCGGTCTCATCTCAAAGCTCAAAGTCGCTCAACGAGCAATGGAGAGGGCTATGCTCGGGGTGTCTCTACGTGATCGAATCAGAAATGAGGAAATCCGTAGACGAACTAAAGTGACCGATATAGCTCACCGGATTAGCAAGTTGAAGTGGCAATGGGCAGGCCACATAGCACGCAGAGCAGATGGCCGATGGGGCCGTAAAGTGCTCGAGTGGAGACCTCGGACCAGCAAGCGCAGCGTAGGACGTCCACCTACAAGATGGACAGATGACCTTATAAAGGTCGCCGGAAGGCGCTGGATGCAGGCCGCTTCCAACCGGTATATATGGAAGTCCAAAGGGGAGGCCTATGTTCAGCAGTGGACGTCCTATGGCTGAGATGATGATGATGATGATGATGAACTGTAAGCATAGTTTAATTTGAACTGTCGCTATTGTTGTCTAATTTTGATGATACCGAAGATGATGAGGAAGCATCACCAACATTAATAATGAACCGTTCTTTTGTGTCATCCATCCGAGCTAGCCCGGCTTGTACCTGGTACAGGTTCGTTCATTTTCAGCAGAAAAACAATAACTAACACAATAATAACAACCAATTAATAACACTAATAATGAACAGAACAAATGACATAACAATATTATGATCAATAACAAAACAAACTAACAAGAAAACTAATGCAAGCGAAAATCCGGACTAGTATAGGTAGTATGCGAAAACGAATACACGAGAAGTGTCAAGTGTCATGTTATTTGAAAAAAAAAGGTTGCAGATTCCTAGGTTTTTCGGTTCTTTTATGTGCACAATTTGTAAAATATTTGGTGGCATGTTGAAATTATTATTAAGTTAATGTACTTAGGGAATAATAATTACATAGTCTTGATTGGGTATCGTATGGTTTATTCTATAACCTGATATATTAAAGCAAAATAAGTATTATATTTTTTATTAAGTAACATTATTAAATACAAAATTTACCAACCAATGTCAGCCTGATAAATAGAGAGCGGATTTGAAGTAGCGATCTCAATATTAATATGGATATGACTGGTATAATTTATTATTTTTTCTACACACAAAAATAATGTGACTTATCGGAACAAAAAAATAAGAACCTTATTGGAAGCTTTTGTAAATATCGGGCAAAAATTATGATGATAATAAATAAAAACATCGTTAAACAATGAGTCATTCCAGTGTGTATTCAGGTTTTATTATATTAAAGTGACATTGTTGACATTAAACTATCATGTAGGTACGTAATAAATAGGAACTACCTATCTTTGAGTTATATAAAAACTCCTTTATTTTGAATAAAATACTTTTCTTTATATGTAGTCTGTTGTTCATTTAATCTAATTATTTATTTAGCTAAGTTTGCGGTGTGCGGTGTAATAATAATAGACTGTAAGACCTTATATAAACAACATAAGTAGTCATATCCATATTAATATTGAGATCGCTACTTCAAATCCGCTCTCTACTGATAAAGCACCTAATGTATGGTTTGTTTACATTTAGTTAAATACCTATCCGGATAGAGTATAGTTTTTAAAATTTAGATTTTTTACATAATATAAATAGACTGTAACCCTTTATATCAACTTCTATTCAGTAGTTCTGTTTTTGGATTCAGTATAATTAATATTGGACAATATCACACAAATCGATCTAGTCCCACAGTAAAATTTTGTAGGCTTATAGAATGGGCAGTACATGACATATATGCTTAAATAAATAGACAACACCCATTACCCAACAACAAATATACGAGATCATCATACAGATATTTGCCCTTGCCAGAATTTGAACCGGGAACTGCCGGCTCAGTAAGCAGCTGCACTATCACTAAAGTTTATTTCATATAGTTTTTCAAATACGATATATACGTATAAGATGTCACATACATCGGGGTTTTCGGAGCGCGAATGGATCATTCGAAAAGCCCGATGTATGATTAGACAAAAAATGCCTCCAAAGCAGTGCATAAGATCATCTTTAATAGACGCAATGGCGTATGATGACTGAAATATGATCAAAAAATTGCTTACCTTACCTTTATTTCCCATCAGGGACAGTAACTTAAGTTATAGAATTTTCAATACGTTTTGCGCTATTATGGGGAGGCCAATGTTGTTTCATTTAAATGTGTATGAAACTAAAAGGAGGGTTGAAACAATATGAATTATACGTTAGATTGAGCCCCAGATGGCGCATCAAATCGGCTTGAAATTCACTTTTATTGCATTACGTCACCCTTTCTCGTCTATGTATATTATAGAATGTATGATATTCGAAAGATCAGTGATTTAAAATCAAACTGGCTCGGGAGAATAGCCGCGTACTACACTACCCCCCGACCGAAAGATTTCAGTAAAATAATAGAACACAGTGAAGTTTATATTCAGTCTTAGAGTTAATGTGGTATGAAAATTAAAGCTCTCAAATTTAAGACGCTAATAGGTATGAGATAATTATAAATAAATACAACCTTACACAATTCGATCTAGTCCCACAGTAAGATCTAGTAGGCTTATGTTATGGGCACTAGATGACGATATCCATACGTACATTTGTAAATACATAGTTAAATAAGTAGAAAACATCCATGACCCAGGAACAAATATTCGAGTTCATCACACAAATAGCCCTTGCCGGGATCATCGCATTCCCAGGACCGTCGACTTAGTAGACTGTTGCACTACCACCGCACCAACCGCGTCTTCAATAATAGGGGGTATGGAAGTTGTACGTTTCAGAATAATTACTTAAGAGTCCGCAGCAAGGTCCGCTCAACTCCGCGTTGAGATCGCGCGCTTACGCTTTAAAATGTTGTTGTTTCACCTAGAGGAAGACAGGGCGCTAGCAGTAAAGCGAGAGCGCGCTAGGAGCAAAGAGTATGTAATCACTACGTTTTAAGAGACGGGAGTGCCATACGAAACATACTGTCAATATGAAGCCGCAAACAATATCAGTGTCAGTGTCAACTCATGACATAATGCCAATATCAAGAACAAAATAGGGATGACACATGTTACACAAATTATCGAATTATCGATATCGGTATTTAAAAAAAATGGTTCAGGCGGGGTTCGCATTCGCACCCGCGTCTCCAACGGCTTTCCGGTAATTTAAATCATTAAATATTTCGCTTCAATGTAAACATTTGGTTTACTTTAGGTTACTGACTTCATAAAAAAAAACAAAAGTGTGCAAATAATTTTATTTCGTTCAAACTTTGCTTGGCTTGCTGATAAACATAGACGAAAAAAGCCGTTTCATCACTCCAGTCTGTGCTCCAGGTTGGAAGTTCTGCAACACAAATAATACAGGGTAAACAGAAAATTACAGAGTAAAATGAATCTGTTTGTCCAGATGAAACCGTACCATTCATAGTCCATTGAAGATTTTTCGTAAAATATTTCTGTGACCATAATCTAACTCAAACTGGCATAAAAAGTAGTGGCTTTTGCTTGAAGAAAGATATTCCGTATTTACCCAGGTATTTTTCACTTCAAATGAAAATTATCGATAAAACTTACATACAGCACTATTGTTTACATACGTATAAGGGTATGTATTATTTTACCCGAAATACCAAGTTTTCAATGAAACTTACGATTAACATGGTTATAACACGCAGTAATTAATTATATTTTTTACTTACCGATCTTCGTCCGGTGGAAATCTTGCCATGAATAGTCTTTTTTGACCGTCCATTCGACACGTTTTCATTCTGCATATTTCGCACTTTTTCCTTTTCAATCCACTCATTTTTGCAATTGTGATTGTCTTGTGTACCTTCTAGACGACCACTACACCCAAAGAATGCAAATTATTAGATTATTTGTGAAATTTGAATTATTTGAAAAGATCGCAGAACCTTGACAAAACCAGACAACACAACAAAAGAGAAACGTCAACTAATATGGCATGGCGGACAAAAATGGCGGCTGAAGTACAACCCGCCTAAATTCGATTGTCGCCAATTATCTAATGCTTTGTAGGTTTCAACGTTCTTTCAAACTTAGATAGGTAAAAATTCACCCCCGTTTCATATAGCCGTTGTCGTTCGTTTTTTACCTTGAGAGTTGCGCGAGGCTGGCTAGGAGTAGCTATGATAAGGGCGGTGCTTACCGCCGCCCCCCCGGACCGTTCCCCGCGCTAGAGTAATTCGCTGCAGTTTCGCAACAATTTTTTGTAATTTATTTTAAGGTTTTCGTAGTTACGCTCTCATTTTAAAACTACGAGATCAATTTTGATAAATCTTTTTTCTTATCAAACTGCATAGTTTAATCGACACCGGAAATAGGTTTTGACTTCAATCTAAACTATATTTTGGTCGTAGTATGCCGCCAAACTGAACAACTTTCTGGGGTCTAAAAATGCAAAACTTGTACTCGCTCTATTTTCTTTCTATTAACATTTCAAGAGTCATAAACTAGTTTTAGCCCTAGATATATCTTATCTCATTATATTTAGAGAATTTCATGATAATGTGACATGTTATATTAAAATAAGGACGTAACTACGTTTGTATGAAGAATCGAGCTTGCTGCGGACTCTTAAGAAAAGTATTACGGCTAAAATACAGTCACACTGTGGTCATGTGGAAGGCCATAAGTCTAGAATATTGATAACAACCAGGCTCTAATTTATCTATGCGTAGTCATTAACTAATAGCCATACTATCCGAAACTATAAATAGTTTTAAAATTATATGAAATAATCATTCCTTGCTGAACCATCAAAGTGAACACATCTACAATACGTGATTAGCGTTATCAGTAAGACGTAATTAAAGTGAAAGTTGTTTACTTCAATATTTCCCAACTATTTGTTACTTATTTATTGTGCCATTATGGAAGTTCTTGATAAAGATAGGGTTAGTATCATGTACTATTAATGTTATTATTATTTTACATATATTTAAATAATAACATTGTTTTGCTTGCGGTCTAAGTGACCCTTATTTGAAAACAAAACCTTTAAGCAGTACAAATATTCATTGAAACATTTAATTATGTTCTCATAATTTCACACGATTGATATTGCACTGATTATATTGGCCATAAAGCTTTCTTTATGAGCTACGTAGTATTATGTGCCGGATGGTGCCGGACCCCTGGCTATGAGCCCTCTACGTAACTCGTAGCACCTGCTACGAGCGTGAGTGTTATGTAGTGAATTATCTACAACTATTCCTAACGTGTTTTCGTTTCCTTTCAGGTACTTTTTTTTACTGCACGTTATCGAGAGTGCACATATTTGAGTTGTGGCATGCTGCTACTGGTACGCAAACTGAAAAAACACATCATACATATACTCAATTTAGTTCTACAACTATTGCCCGAGGATGCTGAAAATATAGATATCAAAAACCTACGCAAATGTATAAAATAATTGACCGAGAGATTGTTGAGATATTGGAAAAGTGTGAAAAGAACCCGAAGGGATCTAGTTATAAAGTATGGTGAATGGCTAAATAGAGTTGAAACCGTTAGTTTGCCTAAAAATACAACCGCGACTACTTCAACTGAGGTTTTACCGAATAATACAAAGATAGGGCGACCGAAGAAAAACTATGACTTGTGCAGTAAACGAACTCAACGTAAAAGATTGGTCAAACTATCACGGGTAGATAACTCAGCCGTCAGCTCTTTTATGGATGTGTCTTCTGACAGTTGCAGTATTAGAAGTTAAGTGAACGTCGACGAGGTGCTATCCTTTATTACAGAAAATAAGCTAACAAAGCGTCAGTATATTTCAATGCAACAATTTATAAATAAAAAAAAAACCCCACTTGCCATCATATCCCAAGGTTTTAGAAGCCAAACAACGGTGTTACCCCCATAACAAGCAGTGTCTGAAAAATCAAATGGAGATCTTCTAAACTGTCTGTTGTTAAATTCAGACCCATTGATTACAGGTCTTAGGAAGCTGCCTAAGAAGAAAAAATCTATTTAATCAAAATCTGTAGTTAGTCTTTTAGATATTTAAAATAAATTAAAGGATTATTTTTAAGAACTAGTAATTTAAATATAAGTATTTTTAAGGTGACTATTTGCTACATGCATTTTACACCACGTAAATTGCACGTCACTATCACGAGGTAAATGACTATGTAAATGTATTATTCTTTTGTAAAATATGTTTTTATTTATAGAAAATCATATTAGTTAATGTTCTAATTTAATTTTGACGACTGATATGTATTACTTATATTTGTTATAGAATAGTAAAATATGGTGTATTCTTGAATTTTTTTTATTTTTATTTTTATTTTTTTCTGAAATATATATATGTATAACACATATATATATATATATATATATGTTTTATTTTTTGAAGACCTTGTAACGATGAATACACACGTATTTTTATTTTGCGAATATGTCTAATACTTTTGGAGAAATACACTTTTGACACGCTCTCCATACAAGCTGAACCATAGTGAGTCGGCGTGACGTATGAAACGTTGCGATGAACGAAATATTGCGTTGTCATGACATCGGAACTTCGGAATCTACGTAACGTAAAAATATATAGCACATCAACGTGACGTGGAACGTCACGAAAACGTCTTATGTAAGTTAAATTCTCAATACAATGTTTGAGATGATAAGAAGCCATGTAATAGAATTTATTATAGTTCCAAATATTACAAGCGCGCCAACGTTGTTTTCAATATAAAAATGGAACGTTTGAGCTCGTCAAAAATAATTTCATTTTCCATAAGGGCAGAGCGATGGGGCGGGCCCCTTGCTCGTTATTCTGACTACGCGCCATGTAACGTCTTTTCGTCGGCTAAATATGTATTAAATTGTCATTCAAATTTTACTATCATGACAATAACATGCTACCGCGAAATATTGAAAAGGTAATACGAACACACATTTACTGTTACTTTCGCGTGTTATAAACCTCTATATTATACAACGTTTTATGCAATGCGTTTTAATTTCTGTCGAATGACTCAGTAATGAGTTTAGGGCGTGCTGATTTCCATTTTCAAGATGAATATTTATTTGGGGTTTTATTACAGTAGGTGGAGTGCTTTGGAAGTTTATTCAAAAGCTTTACGCTACTGAAGATAGCTTAAAGCTGTTAACATAATTTTGCAGTTCATTGTGCGAACTAAAGCGATAGCATTAGTTAAGTGATTAAGGAGTGCTTTGTACTTGAAGAGGACGCCTTGAGTCAGCTGACCTATTTTGTTGCCCTTGCTGTCGAACTGTCCGGTATAATACGAAAATTTGGTTAACGATCACTGTATTGTATGCTAGAGCCCTTGAAAGCTATAGATTTTTTTACAGTGCGTGAGCTATTCGAATGCGATTCGTGTTTATACCTGTCTCGCTCATACGTGATCCAGATAAGAACCTCTCTGTTTTCACCTAAACCCGAATCGCAATTTGAGAGTTCACGGACTGTACTGTACGGTCTGTACTTATGTACAAAAAGAATCCCATGACTATTTAACACACTCACGGGCAAAAAGGATCATATTGCGAAATTCATGGTGCAGCACAGACAAAACTCATACAAAAAAGTTCCGGCCAAAAACGGCTCAAGGTATTTGCCTATATATAAAAACTATGAGATATGTTTCGCTGTAGACAAAGTGGCAGATTTACTATACCATACCTGTACCGTAGATATACATGCTACAGACACGGCACAATGACAAATAAATTGCTCCAAAAATTTAAATTAATAATAAGACATCGGATTTCCACTAAGATAAACGATAAATATTTTATTCAGACAAGAAAAAGGCAAAGCAAAGTAACAGAGAAAACTTAAACTAAATAGCAACGCAGAAGAAATACGTATGTTTAAAACCTTACTCTGAATAACGTAAGTATAATACAATTAAATTAACGTAAGTATAATAACTAATTATTTTCCTATTTACCACGGTAAGAAGAAACGATTAGATTTGTTCCAACTTTCGGGTGTTAAACGTTTCAGTCTTGTCTGATGAATCCTTCTTCTTATTCTTCCGTGCCTTATCCCTTTTATTATTTCGCTTTAAGGCGCGAAGTTATTCTATCTTGGGTTATGTAACTTCGGGTGTCTGATGAATCCATATCTTTTTTTTAATTTTCAATATATCGTTCCTACCTAACCTACTTCAGAATCTTCCCTAAAATTATACGTATGTCGGAGACGGTCATGAGTATGGAAGCTCAACGAAACCAGCGCGTCATTGGAAGGCGACAGTAGCGCCCCCTTGAACCTGTTTTGGCGCGCTAGACAGAGTCTTGGTGGTTATAACTCAGCGAACGCCCACCACACTTCACTTTGGGTCACCGTCGAGTGCACTACTGCCTTGGAACTGTCCCGTTTCGTTGTGCTATACCAAGTTGTATAAAGTCAGTGTTATAACTCAACGATACAGTGTTAATTTAATAAAGACTATTCTGTTCGTGACTTCGATAACCTAGCTTACAGACCTCTGTGTCAGGAACTGTTATTTTGTGCTTCATTGTATAAGGAATAAATCAAGTTAATTGTATCTGAAGTGTTTCGTCTCGCTCGAACTACCTCCTCGTCCACAACTATATCGAATAGCTCAACTAATGTGCCACACACCGCACCCGGCCATCCATCCCGCAACCCTATCCCGACATCAGAAGTTGGGATAGTACCTACGGGCCACTGAGGGAAAAGATGGAACACGAAGCAAAGAAAATGAAATAGCCAAAATAAGCGGCTACCCTTCCACATACAACGAACTTGACATCCCTAAATCAAGGAACAGAAGCTGCAAGCGTTTCCGTTATTGAAACTCAAGCTAACACCGTCACGGAGATCTACAAAACCGTATGAAAACAAATGAAGATTGCACTGTTTAAATTGTTTTCATTGCGGGAGAAACGGACATGAAAAATTCGATTGCTTACTTCGTACAACTTCGTATAAAAGAAAACTACAACTTACCACCTCGGCGATAAAAGCCAGCAGTTAACAGCAAACCACATCGAAGTTAATTGTTTGCTTCAATAACAGCGGGACAAATCGTCAGTTGTTGCACCAGTGGAAGTGACCCAGAAGCAACGGTCAACTACAAGCGACGCGTGGACGTAGGCACCATGGCCCCACAGACAGATTTTAAAAACACATCAGGTCAGTCGTTAACTTGTCACTACGATTCAGATATAGTGTTCACTAAAAGAAAGTGTAGCTAGATGCTAGGGTAGACTTGAGTTACACTTATTCAGTTTAGTGGGTAATTTTCAAAAAAAGTATTACTCGAAGTAAAAGTTGAATATTGCGTGATAGAAATTAATAATCATTTGAAACAAAGTTTATTGCACGTTTTTCTAACGATTGTTTTCGACACGAAATTTTGCTGCAGAGATTTTGGTGTTGAGTGATATGACCACTACGCAGTTTTTCTTATTAAAGTTTAGGATGTAAACATTGCGCCATTGAGGGTGCATCAATCATACACCAGTAGTCGCGGCTGCGGTAATAATAATCTACCCTCTTTTCATGATTTTCCAATCGTTCAGTAGAATTGAATTGGTTTACGTCTCAAATAGTTTCTTACTCTGTGTACTTTAGCTGGTGTATAGTTTAACACCTATAACTTTCTTAAGAACTGGTGAGCTTGAGATTTGTTTAAAAGATCCTAAGTTACTTTTAACTGTGGTGATCGCTATAGCCTAAAATATTTAAACTGGAGACACTAATAGGATTAGGAAAATATTAGGACACAAGAATTTGAAATTTAAGTTTGATTTTTATCATTAATGTTTCATAATCGGGAAAGCCTTGGTAATCCAGAAATTATTATACAAAGTAAAGCTTGTTATTAAAGTGCAAAATAATGATTTGATTTAAATCTTTTATTGTATCTACGTCGTCGTGGATTAGATGTTCTCATTAACGTATCATAATTTAGCGTAACTTTGCTAGATTGATTTAAATTTCCTTTTTTTGTTGGGTTTAAAGTAAGAATGACTTAAAAAGATGCCCGAGGGGCAAGTACCCATTAACTTCAGTGATTCCGAGAATTCTGAATTGGCGGAATTACATTGATAACTTTACCATGTTGGTAAGTGTCCTCTAGAGTCGCAGCTATGAAATCACAGGGCTGATTTCATGTCTCACATAAAACCACAGGGATGGTTATATGTCGAGTGACCACAGGGATGGTTGTATAGGCTACAGGGCTAGCCGGACAAAGGAGGCACTGTATCCAATATTTTTAATTATTGTAAAAAGGGGTAATTTGTATTAATGGGTGCTTGTTCTTGAACTATTGATTTGTATCAGATGTCCATCTTCTTAGCATATGATGTAACATTTTACTTGTTGCTTGGGATACTGTGCTTGGTGTTTTTGTTTCAGAAAAAGATACGTGACCTTAGTAGTTATCAGCGAATCCGTGAGTCGTATGCCTCGGCTGCCGCGGTACGAGACATGACTCAATGAACTGCCCGAATGCGAGCGACAACAGGGCGCCTTCAACCACGGGGAAGAGGGTTGACGTGTGACATCACAACACTACATGAGGCAATCTGGTGAGGAGTTCTAATTTTATTGTGATTTGACTACCGAGTGATCGCTTATGGAAGAGTTGATTTCCAATAAGTTCCGTGGCAATTGGTTGTATAATGCAGTGACTATGTATGACTTGTCTCAGTCTAGCTAAAATTGTTAGTACTGTGCAGTAAATCGAGTTACTGAAGCGAGCCTATTAGAAATGTTGACATGTAGTATTGTAAATTGAAAGACCCTTTGCGATAAACTTGACTTTCGAACATGCGCGTACTTGCACGATAGGTTGAGAGAAATGCCCGGGAGCTATGTACCATTTGAAGTAGACGAACAAGATAGTGATACTGATAGGGAGGTTCTCAGTTCGGTTGGTCGACCGTACCAGTCACTTTCTGAGCAGTCCGTGGATACGCGGTATGCGGTAGGTGCTGGTGGAGGTCGGGTCTCTCGCAGAGACGGTAGAGTCACAGGGTTGACTCGGCGATCGAGATACCTGTTTTGTCGAATGGATTTTTGTTGATGTAAATGTTTTGATATTGTCAATAGGCGAGCCAAAAAGAAGTTAAATGGGGTGGTACATGGTTCCTCATGTGTTTTCTAATGTGTTTTCTAAGTTGGAAGTGGTAAATAACTAGTTTGTTTCACAACAAGTAACTTTGTAGTACAATCGCATTTAAAACGTATTACACTATTGAAAGAATAAGTAATGATACAATTGGTAATTGGTTGTAGGACACCATCATTCGATTTGTATCTTTTGAAATATTGCGGTTATAAAACAAAAACTTTCACTTAGTTGTCAAAATGATTTTTTGTGATATTTTTTAGTTTTGGTGTCAGTAACTATTTGATGCGAACGGAAAGATGAAGTTTTTGTTTTGTCTTACCATTTTGACGTGTTTGTCAGGAGTGACCGAGAGGATACTGTTTTGGTTGTTGATTGTTTCAGAGCAACACACGAGGACGTGTGTCATCGCAGGATGGCCGTGTCGGAGACGGTCATGAGTATGGAAGCTCAACGAAACCAGCGCGTCATTGGAAGGCGACAGTAGCGCCCCCTTGAACCTGTTTTGGCGCGCTAGACAGAGTCTTGGTGGTTATAACTCAGCGAACGCCCACCACACTTCACTTTGGGTCACCGTCGAGTGCACTACTGCCTTGGAACTGTCCCGTTTCGTTGTGCTATACCAAGTTGTATAAAGTCAGTGTTATAACTCAACGATACAGTGTTAATTTAATAAAGACTATTCTGTTCGTGACTTCGATAACCTAGCTTACAGACCTCTGTGTCAGGAACTGTTATTTTGTGCTTCATTGTATAAGGAATAAATCAAGTTAATTGTATCTGAAGTGTTTCGTCTCGCTCGAACTACCTCCTCGTCCACAACTATATCGAATAGCTCAACTAATGTGCCACACACCGCACCCGGCCATCCATCCCGCAACCCTATCCCGACACGTATAACATCATCATAAATTTAAGAGTCAAACTCTTGTCGGTGTCGCTGATGTAATTTGTAACTGTCTCCATCTTTCCATATCCATAGCCACCTCCTTGATTTTCCTATAAATCATGACGTTTACCTTCCTTAAAATAATACTTACATAACCCAATTTCCAAATTAAAATAACCCCAGACCCAACTAAACATAGCTAAGAACTTTCTCGATAGACAATTCTTTCGATAAAAAATCGCATTTAAATCGGACCATCCGTTTGGGACCTATTATGCCACAGAGGAACACACAGATAAACATGTTAAACTTATAACACCCCTCTTTTTTGCTTTAAAAATAAATACACACTAACTTACAAACGGGTCTGAAACTGTTAATAATCGTCCAAAATATTGAGATAGGTACCGGTCTTAGCATTGGACTCCTGATGAAACTGATATCAGAACAATCTCAACTAGACTCAGTTCAATTGCCTGAGTAACAATGCAGTAATCAGCATTGTCTCACTATCTGTCTGAGCGTCACGACCACGACATTATCGTTTAGTTTCATGTCCTAGAAAGCAACTCAGGTGTAGATAATGTCCCATTTTCTTGTGATTATGTTTGATTTAGACGACGGGCTCCAGATAATGAATCGACCACACCACTGCTCATAAAACGCAACGCAAACATCATGCGTGTTTTTGATACATTCGACTGCGTTAACGCACCGTCACCATTTTTTTAGCAGCGTGTGGTTGATCCTTAAAACAGCAATTTAAATTATTATTCATGGAGGTGTTACTGAAACACTGTTCATTTACTATGATGGAACTAATATCTGAACAATCTCAACTGGATTAAATTCAATTGGCTGAGTAACAATGCAATAATCGACATTGTCTCACTATCTGTCAGAGCGTCACGACATTATCGTTTAGTTTCATGTCCTAGAAAGCAACTCAGGTGTAGATAATGTCCCATTTTCTTGCGATTATGTTTGGGTAAGTCGGACTCCAGATAAAGGATCGACTACACCGCTGGTCATAAAACGGTTACGGTGCATTAACGCAGTTAAATCTATGAAAATGACGTGACGCAAACGTCATGCATATTTTTGATACATTCGACTGCGTAAACGCACCGGCACTCTTTTTTGAGCAGTGTATGGTCGATCCAACAGTAATCTAAATGATTCTTCACAGAATATGAGTTACTAAAACTCTGTTTATTGACTTAATAATGGAACTAAAATAGCAGAACAATCTCATCAAAATTCAATTAAATTGGCTGAGTAACAATTCATTAATCGGCATTGTCTCACTATTTGTCTGAATGTCACGAGATCATCATTTAGTTTCCTGTCCTAGAAAGCAACTCAGGTGTAGATATTGTCCCATTTTTTTGCAATTATGTTTGCGTAAGACGGACTCCAGATAAAGGATCGACCACACCGCTGCTCATAAAACGGTGACGGACTGACGGTGCGTTATCGCAGTCAAATGTATGAAAAAGACATTGCGCAAACGTCACTGTTCTTTTTTAAAGCATGTGATCGATTCTTAAAATAGGTATTTAAATTATTATTCACAGGTGAGTTACTAAAACACTGTTTATTGACTTTATGATGGCACTAATAGCTGAACAATCTTAATTGTTTATTAGATTCACTAGATTCCATTCAATTGGCTGTGTGACAATGCAGTAATCGACAACGCACCGTCACCGTTTTTTGAGCAGTGTGTGGGATGATTATTCACAGAGGTATTTGTATAGAATCTTTTTATCGATTCATATTTTTATGTGGAAATACCACATTTTTATTTTTATAAATAATGACACAAAGGTAAATTAAGAAAGAAAAATTGAATGCGATCTACTACAGTCTAAGCAGGATTTGAACCTGTGACCTTGCGTTACCGGCGCATTGCTCTTCCAACTGAGCTATCAGACCGCTACGTCTATCACACCAAATCTTTCATCCCATAATTCGTTACGCTACTGGAGCGCCCTCTGTGTCATATATGTTTGAAATGCTTATGCGCATTATAGCCATACCCTAGGATGTGCGCTTTACACGCACGATCCCCAATCCCCATTGCTTTACAGCAAGTGTGAAGACTGCTAGAGAGATGGTATATATATTCATATATATATTGGATGATATTTATATTCACAGAGGTGTTACTGAAACAATGTTCATTGACTGTTTGATGGAACTAATATCTGAACAACCTCAACTGGATTAAATTCAATTGGCTGAGTAGGTAACAATGCAATAATCGACAAAATTCAATTGGCTGAGTAACAATGCAATAATCGACATTGTCTCACTATCTGTCTGAGCGTCACGACATTATCGTTTAGTTTCATGTCCTAGAAAGCAACTCAGGTGTAGATAATGTCCCATTTTCTTGCGATTATGTTTGGATAAGTTGGGCTCCAGATAAAGGATCGACTACACCGCTGGTCATAAAACGGTTACGGTGCATTAACGCAGTTAAATCTATGAAAATGACGTGCCGCAAACGTCATGCATATTTTTGATACATTCGACTGCGTAAACGCACCGGCACTCTTTTTTGAGCAGTGTATGGTCGATCCAACAGTAATTTAAATGATTATTCACAGAATATGAGTTACTAAAACTCTGTTTATTGACCATTGACTTAATAATGGCACTAAAATAGCTGATCAATCTCATCAAAATTCAATTAAATTGGCTGAGTAACAATTCATTAATCGGCATTGTCTCACTATTTGTCTGAACTCAGGTGTAGATATTGTCCCATTTTTTTGCGATTAACTATGTTTGCGTAAGACGGACTCCAGATAAAGGATCGACCACACCGCTGCTCATAAAACGGTGACGGACTGACGGTGCGTTATCGCAGTCAAATGTATGAAAATGACATTACGCAAACGTCACCGTTCTTTTTTAAAGCATGTGATCGATTCTTAAAATAGGTATGTAAATTATTATTCACAGGTGAGTTACTAAAACACTGTTTATTGACTTTATGATGGCACTAATAGCTGAACAATCTTAATTGTTTATTAGATTCACTAGATTCCATTCAATTGGCTGTGTGACAATGCAGTAATCGGCAACGCACCGTCACCGTTTTTTGAGCAGCGTGTGGTTGATCCTTAAAACAGTAATTTAAATAATTATTCACAGAGGTGTTACTGAAACACTGTTCATTGACTGTATGATGGAACTAATATCTGAACAATCTCAACTGGATTAAATTCAATTGGGTGAGTAACAATGCAGTAATGGGCAATTGTCTCACTATCTGTCTGAGCGTCACGACATTATCCTTTAGTTTCATGTCCTAGAAAGCAATTCAGGTGTAGTAGATAATGTCCCATTTTCTTGCAATTATATAGTACGAAACGAGTAGAGGAGAGCTTTATCCGGCCCATTCCTACCAGGACTTCTCGAGCATCCTGGAAAACTCTCAGCACGAGCCCAAACTCGACTCCAAGGGGGCGAAGACTCCTACCAGCGCGCCGCGTCGTCGGGGGACCCCGTGCTGCCGAGGTACCAAGACTCCAGCTTGAGAAGAAAACCGATAATACTAGAACATTCAGAGGTATATATTTTTATGTATATTATTTATATGTAGGTATTATTATATATCTACAGATGGACTACGCGCCAAGCCGCACTAATAGCCTACAGACACGCACCAGTGCATTAGCTCCTCTTTCTACTTTACTTCGGCGCGTGTTTTAAGCCATTCGTAGCGAAGCGCACGCGGTGGTCGTTCAGACATTGCGTGTATCTGTAAAATATCATATTTTATTTATTTCGAAACATATTCGCGACGTCTACAGCTGATAGAGCCAGTAGTGATAATGATTTAGAACATTTCCGACAATACCTAAGTATTAAACTGTAGACGTAGATAGCACAAAGGTATAGACAATTAAACACCCTATTATTAACACCTGAGTTGCTTTCTAGATCATAATGACATGAGGCGTGAGACTCGCGCCGAAAGTGAGACAAAGCTTAACACTGTTAAGGTGAACTTTAGAGTAAATCTAGCAGAAATGTATTGAATCAACAGTTACATCCATTATTATAATTAAGTTGTTAAATGAAATGTTTGTAATCGGCCCCACATAAAAGTGTCCCCGAAATAAAATAATAAAACATTTAAGAAATTGTCATTGCCAGAGGGGTGTGTTCTCTTAATTACTTAATGCCATTATTTTTGAAAATGTATCAAAAATCGATATAACATTGCTCATACCACGGCGATATATAAATTTTATTTGAATCAGAATCCATCCAGGATATATATTTATAAAAAATTCTAAAAGTTTTTTCCCTTTGCGGGTTTGAATATTATTTTATTTACTTAGCATAGTTTATGCCTGACGCCCAAAAAAAAGAAAAGCACGTTACAGATTTACTACATTTTTAATAGTATTGTTTAATTTCCCCTTAAGTTTCTATATTAGAACTCCATCTATTTCTACATGAACCAACATATTACGGTAGTTTTGGTTGGGAACTTTTAGAGAAAACACAATAAATCCCGGACATAATAGTGTTAATAAACGGGCTCCCGACCTAGCCCTTTCATCTGGCTTCGGTTGTAAATCTAAGGGAGACGAGTGTTGCTAGGGTTGCCAGAGAAGAGTCATAAAATACAAATATAAAAATATTAATAAATGGTTAATCATAAAGCCAAGCTTTATTTTTGCCTGTTGTCTACCTACCACCATTATTTTGCTTTAATCTTCCTATGTTTGTATTTATTTCTTGTCGTGTTACAAACAAACCTACACCGGGGTTTTCGGTTCACAAATGATTGAAAACTAGGCCAACAGTAGGTGTCAAATCATTTGTGCGGGCTTTGGTAATAAAGAGTGTTTTATCAATATATCTGGGTCATTGTCTGTTCAAAAAACAAAATGTGTCCCTTCGGTTGTCAAAATTTAAGAGCTTGTATGAATCTAGGTTATGTTGCTATTACATCGGATTATAGAAGAGGGAACGTTCTTTATTCTCACAGGCATATAATCAGAAAATTAGGCCCTGGAATCCTTAATTTCGCAAATGTCCACCGGAAAGATGCGCACCTAAATCTGACAATGACCCATCTACTACTGACTGGTAGAGAATGCCTTATGGCATTAAGTCCGCCATTTGTACTCTTACTTTTGTATTTTGTGCAATAAAGTTTAAATAAATAAATAAATAAATAAAATCTACACAATAACATTTCATCTATCTAGAAATTAATACCTATAAAAGGTAACAATATATATTATAAATTAGTGCGGGTATGATTTTATCAATAACCTAATAAATGTACCTATTTTAAATGAACTAATAAATAATACTAAAATATTATTATTTAAATTACTGTGTATTTTAGTAATTCAATTTAAATTCACAGATATTCTGTAATTTAAATCTAATCACCAAAATACGAATGAAAGTACACATTCACAATAATAATTATGATGATTTTGCTAAGAGACCGTTTTGATTAATAAAATGACTAATGTGTTTAATACTCGTATGGCACATTAGTCGAAAATCTAAACTTAGGCGACATTTAGTATATACCTGGTGAAAGCACTTTAATTCGTCAATTAAATTACTTCAAATAAATTGTACTCGAATCACTTAATAAATCGTAAAGAGCTTATTCACGGCCCAAGTGAATTATCAATTCAATTAACGTTCTTTATCTGCCCCTCATAAATCTTCAAATGAGATTATATTCAAATAGTAGAAGATAATAAGCGGGACAAGCGCGCCTAAACGTATCAAAATATCGAGAAACATACAGATGTTACGAGGACTTATTCCTTTTATTTTTTATTTTTTCATACTATGTATGACATTGTATATTGATAATTTCAAACAACTTTTTAAAGTGAATAATACTTTTCCCTGAGTTCTAGAAAATAACATAGCTATTTCATGCATTAATTGCGTGCAGTCGAAAATAAGTTGAAAAAACCAGTTTTCTGCGTGAGTTTTGTCGATTTCGAGTACTTTGTGAAACAAAAATTATCTATGAAAAATTTAGATTGTCGGTTTCAAATATATACCAATAAATCTCAATGGCCCTGTTCTAAGTAGTCAGTAGTCACATTGATAATTATGTTAAGAAACATGTTTGATCATAGAGAGAAATGTCTAAAACAATCAGCATTTTTGAACGGATAAGGAGCCTTATGCAGTTCTTATAACACAATCTTACTTGTGCCAACTAACTATAGAGGTCTTTGCCCACTACAAAGTATCATACCATTGGCCTCAAAAGGAACGTGTCAGGCAAAAATATATTCTTTGTATTGAAAAGTATGAGACTAATTAACACGTTTTCGAGCGTCAAAAACGTACTTAGGTACACCGTAAAGGTGAGGCTATTTGGAACCCAAAGGTCTTATTGGTAATTTACAAGTAAGAGGTTTTTAATCCTACATATTCCCACTGCAATGGTTGGAAAAAATGTCTTATATTTGTAAACATTTATGTTCCTAATATTCCAATGGGAAAAAATGGGCTTAAAAGCATTTATTGTTCAGAGCCAAAAAATCCCTTGCATTCCATATAGCCTCACCTTATGGTACTTATCTTCTAGATTTTTCTTTTGAAAACATATAAGTGTTTTTGAAAACATGCACACATTTTATTATCTAAAATAAAATATACGTAACCTGATAAGCATAATATTACAGAGCGACAACCCTGTCCGCTGATAGCATTACCGCCCGATACAAACCCGGTTGCGTTAAGGTAGCACACCTCTACTGGGAGTTGTATATCAACCACGACTTCTGAATGAGGTATAAAATTAGAAAATTCCGAATTAAATATTCGGGCGGACAGTTGTTGTTGGCATAGTTTATTTCGGTTGATTCGAGTTTCAGCAGAGGCTTTGTAATTCAATAAAAAATCATAAACGTACAATAGGCATGACGACTGATGTTAAATTCTACAGCATACTGTAGTTATATAATTATAAAATTAGCTCAATATGTCATGAAACAAAGAAAAATAAATGTAATAATATTTGACTTCAAAGTTACGCAAATTTTATAACTTTTTCAAACCCAAAAAGAAAAAAATTGTTTACACAATCCTTATAATTTAACAAATCAATAATCGTATGACAACCTTGAACTTAACGCACTTTCACGGTGAAAATGGCAAATGACTTATTGTCTCCATACGAAAATAGGACCCTTAATAACCTTAACACATAACTGACGTCACGCCACCTAGGTTGTATGGAGCGTTTTTAGCGCTCCGTAGGAATGTTGAACTTTGACGGTTATTTCTGAATTTTAGAGCAGTCTAGGTGAAGCTAGTCCCATAGAGACATTTTGATCCCAATAAAAAATATAATCGAGTGACATCCCCAAAAAAAAAACACATAACCACAGATAGCGACGGCGACGTTAAAAAAATCAAAGAACCTTAGTATATAAATTACAAATTGTATTATAATTGTCAAACAGTTAGGAGTTAACAGTAGCCGGTACTAAACCAGTGTCGAAATTAGCATCAAGTCTGTATGCGGCTTTGACCACAAACCCCCACTAGGTGCGCTTATTGGCGCGGTCGGTAGTAACAGTAACATGATCCGACTAATCATACTTGAGAGGTCCACGTTGCTTGTTACGGGACCGAAGGCAATTCCGATTGGGTTTTACTTCATTTATAATTAGATAGGATATATTATTATTATAGATCTAAATAGTATATTAGTTTGGTGACATGGTGATTTTTTAAGGCCGAATCGGATAATCTTGTCCCAACACCCCCCCCCCTCTTTTTTGGAACCGACGCTAAGAGAAGCTGAAGAATCCGAAAGAACCAAGAACTGGAGTCTGGATCTAGTGTCTGAATCGAATATTATTGGGGAGATAAAGATAGAGGGAACTGCGAATTGCGTTCATTGTACAGCCTGTAAGTCGTCAACCGACGTTTTTATTGCAGAAAACTCTTCGGAGATCGCTCAAAGCACCGCGTTATAAAAAAAAACTATTTTAAAATTATTTTTTAATATCAAACTAAATTTTTTGACAGTTTTTACCATCGTAATAATTATTTTGAAAGCCAGAATACACATTGTGTCACAAAAAAATCCCTTCACATTTTTTAAATATGAATGAAATAAAATATCCTATGTTGTTTCATGTCCAGGTTTGTTAGTTTTTCCCAGGATTTTATTCAGAACGTAAAAGGTTCGTTTTTCATACGATTGCAATGCTCAAAGGGAACTTTGTCGCCGGAATGAATCCGCTCGTGCTTTGCGGATTTGTAGAATTTGTACAGGTATTACTGGGATGCATGCAAACTGATTAAAAACGGAGACTAGTGAAAATTACATAGCGTTGTGCAAACATAGTGAAATCTGGGGAGTTTCACATATTAAATAAATAACATAGACGGTAAAAAACAAAGCTGCTAACGAGTTACCAGTGGTCATGTTTCGCTTTTATTTTGGCAAAGCTTTAGGTACTGCTCATCAAATCACGAAACTGTGATTGATACAAGGAAAACTTATAGATCTTTAAAAACTTGCGGCTACTTAAGGGTACACGAAAAGAATATGACTAGTCACCTTACCAACTTTTTGAGTATTCGCGATTTACAAGTTACATAGATATTTGTATTAAATATGTAGCTGAGTGGTAATAGTTATAGTCAGTGTTTTATATTATCAGATTGAAATCTCATTTAAAAAAAACTGACTGGACACGGAAAGAGCTGTTCTTTCCATGTACCCGTCACTTTATATCGGCAATAAAATAGACAACCATTTTATCCCCCAACAGCAATGTTTGACATCGGCATGTTGACATTGTACAGGATGCATGCGTAGATTTGATTTGATAATTATATTGCCCTCACGCATTTTTTGTACGCCAGTTTGGTTTTTTCGTGTATCAAAACAGAATATATTTAACTCATTGCGAAAGAAAATGTACTAATGCCTACTTGTAATTAGAGCAAATAACTAAAGTAGGCATAGCGGTGAAATTTTTAACAAAGTATAATTAAACTAAGCAGAAAAGGAATTAAGGGAAAAAAATCGGACCAATCATATTTATGAGAATTCAGTATTCATAAAATCATAGGTCTCAATCTAGTCACCAATCATCCCCTATCGTTAATAAGGCTCAGTCGAGACGTGTGTACGCGACGTAGGCTGATCCGGTACACGGCCCGGCCGCTTCTAATCGCGACTACACGGTTATTCCATTTGCATGGCCTGTTACAATTTGCCTATACCTACTACAGATACAGATACGTTAGCCTATCGATCGTGGTAAAAATACATTTGTGTGGATGAGAAAGTTATGGTTTAGAATTCTGAAGACAATTAGAGTTAGAATTTTGCCAAATTTTGCAAATTGGTCAATATCTCGCAAAGTTTTAATCGCTTGTGTCTCGTCTTTATACAATATTTGTCTTTGGAAAGAAACTTTAAAGTGAAAACAACTCACCGCCTTAACACAAAGCAGTATATCTTGATATTACGTGTTTCACCACTCGATGGAGCATCTCCTCTCCAGGGCCTGGTTTTATTTAAAATGTAGGTACCACTGAATGGAGATTAAGGAATCAAGTCCCAATTTTTCACAATAAAGGTAAAATGAAAACAATTCCACTCCTTTAACACTTCATAAAACAATATAGCGTTAAACGAGGCACCGCAAACGAATTTTACAACTGAATTAAATCAAATGTCTAAAACGTCGCCCCACAAACGAGATCCATCTCGTCATTTTGATGTTTAAAGACAAAGAGCACACGCGTTTGTTTTACGAGCACCCTTATCTGGGTCCTAACTTTGTTGGTCATATGGGGGTTTGCGAATGGGAACCCTTATCTAAATATTAGGTGTTGTTTGTCTGTCCTGTCCTTTTATTCAGGGAACGTAGTCATATCTTTTAAGTCCGTGGTCCGCTATCGGTCATGCACGAACGTGATCGCATATTTTCCGATAAGTATTAGAAATAAATTCAGGTACGGTATAGCCATCAAGATGTTTGAAGACCGTATGGCATTCGCGGCTTGTTCAGTGATCATATTTAAATGTAGATGTACAGACATGAATGCGGAATGTTGGGTTTTTGAAATGTTACGGCTGTTTTGATGCGTACATTGTACAACGATGTAGTAATATTTTTAATTAATCGGAGCTTCGAGATAGGTTTTGGGGTTCCGTACCCAAAGGGTAAAAACGGGACCCTATTACTGAGACTTCGCTGTCCGTCCGTCCGTCCGTCCGTCTGTCACCAGGCTGTATCTCAAGAACGGTGATAGCTAGACAGTTGAAATTTTCACAGATGATGTATTTCTATTGCCTATAATAAATATTTAATGGGGGCTCCCATAGAACAAAGTTACAGATAATGGTAAGGAACCCTTCGTGCGCGAGTTCCACTCGCACTTGGCCGGTATTTTTGGACGTAAAGAGGAACCTTTTAATATTGAACAAGCGACCTATCCCGGCTTCGCACGGGTTTAATGCTATTATATTATGCATGTATTATAAATATAAACCTTCTTCTTAAATCACTCTATCTATAAAAAAAACGCATCAAAATCCGTTGCGTTGTTTTAAATCTATGCATACATAGGCACAGACAGCAGAAAGCGACTTTGTTGTATACTATGTATTGATATTCTTTGAGCACTGTTACAATTGATACTACACACTGTAATTTCTCTTAATCTTGAGAAGAAATTTCTTTAAATATAACCAAACCCTCTAACTAATCCTAACTAACCCTGTAACAAGTACAAACGCTTGATGTGGGTTAATGAAGTTAATTCCTGTTGGCAATTAGCAATATCCCAGTTCATCACAGTATTATACCTAAAATAAAACTAATTTCGCGTGGGTACAAAAGTATGATACACTGCCATATAAGGACTGCACCGAAAATTTTACCATTTTTATATAAGTCTTGTGCAGATTGTGTCGTAAATGTATTCTTGCTGTTATGAGAAGAGTTTATAAGCCTCTGCTAAATGGACTCGTGACCTTGTCTCGCATTGTTAACATGATTTAAAGGACAACATCAATAATTGGAATATTTATTTCGGTTTGAAACAACTTATAGCTAAAAGTACTACAAAAGATGTGCTGAATATTGTCAAATTAGGGAGGAAACTAATTTTGTTTGAAGTGTTCATAAAATATTTAACTTCTAGCTCCTAAGATCACGATTTTCTTCAGTCTAGAAAAGATATTAAAAATTTCATAGCACGAGGTCGCGTAGATTTCTGTTCTATGATGGAATATCTAATGTCTACGGGCCACGATGTAAAACGCAGCTGCTTACGATTTTATCCTAAAATTGATTATTAACATTTGAATAAGCGAATAAATACTTTTGAATGGATTCAATATAAGCGTCTCAATAAAATTATACAAAGGGATAGGAAAACAGATATATAACCTAAATAAATTTGATGCAACTGTGATGTGATATTTTGTAAAGTACAAGTTAAGAAAAGCACAACCGTGTAAAGTACGAAACCTTCGGTGGGCGAGTCCGACTCGCACTAGTCCGGTTTTTAGAGAACAAATATTAATATAAAACTAATATATCCGAGCATCTATCATGAAGACCGTAATCACGCAGTAGTATGTCTGAAGGCGTCTATAACGAACAGCCAGATCAAAAGCGCCTTTGTTTAAGGAATAACAATAAAAGAAAAATCGTGACAACTGTAAAAAATCGCAAAGTGGGGGTTGAGTAAGTAAGAATAAGAACGCTCCGACTCTGAAAATGAATGTTGGTGAGATGAGGAAGTAACTCAAAGGACAACAAAGGATAAATTTTCTTCAGATTGTTATGAAGGAGTTCCAAGTACATGTACATTCGCTCAAAGATTCCGTTCCCATTTAACTTCGTACGTTTTGAAATGTTAGCATAATGTCAAACCTTGAGTAAAACGGAACGGTATCTCATTAAAAACGTTTCCCCAATGTCGGAAGTTACAAAAATCTCGAACAAAAGGTGACAATTTACATATTTAAATTGACGAGCCACAAATACACAATTGCTCGAGCAATTATACCGGCCTTTTTAGTCGACCTCTCGACTCTTTTATGGGCTCTCTACAGGCGAAGACATAGTTTTAATTGGAGTCGTTACGGAGCACGCAGAGTCTTTTAATTAAAATTTCAACTTTTAATATTTAAAAAGAGCACGGTGTCTCGGGATTCACCGCTATTGCTGTAACTTACCCCGGGAATATTTTCTTGCATTAACCTCTCCGAGTTTGCATAAAAAGACTGATTTATTTACTTTTCCGCATTTAATCCTATCAAGAGCTTGACTTGAAAATATTGCAGTTTTATCTTTGCATTTGTAGGAGGGGAATATTCATTACCTACTTATTTCGTTTACTTTTTTCTAACATTCATATAGTTACCAACAAATATAAAGACATACCTACATTCTAGAAATCTATAGACTATACTGCGCAAAAAGCTCTGCTAAACAATGTTATAATGTCGCCAAAAAGCATTCATTTCTACCACAGAATACAATATTATACGAAAGTTTAGTAATATAGCTATATTTAACGTGTTCCAAACGAACTTTTAAATTAATTACTTGGTGTTAAACTTACAGACAGCTGCATTCACGCAGTTTTCAATTTATAAAAAAAATAAGGGCATTGCTGCCAACTTAAAAATAAAATTAGAAGATATTATTATTATTTTATTTTTTTGCATGGATATAGTGAACGTTTAACCTTTAGATTTAAGTTCATATTTTATTGGCAGATGGACTTCACTTAAAAAAAGAAAGATTATTGTAGACTAGATGATTTTGATGGTTCCGAGCGTTACATGAAAATATTATCTTTTTTGTTTATTTGTATTTTATTTAAAAATACCGAGTCGTAGAAAAAATAATGTGTGCAACGTTTTATTAGTAAGTCAAAAAATGCTCGTGACATCTTCTCTTACGATTTTTAGTACGCTCACAATATCGTACCCCATGCCACTAGCAATGTTTGACCTCTCTTATACAACTGTTTCATAAAATACTACTTACGATTGAGGTGTTTTCCAAATTATATTTCTTCTTTATTTATTTCAACAAAGGAAATTATCTCAATATTTACCGATGGCCAAACAATTCTAGATTGAAAAATAAATGGTAATACAATTTAGACATTCAGATTGGTTTCAGCTTTTCACAATTCAGTTACGAAATCAATTTGAATATGTGCTCGATTCACTGTACCGTTGGTGGTAGAAGTTTAAACAAGTTCGTGATTTATTGGAGTAGTGAAACTATCTTAGTATTTAGTGTTCGGTACGAACGTCACTCTTATCAGTAAAACTTCCCTACTTTGCTAACTTTCGTCTCAAGGCATTAGGCGCTTGCGTGAACAGAATTTCCAACTAAGCAAACATTTTGACACGTTCCATAAATCCTGAGGTGTTTTCATTTATGACTACTAGAAATTTTACTTTAAGAGGCCTTATTCCTTTTAATATTTTTTTCATATCATGACAAATATTATTTCTTTACTTATTTATTTAAACTTTACTGCACAAAACAAAAGTCTCAATGTCTAATGGCATTCTCTACCAGTCAACCATAGGGCCAAACAAAGATGCTTCAAGTGGGTGCAGAGTAGAAAATTAATCGTTCGGAGAGCGTCTAAGATACAAGTGAATACATGTATATTATATATTTTAACTGCCATAAATACAATGATACATATATTTACATACTATAAGATGTATATTATATATAATATAATAATTTAAACAAATATATTTATAATTTCAACCAACTTTTTTAAGTGAATAATATTTTTCCGTGAGTTCTAGGTAGGAATAGTAACATAGCTATTTCATGCTTTCATTGCGTGCAGTGAAAAATAAGTTGACAATACCAATTTTCTGCGTGAATTTTGTCAATTTCGAGTAGTTTTTGGAACAAAAATTATCAATGAATGAATAATTCAAACTGTAGGTTTCAAATATACCAATAAATCGCAATAGCCCTGTTCTAGGTAGCAACATCGATAATATGTTAAGAAACATGTTTGATCATAGAGAAAAATACCTAAAACAATCAGTATTTTGAAAGGAATAAGGCCTCTTAAGACCCACGGAAGGTAATAAAACGGCGGTATGTAAATTAACCTGAATACATTGAGGTGATGCGCAAGTTTGTGGTTATTATCTTATGTTTCATAAAATAATTCAGTTTTAGAACTATTTGAATATATCCCAACTTCCCCTGCATTATGGGATAGACTTTGAATGCAAATTTTTGAGCGTATTTTGAAGTCACCCATCTGTGAGATTTGCATTACCATGTGAGCGTTATTGGCAATAGAAGAGTTAAATAAAATGCAACTATAAACATTAAACACAGAAACAGGCATGACGAAAAACTATTTTTGAAGATGCCATTTGATTTTATTTTTAATTACTACTACACTTAGACTGCTCTAAAAGTCGGAAATGAGAGTCATGGTTTAACATTCCTACGGAGCGCTAAAAAACAATACAAATGGCCACCTAATCGTGACGTCATTATATTAACATGTAATGTCAATATTTGTATGGAGACAATAAGCAATTTACCATTTCACCGTGAAAAAGTGCGTTTGAGTTCATGGTTGTCATATAACTACAGTGTGTTATATAATTCAACATCAGTCAACACCCATATGCAGTCAAAATCATAAAATTTGCGAAGTCACATTTTTTCCGAGTCGGAATAACATAATTTCTTCTAGATGTAAAAAAAAAAAAACAAGAAATTGAAAAACGATTTGTGAGAACGCCCATTTGCTATCACACTACTAATATTATAAAGGCAAAAGTTTGTGAGTATGTTTATATTGTGTATGTTTGTTACTTCTTCACGCTCAAGCGGCTGGACCAATTTTGATAAATTTTGCTACGAAGGAAGGTAGCTAAAACTCCGGTTTAACACATAGGCTACTTTTTATTACGAAAAAAATTACTTTTCCCGTGAGATGAGTGGGTAACACCGCGGGGCGTAGCTAGTAAGGCTATATAATTATACAGGGTGTCCCAAGAAGTAGTGATATACTGAAGCTGGGAGGTAGAGGACCTAGAGGGCTATCTAAATCACCCCCATGTATGTTCCGCGATTTTTCGTAAGTTCGGAGTTATGACTTTTTTTTAAATTTTTCACCTATCGCCGAGTACGATGAGATTTTTATTTATGGTGACGTGAATTATTGCGGTAGATGCTTGATTTTTTTTGTGTGCTTAGCTGATAGATAGGCTAATTCAATATGGTAACATTTACTATCGTTAGATCTTTGAATGGAATAAAAAAAAATTAAATGCCAAGAAAGATAAAATTACCCAATATGTTCACAACTTCAAGGGGCTTTAAAAAGATAAAATCACATAAAAAAATTACCGTTTGGCTTTTAAAAACTTGCTCTATCTATCAGGTAGCTACCCTGAAAATTTCATTTTATTATTCATAAGGCTTCAATCAAAAAATTTAAATCTAAATGTGGCAAGTGCAAAATTAATTAACTTTCTAAATAAATTTCGTTCTAAATCACGCACTGGCCATCAATAGAAAAAGAACAAAAAACAAAAAACAAAAGACGGTTGACGCATGAGAAAATTTTCATGTTGTTTGGTCATCGTTGGTACTTTTCAATAATTTATAAATTGTGTTTTAATACTGCTAATTGTTCGTACCCCTAATCATTTTGGCTATTCATATGGACTTTGACTTGCATTACGATTTGGATTAGTGTTATTACCTGGAATCGACGACTTGGCATTATTTAACTGGACTTGAGTTTGCATGTGATCATGTTTACTTCACGTGACTACGCAGAAATGCATTACTATTACGGTTATGCTAGGGGGAATGCGGCGGAAGCTTCAAGGCTGTACCGGGAACATGTGGAACGAAGAGGCGGGCCTCAACCTGAAACGTTTCCTGACTATCGCATGATCTTAAGAGTACATAATGCGTATTTGGAAGGTTACATACCGGGTACCAGATCAGTCCGTATGGCCACTATGCCGGATCCTGATGTAGTAGATGCAGTGGTTGAAGAAGTAGAAAGAGACCCGTCGACCAGTGTGAGAGTTATGGAACGTCGTACCGGACTTTCTAAATCTCAGGTACACCGTACACTACAGAGCGTAGGATATCATCCGTTTCACATTAGAAAAGTGCAACAGTTGAAACCGGAAGATTACAATCGGCGAATTGAATTCTGTCAGGAAATGCTGAGGAGACAAGCTGAAAACGAAAACTTTTTTAACCAAATCTTGTGAACGGATGAATCCCACTTTAGACGCAATGGGATTTTTAATATGCACAATTCTCACTCATGGGCAATTGAAAATCCGAATTTAAAAAGGGAATCGACATTCCAAGAACACTTTAGTGTTAACCTTTGGTCTGGCATACTTAACGGTCAGCTAATCGGGCCCTTTCAGCTGCCAGACCGCTTGGGCGGCAATCAGTTTTTAAATTTTCTACGCGTCGATCTGCCCCTGCTGTTAGAAGATGTGGACTTGGAGACATGCAGAAGCATAGTACTGCAGTGTGATGGTGCACCATGCCATTTTGCCTTGGACGTAAGAAACTATTTCAATCAAAGATACCCTGAAAGATGGATTGGTCGTTGCGGCCGGGGTGACGCCTGCCTTATAGCCTGGCCTCCACGGTCCCCCGACCTAAACCCCATTGATTTTTTTGTATGGGGATACTACAAAGACCTCGTCTCTCGAGAGAATGCCGCAATTTGCACGAGTTAACCCGGAAATTGAGAGTAGCAGAAGAAACCATTAAAAATAATAGAAGTGCATTCAGACGTTTAAAAGACAACTTTTATCGGCGATGTCGCACTTCCATTGAGCAACAGGTGGGCCATTTTGAAAATTTCTTGTAATTAACCCTATACTTGGCAGAGAATTAGATGTGCGTTTTTATTTTTTTTTCTTGATTTATTTAATTAGTTAGCCATAATAATACACGAAAAAAATATATAAAAAAATATTTGATTTGTATTTTAATATTTATAGCATGTATCTTATTGGATACATTGCCAAGTGTTCACAAAACTAAATTTGTATATTTAAGGATACATTGCCTGCTACATAGCAAAAGAGAATCTAGTGCTTTTTTACAGAAAATGTTTAAGAAATTTTCTCAAATCACAGCGTTTCACGGATACTACTTACTTATAGAGCTTAATAAAAATGCTCTAACAAAAACACAAAGGGAGTACCTTGGATTCAGCAGAACGCGAGCTCAATGGTAATGCCGGTGGCTACGCCGGTTAGGGGCATCATCGAGAGCCTCAAACATCGCCGCCAAGTTACCAGCATGTCAGTTTTCTATTGGATATATTTTGGAGATTTTGGGGATTCAATCCCACCATCCTTATTTCACCCTCAGACATCCAGGCAAGAGAACCGACTTCATCCTTATGTTGTGATGGAACTCGCTCCCATGGTGTGTATTGCTTAAAAAATTATAATTTAGGTCTTCAAGGTTGTTGATGAACCAGCGACCTACATCTACGACCCCGTAGTCACTTACCATCAGGTGATACTGAGGTCAATCGCCGGTCAGTTATAATAACCGCAACCTGGCAATGTATACAAAAATGCACATACTAAAATTACTAATAAGCTGGCAGTGTGCATTAAAAGATACACCCAAAAATATGCCAATATTTAACTTGGAAAACGAGTGTTTTTCTATAAATTTTAGTTTAAAATCGTTACTTCAACTATTCAGCAATAAGCTAAAGTGATTTTCTATTTACCAATTAAATATAAAAAATTTATACATTTTTTTTTTACCTTGAGCTTCATAGTCGCACGCGCATGGTCTGCCATCTGGCGAGCTACTGGTCAAAATTTGTTACCAGAGCACAAAAATATATTTTTTGGTAGAAAGTGTGCACATCATGCTTCGATTTAATACTAAACAGAAAATATAAATCGATCGTTACTGACCGGTAGATTTTTTTAATTTCAAATGTGTATTATGCACACTGCCAAGTTTAGGGTTAAACACCTTTTAATTGGTTTTACTGTTTGCATTAATCGTCATGTAAATTAAAATTTTGCACTTACCACATTTAGATTTAAATTTTTTGATTGAAGCCTTATGAATAATAAAATGATATATTCAGGGTAGCTACCTGATAGATAGAGCAAGTTTTTAAAAGCCAAACGGTAATTTTTTTTTGTGATTTTATCTTTTTAAAGCCCCTTGAAGTTGTGAACATATTGGGTAATTTTATCTTTCTTGGCATTTAATTTTTTTTTTATTCCATTCAAAGATGTAACGATAGTAAATGTTACCATATTGGATTGGCCTATCTATCAGCTTAGCACAGAAAAAAAATCAAGCATCTACCACAATAATTCACGTCACCATAAATAAAAATCTCATCGTACTCGGCGATAGGTGAAAAATTAAAAAAAAGGCATAACTCCGAAAATACGAAAAATCGCGGAACATACATGGGGGTGATTTAGATAGCCCTCTAGGTCCTCTACCTCCCAGCTTCAGTATATCACTACTTCTTGTATAGGTTGTCATTTGCTTGTACTCGAAGTTTATAGGTGTCGATATTAGAATAAAAATTGTTAGTTTTCAATTTTTTTGGATTTATAAATAAATAACGGCTCTGCTCGTTAGATAATAAAAATAAAATATCAAATAAGAGACAGAGGTCAAAAGAAACCCAATTAATTTCGTCCCCTTTAAGAAATATTGTACAGAATTCTGCGTAACTTTGCTTTATTGGAATCTTCCGAAATTAAACGTGTCACATTCTTCGCTTTATAAATTGTAAATTAATCTGGAAAGGCGTTATAACTGAGCCATCTCAGTTTAATTAAGTACGGCATATAAACACGTTTGAAACCGAAGCCGAAGCAAACCTTGGCTTTATGTAGTGACAAAGTGACTCCCCTCTGAAGATGTGAAATGGAGCTCACGAATTAAGGCGTTTTTCAAGCAAAATGTAAATGTTTTGCCGAAGGTACCAGTGCCAGGTATAATTTAATTTCATTTGGGGAAGGGGGGTTGATTATAAATTTATGTGAGGGTTGACGGTGACTGTACCCTACTTGTTATTCGCTGAGCGCGCTATTTTATCGACTAGACTCTGATGAGGCTGACATGTATAGGATTAACATTTTCGGAATGGGGTTGAGTTACGAAATACCTACAATGTTTGATTTTTCACGATGTAAATAATTTTGTAGTGAAGTTGTAGTTAGCATGTAATTTTTTATCTACTCTATTTTTGTCTTGTTTAGTGTTGTAGTTTTGGTTTGTCAAGAGCCTTTTAAAAATCTGCTAATAGTTTACAACCAAAAAAAGCATTGAATGTTTTTTTGGCGATATAATAGCATCGTCAGCACTGTAAACTGATGCGTGTCACGTGTCATCGTTTTTCCTTTTTGCTTTTTACGGTTTAACTATTTAAAAAGGGCGCATCCCTTAAAGTGACCAATGAATTACGGTATTTAAGCCATATGATATAAGAAGCATCAAAATTAGCCCTGATTTTTCAAAACGTCATACTAACGTCATAAAAATTTTGATATTTTATAAAGTGACTTGATTTTCCAGGAAATTAGAGCTCACGCAAAAGGAAAGGAGTAGCAATGAAACTGCGAGTGCCTTGAGACTGGAGTGCACTCAGATTGTACCCGAGGTTCGGTGGCATTTAACTTGCTCTCCAGTATTGTGAAGCAATGTAAATGGGTAAGAACTGCAGTATTAATAACTTTTATTAAAAAGCCGATCAAGTGCGAGTCGGACTCCCACATCGGCTCCGTAAAAAACTATAAAAGCTATGAACACTGCTCTGGCGAAAAGCTTGAGGCACAAACTGAACTTTGCCGTAGGAAACTTGTTGTCCCCCATACATCGACATCGGTCACGGTTGGTTTACTAACTGCAAATAAGTTTGTAAGCACAATATAATGTAAATACTATGCACGAGAGCACCAGACGCGGCTGTGAGAGAAGAATGGCGCCGTGCGGTTAGGCTTGTCACACAAAGAATGGCAGCCATCACGACCGCCTGCCAAGAGTGTAACGATAAAGAAGAAGAAGATAAAAGGACGGTTTCAGGTGTATATTTGCGAATAGCATTCAATACGACAAGTATCGTCACAAGCAAAGCGAACCAAGTTAAATGCTAAACCAGGGGTTCTCAAACTGTGATCTGCGGCGTCCTGGTGCGAGGTACGGGGCATTGAGAGTATAAAAGAGACCGTGAGACGTTCCTTTACTCCTCTCCGTAAACAACTTTCTATCTGCTTGCTAAACTTTATCTTTTACGGTATCTGCTTGGTATTCATTCTGAATTCCCTTCGATTTTTGCAGCCCCTTCTCTATTTTTAGTTTATTAATGTTTACATAATTTTACCACAGGTTGTCTGGAAGACATCGCTCGTTAGCGATAAGAGCGCCTATAGTCAATCGTTATTATTGTTTTTCTGTTCGTGTTTTTATTTTGTAAACAATTTTTTGGTGTGCAATAAAGTATTGTATTATTGTACGATAATTATGTTTTAGCTAGGACGCCGATTAGCTAAAATACTAAGCCTAAAATTTTGAGAACGCCTGCAGACCTATGATGATCATAGCTCGGAGTTTTCGGTGCACGAATGATTTGACGCCTACTGTCGGCATAGTGTTAAATCATTAATGCACCGAAAACCACGGACATCACACAATAAATAAATGATAAAGCATCATAACTTTATCGCGTAATAACGCACCAATTATGGGCCCGCTGGACTAAGATTTTGTAGGTAAGTACTAGTAATAATAATAACAAAGCGGTAAATTATTCACAGTAATTATTTACAAATGAAAACCTTGGGGCCCTCAAGGATTTTAGTTTATTAAAATGCTTTAAAGTCCTCAGTCAAATGACTCCCTTGAGGCTTGTTTTACAAAACAAACATTGCCACTTAATGATCATTTAATTATACCCTCGGCTGGACTAGTGAAATTTATTTCAGGAAACTAAGTTATTTATCGTGGGCGTGTTCTAACAGAATATATTTTTGGGGCATTTGTACGAGCGTTTTAACCGCTGTACTTATTTACCTATATATGTTTTTTAAATATAGTACGGTAGCTCCGCCAAACGGATTACCGATATGTACTCGTTCGGTATGTTTTTCTAGCCCCGAAAGTGCGGTAGTCACTTCCTAGGGGTATGTAGGGTAAGTCCCATGAAAATCGTTTGAAGGTTTTTCAACATTTGAGTTACTCTACACTCTATTAGTTAATTGTTCAGTGTAGCATCTACACTGAGAAAAATTGACAGTTAGGCTTACTGTTATTACAGTAAGCCTAACTGTTATGTCAGTGGGATTCAATATTTTTTTTCCAGTGTATCATTTCAGTTTTTATTGTCAATAAATGTATTTTATAATATCGAATCCGGAGCGAAGCGGTCCGTAGAAGAACCAGAGTAACCGACATACGAGTATGTAGCTCTAAAATTTAACATGATAGCATATCCAGCGACACCCAAACTAGGCTGAGTAGAGACCACTTTGTGTTATCATCCATAGTTACTTGAAAACGCGTTGATTGCGTTTGTGTCATAAAAGTAAATTAAATAATTGTAAATTTATGAAACATGTATTGTCTTTTTTTAAGAGTATATACAACAATTTTTATATTTATATTAAACAATTGATACAACGATCAAGTCCTCCCTATACGAAACAAAGAAAAATTTAAATACCGGGTTCAACTCCGTGAAGTCAGGGGGGCGGTTGAAACGCTAGTAGTTACCTACTTATTTATACTCTCGAATGTTCTACATGCGTATGTCAACGCGGTATATCGAGGTCGTTTTGTGAAAGGGGTGAGTATCAGTGTATGGTAGCTAAAGTAATTTTCATTTTAAAACACCTGTGGTACATGATGGGTTCAACTTATAAGCTAACGCTTTTACTAAGTTATCGCGAAATCAAAAAGATATTCTAACATTTTAAAGCGCATATATTTATGAAACTTATTTAAGCAATATTATATTGGGTTTTTTCTTAAGTATCTTTGGTTTTTAGGGTTCCGTACCCAAAGGGTAAAAACGGGACCCTATTAGAGCCTTATCACACTTGCGATTTGCGAGCGTATTTTGTATGAAGGCGATCGCGCAGCGTGTTCGCCGCGTCGCTTATTTGTATAGAAAATACGCTCGCAAATCGCAAGTGTGATAAGGCCCTTACTGAGACTTCGCTGTCCGTCCGTCCGTCCGTCCGTCCGTCTGTCACCAGGCTGTATCTCAAGAACGGTGATAGCTAGACAGTTGAAATTTTCACAGATGATGTATTTCTATTGCCGCTATAACAACAAATACTAAAAATAAAATAAAATAAACATTTAAGGGGGGCTCCCATACAACAAACTTGTTATAGATTATATATATGTACCTATAGATACGGAACCCTTCATGCGCGAGTCGGGCTCGCACTTGCCCATTTTTTTTTTTACATAAGTACACTTTAGATCTTAAACTGTTCAAACTATATTTAAAATCCTCCTAAGTAAAAAAGAACACAGCGATTTATTACCCGCACAGAATTGCTCTTATTTCCACCAAACATAGCGATGAACCATCTCGGCAAACAAGACTATCGCATACGAATCATATCATTCGTGGGCGCTACGATGCCACAGATATGCAGCTATTACACTTTCCTTAATTAGTCACTGACGATAGGGATGCAGCAATACGAAAGAGTGAGATGGAGTTATCTCCATACATGTCTCACATATTGCTGCATTCCTCTCGTCAGTGACTTATTTGGAAAGAATAATAGCCGAAATACACATGTTAAACTTATGACGCCAGGGGTTAAAAATTGAGTCGTATCCCACAAAAGCACACGCTCAGGCTTTACGTTTTATCTATACGAACCGATCACCTACCTGCAACACCCTAGCACAATCTGCTTAAAGCACCTTCCTTTGAAACACCAGTCGTGTTTCAACCCAAAGGACCACAAGAGTTATTGATTTAAAGCAATTTTTCTAATGCATGGCAATATCCCGATTAAACTCCCCCTGCCCGCTACTCGTGCCAAGATTCTCTAAGCGATTGGATTAAAGTGGTAACCATACAGAATGGACATAATGTCTGCTTTTTGAGTTTGACATTTTACAGCTATACGTGAAGACGGTTGTGAATTGTGATTGACTACATTTTTGATGCGTTACATGGAAATTTATTCTGATTATAAGTGGAATGATGGGTTCTTGAGTAGTGTCCTCGCACTGGCACCCTTGCCACGAGTTTGCAGTGACCGCACTCGCTAGCAACTACAATTTTCTTTGTAGAACTACAATTTTCCATAGAATTCGATTACGCTGTCAATCGAATTCTATGGAAAATTGTAGTTCTACAAAGAAACCGCTAGGGGCGCTGTACTATTCTCCAAACAAATCGTTACGCTGTCGCTAGCAAGTATGGTCACGTTCACGTTAACTCGAGGTAAGGGTACAGATGAGACAGTGTGTATCGGCGCCACCCGAACATGGAATAGTATATATTATTCTACATATTTTAATTATACTGCACCAAATACTAGTTTCTGTTTGGCCCCATGGTTGACTGATCGAGAATGCCTTATGGCATTAAGTCTGCCATTTGTACTTTTCTTGTATCGTGCAATAGAATTTAAATAAATTAGATACCGGTAACTTGGTGAAGACTACATTGTACGAAAAAAATTACAATCGAATAGTTGCGTTTTGCGTTTATATCTATCTATCTGCTGCATATAGGCCTCCCCCACTCCCCCATAGCATCGTCACAAAGTGCGATCCCTTGCAGACCGCATCCATTGATTCCCCGCTACCCTCACGAGGTCATCCGTCATCTAGTTGCGTTTATCACACGATAAATGATAAAACATCCACTCGCACGCACACACATGACTGTCAGAAAATGACAGTAATTTTGTGAAGTATCTATTGTCACTATTGTGCAACAAATACAACCATTGGCCTACAAATCACGTACAATCACGTGCAATTTAACTATATTACTCATGATAATTAACCTTTACAACCATGTGATCATTAAGATTCTGAATGTTAGACATGAAATGGCTCATGAATACCCAGAAATAAATTAAACTGTCATCGTAAAAACTCAGACCCCAGAGGAACAAGAAGCCTTTAATAATCTTAAAACTGTCCCACCTAAATTAAAACACAATCCGACTTCACAATTTCCAAAATTAAAATAATATTTTCATCTTGAAGGGTTAAAAATGAGATATAATTTCAACAAAGAGGTGTCATTATCCCGTTCGTAAGATAGTCATCTACAAATGGCGTTTCATTTTGAGGAACAAAGGGACAAATCAAAGCGACGAGATTCTGCAAAGTTCTTTTAACTTTGAAATCTCTTTTAAGTCAAACAGTTATCTAATTCGCAATTTATAATTTTACTTAAGTATAAATAGAACTTTGGATTTAATCAAATGATTAATACAAAGCATCACCCCTTATAATGTTAAATATTTACCTATTATGTTTATGAAGTTGACGATATGTGATAATCCATACTTAATATTGTAAATGCGAAAGTGTGTCTATCTGTCTGTCTGTCTGTTACCTCTTCACGCTTAAACCGCTGAATCGATTTTGATGATATTTGGCATGGAGATAGTTTAAGATCCGAGGAAGGACATAGGATAGTTTTCATCCTGGTAATTATCCCTAAAAAGATTGAAAAGTGAGTAAGTAATTCATGATGACATTGATGACCCTGTAGGAAATAAAATGATTAGACCAAATGCACAATTGCTCTTACATTTGCTTAGGCGCTTTTAATAATACCTTTTATTAATTAAGGTGATTAGGTGGATATCTATCGTGTTTTACGAGGTTGCTTCCATACTTCCAAGTTCCACGCGGACGTAGTTGCGGGCAAAAGCTAGTGATAACATATATTCTTATACTAGCTGTGCCCCGCGGTGTTACCCGCTCTTCCCACGGGAACACTAAATTTATTCGGGATGAAAAGTATCCTATGTCCTTTCCCGGGTCTCAAATTATCTCAATATCAAATTTCACCTAAGTCGGTTTAGCGGTTTAAGCGTGAAGAGGTAACAGACAGACAGACACACTTTCGCATTTATAATATTTAGTATGGATTAGTATGGATATTTCTAATCTTATTCTTACTTGTATGTAGGTATACATTTATACAACATTCTTTTCCTGATATAACGACAAAGAAAGTAGTGGTATATGGGGCCTATGATGGTTGCCTTTATCACTCGATAAGTAAGTGACAAAGCATCCGTTACGTTTTGACAAAATGCGAGTGTGAGTGACGGATGCTTTGTCACTTACTTATCACGTGATAAACGCAACCATCATAGGCCCCCAGAATGAGAATCAGACGTAATTTGAGAAACATTTATTACAGCTGCCATGTTTGTGTGTACTGTATCTTCTTGAAATACTGTTGTCGTATTGTTGGCTCCCGCGATACAGGCTTAGCCTAGTGCGAGGTCCCCTGGTAACTCCGGATTTTAACATGTTATGCAAGCTTCTATACACAATTTCTTGCTGTACTTATTTGTTTTTTTTTTTATCTTTTATGTAACTATCCTTGACGTATCGTGTACATTTGCTTAAAAGGAACGTTTGTTTATTTTCAAGAGCGTGAAAATTACTTTTATTATGACATCTTGCGAGAGATTGGGATCTTGTTTTATTCAGTATCTAACTAATCTTTTTTAACTGTAAAACTAGTATATTTGTATAAGCAATTTTACAACATAATTGAATGAAAGTGATGAATTAACTTGCATTTTCGACTCGAATATACATTTAGGTATAACAGTTTAGACAATATAACAAAGAGGAACACATCGATCCGAAGCAAACTGCAGAATTTAGTAGGCCGCACTAATAGCTCGCGCTAAATACACTTTAATCACTCGAAACTTTGTTTGACTTTCGATCGATCGAATTGAACGAAAAGCGTACCAGGGACTAAATTCGATGTTATAATGACATATTATGTTGGAGATATGGCTACTTTACTATTCAAATGACGACTTAACAACACAATTTAAAGCAGGTCTGGGGCCCAATTCGAGAATTCCGTTTGAGATATCGCTAAACGTCAAATCTCCATTAGATAACAGTGACATCGCCGTTGAACTGTCATTTTAATGCGATGAGCTTAAAAGTGACATATCTCATCTCAATTTTGGAAATACGAAGGCGATAATGATTGTCAGAAATGTTATTCATGCATATGAATTTCTGTTTTGAATGAAACGTAACGGACTAATTTCACGCACTACGCGGTCAATTTAAAGTATGCGCCTGTTATTTATGCCGTCACATACAAAGGAAATGAAAATTTAGCGCGTCCGTTGTCAAGTAGGCACACGTCAAAAGTGACGGATGGCGATGAAAAGGAGAGATCTCCATTATATCTCTAAAATTGGTCGAATACCCCCCCTGGTCTCATTTAATTGCAAAAATCGGTAATCGATTCGAACGATCGACGCCGATATGTTGGTGATTATGGTTGATACATCGCTCAATTTTTTTTATACATATACAAGTATTAGTCACATGAAGTCCCAGGGCTCAGGGACGAAGCATATCAGGACTGTATGCAAAACGGGTAACGTAGGTATGCAAATCGATTCATGCGATTCGAGCTACATTGAGTGTTATTGACAAGTTGACATTTAAATGGAATATGGCTCTGGTATCTGCTTGCTATTTTTACTTCAATTCAAAGATTAACGCCATTTTGATTTCCATGTCAATAAAAATTTAGTACATTCGTCTAATGAGTATGCGTGTCGTAACTGTTACTGCGTTGTGTAGATATATATTAAATTGGTGAAAGAAACCATTAATTCAGCTAAGACATCTGTGTCATTAATCTTATTAAGACTTTCGTGAGACATATTTAATTATTGTATTAAGTGGTTTTGTCGGGCCGTTTCTGACAATTTCACGTGAGTGTAAACCGCTTAATACAATAATCTGTGTCATTGTTGCATAATTATATACATGCACCTATATGTACATCTATATGTGTAACACCTTCTCACAGTCATGATCATTCTGGATAAAATGCTGAAAAAGAATTAGATAATTTGGCAAAAAGCAAGCTTGCGGAATATGTTCGTGATATAGTTAGTAGGTTTTTGCAAGTGTTTGTTCAAGAGATATTGCTCAAATGGTACCTACCTATAGATCCTCATGCCTCATCGAATTTGCTCTCTAAGCTCACACTTAATTCATACTAACAATACTAACATGCACGTTACTATGGGTCCGTTGCTTATATCCTTCTTCCTCCTGCAGTTCGTTGCTTAAAAATCTTTACATAATTAGTCAGAATTCAGTTCATGATATGATCACGATTTCTTTAAACAGTACCGGTGGTATCTTCGTGCCTCGTCGAATTTGTGCTCTGAGCCCAATTACCTAGCTCCTACTAACATGTTCATCAGGGGTCATGAGCTTAAATAATGTTTATATAATATCGCTTAAAGGAAATAGCTTACATAAATTCGCGTGCGGAATAGGTACGCTCGTGATATGGTAGAGATATTACTCAACTTGTACCTATAGTAGTGTCGTGCCTCGTCGAATTTGTCCTCTAACCCAATGACTTCTTTTACTTCCTTGAACTGTATGGGTCAATGCTTAAATAGGTAATGTTTAGATAACTTGCCTGAAACCATGCGTGCGGAACACATCCGTTATATGGTAAAGATATAGGAATATCTTTACCATATAACGGATGTGTTCCGCAAATGGAACCTGTAGAATCGTCGTGGCTCGTCGAATTCGTCCTGTGAGCCCAATTACTTAACTCCTACTAACATGCACATTATGAGTCCATTGCTTAAATAATGTTTAGATAATTTGCCTGAAAGCAGGCGTGTGGTTAATTGCCTAGCGAGAGTTAATTAGAGCTAAATCATAATTATCTAGGCGCGTAATTTGAACTATTTTGAGTCAGAAATTCTTACATTAAATTGATATGTGAACAACGACGTTTAACTTTATAAGCGGTCATAATGTAGATTAGAGGGTCGAGTTTAGATCACTAGTTTATGAGTTATATTGAAAACCTAATTCTGTGCTATTTATCATTACTTAGGTATTTATTTATTTTAGGGGACCCGAAAGCTTTACTACATACATTAATGACTCTTCAATAGAAGTGACAGGAACTCATACATAAAGATTAGACGTTAATTCAATCTTGAGGTAAAAAATGGAGAATGAAAGAAAAATTAACAAGCACACTGCGCTGTAGCAAAATTAGTTAAATCAGTCTAAGGATTTTGAAATACACATCAAACAGGTCTCACATCAGACTCACATCGTTAGTCGAATATCGCAAACATTGCGCCAACTGTCTTCGTGACCAAACACAGCCCATAATTAAGAATCGCAAATCGATTCAAAACATGTCAAACGATACTAAACTTTAACGATGTGTATTTCAAATGTATATTTAACCCTCGACGAGAAAAGGGGCGTAGCACCCATACGGGTGGTCCAATTTGAGTGTGTCTTTTTAGGGTTCCGTACCTCAAAAGGAAAAAACGGAACCCTTATAGGATCACTTTGTTGTCCGTCTGTCCGTCCGTCCGTCCGTCTGTCAAGACCCTTTTTCTCAGGAACGCGTGGAGGTATGAAGCTGAAATTTATATCAATTACTTAGGTCTACTGTCCCTTGAAGCTGTGAAAAAATCAAACTTCTAAGCCAACGCAATCAAAAGATACAGCCGTTTATGCCGCAAATTTTCGACACTTGCAAGGGAATCAAAACCTACAGGGTGCTTCCCGTGAACTCAGAATCTTGAAATTTGGTACGAAGCAACGTCTTATAGCATAGATAAAGGAAAAATTACGAAAACCATAAATTTTTAGTTACATCACATAATATATATTTTTTTAATAATTTTAAATTAAAAAAAAATATATTCGTAATGAACGAACTTTGTAAACCTTGCAGGTTTGTACGGAACCCTCGGTGCGCGAGTCCGACTCGCACTTGGCCGGTTTTTTATTGAAAGTCTGGTTTGCGAAGATAGTTCTTAGCTTTGTTTGATGAAAATCGGAGCTCCCGTCTCTAAGATATTCAGCTTTTAGTGGAACAAGTGACCGGATTCAGCTAATATTTAAGCTAGGAATTCCATATTTTGTTTTTATGTTCAGTTTTAGTAGCATTTGCTATACACTCATTAAAAGACGGTCTCATGATGACCAGCTACTTGTATCGGGTGTGTTTTAAATTTTTAATTAAGGTTGTAGATTATAATCAATCTAGAAATTTTCGGGATGAGGACGCTAAGAATATTGGTTAGAAAATTTATAGTAATCGGCATTGTAATCAACAAAAAATATATATGCTGTGCATTGCGCTGTTATTCTGAAATGTAGAATTTTAAATTACCTAGTGCAGACGTTGTAGACAACTTGTTAAAGACCAGAAAGTATACGTACCAACTCGTCACCATAATCACCATTAGTAAAAGTTCTACAGATGGACTTGTTAATATAATTCCATTACAAAACTACTTTTTACAAGTAACCAATTTCACAAACCCGTTACAAACGATCCAGCATAGCGCACTGGTAACCATCTTCGCTTAAAAATTCAATATGGCCAAACGTGCTTGGTGGAGGATATATCATGTGGAAGCAATTTGAACACCTCTCTGCCGCGCAGTAAACGTTATTTATGGTAAGCCCTCGCCACTCTCTGGATTGGCCACATTGAGTTTGGTTGGATTTTTCGCTACGCCTGTATTATCAGTGTCACATATTGATTACAAGACTGTTGTGGGGTGATGAATTGCCGAGTATTTTTCGGGTGTAAACCGTATCTCATTGATGTGATTCGCGTGGGAGTTTTGAGATGAGTTTTGATTGATTTGAGGATACGCCAGTGCAATCTTTAGAGTAGTCTACATGGTTATTAGACTTATTTTCTGTAACTGTAACGGGAAAGATAAAATAAGACTAACCAAAATCAAAGATGTAACTAAATTTAAAGATGTGAATAAAGTACCTATGCAAGGCACTTAAATGGAAATGGGCAGGGCATTATGCTGAGACAAAATGAGAAATGGACTAGACTTGTTTTGGTTGACATGATGTTGATAATGGAATGAATCTTTACTTTTTGTTATTTTGTAATTGCAACTGGATATGTAGGGGTGGTTAAAAGATAAGATACAAATATAATTAGATACTTAACCATACCGTCCGTACCACTAAAGTAAATGAACCTAGCACAGATATATTTTTTTTTGCCGTACAGTCAGCATAAAAGTCCTGTTTACTCATTACACTCCCTCTAACCTTTGTCAAAACAAATTTAGCGTACTGTACCTACTTTAAGTTGTGAATATAAATTAATGAATAAATATCGGACAATCTCACACAAATCTTTTCCGTCCCAAATTAAGTTCTCGTGAATTGTGATTTGAAATCAAGACCGCCGGCTCAGTAGTCACCACCATTAGCCTACCGCGGCGTCAAAATTATTCAATATTATTTCATAAAACATTTAACCATACATAAGCCTATCCAACGTAAACCTCCATCACGTAAATGCGAGAATCATTCAAATCCCCACGCGCAAAAACCCGTAAAAGCAACCTCCCTAATCGGAATATCCAATGGCCATTATATTTTGATCTATTCCCGGTACTGGCCAATATTGCTCTTTTTTAAGGAATGGCTGGCAACACAGATGCCCCACTAACGCGACCCATATCCAGCTGTAAACCGACGTCCTAACACTTTATTGTCTACCTCGTCGAATACAATATGGAAAGAGTGCTTATTATAGTTTATTTCATAATTGTGTGTGACATCTGTCACCCTAGCACCTCTAGCACAACTGTGACGACTCTTTTTCGTCCGTAAAATATATTATCTCTTACTTCGCAGTACTGTGAGAGAGGGACGGGTGATGCTATATATGTCGCGCGACAAGAGTCGCGAAATTTAGTTGTGCAGACGGGCAGTACATTTTATAACCTACATTCGATTAAAATATACTACGATGACTTTTTTATTATTTATTATTGGTTTATACATGCGATCTATTCCATTTCTGTTGGTATAATATACATAAAACCGTGTAAGTTTAAATGAACACAGTAATTACCCTTGTACAAATCTGTCTGTATCGGCACTATACGTCTCCTCTAGCGATATGTCCTATTTAAATTTAAAATGACACGTTATCAATAAGAATCGATACACAGGGCCACTTAACCTTATATGCGGATGACACTTGTCTGTTTTATTTCGGATCCTCGCTATCTTGTATAATCCAACAGGCACAACAAGATCTCGACCTGCTTTTCAATTGGTTTCAAAGCAACCTGCTAACTATTAACACCGCAAAAACGTGCTATGTCATCTTTTCAGCAAAAAACAAAAAAATCGAGCAAAATCAAGGTTTATACATAAATGGTGAGGCGCTTAATAAAAAAGACCATGAAAAGTACCTAGGATTAATCCTCGATAGCAAACTAACATGGAAGGCACATATAGCTAAAATAAAGCCCAAAATAACGGCACTAACAGCCGCTATGCGAAACATCTCAAACTGTCTTCCTAAACAAGTTCGTACAAATATCTACAATGCCCTAATTAAACCCCACTTGGAATATCTTGCTGAAATTTGGGGTAATGCAGCAAAGTCCAACCTCAAAGACTTACAGATAGCGCAAAACAAAGTGATTAAAGTGCTATTCAACTACGACTATCTAACACCAACAGAAACACTGTATAAAAAAAACTGGTCTAATGAATTTAAAACAAATTTACGTGTATAAAACATGTCTCCTAATACGCAAAATACTGGATGGTAATATACTCTCGGAAATAACGTTTAGCACAAAAAGTAATTACCAAAGAATAAAACTCAGAAACGCGGATCAATTAGCACTACGTTTTCCCAGAACTAGATACGGAACCCTAAATTTGATGTACGATGGAGCTAAATTGTATAATAACTTACCTAAAACCGTAAAAGATATTAAACCTATGAATGTTTTTAAAAGCCAATTAAAATCACACGTTATAAAAAATATCACATAATAAATTAACATAAAAGTGCCACTGACACTCATATCAGTCCAAAATTATTCTTAAATGAATAAAATTTCATAATCTTATAATCATCGCTACCGGATCTATGAAAAAAATATATATATATATATTAACCATTAAAATAATCTAACTACGTAAAAAGTATTATATGATAAAGTTATATCTTGTTTACATTGCATTACGTTTATACTAAATATATGCATCTCATATGTACCGTAACATCGAACCGATAAATTAACTACTGTTTAAAAGTATCGTTTAACTGGCCCTTTCAACAAGTCTATCTAGTAGATAAGAATCCGCACAAAAAATATACTCGAATGCATGTCTTTTTCCTGTTACCGATTACTAACCACTTAAAACTAATCCTTATGCTAAGACCATAGGGTCGATTCTTAAATTATATAACTATTATTTCTAACCAATTCGCTCATTTAAGATCCATCTGTTTTGTGTAAACATTGTCATATTTAAATGCTTGCTTACTGCGTAAAATTAAATTGATTTTAGTTATGTTAACTATTTATAAGTTGTCTTGTAAGTGAAATTTCTGTAATTTCTTTAGACAATAAAGTTTCTTTAAACCGAATCGCTTGCAGTTCGAATACGTAACAATGTTTTATTTTACTCAATGACGTATACAGTTAGGAAGCGGAGTGCAGGTCTACATGTTTTTGCGACGGACATAAAGCAGCCCGGCCTCAAATTGAGATAGGTCGGGCCGTCAGGTGGTTTATGAAAATTTTACGTCCCTGCCTGATGGCGAACCGGCAATGCAGTACTTACTGTAAGGCGATTCTAAAACGTACAATAAAATAATACTGTAACGTATTTACCCATCTTTTACTCGCTTATTACGTGAAAGAAAAGCAAATATAAATTAAGATAAAAGACTAGAGATATATCACGCGATGTCACTGTAAAATTGCTCTAGCTCTCTCTTACTTATGCATCACCAAATGCTACCAAGAGAGACACAATATTGCAATAACGCGGTATGCTTCTGCAGTCGGGTCAAACAGATGCCGTGAATTTTTCTTTAATATCTAGACTATAACTTCCCTCTACAATATGCAAGTCATAAAGAAGAAAGTATACCTACTTTAAGTAAATAATCCTCCGTACATCTGAACAGACTGACCTAAATAATTTATACCCGGCTTGCTTCAAAAAATGCAATGAATAAGTAAAAAGAAGGCCACGGGCGTCGGGGTCACCAACAAAGGCGGGAATAACAAGCAAGTTTCCACCCTTGAGACAAAGGGAACTCTTCGTCTAACGACGTACCCGCCACTTGAGAACGCAGTGCTGCTTTTGGAAATTAATTTACCTGAAAAAATTAGAAACTAGAATATTCGTCTCAAATGGCTTTGTATGACTGAAGAAATAAGTATAAAATCATACCGCATTCTTTTTGCACTCTTACACCTTGAAAATTGTGCAGATCACCTCGATTTTACCTCCATCGTGTTCCTGACTCTCATCGTTGTATTCCTTAAAATTATCATTACTTGACAACCTTATCTATACAAACTGTATTTCCTAAAATTATCGTTTACTTAACGACTTGCGTATTAATAATGAGCATCTTAGTCTACAAAAGTTAACCAAGCAGTACGGGCACGTTTATTGACTAACAATCTTTATAATAATATCATTTTTTTTCTGACCAATACTATACATATAGTAAGAGTACGTATAGCCTAACAAGCGTCGGTCCGGCGCAGGCATAGTGGCGCTTCAAACAGCTTTCATATGGCAATAATGTTCATACGTCATATATTTGCCTCATTAAATGTCAATAGCTATTCGTCAAGAATTTGTCATTCCCAAATTCAAAACATTGTTTACCAGAATGCTGCTAAATCCTTCGTTCTTCTTGCAAAATAAATACTGAATCCTATTGAAAAATCTTGACCTTCATCACTGCAGATAGTTTTGGCTTAAAATACTTGAATCAATTCCTGTTTCCTTTTCGTTTACATAAGTGACATTCACCGGCATTCAACGTCAGTTTCCAATAATTTGTCGTTGCTAGTAGAATAAATAGCAACACTAAAACCCGCAATATGGCGTGGGTTGTAAAACCCTGGTTGGGCTATACATAAACACATGTAATTTAAAACTGTCATGGAGCTATGTCTGAAAAAAGTTCGAGCATCTTCACCAAAGTACTCTGCGTTAAGCATGCACGTTACTTCACTAACAAGCTGCAAAGTTCAGACTTCAGGTCATCTCCGTCCGTTAGAACTGATGGTGGAAACTTCGGCGGTCACCCGAGGCTCCTTAGTTGGCCTCCGTCCAAAGCTATGTTTTTACACAAACTAACACAATGCCTGTGTCTATTACTTACGGAACTGGAACTTATGGTGGACGGGTTTCGCGGTGCAGGAATTATGTATATCACTGTTGAGGTTTGGTATCAACATAAACACCACTAGTGCAATGTAGTTTATCTGTAGTTGCATTCTATTTGTAAATTATTAAAAAAAACAGAATGTCGTAAACTCCAAATGTGATCGTTTGATTAAATTATAACATTTGTTTAATGGTGTTAGGGGTTTGAAAGTTTCAAATATGTTTTCAATAGACAATGCTAATGATACACGACAGTTGCTGTAGGTGTCTATTGACCACTTGTTTGATGTGGGTATAGGCTGTGTTTCTATATAATAACATAAAAACAAAAATAACTATCCATTCATGCAACACACAACATAACGTACACGTAGAAAATAATCATCTTCAGCTGAAATGCTCTCGAATGGCGAGCAGTTTTTCTATGTAGAAAGACGAAGCTAAAATGTCTACCAAGGATTTGTAACGGTCGCGGTTTCTTGATAAATTACGTCATATTATTTAAGGTTAATAACTAGATATACCGATTTTGTATAGAATTCCAATCTAGCATCACTTAACACCAATTAAAAGTTGCCTCTTTCTGTCTGCGATCGGGCCTTTATTGTTTTGATTGAGTTACCCGGCTGATCTGCATTTCCCAGGAATGCCCATTCCATTTTGTATGATTTACCGTCTTCATTTGGCTCGGCCAAACTTGTGGCTTACCTGGGCTATCAAATTGCTTTCATAGTAACAATTCTAGCCTTGTCCGTAGCGGTAACAAGTTCCAGAAGTGAGTTTGAGAATCATAACAATGTCTGTGTATTACTAGTAACAAAAATCATACGCGGTTTAAAGGCAAGGATAGACTTCTTCGTATTACCTGAGCCGTGTGCCAAAAACATAAGTTTTAAACACATGGATAGACTATTTATTGTATTTTACTCATAATAACATTAAATAAATAATAAATAAATATCGGACAACCTCACACAAATCAACCTAGTCCCAAATTAAGCTCAAGAGGGCTTGTGTTGTGGGTACTAGGCGACGATATACATACTTATATAGATAAATAAATACTTAAATACATAGAACATCCATGACCCAGGCACAAATATTCGTGTTCATCACACAAATTTTTGCCCTTGCCGGGATTCGAACCCGGGACCGTCGGCTCAGTAGGCAGTTGCTTAACCACTGCGCCAACCGCGTCGTCAAAAACATTAAGCTCATACTTTCAAAACAAGGTACATTTTTATTCGATTCTAATCAATTAAGATTAGATTATATCATTGAAGTAAAGGATAACGTTTCCCTTGCCTGAATTCTCTATTATTAAATTTTAAGCTTAATTAAATAGTCAGCTGGGAAAAAATCTAATGGTGGGTTGAAATTAATTAATTTCATCAGCCTATAATTATCCATTATTCTTAGCCATACGAAAATATGAATATCAAGATGAATTTTGCTAACGTCCTTACGAATAGATTTTATAACCGTTGACGATGTACAAGTATGTACATTACATTTAGTATAGCACTACCGATCTCTATGTGTATGTTTGTTACTTCATCACGTTCAAACGGCTGGACCAATTTTGATAAATTTTAGTATGAAGGTAGGTGACACCCTGGATTAACACATAGGCAACTTTTAACCCGGAAAAATGTAGTGTTCCCGTGGGATGTGCGCCTGCGGGTAACACCGCTAGTATTATATAAATGTTCTTTCAGCAATAAAAAGTAGGTACTTATTTTTTTATTTGATTTTTGTGGCGTTGTATCTGGCAATAGTAAATAAATGGCGAAGGACAGCCGCTGCTGGCAACACTGCAGTGAAAGTTGGCAGAGCGGCTGTACTGAGCGGAGCCTAAAATAATAGTTTTATTTAACTTCAAGTACTTGTCGATATATGCACATAATGGTGAACATCACAATTTTAATAGTGTGCGTGTGGATTGAGTGAGCACCCTTCAAAAATGAAAAAAAATGTGCTGATCATTTAGTAAAAGTTCTAAAACAATTGTAAAACTAATGGATGAATTTGTAAAACGATAAATAAAAAGAATACATTCATTAACGTATGCTCACTCAGTTCTCACAAACAACCAACGAAATCTGTGAATGTGTTTATTTAACATATAATATTTATATCCTAATTTTTAGTAAAAATTATGCTTAAGGTAGGTAATAATTTGTAGATCACCTGGTTACGTATTTAAAGTTTTACAAATTATTTCGTATGCTCACTCAACCCGCACACTTTTGAAAACCCAATTTCTGATAGAAAAACTGCAGATTGAAACTTCTATATATGTGTATAATTTAGTAAAACTCATAAGGGAATTTGTAAAATACAAAACAAACCGCTAACGTGACAGATTTTTGGATAATAAATGTTTGTAAGTGCTCACTCAGTCCACACATTATTCGTAAGTTAAAAATGTAAATATCTTAAGATTTTTAGTATCTAGGAAAGTACAAAGTAGTTCAACTTTTAGTAAAAAAAATTACTAAATATCCACCATCTAATATGTCATATTCGTTGTCTGCTTTTAAAGATATTCAAATTTCATTTTAAAATACAATCTAAGATACAGTCCACATTTTTGATCACACTCCACTTCTTAAAATACAATCTAAAATGTGGACTGTATCTTAGATTGTATTTTAAAATGAAATTTGAATATCTTTAAAAGCAGACAACGAATATGACATTTTAGATGGTGAATATTTATTAAAAAAAAATGGTTGCCTGTAAAGTCGGTTTTACGGGCGAAGGAAGATTTTACGTGACAACGTCTTATTCTCGGTAGAATATTTATTGATATGAATATTATTAAATTGCACAATAGGAACAAGGAATTGAATGAAAATAAGAATTGCACAAATTTTAACTATAGAAATATATTTTGTTTACTAAAACATTGTACTTCCCCCTTCCCTCTTCCCTCTTCCCTCTTCCCTCTTCCCTCTTCCCTCTTCCCTCTTCCCTCTTCCCTCTTCCCTCTTCCCTCTTCCCTCTTCCCTCTTCCGCCAAAAAAGAAAAAATTATGTCCGCCATCTTGGATTTCAAAATCGAAGTCATTTTCGTAATCGGAACCCCGAGGAAACTTGGAGATGACACCCATATCGATTTTTAAGAAAAAATAATGTCCGCCATCTTGGATTTCAAAATGGATGTAATTTTCGTAATCGGAACCCCGAGGAACCTTGGAGATGACACCCATATCGATTTTTAAGAAAAAATAATGTCCGCCATCTTGGATTTCAAAATGGATGTAATTTTCGTAATCGGAACCCCGAGGAACCTTGGAGATGACACCCATATCGATTTTTAAGAAAAAATAATGTCCGCCATCTTGGATTTCAAAATGGATGTAATTTTCGTAATCGGAACCCCGAGGAACCTTGGAGATGACACCCATATCGATTTTTAAGAAAAAATAATGTCCGCCATCTTGGATTTCAAAATGGATGTCATTTTCGTAATCTGAACCCCGAGGAAACTTGGAGATGACACCCATATCGATTTTTAAGAAAAAATAATGTCCACCATCTTGGATTTCAAAATGGATGTCATTTTCGTAATCGGAACCCCGAGGAACCTCGGAGATGACACCCATATCGATTTTTAAGAAAAAATTATGTCCGCCATCTTTGATTTCAAAATGGATGTCATTTTCGTAATTGTAACCCCGAGGAACCTTGGAGATGACACCCATATCGATTTTTAAGAAAAAATAATGTCCGCCATCTTGGATTTCAAAATGGATGTCATTTTCGTAATCGGAACCCTGAGGAAACTTGGAGATGACACCCATATCGATTTTTAAGAAAAAATAATGTCCACCATCTTGGATTTCAAAATGGATGTCATTTTCGTAATCGGAACCCCGAGGAACCTCGGAGATGACACCCATATCGATTTTTAAGAAAAAATAATGTCCGCCATCTTGGATTTCAAAATGGATGTCATTTTCGTAATCGGAACCCCGAGGAACCTTGGAGATGACACCCATATCGATTTTTAAGAAAAAATAATGTCCGCCATCTTGGATTTCAAAATGGATGTCATTTTCGTAATCGGAACCCTGAGGAAACTTGGAGATGACACCCATATCGATTTTTAAGAAAAAATAATGTCCACCATATCTTGGATTTCAAAATGGATGTAATTTTCGTAATCGGAACCCCGAGGAACCTTGGAGATGACACCCATATCGATTTTTAAGAAAAAATAATGTCCGCCATCTTGGATTTCAAAATGGATGTCATTTTCGTAATCGGAACCCCGAGGAACCTTGGAGATGACACCCATATCGATTTTTAAGAAAAAATAATGTCCGCCATCTTGGATTTCAAAATGGATGTCATTTTCGTAATCGGAACCCCGAGGAACCTTGGAGATGACACCCATATCGATTTTTAAGAAAAAATAATGTCCGCCATCTTGGATTTCAAAATGGATGTCATTTTCGTAATCGGAACCCCGAGGAAACTTGGAGATGACACCCATATCGATTTTTAAGAAAAAATAATGTCCACCATCTTGGATTTCAAAATGGATGTCATTTTCGTAATCGGAACCCCGAGGAACCTCGGAGATGACACCCATATCGATTTTTAAGAAAAAATTATGTCCGCCATCTTGGATTTCAAAATGGATGTCATTTTCGTAATCGGAACCCCGAGGAACCTTGGAGATGACACCCATATCGATTTTTAAGAAAAAATAATGTCCGCCATCTTGGATTTCAAAATGGATGTCATTTTCGTAATCGGAACCCCGAGGAAACTTGGAGATGACACCCATATCGATTTTTAAGAAAAAATAATGTCCACCATCTTGGATTTCAAAATGGATGTCATTTTCGTAATCGGAACCCCGAGGAACCTCGGAGATGACACCCATATCGATTTTTAAGAAAAAAATATGTCCGTCTCTTCTTCCCTCTTCCCTCTTCCCTCTTCCGCCCTCTTCCCTCTTGTTACAGTAATGCTCGATGAATGAAAATAAGAATTGCACAAATTTTAACTATAGAAATATATTTTGTCTCTCTCACTCATCAACCGTGAGCGATCAACCGTGAGCGGGCGTTACACTTTTTCATGAGTGACTCCGAGCCGCAACCTAATTTAAGACGTTGTCACGTCAATATATTTTGTCTCTCTCACTCATCAACCGTGAGCGGGCGTTACATTTTTTCATGAGTGACTCCGAGCGCAACCTAAATTAAGACGTTGTCACGTCAAAATTACTAAAAGTTGAACTACTTTGTACTTTCCTAGATACTAAAAATCTTAAGATATTTACATTTTTAACTTACGAATAATGTGTGGACTGAGTGAGCACTTACAAACATTTATTATCCAAAAATCTGTCACGTTAGCGGTTTGTTTTGTATTTTACAAATTCCCTTATGAGTTTTACTAAATTATACACATATATAGAAGTTTCAATCTGCAGTTTTTCTATCAGAAATTGGGTTTTCAAAAGTGTGCGGATTGAGTGAGCATACGAAATAATTTGTAAAACTTTAAATACGTAACCAGGTGATCTACAAATTATTACCTACCTTAAGCATAATTTTTACTAAAAATTAGGATATAAATATTATATGTTAAATAAACACATTCACAGATTTCGTTGGTTGCTTGTGAGAACTGAGTGAGCATACGTTAATGAATGTATTCTTTTTATTTATCGTTTTACAAATTCATCAATTAGTTTTACAATTGTTTTAGAACTTTTACTAAATGATCAGCATATTTTTTTTCATTTTTGAAGGGTGCTCACTCAATCCACACGCACACATTTTAATACCAATATCACATAGTTACAATTTGAGTCTTACAAAAATATTCCAGCACTGTCATAGACCAGAATCTTTCTATCGTAACAAAATTAATATGGAATACCCCAACGTTCCCGCCAAAACCACTGTGTCATGCTCCTTTGTTACCTGGGCAGGGTTGCCATCTATCCGACTTGCTTAGGTTGTCCTAGTTTAACGCGCGTAAGAGGGTCCGAAAGGGGGTCCCGAACTGTCCGGTCCGGATCAGATTGATGCATTTGAAATGTGTCGGAAAAATCCCAATTCGTGCAAATGTGCGGTTTGGATGCCTTTTTCCGGCGTCAGCAACGGAATTGTCCGTACCTATTTGTAATGGGTATTTTAATGAGTCAGGATTAAGATTATATGTTATTTTCTTAATTTAGCTTAGATTTTATCAAATTGTAATTCATTTATTTGCATTGAACGGGTTACATCATGATCTTATAAATAATCACCTTGATCGCCATTCAGTCATTTCTGGCGTGCAAATATTAAGGCCGTTCCCTGAGCCAGATTTGCAAAAATACCCCAAAAATTATCCTATTTTTCTACGAAACGTTGATATTAGTAAACGAGGAAAAAATATATATCATTCTTGATTATATTATCTTTAATAACACAGCATTCGATACACGATTCATAACACTTCGCTCGATACAATTAATTCCCAAAGTAACCTCCAATTCGAATTTTTACTCCAACTTTACTTGTTTTTTTTCTACGTGACACTATGAAACAAAAAAAGGAGAAAAATCAATCATAACTAAAATAGTAATTTTACAGCTTCCGAATTTCAATAATTGAAGCCAATATTTTTAAAATAAATAATCATCGACAAATTCTTACGAAAAAAGATATCGCCTTACGACCCGCAAGCTCTGTCTCCGTCACTCTTTTGAAATGTGACTGTGATGTGACAGGGACGGGTGGCCTGAGGAGGGGCTCGGGGTTCTGGCTCAGGGAACGGCCTTAATCCAAATATGTATCTAATATTAATTCATTCATATGCAAGTAATGTATGTAGCAATGTTATACTAAATAAATTACAAGTCACAAAAAGTAATAATAATAATGAATAGGTTGATGAAATAATTGCATTATAAAGAAAAAAAAACATTTAGCGTATTAACATTTTAATATTACGTAGAGAAAGACTAGTGTGATTTTTCCTCAACGATTCGAATTCAGATTTGTCAACCCTACAAGTGCACCATAATTCTATCCAGTGAGTGTCAGCCCTGAAGACGGCAAAGCCTCATTACTGCAACAATTTGTCTTTGGAGTTGGCAACCTTATATCACCACAAGCCCATTGTAGCCAAAGTGCATGGTAATGTGTTAATAGTTTTCAAGATTGACGTTTTACACTTGCAGCAGCAAAATAAAAATTATTCAGAAAATTGCTGCGTAATTTCGATCGACACCTCCAAGAAAATAACCAATTTTAATAAACAGTATTGAACAAATTAAATTTCACCACAAAATTAATATTCATATTTCTTATAAAATCATAATTAAAAATCTTTCAAGGGTTTGCAAATGCGTTTATTTAAAAAATATGGTAATTGTTTTAAATTAAACAAGCAATCTCAGTGTGTACTGAAGGGCGCGGAGGCCCGAAACGGTGCTCCTGGAATGGGCTATTGCTTCTAAATGTAAGGAGTTTAAACAATGATTACGATCAGGATTTACACTAATTTGCATTGTAAATGTTAATGGAATCGGTTTACGACTTTTGTCAAAGGTATGACCGGTGCGATACATAAGTAAATTGTATAAATACGCGCGTAATGACTTCCTGTGACAGTGAATGAAAGCAGGGTAAGGAACGGAAAAGCTTAGGCTGTCCCCTGGAGCGGAGTAAAATAGACCAATTAATTCCTCAGATTTAAATGCGCTGTTTTGGGTTCCACAAAGACGCTGTCTGATTGGATATTTTTTCCGCTCCGCTTCAGTGGACGGCAGCCTTATAGTACAGTCGCCATCAGATATATCGCAGCATATAAGGCGTTCAAAAAATATCTGAACATGTACTGTAACGCCCAGTCAATAAGAGTCGTGTTCAGATATTTGCGACTGTACATTACTGCAGTTACCGGGAAAGAAGGGGTTGCCGGGTAAATAGATAATAATAGACCGGATAATGATACGAAGCCGGTAAGCCCTTTTCACGGCTAAGGCATGTATAGGTATATTGCTTTTCTTAAACATATGCAATGAAATAAAAAAATACACCACTCAAAAAATATAATTCAGCTGTTTAGCCCGTGTATGAATGAACACAGACGCAATATTTCAAAAAAATTACTTCCCGGCCTTAGGCCTTCAATTTTGTATGAAATCGCATTTTGGCCAAACGTGCCGATTGCTGTGTCACTTATTTATCGCGTGATTAAAGCAACCATTATAGGCCCACAGGCCTGTCCCTGTAGGGATCAATTCTAAGTTCGAAACAATAGCTTACAATTGACTGATTAGTGACGTAGGTAAGATTGGTTACGATCACGTCTCTTGAATCATTCTGTATAGGTCGGTGGCATACAATTATAACGCTAGCTCCACACTAATCGCGAACTTGTCCCTTGTAGTATGGAGGGGCACTTCGCTGCGGAAATCCATACTTCGACCAACTGCGCCTCGACCAACTTCGCCTCGGCCAAGTTCGCCTCGGCCAACTTCGCCTCGGCCACCTTCGCCTCGGCCAACTTCGGTCAACTTAGCGAGTAGTGTAGAGCTGATAGGGTTCTACCATAATAACAACTTATGATGTCTTGTTGACACTTCACTGTATTGACATAGAGTGCGAATATAAGCACTCTTGCTACCCCATTAATACGAGTTCAATAGAACCGACAGTCTTTCGATTCGATTGATCTCAGATCGGCTCAATAGCTTTCCGGTTTACCTATTTCCATTTCTATGAATCCAACTGAACTGGAGTGAACAATTTAAAAGAGTACTTAGTTTAAACCCGGAAACGAGGTACTCCAAGTATTAATTGCTTTTCGTGGCTCATTGTGATGCAGACGTGCGAGCGAGATGCAAATCGCAAAACTTTCCAACTGCTCCACTTTTCTAATAGGGACGTGGGAGGTTTTAGGAAAAAACATTCGGAATAGGGATGTGTATTTAAGCGCGGGATAAACTAATATGAAATTACAGTTAGGAATAATACGCAAACCGAGCAATGGTAAAATCTTATAATTGGGTTAGTTTGGATCTAGATGGACTTTGGCCCAAATAAACCTTCCAATCTCTTTATCCACAAGTAGTAGGTAACCCAAACTAGAGTAACCCGACCAATAAACGAAGTAGCCCAAAGTAACCTGATTATTTGTTATTTTGTTGTACTGTCTTTGATTTGAGGAATTTAACATCCCGTCACGCATCGGTTCTTCATGCTGTGTGCCATTCAAAGTAGATCGATAACAAACAGGGCGACAAATCATTGTAGTACCTACGTATTTGGACGAGACGAGACGAGAGAGAATAGATACTTGAAAATAGAGTATTACTTTGGCCACTAAAACAAGAAATACTAGAAATAAAAAAGTAAAAAACTAATTATAAAAACGGTATAAACTCACGTAAAAATTGTCAGGAACGGCCCGATACTGGTGGGTCGCGAGTCGCGTAGCAGCACGGATAGCTACCCCTGATGAAGAGCTCCAAATGAGTTCGAAACATGTCGGGCCGTTCCTGACAATTTTTACGTGAGTTTATACCGTTTTTATAATTAGTAAAGATGTCTCACGATAGTTTTAATAACATTAAGTAAAAAACTATACGGAACTTTCGTACGCGAGTCCGAGCGAGAGCACTTGGCCAGTTATTTTTTAATTCTTCAATGCACAGACATTACATTTCACTATTTCAGTTTCATATTTAATAGCATAAAAGAGTCGTTTTAAAAAAACTTGTACATATTTAGTTAAAGGTTTTAACAAAAAGAAAACTACGACCGCGTCCTTTGTGTGACGACAGTTAGTCATACAAAATATATGGATAAAATTAAATATTAAAATTTTTGTGAGACATATTCAATTATCTCATTAAGCGGTTTGCACTCACGTGAAGTTGTCAGGAACGGCCTGACATGTTTCGAGCTTTCCGTGGACTGCAGACTGCAGACGGGTAGCAGTCCCTGATGAAGAGCTCTGTACGAGTTCGAAACATGTTGGGCAACTTTCTTTACACAAAGAAATCAACTAAGTTTTCTTTTTAATAGCCCTTAACTAAGCACATGTTTTTTGAAAACGACTCAACCCTGCATTTGAGTTCGGCTCCTGTTATTCGGCTCCATACAAAATACCGTTACTCAATTTCGGTTTTCCGCTTATTATTAAACATTTTTATATTATAGTGGGCTAGTTAATTTCAAATACCTATATCTATAACGAAATTTTATATGATAACATTAAAAAAATGAGAATTTAAAAAGATATTTCATTTTTAATTAAAACCGGTATCGATCCCTGCTCAAATGTGGATCAATCTTTAGGGTGCGTCTCCATTGGAGGGAGGCGGCGCGGAGACGTGTGGAATAGACCAATCACCTGAAACCTTGAAATCTGTATCTCAGCTCCAAAAAGTCAAAAGTCAAAATCAAAGTTTTTTATTTTGTAAAACATGAATATAGGCGGAACCAAAATATAAAGTAACACTATGTTTAGCCAGTTGGCGTCCAAAAACATCCATTTAGCAGCTACACCATGCAATTAATAACAAATTATATTATAGATACAAACTAAAAGAAAAATTGGGCCAGCGCAAGTCCGACTCGCGCATGAAGGGTTCCGTACCATAATCTATAACAAGTTTGTTGTATGGGAGCCCCCCTTAAATGTTTATTTTATTTTATTTTTAGTATTTGTTGTTATAGCGGCAATAGAAATACATCATCTGTGAAAGTTTCAACTGTCTAGCTATCACCGTTCTTGAGATACAGCCTGGTGACAGACGGACGGACGGACGGACGGACAGCGAAGTCTCAGTAATAGGGTCCCGTTTTTACCCTTTGGGTACGGAACCCTAAAAAACAATTAGGATTAAAGAATTGTATACAAAACAATAATTTATATCAACATTATTGTACGAAAATGAAAAAAAAAAATTCGCTCCACTTTTGTGATCGGTCGATTCCGCACGTCTCCGCTCCGCTCCGGTTCAGTGGAGACGCACCCTTACTGGGTACAGTACAACAACGCAGCACGTCCGAGCGTAACGTTAATTAGTAAAATGCAACGCGTCGCACCCAAATTGGTTTTGTGGGTGTCAGCCGTTTTCAATACAGCTAATGAGAACGTAAATATTTCAGCGAACCGGGCGATATTTTATTGATAACTAGCCGTGCGTTAGCGCGCACGAGGTGACAAAATTGATATTGTTTGGTAGGCAATTGTAGCTCGGTATAAGTTAATTTTATTGTTATGATGGCTTTGTTTCAATAACAATATGCAAAGCGGTTCCAAACGATGGGTTTTGAATTTGAATGCAGTAGGTAAGGTTTATTTTGAATTAACCACATATAACATATTTACAATACTAAAAACTATGGATAAATGTAATAGAAAGTATATAATTAGGTATGTACATGTACAATTGCCTAAAGCTAATCAGCAAAAATAAAATAAATACATTTTCTATAAAAATAATATCCCATCCTATAGATTGTTTTATTAATTTATTAATAATCGTCATTAGATTTGGAACTTATTTTACATATTTATTCATTCAATCATTATTGCACAAAATACGGACTGACGGACGTAATATCATTATCATATTTAACCTGTAGTACTTAAAGCAAAGCAGAAAGAAATACTCTATCTGAATCATGATTTAGATCCTTTAAAAATGAGAAGAAATTATATATTAACTATTTTTATCAAATTGCTACCAAATAAAAATCAAAATGTATCATACTTACGATTTCAAAAAGCGCCAACGGTTTTTCTCGTAGCAATCTGTCTAATCAATATATCCACGGCAAAACGCGGAAACATAGTAAACGCCACGGGAATTTATTCCTAAGAGATTAAAACATTATCAATACTTAATAATATGTATACTTAATAAGAATAAGGTACCTACATAAGATTGTGTAGATCTGATTATAATAGAGCATCCCTCTCCAGCTACCAATTCAAATGTTGATTAGTGATGCCCTTTAGTTTTAGCTACCCGTCTCAATCACCCATCGAACCCTGTCACCCGTCATCGTCATACCAATGTAAGGATTCAGAAGCTATTGAGACCATTTAGCGAGTTCCTTAACCTTCCAATAAACATGAAACCTTTTCTGCGTCCTTGAGTTCTATTCGATTGACATTGATATACTAGGTGTTTCCTGTTATAGGAGCAATAAATTAAAACATAGATTTTACTCGTTAAACTGAACAACATTTGTTCAGCAACTTTTAAAAAAAGTCAGTTTAAAAAATATATTATTTCAAACAAATTAAATAGTATTTTCAATGTATGTCGTCCAACGTTGACATTACCTGAGCATTGACATAGCTGTCACGTGGCTGTCACTCTACTAATATCGGACATTTCGCAATACATTGCTTCTTTGTCTAAACATTAACATTATTATGTAAGACCTTTGTAACTAACACTCTATGGACATTGTCTGAAATAAATATTTTGAATTTGAATTTGAATTATGTTTAGACAAAGAAGCAATGTATTGCGAAATGTCCGATATTAGTAGTGACAGCCACGAATACTACAAAATATCATTTAATACACGTTATTTTCAGAAGTTGCTTAACAAATGTTGTCCAGTTTCAAGCGAAGAATCTATGTTTTAATTTATCGCTCCTATGACAGGAAACACCCGGTATATTGGAGTATTAAATTGACCATAAGACGGCAATGTGTCTACATATATTTTTGTGTGTCTACATGAATTTGCTGTTCTAGCTGCGTTAAGAGGCCTTATTCCTTTTAAAATGCTGATAGTTTTAGTCATTTTTCTCTGTGATCAAACATGTTTCTTAACATATTATTGATGTTACTACCTAGAACATGGCTATTGGGATTTATTGGTATATATTTGAAACCTACAGTTTAAATTTTTCATTGATAATTTTTGTTTTAAAAACTACTAAACATTTTCAAAATTCACGCGGAAAATTAGTTTTATCAACTTATTTTAGACTGCACGCAATGAAAGCATGAAATAACTATGTTACTACCTAGAACTAGGGGAAAAGTATTATTCACTTTAAAAAGTTGGTTGAAATTATCAATATATTTGACATAATATCAAAAAAAAAGGAATAAAAGGCCTCTTAAGCGCTGTTGACGAGTAAGGGTGCACCACTGAAGCGGAGTGGAGCAGAGATCTGTGATTAAACATGTTTCTTAACATATTATTGATGTGACTACCTAGAACTACTATTGGGATTTATTGGTATATATTTGAAACCTAAGGTACAGTTTAGGTAAATTTTTCATTGATAATTTTTGTTTTAAAAACTACTTACTCAACATTTTCAAAATTCACGCGGAAAATTAGTTTTATCAACTTCACGCAATGAACGCATGAAATAACTATGTTACTACATATAACTAGGAAAACAGTATTATTCACTTAAAAAAGTTGGTTGGAATTATCAAAATATATTTGACATAATGTGAAATTTTTTTTTTTAAGGGAATAAGGCCTCTTAAGCGGTTTTGACGAGTAAGGGTGCATCTCCACTAAAGCGGAGCGGAGCAGAGACGTGCGGAGACCAATCACCTGAGTTGAAATCTGTATCTCAACTCCGCTTCACTTTTGTGATTGGTCGATTCCGCACTTCTATGCTCCATTCCGATTCAGTGGAGACGCGCCCTAAGGTAGTATCTTTTTAGGTAAGTGCCAGTTGGCAAAGCACCGTTGCAACGGCAACTGACAAGAATGAACCAACGCGTTGTCATTGACTTGGATTCCCCTTGTTCCCAAGTGGAGCCACTATGTTGTGTTATATAAAAACAATAGGATTTAAAGGTAATTTGCCATTTAGTCATTATAAAAATGGTTTCACCCACCACGTAGGCCGCGAGTCGCGTAGCAGCACAGATAGCTGTCCCTGATGAAGAGCTCTTTATAAGTTCGAAGCGTGTCGGGCCGTCCTTGTCAAGTTTTACGTATGTTATAATTATTAGAGATGTCCCACGATAGTTTTAATAAATATTATTGCGAACTTAATATTAATTATTGGTGATTTTTCAAGCAGATGTAATAAGAAACGTTACTCTTTTTCGCTTACCATCACGCAAAGTGGAGCCATAATGTTGTGCCGAATTAAAAAAAACATAATAGAGTATTTTACTAAGACTGCATACCACATATCACATCGTCAACTTTCACAAGTTAATTAAAATTCCGACTGTTATAAACCGCCAGAGATTTTAAATAATACCCATACTAAAACCACAAAAGGTAAAACGATACGGCTGCTTTTTGCAAATGTTATCTCAAGAAAATTGATTATGCAGTCGTCGCTTAGTCTCCCTTATGAAACAAAAACATTTCTCCCACAAACGGAACCCGCAAGCGACTATACAAACCACAATCTCACAGCTCGTTATTTAAAATATTTATTTTAATAATGCGATAAAACGGTGGGGAGGAAAAGTGGTTTCCCTGGGACTCTATGGCAGGTGTTTGCGAGTTTTACATTTTATTCTGTTACGCTTATTTCGAATGGTTATTGTTGCAAAATGGTACGATTGAAAACATCTAGGTAGATAGGTACTTGATCTAAGGTTTTTGAAATTGCAATATTGGTCTATATTGATTCTTAGAATTGTTTTTCGTGGAATGTTTCGTCTCGCCGAAAAATAATTTCGTAGAAAGCATTGTTCTTTGCAACCGTAAGCTTGAGATTGTTATAAAACAAACCTAACCTAACCTGAGCAAAAGGATTAGTATAATATTTGCAAGAATTATGAAAAATATATGCTTACAGAGGAATATAAATTCTGCGCAATGTTTTTTTTTTGCATTCTACGCATCTCTAATGCATTTATGTTTAAGACATTTGATATTGCATTCATAGTAAGTAAATTCTTATTATAATATTTATTAATAGCGAATTCTTCAATTATGATTTTGTAGTAGTACTAACAATTAACATTTTATTTTCAAAATAAATTCAGACAAATTCATGAAAGAAACAATGATCGCACCGTACGATTTTATAAGTAGGAACTTTTGATTTTTTTTAGAGAAAAAACAGAATAGTGCCTCAGTACGCCTATTAAATCTTTCCTATCCCATTTCATCTACGTACCAAAATACAAGAAATATAAAACAATTGCAATCCAACTCCCCGTCTTGAAGAGCGTCATTGTTCCAACAGTAACGCTTAAGTCCTCACGCATATGAAGCGATACGTAGTCAAGCGGTTGTTATGCCAAGCAATTGCTCGTTATCACACCACTACGAGTGTTTTGTTAGAGATACTGTATGAGGCTCCATGTGAGCTGCGTGTGGATATGACAATTGACAAGATTTCGTTATCTTAACCAAGACTTTTGCCGATGAAATCATTATGAGGAAAAAGAAATTATAACCTTACAAATTTCTAGACATACCAATTTCATAATAAAATGATTACGTTGTGTTTAAAGTTCCTTATTGTAAATATTATAGTTTATATATATAATTACATATAAATCTTCATCTAAACCTATCTTAACAAGATTCTTAAAGTTTATATATGCAGATTCCAAAAAAAAACATTGAAATTGTTGTGAAACTCACATTTTCTTGAATTAGCATTTTTCAAAAAATATTTACTTATTAAAAAACATAAAAAAAAAGTTCAATTTAGTACTATAATGTAATCGTACATAAACGACGAGAGTACAGTCGCCATCAGATATATCGTAGCATGTAAGGTATTCATAAATATCTGAACACGACTCTCATTGACTGGGCATTACAGTACATGTTCACATATTTATGAACGCCTTATATGCTGCGATATATCTGGTGGTGACTGTACAAAGTAAGTACGTACTGTAATTTAACAGTACGTTATTTGTACTGTAAGTAAAAAGTTAATAGTTAAATAAAAGATAACCATGTCTTATGTATAAATTATTACTAATACCTTACAATTCTTAGCGAAAACCTATTTGTTCATTTCGTATCATCAAAAAAATATTTACTTCTATCTTTGTTTTACGTGTAATATTTTATCATTATCATATCCAGATAATACATATTTTGCTAGTTTCATAATCACTTATCGCAGAGGCAAATACATAAAGTGTTTGCCCCCAACGCTGTACTATGATTGTGATATCTATAGATATCACATATAAGTACATACATAATGATAATATTTTTCAATTGATTTTCATTTAACACGTAAAAGTGTATTTACTAATGAGCGTCTGAACGGATAGTTTAAGGTTTAAAGATATTTAAACGGATAGTTTAAATAAGTATTATTCAAATTTAGCCTATTGGACTCGTTTCATATCTACTTAAAATCACCTAGAATAAATACATCTTCATCAAGTGGACAGGTATACGGAGTTGAACATTAAAATGGATGGGTAATGTTCAAAATTATTGTTGGATCGGTATTAACAGGATTTAAAAAAAAACGCAGCCAGCGTGAAAAAATTACAGTTAAGCTAAAAAATATACCTACGTCTCTATAGTAGTAGTATTTTATTTATTAAAAATATACTGTCCATAAATAAATTGTCATGACGATACTCTTCACAAAATTTACATTCCATGCAACATTTACAATTCTTACGTCCCATTCAAACGTCGGAACCCTCCGTTGCGTTCTCCCATTTTGTTATCGCCTTATTAAAATAAATATTCTGCGGAGCTCTGATATTGTACCGTCTAACTCCCGGCAACTTCGCAACAACACTAAATCGTATTCGGAAAGGAAAAGATATCCCCCACGGCGTCTCAAACTGGTGGTTATCTTTGAAATACTAATAGCATAGGGTGGATTGAAATATCTGAAAAATATATAGAAAAATAAATAAGTGAAAGATCCAAAAAATATGTAGTAAAATAGGAAAGGTACACATTTTGTACTTAATATTTCTATTACGCACTATCGTAGCCACAGTACACAGTGGACAGGTGGTCAGGGTGGGAGTGGGACATTAAAATAACTACTATTCGATGCGTGTCATATTTCAAGTCTTCACTAAGTTAATTTGTTCTATAATTAATATGATGTATATTTACAGATTTATGAAAAAAAAAATGCAGTCAGCCGGAAAGACTGACTGGTTACCTGTCTTACAGATATTAATTTATCGTAGGATGGTAGGTAGGTAGATATAGGTACATTAATAGTCCATCGAATTATGTAGCGCTTCAAGAAGGAAAATAAAGATAGGTTTTCCCCTCTACATATACAAAGTGGTACAAGGTAATTTAGATCACGCAGATATATTGCCAAGCCATCATTATCATCTATTGAGATGATAATGATGGCTTGGCATAAAATCGATTTTTCAATCAGCTTCCACGTGGCTCCACACATGAGGTTAAGAAAAAATCCAATAAACAATAACAAAGTAGATATAATATATTGCATTGAGTATAATTATTTGATAGTATAAACAAAATGCTCGAAATAAATAGGTATACCTACGTATTACATTATAAGAATATACAGCTTAAAGTTTTCATCTTACGTTACATCGCTGCATTTATTTTAATAAACCTAATAGAAAATGCAGTTTAAGAAAACGCTGGGATCCCCGTGATGCATCTACCCAATATGAGGGCATGAATATCGTGGGTGCCTTCGTAGGTGTTCACCGCTTCTAAGTTCATAACGTGCCTTATGATATGATATTCATCGGAGACTCCATTACCTCCCAGCATATCTCGCGCCACTCTCGCAATTTCCAGTGCTTTCCCACAATTATTACGTTTTATGAGAGAAATCATCTCAGGTGCCGCTTTGTCTTGGTCCTTCAGACGACCGACTTGAAGGCAGGCCTGGTAACCGATTGCTATCTCAGTTAACATGTCAGCCATCTTCTTCTGTATAAGCTGGTTCGCGGCGAGCGGTCTTCCAAATTGAATCCTATCTAATGTGTACTGTCGGGCGATCCGCAAACATGTCTCGGCCGCTCCGAGGGCGCCCCAAGCGATCCCGTACCGCGCGTTATTGAGACATCCGAACGGCCCCTTCAGGCCCTCTACGTTCGGTAATAAATTCTCCTCCGGTATAGCCACTTCGTCTAGCAATATCATGCCCGTTGTCGACGCTCGCAGAGAAAATTTACCGTTGATTTTAGGCGTGTCCAGACCCTTTTTGACTTGCGAGCGCTCGACAATAAAACCCCTGACTTTGTTGCTATCGTCCTTTGCCCACACTATTAACACGTCAGCAATCGGAGAGTTTGTTATCCAAGTTTTGGAGCCTGATAACGTATATGTCTTAGTTTTGGCATCGTACTTAGCCCTGGTGACTAATCCTCCGGCGTCGCTGCCGAAATTGGGTTCTGTTAGTCCGAAGCAGCCGACCAATTCTCCTTTGGCCATCCTGGGTAAAAACTTTTGTTTTTGTTCCTCTGTTCCGTAATTGTAAATGGCACCCATTGCTAAACTGCTCTGAACGCTCAAAGCTGACCTGTAGGAAGAGTCCACAGCGTCAAGTTCCCTGGTGATAAGTCCGTAAGTGACATAAGAAACGCCGGCGCAGCCGTAGCCTTTAATCGTGCAACCAATCACGCCTAACTCCCCCATTTCTTTGTAAATCTCTCTATTGAAGACTTCATTTCGGTTCGCCTCAACAATTCTTGGCAGTAGTTTTTCGTTACAGTAGGTTTTAAACGAGTCTCGAACCGCCTTTTCATCGTCGTGTAATTGTGCTTCTAAATTCAGTGGATCCTCCCAGTTAAAAATTGTCTTAGCATTGTTGGAGCATGTTGTTGACAGGGCACGAAAACTTGTCGTATTTTTACATAAGACTGATAACAAGTTGGACGTTCTTGTTAATGACGCTGCCATGTTGAACAATCTTTGTAGAAATGAGACAATACCTTATTTTATTCACTAGGGAGCAGTCTTATGTGTTATATGTGAAGAAATGACACTTGTTTTTAAGAAGATGCACTTGTTTTTGGCAAAATACTTTCAATTTCACGTATTTATGACGAACATAACCTCGCCAGTGACCCACTGACAGCTGAACTGAACAGCAGCTATATTCACACTACGACTACACGTAAATACATCGCCTGTCGTACATGTATAGCAAAGCACCAAACATAATGCTGGCGACAAAGATGTTATGTCGCCGCGTAAAGGTGTATTATTGCTTAAACTAGGACCGTTTTCTCTGTAGTCGATTTATAACTACGTAATCAGTACAAATGTGTGCGTAAATTATCTCACACTCCATTGTGTCTTTTACAATTTTAAGTAATATTTAACGCGATCTTAAGGCTGACTTTACATTGTAAACAGTTTGTTTGGTGGTTTCATACAAAATGATTTAAGATTTTATCTGTCGTAAATAGTGAAATGAGATATTTAATAAGTGATAATGCATATTTACCTACTGATAGGTGTTACCTAGCACAAAATCGTGAAAAGGACGTACTTTATACTTACATAAACTGTTGACGAACTGATTGCATAAAAATAAATAAATCTAATATATTCTTTATGTGCCGTACGGATACTACTATGAAATTCTAAAATTCAGTTTTCTATGGAGGGGGGGTCATTATTTGAGGGAAAATCATAATAGCGCAATGCATGTATGTGCGCGTGACGCCAGCCGTACAGTGCCTTTTGTTGGTAAAAACCTTTGTCCTCTCATAACACTGAGACGGCTGGACGGATTTCAACAAATTTTGGTACAACTGGACATCCAAAGAATGTTATAGGATACTTTTTACTCAACTATGGTAAAGAAAGTGTTACGCAGACGATGTCGCGGATACCTTCTATAGTAGGTATTATAACAACATTATGCGCACTTCTGTAGTATTCAATTATTCACATTCATATCGTCAATCCTTTGTTACGGTGTTGCAATAAAAAAGTACAAACGAAGAACTAAATTTTTGCATCGCTCTGCCAATGCTTTTAATAACGTGTTATTTAATACTATTACCTCGTAAATATATTAGGAAAATTCTGACATACATATGTTTTTTCTTTCATTTTCAACCATTTCAACTTCCATATCTCCGTCATTTTGAAATAATTACCGGCCAAGTGCGAGTGGGACTCGCGCACGAAGGGTACCGTACCATTATCTGTAAGTTTGTTGTATGGGAGTCCCCCTTAAATATTTATTTCATTTTATTTTTAGTATTTGTTGTTTTAGCGGCAATAGAAATACATCATCTGTGAAAATTTCAACTGTCTAGCTATCACCGTTCTTGAGATACAGCCTGGTGACAGACGGACGGACGGACGGACAGGGAAATCTCAGTAATAGGGTCTCGTTTTTACCCTTTGGGTACGGAACCCTAAACAAACGATGAACTGAATGGACAATAAGAAATTAACAATTCCACGAAAAAATAACGAAACTGCTCAGAATCTTCACGAGAATCGGTTGACAAATGCAACCTGTAGGTGGGAACAGACGGAAATCTGGGCAACGTGAAAAACGGTTGAATGAACTGTTTCTAATAATAATATATTAAAGCAAATAATCTCGTCCTTCTCTCGTTAAACAGCCTGTATGTATATTTTTATAAATATCCCACACAAAAATAAACATAAGCATTCACAGTGCATTTTAATCTGCTGTCCGACAGGCAATAAAAATATGCTTGAGTAATCTGCGGCTTATTTTGTCACATTTCTCGCCACGAGGCAAATGCGAGCGTGGGAAAAAAACGAACAGAAAAGCGCGTGGCCGGTTGTAAGAAACATAGCTTTGAGAATGTTAGCTTAGCTATAATATCTTTATTTTTATGATTTCAATAACGGATTATCACCTAATATTATACGAAACTGTTTAAAAAGCCTTTGAAAGTAACGTTTATAAAACCGTGTTCCGAATATTCAAAGCAAAAAAACCTTCTCGTTCTTCTCTCGTTCACACCCTGTATATAATTTTACAAATACGCTACACAAAAAATAAACGTGTTCACAGTGCATTTTATTCTGCTGTCCCACAGGCAATGAAAATATGCTTGCTTAATCCGCAGCTTATTTTGTCACATTGCGCGCTACGAGACAATTGCGGGTGTGGGGTAAAAAGGAACAAAATTAACGCGTGGAGCCCGGGCGGTCGTAGGAAACATAGCTGTAAGAATGTTAGCTAGCTTATCAAATATTATTTTTATTATATTTTACAGTTTTCTTTGATAATTTAATTTATTATTCTCATCAATATATATTTTTTGAGTCAACACATGATGGGCCCGAATTCGGCGAGACATTGCGATATCCCTAATTTTATTTGACCTAATCGCCGCATTATAGTTATAACGGATCCATTTTTTGTATTCGAGCCACATTCAAGTGACGCTGACTAATTCACGTTGTACCTAAATATCTCAAAATAATAAATAGTGCGACCAACTTATATGTGAAACGGCGAAATTACGAACTACGACTGTCATGCTGAAATTTTATACGATTGTCAGTGCCTCTGCGTTCGAGTGTTTTGTGTGTGAAGATTGCGGCGACACCCACATAAAAGTTGATTTCAGTTCACAGAAAAGTAATATACATGCTCACACCTGTAATTTATACTTTAACGATTTGGCTCGCCATCGTGAATTGTATACCTTTCAAAATAAACTATATTCCATTAAATGGGATTAACATAATATCATTTATAAATAACCGACGTCAACGAAGACTATAGTTCTAGTTACCTTTAAAAAAAAAACCCGAAGTCATAGTAATTTAATCATAATCAATATTTTGTTTACTAAAAATAAACTAAAAATTAATAAAATAAACTTGTGCCTACGCCACATCTTGGGATTTAGGTAGCCGACCCCGATTGAGAATTCATTCTCAAAAAATGGGACAAAGGCTAGGAGGATGCATGCGCAAAAAAAACTAAAAATTAAACAATTGAATGGTTCAGGCGGGGTTCGAAAAATAAAAACTAGCTCGGTCCAGTCGTCTTCGAGTAAGTTCCCCGGAATATAAATAAAAAAAAACCGTCCTTCCGACTAATTGAGAACCTCCTCCGTTTTTCATGTCGGTTAAAAATATAACTTCAAATGCAGCACATGTCCTATACCTACCTTCTCTTGGAGAAATGTCATTGATCATATGGAACTTTATTCATACCTATAGAAAAATAGGAAAATCTACGCAGATTTTCAAGACAAAAGCTAGTACATAAAGCGTAATTCATACCAGCTATAAATCCACTTAAATAACTTATAAATAACAATCACACCGTCCTATTACGAGTAAATGGGCTGGCTTCTATGTATCCCGTACAATGTAGCTCCTCATAATAGAGGAGGGATGAATCTTCTATAAATTATTCACTCTCTATTTGCATGACAAACCAGCAGGAAAGGTCTTAGACCTTTAATGGTCTCTCAAGTACCCTCTCCATCCTTTAACTCTCCAGGACACGACACTCTTTAATGGACCCTTGATTTTTCCCAGTCATATGCAAATGTGTGATTAGCATATATTTTATTCGCTCTAAACGACAACGTGGTGCTATAAATTCTTTTCGTCTTGGTATTTAAGGTTAGGTAATTAGGATGGTAACGAAGTTAGGGTAATTATTATTAGACTAATTAGTATCCGGCTAAGCTCGTAAGCTCTTTGTTGTATTTAGGTCTTTCTAGTTCTTTTTTGTTTTTTCATACTTGTATTATTTGACGCTTATATTGTGGCATACCTAAGTCCGTATTAGCGTATAGTCTGTCCGATCTCTAAGATCTAATGAAGTCACTTTGCCACAAGTTACAAACAACCGTGCCCATGTAAATTTAGGGTCGTTCTTCACTTGTGCCAGTTTGACATAACTTGATCTTAGAATTCCTGATCTAGACACGCGGCAGCGTGTCCAGCCAATTTCACCCCAGGAACTGGCGAGCAGCAGCCGTGTGTTATATTACACGAACCGTCTGGAGCCACTGTTGACCACTTAATAACTCCAAATCTATTTAACATAAAAACATGAAATTTGGATTATGTATTTAGATCCTTTAGAACAACTAGAACCCCTTTCATAAATATAGGTAGTAATTGAGATATTAAAGTCCAAAAAACGGCATTTTTACCACTGACTGGCTGACTGACTGACTGACTGACTGACTTAGTGACTAGTAATCAAAAACCTAACCCACTTCCAGGTGACCTAGAAAGGTGAAATTTGACATTCAGCTTGGTAATTGTGTATGTACACATAAAAATATCGAAATTGGTGATTTTTTTACTTTTATAATTATTATTATTATTTATCCACTCAATTGTTTTTGGTAACTACAGCAACCTGTAGCTGTAGTTACATCGCTCTTATTTTGTTATATAAATAGAGTCCAACTTAAAATTCGAAGCAATTGAGTGGTTATGTTTCTTGCCACGAAAATATAACTTAAATATCGCTTTTCTCATTCAAACAATAAACTTTCGTCGCAAAACAAAACAACATACCGTTGAAAATGCATTTTAAAATAACGGAACAACTGACAATCCCAAATTAGAATACCAGGGGTAACCGCCGCAAATATAAATGGAATAGTCGTGTAGCTTGCGGAATTCTGAAATAGGAGATAACCCGACCAGGTAGGTACCGCCAAAGATGCTACCTATTAAACGTTGGGTCCCAGTGAAGGCGGGCACTTACCATCGGCAGCTAAATAATGAAATAGTGTTGAAATAATACTACGCGCCGAATAATAATAATACTATGAGGACGCGGTTGTCACAGTTGGTAGTGCTGCTTACTTTTGAGTCGGCGGTCCTAGGTTCGAATTCCTACAAGGGCAAAATATTTTATGTGATGAACTCGCATATTCGTTCCTGGGACATGGATGTTATCCATATATGTATTTATTAAAGCCATATACAGCCAAACACTCGTGTTTGGTTGGCCGCCGCCGCCGCGACTGATCGTCTCTCCTGATGATAAATCGCGTACCGATTCGAAACATGTCGAGTGTTATTCGACTTCTACGACGTGAGTAAACCCGTTTATGTATTTTAATATGTCTGAGACTCACGGTAGTTTTCCATGTAACATATATGTATTTATATAGTATGTGTAGTATATCTAATCTGTGCCATTCATTCTTCGACTCACTCTCTCTGCCCAGGCTTACATTCAAGTAACATTGTGCTCTTACTTATAAAAAGTATATTAAATAAATAACTGTGTTTCCGAAGTGCAGTGTTATTAATTAATTATCACCGACACCAGGTTACCCGGATATATAATAATTGGCGACGAGGACAATGGATTTATCATAAAAACGTGTGTTAAAAGTCAGAAGGAGCTAAGAAAAGTTCGGCCATTTTGAATTCACCTGACATCGTGAAGTTGGCAGCGCGTAAATCGCATCACTTGGACACGACTCACTCAGTGAGTGAGTGACTCAAATCAACTTTTTAATTTAACAAGTGACATTGACAGTTCGGTGTCATAGAGAAATACAAATGCTCTTGGAACAATTTAAACAAGATATAAAAGATAAAAAAACCTCTTGGATCCAGAATTTGAAGAAAGAACAGCTTTTAGAGATTTTAATACAGTTCTCACTTCTAGACTCGGAAGAGGAGGACTTAGATATTGAAGCTCTAAGAAAGAAACTTAGAGAACGCACTAGAAATGGCGATCTATGGACGCTTTTAGAAGAACAACAAAGCGAAAATCAAACTGAAAATTTTGATTCTCCTCGAGGAGTTCCAGTGCAAATCAACATGAATACTTATCTGGCGCGGATTGAACCATTTAATGGAAACAATTTCGAGTTGTTTGAACAACAGTTGGAGTGCATTATAACATTAAACGATGTTCCAAAACCGAAACAGACAGCTTTGTTAATTACAAATGTGACATCAAAGGTATTAGAAGTCCTAAATCACTTATGCGCACCTGACAAACCCATAAGTAAAGACTATAAGGACTTAATCTTACTACTGAAGAACAGATTTGCCAAGTCAACCTCCTCAGTTCTAGATAGAACGGCTTTTCGCTCAAGAAATCAAGGCATTAACGAAAGTATTGAAGACTATATAATAGAATTAAAGAAATTAGCTCAAAGATGTAATTTCAAGGATATGGACGACCAGGTGAAAGAAAAGTTTATTGATGGTGTGAGTAAACCATTAATTAAATTTGAACTATTAAAAAATGGAGAAACTTCGTTAGAAAACTTAATTATTTTGGCAAGGACTGTGGAAGCAGCTATAAAGCAGTCAAACTTGGAACCTGATCATGTGGAAACATCACCTGGAACAAAAGAAATGTTCTACACAGCCCGGAAGAATGCCCCATCTACATCACAAGTAAAATCTCAAGCAAAACAAAAGCAGAGTTGGAGTAAGCAGAACCAAACAAGCACCATCAAGAATAATAGTGTTGTGTGTTATGTGTGTGGCAAAGACAATCACCGTAGGTCTGAGTGTTCATTAAAAAATAAATACTGCTCAGAATGTGGAAAACAAGGACATATTTTCCGCGTGTGTCGTGTTCGGCAAACAAAAGCAGTGAATGTAGTAAGTGAAGAAAATATAGAAGAGGACATTCAAAATTTATTTAAGACGGAGGACAACACCGATATGTACTGTATGTATTCTTTTAATTTTGTTGATAGAAAGGTGCCTCCACAATTGATAAATTTAATAGTTGAGGGACAATCTGTGGAACTTGAACTAGACACTGGCTCTGAAGTTAGCACATTAACCATAGATGACCGGAATAAATTATTTCCAGGCAAAATAATAGAAAAAACAAATATTACATTCAAAAATTTTGATCAAAGCATATCACAGCCCATCGGTATAATTAGAAATTTAAATATATGTTGGAATAATATTAGTAAACAGGCAGATGTGTATGTTGTCGATAATGATAAACCTAGAATATTAGGAAGAAGCTGGCTGCACATTTTTGAGCAGTGGCCTTTAAAATTAAATGAAAATATTTGTGACCAAAAACTTAACGATACATGCAATCCAGTAGAAGTAATTAAAAACAAGTTCACAGAAGTATTTACACCAGGTTGGGGCGATTTTAAGGGGGAATGTATTAAATTAAAATTAAAACCTGATGCAAAACCAAAATTTTTGCCAGTTAGACAGGTGCCCTTTGCCCTAAAAGAAAAAGTAAAAAATGAAATTAAGAGACTTTTAGACAACAAAAGGATTGAGCCGGTTGAGTACAGCGAATGGGGCACACCTGTGATTCCCGTTATGAAGCCTTGTGGTGCAGTGAGACTATGTGGTGATTATAAAGTCACACTTAACCCTCATTTAGAGACTGACCACTACCCACTGCCACATGTAGAGACTATATTTCAAACCCTAAAAGGTGGTGAATACTACTGTGAACTAGATTTAAAAGAAGCATACTTACAGGCACCATTAGATCCTAGTTCACAGGACCTAACAGTAATTAATACTGAGTTTGGAATATACAAATACCTATTTTTACCTTATGGCGTCAGTACTGGGCCCGGCTCATTTCAGAGATTAATGAGTATGAAATTAAATCACATACCAAACACTACTGTGTTTATAGACAATATTTATATGTGTGGTAAAGATCTGGCAGATATGAATAATACATTGGATAAAGTGTTAACTGTCTTAAGAGAGTCAGGATTAAAAATCAAACCTGAAAAATGTAAGTTTTTTAGAAAAAGCATAGAGGTGTTTGGATATAATATTAACAAAGAAGGAATAAGCATTGTTAAAGAGAATATTCAGCCAATATTGGAGCTATCGCCACCAGAAAATATGACCATGTTGAGATCGTTTTTGGGGAAAATAAATTACTATGCGCGATTTTTGAAGGATATGGCTTGTATTATAGCTCCACTATATGACTGTACGAGGAAAGAGAAATTTAAATGGACAGATGAATGTCAACATAGCTTTGATTTAATAAAAAAGAAATTGTCAACAGCACAAAGTGTGAGTCATTATGACCCCAACTTACCTCTGATATTGTCTTGTGATGCAGCATCAGAAGGTATTAGTGCTATTTTGTCCAATCGGGGTAATGACAATGTGATTAAACCAATAGCATTCGCTAGTAAAAAGTTAAACGACAGGGAAAAGAAATATAGTACGCTAGATAAAGAGGCATTAGCAATTATCTTTGGGATAACAAAGTTTTATAACTTTTTGTATGGCCGGCATTTCGAATTGGAAACAGACAATGCGGCTCTTATAAGAATTTTTGGCCCTAATAAGAGTATACCAAAGATGGCTGCTAAACGCTTGCAGCATTATGCCATATTTTTATCAGCATTTTCTTATACAATCAAACATATACCATCAGATAAAAATCCCGCTGACTATTTATCTAGAAAACCATATGAGGATAAAAAAGAATTAAATGTTGATGAAAAGTTAGGTGTATGTGTTAATTATTTTGACAGTTCGGACTATGAAAATATTAATTGGGAAAAAATCCAGAAAGAAACAAAAAAAGACAAATTGTTGACACAGATATTAAGATATTGTTACGATGGCTGGCCAGATGGCAAATTAATTGAAAGTGCTTTAAAGCCATTTTACATAAAAAGAAATGAGATGACCATTGACAGAGAATGCCTATTTTGGGGCCATAGAATTATAATACCGCAGGTTGTTCAAAATGATGTGTTGAACGAATTACATAAGAGTCATTTTGGTAGTAGTAGGATGATAGACATGGCAAAGTCTTATTTTTGGTGGCCAAAATTGAATGAAGATATTTTGAACATTACAAAAACTTGTGTCTACTGTTTGTCTTACAGGAATGCCCCTCCAAAAACAAATTTAAGACCTTGGCCAATACCACCATCACCTTGGTATCGCCTTCATGCTGATTATCTGGGACCACTGTTTGGGAAAATGTTCTTAATTGTGGTAGATAGCTTCAGTAAATGGCCAGAAGTATTTGAAATGACAAACATTGGAAGTGCCCTGACTATAAAAAAATTTAAGGACATTTTCCTGAGATTTGGGTTTCCTATTCATTTGGTAACAGATAACGGGACATCCTTTACTAGTCATGATTTCAAGGCTTTTGTCAACAATTGTAACATCAATCATACTTTTACACCTCCACATCATCCGGCCACTAATGGGGCCGCTGAGAGATTTGTGGAAACATTTAAATCTAATATTACAAAAATAGTGGAAAGTGGTAAATCTCTTAATTATGCCATAGGCATATTTCTGTCTGATTATCGTAGTACCCCCCATAAGAGTACTGGCGTCTCACCCGCAAGACTAATGCTGGGAAGGGAAATAAGAAGTCGGTTGTCACTGTTGAGACCAACACCAATTTTCCAAGATTTATTGTTAAAACAAAATAAAGTGGTAGAGTCATTTGGTGGTTCCAGAAATGCAAACTTCAAGGTAGGTGAACAGGTCATGACTCGAGATTTCAGAAAAGGGAAAAATCCTTGGGTAAAAGGGACTATTGTTGAGGAATCCATTCCTGGAACTACTTATTACATTGATGTCGATGGTTTAAGGTGGAAGAGACATGTTAACCAAATTTTAAGTTGTAGTCAAAACGATTAATAAATATATATATATTTGTTAATTATAGTATAAGTAAATATAGTTTGTTTAATTCTTAAAGTGTAGCGGGGAAGAGTGTAGTATATCTAATCTGTGCCATTCATTCTTCGACTCACTCTCTCTGCCCAGGCTTACATTCAAGTAACATTGTGCTCTTACTTATAAAAAGTATATTAAATAAATAACTGTGTTTCCGAAGTGCAGTGTTATTAATTAATTATCACCGACACCAGGTTACCCGGATATATAATAGTATGCAATCGTCGTCTAGTACCCATAGTACAAGCATTGCTAGGCGACTAGATCGAATTGTGTAATATTATCCCTTCATATTTATTTATTTATAATAAACTTTATTCTGTAATTAGGATTAATGATACTTTAACATGTCTAAGTCTACCGGCATTTCACAAGATGAGACCACTGATGAGAAGAAACGCCGAAAGAACACAACAGTCAGTCATTTCTTGCTCTTTAAATCTCATGCCATTTATTTGTGAATCTGAATTTGGTTAGTATCACTGAAATCATTGTGTTCGTATATCGAAAGGAGTTCAGCGAGCGGGAGCAAATACAGATCCCAGGTATGAAACAATGGTCAGTTAGAACCGAACTTGCATATCCAAATAATTTATTTATTATGTGCATGCGTCTCTCACTCTTACAGAATAAATTACTACGTCATAATAATCGAGTAATCTGAACTTTCTATCACTAGTTGAAAAGAATGTTCAAAAAAGGACCCGATGTTTGTATCGTTGTCTATACAGGGTGGAATTTTTCTATGGGCCCTGGAGGGGAACTACCTTAAATCCTTTAGTTAGCTCATTTTACAAAAAGGAAACATTCCTTTATTTTTAAAAAGAAACAAAACTGCATTCAAAGATTTTCCAAAATTTGCTAGCCTCAACCGGGAAAAAACTTGTAATAAGTATTAAATTTCATGGAATCTCGTACAACAGATGAGTGTAGGGCTAATTTTACTAGATAAATTTTATCCTGAACAATAATCCTACTGATTCGTGAAATAAAATATGGAGCGTTTTTTTTTTTTTTTTTTTAGTTGGTTCGATTCCGGGTTGAGGCAAGCAATTTTTGGAAAATCTTTGAATGCAGTTTTGTTTCTTTTTAAAAATAAAGGAATGTTTCCTTTCAGTAAAATGAGTTAACTAAAGGATTTGAGGTAGTTCCCGTCCAGGGCCCATAGAAAAATTCCACCCGGTATAGTTCCAAATACCTATCTACATATAACGAATGCTTCAATAAAAAAAGGGAATAATCTTATTGCAAAATAATTTGTTTAAGTCGCTTTTACTGGGACCATACCACAAAAGCTAAGGCGTATATAATGTAATCTGCTATAGTAATTAGTCTGCACTTAGAGCACTCCCAAACTCCGTCTGATATTGATTGTATCGTTGTAAGACTTGTTAGTACATATCTAACATGTTATACAATTATAATTAAACGTACACTACTGATATTAAAGGTCCTTTGAATGAGCAATATTTGCAGTTCTATATACGTATACAACGATACACCGTCTGGTTGTATTAAAATATGAAACGAGAAAACTACGGTTGGTTGTTGAGGTTGGGAAGCTACCGAAACGTCAGAAAGGCTACGCGGTATAATCCGTTGAAATTATTCTATTTAAATACGTATAAGTATGTTATAGACGTGTAGGTACTCTACTTTATTTACCTTCACCTAAAGCTAAAGCAGCTTAAGTAGCAAAAAATCTGTGTTTATGTACACTTTACATAATAAATAAAGATAACTTGCACTTTTCTGCAATCTGTTTTAAATAAATATATGGTTAACATTCTACCGGGGCAAATGTTGGTAGGTATATTTTCGTCTGTAATACAAAACTTCCGATCTAAAATGTCTAGCACCAGTATTGCGATATAAATACAAACGGATACGTCAAATATGTTAATAAAGTTGGTATTACCGTGTGCGTAGATAATATGTATGTATACTCGGAGATTCGGGAACCACTAAGCCGCTCTTGAAAGTTCTTTTCCTGATTTACATCCTGTTTTATGCGTGAAGGTAATAAAATGGGCTTCAGAGGGAGGAGAATGTGAGAATCGGGGTACTTGATGTTAAAGTAGATATATAATAAACTGGAAGGTGCCCGCAACTTCGCAAGCGTATTTTTTTATGCCTAAGTCGGGTAAAAAGTAATCACCATCACCATCTTTGGATGTCCAGGATAGCCCTGTACCAGATTTAGTTAAAATTTGTCTAGCCGTTTTGGCGTGAAGAGAGGACAAAGGTAATTATGCCCAATAGATGGCGCCAGACAGGCATAACGCCACGCGCCAAAACAAAAGGCGATCCTACATCACGCTATTAAGATTTTTCCTGAAATCATGACCCCTCTCCATAGACAACTGATTATTAATACAAATTTAGAATTTTATAAAAATACACATTATATTTCGCGCACAGGAGATATAGGGTATATTTGACGAGTCGCAATTACAATCACATAATTGTTTTTGCTCATAAATACGCGCAGGCGTTTTGATTTACTTAAAAAAAATTTGCGTATTTGAAACATTGCAGCATTACTAACTCGTGCTGCACTGCAAGCTATGATAACGTTAGACTGCGCGTTTTTGTCATTAGCACTTTCGCGTTTTGACTAGAATGAGTGAATTTTACGCCTTTAAACTTGATTTAACTCAATTAAAAAACATGTCATTACGTTAAATCGACGAAGTGGTCGATTCGTATGTTGCCGGAGAAAGATCTAAAGGACGTCCTATGACCAACTGGACAGATGTATTGGCAGACATGAAGATAAATGGAATGTTTCCGAAGGCGACGTTTCAGATAGGGCGAAGTGAAGGAAGAAAATAGAGATGGCTCACTCCACCATCATATGGGACAAATAGCCAAGAAGACAGACAGCGAGAGATTACGTTACAGCATCGCTAAAGAAACTATAAATATACTCGTAAATTACAATAAGTAATAAACGTATAGGTAGTGGTGAGATTTCGCATAGAACTGTGTCACCCGCTGAGTGGAAATAAAAGTTCGCCTTTGTCTAAAACTGGCACTAAGCTGGAGTTATATTTTGAAAACACGTGTGTCATAATTATATCAGAAACATTTTACCTAACATTTCCATTCATTCAGCGCTATGCCATGACATACCAACCAAAGTTTTTGCTCGTGCCTTGTAAGCAAAAAGGCACCGTGACCGGCGGCTGCTTATTTATGTTGTATGACACAATCCTCGTCACTGCAAAATGTGGCGTCCATTACATTTCCTGGAATATGGGCACAGTGCCTACTCGTTATAAAACGCAGTAACTGTATACAGATTCATACTATTCTACTGCATTTTTCTTAAAACAACACAAGTCTACTTTAAAGACCTTTCATTCGTTTAGAAGTTCCATTCAGTACGATATTTCGTAATCAGCGGAGTGTCGAGATTGGTTGTGGTAATTTGGTTCCAATGTGATTTATAGTGCCTGTACGCCGCCGCACAAAAGTAGGAATCCATAGTCCGGAACGCATGAAAGGAATAAGTAAGTAGTCAAGGCTTTAGACAATGTTAACGCTTGTGAATTAATTTATCCTTTATATTGGCCATTATGTAATTACTAGCTGTGCCCCGCGATGTTACTCGCTCATCTCACGGGAACTAGCCTAGTGTGTGTTTGCAGTGTAGTGTGTGTGTACAAGGTGTCAGCTACCTTCATTCCAAACTTTATTATTCATATTCATATTCATTTATTGTTTATCTATTAAAATTGATCCCGCTGTTTGAGCGAGAAGTAACAAACATACATAAACACATTCACAAACATTTTTATAATATTAGTGTGATTAGTGTGATAATAACCTCATTTCGCTACTTGGCTGATCTCAATTCACGTACCTACATACCTACGCTTTGTTCTGCAACGTGCGGCACAAACATTTCAACGTTTTATAGACATAATGTCCTGGGGAAGACTGTTGTTATTATTAAACACAATTTGAAACACAAAACGGCAGTTCTGTTTTAAAAGCATTAAGATCTCAATACGCTAAAATCATTTAAATCCTAATGAAAGATTATCCGACTCTGATTGCTGATTGCCGAAAACTGAGGAAATTGGCGCAGTCGTTCGGCCGATTCTCACCGAGTGTTCGCCGCGCGGCCCGATTTCCAAGTTTTAATTGCAAACTCTTAATGAGGTAGGCAACAAGCTCAAAATAGTACATGTCGCCATTGCGCAGCGGAAATTTTGGGCGAGTGTTATTTTAATCTCCCCGTTTTACATTTGAACAGAAACACTGCATGCGCAATTAGGTTAAGGTATTGATTTTAATTAATGGTTTTGCAGAGCAGATGGCCGATGGGGCCGTAAAGTGCTCGAGTGGAGACCTCGGACCAGCAAGCGCAGCGTAGGACGTCCACCTACAAGATGGACAGATGACCTTATAAAGGTCGCCGGAAGGCGCTGGATGCAGGTCGCTTCCAACCGGTATATATGGAAGTCCAAAGGGGAGGCCTATGTTCAGCAGTGGACGTCCTATGGCTGAGATGATGATGATGATGAATGGTTTAGAAACCTTATTTATTTTTGTTGAAACTTTAGAGTTGATTGGTTCTATTATTTTTAAGATTATAATATACTTGGACTGATTAGCTATAACTATATGTAACTTGAGTATCGAAGACGAGCATTGTGGCGGCATGGTATTTTTGATTTTAACGGTTTCACGTCTACTTTTACAAATATTAAGAATTCAAATAAAATAGATACTTATAAGAACCATGGAGATAATATTACTGCCTTTAAACTAGACGTAACTATAATACGGTTACATACACAATGCAGATCTAAGCGATAAAACTTGTACTTACAAACTTACTGTCTATAAAAAACTTGTTCATCTATTAAAACGTCAGCCAGACATCGCACAGCAAACACGCACTCCAGACAATAAAGGCAAAGGGCTGTTTCAAGGCTTACACATTTTGAATTCATAAGTCTGATGCAGACACGAACCGCCCTCATCCAAAAAGCCGTATGTTTCTACGAAACCCATACTAAGATACGATATTTTTATTGCACACACAACAACACTTGGACAAAGGTGGCTCGACGCTGTGCAAACACCAATGTTTTGTGCAAATGTTTGCCTTATTATATCCAGTGGACGAATTTGTACCCAGCGCGTCGCTCAAGGGCCATTGTGTCCAAAATTTTAGTCAGCGTCCAGATTTTTGGGTGATTTTTCGATTTTAACCGAGTGATTTTTAACATGTGAGACATGCATGGTATGATGTCACTTGAATGGTCTTTCTAACACGTGATAACTTTGTTTCTTGCTATGTAGTCTAAAAGTACCGGTGTCTTAAAGTTGATTTGTTGCGTATGCATTCTACATGTTTTTTTATTACAGACAACTTCACACAAATCGACCTAGTCTCAAATTAAGCTCTCGTACGCTTATATAATGGGCTCTTGACGATGACACACATACATTATATAGATGAATATATAGAACATCCGTAACCCAACTAATAATTTTATTCAAATCCAGTTGCCCTTGCCGGGATTCAAACCCAGGACCGTCGCCCCAGTAGGCAGCTGCACTACCACGTAGTCATTTTGGATTTGCGTCCTAATTAGAATGTACCGGTGTACCCATTGCATATTACCTGCACAATCTTGTTACGAATTTGCATGGTGAAAAAAGTATAATATATCGTGGTGAACACTAATTATTACTAGGTTTCCGCTTGTTGATGTCAATAAGTATTAAGTAGCTGCAATTAAACATTACACTCGGTAAATGAAACATATGTATTTAATAGGATATTGTGTATTTGATTTATATTTGTTACTTTACTTAAATATCAATACTATTTTTGCGTATTCAATAAATCTTAACTGCGTTTCGATTTCGTTTTACTAACATTTTCCTTCTTGACAAAGAATTTAACAAGTTTCACAATAACAATTACAAATACTGCTATTATTGAAATTATAAAAGCATAGACGTCTAACATATGATATGCAACAAAACTGAGATTACGGGCAGGATTTTTCATAAATTCGGCTCCCTTATTTCTAATTACATAATCGATCCAAAACATGGCAGTCTCTAAGGCAGTAAAGGGTCTATCTTGGAACCTAATCGACATTTCTTTCGCTTTCATTCTGTACGTTTCATCTTCAAGAACCATTCGGAGTGCGGTTTCCAAATTTTCTTCATTAATGTCGTGATATGGGAGAATCCGGCCCATACCTGCTTCTTGTGTTTGTAGAAGATTGTTGTATTGGTCGCAATATATGGGGACCCCGACGATGGGGACTCCGTGGAATATGGCTTCTTGAGTTCCGATTAAACCTCCGTGGGAAATGAATACTTTGACATTCGGATGCGCTGTAAACAGTATACAATTATAAGGTACTTTTCAAAAATCCAATCTTAAGACCCATTTTTATCAATGCCGTTCATATTAAGCCCGAAGATCTGCTTGCCAATTAAGTCGTTTTAATAATATCAACATAATATACTTGTACATTTTACAATCGACAGGTCAATAGCCGGCTGTTAATCTATCTAAACGTCCAGACGGATTAACTAATCCTGGCTTATTCCCAAGGTTTCGCTCGCACAGAACGTTAAAATAGTGCCCATATAAACTTTGAACTCATGTTTAGCCTTCTTATGAATGAATATCCTTTAGCTATCTTTAGATCTAAGAACTCTTTTTAGAGATCGAAAACAAAAGATGACTAAGCACAAAAAGTGTCAAATGACTTGAGTAAGTTTCTGGTTTATAGCAACATACTCAAGTCATTTGTCGCTAAACTTCAAAATTCTCAGTCTCTTAGTAGCAGACTTGGAGACATCTTTAAGATTCGCCTAAATAAATCGGCGATACCAAAATTTAGTAGGGAAAAAAGTTTCAAGTGAAGGACACTGGAATCTAGTCAACGCTGTTTTGGTCTGTAAGTCTGTAACGAAATCGTGTATTTCATGTACTATGAGGAAAATCACTCATGAATTTTGTAGCCCTCATCTTATAATGGGGTAGACTATATCAAGCACCAGACTATCAAAATATTACCCACCTAGAATTTCCTTCTGCGGTAACCATTTCCTAATTATCAGATTATCAGGCTTTCCCTCCAGACTTTCTTCCTCCCATTTCCATAATACTGTGTACTTTAATCGTCTGAACACGTTCAGAAATGCTTGCTTCTTCTCCAGTGGGAGTTCTGAACTATGCACATTGGATCCGAAACTCATGTAGATTACTCCTTGTGTTGATTTGTTCAATATCGCTCCCAGATCCTGAAATATGTCAGAATAAGGTGATTAACACCGTTTATTTACACGTTTATAGTAAATTAAAAGTAGAGTGATTTTAGCTGCGTTTGTTTACAAGTATGGCCAGTCTGTTACCTCACAGCTATAAATAGGCACCAATTATAATGTATCATGACGCTAATAACCTGCAATTATCCTAGAGAAACATCCTCTCATCTTATTACCTCTTACAGATTTATGTTTATTAAAGAGTTGTAAATCAGGTCCTACGAAAACTACTTACTTTACGAGACTTTTTCTAAACTAAATCAAGCTTTAAGTGAAGCCTCTAGTCAAGTCAAATTAAAAGGTTATATAAAAGGTTTTATACCTTCGGGAGTGGATCAAATTTGTGGGTCAAATGTATTCCTCCAATCTCGACTAAATTTGGTAAATATGCTGCGGAAGTGTCAAAACTGAAGTGACCGTTCATAAGAAACAGCGACGCATTTCTCTGTAGTTCCTCGAGACTTGGGACTGGTTCAGGCAAATTCGGAATATACTTCTTTGCCAATTGTTCCTGCTTTTGTATGTACCAGACCTTATACCAAAAATATTCGTACATTGCGAAGTAAAAGTTTCTCAATCTTCCAAGAAAACTATGTGGGTCCATTATTACTACGAATTCATTTATCACCGTTGCTAGCTGTAGCGGATTTCTCATTATAATATTATTTCTCATGCAGTTACCAAATGTGGTAACTAGTGCCAAAGGTGCATTGTATTTATGCGCTAAAACAAACGTAGCTTCTTGGAAAAACATCTCGCTTATTACTAAATCAAACTTGTGGTCTTGCTTTAGAAACTCTTGGATATTTTGAGAACTCAGTGCCACTTCAGTAGATGCAAGACCACCGCCCCAAAGGATTTTTGCATAAAATTCTTCTTCTGATATGTCCACCATGGTAAATACGTTGGGTCGACCACCCTCTGAAATAAAAACTAGATTAAAATTAAGTACTAGGTACTCCTATTCTTGTAGTCAATATTTATTGAATACCAGGCCGAAAGTCGATTCAACATTGACAAAATATATGTACAGCCATTTGAAGTGTACATCTCATTTTGTACTGGATCGATGGCTATGTATTTACCGGTCATTAGTTTCTGACACAAACGTTAATTGCTCATCATGACCAATAAAATGAGCAACGCATAGATTCATTTCTGTATGACAATGAGAAGTAAAGAATAAAAAATAAATGAATGCATGAAAAAATACTAATATCTAATAACAACACTAATTGACTGGCACGTTGTTATGTGTAAAACATTTTTTTTTTACTTCTACGTGTGACAAAGATATTTGTTTATACGACATATTTAAAGGCACTGCTAACTTTTAAATATTTCCTCAATCTGCTTTTACAAGCTTTTATTGTCCGTTTGTCACTTCTGGGTTCGCGATGAAATATAAATAAAAAATAAATATTAATGGTCAATCTTACACAAATCGACTTAGTCCTAAACTAAGCAATGCTTGTACTATGAGTACTAGACAACGATGTACATAAGTAATAAATAAATACATATTATAATGTAGATAACATCCATGACCCTCCCGGATCCTACAAATATTCGAGTTCATCACACAAACAAATATTTGGCCAGCCGGGATTCGAACCCAGGATCCCTGTTCAGTAGGCAGCTGCACTGCAAACTGCGCCAACCGCGTCGTTCGCGTCCGCGTCGTCGATTGAGATTTTTATGCCGGTTGTACACATTCGCCGAGACAGGGCGAGACAAGCATGCCGTCCTTCATTTACACATAGAGTTCCAAAGTGACGGCATGCTGGTCTCGCTCTATCTCGGCGAGTGTGTACAACCGGCATTACATGATCTGACCAGTAGGTGGTAACAGCAATCGAGGTCGTCTAGCAGACACAAATTGATAAGACCGCATTTTTTTTATCATATATAACCTACCTCCTAGCTATTTGTGTACACAAACTACTAGTAGTTATAATAATTACCCAAATAGTCTAACATTAAGTTAAAAATTATGTTTTGTAACTGACTTGCAATTTCCGCATAACATCAAAAACTACCTTCTCGTATTTAGTAGTAACGGCATTGTCATTTAGTCTAATTGCCTACTATACCATAAAATAAACAACATGACGGAAATGCCACGACTTTGCGTGACAGCGACAGCGACAGCGGCAGCGGTACGTGTGTCTCGCTCACTCGTATAGCCGCCGCGCTCGGAGCTCTCGTTCAACCGCTCGCCGGGCCGCTGGTCGCGCAAAGACGAGGCATCTCCGTAACAGAAGTCTCGTCATTCTTTATTTAATAAATAAAGCATTGTCATTTAGTCTAAATGCGTATTACACCATTACATAAACAACATGACTGTATGTTGTTGTTGTTACATGTTACTTGTGGATTTAGGGAGGAAAATGCGATAAATATAGTATAGTAGTCGCCCTATGGTTTGTTAAGGCACTTCTAATTTTTTTTCTACGAAATCAAGCAAGAAGTATGTAATTATGAGATAATAATTGACCACGTATAGGAAAGCGCAGCGTGGGTTGGCCTCCGACTAGATGGACGGATGAAGTCGTGAGGGTAGCGGGGAATCAATAGATGCGGTCTGCGCAGGATCGCACTTTGTGGCGAGTCATGGGGGAGGCCTATGTTCAGCAGTGGACGTCTGTGGCTGATAGATAGATAGAATAGACTATGAGATGGATGGGGGTACAAAATAAACGATCGTACCAAAATTCAAACTTCAGACTACCCTCGTGGTTGTTGCTTTCGACAGTTCTTCAATTTACTTAACCCCTCGTATACCATGTCCAAAATTTGCAAATAAAATTTAAACTAACTAATATTTTAACGTAACCTTCAAATGCCCCGCACAGATCTGTACCAAAGCATACAAGGGGTTAAGGAAACACATACTAATAAAGTTTTAACCTGTCAGCTATTTAATACCAATTGATTGAGAGTACCAATTGTTTGATAGTTGTTTTTACGGGGTATATGTTAGGTTTTATTTGTTAATATGTATAATTGTTTTCGTCCTGTAATTGGAAATATTGAAGAAAAATATTATACATATAGTAATATTTAATATACAAAAGAAAACTTATCGTACAAAAGGCAGACTTAATGCCATGAGGCATTCTCAAACAATCGACCTTACCTTCCTTACAACCAACTAAATTACCCATAACAACACAAAACAAGTAAGTAATTACATTAGTAGTTGTACCTGAAACATCCCAAATCTTCTTATCATCAGCCATAACCTGATGATAGGTCGAAGCGTGTTCAGTTTCCTTAAAAGCTGTAAACACCGTAACGTTGTGGCCTCTCCTGGCCAGCTCCAAGCACATAAGTAACAACACAGAACAAGTAAGTAGGTAAGGACATTAGTAGTTACCTGAAACATCCCAAATCTTCTTATCATCAGCCATAACCTGATGATAGGTCGAAGCGTGTTCAGTTTCCTTAAAAGCTGTAAACACCGTGACGTTGTGGCCTCTCCTGGCCAGTTCCAAGCACATAAGTAACAACACAGAACAAGTAAGTAGGTAAGGACATTAGTAGTTACCTGAAACATCCCAAATCTTCTTATCATCAGCCATAACCTGATGATAGGTCGAAGCGTGTTCAGTTTCTTTAAAAGCTGTAAACACCGTGACGTTGTGGCCTCTCCTGGCCAGCTCCAAGCACATAAGTAACAACACAGAACAAGTAAGTAGGTAAGGACATTAGTAGTTACCTGAAACATCCCAAATCTTCTTATCATCAGCCATAACCTGATGATAGGTCGAAGCGTGATCAGTTTCCATAAAAGCTATAAACACCGTGACGTTGTGGCCTCTCCTGGCCAGGTCCCTTGCATATAATTAACAACAACAAGTAACACAGAACAAGTAAATAAGGACATTAGTAGTTACCTGAAACATCCCAAATCTTCTTATCATCAGCCATAACCTGATGATAGGTCGGAGCGTGTTCAGTTTCCTTAAAAGCTGTAAACACCGTGACGTTATGGCCTCTCCTGGCCAGCTCCAAGCCAATCGGCCTTAGCATGATATAATGCGACTTTGACGTGAACGGTATCACGTATAAAATATTCGCGCATTGAGTACCAACCACATTTGCGAGAAATAATAAAATTATATTATTCTGAAATAAAATAAACTTACATTAATAATAATATGTACTATGTACATTTACTTTACCACCATTATTAACCGACGAAACAAATAGGGAGACAACGATTTTCTAGACGGTATAAATTGTTGTATTTATGACCCAAAGTATGATAACGTGTTGTATGTTACTTTTAGTGAAATTTGTTACCAACAAATAAAAAAAATATATAAAAAAACTTAAAACGATTTCGAATGCAATCACGCACCATTTTTGTAGCTTTTAACACTGTTTACATTACTAATTTTTTATGTTATGTTACAGACATCTATGTTGAACAGCGGGCAAGCTCCGACTGAGTCAGACGACAGTGGAAGATCACTGGTCACTTAAGGTCAAGACAATTGCCATCATATTAGTCAAGCGTGATTGTGCGTTAAATGAAATAGTATTGGCGGACATTGTGTTGTACTCGTATTTTATACTCCAAGCAATGCTTGCATATTTTATTAGACGGTAGATTGACAAAAATATATAGATTTTTTCGATCTGGTATTTTGATTGCTATAATACTTACTATACAAATGAACTTAGCAGTAAACGCAAATGTAAGTCGCAAATGTATTGTATTTATGTATAATGCAAAGAAATAAAGATGTCTCGTCTTTTTACAGCCTCAAAATAACTAGAGTTTCACTGAAATATGAGTTTCAATGAAATGAATAAAAAAACAACCAACATTTAAATGACAAATCTACATGAAAACATAAAAGAAAAATCTCAATTTGTCTAGTAAATATATAATAATTATAATATATATTTTTAATATATTCGTTTAAATATCAGATCAGATCGGCCATCCTGATAGATTAACAATGTGTGCAAACCCAAACAAAACTGTAAACCTCATTTCTTGTATTTTTTTAAATAGGCGTAGTGGCAATGTCAAAACGCTTACGTTTTGGCTGAACACCACAATGATGTGTCAAAAACCGATAATTTGAAAAAAGATGAAGGTTTTTTTACTGGCCAGGCGGCGAGCCAGTCAGCCTGCAAGCTTTATCCACAATAAATAAATAATGATAAATATTATAGATAATATTAAATAATGGGATATATTTAAATGCACATCTGTATAATTTTTCAGTACACTATTAGGTAACTCCACTAATTAACTGAATGCATACCAGAAAAACGAATGCTGTGCAAAAAAACATTTGATTAACTGAACATGTCCTACAAAAAAAACTTAAACATCATACAAAACGAGATGACCTTTTTAACCGAATTCACACCAAAAAATATGGTTCGTACATCGGATATATTTGAAAGTTTCACCAAAAATACTGACTTGCACACTAATTATCCTCGTACTGCACACTAAGATCCGACTCGGCCGGGTTAGGTTAGTTTTCTTTTTATATCCAGTAAAACAGTTTTGCAAATACCTTTAAATAGTATATTGAATTCGCATTATTTAGTGTGCATAATTAGTGTGCAAGTCAGTATTTTTGGTGAAACTTTCAAATATTTTGATCGAAAAAAGGGAATATACAGATATCGATTTAAATACATGCCATAAATAATACCAACTCGCATCTCACCAATGTCACCAATTTGCATCTCACCAATCAATCATAAATGAATATGGAAACCATTTTCAGATTCACTAAGCGGAACCCAATTTTTTGATGTTTCTAATAGATGCTTTTTGTTATTCTTCCTCTTTTTTTGCAGTATAAATTACCGTGTAGGTAGACGTTTTATTTCCATACCGGCCGTATCTTCTATTAATATGTTAGTTCAAGGCCAGGGTACTAATTCGAGAGTATAAAAGTGTGCATCTATTCTTTGCGATATCGCTAAATAAGCGATGTCTCGATTCGGGTGTATCTCAAATGGTATATGCCTTTTCGCAGAATTATTTTTGGTCGAATGTTTCATTTCGCCAAATTTTCACTTCGCAGTATGTTTATTCCGTCGTAGTCGTAAATGTTTAATGATCCTTGCAAATATCATCCTATTGATTAGGTTACGTTAGGTTAGATTCGGATCATTTCATAAGAACCCATATTTGACTGTTTCGGAGAAAATTGCTTTCTACTGAATTGAAATATTCGGCGAAAAATAATTCTGCAACGATTCAGTGACCCATTTTAAGTATATCGCCTTTAACTGTAATTTAAACGTGACGTTTTCGATTCGAGCTGCATAAAATTATTTCAAGTTATCTATGGCGTCTTTGGCGTTTAGGCGAAGTGGCGACATTCTAGGTACTTATATCGCAACTTCGGAGATCTCCCCGAGATATCAGAGAGGCACGTAGGTATGGCATTAGGCCCCAGATTTGTTGCTTACTTGCAGCAAATTTTGTTATAAAAATAAATAATAGTTCTGAGGGTCCAAATTTAACCACTTCCGTTGTCTGCTTCTCTGCCTCTATTCGGGTTACCTACATCTTCAGCACACATGCCGAATGGATCCCTCCAAGGCTTAGTAAAGGCTTGAAATTAACACTTACTAACATCTTGGCTTACCAAGAAAAGCTATTGCGTTTAATGATTACATAGGCGTTGGTTTGGTCTCTGTTACCTATAAAAATATCTTTGTTATCTCTGTTATCTTTTGCTGTCTGGTAAAGTACAGTCCGACGTAAAAGAGTAGAAATTAAAAAGTGGCAATACTGTAGTGTCCTCCCTTTCTAATCAATATAAGAAAACGGGGACGACACTACAGTATTGCCACTTTTTATATTTTACTCTTTTTGGTCGGACTGTAGGAGTAAATATAACCAAATATAACACCTTAACCTTTTGAGCGCCACAGTCGGCTGTGGCCGTCAACAAAAAATCGTGCCCCTGACGCCACGTCGGCCACAGCCGTCCAAATTTCAATGATCAAAAAACTTTGTAATTCTAACCGCTACAAGTATTTTTCAATCCCTGTTGATTTTGGGGCACATCTTTTTTTTTTACTCTGGCGTCAGTGGCACGGTAAATTGCTAGACCGCTTGGCGGTCAATAGGTTAAGCATATTTTGAGATAACATGATAAGTTCATGACAATTTGCGTCATGCTCCGAATAATGTTAAGTAATTAAACAAATGGGGTGTGCCGAATAATACTAATTAAAAAAAAAGTTTCAGAGAAGAAATGCTGTTCTTTTAAATAATATGCCGATGAAATAAAAGAGTCGATGGAATGTATGTCGACAATACAAGAGTAAACACATCTAACGCCTACCTAAAATTTTAATTAATAATTACCAAACAATAATTGCGTTTAATATTTATAAGGCGCTTAACTCGTTCTTATGCTAACCCTTTAACACTATATAAAGAAACCGTTTAGTTTTACACTAGTTTAACTCTTTTATTCGTGATAATTTGGAGGGTTCTGTGAAATTTTCATTTTTGTTTCAAGATACCGTAGGTCTCCTAATAGCCTGCCTCACGGAACGTAGTGAAAACATGCTATTTGATGACAATGATATCAATCAAATAAATAACTACATATGTCGGCAAACCTTAACAAAAAAGAACGCTCCATAAACCCTAAAAGAAAAGTAATTTTAAGAATTTCTTGATATACTTAACGCCTGATTGTTTTTTATATCTAGTTTTGCTATTCAAAATCATCAGGGGCTGTCTCTAAGTTTCACATTACAGTACAAATCAACCAAAAAATCCACAAACCAAAATCAACAGTAACAATCGGAAGATACATTAGGACATCAGCAAAGGCTAATAAACTATTTATAAGAGACATTATTTTTATAAAAGGCGCAATCTAAATCGTAAATTGTAATATTTTTTCCAAGTCCTTGACTAGCCAACAGGTGCTTATTGTGGTAAAACTTGCCTATAACTCTTAATTACTTTTTTGGCATCCAAAATGGGATTTAAATAATACAAACATGAGATTCAAATAATGGAAACATAAATACATAAAACAGTTTGAGGAAAAAAGACACGCGAAAAAATAAAACGCTCAATTATTTCTTCGAGTGTCACATTTCGCTCATCTTCGCTGAGAGTAATGAAGCAACACCTACTGAGTACATAAGTTAGGCGCAAGTTAGTGGAGTCCTATCTCAAAGTTGCGGTAACTGAGAAACCCAGATCTAAGCGGTGAATTTGGACACTTCTCACTTGAAGTTCACACTTAGTTAATGCCTGGAGCCTGCGTAACTTGGAAATGAAATATTGGAGATGGAAATACAATTATTACGTGTATTTATTAGCCGTTTTGTATTGTACTACGGTAAAAAAGTATTACGCGACTACGAGACGAACGAAGGTGCTTTTACTAGAAGGTGCCCTTCTAGTAAAATAATAAAATAAAAGTCAATTTACTCACGAATAAGCAATCTTTTTTTCTTAAACTGCTTAATTTCCCAATTGTTTCGTTTCGTAGACTAAATTGAACTTTTTCTATAATTAGAAAAAACCGGCCACGTGCGAGTCGGACTCGTGCACCGAGAGTTCCATCCAAACACTTCCCATCTTAACTGCCCGGGTTAAGTTAAGTTTTCACCTGCTATGTATGGCGCCACATACAGATGAAGTGCAAATAGTTATTTTATTCTGTTTTTAGTATTTGTTGTTTTAGTCTAGTGTAGTATTTCAACCGTCTAGTACGAGTATCACGGTTCATGAGACAGCCTGATGACGGACAGATAGACAGACAGTCTTCGTAATAGGGTCCCGTTTTTTACCCTTTGGGTACGGAACCCTAAAAAAATATATTTTTCATAGCTTATGTATTAAAAAAAACATAATCGTAACGCTACACAACGATTAAAAAATATCCGTATCCGTAGCCCATCGTCCTTTTCTTTTCTTAAATATTATTTTATTCCTCTTTCTTAATCGTTTCGACTATTAAGGAATTCTAATAGTAGTGTGACATTGACGGTTATTATTCTAACTTTCCTTTTTTTTGCTTGAGGAATTTAAAATGATGTCTAAAAAACTATATGTCAAAAAAATAAACTATTCGTACATTCCGAGTTCTAAATAAAGTTTAGTAAGTCCTACCGGGAAAAATATAATGTGAATATACCTTTGGGAAACCTTAATGTATCTACCCAATAAATAAATAAAATTCTTGCAAAATAAAACAGTTTGGAAAACTATTTTCATATTGAAACTACTTTTTTAGAGTTCCTACCATCGACCATGATCAGTTCCTATGAGCTTATAGTGACCGTACTCGCTAGCGACTGCTTAAACGATTTGTTTGGAGAATTTGTAGTTCTACGAAGTAACCGCTATGGGCGCTGTACCTTACCTACTGTTTGCTATCACGTCTGTAACGATACTGTGCATTGTAAGTTGATATTGATTTAATGACTCAAAAGAACAATACCACTCTTTCATCCATAGTGTAGTTTCTTTCGTCATATTTAATTAATTGTCTCAGAATTTTCAAGTACAACTCAAGGCTCACCATTATAGTAAGACTGACTCATCCACCAACTGCTCAAATAATAAAACATCGCGCTTTAGTGCGTATTAACACGTTATATTTATTTATTGATACATTTTTTATAAAATTCTAAATTTAATACTAAAGTACGGACGTTGTTTTAAGTCATTTGTTACGTAATTTATACACAAGTCAACAAAGTTAAATAACCTGTTATTAGAATGACAGTATATTGATCCCTATATCTGGGATTCGAGGTGGGTATGAGTACGTATGCAAGTAAGAACACAGGTGTAATAGACCAGCACTCAGCTGCGTTGACATTATAATAGTTAATAACTACTTACACCACCTGAGATATAAACTTCGTAATGTAACTCACGGTCGCAAGCTCAAAAATTCGCTTCAGTCCACCGGAAGATTAAAAAACTACATCTAGGCACCTACTTGTCATTATTAAAAAATTCGTTACACTGGACGGAATTAGACGAGGTTTAAAAGTAATAAAATTAGTAAAGCTACATGACTTTTTACACGAAACAGCTCGCAGTTTAATATATAGTTAACGTAGCTGATTAGAACTTAACGGAAGCGTTTACAGTCTCAGTCTGCGTTTGACTCTTCAATTCGTATAAGTTTATAAAATGGCATGCATGAAAAATTCAGAAAACGTATCTAATAATCTCTAATCTTCTCCATTACTCTGTAGTTACTTCTCCTCCGCTCGGTCGTGTAGCCGTTCTTAGATTCGTATCCGACCGGAGATGACCGTATGCCATTTTCGATATACTTGGCGTTCGACAAAGGCTCCCCTTTGTAGCCGCGGCTCTTCGTTACCGAGTTCACTTCCCGTGATTCGATAATCTCTTTGGCCCGGCCGTCTCTTGAAGGCACAATTTTCTTACTTACAGTCTCTACTGTGTCTGTGATACTAGGTCGCTCGGGATCGCCCGAACGTGTGGTATACCTGTACGTTTCTGAATAGTTATCGCTGCTGTTGCTGCCCCGGCGAATGGCCGGTGATTTAAGACGGGTTTCCAATCGAGATACGAATGGACTCGTTTCTCTGTTCATTGAGTCTGTTTTATATACAGGTATTTTGCGCTCCTCGGATATCCGTTCTTTGTAATGCGGTGAAGGTGTGTACCGAGACGATAATCTGCTGCCGTCCGACTCGTCTTCTGCGTGCAATGTCTGGTACAAATCTGGTGCTCGTTCCCGAAGTCCTTTGAGGAATATTTTCTTTTTGTCGGTCTCGTCATAAGGTTTTGAGTAGCCGTTGGTGTGGCCATTTGTCAGTGGAGTGGTTTTGCCGTAACGAGCGCCAAATAGTCCATCTCGTCTGCGTTCTGTTTCTCGGGACACGGCATCAGCAAGATCACGTTGGCTCCTGTTGATAATCGATACGATACCGGGACTCTTGAGCTGTTCGGGAGTTTCATCGAGCCGACTGAGGTGGGGATTGGATTTATACATGGTTGAGTAGTTTCGGTTCATGCTTGATATGTAGCGCGGGTGGGTCTCCTGTTCAGGAGCGCCCATAGCAAAACTCTTGCTCCTGTTGAGGGCTTTGTAGGTCCGCGCTGGTTTGGCCGGGCCTGGTGGGTAACCGTTGATCTTGACGTCGGGCGACGTGGTCACGTGGGAGACGTTGACTGCGCTGCTGGACCGTTTGCTCGGCGTCAATCGGTGCCAGTACTTGTTCGAACTGGGCTTCTCGGCGGATTTCTCCTTCCGCTCGTGCAGTTTCCGCGGCAGCGTCTGCGCGCTGCGCGTGTAGTCTTCCTCGGGCTCGCTGTTCGGATTCAGTCGACTAGTTGAATGACTGAATCGACCAAGTGTGCTCGAGAATTGTACTCTGAAAAAAAAAGAAGTTGCTCTATAATAAATCACTTGTGTTTTTTCCCTCAAACCTTACAAAGACTAAGCAGATTGTCGACATGACGATCCGGGCCCACGTACGATGTTTATTATCTCTCCTGAGTCGCAAAAACTCGCATACTAATAATTGGATTTAATGGGGAATCTCCTCCTACACGGCTAACGACCATGCTTTGTTTAGATACCTACTTGGCTCGGCACCGGCGTCGTTAAGCGGTGGTACCCACACCCGTATCTGACCCAAAACAATTTAACATGCCGTCACGTACGTACTACCTTCAACTATACAACTTGATTGCAAATATTAGGGCCCATTAATGTAGTTAACGTGAACCACCATTGTGTATAAAGCCGAGATAACCGTGTAATAAATACGCTTCACTTAATTGAATAGCATGTAGTGTTATATGTAATTTAGTATATTTACAAAGGTAACCGCTGCGCACGCTGCAGTTGCATGATACAATCACGTGTAGTTTGAATAATTGCGTCGCAAATGATCGCCTAGCTTCATTACGCGTTTGTAGGAAAATTGTATTAGTAGTACTAACATTTTGCATATTAAATCAATATTAATATTTTTTACTTCGATTAATATAAAAGTAGAGGTTGAATTGTCCTAAATGTGGTTTTTGACCAGGATTTTGACGATCTTTCAACTTGTAGTAAGAATTTATTGCCAATTTTTTCACTGCAAAAGATTTACGCCTCGCGTAAATATTTTTTCTTGCCTTCGCGTTATTGACCGCTTTATATCAATTGATACTTCTTTATAAACTGTATGAATTATTATTGGTGTCATAAGTTCCTACTAACATTTTCTTATTTGTTATTATTAGACCCCGGGTTTTTGAGTGCAGATTTTAAATTGTGGGGAGTGAACACCACTGTCCATCAATGTTATCGACAAATCGATAGTTTTCTTTTAATTTCTGTTTTTATTCAATAAAACTTCAAACTTTCCGATGAAACGTACTCTTTTCAGCGGTCGATGATGCACGCACCCAAAAATCCGGATCCTACTTATATTACTTATCTGTACGTATATTCTAAATCGCCAATCACCTATATTCACATTAGCACAAAAACAGGTTCAAAATTAAAAATGGGCATGGCATGTGCATAAAAACAGGTCGACATCTAATCGAATATTTTATATTCCGCCGTGATAATTGTAGCAAACTAATTTGCATCAACCCACACCAACATAGGTACAGCTGTTGTTTACTTGTATTTCCTAGCCGTGAGTAAGATTGTCATTACATTTAGTTCTTAAGAAACCGCCTGAACCCGCAATCTCGAGTGAGTCAGCGTTCGTCAACTAAATAAGGGTTTCTTTGTAAATAAAATGCTCATTTGCCCTTACTTGGACGTCCACGGACGTGGTTCGAAAAGGCAAGATATGCCGGAACGCCGCTGATTGAAATGACTCCGCATTTTGATTGATACAGAAGGTTGTGCAATTATAATGGCGCTTGGATTTTTCAGATCGCTGTTGTTTTGTTTTTTCTTCATGACTGATTAGTTACTAATTATTTTATATAGCACAAACAAGTTTTTTTCTCTGTCTGAGAACGCATTATCAACAGACTTGCAACATCGAATTCCATTAATAAAAATATCACCGAGTTTTTCCAAGTGCGCAGCCGGGCCATAGCACTATTTTTTATCTACTTCACAACATAGTATAAAACAAAGTCGCTTCCTACTGACTGTCCCTATGTATGTATGCTTAGATCTTTAAAACTACGCAACGGATTTTGATGCTTTTTTTTTAATAGATAGAGTGACTCAAGAGGAACGTTTATATGTATAATACATGCATAATGTATCAGCATTGCACCCGTGCAAAGCCGGGCGGGTCGCTAGTTTAGTATAAAAGTTAAGAATAATGTACTACCTACTGAATAATATTTTATTTATATAACGTTCGTTACTAGAATATAACGTTCTTTGTTATGACGTCGACTTCCTTAAACGTACCTCGGACGCAAACTATTAATTAATATGTAACTTGGTCATGTTGCGAAACCTTTGAAAGATCCTTAGAAAGTTGGCAAATTCCCTATTTTGGCGTGCGCAACTTCACTGCACCTCTAGCACAACTTTGATACGCGAATCTTTCTCGCTATCTCTTTCTGTACAGTATCGTGAGAGAGTGACGGGTAAAGCTATGTCGCGCGACATGTGTCGCGATCGCGAACTATAGTTGTGTTAGACGGGCTGGTATTACCAGCCTTGTTATTTATGTCAGCATCAAAATGGATTTAGGAATAGAGAGTGTGTGTAAGAGCTCTTTAGCCATAAGACCACCTGTTGTCTGCGGTATTTTCAAATTCTGTGCATTAGTGGTTTTATATAAGTCTATAAGTTTATTTTGGCTTCAAATAAAATAATATATATTTGTATGTTAGTGTTAGGAATGCCTCGTCGGCCGGGTCCCAACACTGACATCTACGATAGCTCAGGGAAATGTAGAAGAGAAATGGTGTAAATGAGATGGCTCGATTTACTACTGTAGGAAAATAAACGCAAGGATAAACGGAAAAACACTATATATTCAAACACAAAACAATTAACAAAAAATAGAGGATCGGAGTATACTAAAATTAACACACAAAATTAACACGCGAATTTACAATTAAATCTTAACTAATTTAGTCCTTTACACTGCGGATCGATGATACTACGCACTACTAACTAACAAGATGGTAATACACTTGGATGAAAGAGACTGGTTACAACTTGTATTGGCGGACCGTTGATCTAACGCACTAAACGGAGTGGGACTCTACGTGTTACAAAGTTGAACTTGAACTCAATACTACGGAGTCGTAACTCTACGCAGACTGAAGATGAACTCAATGAATTCTGCAGAAACGGGCGTCCTTTTATATAATTCGTTCAAGGTTCGTTACATTCTCAGGGGGACGCCCGCTCTGTTACATTTTACTGATTCCTACTTATAATACATCATTTAGCTTAAATTTAACTTATAGCTAACATAAAGGTTTATTCGTGGAACACAAATATGTAAGTGATTTTGATGTGAGAGCTCCCGTTTAATTACAATTAAATAAAATTCACATCATTTCTTTGTCTCGACTCAGAGGCCGTCTCGCTCACACGGGTCGAGATCTACACCTTTCTTGTCCCTCATATCGCGCCGTGCTCGGCGCGTGGTGTTATTTCTTTGTTTGCCGGGCTCGCAGCAAGTTGCGGCCGGTATAATGTATAGAGATTTTACTTGTATGTTCATGAGGAACGTTATTACAAAGTTTCAGGATATTCTAAGTTTTATCCTTAAGTTTTACATTAAATGTAAACAACATGATTCCTTTGTCTCGCGCTGCGAGTGGAAATTACCACGATGAGTCATACTTGTTTACTTTAAGACGTCGTGGTCTTTTAACTATTTTAGTTAGTTATTTTTGGGAGCTCTCTTACAATAATGTTTTTTAGGAAAATAAGTGTTATACACATAGTATAGCCGCTTTTAAGGGCATTTAGGAACACAAGGAAATATATTATTTATTCATCTTAATACTAATTTCGCCTAACCGTTTACAACATTATTATTTATTTATAAAATAGCTAGCTTTGCCTAGCTGTCCGTAACAGTCTCCCCCCGCCGAGCTCCCGCGTAGGCTCGGGTTGCAAGGGGAGGACAGCTAGTTTTCTCGCAGGCCGGCGAAAAACTCCTCCTTTGGTGCGGACTTCGACGTTGCGCACCTCTCCGTCGGGGCCCGGATGCGTAGCCACGACGATCCCCTTCGGCCAGACGTTGCGCGGCAGCGTGTGATCGGCTATCACGACGTAGTCGCCTGGCTGGATGCGTCGCTCGATCCCCGTCGGTGATGACTGCCTGGGCGCGAGTGTCGGTAGGTACTCGCGAACCCACCGCGCCCAGAAGAGTTCGGCGAGCGCCTGGCTGGCCCGCCAAGTGCGTCGGTCGGCTTCTCGGCAGGGCCCGACGAGCGGCGCTGCAGTAGGCGCGCCCAGCAGGAAATGATTGGGCGTCAGCGCCTCGTCGTCTGCCGGGTCGACGGACACGTGGGTGAGTGGCCGAGCGTTGACAGTGTGCTCGGCCTCGGCGAGCAGCGTGGCGAACACCTCTTCTTTGGGTGCCCGCGTGTGTAGCGTCGCCGTTAGCGCGGTCTTGACAGACCGCACCAGTCGTTCCCAGGCGCCGCCTTGATTTGGTGCGCCCGGGGTGATGAATCGCCAGTCCAGGCCGCGGTACAGCCCGTAGTCTCGTAGCGCAGGCAGCCATTCCGCGTAGGCCGCCCGTAGCTCGAGGTCCGCGGCCCGGAAGCAAGTCGCGTTGTCGCTCCAGATTTGAGCGGGCCATCCGCGCCTCGCGGCCAGCCGCCGCAAGGCCATGATGGCGGAGTCAGTGGACAGCGTGTGGACTGTCTCGAGGTGCACGGCGCGCGTCGACAGGCACGTGAAGAGCGCCACCCAGCGCTTTTCTCGGCGGCGGCCGACGGTGACCCACACAGGACCGAAGTAGTCGGTCGCTGTGTAGGTGAAGGGGCGCTGGCACGGCTCGAGGCGGGCTCGCGGCAGGTCGCCCAGCGCCGGGACGCGGGGTTGCGTGCGCCGAAGCACGCAGGTTCGGCAGGAGTGCGCTACAGCGCGCACAGTGGGCCGCAGGCGTAGCACCCAGTACTGCTGCCGGACATCGTTGACGACGCGCTCGTGATTTGCGTGCGCTGCTCGTTCGTGTTCCCGTTGTAGCCACAGCCGCACAAATGGATTGCGGCCGTCTAGGATGGCCGGGCGTCGGTTGACGTAAGCGGGCGCGGCGTCGATACGCCCGCGCACCCGCAGCAGGCCATCTTCTTCGTCGATGTATGGGTCGAGCTTGAATATTCTGCTGGTCTTGTCTATCGGCTGTCCGCGGGACAGCGCGCGTAGCTCGGCCGGGAAGTCCTCTCGCTGCGCCTGTTGCAGCCACATGTGTTCAGCGTTCTTGAAGTGCTTCTGCTGCAGCTCGGTGGGTTGTCTAGTCCGCAGTCGTTCCACGAACTGCAGCATGCGGGCGGTCGTGCCTATCAGTCGGTTATATTTAGAGAACCGACTGACATCCGGCAATGGCGACTCCCATCTTTGTGTGGCTGCAACTTGGGCTTCTGTGTGGTTGTCTTGCGGCGGCGTCGGCGTCTCTCGCGGCCACTCGGAGGCCGGACGTTGTAGGAAGTTCGGCCCGCAGTACCACCGGCTGGCGGCGTCGAGGCGGCGTGTGCTATCGGCTCGCGTCGCGTCGTCAGCGGGGTTTTGTTTCGTCGGCACCCATCTCCATTGCTCGACGTTGGTGGTCTCGGCTATCTCGCCGAGACGGTGCGCGACGTAGGCGCTGTAGCGGCGGGCGTCGTCGCGCACCCAGTGTAGCACGGTTCTGCTGTCCGTCCACAGGAACGTGTCGTCGATGCGTAGACGATGTTCTTTAGTGATGCTGGCAGCTAGTCTCGCCCCGATGAGCGCAGCTTGCAGTTCGAGGCGTGGTATGCTGAGCTGTCGCGTCGGGGCTACTTTAGCCTTAGCAGCGACGAGGCTCACACGGGCGTCGTCGTCTTCTTCTTCGCGCCAGTACGCTACGGCCGCGTAGGCTTGAGCGCTGGCGTCTACGAACACGTGTAGCTCACGTTTCGTAGCTCCCCCCGTAGAGGCATAGGGGCGCGGCAGTCGTAGGGCGGCCACGGATTGCAGCCCTCGTAGCCAGTCCGCGAACTCGGCAGCTTCAGTGGGCGGCAGGGCGGCGTCCCAATCGAGCTTCAGTTCCCACAGTCGTTGCAGCAGTATTTTCGCAGAGATTGTGTAGCTCGCGAGTAGACCGAGCGGGTCATACACGCTCATCACGGCGCTCAGCATCTCTCGTTTTGTAGGCGTGCGGCGTAGCTCTCGCACGTCGGCCGGAACTCGGATCATTTTAGTGTTAAATCCGAGTTCGTCGGCGTTCGGATCCCACATCAATCCGAGAATTTTCTGCGTCTTGTCGCCGCCAAGCTGCGCGGGCGTCGTTGCTCGGAGCTCTGTAGGTAGCGACTCCATGAGGCGAGTCGCGTTAGAGCTCCATCCGCGCAGTGTGAAGCCGCCCGCTTTGTGTGAGGCGGCGACTTGCTTCGATGCTTCGCAGGCTTCCTCTTCTGTGTTGAAACTCGACACGAAATCGTCCATATAGTGATTCGTGGTAATCTCTTCAACGGCCATCGGATGCTGCTCGCGGTTTTGTTCGGCGTTGTAATCCCGTACGCTGTGAGCCAAGTAGGGTGAGCTCGCAGCGCCGAAAAATATCGACGTCATTGCGTATGTTTCTGGAGGTCGTGTGCGATTGGCGCCTCTCCACAGGAACATTTGTGACGGCCGGTCTTCTTCGCGTAACTTGATTTGAAGAAACATTTCTTGTATGTCGGCAGTCACGGCGTAGGCTCCCTCTCGGAATCGAAATAGAATGCCCAAGATCGATTGGAGTTTGTCGGGGCCCTCTAGAATGTAATCGTTGAGGCTGCGGCCCTGGCAGGTGGCCGCGGCGTCGAAAACCAGGCGTATTCGTCCCGGCTTGTTCGGATTGGTGACTGCGAAGTGCGGCAGATACCACATCTTGTTGCTCGGCGCCGGCTCCATCCGCTCGGCGTACTTCTTAGCAAACAGATTGTTCATTTCCTTCGTGTATGCTTCGGCGAATTGCGGGTCTCGGTCCATCTTTCGCTCGATTCCATGCAATCGTCGCAAAGCCATGTTGTAAGTGGATGGCATGTTGACGTTGTCATCACGCCAGAGCTGCCCGACTTCGTAGCGCGGGCCGTCGACGCGCCGCACAGTGTCTTCGAAGATTTTCGTAGCTCGCTCGTTCTGTGGTTTCGTTTTGACCGCCGCCGTGATGCCCAGCGAGTCAATGTGGAAGTATGACTTTAGCTGGGCGTTGATGTCGTCATCGTGTGGCGGACGGCGGTCTTGCTCTGTCGGTGCCTCCGACGTAGTTGTGGGTCGGGCGGCGTCCTCTTCTTGTAGCGGCGCCTCGTACCCGACGTAGCAGTGCAGTACGGTTTGCCATCTCGCGTACTGTTGTGGCGCCGACCCGAATAGCACCCATCCGAGTGGAGATAGCATGGCGGCGGGCTCGTCGATCTTGCCCACGCGTAGTTCGTATGGCAGCATCAAGTGCCAGTTGTCGGCACCGATGAGAAGGCGCGGGCGTGCTGTGTCGTAGCACGCGGCGCTCATATCCGCGAGGTGCGGGAATTGCGTGACGTAGTCTCGCTCTGCTTGTTGTGCACGCAAGCCCAGGTCGGCGACGGTCCGTAGGCTTAGTGGGTGAGCCGGACCGCCTGTCTGGTTGCGCACGTGGGCGTGCACTCGACGGCTCTTCTGTTGCGTCGTCATTGACCCCACGCCTTGGATATGCAGGCGCGAGGTCGTACCGTCGGCGCCGATTGCATCTGCGAGGTCCTCTTCAATCAGTGAGATTGTGGACCCCTGGTCCATCAAGGCGTAGGTGAGTGTCTCGCCGCGGGGTCCGCCGACGATGACTGGGATCACTTTCAACAGGACCGAAGACACGTTGCGTCCAAATTCGGCTGTGTTGGCGGTGTATTCTTCGACGCACGCCGTCGTCTCTGGCGGTGCGTCTGGTGCTGCGTGCGTGTTAGGGCGGCGTCGCGACGCCGCGGTATAGGTCGCAGCGGCAGCTTGTGGCGGGGCAGTCGGCGTGGCGCTTCGTCTAGCGCTTGGCGTGGTAGCGGCTTGCTTGACTGCGTAGGTAGCCGGTGCGTACGGTTGATAGGCGTACGGCGTGGCTTGTGGCGCAGGCATGTACGGCGCTGCTTGAGGTGCAGGCATGTACGGCGCTGCTTGTGGCGCAGGCATGTACGGCGCTGGGGCGCTCGGTGTATGCGTCTGCGTCTTGTCGGCGTGTAGCAGTCGGTGGTGTGGATAGGTGCAGCCGGGAACATTGCAGCCGCGGGCGTTGCATTGGTCGCGGCGGTGCTTGCGCTCCAGGCATTTGAAGCATATTTGATTCTGTCGCACCCAATCCCATCGGGCTCCGACTGGCACGGCGATGAGTTTGCGGCATTCGGTAGTGCGGTGGCTGCCTCCACAGTATAGGCAGCTGGTAGGTTGCTCGAGTGCGTATGTCTGCACACGATCTCTCAGAGGGCGTCGTACGGCTCCTCTGCCGGCGTTGGCCGCCGTGCGTTGCTCTGGGACGCGCTGCGATCCACGTTGCTCGGCGGCGGGCGTCGGTCTTCTAAGCGGCGCCTTAGCGTGCGAGAATTCCATCTCGGCATCGCTTTCTTCGAGGAGGAACTCCGCCATCAACATGAGTTCGTTTTCGGCGGAGCTCAGGTGCTCCTTAGCGTAGGAACACCAGCGACTGCGCAAGTGTGGGCTCAGTCGCTCGGTGACTTCCCGGATGAGAAGTGGGTTTGCGCCGTAGCTTCGGCGGTCCAGGTCCACAAGCGTTGAAACGATATTCATGATGCGTATGGCGAACTGGTTGAGATCGTTGGCGCTCGGTCCGAGCGGCGGCATTCTGCGCAGCTCGTCGATGGCGCGATCAATGAGGAGATCGGTGCGCCCGAAATTCTTCTTAAGGACCCGTATGATTAGGTCGGGTCGAGCGGAAGAGGCGATCATGTGCTGTACACATTGACGGGCTTCTCCTCGCAGGCAGTGTCGCAGGCGCGCGACATTTTCGTATGCGGAGTACTTGTAGCGTGCGGTGCTCTCGGTGTAAGAGTTATAGAAGGTGAGCCACTCGCTTGGCTCTCCGGAGAATGGCGGCAGCTCGTAAACTTGCTTCGGAGGCGGCCGCATCATGGTTTCAATAGTGTCGGTGAGGCGGTCGATAACTCGGTCTCGACTCGACGATCGTTCTCGACGGCTGTGTGGTGTCCGGGGCTCCTCTTCGTGTCGCTTGCGTGCCTCGCGTTGCGGTGAAGAGGGTCGTGCCTGCTTCGCGTGGACCGCGTCGGCAGGGTGGACGTTGGACAGCCAATCGTTGACGCGTCGCTGTGAGTCGGCTTGAGATCCGCCGGCCCGAGATTGCTCGTCGATGCGCTCCATCTCGACGGCGAGCCTCTTTTCAACGAGCTCGCGTTCAAGACGAATTTCTTCGCAGCGAAGTTGTTTGAGCCGCTCCATAGCGGCGAGCTCCGCCTCGCGGCGGAGCACGTCCGTCGCGTTCGACGCTCTCGAGTGAAGTGATGACGGTCGGCGCGGCGCGTGGGTTTTATCGCCAAACGTGACGCTGAACTCGCGTCGCTGCGCGCGGGCCTCTGATTGGTCGGCCGGCGCGGAGTGCAGTGATTGGCCGGCGTGCGCGGCCGGCGCGGTGCGCTGTGATTGGTCGAAGTGCGCAGTCTTCGACGGACGCTTGTCCAGTTCGCTGCGCGATGCCGTAGTATCGGTTGGCGGCGAAACTGGAGCTTCCTCGGCGGGAGACTCGGGCGAGTCTGTGTGGTACAGTCCCGAAGGGCCCGGACGGGTATGGGCAGCGGGCGGTGAATGCGTGACTGCGACGTTAGTCACTGCAAACCGCTGTAGGTCGACTGCAGCCTGTGTGCGCTCGCGCTGCGCGCGCACACTCTCCTCGCTCTTGTTTCCGCGTGTATTTACCATCGCTACTCTATTTGGAAACCGCACTTTCCAAACCTAACACACGATACCTAAACTAACTAACTAACTAGCTCCGATCCGGAACTCGAAGGACCACGACAATGTTAGGAATGCCTCGTCGGCCGGGTCCCAACACTGACATCTACGATAGCTCAGGGAAATGTAGAAGAGAAATGGTGTAAATGAGATGGCTCGATTTACTACTGTAGGAAAATAAACGCAAGGATAAACGGAAAAACACTATATATTCAAACACAAAACAATTAACAAAAAATAGAGGATCGGAGTATACTAAAATTAACACACAAAATTAACACGCGAATTTACAATTAAATCTTAACTAATTTAGTCCTTTACACTGCGGATCGATGATACTACGCACTACTAACTAACAAGATGGTAATACACTTGGATGAAAGAGACTGGTTACAACTTGTATTGGCGGACCGTTGATCTAACGCACTAAACGGAGTGGGACTCTACGTGTTACAAAGTTGAACTTGAACTCAATACTACGGAGTCGTAACTCTACGCAGACTGAAGATGAACTCAATGAATTCTGCAGAAACGGGCGTCCTTTTATATAATTCGTTCAAGGTTCGTTACATTCTCAGGGGGACGCCCGCTCTGTTACATTTTACTGATTCCTACTTATAATACATCATTTAGCTTAAATTTAACTTATAGCTAACATAAAGGTTTATTCGTGGAACACAAATATGTAAGTGATTTTGATGTGAGAGCTCCCGTTTAATTACAATTAAATAAAATTCACATCATTTCTTTGTCTCGACTCAGAGGCCGTCTCGCTCACACGGGTCGAGATCTACACCTTTCTTGTCCCTCATATCGCGCCGTGCTCGGCGCGTGGTGTTATTTCTTTGTTTGCCGGGCTCGCAGCAAGTTGCGGCCGGTATAATGTATAGAGATTTTACTTGTATGTTCATGAGGAACGTTATTACAAAGTTTCAGGATATTCTAAGTTTTATCCTTAAGTTTTACATTAAATGTAAACAACATGATTCCTTTGTCTCGCGCTGCGAGTGGAAATTACCACGATGAGTCATACTTGTTTACTTTAAGACGTCGTGGTCTTTTAACTATTTTAGTTAGTTATTTTTGGGAGCTCTCTTACAATAATGTTTTTTAGGAAAATAAGTGTTATACACATAGTATAGCCGCTTTTAAGGGCATTTAGGAACACAAGGAAATATATTATTTATTCATCTTAATACTAATTTCGCCTAACCGTTTACAACATTATTATTTATTTATAAAATAGCTAGCTTTGCCTAGCTGTCCGTAACAGTTAGTGTTCGTTTCAGTCTATTTGGTGCAGATTGTACAAACATTTTCTGCAGCCACATTAAATTGACCGCAAACGTAGGTAAGGAGTAAGGACGTTATAGTGATATTTATTTACTTTATACAAGCTCAAGGAGATTCACCGTCTGCAAAATAAAGACAACACAGAGAGAAAGCATCGTAATATAATTTATGTTATATTCTTTCTCGTAACAACAAAGATTATGTATTTCTATTTTAGTTCTTGTTAGTATAATATGTAGGTATGTTATACATTGATAGTAAAAGTTGATTTGATCACCATTACCTCTTAAGCACTATTTAAACTAATCCATTTTCGATAGTCAGCATCATAAACGTTCAAATGATACATTCAAACGATTTAGCTGACTGATAATATGTTTGATTAGTCAATAAAATTGTACCTGACTTGAGCGTTAGCCCACACGTTATTGACATAAACTTTAATTTACTGGTGCCATTCGAAGCCTGACTGCGCTATTAGATGGGCCCTAAAATTTGCCATAAATGTATTCTAATGCCGACATGAAGGCATCATAATTAAAGTTGCGTTGTGGGCGGCGATATCGATACGCGTCCAGACAAGCTTCTATTTAAGATTTAATTGATTTTTTGTACTAATAATATAAAAGAGTATGGACTGGCGTGGCGCTATCATAAATAAAGATCTCTTCTGCCTACTGATGAGAAATACTGCAAACTCGTTTGTTTTGTTTATTAGGGAGTGGGCGTGGACTTACCGATCTCGTTGGTCACGGCTATCGTTGTTGGCGGCACGTCTCGGACTGCCCTCGTACTTGTGCTCGCGGCCGTAGATGCTGGGCGCGAAGGGGTCCTCGCCGAGGTAGTACCGGTGCGGTGGCGCGGCGGGGGGCGCCAGCTCTCCACCGTACTGTCTGTACGTCCGCGAAGAGTGCTCGGGCGACGGCGTGCGCGAGTTACGCCACCGCGCGCGACGCTCCGCGGACGCCGATCGGATCTTCCCAACTAACTTCCTAATCGAGTTGCCGATCGCCGATCCGACTGATTTCCGCGCCGGCGAGGGACGGCGACTACTTTCCGCGAAACGAGTCTTTTGATTTTGTTTCCGCTCGTCGCGCTCCCGCCGCCGGGGAGGAGTGCGATCCCTGTCGGAACTTCCGCGCCGCTCCCTCGGCGGAGAGTAATCCGGCGGCGGTTCCGTGGCTCCTTCCTCGCGGCTGTCACGCGAACGTCCTGAATTTTCGTTCCGGGATGAACTTCTGTAACCGCTGTCGTAGCGATTTTCTTCCGAAAGCCGCTGTTGCTGTTTCAAATGGCGTTTCCTTTCGGGAGCAACCGGTGGTCGGTAGTCATCTTCGACGGAGGGCTCGCGGAATGAGCGATCTACATCTAAAGGTCGGAACGGCGAGCCGCGCGGCGGACTGTGCATGGTCGATGACGATACGTAGGCGGAGTCGTCGCGCGAGGGCGGATGACGGCGACCGATAGGTGATGTCCTTCCCTGGGGCGAATCACGCTTCCCGTACACATGTCTCGGAGAAGATCCGTTTAAGTGATCATCACTAGTATATGGAGAACGCACTGCTGGCGGGGACGGCGATGAGCTGCGTGGTTCGGGCATGATGGGTTTGCTTGCCCGTCGTTGTGACCAGTCCGCTACACCCTTGAAGTATCCACCGGTCCTGTTCACCACAGGAGGAGCCCGTTCATCCGACGGCGTAGAGGACTTCGTTTTCCGCAAAACTCGGTCTCCGTATACGGGCGGTGGAGGTTCAGCAGTTTTCCCGTAATATTCCTCTTCATCAGCTTTCTTGACGTAGTAGGGATCGGGTCGTCGTCCTATCTCTTCAGCAATGGAGTCATGTGAAGAGCGTGATTCGCTTCCGAAGTGGCTTTCAAGCCACTTTGACGTTTCCTTCTTCCGGGTTTCCTCCTCGACGTCGAAGTCCAGGGGTCGTTTGTAGTCCTTGTCGTGATCTGGAAGCAAAGTTCACTGTGAGTAACTCGGAAGGTTGGCTCGATCGTGCGCGCGCGATGCGGGCGTACGCGCTCGGTTCCGCGGCAGAATGCCCGCTTAACCGCATCCTCACACATGTTAGCCATGGCGTAATCATTCAGTCAATATATTTGCCAAACTTGTGAAGGTCAATGCGATGCAAAGACTTTACTTAACCGGTATGAGACAGTACTGGAAAATTATTCACTGAATATTAATTTGTAGGTCACTATTTATCTCGTGTTTGCGGTGTTATGTAACAGTAACCCGTTAACAAGAGGTACTTGTACGGTGAAATGAAAAGTGACATGAACTCATGCATATTTGACTCGCTGACATGGTAAAAAGACAGCGCATAGTTAACAAAATAGATGGTCTACACTCAATAGATGGTTTGTTGTAAATTTTCTAAATAACTTGAGCATTTTCCTACATAATTATATATTTTATCACTATCAGTCTTCAATTATTTACATAATAGACATCAAGACTTCGGGTTTCGATTGAATTGAATGAGATATTTCGGTCACAAGTATTTGTGACATGCTTAATGTGATTTCAATTAGGTATCGTACCAATACTACACACCTATTTGAAATCACATTTACGTTGTTCTACTGAACAATGCTTTCATCATGTCAACACTAATGGAGACATTTCAAACAAGACAGAGAACATCATTATTTTTTCAAATTGAAAGTTATATGTATTATATTACTAGTCATACCAATAAATTCCAAACATATTTAGGTAAAGAAGCGATGTGGAAATTATCGATATGATACAACATAATTTCATCAAAATCGTGTCTAGTGACTTAATTTGTAAGATTACCACCAGAATTAAAAAGAACCGGAGATTTCACACCAGTTTTATGACGGTAATTATAACCACTAGATTTGAAAGTAATCACCAATAAAAACGAATTTATAGTTTCGTACTAATATTGATTTAACCTCCTTGACATTTCGTGTGATCTGGGTTTAGTAATTTTTGTCATTTAAAACACAAGGTTAACCAATTTTATTTTTCTGTCTCGAGTTCCTCATTGGATTTGTGGATTTGCTTCTTTATTCCACCGAAAATAAAATAAAAACATTTCAATTAACTTGAGATTTATTGGTTAATCAAAACATCAATGCAAATAAAGTAAAATCTCGCCAGGCCTGATCGAGTCGCACGTGACCTCAGGATATAATTAAGTACATCCATAAAGTCTTAAAGACATTCTTTTCGTATGTTCATATGCCTTTTTGGATTATCGTGGCGGCTGCGTAGGCTCAATGACTCTCCTTATGCGGTCAGCAGATGGACAAGTGGTTTAAATACCCACTTTGGCCGAGGCTTGTCGCTTTATGCCAAGTATTTATGTGAAACAATGCGATTTTCACTGCTTGGAGAAGAAAGAGAAATCCTCTTGGTACAATTACATATAAAATAACAGCTACCTTCATTTACGTACATTTTCGAATATATTTTAAAAAGTTTTTGGGGTGTATGTACTGAGCTATAACCTGATGTTTCAAGTTTTGGTAATAAGTAAATCAGTAGGGCACTTGAAAGTGGGTAACGTGCGGGCAGCAATTTCTATCATTTGAACCCGCAGTGACCGGTAGGGGAGAGTTGCGAATATTGTAGCACCGGTTAAATCGTACCACTGCGAGATTTCCTATGAAACGACATTATTTTATATTTTGGGCACGAAATAGTACTCCTTTTTATCATTCTCATCATATTTAGTAATTTAAAAAGAAGTCTCAATATGGTGCCAATAATGGTTGCGATTATTACGTGATAAATAAGTGAAAAAGCACATGTCACTCACATTCGCATTTTGTCGAAACGTGATGGATGATTTGTCACTTATATATCGCGTGATAAAAGCAACCATAATAGGCCCTCTGGTTGTTTAAATCGTACCATCCCGTTTTAGCATAGGTACCATTTAAACGACGAATTATTTTAGTATTATACTAGGAAATTTAAATATCTGGTAATATTTTTTTTTATTATACCTAAATTGAAAGCAAAATACGTCATAAATACGATTTAAATGCTGAAGGTACGATTAACCAACTCATTGTTAATTAAATCTCATAATGCTCGTCTTGCTGTTAGAAAAAGCCAAAATACGGAACATTATTATGCTCTACCAGCCATGTTTGTAATTATTTTGGATAATAAATATCCCCGTATGCGTAAAAAGTGGTACGATATACCGTAGACTGGGGTTACTTTGATTCTTGGGGTTACATTGATAAAAACTTCATTTTATTTTTAAACGGAAAAATACATATTTCCCAACGCATCTGTTCATAATTTTTTTTAAGGATGGCAATATCAATAGTTGCTGCATTTAGTTGCTCTGACGCAGTGAACAGCATGGTCGTGTGCAGTGCGGATCACGTGTCAAAATGTAAGTATAATTTATTGCTATTTTTCATGTTCGAATAACTTCTAAACTAACGTAGTGGGTATTAAAGTAAAAGGTTCACAGTAAATATTAGCTTGCCAGAAGTGTGTTTATGTCATACCATTGTATTGAGTTTTGTGTCATAAATTCAAACTAAGTATTTTACTACTAATTATTTACTGGGTGGGGTGTCTTTGATCACCTGCATGGGGTAACATTGATCACTGATCAATGTTAAACTGAAGCCCCATGAGTGGGCATCTTTTTGTTCTCAGCGTCTTTTTCATGATTTTCGTTAATACAAAATAATATTATTGCTAAATTAATTTATTGATTTTTCAGAAAGATGCCTAAAAACTAAGAAAAGCGGTTGGGGTCACGAGACTACAAAAATTATTCTGATAATGTCCTAGAACGAACAGTGTTTCTTATTTTAACTAAGCAAGTACTTAAACATAGGTAGGTAGTTGATTATTGTGTGATTATGTCAAGGTATATATGCCAACATAAATATATGGCTTCCAACCGGTATATATGGAAGTCCAAAGGGGAGGCCTATGTTCAGCAGTGGACGTCCTATGGCTGAGATGATGATGATGATGATGATGATGTCAAGGTACTTATTGAAGGTGATAATTATTAAGAACGTTTTGTTATAAATGTTGAGGCAAACCTCAAATAAAGTTGTTTTTTCGAAGATAATAATTTTTATTTTTGATCAAAGTAGCCCCAAAACAACATAAAACAGTTGTAACTTTTGAACATGAGAACCAATTTTTTTCTTTCCTTGAGATAAAATTAAAGTTAAAGTGGGAATGGGCTGGTCACGTTTGCCGTATGCCGGATGAGTTGTGGGCCAAGACCACTACGGAGTGGAAGCCTAAAAACTCAAAACGGAAACGTGGCAGACCTCGCCGGCGGTGGCGGGATGACTTGGATTTCTTCTTGAAGGATTGGTCAGAAATAGCCTTAAGCCGAGATCACTGGAAGAAAGGGGGGGAGGCCTTTGCCCAGCAGTGGGATATTACGGGCTTAATATGATGATGATGATGATATGATGAGATAAAATACTTCTGTAAGGGGTTACATTCGATTGCCCTTGAAAAACATAGGGTATCAAAGTAACCCCAATGTCAGTTTAAGTTTGATCACAACGTTTTATTTTTTTTCTCCATACATTCTTATGTAAGCTCTTCAAGATTTTTAGCAGCGAAAGTCTAATAAAAGTTGATGTTCCCATTTTTTTATTTTTTTTTTTAACCACTTAATTGTAGAAGTTAGAGACGTTTAAACTTTAAAATTGATCAAAGTAACCCCAGTTTACGGTAACCGACTTTCCCCTAATTTTAACTCTAGTGGAGTTCATATCTCCGCCATTTTTAAATAAAAGAATCGTTAAAAACTTCTATTTAATTATAGAACCTGATAATAAAATTGCACGAGAATCGGTTGAGAAATCTGGCAGGTGAAAACAGCCGGAAATCTTGACATCCGGAATAAGGGCTTATGAAGCAAACTGAAACGGAGACGCATTGGGCTTGCCACTTAAAAAGTTGAGAAGCTTCTTTATAATTATGATCGATTGCTAAACATAACTCTTGAAATCAATCAACAATTTAAATCGATTACACAATAACCTTCTAATTAAGTAATTCGCATCTTAATCAAACCAGACTGGCCACTAGTGTTGGTAAACAACGATTTTTCAGTGTTGCAACTGTTAGCCAGATTAGAGAAGCAAATATTTGGCCACTACGAAAGTGTGCAATCGAGAATTGTTTGTACGGATGAGTTTTATTCGTATACCGTGTTTACCCGGGATAAAAAACGACTATTTTGAAGTCCTATATTTCCTAAAATACTTTTTGCTTTAGCACTTTTTAAATAGATACTTTTTTAGTTGCGCGAGAACAGCGAGCGACGCGTCTCCGCGTTTCAGCTTGGCCGAAAACTCTTTCGTACATCCGAATTCCGGACGTCCAGATTTCCGGCTATTTTCGCCTACAAGCCACATTTTTCAACTGATTCTCGTGAAACTTTACAAGCAAAAAAAAACTAATTAGACAAAAAAACTGTATAAGCGGTTCGCTTATACAGTTTTTTTGTCTAATTAGTTTTTTTTTTTTTCAAAATGGCGGAGATTTAGCTGTAGAAAATAAAAAAATATATATTCCAGCCATTTAGAAACAGACTCACGAGTTTTTCAGCTCACAGAGTCGCTAGTTTAATTAGTGTCAATATTCGTCACCATCATCATAGTAATACACTCTAATCTATGATCATCATAGCGTTACACTGCTCGACATAGACCTCGCCTAATATCCGCCATTTGCCATTTTACCATCCAAATTTCGCCACTGACCTTTCACAAATCGTCACTCCATCTAGCTGGAGGCCATCTTACAATTTATGCTTGCCATTATTGACTAAAGATACAATTGCAAAAAACTATGCAATTAAAAAAACTATAATTATAGGTATGATATATGCTTTGTGCCCGTTGTGATCTAGTCTTCCTACATACCTGCATATTTTTCAGTTTTTTTTATGCACCTCAAAACAGAATGTATGTCTAATGTGAGCTATAAAATGTACACAACGACCTTTAAGCGCACTACAGATTTATACGAAACCTTTGTTTGATACCAACACACCCACCATCTATTTAATTAAACGCCATATACGGTTCAATGCAATCTACTTAAACAAGCAATACACTACGAAATCTGTAAAATTAACTAAACATAAACAGACTTCCAACGCATTTTAGAGGGAGGACCCCCTAGAATAGAAAGGATGTAACAGCTCGAGTAACGTAGTGACTTTACGGCTATTTTCCCCGGATTGGTGGGATGTAACAAACGAGTATGTGTCGTAGTCTGATCCAAGCTTCCAACGCTGGAAATACACGATGCTTCGCACGCCCGACGAATATCCACGGAATCACCGTATTAATATTGGGTAGGATACTGGAAATCGATAGGGATATCAACCTAGTTTACTAAGTACGAGGTAGTGCTGAAAACGTATTCAGTATCAGTCACTTTAAGAAACAGTTAACAGCAAATAAAGTAGACACATTTTGTATAGAAATTCCCTAAAACGTATAGTCAATATTTTTGCTCTCAATTGCACTAGCCTGTAGCGCCCTTGAATCTATTTAGCAACCCTAATCTGTCACTATCACTACATCGATATCAGCCTCTATATTTGCGTATATGTTTAAAACTGGAAAAGTCGTGTCTAAATGCACCAAATGTGTAGGATACATATTTCAGTCCTATACCAATAATTTAAACTAGCCTAGCCTTAGTATTAGACTAAAATAAGTTGTGTAAGATTGACCCATTTCACCTTATTCGGATTTTCGTTGTCTGTTCTCAATTTTATTGAGTAGACTCAGATTTATATAAAAACTAATTCGTGTCAGACGTATTTGTTTTTCACAGCTTCAATCGCCAATTCCTAGTAATTCTATTTTCCTTTTCTTTCGCAAAAATCCTGGAAAACACTTTTACAAAACACTAGGGTTGTCACGTAGCAGTACTAAGCGTTACATTGGATTCCGGTTGCACATTCTTCCACACAACACGACAAAGGCGACAGCCCTGTTCACTGAACTGGTGATAGATAAACCGACTATCGAATTCTGCTCACTAATTAACAATGAAGCGGAATCTCTTTTAAAAGGGGATAAAAGTTAAACACTTTTATGGCCATGCCGCCATATTTGCATTTGATTTATAGTCTGCGGGCTTTTTCGTTTCAATTAAAGTGAAATACCTAAAGTTGGAGTGTTTAAATAAAGGTCCATAAATTTTAATTTTAAATATAAGCTCTGCATGCTTTTCTCTTTATGTTGATTATATAATAATGTTGTATTTTGAGTTAATAAAGCAGTATTATACTAGTGGCTCTATGAGCAGTTGTTCGGAATTGATTCAATTATAAATAAATAAATATTAACGGAAAATTTTGAATGACGATGATGGTGATGATGGGCAATTTTACACGAATCGACCTAGTCCCAAACTAAGCTAAGCTTGTACTACAGGTACAATGATATACAGATAGACGCGATTGGCGCAATCTGTAGTGGACCTGTCTATTGAGCCGGTGGTCCTGGGTTTGAATCCCGGCCGGACAAATATTTGTGTGGTGAACTCGTAAATTTGTTCCTGGGTCATGCATGTTATATATTTATATATTATGTATATCGTCGGCTCATAGTACAAGTTTTGCTTAATTTGGGACTAGGTCGATTAGTGTAAGATGGACCCTCATATTTATTTATTATTTTTTATTTACTAATAACATTTGTGAAGTACTTCCAAAATTAATAAGTTTCATGAGTTCGATGAGTGTACGATTCATAAACCTAAATATTCATAATCCGTTTTAAACAAAAAATACAAATCAAAAATCAGCTACGTAACATTCGACAGAAACATATTACATTGGTACTTAGATCTATTCAAATAAAGAACAATAAAGCAGCAAGTCAACATTCATCCATTCATACTTATTCTTCTAGCACTGCAAAAGAATTCTTATCCTTTTTCAACGCCTCTGTCGCATGCAAAACTCACAATTCATCATACGAGTTGGCAATCGATCAACTATACTACTGGTTGGACGGAAATTGTCGCGACAAGGTCGGAATATGTAACATTGCCTTAATAGGATGCGCCTGAGCTTAGAGGCGGTAAATGGTTTAATCACTGCTTCTATTAATAGTTTAAATATACATTGCAACATTTGAAACCAGATAAAACGGTTTTACGTGACTTTAAAATCTTGTATAGGTACGTGTTTCATAGCTACTAATTACAGGAATATGTGATACTCTTTATATTTAATTTTATAAAATTTAAAAATAAATTGTCTACATAGAGCCGATATTTCAAAAAAAGTAAGTACAATATGTTTAAAAATATATATATTTTTATGTGACGACGCGTTTGGCTCGGTTTGTAGACACCTGCCTACTGAGTCGGCGGTCCCGGGTTCGAATCCCGGCCGGGGCAAATATTTGTGCAAAATATTTGTTCTTGGGTCATGGATGTTATCTATATATGTATTTATATATTATGTATATCGTCGTCTAGTACCCATAGTACAAGCTTTGCTTAGTTTGGGACTAGGTCGATTTGTGTATGATTGTCCCTTAATATTTATTATTATTATTATTTATTATGTTATTTTTGTATGTATACATGTATTTATGCCATATCAAAAGCAAAAAAAAGTGCTGTGACTGTTTTTATCGTCGCGGGCATTGCCTATTCCAAAATGAAATCTAGTCGAGTTGTTAAATTGCTTCATCTTTCATTGCAGCATCTTTGCTTCTTAAATATAAAGATAACACACACTTTGGCCAGCTCTCATGGAGCAGCTGCAGTAAAATAAGTTTCTATTAAATTCCATTTTTCACACAAGCTATTTTAATCTTACATTGTTATCCTCTTATATATGTACCTACATCCGTGGAAAAACCCCTATTCATTTGACTAACAAAACCTAGGTTTTGCCTAGGAATAAACATGAAACATTTTAAAATCCTTGTTCATTACTATTATCTTAATCATGACATGTACAGTCAGTATCAAAAGTAACTGTTAATTTTAATATGCAATGTGACATAACCCAGTAGTGTAGTAAAATTTACATCTACTTCTGATGGTGACTCTCCCTACTTTTTTATAAAATCCTTAACATTGAATTCATATTTGTCTTAATATGGTATATTTCTTTATAACTAATAATATAAAAACCTTGTAACTAGTAACTAAAACTATGCGTGAAATATTTAAATATATCGGGACCCCATTGTAGGGTAACCAAGACGCAAGCAGCATTTCCCGCGCTGGATAGCAATGGCTGTGTTAGTCTGCTTTATCTTATTATTTAATTAATCTCTCGAGCAATCTAATGTAAGTTAGAGTTTACCACAAAACCTTTAGATTCATTGACTAACTCCAACTTGTTAAGAACTTTGGGGCGCGTTATTGAAGGGCATTCATTCAAGAAAAGACAAAACATATAATGTTCCCGGAAATTTACACGTTCCATGTGGAAAATAGCCTTAAAGGGACAGGGGCTAAATTCAATGTTTCTAATATCTGTTATAGGGAATTCAAAATAATTATAGGTAATAAATAATAATAATAAATATCAGACAACCTCACACAAACCGATCTAGTCCCAAATTAAGCTCAAGAAGGCTTGTGCTATGGGTACTAGACGACGATATAGATACTTAAATAGGATAAATATATACTTAAATACATAGAACAACCATGACCCAAACACAAATATTCGAGTTCATCACACAAATATTTGCCCTGGCTAGGTTTCGAACCCGGGACCGCCAGCTCAGTAGGCAAGTGCTATTAAAATCGGTTATAACGACAGTAAAATAACCGGTTATGCATTCCCTACTATTTTATCAAAATTAGCATCACATATTTTGTCTTTTTGTTTAATTAATTTCCGAACCAAACAGCCGCCATAACGTTTAGCAATCTATTATATATTGTCTGTTACAGTTTAACACAAAGCGACGCTTTTAGATTCATTGACTAACTTCAACTAGTTAGAAACTTCGGGGCGCGTTACTGAAGGGCATTCAAGGAAATTCACACGTTCTATATCGAAAATGGCCTCAAAGGAGGGACTAAATTCAATGTTTCTAATGATATCCGTCCAGAAACAAACAAACTACTATTTGTCTATTATAGTGAATGCAAAATCAGTTATAATAATATACCTAATGTATTATTGTATGTCCAATATGTCTTAAATCGTATTTTTGTTTTAATTTAATCGTTTTTTATTTACCATTTTCAATTACTTAAATGGATTGGCTAAGAATTAAGCTTCGATAAATGCATTTATATGCATCCTATATAGCCAAGGCTCTAAATATTTAGTAGGTATAACAGTTAATATTATTTTTAATATGAAGCGATAAATAAAACGGAATTTGACGCAATTTAAACAGATTTAACTTTGTCCATCGTAAAACTAGAATAACAATCCCTAAATCAGCAGTAACATCATCCGTATAGGTAGACTTACCTTAAAACCGGAGGTGCCTTATTTAAACCTATCAGGTTCGTGACGTGACAACACCAAACAATGCATGGACGCGTTGGTTCACCGCAGTTAAAAGACTAAATACTCTTAAAGAATAACTAATACTGAACTAATATGTTACAGGATAACTCGGCGATTACCGAACGGACGTCCAAAGAAAAAGCGACGCGGAAATCTATAGGAGTGGTGCACGAAATTAAGGCCAATTTCGATAATGTTATGCTGATGTTGTTTCCCATTTGACTATCGTAGTTACTTCGGTTTATATGTAGAATAGCAAGTAATTATTTACGTGATTGAATATATTTGATCGTATTACATTTGTCTAATTTGTAAATAAAACAATTCCCTGGAAAAGTAATACGGAATGAGAGATTGAAGAGCTATGTGTATATTGATTTTATAGTTTAATTAATTTTCCTGGTATCTGTTCATTTACTTTCGGTAAATGTATTCGTATATATGATTAAATTAAGCTACCCTAAAACGAAATAAGACATTTATTAGGTGTGTTACACCTGACATCATTTGATAAAAAAACCGAAATCTGAAAGCCATTGGAGACGAAGTAGTTCAAACCCAGCTCTAAACATTTTTTTTTTAATTGGATATAATTTTTTATACGTAATTATATAGGTATAAATACGTATAAAAAAACTATATCCAATTAAATAAAATTGTTCAGAGCAGGGTTTCAACTAGGGTTGAATGTACCTTTTGCTCCTTTATGAGAACTCCAAAGAAGTAGAGGAGTATCGTTATTTAGGACATTGGCATTGATAATTTATGCCCAATACTGGCTAGCCAATAGGCTGCTAGCAATTCACTCGTTCTATTTTCCGATCTGATAAAATTTGACAGTTATTTGGATTTTCTGGATAAAAGTAAAACTAGTGGTTCTGTTTGCTGTAGACCTGGCGAGTTTGTTCTCAAATGACTTAGTAATTTTTTACATTTTCAACCCCCATAACTCCGCCATTTTGAAATATTTCGATAGACTGAATCGAAAAAAATCCAAGTAGGTAACAAACCTACCTACTCACAAAATTTCATGGGAATCGGTTGTGCAATGAGACCTATAGGGGTGAACAGTAAAACATCTGGCCAATTGGATATCTGAACATCCAAACATCCGGACAGACGAAATAATTTTAGAAAAGCTGAAACGAAGCCTCGTCGCTCACTCGGTCGATAAGATAATGCCATATAGAGATGTGTCCTTCTTTCCACATACAAATCGGAAAACGTTCTCGAGAACGCCACATCTCTAATGCCATATGACGCGAAAATTAAGACCTAGTGGTAGCGGGCGAGATTGATTGACAGATCGGAACTCTATAATGACGTGGAATGCACGGCCATGGTGCGCCGGACGCCCATGATTGCTGCGCAGGAGTAACCGGATATCGACCGGACACGCTTGGTCGGCGGATGTAAACATGTGCCATTAATCCTGGCAATTAAATCATTGTTCGTATGGAAACTGGTTGTTGAGAAAGAGGTGTGTCGGGATTTCTATATCGTGAGCGATTTCGGTCAGCGAAGATTGGTAAAAAAGTCAACCACGAAATAAATTTCAATTTGTTCGACTTGGCGGGGGCACTGCCGTGCCCCCAGATAATGTCTCGCAAAGTATAGTGTTCTGTCAACTGAGCATCGCATGTCAGTCGTATCAAATAAAATTGTCCTTCATAATCTTCGATATCTCAGATCTAAGTGCTAGTCCGTTAAGCGAATAGCCTAGCCAATTTGACATAATAAAACAGGCCAATCCGTGATCCGATGTAATCCGTGTTTACGAATATTTGATACTTGTCCAGGGGTCATATTAGAATGGCAGCTAGTGGCTGTGCGCAGCGCAGACGCACATTTTGTGAATAGCTTTAGTTCGAACTCAGACTAACTGATTTATGTTTAGCATTACTTTGTTTGGCTATACCTATCTATATCCTTTAACCGACTACATATTATTTTCTGTTAAACCCAGTTGTTGACTGGTAGAGAATGCCTTAAGTTCACCATTTGTACTTATTTTTGTATTGTGCAATAAAGTATTAAACAAAATAATTTATAAACCATAGAGTAAGGTAGGCAACGGTCCTTTATAATACATAATTTACAAAAAGTAGTACCAAAATTCTTGTCATTTTATAGTTCCGGTTGTGGATTAACTACTTATCAAAAAATATATGAGTCTAATTTACGAAACATGTTTGTTGGATTTACTGTTATTTTACATAAACATACGTAATAATTGATTGTCTACAAACCAATCGGAATAGATTACAATATTAGGAATGTTTCCTGATGCCGAAGAGTTGGTTCGCATAATTGGGTACAAAACGTAGCCAAGGCCGTCCACTATATTGGACAAATGTAGGCCTATTAACATAATGGATAAGCCGAGAATGGCCAACCGTTTAGGCAAATGTCTTGGAGAAGAACTAATTTGGGCAAGGAGGCTTGAAAATATCGATGACACTTTAAAAGTAATTATTCATTTTCGTATTGACCTTTAGCTGGCAAAGCACGCGCTGTACATATTTGGAATCGTCCGAATAATCCAGTAGGACGTTGTTGCGTTAATATTAAACCTGTACAATATGAAAATTCCTGTTGCGACTATTAATTATTGACGAAAAGACCGCGTGAGCGTACCGTGTCCTTTTCAGTTTGGACATAAATGCTTTCGTATGTCCGTTTCCAAATGTCCGGATGTCCAGATTTTTTAGATATCCCCGCCCACAGGTTGTGTTTCTCCACAGTATTTCTCAACCGATTCTAAAGAAATTTTGTTAGCAGGTTCGGTTTTTCGAAATTTCACAAAATTGACTACGTAAATAAGTATAATAAAATATATTTTTTCGGCTATTATCACTAGCAGCTCGCATGTTCGGCTATTAGCTGTAAACCTTTCGAGTATATAAACCCAAGTGTGTTTAATTAATTGCAAATAGATATACATAATTGATGTATGAAGAGCCAATCTGCCAAATGATATAAAAGATTAGTCTGTTCAAGAATATCTTCTCTCAACCTTATTGTCTGACAGGGTAGCTAAGATATTTTTGAACGGATATACCGTAAATATCTTCTTCCAGCTAACTAAGACTAAGATATAACAATGTCCTCATGTATTCGCTCCAGGAATTAATAATTTGATTAAATTAACTTAGTGTGAGAAAGACACTTGTTTATAATACTATTGTTTTTCTTTTGTGAAAATGTTTCTGATAATTATTATGATTAGGATATAGGTACCATTTTTTATGACCTGTGTTAATTTCGAAACCAATTCCGAGAATTGGGCTCTTATACTATTAGATTGTGAAAATATGAGACCACTGACAATTTACCTATTAATAAATATTTTTTGGACTTTCACTTGTCCTTGTCATTTTGAAATACAAGTAAAGTCAATCGTGACTTCATCATAATCACAAAATGCTTCCTATGGAGAAAAATAAATAAACGTATCTAATTGGCAAACGAATGAAATTAGCATCTTAAATTGGCCTATATTTTACGGTTTTAACAATAAATTGGGCTGTTTATTTTTTTGGTATATTTCTGAAGCTAGTAGTCACACAATGCCTATAAATCCTGTACAATATACCTAAATGAGCATCACGTATTACACCCATCCCTTGTCTCGTTAACTACATTACAATGAATTCGGGAGGTTAAATGTCGTATACCCGCAATAGATTACGGACGTCCCGATCCCACTAATCACTTGTAAAATTAACCGGTTGTACAGGGTGGAGAGATAATAAAGGGCGTTTCACTTGATTTATTAGAAGTTCAAATGATTGTCATACACTGTCAAAATTCTGTCAATATTCAATTGTTTATAACATATCACATATATTTAGTTTGAAATTGAAGTGTAACGCTAAGTTACAGTTAAGTAAGTAATATAATTTGTATAAGTTTTTTTTTACTAATAATATAAAATATTATTTTTTACGGAAGTTGAAAAATTATGTTTGTAAATTTTTGGTGGCCCACAAATGACAGTAACGTATACCTAATGCAATTGTTACATAACAACCATAATAGGTAGATGCCTAAGTACATATTTATTTTACCTGAAAATTACATGACAATGACATGAAAATTCATGTGACCTAATAGAATTTATTTTCATTTTGTCTTATCAATTTTTTTTTCTTCTGAATAATTGCTTTCTTATTTAAAACAAAAGAACCGCCGTCTTTCTACCTATCCGATGGTTTCCTATTCCGATTTATTAATAATTCTCAGATTTTAAAATTAAAGTGTCCTTAAATCGATTTAATAATTTAAAAACAATCAAAGTAATTGTTGTAATATATAGTAAGCTATTGTAGGTCAAATCATTGTTGCCGATAAAGCCCCACCCTGTATCACCAGTACCCACGCTTAATGACTTCTAATCATGTTTTGTGCCATAAGCCCTTTAAAGGTAGTCGACAAGTTTGGTCCATATCTCGGTGACAACTCCGCCCTAATTTTCTGAAGGTCTTAACTGTATATAATATTTCGATATTTATAAGACGTTTTCAAACTGACACAAACTAGGAAACTGTAATTAATTCTTTAAGGTTTTGTCATGTCTTTGCTAAGTCTATTAATAAAATAACCCTTTTCTTGGCAAAATAAATGGATAGTCCGTATCTCAAGCCTCGTTATAATGATATTACGTAATTCAAACAATAAGAAGTTAAAAAAAAAACAAAGAAACTATTAATTTAACTTGTATGATACATTGCCGAGAAAAAGTTAATGGCGCGTATATTTTAGTAAAGTCAGTTCATACAGTTCAATTCTAATACACAGTCACAGCATAAAAAAAAATAGTAGCCAAAGATATGGAACAGATCTTTTTACTTAAGTAAGTAGGTATAGTAGTAAGCCGGTGTTACGATATATTCGACCACTTTGATTTTGCTGATGCTGACTACATTAATAGTGTTACATCGTAGTCACAATACAATTAGGGAATGCAAAACTGGTTATTTTTATTACCATAGAAAAGAAACTACTGCGGCAAAGTAACCGATTTTGTATTCCCTAATCGCAATCCATTTAGTTATTTTTTCCCCATTTTTTACCAAGTTCACTAAAACTATTTTCATAATTTACTTACAATTTTCTAACCCAAAAGCAAATACAATTTAAAATATAATTATTTTCAAACATAAAGATCCACAAGTTTCAAAATTTATTAGTTTAATTCATTCATTCATACCTAATTATGATATCGTCGACCGTACGTTCAATTGGGGTAAGGGACAAAATACGATTTTTCAGGAGAGGCTGACAAAGTTTTTTTTTTAACTAAATCGTTAATAACTTTTTTTGTAGTGAACCTTTTTTGGGCCTGATTTCATGTATAATCTTGTGTTTTAGTGTTCTGTCTATCTATGTAGTGTTCGTTTTAATAATTTAGATATTATAGAAAATGACATGTCCCTTACACCAACTTATTTCGCTGCTGATGTCCCTTACAGACAGAGTATTCTGTAGTCTCGTCCCTTACCTTAAATTTACATATTCATTGTATCTACTATATTGATGAAGAAATGGCGTAAGGGACTAGTTGAGATTATGTGTGAAAGAAAAAATAGGGTAAAGGGTTCGTTGTAAAAATAAATAAGTACATACCTTTGACGTAAGGCGTATCTTAACACCGGAAACGTTTAAAACATTAATGTAAGAGGTATATAAATGTATTGAAACCATGTGAGCATTTTTTGTGTGTCCGTTACATGCAATATTTGTATCGTTACACGTAACTGGAATAATCCACATTTTAATTTATGATTATTTTTTTATTATAATCACATTAATTATTTCTCAGCCTCTATGATCGAATACTGAAATAAACAATTAATGTAATATATACAGCAAAATTATTAAAAGTTTAGGGCTTGTGCTGAACGATAAAAGTTACAGAATTAAATACAATTCAGAAATAATCATTTGATATTTGTACTTTTTTAGGAGTCCTGTTAGATAACATAGTAGTTGCTCACAATTCAGTGCCTCCAGTTAACAAGGGATAAGTCAAAAACGGCACTTTTCAGAAGAAACGAAAAACTATTTTTCAAAAGTAGATAATATTTAGAACTGGAAATTTTTAAGAATTTTTATACAAGTGTTAGGCTTTCATTTTAAAAATAAAGAACTAATGCGTTGACCCTATAAATATGTTTTTTTGTAGTTATAGCTTTTGTTCGCGAGTATTTGAAGACATAACTCAATTTATTTGCACCAATTTTATCCTTATGAACGACGTGCATAAACGAAAGAATACGACTTGTACCTGTGTGAACGACATGCATTAAACGAAACGAAACGACTTATTCTATTATATAAATTATACTACTTGTCAAACTTGAAATTTGTTACCTAAGGAGTCAAATGAGGCTGTATAATAAAATGACCATAAGACTAATGTACTTGAAAAACATCGATGAAATGAAAAGTTCTTGTGTATAGCTATGAAATATAATCAATATCAACATCAATATCAGTCAGTGAATAGCAAGAGCTCTAGTTAGATCCTTTGATTTCTCAACACTTATCGGTAGCGAAATTTAAACAGATAATGATTATTAAAGTGTGTCATACTTAGGAATGCCTTTTAATTGACAGTGAACATTTTCCTTTGCAATTCATCAAGTACCGAGACGATTTTAAGAAGCCCAAACTCAGTAGGATTACCTTATCGTTATCTATAAAGTTTTACCCATGTCGACTATCCGGCCTCATATACATAATTTCAACTCAGCTAGTCCTCGGAAAGTCAATCTAATCTTCCTTGAGATATTTTTAAACATACAATGTGTAAGGTTAATTAAAAACTTTTAATAAAGAACGTGTTAATACCTCCTCCAGTACCTATTCCATTGGTTATTGCGTTTTTCGACAATCTTAGCCCACTTTTTTAAACTATCCGCTTAACAAAACACTTCACGGGTAGAATAACAATCACGAGCTGTCGACAAAGAGTTCAGTACTTACTGTTGTTCAGAGACGCCGAACTGACGAATTATACCTAATAACATAATAAGACACTTACATATTTTCTCGGTGGATTAATTACTAAATTTTAAATTTTCTTACCAAATTTATTTGAATACCTTCATTTATCGTGAAAGTTTGCATGTAAATAAGTCAAACTACGCTAGTAGTTTCAATGATTTAGTAAAGCCAAAAATTAACATACAGTTTACACAGATACCCGTATAAACAAAGGTTATAAAACTGATGAAGGTATTTTATTGCAACATAACACTTTATTGTCAATAGATTAAAGTAATATGAAGTTAGATGTGTTTGTATATAAAGGTAACAGGGATAAGTAATTCATTGATTCTCACGAGAAAATTGGCGTAACGGACACGGAATCTAAACATAAATCGGATCAAACCTAAATATCGTCTTAACTAAATTGGTGTAAGGTTCACACTGTTAAAAATATAAGATGGCAAATTGGGGTAAGGAGCATTTGTTTCAAAGCTCGTGCAATAATTTTAAGGTATGGGTGTTATTTATTCATGAGCAAAAAAAAAAACATTAGTGTAAAAGCCAGTTTCATAAGATTGTCTTCAAAAATAAGTAATGTAAAGGTAATTCCTTAATTGGAAAGACCTTTACCTTATTCAAAGTAGATTGGTGGCAGTAGTTACCCTATTTGACGTTGCTTTATTAAAATAAAAAACAGATACATGGTTTTTGTGGGCCAGATTTGATTTTGAACCCATAAAAATCAGTAGTGTAAGGAACACTTTTTTCAAGCTAGATTTTTTTTATATACACCATTCGATAGAGCGGAAAATTCTGAACAAAACTGTATATTCAACTCATTTTGCGTATTTTGTCCCTTACCCCAATTGAACCTACGGCCGACGATATGAACATACCTACTGAGTATAATATTTATCCGAATCATTAAAATTCGAACGCAAATAACTCGGTTTATTGAAAACCTCGTGAATACGCCAAACGCCAATTTAGAATTTTCGTTTAGATGAAATAAGTTATTTCTTACTTGTCTCAGTAAACTTTGGTAACTTATAATGTTCAGTGACAGATAATAAGTAAATTAATAAAGACGCCATCTATGAGGCAGACCTTTTACTACTAAAGCTGACACGAACGCATACTCCATTCACGCGTGAACAACACCATCTATTGACGTATAGACCAACTACATCACCTTGAGTTTACTCGCGCCATCTATGGTCGAGTAGACAAACTATACTTAGTATTAACTCTTACCGGCTTGTCGAAGGCGGCGCTGGCGTCGCATTCGAACTGATAAACTGTCCCAATCATCATCCATGTTTGGTTGTCCTTCCCGCTCCGCTGCAAAATAAAACAGTGTTAGGGCTTGTGCACAAATCACGTGAGGTTCAATAGGGGGAGGGGGGGGGTCACGAAAAAATCACGAAATATCACGTGGGGGGAGGGGGGGGTATAAGGAGACCTCACGTGTATTTTTCTATAGTGAACGAACTAAGAAAAAATCGATATTTTTTCTCGGTTTTGTTAAAAAATAAATCTTCACTTGTTAAATACTTCAAAATAGCGAGTCTATTTTTCGAAATTTTGACGAAAAAAAAATACACGTGAGGTAGTGAGGGGGAGGGGGGGTTAGCAAAGAACCTCACCAAATATCACCAGGGGGGAGGGGGGGGGGTCAAAAAGTAGCCGAAAAAACCTCACGTGATTTGTGCACAAGCCCTTAGGAATAATAATGCATAATTATTATATATATTTTTACTTCGGTCTGCGCGGTCTTAAGCGGAGGAAGTTTTAATTCGATAAGTACTTCAGTTTCTCTAAATTAACATCGTAGGATTCGTAGGCAGCACGCTGCTAAAATCACGGCACAAATATATAATTACCTTCTTCGGTGCGAGTCCTAGAGTGTACGTGAGTAGCTAGCCTCCTGCCGCCTGCCATGAAGTCAGTACTTCTCTCGAGGTCCACTCGTTTCCTTCGCTCCTTGCCTCCTTTCTCGTCCACCACGCTAGCGTCGCTTGCTAGCGATCGTGCCTGAACATAACACGTTATATATTTAACATCAACCAAATCGAATCCACAGAGAAACACTGCCAGATATCTATACCATCTTAATATCCTGTAATCTGTTCTAGGTAGGTAAGATATAGGAAATATTGGACTGTCAAAGTTAAATTTAACGCCCCGCCATGAATAATAGAAATCTTATCATCTTTCCTTTAGACGAGATCCCAGTGAAATGCGTGCCCATTGTATGTAAAAACACGTAAATATTTATGTAGTGCATGTAATTTACCACGTTCTTAGACAGTTCCTCGTCGTACCGCTCTTGTTCCTTCTTTTGACGCGTCTCCGTCACTATCGTGACGTCGGGTCGCAGGGCTCGTAAGTTGTAACTTCTAACACGTACCTACATATTTATGTACATAGCGCATGTAATTTACCTCTTTCTTAGACAGTGCCTCGTCGCACAGCCGCTCCAGTACCTCTAGTACAACTGTGATACGTGACTCTTCCTCGCGCGAGATAATCGCCCGTCTCTTTCTGTGCAGTAATGTGAGAGGGTGACAGGTGACGCTATGTCGCGCGACAAGAGTAAAAAAAACATAGTTGTACTAGACGGGCTGCTCCTTTGTGTGACGCGTTTCCGTCACTATCGTGCCGTCGGGTCACAGGGCTCGTAAGTCGTAACTCCTAACAGGTTGTACATGTATATGTAGTGCATGTAATTTACCTCGTTCTTGGACAGTTCCTCGTCGCACAACCGCTCCTGCTCTTTCGTGTGACGCGTCTCCGTCACTATCGTGCCGTCGGGTCGCAGGGCTCGTAACTCCTCCTGGAATATAACAAGCTATTAGTTACATTTTTAATTTTTTTAAGGGTGCCAGTGCCAGCCATTGGAACTCTCGAATTTCAAGGCATGAACACGAATGCTTTTTTAATAAACTAGTATTTTGTTAACTTCTGTAACATGTGCCATTTTTATCATGGTCTACTGTTAAATAATAGTTTGTAGTGATCGAGCTTTCGTAGTAACGCGCAGTACCAAGATGAGCTGCGAAGCGAACCGCGCTAGTGGTCTATGCACTTGCACACACAAAGGTACAGGGCTTCGCTTTTGTTCCGACAAAATAGGCGCGCAATCGTAGACAAACGAACAAACTAAAACGTGCAAATATACAAAATTTAAGTATAACCATAAGATAAATAAATATACATATAATTACAAACGCATATTATATCTATATATATATTATAGTTATATAAACGGATATGTCCTGACTGACTGACATATCAACGCAGGGCCGAAACTACTGAACCTAAGGCCTTGAAATTTTTAAGATAGATCAAATATATAACGCAAGCAAGGAATAAGAAGGGATATTTCAAAATTCGCCCCCAAAGGGGGTCAAATTGGGGTTGAAAGTTTGTATGAAAATCGTGTAATTTTTGAGAAAGAAACATAAAACTTTGTGCACAGAAATTACACGTAAAAACAAGAAAACTAATTTCAGGATTTTTCAAATTTCATCCTTTAAAGGGGTTAAAAGTGAGGTGAAAGTTTGTATGAAGAACTTGGGATTCTTTGAGTAAGAGTGGTAATATTTCGTGTACAGCTTTTTCTATATAAAGTAACAAAACAAGTTTCAGCATTTTTGGAAATTCATCCCCGAAAGGGGTAAAATCGAAAGTGGAAGTTTGTATGACAACCTTTTTTGTGTAAGGGCAAGGGGGTGCACTCTTCATCAATAACTGGGAATATGGATTCCAGCGTTTTTATAAATACAACCCCCAAATGCCAAATGGGGTAAAGTGGGAGGTGAAGATTTGTATGAAGAGATAGGGATTCTTCGAGTAAGAATTGTAACATTTCGAGTATAGATTCTTCTGAACAAAGCAAGAAAACAACTTTCAGCATTTTTGGAAATTCATCCCCGAAAGGGATTAAATGGAAAGTGGAAATTTGTGTAACAAACGAGGCCTTTTATGTGTACGGGGTGCATTTTCTTACATGTAGACTCTTCATTAAAAACAGGAAATATATTGATTTCAGCGTTTTTTATTAATTCAACCCCCAAATAGGGTAAAGTGGGAGGTGAAGATTTGTATGAAGAGATAGGGGTTCTTCGAGTAAGAATAGTAACATTTCGTGTATAGGTTCTTCTAAACAAAGCAAGAAAACAACTTTCAGCATTTTTGGAAATTCATCCCCGAAAGGGATTAAATGGAGAGTGTAAGTTTGTATGACAACCGTGGTCTTTTATGTGTACGGGGTGCATTTTCTTGCGTGTAGACTGTTCATTAAAAATAGGGAATATTGATTTCAGCGTTTTTATAAATTCAACCCCAAATGGGGTATAGTGAGAAACGTGGCCATTATCTGACGTCTAGAATCTTCGTTAAAAACTGAAAATATTAATTGCAGCGTTTTTGAAAATTCGATCCCTAAACGGGTAGGTCTCCACCTACCAGTTTGGGATTATTTTTTAAGTAAGAGTGATAATATTTCTTGCATAGGTTCTTCTATAAAAAGTAAGAAAACAACTTTCAGCGTTTTTGGAAGTTCATCCTCAAAAGGAGTTAAATGGACAGTGGAAGTTTTTATGATAAACACGGCATTTTATGAGTAAAGGGTGCATTATCTTGCGTGTTACTCTTCAACAAAAACTGGGAATATTGATTCAACCCCTAATGGGGTACAGTAGGAGGTGAAAGTTTGTATGAATAGCTTGGGATTCTTTGAGTAAGAGTGGTAAAAAAGAAGTTTTTAATATCCATCCCTTTATCAGGTTAAATTTAAGGTGACAACATTTGCAAGGACAATATGAATAAAAGGCATTTTTATAGTACATTCCTTTAAAAAATAGAAAATAAACTTAAACTTTCTTATTTTTCATCTCCAAAGATAATTAATCTCGAAAGGCCAGGTTTAATGGGAGGTGAAAGTTTGGATGAGAAAATTGGGATTATTTGTGTAAATCTGCTCCTAATCCGTGTATAGCCCCGAAAATACTACTTTCAGCATTTTTTGAAATGTATTGTCTAAGGGGGAAAGATGAAAGTTTATATGAGGATTATTTTCGTGTAAGTAGGTATAAACTCAGCATTAATTTTTGGAAATTTATTTCCTTAACGGGTTTAACGCTAGGCAAACAGCAAGAGAGTGTCGAAATTTCATGTATTGGGCCTGCGTTACCCATAAAAAAAAATTAAAGCATTTCTATTACTTGACTCTTGAGCTGTTTTAAACGTTATCGGATATTCAGTACTTAAGGGAATTAAACGAAAAGGCAAGGTTTGTATGAAAAATGTCGTATTTTGTTAGTAATATTTTGGAGAAATTAACGGCGCAAATTTCATCGTTTTTAATAATAGGAAAATTACTTAAAATTACTCCAATAAGCATCACGACGAACTAAGAGAATAGGAGTGTTAGGTATCTTGCGATCACAATAATAGTGTATGTGCATGCGTTAAGTAGGTACTACGACTGTCAATAAAGTAGAACGATTCAAAGTTATCTTAGGTACGACGAAGACAGAAGAATTAACAACATTTTGATGGAATCATAGGATATTGTTGTCTTTATCTTTGTAATAGTTGGTCACAATGTTTATTGCTATTATACAGATACAAAGATTGACACGCAAGGAAAAATTAAATTGCGCTCATACGTGCTCCAAACCGAGCCTCGAACCCGGTATCTTTGGCTTACCAGTTCAACATATTGCGTGTTGATCTTTGTATCTATATTCAAATTCAAATTCAAATTGTCCAAATTGAGCCATACCTATTATATTCCGAACAATAACGGATGATTTATTTTTCTTTGGTTGGAGATGGTACATGGAAAGCTGGACTAAGTAGTTTCGTACGCTGTTTAACACACTTTTTCTGCTTATGTTAGGCAGCATCACTTTTTTTTGTGATTTGGTTCGGCTCACCGGGAAGTAAATTGTCCCATGAGTTATGCCACGACCAACCTTTTAATGATACATAAATCTACCCAAAACGGTATGTATGCCCGCAAAGTTTTATTAGTTGTATTATTTTAAAAACCAATAAAACGGTAGAAAGTTCTGCACACACCTTTCCAGACCTGTGCGAGCGAAGCCGCGGGCAACAGCTAGTATAATAATAATAATATTAATAGACGAGATCAAGGATTGAAAAGCCATAACTTTTTCAAATTTTCCTTGAGTGATGCCACAGATTGTGTCACAACACCCTCCATTGCATTTTACATCAACAACCAATATATAATAATACAGTTCGCATGCGTTTGGCGAAGATCAAAAAAAGAGAACCTTCTGTATTATTTTATTTTGTTACCCTGGACGTACGCTGTACGACCCCCTTTTTTGTCCTATAAACAAGACTGTAGGTACGCACCGTGTCATCAGTGTTGATGGTGGTATTGTATGTTGTAGTGTCCCGTAGCACTTTGGGCCCACGCGGCACCACGGCCAAGTGGTGGTCAGTCTGCGCTTTCAGAGCATCTCTGATGTCCTCCTCGGGAGTCTCTTGCACTGCTGCTATTAAAGCCTGGAACAAGCAAATATACCATTTTTATTAAAGCAGTAACGTCTGCTAACGTAAACTAAATGTTTACAAAATGAAGCGAAAATTGAAAAATTTTATGGTTCGGACAGGACAGGATGGTGCCGACGATAAAGTCTAAATCTTTACGGTAGATGGCGCTACGATGCCACCCTAAGGCATGTCGAAGCAACTGGTTGAAAAATTCAATGGCTCTGACATCTGGTTCGGTGGTCCAATTGGGAGGACGCCCGTGTTGGCCCGGAAAGCCGTTGGAAACGCAGGTTCGAATCCTGTCCGAACCACTAAAACCGAATAAATTTTCGCTTCATTTTGTAAACATTCAAATATACCATTGTAAGTTTTTTTTTTATTTGAGACAGTCTTAGTCTTCTTCTTCTTACCAATCATCGAAATCAATCAAACGAACCCACACTTGATAGTATATATAAGGTTGCGAGATTTTATAATAGAATTCCTGTGGACACCCTCTGACTCCATCATCAGACCAGCTAAGTAACAGTTTGGTATCATATTATTCGATACATAAAGAAGAATACAATAATTTAAGGATAAAGTTAATGCGTCTAGGATTCGCCTCTACTCGCCCTTTATTTTACTGAATAGGTTATTTATATTGATTAAAAAATCTGCGACGCATGTAAGTAACATCCATATTTGGTATAGTGTAAAACTTAAGCCACGCAATCGGTATGTCTATGGCCGATATTTAATTTGGAAAGAATTTGGAAATTTGTCATTACGACATTACAATTAAAAATCAAAACTGTCACAACTCCAAACCATGTCAAAGTTTGATTAATCGTTTTATAATGTCTGAAAACACTTTTTATACAAAAGCCGCAAAATACTGGGGTAATGTGCCCGCCACATTAGACGGCGTGCTCGGAGGCTACGGGTATATCTCGGACATTGACATCAAATCATCCATCGCCTTTTTAAATGACATATTCGCTCTCAAAAATGCCCCAGGCACCAAACTTGCTCTTGACTGTGGAGCCGGTATAGGCAGGATCAGTCAGAACGTGCTAATGCCCCTATTCGACAAAGTCGATTTGGTAGAACAAGAAGAAAAATTCCTGGAAACTGTTAAAAGGTGCATTGGCGATTACAAGGAACGGCTCGGCTCACTCTACCACACGGGCCTACAAAATTTTACTCCAGCGAAAAAATACGATGTCATCTGGTGCCAATGGGTGCTGGGCCATTTGAATGACTTCGACCTAGTTGCGTTTTTGGAGAGGTGTAAAAGTGCGCTAAACAAGAACGGGATAATTGTTGTTAAAGAGAACATTACGTCGAGTGACGAAATAGAATACGACGACGAAGACTCCTCGGTAGCCCGTCCTTATAAACTTATGCAATTAATCTTCAAGGAAGCCAATTTGGTTGTGATCAAGGAACAAATCCAAGATGGATTTCCGCCTGATATTTACAATGTTTATTCATTTGCCTTAGCCCCGGATAATACCTATGTAGAAAATATTATGGAAGGCTGTTAGAAATATTGTCTAAATTGTCTACTCAAGTTAGACAATAATAAGATATGTTAACATGGTCTATCATCATAGTTGGATCCACACAAAGCTGCATCGATACTTTGATGATTATCTTACAGCTGAAAGTAAGAACGCGCGAGTATTGCCCCAACTTCAAGCACCTTAGTCATAGTACAAATAAGTTTTTTTTTTTATAAATGTCTTAAAATTTAAAAATAATGTATAACGTTAATAAATTATACGACTGTTAAACGTCTTTATAATCCTCGGTGATGTTTCGCAGAAGTTTCTGATTAGATTATTATAAAAATTAGGTATAGTCATAATGTGACGTTTATCATCATTTTTACTAATTTAATCATAATTAAATGTGATATTTAAATATAGATAACTTTTCGGGAAAAACGGTTGCAGAATTAGGTATATACATATGACCAGTGATGGCAAACGTAAACGTGGCTTTCAATAATTATGACTAAAAATAACAAGGCGACGAGTTTCGGAGTTTCGTTACAATAGTAAACCCAACTATAAGCGCTTTACTCATATGTTTTCATATCAACCACCTAAATAAAAAAGTCGACAACGATAATAAAGTATTCAACCGTTAAACGCCTTTATAATCCTGCGATATTTCGCGGAAATATCGGTGAGGCAACCGTACACTTGTTTGCCAAGACTTATCTGTGATGAAGCGGGGAATCGTGGGCAGACTTCGTGATTGTGACGTTTCATAAAGTAGGTTCGCAGACTGCAGCGACATTCGCAAATGCATTCACCGTTTTGGTACTGAATTACGAAATTCTTGCGTCACAGAGTCACTAAGGAATTTTCGATTTAAACGGATTCAATTTCCGAAATAAGATTTAAACCGTGCAGAACTTTGGTTGGGTGGTTTGATAAGTTGTATGCAGCTTTGAAATAGCATTCAAGTAAGAGATAAACTTAGCGAGCTTAACAATTTGCTTACTACTTCAGCAATACCATTTTCAATTTTAAAATGTCCTCATCTCAATGAGAAAGAAAAATTCTTACCGGTACCACCGTCTTCACGCTCATACGGCTGAACCAATTTTGATAAATTTTGTTATGAAGGTAGCTGACACCCTTGATTAACGCATAGGCTACTTTTTATCCCGAAAAATGCAGTGTTCCCGTGAGATGAGTGGGTGCACGGCGCAATTAGTGAAGAAATATAGTGTGTTTTTTTGGGTAGATGTTAAGTGTAAGTCGCATTGAGGCCTTCGAATATGAATATGGCGATAACAGACTATTTGACGCTGACTGTACTACAGGTAATAGCGAGTATCGTTCATAATTAGCTTGAGCGATTGACGTTCCATCTAAGAACAGTTAGCGATGGATATCGCACCACGGTCTATTATTAGGGCCGCCAATCATGGAATGGAGAGTAAAGCCATGCGAATTGACGTTTACAGTTAGCTCGTGTTCAATGGTGACCTGGTATTCACTCCGAAATGATGGTGTTGGTGGAAAATTTGATAGCTCAGCTCAGGTCTGTACCGTACTGATTCGCATTTGTGTATAAGTACACTAGGAGATGCCCGCAACGTCGTCTGCGTAAAACTTTTTTATTTACCGTAGTTGGGTAAGAAATATCTAATAACCATATTTCGTCGGGGATAGTGCAACACCGCGTAAGTGTAGATACGAATAAATTTTCAAACAAATACTAAGTATTTTATTGAAATGAGAACTTTATCGACAGCTGTTATTTACGCGATATTGCACTATCCCCGACGATTTGTTTGTATAGCTATCCCTGTACCAAAATTGGTTAAAATCCGTCCAGCAATTTTGACGTGATGAGAGGGCAGATCATGCATCGTAATGTTATGATTTTTCCTGAAACAATGACCTCTGTCGATAAAAAAACTTTTTGACACAATTTTATTATTTTGTAATAGTATAAGTATTCTATTCAAGTATACATTGTACTTCTGGTCAGGCTTTAAATTGCAATAAATCATACGGGTGCGGTTGATATTGGAATGGTTACGGAATCTGTCGCACCACTCGCACTTTATGATACGAAAACTTAAACAATTCAAGCATTAGACATACCTAGATTGGAGATAGGTATACCTGTTGGTGTAGTCGCGATTATTGGCTATGTGTGTCTCTTAGTTCTTAAATGGGCAAGTTAATCAATAATTGTAATCAATAAAAGATGCTTAATCTTCTAATGAAAAAAGTAGCAAAAATGCGAAATAATTTTTTTCAATAAAACATTTCTAAGTCCTAAAATCGGGCCCTTTTTGCTATACCCCAACCCAAAATCCTCTTTGTACACAAACAAAACGAATAAAATATATTCCTCGGATGATGTTTGCGTGAAGAATATATAGCCTTGGTTTGGTATAAGTGTTGCAACTTTTTATAAACTACATACTTTACTTCAACTTTTATAAATAAATGCTGTTTAGTTGTCAGGCCGGTCGGGTTATACGATCAGGAGTTCGCTGACTGCCTAAGTTATTCTAAATTGTGAGATTCGGTTACTTTTTCTCCTCCGAAACTAGTTTCGCGGCCGACGGATATAATGACTTGGTTGCAAGAACCCCAGGTCTGACCTGAATAATGATCGAGGTACCTAATTCGTAAATGAGAGCTTATATCGGCAAAGCTGATGTATGTATTACAAAACTGCAGCCATGGAACTGGAACATCAGAAGTAACATACGCTTCAAAAACAAATATACCAACTCAATTCCACCTATTCTTTCTACATTGTCTTCTACCCAAAAGGTTGTCTGGAGCGAACATGCCACGACTTCGGAAGCAAGGGTTAACGGCGAGCAGCGGCCATAGTAGGTGGGAGTGAAAGGTCCGAGCGTGGCGCCCTTACGAGTGTCTCGCTCACTCGCCACTGCCGCTTGAGCCGCCGAAGTCGTGGCCGGAAAAGATCGCTATTTAGAGATGTTTTGTTTGTTCCTGTGTAACTGAGATGTACAGCAATAAATACTATTTTTGTATTATATTTTATTTATACCTATTCCTACAGTATTTTTATTATATATATTGTATAGCTATTCCTACATACGGCTTACATTCCATACAATATTCTAAATCAAAATTATTCTAAAAATACTCGTCTACCCGTATAGATTAACGAATGAATGAAGTTACAGTTTGACAAGAAAGTGTAATAGAAATTAAAAAGTGGTAACACTGTAGTGGCGTCCCGTTTTCTTATATTGATTAGAAAGGGACGACACTACAGTCTTGCTACTTTTTATCTCGTACTGTAATAGTATCGATGATATTAAAAATAAATACAAGTTCTCAGCTAATTTTAATTGGCTCTCTTATTAGCTTCGTTTATTGTTGCCGGACTATTACCTGCCAATCAAAAGTAACCGTTCACGTTTTACCACTGCGGACAAAAAATATAATTGATACGCTTAACATATTAGTCGAAATGTACAAAAACCCGACTTTAATTCATGTAATTGTACATTTAGAGATAAACGTGAGCAAAGGTCATTAAACTGCGAACTTACTGACTTAGACTGGCAGTTCGCTTAGACAGTTTTAGCAAACATCGTTATCATATTTCAAAATAAAATAATTGTGTTATTTTATTATCGGCTTCAAAGAAAGAAAGAGGGTTCTCAATTCGACTGTATGTTTTTTTATGTATGTTACCTCAGAACTTTCGACTGGGTGAACCGATTCTGATGATTTTTTATTTATTTGAAAGCTGGTGCTTCCTTTGTGGTTCCATTTAACCTCTTACTGCATACGAAGCCATTTATGAAACGGGTCAAAGATCAAATACGAAAAAAAATGTTTTATATATATGCGGTAACGGGTTTAATTTGGCCCAGTTCTAACAGACCTCCATGAGAAAATCATTATACTTAAGTGTTGTTGTATGCTGCATTTCGCTCATTGAAGTCGGTAATTCTTTTTGTGACAAGGTGAAAATATTTGAATCACGAAAAAGCAAAAAAACTTCAAAAGGTGATTAAATGTAATCTGGTCAGATCGGGTTATTTTTGGCTTTTCAGTTTTCTTTGTAGTCGGATCTTTTTTTGTTAATTTTTAGGGTTCCGTACCCAAAGGGTAAAAACGGGACCCTATGACTGAGACTTCGCTGTCCGTCCGTCCATCCGTCCGTCTGTCACCAGGCTGTATCTCAAGAACGGTGATAGCTAGACAGTTGAAATTTTCACCGATGATGTATTTCTATTGCCGCTATAACAACATATACTAAAAATAAAATAAAATAAATATTTAAGGGGGGCTCCCATACAACAAATTTGTTATAAATTATGGTACGCAACCCTTCATGCGCGAGTCAGACTCGCACTTGCCCAATTTTTTATTTTATTGTATCTTATAACAGACTGCTAACTTATCGGTGTACCAATAACAACTAGGTCATATAAAATAACTAAAATTGTAATCAAGATTATGTAACTTCACACCGTCTATGCAACGTGAGACATTAATCATTTTCATTGCTCTAATTCGTAATTGCTTTTTGAATAAATCTTATTGGTAATTGGTTATCGTTAACTTTTATAAAACCATTAACATATACTAATGGATATCGATGTATGTACATTAATGTACCTACATACATCGATATCTTAATTTAGGCTGGTTAGATAAAAAGTTCATCAGCTCTTATTTATTTTATTTATTTAAACTTTATTGCACAAAACAAAAGTCAGTACAAATTGCGGACTTAATGCCAAATGGCATTCTCTACCAGTCAACCATAGGGCCAAACAGAGATACTTAGAACTGGGTTCATATCAGAAAACTGATGGTACAGAGAGCACCTAGGATACAGGTAAATACAAAATATATATTACTGTTTATACAAAAATACTTACTTACATTTACACACTTTAATATATACATATATATACAAATAATGAAAACAAATAGGATATATAAGAAAGTCTACAACATGGGATGATGGACTATTCGGGCTCTTGTCTTACAGAATTGGTAGTGGTGAAATGTGCGTGAAGTTTATGTAGTGTAAGTTTATCTTTAACAATGTTTGTTACGTTGGGGAAATGCGTTCTGTATCCCGCCTAAAGGTGCGTCTCCACTGAAGGTAGTGGGACGTGTGGAATAGACCAATCACCTGAGTTGAAATCTGTATCTCAGCTCCACTTCTCTTTCGTGATTGGTCGATTCTGCACGTCTACTATGTAGAGTCCGAAGTCTCGGTTAGTTCGTCATACCCGCTCTAGTCCTCTGAAGCGGGTTCCGCTACGCTTTAGTGGAGACGCACTCTAATCGGAAGACTAGAGCGGGTATCACGAACTAACCGAGACTTCGGACTCTTAAGGCGAAGGTTTTTAAAAAAGTTGTCAGTGATGATATACGGAACTGAGACGTGGTCGCTCACAAGAAGACTCAATGTTATCCAAAGACCAAAAATAAGTATATTTTGCCCTCGCTGTTGTACTTGCAAGTAGATATTACTAACATTATTATGTAAGTTATGTCTAAATGAAAACTGTCGGGTTTTAAGTCCAAGAATTTAACTTGATTTTGACTTAGACACAGAATAAAGACACTAACTTAGGTACTCGGTCGCAACGTAGGTAATATTTAATTAACATAGACTATTACCAGCTGCGCACTGTGGTGTTATTCGCTCATCTCACTACATCTCATTATCAACATTACATTTTTTGGGATAAAAAGTAGCTTATGAGTTAATCCAGGGTGTCACTTACTTTCATACCAAAAAATATCAAAATTGGTTTAGCCGTTTGAGCGTGAATAAATAACGAAAGGTTAACTGGAAGAGATCCCTTATAGGGATAAGTTCGCCTTTGTACCTATATGTTATTTGTAATAGATGTATTTTTAACCGTTTTTGTGTAGGTACAATAAAGTGTTTACTTACTTACAAACATACACATAAACACATTCACAAACTTTCGCTTTTATAATATTATAAAGCATTATTAGAGGCTTTATAATATTAAATATACTAATATTAGTGTGTTAATCATTTTCAGCTTTCTAATGAAGTACCGCATGTATAGAGCCATCACATAAACTGTATTTTATGCATTGGCTAAATCAAATACGAGAAAACTAAATTTGAAGTAGAAAGCGTTCACCAATATAACACGCTGGAGAGCTGAATCTAGGCATCGCAATTAAATTTGTTGATTACTTTACTTCCAAGTAACAGGCAGACAAGTTCATTTAATAAAACTAGAAGGGCTAGGCAACCGCAACCGCTGTAGGTATAACATGAAATATCCGCTCTTACATCCTACGAGAAGTTAATATAATTTCGGTCTTAAATAAGAGTATTTCAATTAACGTTAACGCTTTAAAACAATAAAAGCAGTTTAGTTACAGAATAAAAGTTTACAGATGGTTATCTTTTGACTTTTACAAATAGCGCCGAATATCTGTATTTTTTTTATTTGTGTAAAATGCAACGCTATTGGTCGTGGAGCGTAGCAACGCGAGCAATGCGTGTGCTTGCAATGGTTATATGAACGCGTGCCGATTTTGAGCAAACACAGGTGGAAGATGGAATTGAGCACCCAGGTGTGTACCGGTGTGTGGGTTATTCCGCGGTTAGTAGCTCGGAGTGAGCCCATCTTAGCCAAGCCAGATCAGGTGCAGTGAATAGCACGAGCTGCTTCGTACAAAAGTACAGTCACTCGGGACAAAGGGGCTAGCGGGGTAAGCGCACCTACAAAAATACAGATGTTATTCTACTAACACCATCTTATAACCACGCAACTATCGCAAAAATGGCGTACACAGTACTATAACATTTGTTAGGTACTTTTCCATATTTCGATATGGCCGTTGCAAAAAAAAAAGCGAGAAAAACATTTTTAATCTCTAATCATTGCTCAGAAAACCATAAACAAGCTGCGTAAAGTTTCACTTAGATACCTTTTATTCATATAATGTGCCAAAAATTTCACCTTTCATATAGGCCATAACCATTTAAAACAAATATACGCACCAGATACCGTCTTATTTTTTATTAAAGTCATTATTTTTACGGTTAATTACGCCTATAACAACATTACGAAAGTTCAATTATTCTTATCGCATCACTCACCTGTCATTTTTAATATAACCTCTTTATTTAAACTTCAAAAGTAAAAGTACCGAACCAGTCGACAATGCCCCTTCACTGGGCTTGTATCTGATGGAGAGTAGAGGAAAGAAAAACAGCCTCATAATATGGGAGATCTATTAAAAATGTCTAAATTTAAACAGTAATATTTCAAGCAGTTCCAAAACCCTCCACAATAGCGTTACAGTAGAGATGGTATAATAATTAAAAAATAGCAGTATTAGTTGGAGTGAAGTGTGCCAAGTCGAATATTTTTATATTTTCGGTAACTAAAGGAAACTACTCTATGTCCTCTAAGATGCTTGTATATAGACAACTTATCACGCACTTGTATGTCTTGTAATATACTCGTAAAAATCGGGTACTAGACGAAGATATACATACTTATATCAAAATCAAAATGCCGCGCTACCACTGCTCGAACCGCGTCGTCAAACGCTTGATAGCAAAAGCGGTGCCAACGCATTTCACATTGCAACCTGTTCAAAATAACTTTGCACCTTGTAAATACCCCACATCGTAATAGACAGCAGGTGCAAACTTATTTCAAGCGGCATAATCGAGACAGGTATTTCACATTTCACTGTACCACATAATACTCGCACGTATTTCGCCGAGCCTCAAGTTCGCGACCTTACGAGTTATGGTCGTCTCGACAGCCAACTTTCATGCTATCAAGGTCGTAGAGGCTCATCAGGTAACCTAACCTTATAAAGTTAATCTTGGTTTGTAATAAGGTTATACTGTTTCGCGTTGAGGCGTGCTGGTTGTACCAAAAGATGAAATCATATTTCGTTAAATAAATAATTGATAGAAAAACGGGCATAGAGTCGAGCTCAGTTAGAAATAATGAATTACTTAAGGTATACGGTAAATCATAACGTATGGTTTAGAGTGAATTCTCTAGCAACTCTAATTGATTTTTTCAGCAGACCTTTGTCGAAGAGACACCGAAAAATCTTAATATTTAGTCAGTTTCAGTTATTTGTAATAAATGTGTCTCAATCATCAATCCAACATCAAATTCGAAGTTATGTTTAGCTTGCACTGCTTGTTCCTGCTTAGTATAGTCCTCCGACAGGCAAGGCGACCATCGAAGGCTCAATGAAAGCTGTGGATATTTTGGATATTCTTAATTTTGAAATGGATTGCACTATAAAACTCCAAGTGAAACATTTCAGCTCCAATAGGACATATTATTTGATTTTAGCTGGCAAATAATTTTCATTCAATACTCGTTCAATGCTTATACAGTATGAATGTCAAAGAATGTAATACCCCATAAAAGGAGTACAGCAAAGGGCAAAGTTGAAGGTATTTTTTTATGAACGCACAACATCCGCGTTTGGATAAAGTCGGCAGTGAACGGAATATCAAATATTAATCTTTTTATACACTGCCGTGGTAACTAGACGTTAAAAGATGATTAGATACAGGGTCGTCTTAAATCTTGCCGGGGCTTTAGGTACCACATAATTGGGACCCACTGGACAGTGAAAAACATTTGTATATCAGCTGTCGGTATCTGTGAATTGGGCTGGGCACGTGCCTACAGTGTCCAGTAAAAAAGTTCTAATTGGGTATCAAATACGCTTTATCCGGCTACGAAGGAAAATTTGTATTGGTGATCTGTTGGCAGATGTCGCTAGAAAGCCCGATGCTTTGATCTAAGATAAAGTGCGACAGTGTCGAATGCCATTAATTGAGAATTTGCCGTTAAGAGGAGTATACACGGTGCGCAGGAGCGAATAGTGTTTCGTCAAAACGAGAAGCACTTTTTTAGGGTGCTGACGGGACCCTATATATAACTAAGCCTCCGAAGTATGTCTGTCCGTCTGTCACATGGCTGTTTCTTTCCAAACGTATTATTTAGAGATAGAGACATAATGTACGTTGGTTTGCCCTATACTAACCACAAATGGTAAAAATAAAAAATAAAATTGATTTAAAGGACCCATACAAAATTTTAATATGACTTATACCGTCGCACGGGCAAAATTACACCATTGCAAACAAAAAAAAAGTTTTGGGACTTTTGTGAGTAATGTTATACAATCGCAACGTTGATTCGCCGCACGCTTTTTTAATCGCTGAAAAAGTCGTCGTGTGTAACCAGCCTTAGTCCTAAGCAGATGGTCAATTTAGCAAAGTCTAATGGCCCGCCTCCTTTAGCAGATGTGAAGGAAATCCTACGTACACGGCGTAGGCTGTATAAATACGATGGCCCTTCCTACATTTCGCCATTTTCTTAATGGTTTCTGGAGATATAATATTTTGATTGCGAAATTCTATGGCTTTGCGATAACACGCAATAGGTATAAGTCTGAAATAGAGTTGAGTTCAAAGCGGAATGGAAGTTTTTTTTTTAGATTTTTTTTTTGTTTACAAATAGTTGGCCTTATTTATTCTATAAAAAAGTTATAGATGTTTAGCTTAAAAGTAATAATAAAGATGAAAATGTTTTTCCCCGTTCTACGGGCCTTATGCGGGAATTTTTGCTCGACTTGACAGAGGTGCTCCTAGATACCTAATATAAATTGCGATTACTCCTTTAGCTCCTTTTATTGTTATTATACCTAATCGTCGAGTAAAAATTCATTTTAGTTAGGTTTCCGTATAAGGCGAGAAAATTCATTAAAAAGATATATTTAAGGTACAGTAAAATCTAACTAACTTGTTTCTAAGAACGAGGGGGATTAATCCTACCGATACACAAAAGTTCAATCTTTTTGGAAGGCTTAAAGAGGGCATTGTAACCGAAAATGTGAAAAAATGCCAAGGTAACATAAAATGTGCAAAAATCGAAATCTCATCGTATTGAGGACTGTAAAAAGTCGTAAAATGTCCTTAAAGCCAACTCAGTCATTTTAGCTGGTAGAGAAGCCATTGAACGGCGCTTTAATAACAACGAAAACGTTACTAAACATAATCTAGCATAAATATGAGATGTCACAGAGAAAAACAAATACTTCATATATTTACCCATACAACGAAAACAATGCAACATTGTGCAGGACTATGTTCCCACATTTTACCTCACAGTCAACAAGTCGCTAGTGATAAATCCAATAAAGTCGACTATAAGTCCCGTCGCATCGCATTGCGCCTCTGAACCTATTCCTACACGCTACAGTCCACCAGAGATACTCGACGAACGTTTAAAAACATCTAGTACACTTTTACTTTATTATAAATTTGTATCTGTATAATGCATAATATATACATGCAAAATATGTCATTTTGTCTGATTTTGCGACCTAATCATGCCAAAACCAATCGATTTCTAATATTTTTGGTATTTGGTACACGGATAGCTGGGTTTCCGCAGATACTACACAAAAGAGGATTGTGGCTTTTTTCTTCATCGCGTGAACGCAGGCGTTTTCTAGTTGACAATAAATACCGTTTAAGCCACCTCTACTTTGGTGTATTTGTTGCTGAGTGTACCGTAGTTAGTTATTTATTGCTGTACGTTTTTCATTTAATTGCCACCTCTTTCAACTGGATTACAGTTGCAATAAATGTATCGTGAGTCATCGCTCGCGAATTCCTTCAGTTTGTTTCGATGTACCTCCGTCATTATATATATTCTGATCTCGACACGGAATACGATAAAATGGATTTAACACATTGTTTGCAAAGGCCAACTATTCATTGTTGTTGAATGACATTAAATGAACGTTAGAAATGATACAGAGTATTTAGCAGGCCGGATGACTGCAGTTTGATTAAGTTTGGGTCCCAACATTGTGTTATTTTCGGACGCATAGACATTTTGACTTTTGTAATTTCGGTAGATTTTATGATCTTTTATTTTAGGAAATATAAGACAATAAAAAGCGCAAACTGTTAAAAATCATTGTCATGAAACTAAGGCGCTATATTGTTTACGAGTAAGTTGTACAATTTTGGAAAAATACTACATGCTTTGACCGTAAATTGCCACCTTGCCCTTGTATTGTATTATAACTAAAGTATATTCGGCTAGTCAAAAAAATAAAAGTTTATGTGCTGTAGCCAAAGGTTGACGGCAATTTTGCAAACGGTCAATTACGTTTGAATATGTTTTATTACATTGTATAATTGAATGTGTAAACTTATTATTAGCTCTGAAATCCTTGATTTCGCATATTATGTCCACAAGAAAGTTGCGAACTTTTTATAATTCTAGTATGACTTACTTGTCTGTACCGTAATCACAGGCAGCGTAGCAGGTGAAAAAACAAGTATTTTATAAGCCCGCAATTGATCATGATCAAACGATAGGCATCGACTCCCGAGACACCCTTCTAATCCAATTTTCCCATTAATAAGTGTCAGTGTAAAAAAGTTAAACTTGTTGCGCCAATAAATCTTAGTTAATTAAACATCAAGTAGAGTTACAAAGTTGGCACGGAGATCTTAATTCAATGAGGGTGTCACGGGCAACAGCGACTAAGTGGTTTGCCGTGTCCTTCCCACTGGGTTCTTTATCGTCTTCATTTTAACTTGATGTTACTCTTATTTTGCAGTGTTCTATTACCGACATGAGAAAGTGTTGCTGTTTTTAGCTAAGAGTAATTACGAACGAAACTTAATTCTTTACGCTTACTTGTTTAATTTATGATACAAAAAAACGCTGTTGCTGTAAAGCAACATGACATATGATATAATGAAGTTACAAGGTTGAGGACACAATTATTGCCTTAGGTTAACAAACAATAAATAACTTATCAGTAATTAGTATTTTTGCATTGCCTTTGGTTGAGGACACAATTATTGCCTTAGGTTAACAAACAATAAATAACTTATCAGTTATTAGTATTTTTGCATTGCCTGTCGTGAATCAGTCAACTTATCCATAGAAAGAGTTTCATACTAGAGCATCTATGCTCTGTGATCTATAGATCACGTGACGGCCTATGATGATGATTAGACTTTTTTCAAGTTTTTTATCGTGATTATGCTCAAGCAAATGAATTTAGTTAATAGTTCAGTAAAATGAAAGTCTTGGATTGAAAGTCACGTATTTAATTTCCATGGGTTTGTTTTTTTTCGAATATCTTATAAATTTTAATTGAGAGCAATAGTTCAAAAAGTTACTAAATCACGACTTTAAAGGCTATTTATATTTAAACATGGTGAGATTACAGTCCACGATTTTCTAAATCTGTCTATTTGATCTGTAAATACACTAGTGCATCTTTTTTTTACACACCAATATTTCTAAGAAGCATCATATTAACTGTGATGCCCAGTGTTATATTTTCTTATAATTTCTCGGTTTTCATATGAATAAAACTTAAAATTGTGTTAGTTGCAGATTTAAATAGTTTAAGATATTTACTTTATTACAACACCCCTCTGGCCAAAACCCATACCGTCAATTTAATTAAAATTCTGCAACAGTATTCAAAGTTGAAGTCCAGGTAACACTGGATTGAATATGACTACCGCATATATATCAAAGCTCGTGACAAGTGGTCCGCCATGACAGGAGAGTGCGCGGACGCATGCACTTTCAAAGCTTTATAGTCCATAATCGTGCACAACATCAACATTTAATAGATATTACATGCAACATTGTTTACGCTTGTTTTACTAAATTAAAATTATTCCGAGAATATAGTGTCCTTTTTAATTCTTCAAAATGAAGACCCTCAAATCAGTTGATCCGCATTGGAGCTGCGATGCCACAGACAGATACACTCAGAAGTACATTTCGTGCTTTATTCTCTTTAAAATTTTACACCTATTCAGGAAAAAATGTCCATGTTACACTTTGTTGTTTTCGTTGTTCGGTTCGTACACTAACAGATTCATTCAAGTATAATACCTATGTAGATGAAGGTAGATCATTGCAATTCAGATATTCTGTATCAGTGTCCTCCTTCCCACTTAACGGTCATAATTTACAACCAAAGTCACCATAATTCATCATTCTCTGCCGTTATCCCTTGTAATTGGGTTCGGTACGGTAACATTTTCTTTACATTCCTCCTTGTCATTCGGCATCTCATCATTTAATTTCTTTATCTCCATATCATCTCTCACACCATCCATCCATCTTTTCTTTGGTCTTCCTCTTCTTCTATTTCCCTCCATATTCATCCTTAAAGCTTTTTTCGTGATTTACTTGCCAAAATATTCAATTCAAAATTGTCACTTTGTAAAATCACAAAAAGTTCCCTCTCAAAACTCTATTCGCGCATGTGTACTCCTCTTAACGGCAGACAAATCGCAATTAATGGCATTCGACAGTGTCGCAGTTTATCTCTGATCACAGCATCAGGCTTTCTACCGACATCTGCTACCAGATCGCCGATACACTCGACCGTAAAGTACGTGGAAACAGTTTCACCATTACTAGAAAGACTTTTTGTATTGGCCGTCCTTTACTTTTAAATGAGTGGCTATTTGATTTCCGATTTCTAAAGTGGTTGATGATTGATATTTGTTTAACAATTGCTGAATTGTGATGAGTATTGTTATCAAAACTCAATTGATTATTAGTATTTGATTAAGGGACGCAACGAAGCGAATCATTTTTCTTCTACAATATTAGGTATAGTGCACATGTGAATCTACTTTTGCCATTGTATTTTAGGTATCAGTTAAGCCCGTATTTACATTATTTTTTCAAATCTTTTCACTGTAGTTTATTGAGAGAAATTTAATTGCAAATTCATCGCCCGACAGAATATTAAGACAAAATGTTGTTCATTATATCTATAACTATACCCACGATATCAAGGCTTAAGTTCTATAATACCTTGGCGTGGCGTCGATACATATAACTTTTAACTACTACTATGCTAGCAATCTACAGTTGAAGGCACTTTGCAATTTGTGTTTTATAGCTGGTATTGAATATTTTAATAGCTATTATAATCTTGTAATCATTCTGTCTTGACACTGCAAGTAATGATGCGATAAAATATAAGCTATCTATCTTTTTATAAAATATAAACATACTCGTTATTATATTATCAAACATGAACATGAATTGCGCCTCAAACCTATATTTAACATTGACGATGTACAAAAAGGTCTTAATTGCCTTTCTTGATTTTTATTCTCTTTCGTTGTACAGCGATATACTCTTAAGATTACGCGAGAAAAATGCCATAAACAGTTTAAAACAAGGCTAGACCTCGCAAAATATGGAACAATATTGACATAGACCTTATACGTCGTATCGTTAAGGGCTAGAGTCAGTTTACACGCTTTTAAACCCGGTAAACCGGTAGATAAATAGCTTCGTGCACCAAAAAAATAAAGTGTATGCGCTTGCACATCAACGACCGACCTTCATCTGACCGCTGCAAGGCAGCGACTGGTTTTTATCGATTTTACGGGATGAATGTTTAATAAAATAAGGTCCTTTTCCTTTTTGAATTCTGATAATTGTCAGAAAATAGGAGTACATGCTGTGCAGCAACTATTTTCTGATGGAGCTTTTACGTATTAATTTATCTTATTTTGGATTTTTTTGTAGTGATTGATAAATAGACTTTGCAATGTCTACTTTTTTAACGTCTGCGAAATGTGTTTATGCATCCCGCCTAATTTAAATTTTTGCTTGAAATACAACTGAAAATGTTGAAAGTTTATTTTTGAGTTTGAGTAAGTGGTTATGATTTAAAAAAACAAAACAGATTTTAAGACCATTAGTTTTCTTCTAGATGAGTTTCATATTTTACATAAAAACTATTATGTAGTTATCGTTGAAATATAGATATATTTCAACGATAACTTCCTATATCAATGAATGCAATGAAGCACACCATATCAATTTCCCGGGAACACTTCCTAATGTTCCCCATATAGGCAATATTCCCATCGTAGAGAACTGCAAGCCATATAACGCACAACCTCTAACCTCCTTTGTTTACACTACTATGAATACAATAAACGTTTGTATAACTAAAAAGGTCACACATTACGTAACCTTTCGCACCGGTATCCGCAATACTAAATCATGCAGCACAGGTGAGACCAACCTGCCACAAATACCGAGGTATCTAACCTGTGCATCGGCCTTGAGAAAGCAGTTTGCAGCTGACCTTTTCTAAAATCTATTCTTTCCTATTCCTACTTGTCTAATTTAGTAAACAATATTCTAACCTGAAAGTATGATTTTTGTGAATCCCATTTTCTCAGAAATAAGTAACCAGCGTCACTATTTTGGATATCACGCTGCAAATTTCACAACACCATACTCTAAACATCCGCAGTACTAAATTATGCAGCACAGGTGATCTCAACCTGCAACAAATGCCGAGATATCAAACCCGTGCATCGGCCTTGAGAAAGCAGTCCGTTCGCCGCTGACCTTTCGTCTCTAGTCTCTACCTTATTTATTGCCGCCGTCTACGAATAAATCTTCAGCAGCTGGGCCGTGTGCATCCGCTTGGTTTTACGAAAACTGTAGGTACTCTAATTGCATGGTAATATTGCCAATGACTTGAGATTATTGTCATAATGATGTTGAGAGACAATATCGATAAGAACAATTTGTTAAGGGTTCTCAAATTGAATGTTTTGTTTGCTGTGAACTGAGTTTCAAAATGTCCGTCTTGCATTGTAAGTCGTTTCAATTTGTATTCAAAAAATTGGTCGACAATAGATAACCTATAAAGATCGTATGCTACTGAAATTTTATTATGTTGTCATATAAATATTGTCGGAATTGCTTGTATAAAACATAGTAATATAAAATTCGACGTTTGTAATGACACATGTCTGAAATATGAGTTGACCACTAAATGTCAAAATTACGGATAAACATCGGTTAACACAGTTGAAATGCTCACCTTAACATATATTATGTACATTATACAGCACCAGGGTAGGTATAAGTCCATACTAAGTTACTAATTTTTGATAAAATAATTGAATCACAGTAGAAGTAAAATATACTATACCGCTGGATATCGAATAACAACGAATTCGCTTTACCGTAACAACCGTACCGTAGCTTGCCAATGCAATTTCATTAATCTGTTTACTAAAGTTCATGCATTCCAGGCTACGCCTTGGCCAACACCCACCGATTAGAGCAGGTTACGCATTGGCTAAGGCATTTATGTCGCTGTGAAATTCAAAACGGACTCGAGGATGCTGCATAGCCTGATTCATGGGATCTATTATATTTCTAATATATTATAGATTGTAAATAGGAAAATAAGTAAGACATCTTTGCTAGTTGAGATACGATTCTGATAAGAGGCTGTAGGAAGATGCACGTGAAGAGGTTATGCAGATATTAGTCAGTGACTAAGTTGGGAAAGTGTAATATTCGCATCAGTTTTTTCATGGTGGTGTGACGTCACATAACCACTGTATCGCGTTTCGGCGAATGGTATTGCAAAATCACGGATTCACAAAACTAATGCAGCAAAAAAAATATTAAAAAATAACCCGCTATTAGCTGCCACGCAGGTATTATAAACGGGATGAAACTAAAAAATTACAATGAACCTAAAAACTATTTATACAAAGATCAAAGCAAAAAGAAACATTGTAATGCGTAACATGGCGCAAGAGACAAAAAAACCGAGCGGAAGATACAAAAAAATTGTGGAGTGTACCCACATTAAAAGTAATGAGACATCACATTTTTCATTTTAAAAACTTACACTTCGACGCAGACTGTACAAAACCCGCGAACAATAAATATTAAATAATAACGCAGACCCTTAGATATTCTTGTAAACGATCCAAACTCGGATAAGAGGTTGCACTACATTGTTGCGGCATTGAAACCAGCCCGCGCACTTGTCCCTTGTCCCGTCCCATCCTGTCGCCTCTCAAGATCCTATCAACTTTCAACTTTGTACCGCTCTAGACAGTACCAGTGCTTATCAATGGACTAACATTATTTATATGGGGCCACTTTGGCAGCTGCAGAATTTATAAAGTCTCCAGGATAGAGTTATGGGGTGTGCTTGTTTAGTTTTTCCGAAGTTTTTATGGTCTTCCCGTGTTCTTCGTCCCATGTTTTTTTTTTTATGTCTAGCTCACCTTGCAAAATTAGTTTGTCACCTTGAACTATTTAAACATCAAATATTATTGTACCCAGCATTGAGTGAATTGTGGTAAACTCGAATAATTGTTTCAACCATTAAATTTTTACGTCCCATCCTGTCCCGTCCTATCCTGTCGCCTCTCAAGATCCTTTCAACTTTCAACTTTGTAGATACCGCTCTAACTAGACAGTACCAGTGCTTATGGACTAACATTATTTATATGGGGCCACTTTGGCAGCTGCTAAATTTATAAAGGCTCCGGGATAGGAGTTATGGCATGTAAGTACTTACTTGTTTAGTTTTCTGACATTTTATGCTCCTCCCAAATCCCTAGTCCCATGAAAAAAAAATATTTTTTTGTTTTTATAAAATTATTGAGTTATTAGTATGATGAGCTCATAATCTGGGGGCATGGAAATGCCTCCGTAAAGTGAAGCAAACGCGCGCGCCAGCACACCGTACCATCCTTTTCTCGAAGCCATTCAGAAAATTTTCAAACCCCCTGTATTTCGTTGTAAACAAAGCTAGAACCCTGAATTTTCAGTGACCAGGAGGGCATAATAATTAACCTAGGCATATTCCAAATTACATTAAATTTGAACCATAGATATGTGTTGTATCTACATTTCTGTATAACTGTAACCATATATATCACTTATTTCAAATGAAGATATCTAATAGATAAACAATACGAACATTCAATTCATCACGTAATTTCACAAGCACCAAACCGGTCACTGTAGGTTCTAACCTAACCCAACCAAGTTCTTTCGCAGTTTCATCGGGAGAAACCACTCATTACGAGTAACCTACATAAGTTACGAAGAAATGAAAATGCATTGGGTATAGTGGACAAACTTGAGAGAAATTACCCGATGGGGACAAGGCAAACGAGTTCGTGAAAGTTATTGGCTGACGGACGGACAATCTAAACGTGGTTATGGACGTAAATAACTATTTTCTTAGTAGATAAACGGTTGCCGTGAAATCTGCAATTTCCTGACATGGTTTTGTATTCGGTTTTATAGCTTCGATAATGGATGCAAATTTTTACTACAGGTGCCTTTTCTATAATACCTACCTTTTAACAAATAATCACTTTATACAAATAATTAAGCGTTTTTCTTTTTTTAAGTCAATTGAAAATAAGAAAAACATAAATAGCATATCGTACAGCATTGTATAACAGAAGCGGCTTCCCACGACTTGGCGAACTTGACAAAAACTGAAGTGTAATTTCGAGTCCTTGACAGTCGTATTAGCTGCAGAAAACCGTATGTGAAAGATTACTCAATGCGTTTAAAACTTTTTCAAAGCAGAAATGTTCGCCTTTTTGCTCCAATTGGACTCCATTCAAGCGTTTTATTATCTAACAAATTTAATACCATAAAAACTGTCGCTTTGCTGCGTGCAGAATCCACAGGTTTTAGTTGTTACGTCGATTTACACTTTTTTATTACAGTTTGTGATAAGCAAAGGCCGGAATTCTCGTAGCAAAATTGAAATGTCAAAGTGACCGAATAATTTTTTATCAACATTTTCAAAAATAAACGAGCATAATCAGAAAAAAATGATAAATGAAAACACTTTTATAATTTACTTATCTAAGTAGTTAATCTGTTTTGTGGGACATTGTTTTAGTATATAAGATTATTGTAAATTTCCTCGTAATAAATAAATGAATTAAAAAATACAAATATTCTTAGAAAATTAGTGCTTAAATTCCATCTCGGTACGGAAAACAAATACGCATTAATGAATTGAAAGAGAAAGATACTTAATGTATTAACACAATATGCAGTTATTCAAACATTGTGCCCTCTTTAAAAACGTTGGCTAAAACTTTTACTGCCAGATATCTACACGCCTCTGTGAGAGAAAGCATTATTGTATAAACAAAGCAATTGCCTAACTTACTTATCGTTTCACTTATGACAAAGCAATATGATTGACATGATTGTATTATAGGCCCGATGGTCAGTAATTCATTTCTTATAAACATTTGTGACTCGAGTATACAATAGTGGCAAAAAAATATGTAATATAAATCATTTTCATTTTAAGTGATAAAATTCAAGGATCCAGTCCAGTCAGAAAAAGTAGCTCAGCATATAACACGCTCACAATGATCTGTATATCCCTTATTCTCTAAATATTATAGACCATGTGCATATCATTTTGAGCACCTGGTTTGCGTAGCAACTTTTGCTGCTGACGTCCAATTGAAAATTACCAAAAATTAGTAATATGCGTTTTTTTTCGTGAACTTAAAATATTTGTAATTTCCGAATAGTACGGAATGAGAAATGAAAAACGCGTATTTTTTTAAAAAGACGCTCAAATTTGACAATGCCGATTTAAGTAGAAAAATAAACGATTTAAATAGAAAAATAGATGCCGTCAAATATTCTAAAACCTATACAGACATGACAGATTTTTATGCCGCGACTGTATTTATTAAGTAGGTACTCGAAGCGTGTAAACAAAAGCGAACAGCAAGCCACAATTAGTGATGTGCCGGTACCGAGAATTTCCGGACACTTTCCTCATTTTGTATGTGAAATGTCCTCGAGAATATTGTCTCCCTATACAAATCGGCAAACATTCTCGAGAAGGCCACATTTTCTAACCACAATCACCAAGGTGCGCGACGGGTGCGTAGATGGATTACTAACGCGGCTAGCAGAGCGTAGTGTAATTCTTGCCATTGAAATAAAATAAAAAATAAAAATCACATACACAACACTCATTCATTTCCCATAGCCTTAGTATACTTTAGTATTCACGACATATAAGTTATCGTAGTCACGTCCGCTTCCATGAATCGCAACGCTATCCTATGGGCCCATAAAGTGTTATTCTGTTCCAGTCGAAACATTCCAACGCGATTGTCTGGAAAAATTAATGGCGTATATTCTTTGTAACAAACTCATTGCACATTGTTTTTTAGTAAATGCTAAGATATAAATATTTTGCTTTGCATGAGAATCTCGCACATTTGCATGATTTAGTTATTACACGACCGGAGTTTGGCACCTACTTCAAAAGATGATCAAATGCAATCTGTACGTGAACGGGTAATTTTTGGCTTTTCAGTCCATTTTGAAATCGGTAATTTTTTTATAAAAAAGAATATTATGTAGTTTTTATGTCCATTCTTTAAATTGCCAGATAAGTTGTCAGTGATTGGAACTGAAATGAGTACCTACTAAAAACTAGCATAGGTTAGCTAAGTTAAACAACAACTAACTAACTGATTATATTAAATAAATTTTGCAAACGAAATCTAATACAATACAAAATGGCGGGTCCTGTTGCTAAAGTTCAAATAACAGAATCGAGCAACAATTTCACATAATATCTCCTTTAGCCTAAGCAGGCAGCTCAATTTGTAAAAATTGACAAATTTATGATTTCATGCCGTGATAAAATCGAGATATTGTCATATTACGATATCGCCAACATAGATCGTTTCCTTCCCGTTCAGTTTCCAAAATGTCGTTACGTTTGGTTCAGATTTTGCGGAGGAAACAGTAAGGAAAGAAACCTCAATTTGAATGGACAATAAGCTGTGGTATTTAATTATAAGTCTTGTAGGCAAATCAAAACCTAACAGGCACATTATATCCACTTATCCAGCTTGCTAAGACGAGTTTATACGCCACGGCCCGGTGTGAGCGTTTAATCTAATTAGTACGAGCTCGGTGCGGCGCCTGAGTCTCAATGGGGCAGGAATGGCCGCTAATGATGGAATTGAAGGTAATTACTGGAGTAAGGAATTTGCGTAGCACTTTTGAGCTTGTCATAGTGACTTCTGATTCAACGACAGCCTGTATAAAATTTATAAATACTAAGGGATTCTGTCATATGTAGACATCACGCGTCTGTTTCGTAATTGAGATTCACATTTATATTTTAAAAAATGGCTAAAATTATATTTCTTAGAGTTTGAACGCCCATATCTCCGCCATTTTGAAAAAAATCGAAGTCCTGACTTGACAAAAACATTGTATAATTATTGAACCTGCTCACAAAATCTCAAGATATTTTTTTAACCTAGGTGATACATATTGTAACCTGGGAAGCCGTCGAATTAATTAACTATAGATAATGATAGATTATATAGTGCTTATTATAATTATAACATTATATCGATACACAAAGTCGATAAAATGACAAAATCGCCATGACTGCTCAAAAGTGCTACGCGAACTCCGGGCTCTGCTAATTATTACCCGCCTTAATTAAACGACTTTTTGCCAGTGGCAGTTAATAGCTGTTTTAGTACACTTACTGTTTTATTGGGATATACACGTGTCTTCGGATTCGCAGAAAGACTGGCGGCAGCTGTATAAATGTGTACACAAAGCGTTTCCATCAGATGCCACTTCAGTCCAGTTTATAGGAAAACGATCATTTACCTCTTCAGATTCAGACACGCGTTTCGTTTGCTTGAGAGCAAAAAGGTTGAACACAAACTTTTTTTTTAGCTTCAGCATAATCGCGCAAAAGAATCTAGTAATCATCCTTAGATATTTTTCTACCCCCGTATCAAGAATTGACAGATTCCAAAACTGGCGTGATAGGACCGGAATGATATCCCGAAATATTTTATGGGAATGGTGTAGTAGTTATTTTGGTCTTACTTGTATCCGATTCACTAAAAGGAAACGAAGCCATCGTTCAATAATCGTAAAACATCAAAATGAAAATATCGTAAATAGTCTGGAGAACTTTCAAGGTGGCTGTAAACCTTGAAAGTTCACTAGAGTATCGACTCTGTCTGCATTAAATAAAGCAAAATAATATATGAAACCATTGATACAATTTACATAGAAAACTTCCATGAGTCTCAGACATATTTAAAACCTTTTGAAATGGGTAAAATACTATAGATAACTATTTAGGTATACAGACCATATGTTGGTGGATCAAATGATTCCTTTAATCCACCATTTTTTTTACCTTTGACTTATGTCGATAAAGCTCCGTATGGTAAGGCTCGGTACTTACCTGAAATAAGAAAAACAAACATGAATACATATTATTTTCCACCCTGTATACGTACGATTGTCTATGTATACTATTTTACTTATATAGAAGCAAATACCAACATCACAAGCGACATCGATGAAGCAGGGCTACTCCGAAGATCGAAATTCGAAGTTTGTACCACGCAATCCCTTTCGATCTAGTGTCTAACTGGAATTAGCGGGACAGCACGATACGGCGTTCTTTCGAACATCGGAGTAACCCTCTTTCGCATGTTTCGAATAGAAGACCAGTAATTACAAAATGTCTGGTCGTAACGTATTATAGCATTTACAGACGAGACATGATGGTATGCGAAACTTTTGTGCATGTGTATAACAAGTAAAAAGTAAATGAGGTAAATTATGTTTGAAGTTTTCATAGAAGTGTTGGCTATAAATAAATCTCGGCGATAATATGAGATATGTCACATGTGTATAGTCTGTGTGACTATCTGTGGCATCGTAGCTTCTAAATGGATGAACTAATTTAGAAGCGAATACGATGTATTTCTTTTTTATAGATTGAGTGTTTAATATTTTCTTCGGTTTCCGCGACTGTCACACATTTAAATAACTCAATTTAAACGGATTATATCGCGTATAAACGGATTATACCATTGTTATAGGTTGACAGAGAAAAACACTATAAAACTACCCATGTAATTTAGTTTGCACAAATGTAACTGACAGAGAAAAATTATGTTTTTCTTTGTGCAAACTACATGGATAGTTTTATAAATATTTGAACAAAAAATAAAGGAGTACGTACATATGTACATGCGAGATAGGCGTAATGTGCCAGAAAGGCTTTTAATATTTTTAGTTAAAAACAATATATACCAGTAGTTCACTGTTATTACCGGTTCTCCCCAGCAGATCTTGTAGTAAACCGCTGGTAGATATTTTTTTAATATAGACAAATATGCTAGTCTGGCGCCATCTGTTAGTCATAATTACTTTATCATCTCGTCATTCCGAAACAGCTGGACAATTTTAATCAATTTTAACTATTTAGCTGCATGAAGTTGCGGTTTTTCAAGTTTATTTGACCTTAAATATATCTTTAGTAGATAGAAATAGATTCATCTACGCATTATACATGTTAGACTGAACTAACCCAGCGCTAACGCACAGTCCATTACTTTCAATTGATCGACTTTGCGCTCTATTACAACTTTACAAAGCAAGAATACAGTTCTACGCAATAAACAGTAACGGTATAGGGCAGTTCACACGAATATTGCGCTCATTAATAAACAATGCAGTAGTGGGAATTTGTGAGCAACAGGCTGTATGATCAAGCTTAAGGAAACGCAATTATATCGTTTCCCGTTACACGTAAACTGTTCGTCATTCTTGAGCTTATACTTAAAGTGGATTTCACACTGGATACGCGCTACGCCCGCGCAACGTTGCTTTGAACAAATTGTGCGCGGTGGAGCATTGTGTATCGGGCGGGTTTTTTAGGGATTCGTATCCAAAAGGTGCCAACGGGACCCTATTACCATCATCTCCATATCTATATCCATTTATTCAGTATTAGTCATATATTGTCAACAAGTGTATTCAGCAATAGTAACAAGTCCAATATATAAATTCATATTAGAGTTAGGAATTAGGTTCATTATAATAATGAGATACAAGTTATTAAGTAAGGTAAATTTCATCTAAAATTCATCAACTGAATAATAGGCATTTCGAAGTAGCATTAATTTTAATTGGGAGTAAAAACCCCTTTTGGTATGAGCTCGTGGCGCCAGCCATGCAGCGCTATTTGTTGGTCAGAATTTCTTTGTCCGCTTTCAGGCCACAATGGTTGGACGGATTTGAACCAATATTGGTACGGGGATGACTGGAAATCCAAAGTTGTTTAAGGATACATACTTTTTACTTGATTACGACAAAGCAAGGCTACGCGGACATATTTCCGGGCACGTTCTAGTATTCATATCCACTCAATTGCTTCAAATTTTGAGTTGGACTCAATTTATACAATAAATAAGAGCGGTGACAGGTAGCCATAGTTACCAATAGCAATTGAGTGGGTGTATAATACTAAATCTGTCGCCACACCATCCGCAACGTAGCGCGTGGCCAGTGTAAAGACCTCCTAAAGGCTAAAGCTAAGTGTCATAACACTTATAACTGTGCAAAAGAATCCTAGTTGTGTAATTAAGCGTGTTTAGTGTGGTTAAGCGTATTGTTTTACACGGAAATGTTAAAATTATGGTCGACGCCCGGTAATGATTTATAAAGACATAACTTCCAACGGAATATCTTCATTAATTGAATGTTTCCTTATAGCTCGCATTTTGCATGTCCGTAAATCCTCCGAGCGAACATTATAATTATGCGAATATAAATATATTATATGAAACAGAATAGGGTGCAAATCATAATTTAAGAGTGTTAATTAAAATTACAAGGAAGTCTATAAGTACCGCTGGTGCACTAAAAAAAAAAGCTCAACTAGTTTAACTACTTGAGAAATATGCAGCCAAATTATGCTAATTTTACATAACTTATTTTGGTTACTAGTAGCCCTCAGTTTGTCAGTCCTCCGATTTATGTAGCTAGCAGCTAGATAACATTTGGGCTACTGTTGACAAAAAGCTTTTTTTTTCAGTGTGACTTTGCCGCAATTGGTATGCCAACTCGTTACATGAAACCATTTTTCCGTACCTAAAAAAACTTATCTATTACTTGACCTATTATCTTGTTGTTTTAAAACATGGTAGGCAAAGAAACATATTTTTAATGATACTTATTTTAACAATAATTAATTACACGTTAATGAGAAATGCGGCGAAAAAATGATGTAAAATCACAGCGCTCCATCACATACACAATTCATTGTTGCAACCAAATATTATTTGTCAAACTACACATTTATTGTAACCTCATTCGACGCGATCAGTAAACAGCAAGCACTTCACATTTGTATTCAATAAGTCAATCCACCGGCTCCGCTGACCACACATTGTCTGGACAAACATCATGGAGATATTTTGCTCATTCTTGAAACTGGCTCATTATTACGCGCCGCGTACCACGTCAGTAGCCTATGCGCAAGCACAAGCGCGTTTTACACAAACAACCAATAAAATACAATCCTTAGGCAGTTTTTGCGATGATTGAAAGGAAAGATTTTATCTAGTGTTTCATTTTGAACAACATGACGTGACGTGACGTGAAAAAATACAACAAAATGCTACGGTGGTACCTACATAAAATTGTTATGGTTGAATGGTAGAGTATGCCTCTTGGTATTGAGTCCGCCTTTCGTGCTGACTTTTTTTTCGTAAATAAACAAATATATAAATAAAATAAATACGGATATATGTATGGACAGGCCTTTAATAATAGCATAGGTATCACAATCTCTGTCAATTGTACTTGTAAGTGAGGAATGACGAATGCTTTATCAATTTTATAATTTATATGTCACTTACACGCGACCACTATAGGTTCACACACAACATTCAAGACATGAATACTAATGATACCCTAAAATTCACAGCACAACAGAGACCCGATCAATGGGAAATTCACAGGGAACTTCCTAGTAAACGCCATTCAGCGGAGCGCTTCCGACCTTTTTCTTGTACCTACTTCGATAATTATCGTGTTAGCATATTAGTTGGATGCCAACGTTAATTTGTATGAAAGTGCAATGCGTGCTGACACTACTGAACAACATTTTTTCTGACTTCATTTTAATAATATGTTACCGGAAGAAATATAATGAGACTGCGTTATGCAAGAACAAGTCAATCGATAATAAGTTGCTTGAGAAAATTATATTTAAAATCGTAATTTTAGAGCTCATTTCCTTAGGATTCATTAGCGGCGTTTGATCTATCCATTTGCGTGACTTATTTATTAATTGTTTGGAAGTTACAAAATATAGGGGAAAGATTAAAATCGATGAGTTGGTTTCGGTACTACCTTCAACAAAATTGCTCCTGACACGCACTTTGAGCGGCAACAGGCGACTGACCGGCGGATAGTAACAATATGGCGGCCAAAATGGTGATACCAGCACTAAAAATTATAGATTTATTTTGGAAGTTTCAGATTAGTTTTTGTCTTTCCCAACAATCGAGTGTAGCATACTCGACTCGTACTTGCAGTCACAGTATACACAGTTTGCAGGGAACACTAATCTTTAAGTTTTGTGCTATGGTTAAAAAATTCTGAGACTTTATCTCCACTGCTAATGCTGCTATGGAAGTAAGAGAAATCTAACGCGACAATTCTAACGGAACACGGAAGCTCACTTTAAATTACAGCTGACGCAATTCAAATTCGGATCCAGTTAATCTGCACTGCGCAGGAGCGAACCACCGCCATTTTAAAAGGGCGTAACTACGTAAGAATATTCAATGAGATAAGACTTATCAAGTTTAGCATATCATAGTACAATGTGAGGTGAGCAACCTCGGGCATCCCATTGTCGCCGACATGGGAATGTTGACTTGAGACAAATGCATAGTGCGCTTTTAAAAAACCGCTCGTCTCAGTGTTTTGTGGCGTTTAACACTGATGTGCCATAAATCAGAACATTGTCGTATGCCAATTAATTTGGTGTTTAAATATTTTCTCTGCGCACTTGTAGTGTTCATGTAATACAACACTTTATTGTATTAAAATACATCTATAACAAATAACATACTGTAGTTTACGCAGAATCCACATTCGACGACGTGGTTGAAGTATAGCAGCTGCCTACGGACCGGTCCAACGGTCATTGGTTCGAATCCCAGCAAAGGCAAATATTTGTGTGGTGAGCTTGAATATTTCATCCTGTGTTGCGTCATGGATGTTTTTTACGTAAGTATTAAATTGTCTGTGTAAGTTTATATTATTATTATCGTCTGGCACCCATAACACAAGCATACGAGAGCTTAATTTGGGACTAGTTGATATCTGTGAGATGATATGTATTATGAAATGAAAATATTCTTTTCCAGAAATATTAAATTCCACATCAAAGACAAATACAATACGATTAAAATCAGTTAACGATTCGGATTGTATATCTATCTTGCTCGTACTTATGCGATTTTAATAAGAGCGTGCGAGAGAGGGGTAAAAGCCGAATCGTTAACTGATTTTAATCGTACTGTACTTATTTATCGCTCCCAGTAAGGCCGAACAGATAAGTATGTATATATGAAGTGCAACTTCTGTCAATAGACTGCGACGCACCGTGGGTGGGATCGCGGAGTGAATGATTGAATGAGTATAAGCATTCAGACTGGCGATAAACTGATTCATGAAACCATCCGGGCGTTTAAACTACGAAATGAAAAAAAGAATCTTCATGAATTACATTTTGACAATTAAAAAAATCGATTGACGTAAGAATCATATAAATTGGGCCACGCGTTTGGTCTGTAGATATCGGTGCACACTGTTAAACACATTATTTACTTTGTGTAGCGCAGTTGGGTAAAAACGTCTGCGTTGACTTGAGAAGACGGTTGAAAAGAAGGATAAGTTAATCGATCTTATTATGAACGAACAGATATAAAGTAGGTACAACTCATGATGTTATTATCCCAGCCTATGCTGGGTTGCTGAGTGAATGAGTGATTGAGTGAGAATGAGTTCATAAATGTCATTCAGACAATTAAGACAAATCGATTGAAGTAAAGAATCAAAATTGGCCTACGCGTTTCGTCTCATACAGTGCCACAAAAGAACTAACGTATCGACATACTCTGTTTAACATATATTACCCTACTCATCGTGTAGACAATTAAAAACACACGTTGACGACTTGTGAACCTCCTCTATTTTTAAATAAACAAGGATACACCGAAATTAGTCCTAGGACGAATAGTATAGAGTGCAACCTCTGATAATGTTGCGACGCTCCGCGGGTGGGATCGCTGAGTGAATGAGTGATTGAATGTGAATGAGCATTCAGACCGTCTACGAACTGATTAATCGGTTCATTATGTAGCATACTAATTAATTAAAATTGCCTTTGACAATAAACTTTCAAAACGAAAGTAACTGTATCGTGCAAGTTTGTTTCGTATCAATACGCGTCTGATAAGATTGTTTTATGTAACACCTTTCACTTGACAGGAAAAATAAACAGTAAATTAACAATATAAATAACCATAAGTTCAGCGGAAATGAGTTTGGACATATTTCAATTTATTTTAAAACGGATGCTTTTTATTATTACGCTAGCACTATACTACTCGCGAAGTCGACGAGTCCTGTCAAGTGAAGTATTACTTCCTTCACCGAAGTGCCTCACCCCTCCACACTGTCGTGGTGTATGCCCGCATTATATTACCAATAGAGGGAAAGTGCTATGAAAGGGACAGGTTATGAATAGGACAAATTCAATTTACCGCGGCAGAAACCTATACCTAATATTGACATTGATAATATGATCTGATGATGATTGATATTGTCTATGGGTCAGTGTTGCCAAAATGCAGTAAACAAAAATCTACTACTTGGTTTCTGCCGCGGTAAATTAAATTTGTCCCATTCATAGCACTTTCCCTTAATTTATCAGATTTATTTACATGATCAACAGATTTAATTACTAAAAATATCCAAGTATATAAATTACCTTACCAGGTTTTAATATTAAATAGAATAAAAATACAACCAAACTGTATGAAATTATGCCCTAAAATCGAAACCTTTCAAAAGATTTTTGGCTGAACCGTGACCATTATTAACGAGTCGTTAGATACTCGTAATCAACAATATTTAATTGACAAAAGCTTTTTACAGACCCTCAAAGGAGCCGCACTGTCAATTAAACAATTAAACTTGCATCTGTGACTCCAAGAACAACTTAAGTTTATTATATTTACGTAGCCACTTACACCTTTTAAAAACCGAGTGGTTCAATTAAAAATCAGCATATCACATGTCCGCGCAAACAGCGTTACTAATGTCCTCGCTATCTGTTCATCGGAGCATACGCGGCTCAGGCGATTTTCCAGTGAGTAACGCCGCGTGCGGCCGCCGCCGTGACCGACGAAAGTTGTTTATCTCGCGATAATTATTATCAAATTAGCACGTACGGTGTGAATTGGGATTATGGTAGGGCTTTATGTTTGCAAAGCATATGGTTTTGTTATGTTTTCCCTTCTCTTTCGTTAACTAAAAGGCCAAAACGTACGTGTTTCATTCAATGATACAGAACTACAAACATCTGCACATCATTACGAGTATTGATATGCCATAAGAATTTATCGAAACAATAAAGAAGAAGAGTTACCCCAGTGTGCAGGTGTTTATGATGCTTAGCTTCCTTTTTTATTTGAACGAGAGTGTTAATGTTGCGACTGCACAAACATGAATGGTTACAAATTAGATACTGTGTGTATATCGTTTTTTTTTCATCATCTTTCACACATTCTGTGAATACGTGTTTACTAATAACCGGTTTCAAGAGAAACAGGAGGTTTCGGAGTCGGCTATTATGACCCTTGGGATAGAAAACCACTATTATTTTTACAGAATTCGTTTTGAAAATTCTCTATTTGCTAGGACTTTTACAAGTTTATTTAAAAACACAACCTAAGCTGAAATGATATAAAGAGATGGAATTTTCGGGAGTGCACACGTCTTTTTCAATTTATAAACCGATTTACCTATCCATGTCGTTCTAATACCTCTCGCTCGAAGATGGTTTTTATTTTACCTAAAGCATAGCAATAACTAATAATACTTAGTAAATATACTTATGCATAATATAAAACACTTCTGTGAGAGACATGTCCAAATCGATTGATAAACTATTCTCCATTAAATGGTAGCGAAACCAAGAAAGATTTTTTTTTTGGAGATGAGATATAACTGTTTGTAATAATTGGAAACCAAGCAGACAAAGTTGCGGATCGAAACGTGCATATACTATACCTACTCTGTTCTTGAAGATTTGCTTTGTCAGATCTTTCACTATCGTAATACCATCTATCGATGCAATATCTGACTAAAGCCGATATTGTTATGCTAATACCTTCATTGACAATGCATAATGTCATTAAATTTCATTTTAAATACAAAGCTGGTGCCTACAGGTTTTGCAATACATGTACTGAGCCTATGTAAGTATATGTTTAAGATTGAATAAGTGATCAGATGGAAAGCCTTGAAATGACAATAGATAGTAACCCTTCAACAGGGGTCCGTAAACCTTTTAGTGTGTTTATAGCTGTTTATTAAAAAACCTGAAACCTAACTTAATAATTAAGTTTCATAGGAATAACATAATTATGATAAACATAGTGGCCATGACCCATTTTAGCCTTTTAGAAGTAGAAGAAAAATACCATTTTGCGGCAAAAGCCTAGGGAAAACTGAGCATATATTGGAAAGCACGTCAATAAGTAATTATTTAAATACGCGCATCGTAAATCGTTCGTTTCACATTCTACTGAAATGTACGTGATTTTTCCACAGAGACAAATGGTTTTCCGAAGGAGGAGCAAGATGCCATTACCTGAGCAAAACTACGAGAAAATCTAGCACGTAAAATCGATCCTGCAAAAAGGCTTCACGTAAAAAGCAGGAATGTTACCAAGCCTGGGTAAATGCAACAACGGTTCGGGATGAAAAGACCAGTAAGTTAAAAAAGGAGTTTAACTTTGCCTCCAGGTCCTTCAAGAAAGAAATTGCCAAGGCAAAGTCGTTGCACATTGGTAGAATTGGCGAGAGACTAGTGCGCCTCCCTTCGGGAACTCGTGCGTTCTGGTCCCTTGCCAAAGCTATCCAGGGAAATTTTTGCACGCCATCTTTTCCACCTTTAAGCAAGGGAGATGATTCGTTGGCCCACGATGCGAAAGAGAAAGCCGATCTTCTGGGCAAACTCTTTGCGTCCAACTCGACTTTGGATGACAAGGGACAAGAGCCGCCGACCATACCGCGGTGCAAGAGCCATATGCCGGATGTCCGGTTCCACCAAAGCTCAGTGCGCAAAGCACTTCTTTCCCTGGACATTCACAAGTCGAGTGGGCCCGATGGAATCTCGCCTATTGTGCTGAAGATGTGTGCTCCAGAGTTGGCTCCGGTTTTAACGCGTCTCTTTCGGCTCTCTTACTCCACTGGTGTAGTCCCGACTTCATGGAAGTCAGCTTTGGTGCACCCGATTCCTAAAAAAGGGGACCGCTCTAACCCTTCCAACTACAGGCCGATAGCCATAACCTCCCTGTTCTCAAAGATAATGGAGTCCATTATAAACTGCCAGCTCCTTCGGTACCTTGAGGACCACCAGCTGCTTAGTGACCGTCAATATGGTTTCCGTAGAGGCCGCTCAGCTGGTGATCTTCTGGTTTACCTGACACATCGTTGGGCACAGGCAATTGAAAATAAGGGTGAGGCACTGGCTGTTAGTTTGGATGTAGCGAAGGCCTTTGATCGGGTTTGGCACAAAGCACTTCTTTCGAAGCTTCCGTCTTATGGGCTTCCCGAGAAATTATGCGAATGGGTCAGTAGCTTTCTGGCAGACAGATGCATGAAGGTCGTAGTTGACGGTGCATGCTCTGAACCCATGTCTGTGAACGCTGGTGTCCCTCAAGGCTGTGTGCTTTCGCCCACATTGTTTCTTCTGCATATCAATGATATGCTGCAAATCTGTGGCATTCATTGCTATGCAGATGATAGCACGGGTGATGCCTCCTATACCGGCCGCAATAATATTTCTCGGGAAATTGTCATCGAGAGCCGAAAAAAGCTTGTGTCTGAAGTCGAGACTTGTTTAAAAGAAGTCTCAAAATGGGGTCGACTTAATTTAGTCCACTTTAACCCCGCAAAGACACAGCTTTGCGCGTTCACCACCAAAAAATCTACGTTCGTCGCGTCACCTCTTTTTGAAAGCACTCCCCTTACTGCCTCAGCCACTATAGGAGTCCTTGGTGTCGACATCTCGTGTGAAGTCCAATTCCGCGGACATCTAGAGGGTAAGGCTAAATTAGCCTCCAAGAAGCTCGGCGTGCTCAACAGGTCGAATCAGTACTTCACTCCGGCCCATCGCCTACAGCTTTATAAGGCGCAGGTTCGCCCACATATGGAGTACTGTTCTCATCTGTGGGCTGGGGCGCCCAAGTACCAGCTTCTCCCTTTAGATCGTATTCAACGGAGAGCGACTCGTATCGTCGACTGCCAGCGAACTTCAGATCGGCTTGACTCCTTGGCGCTACGTAGAGATGTAGCCTCTCTCTGCATCTTTTATCGCTTATATAACGGGGAGTGCTCCGAGGAGTTGTTCGGATTGATTCCTGCCGCTTCTTTCCGCCATCGTTCAACGCGACAATCCTTTCATCCTCACCACTTAGATAGTTGGCAGTCCACAACTGTGCGCTTTTCTAGAAATTTCCTGCCTCGCACGACTGCATTGTGGAATGAATTGTCGCTTGCGGTATTTCCGGACCGATACGACCTTCAAACCTTCAAGAAAAGAGCGTATTCCCATCTGAAAGGCCGGCAACGCACTTGTGACTCCTCTGGTGTTGCAGGTGTCTATGGGCGACGGTAATCGCTTTCCATCAGGCGATTCGTTTGCTCGTTTGCCCCCTATGACATTAAAAAAAAAATAATAAAAAAACGTAGTCAAATGTACGTAATTTGTCATTATTTAAGTACGCGCATCGCTCGAGCGGATACATCGTAATCGATAAATCATATAGGCAAAAATGATGTTGAATTAGCATGAGGGTATTCTAGCCTGAAATATACATGGTCTTAGATAGAAAAACAAACACAACTAAGCGGGCGAAAAGCACGTCAATATTTAAGTTAAAACATCGCCCGTAAATCGTCCAGTTCACATTCAACCGAAATTGACGTGACATTTTAATATAGTGATATAATCAATTTAGCCAGAAAAGAGGCATGAGACATTCCCGAAGGACAAAAAAAATTCAGGGGCAAAGCCACGGGAATATCCAGCAAATATTGGAAAGCACGTCAGTAATTTGTCATTATTTAAGTACGCGCATCGCTCGTAAATCGTCCGGTTCACATACAACCGTAATTGCGAGAACAATGCCGCCTGAGAAGTGATGCTTTCCCCAGATCTAGAGGTTATCTAATTTTATTATGCTCTATTAGAAGCCGGTCGGTTTATTAATTTATAGTTGAGAGCAATTTATAGCTTGATATTATCTTGGGACAATTTTAAACTATTCGATGTGGGTGGTCCTAAATAGCAAAGTCTTGCTTTTAATGTCAAACCTTAAATTTATTTTAATAGTATCAAAGATTTTCATGAATAAAAAGCTTGCTAATCCTGGCGAACACTATAAACATTGTTATATAAATGTCGCTATATTTTTTATATCTTATTATCTTTCTCACTAAGATATTTTGCCTGAATGTAAATTGTGTGAAAATAAGAGTCGCCAATCTTAAGAAGTATCGGAAATCTCCCCTGTTCCATCTGTCCCAACAGCCATCAATATCCCTAGCCTGATACAGATAGGTGGAATATTTTTTCTTTTGTTCCATACTGAGGAATATATACTCATATCCCTACTAAAATCCACTGCAGTAGAGACGGTGGTTTATTCCAAAAATCACTAACACTTAGACGCCTAGTAGAGAGTCGTTGAATTTTTTCCAATCATCCATACTAGCCTGCCCTCTGGTAGGGACGGGTAGACTTTTAAAAAACGCCTAGTGAAACACACACTAAACATATACACTCGTTTACAGTATTATTTAAATGAAATGATTATATCTAAAGTTCTGGATGGGAATTATTACTGAACATCACTACGCACATGTACACATCACTAGTGATGTTAAGATTGATACTAAATAATGCTCGTAAACATAAAATAGTTACCTATTATGCCGGTTGGGACTAAAGCCTAAGCATATAATCAAATAATAAAAACAAATTAGAAACGTTTTAGGTATCCTAGGCGTAATTAATGTCTAAGTTTGCGCATACTAATAACGCTGGTTATAAGAAATCCGCAATAGAAGCTAAATAACACTGGACGCCATGTTTTTCTTGATGAACTCTAATTGTAGCTTTCCTTTGCCGACTAGCCGGTTTAGTTCACAATTAAAGAATATATTTAGAATTCAATAAAACATTCGATGTTTACGATGGTCACCTGGAGCATGGCATAGCTAGCAAAACGTGTGCAACCTACGGAATGCAAACCGGTAAATATTTCTATAGAAATTACCGGTAATTTACCGGTAATCTGGTAATATCCATACAAAAAATACTGCTTGGCATTCCCTAGTGCCACCCTGATGAGCTTATCACCACTTTAATGTGATCTCTAGACACGTATCATTTATTCGTAATCACAGATTTTGGCTTTGGTTTCTTAGGTCAAATTTACTATTTGCTTGACGGACTAGTATATTTTGACCCGTGATTTAAGACACGTACCTCTACTTCCCGTGCTATATTAATGATACAGAACGACGAATTTTGTACAGTGATTCAATTAATATAAAAAAAAATGAGAAAAAAAGATCTATAAACCCTTAAAGGTGTTTTCCTAGTGCCAAGACTTTTGCATTCAGGTACTGAAAATTGTTCAGATTTAGAAGATAGAAGAAATAATCGCATCCCGATCATCGCCGATACTATATGCTTAAAGTTCAAATAACAACAAGTCTATAGAATAAATGATCGGTATGCCCTCCTGCAGACTATCATGATGGGAAATGTGCCCGGGAAGCGGAAAGCAGGTAGACGCAAGATGTCTTGGCTCCGAAATATCAGGGAGTGGACAGGGATTAAGACCGTCGAGCAGCTGTTCAGATTGGCGCTTGACAAGGACAATTTTAAGAAGCTGACTGCCAACCTTCTCTAATGGAGAGGCACTTGAAGAAGAAGAATAGAATAAAGCCCCTTTACTACTCAAAAGATTTATTCATTTACTTTTTGTGTCTACTTGTCTAGACTAAACACTCAAAAGTGATTTACAGTTGTCATCGATAAATTTAATTGTGGCTCTAAATAATTTTGACATTAAACATCTCTATATTTAGATAATGTCAATGACAAGTCACCCATAACAACTATGACTCACGGAAGATGACCAAAACTTAAATCTTATTAAGGTTGCTATTACTTATTATTGATTCTCTAAATCTAGCGATCATGCGTAGCCATCTTTTTTATAATTCCTTCTTCACACAAAGAAAAGACTCTATAAAATAGGTACTATCTTCATACTAAGGAAAGCAGACAGAAGAAAAAGGTACAAGGGACCTCATCTAATCCCATTGACGTTAACATTTAGCTGTTGTCATTTTAAAGTATATAGAGCACATCGCTAAAGTAGGGTGCTCTTTTCGTCGAATGTTGCATTACATCGAATTTTCGCTTCGCTGATTATTTTCCTCTGTCGTCATATTCTTGAAAATATCATATATATAAAATGTTTGTTCTATAACAATTTCAAATAATTTACGAGTTTGAAATGCTTTATACGGAACGATACTTTGCTAAAATAAAACAGAAAACCCTAAAGTAGATACATACTCGTAGTGGGGGTATTTACTACTAGACCTCTGCAATCCTTCGCTTTTTAATGATCAAACATACTTTCATTTACTATTAATATTTTATTAAGCATTTTATAACCATTACACTGAAATAAAACCAGACATTAAGCTAAATCAAGCCCCATTCAATTTAACCTATTCATAAACGGTTAATGTCCAATCAAAGTCATTCCAACCAAAGTAACAGCGTATAAAATTTGATTGATTCATAATAAATTAGCAATATCGCAACTTCCTGTGGCCACATGGGAATTCAAATTACTACCGAGATATCATATCCGTTACACACGACGCATATTATTGTACTGCTGGGCACTATTCGACGAGTCATTGCTATATTTCCAATTTAGCGATATTTCTGTTTAATCACAGGCATTTTTCAACTGGATTCAAAAAGTAGAAGGTTGTCTGTTCGGTTTTATAGTTTTTATGTATCATCTTAGAGCTCTGTAATTTATGAACCAATTTCTAAATATATTTTTTGTCTAGAGAAGGCATCACCAAGTCGGTCCCATAAGATAGGTAATGGTAAAGATTGGATGACGAAATCCATGAGGAATCGAGGGAACTCCTCAAATATTATTAGGCAAATGCGTACCAAATTACCGGGAATTTCCATTCAAAAATTAACTAGTTTGCATTCCCTAGGCAGATCTATATTCGGTATTTTTAATAGTAATAATAGGTACATGTACATACCTAAACTTAAGTTTAATATTGCTCGCACCATAGCGGTATGAGTCCCCTTGTTAAATTGTATGCCGACTACATTAGGGTACGAGTAGGGTACATTTCAATGAGACAGGAAAAGTCATAACGCAGATACGTTACTACTGAATAGAAAACATGCGCAGCTTTAGAATAAAAGTGACAGAATTCGAACGAAATCGTTAACACTTCAATTTGAAATTACTTTTTTTTTCAAGATTTTTAATTAGGTCACTATATCTCTAAGGGTGCTCATGGCTAAAGTATATTATAGTGTCGAGATCTCCGACACATGTCATTAGCAACATCGAATTTATCTCCAGCATTCGAATGGGATCGCAAAAAGATAATACGGTTTTTGTTCGCTACTGCACTGGATGGCAACTGGGCAACTGGACATAAACTCTTGTATGCCTCACGTAGAAAGAGCGGTCAGTCACTCACTGCACAGTAGTCGTAAATGTTGTTGTTGTTGACAGCGTTCTTTTTACGTGAGATTAGATATGTTACTGCACAGCTCGCCGCGATTTCGTTAGTCGCGCGACTGAGCGTCATCCTTCTCGTACGCACGGTATTGTAACGAAAAGGACAGACAACATTTGTCGCGTGACAGAGTAGTGTGCATTTCACGCACAGTTTTGAATAGGGTTTACAAACTCCAGCGTTTTAATTTTTCCTTACCAAGATTTTTCCAAAACATATTTTTTTTAATTTTGACATTTTAGTGTTTTCTATTTTTTGACTGAAGGGCTTTGATTTTAAACCAAAAAAACCTGTCGATGGTTGGCACTTGTCAATGTCAATTGACAAGTGAAGCATCCCGTTTTGAGGGCACGATTAAGCTCCGAAAGCATTATAAAATAAAATTAAAGATACGTATGTACCTACTAAATGAAACATTAACATCTCGATAGTAAATTTTATCTTAATTTTATGTTTACTGCTTTTCAGATCGTGATGATGCCATAAAATCAAACACATCGGTTCAATTGGTTTTGATTTTACCGCAATATAAGTAATTAATAGCTATACGTATTACGATGAAGATGAAAAAGTTTCCAACGGGAAATTGGTATTACAAGATGAATTAATTATGTTACTTATCTATTGGTACTATGTCACGCAGTAATAATTAAGTAAAAATATTTCACAGAAAATACGTTCTAGTTGACGTTAACTGAATCTTAAAATTCTCAATGTCACACTTAATGGACCGCTAACATCAAAAATCTATTCTTACAGACTAATACTATCGATACTTATACAAAAAAATAAATCCGTCATAAATAGAAGACGGCTGCCTAATGCCTATAAGACTGGGTAAGTTACGTGATTATAATTATATCATTTTAACACTCAAATGTCGCCTTGTCATTCAATACATCTCCAAAAACCGTTACCAGCTAGCGGCAAGCAAAAACTGTAAAGTCTAACTGTAATGAAATATTTTATTTTGTTCTTCAAACTTCAATCAACAAGTTCGAACTATGTCTATAGCATTTGTGACTAGTGACTTGTCAAGATGACAAGTCAAGAAGTAGTGGCACTTATTGCAATGAGATAAAGTCAGAAACGAATGTCGAGTATGTTTGTCGCGTCACATCATTACCTAGTAGAGACTTGGGTTACGAGTTATGATTACAATCGCGTTAGAATGATGGTGCGTGTGTGTAGGTACTTTCTTGAGATCTTGGGCTTTTTTCGATTGTCATTGACGTATACCTAACTATTTTGAGCGATCATTGTCAGCCAGGACGATATATTTATAGATTTTTGCTATTCAAACTGCATTACGTGACATTGTTAAGTTGTAGTTTTGAATTAAAACTTTATCTATGCACAACAAATACGATCAAGAATAGCTTTGTCTCGGAACGGTCGCATTTAAATTTAAATAAAAATAGGTACTAATAAGTAAGGTAAATATCCTAAAGTTTGACACTCCAATTACAATGGTTGACACCCCGTTCGACATCGCTATTACTATGAAATTTAATTACAAATTACAGTAGAGTTCTTTAACTTCGGAGCAAAAATATAATGAAGAAATACGCATATTTTTGATACTATTTTATAATTGGGACAATCCCAAGTCAGGACATTAACCTCACAATTAATTCTCAAAAATCTCTTTTCAGAGTATGTCTTAGTCCAAAATTTCATAGTTTTAATGTCAGTTCGAGATGTAAGTATAATTATGACAAAACAGCCTAAGTGCAAAATGACCCAGTTTACGTCGCGAGTGGATTTCGGTGCTAAGTCAAGAATAGCTGCTAATGGGCAATGTAAACATCGTCGGATTAGTTACGCCTACATGTGCAATGTGCCGTTATATGAGATTTCATTTCAGCCTGCCTCCGGTTATTGTAATAACTAGGGTTGGGTGTTTCGGTATCTTTACAAATATGTACATACAATACCTACTACGGAGACTACGCTTACTTAATTGATAAAGAATGATATTATGTTTGCCATTAATACGTAATATAGTTTAGTGCAGTAATAAATAAATAATAAACCGAGTCAGAACTATGTTAAAAAATTTAAAAGCTTCGCTAGGAAACGCCATGAAACCACAGTGTGCATTTGATAAACCATTGCAATATACCGAATTTTGAAATATCTCAGTTTTATCACCGCCATGTTAAAAGTCTGTAATGTTTATAGAACTTATTATTACATTTATCATCTAAAAGCCTTGTTTATTTGGCATTTAAGCAATGCTACCTTTGACTAAGTGCAAGAAATAGGGTGGCATGTAAACTTATCTAACGGCATTTAGAATTAAAGTGCTTAAGAGAACAATGAACGTTTATTTAGCAATTTTATATTTGGTCCTCTATCCGTGACCTTTACGATTCTATTATCTTGATAACATGTAATTGATTTAATACAAGATTTTACGCTTTACCACAAGTGGGTAAATACATGAAAACGGTATCTTACGTTACACGTACAAAAGGCAAGATGACGTTTTTCAGCCATTTTATTCGGCCCTTCCGTTATTTTATTTTTCATTTGAAGAAACATGACGTTATATTTAACATTATTAATACGCACATAATACAGTTCGTAGTCTTTCTCATAGTTGTATTTTATTCATAAAAAAGGTGTATAATAAAAAATATCGGTACAACTACGCAAGTGCTTTGTGCACTCCGCCATTTTACAATAACTACAATAGAAAGCGAGAGAGCCTCTGAGCACTTGCATTTTTTACAGCCGTTATTGAAATGTTCAATCAACATGTCCATACCCTATTTGGCCGACAAATTATAATCAGATCGGATACAATTTATTTACGTGTGATCGGCGCCCGCGCATCTGTTGCGCAATATACTTTCACTAGAGACTATTCTTTGCTTAAACTTCAATTAGCATGAAACGGTCTGTTTTAGTCTAACATTACTGTTAGTAAGTATGTAAAGAATTTAACTAGGTCATGTTATGCAAGTATTGGCATGTATTGGAGAACATTTTGTCTAGTCGATCTTTGAGGCTTATGGGACATACGTACGTTCGCTATTTTATTTTCTTAAGCCTATTACACAATTTACTTATTTATTACACAAGAATTAAACTTTATTTTTTTTTATATAATGATACGTAGCACTGATCAGCATTTTTTTTATTTAGATCTAAAGCGATACTTGTGCTCCATTAATCTTTTTGAGTAAGTTGAATAGTAATAATCGATATAATATCCGATACATCGCTGAAATAGTTAGAAGTCCATGTCAAGGACATGAGGGTGACAATTTATTGTATTTTCTCAAGGAATGTCCACTCTGATAATTATGACACATAGAAATTTCCATTCACCCGAAAATCTGATACACAACCTATCTAAAATCAGAAACCGGATGCCAAAAGATACTATTACTGTCAATAATACGAAAGTCAATGCCATTCACTGACCGAACGCTCCAACATCGGAACAGTCGCTATGATCTACTTCAATCATTCGTTCTTTCATTTTATTTTTCTCTATGATTATTTTTTGCGTCTGTGGTTACCACCCGCGTAGCTTTTCAAATTGCCACGTAGATTACCAGGCACGTAAACAACTAATTGCAACGATGCCGGACGGCATTAATTTTTTGTGGTAAAATAGGTGAGGATAATGATGTATTTATTGCGATTTAAATAGATTATTGTGCGTGGAAGCCATTATACAATAATTTACTTAGACGCCGTAATTTGCAATCCTCACGTTCAAACCTCACAAGTTATTGATTATTTAAAGAATGTTTTTCGCCACGCTAGATATAACTTTATTTAAACTTATAAAAGACTAGAAGTTGCCTAAGAATAGATGAAAAAGTAGGTATCTTATATCGATGTTTGAATGTGCAGATAGAATCTGGCTAGTCATTAATGTTGACAGATATTTCTCGGTGGTATCACCAATTTGTCTATTATGATTTAAAATAAAAAACCGGCCAAGTGCGAGTCGGACTCGCGCACCGAGGGTTCCGTACAAACACTTTCCATCCCTAAGTGGTTAAGTTAAGTTTGCACCTGGTATGTATAGCGCCCCATATAAATTAGGTGCAAAGTTAGGTATTAAAAAAAAAATTATGGTTTTCGTAATTATTCCTTTATCTATGCTATAAGACGTTGCTTCGTACCAAATTTCAAGATTCTGAGTTCACGGGAAGCACCCTGTAGGTTTTGATTCCCTTGCAAGTGTCGAAAATTTGCGGCATAAACGGCTGTATAGGTATTAAAAAAAAAATTTATGGTTTTCGTAATTATTCCTTTATCTATGCTATAAGACGTTGCTTCGTACCAAATTTCAAGATTCTGAGTTCACGGGAAGCACCCTGTAGGTTTTGATTCCCTTGCAAGTGTCGAAAATTTGCGGCATAAACGGCTGTATCTTTTGATTGCGTTGGCTTAGAAGTTTGATTTTTTCACAGCTTCAAGGGACAGTAGACCTGAGTAATTGATATAAATTTCAGCTTCATACCTCCACGCGTTCCTGAGAAAAAGGGTCTTGACAGACGGACAGACGGACAACAAAGTGATCCTATAAGGGTTCCGTTTTTTCCTTTTGAGGTACGGAACCCTAAAAAGGCTAAGTCTGTTGTTTCGGCGTGATGTGATGAATTGATAATGCTGCAAAGAATTTCGATAATTTCCAAGTGATCGCGTTGTTGTCTATGATCATACGAAATAAAAAAACAACTTGTGCTATGAAGATATTTCCTATAGTCATGAGATCATAAGCTCCTCTCCATATAAAATCGGTTCTTAATACAATGAAGATTATCACCAAGTTTTGATTTTTACCTTGTATTATGCTGCATTAAAAACCAAAAATAAAGAGTTACTTATTTTCTAAAATATTTAATGGGACGCGGGGTTGTGACGTCACTTAACAAATTCACTCAATGTATGATTGTAAGTAGTATAAGTCTAATGACGTCACGCTGTTTACAAAATGTACAATATCGTTACTACAAAACTAGTCGCTTGATTAAAATAAAACAAAAGCAAGTGTATTTCTAAGCACATATGCTATACGGTCATAAATTTTTAAGTTATTTAGCGGACCCACTAATCTTCATTCGAGATTTTTATAACATCATAGACAATACTCTAAAGTGCTATAATTTAAACGAGTTTGTAACTACCGTACGATATTTTCAAGTCGACTAAAGCCAGGGGCTACATGGTAACAAAGGCAATAAATAGCAAAGGAAGCATTCTTTGCTGAGCGCTGCGGGGCCTAATCAGCCGTGGCGGTTCGCGGTCGCAGGTTTTTATTTCAAAGACAGCAACAAATAGAAAACAATAGATAGTTCACTGCTAAAACAATGGAATTGTAATGCATAATTGTTGATGTAATAATGATGGTAAATATTTCAGCGTACGCCTTGGGAGAAAGCCAGATGTAACCGTGATCTATTAGCTTAATTAAGAGGCCTTATTCCTTTTGAATTTTTTTTTCATATTATGACAAATATATTGATAATTTCAACCAACTTTTTGAAGTGAATAATACTTTTCCCCGAGTTCTAGGTAGTAACATAGGTATTTCATGCTTTCATTGCGTACAGTCCAAACAAAAGTTGAAAAAACTAATATTTCGCGTGAATTTTGTCAATTTCGAGTAGTTTTTGAAACAAAAATTATCAACGAAAAATTCAAATTGTAGGTTTCAAATATATACCAATAAATCCAAATAGCCCTGTTCTAGGTAGTAACATCGATAATATGTTAAGAAACATGTTTGATCATAGAGAAAACTGTCTAAAACAATCAGCATTTTATAAGGAATATTGCCTCGTAACGTTAGATTATTTAGTTATTTATTATCAGCGGATAAACATATATGGATAATTTACGAGCCAATAAGATTTTTTTGGCATTGAATTGTTTAATTTCTTATCAAAATTCTTTGCTGCCTCAGCATGCCAAAATGGTAGGTAAGACAGATTTTAAAGAATATAAGACTTGGGATTGTTGGATGTCCAAAGATGGATACTTTTACCCGATAAAAAAAAGAGGGTTATGTGGATCAAATTTGTGATGACTTCTAGTCTCTACTAAAGTTTTAATTTCAACTGGAGCAGCTCTGACCGTTACTTTAGCCAATTCTCGGTAGCGTCAAGTCAACCGCACGAAACTCACCTTGGCCGCGCCTATCGTCGCCTGCGCAGGTAAAGGACCCTTAATGGGTTCACTTCCGATACTAAATCTTTGAATACCTAAGCTACCAACCTGTACCAGTATACATGCCTAATGTTTTTTTTTAATAACCCTCATTGAGATCAAGGCTTCAATTCGACGTTTGACGTAGACATCTCTATCTGATATATATATCTACACTACTCGCCATTTCCGTCTAGCACGCCTATACTATACGCATAGACTATACTTCGCGATTCTAGTCGCGTGACATAGCCTCGGTTTCACATAGTACTGGAGAGATGGGTAATATATGTTGAGCGAGAAAGAGTTGGATCTCAGAGTTGTGCTATAGGTCCTGGTTTAGCGATATTTCTGTCTCATTGAGATTTAGACTCTATATCGATTGAAATTACATGCAATTGTTAAATCAGGCTAGTACTAAAATGACGGAAGCAAGCATTTGATTAATTTCACCATTAACTGCTTAAAAATTTCAACTGGTTCGTGTGAATGAATCTTTTATAATACCATGATAAAACCAGATATTTTTAAATTTGAGATATTACAGATATCTTAAATTTTTTCTACAGTTTATTTCTTACTGCTCACAAACGGAAACTAGGGATATTACTTAAGTTTTATATCTACTTATAATAGGTAATTAATTGGTCTAAAGTCCACTGTTAAATATACTAAATCACTGATTCCCGAATCTTCGAAAGCCGCAATACTATATATACAACTTTTACTCTTATCTTTATAATCATGCGTTATGTAAAACGACAATTAACGTAGGTGTATCAGTTAGCGATGAATGCCTATAGTTAGTTAAAAGATGTTAACTGTACCGATGTTACATAATGTGAGTGATGATGATGATACCTTCGACGCCCATGCGTACAGTCAGCATAGCTACAGAAGAAAAAAACCATAGAAGGTTATCTCTTTCGATCTTAAGAAAAGCCGCCTGAGAACTGAATTCCATTGATTGTATATGTACAATGTATTGTAGGGCGTGATGACTCGATCGAGACGTTTCTCGCAACTACAGTATCCTTACCATGAAAGCGCGATGAGGAGCGGTTACGTTGTAGAACTACAATTCTGCATACAAATCGTTTACGCAGTCACTAGCGAGTGCAGTCATTGTAAACTCATGGTAAGGACGGTATGGACGGATGGTAAGGATAGACATGGCACTGACTACGAACGCGCACCTGATTACCATCAAAAACGAATGGCGGAGCAAGCACCTTGGTGCGCAATTGTTCAGGCGATTTGCAACGCGTAGACCTGGCCGTGCTTAGGTATAGAACTCATGAAAATTTTCCTCTTATATTATCATACTTTCGATATAAGAATATTTTTAAATCTTAGATTAGTTTTTGTATTTTATAACCCATACTATTATTTTTTTTGCTTTCTTATTGGCCTATACTTTCAATAGCGAGTCATTACTTCGTAGTTCGTTCTTTAATAGTTACAGCAAACATTACAATGTAGTTTTCCATCCATCCCCCATTAAAAATGAAGCACTCATATGGTATGATAATTCTTTCCGGCAAGCTCAAAGCTCACTGTGGGTGTGGACCTATAATCAAATCATCAAACTTTTTTCGTTGGCCAATTTTTGTTGATCTTGACTTATAAAAAAAATATGAGCACGATACGCTGTGCGCCGACGCAAGATTATGTTAATTCATGTAACACTTACACTAGAAGGTTACAACTTCGTTCGTAACTGCATTTTTCATTACCGTAGTCGGATGAAAGTATCTTATCTATAGTATCATTGTTATCTTCAGCTACCCTTGTATTGTATCTATTGTATAAGTGCAATTATTGGTTAAAATCTGTAGAGCCGTTTAGGCATGACGGGGCCGCAAAGAATTTTGATAAGAAAATCAATAAGAAATGGTATTATAATCGGTTTCCAAATGAAACAATAGCAAATATGATCACGCTATTAAGATTGTACCTGAAACCATTACCACTACATAAAGAAATTTCAACACAACTTTAGAATTTTATAAAAGTAGGTACCTATAGATAACCTAAGCACGATACGACGCAATATTATGTTTATTTATGTAACCAGCATATTTGTGAACCAGTGTACATAGACATAGACAATGTATCATTTGAACACCTCTGACACCCACGAGATAACGATCTCCTTTCGTAACATTTGACGAAGAATGCGCTTATCTGGTTACTTAATACGGCATCTCAGACAGGATGCCAGGGACTACGTTAAGGCATACAAATTAGACGTTTTAATAGGCACAGGACTCGAATAAATATGTAAAAATGTTGAAGTTATTTGAGATTCAGCTATCACAAACACTACAGGAGTATGTCCTATAAAACTCCGCAACAGATTTTTTTAATAGATAGAGTGATTCAAGAGGAAGATTTATATACTGTATAATACATGCACAATTTATCAGCATTGCACCCGTGCGTAGCCGGGGCGGGTCGCTAGTAATGTATATATACTTGTATCAAATTAAACTTCAAATTTCAACAGGATACAGCGTGTTTAACAACTCTGAATTATTGAGATTCTGTCGAAAACTGGGATATTATCTTTTAGCGCCAAATAATTATCATTCAGCTCACAGCTCCCTATTCGAAGTTAAAACATTTTTAAATTCCGAATTGCCATAAATCCTTTGTAGTTACCTCACATAACAAGCGACAGTATGAATACCGATAATGCGTTACGCTTTATCGATCGGTTCGCAGCAACTCGGAGGCAGCCCATCTATATCCTGGCCTGGGGTGTATCCGATATATCAGCCGATACCATCGCGCGGTGTCGCCCGCAACTAAATGCGGCAATTACACAGTAATATACACACGGGAGGAAGGTTCTAGAACTGAGAAAAGATGAATGGATTGTGTGAAAGGTATGGCTAGAAGGATAAGTGTATAAGCGAAGATAATTGAGTGACAAAGAAGTAAATATGGAAGAAATGGATATACTGCGCCGACCCCAAATGAAGGGATGAGACCTAAATTCGATATTTATGATGAAATCTGTCCGAACTTTAAAGACAAAAGGCTTCTAAAAGGGATGGTCTGGCCAAGTGACTTAAAAAAGGAGAGGCTTTTCCCTAGTGCTTCGCTTAGTCTAGGAAAAAATAAGATATTTTTAATGTTCGTGATGTAACCATTAAAATATAATATGATTACAATTTGCTATTTATATTGCCAAAGTAAAACTAAATCGAGATAAACCAAAAAAAGGCTTCCTATAAATATGTCTAGAACACTATCAAGTCTTTTAATCAATTCTTAAATCGCTTGACCGGCAAATACCCCAAGATTTCGATTAATTAGTCAGTTTGCAAGATTTATATCGACGTTGATAACAAAATTAACAGTTTCGTTTCATGGTAATGAGGCATTTAAGTCAATTAAATTAATTGCATAATTAAAAGTAAGTATCAGTAAAATCTCTGAATTATAAAATCAATCATCTGTTGAAAAACTCTTTCGATTCGGTTTCCTACCTACAAAACGGATAGTAACATAAAAAATACACCAAGTGCGAGTGGGACTCGCGCACGAAGGGTTCCGTACCATTATCTGTAAGTTTGTTGTATGGGAGCCCTCCTTAAGTATTTATTTAATTTTATTTTTAGTATTTGTTGTTATAGCGGCAATCGAAATAAATTATCTGTGAAAATTTCAACTGTCTAGTTATCAACGTTCTTGAGATACAGCCTGGTGACAGACGGCTGGACGGACGGACAGCGAACTCTCAGTAATAGGGTCCCTAAGGAACCCTAAAAATGTTCTTTGCTTATTCCGTTTAATGGTTTTCGTCTTACAAATGTATCTCTCAATATTAGGCACGTACAAAAGCAATAAGAACTGTAATAAGAATCAACTTATCTTTGAAATACAAATCTTAGATTGGATGTAATTACTGGAATTTAGTTTACCCGTTAATGTTTCAATGCATTGTTTCGAGCGAACTAATAAATTTTTGGAAAGAATTAGGGTAAGTTAGGAATATAGCTAAAGCTTCGAAAAAGTACATAAACAAAGCATAATTATTTACTTTGTGGCTTTTAAATTTTCAAACAATTACCAACTTTTATTTTTATTTATTACCGTGATGTCGAGTCTCGGGCTCATGAGTCCTGGATTTTTGGAAGGCTTGCGTGGGGATATCAAAACCAACACGTAGAGCCCCTTTGAAAATATTGACAATAGAGTTTGGGTGGACTAGTTATTTTAGTGATTACTTTACATTTAATTATAGTCATCAATCTTATTTCCAATTCACATACCTAACTTATAAGACAGCCTATGAAGAAAAACCATAAACAGTATTCGACCAATGTTGTTAACACGCGGCGTAATGCATAATACATTTTCGAATCATGACTTTGATTTCACCCTGTATAAATTTAGTATAGAATTTTTTATCGGCACTCGGAATTGCTCTATCGAAATAGTAATAATCATGAGCTCGAAGTTTACATAATCATATTATTAGCCTTTCTCCTCGGCCGTTGACCGGCCAAGGCCAGTTATCGGGCAATTAAACAAATTTCTTTTCATACACACATTTTCCTGTGGACTTTAGTGTGTACTGTGTAGATTCCAGAGGGAATAATTTATATTTCTATAAAACTACTAAAATTGTAGAAAAGAGATGTGTATTGAAGATATTTTATAGAAAATAAGTAAAATGCCTATTTGACCTCGAAACACTGAATCAAAAAACTTTATTTTTTTGTATGTAAATTATGGCAAGTGACACATTTAATTACAAATGAAATTCGGGGAAGGGAAATGCTAGCATGTTTGTGTCGTTGTGGCAAAACGGCAGGATGAATTTTTAGAAGGTACCTGCGGCTATCTAAGGTATTTGAAATTTATAGACATTTTTTTTTTTGTAAGTAGGTAACTAGAAGATGCAACTTTTTTAGCGTAGTCGGGTATCCAATTGTTTATTGTTTATTAAATTACACACACAAGCTCACAGTTACATACCAAAACGCTTACATGCTACACAAACACATATTATTATTAATTAGACTAAGGAAATAGATAATTTTACTTTATCACTATTTACATATTATTATAATTACTTAAAAACATACATACAGCTCTGCAAAAAGAGCTAGGTGAGTCGTGAAAGACGTCGACCTCAGGGCTTTGGATGGCCAATAACCATCAATAAAATAACCATCTTTGGATGTACAGCTATCCATATGTATACTAAAAATTGGTTAAAATCCGTCCAGCCGTCTCGGCGTGATGAGAAGACAAAGACTTTTTTACCAACAGATGGCGTTATACGACTGGCGCAACGCTTCTGCATCGCGCTGTTAAGATTTTTCCTTAAATAATTACCCCTTTCCATAGAAAACTGAGTTTTGATACAATTTTCGAATTTTAAAATAGTATAGATAATCCAGTCATCAATTATTCCGCCTAAAAACACACCAATGTACAGGAAAAATAAGTAACTTTGAAACTTCCAAATTCAAAAAGTCAACGTCATTTCTCCAAACACGAAGCAGTGAAGCAATTCAATCGTCTAACCGCGACGTGTTTACGCCGTGCTTCACTAAACAGCCGTATCTTACTACGAAATCCATATAAAGATACGACCTTTTGACGTAACAGTTTACGCCGGCTGCGTTTTTGCCGAGTGACGTAACTGCGTCATGCCGCATCAGCGGTCATTATCACATAGAAAACTGCCTCCAAGGCAATCGGAACATGACTTATAATGACGAAATTAAGGAAGATGATTTGCGTATAAAAAGAGGCGTTCGTGGTCCGTATTTTGATAAAATTGTAAATTAAAACACTATAGAAGCCTTCTTGTTGTATTCTTATTGAGGAATGGATGTTGTATCGTTTGAAACTTTATGTCTACTGTGAAGGTTGTACTTCACTGTAGGTGGTATTGGCCATCGACATAAGAATAAAGTCATTTTTATACATTTGAATGAGCGAATGACACTAGTCATAAAAATAAAATGTATAGTTAGTCTTGTGATAGCCTCCGGGCAATAAAGTTATAGCAACGTACCTCTGCTCTTTTATTCAGCCCCATCTGACTGCACCCCCGCAGTCTTACAAGTGGTGGAGGTGCGGGGTAGTCAGGTTGGTGCCTTGCATTTTTAGTGGGGTTTTTGTCAAGGCGAAGCCAGTGTCAGACAACATGTCAGATTACGTAACATGCCATAGGCTAGTGTCTGCTCATGTCCTGACCCTGGTTATCTCTTAGCAAGAGACCATCTGGGTATAAATGTATGGGTATCCCTGCATAGGTAGGGACTTATTATGTGTTAGGCAGGAGTAGTTCTGTCTAGTGTCTCTGTAGTAAGATGAATGTCCCTCGTCCACCCCGAGACGGCGGGAAATGTGAAGGTTGTACTTCACTGTAGGTGGTATTGGCCATCGACATAAGAATAAAGTCATTTTTATACATTTGAATGAGCGAATGACGTTAGTCATAAAAATAAAATGTATAGTTAGTCTTGTGATAGCCTCCGGGCAATAAAGTTATAGCAACGTACCTCTGCTCTTTTATTCAGCCCCATCTGACTGCACCCCCGCAGTGTTACACTACTTAGAGCTAGAGATGTGCCATTTCCGAAAATTTCCGGTAATTTTCCTCATTTGTATGGGGAATGAGGAAATTTTCGGAAATTTGGAGCACTCAGTGGTTTAATGATAATTTATCTAATGCATACGTCGTAACTTTCCCTTGTATTATGCAAAGTTTAAATAGTTATCATGTTTGCTGAACTAATCGTTCCGCGTGCATTAATATACTTCCGATTAGACTAAGTCATGACCACATCGCTAAAGTAGACATTTTACGATATTTCGTACAAACCAGTAGAAACGATGAATTTTGCCTGTCAACGAATGTAGTCACTATTTTACAGCACCAATTGTTATGTAAAGCTTTCTTCGTAACATTTGCTAAACACTTAAAGATTTAGCAGAGCTTTCCTGCAAACAAGGTGAAATCGCCCATGAGCAAGATTTCTATGCAATTGTTGCATTTAACACCTGTCAGCTGTCAAACTTGCATATTCATGACGTCGGTGACGCGCGGTGCATTCAATGCCCCTTTGAACTTAAGTTTCACTTTTGCGAATGAGATTTAAACTACATATATTGTTTTAAACCTATACGAATTTCACCCATTAACGCAACTTAAACGGGACTTGGCGTATATATTACTCGTATTTAATTACCTTTCATTGGTAATGTCCCGAATGGATGTTTTTAAATATACCTAAATAATATTTTAAAGGAATGTAAAGCATCACATATGCTGGTGCCATGCTGGATAAAGGCATCCCTTTACGAGTAGTGCCGGCACTACACTAATCGCGAAGTTGACCGAGGTTGGGTGAATACGACCGTCTGGATAGGCACTTCGTTGGAAGTAAGACGAAATGCCTCTCCACACTGTCATCTGTCATAGTCATAGTCCCCAACCTCGGTCAGCGAGTAGTGTAGAGCTTGCATAAGGGTTTTCACAAAAATCCATGCTTTTATCCAACAGTTTCGTTCGTCAGTTGTTTATTATTTTTATTTATGCCCCATCGACGGAAAGAAAGACAAAGTAATCGTCACTGGTCTTCCTTCATCATAATTTGGCCGTGAAAGACTCCAAAATCGAACGTCATGGAAAATACAAACATTATGCTGCAAAGAAATTTCAGAGACAGGACCTTCAGCAATGAAAAACAGAGAAAATGATTTTTCCTGGTACTCACATCTTCCGACATCGTACTGCCTTAACTAAAACCTTTGGATACGTGAGTTCTATCATAAACGATCATTTTTGTTGTTATAAACTATAACTAAACCCCAGACATAAAGATAAGTAATAATAAGACAAGGATAAGCTCAGCATGCAACTGCATATACCTACGAGTATGTATATAAAGCAAGCCTAAATTTACTTTGATTGTGTGCGTGTGCCCAACATACATGTATCGATGTTATCGAAAGAAAGCATTTCGTTTTGTTTTTTTGCCATTTTACCATATCCAGCCTAACCTCGCCACTATACGAGACCTCTTACTCTTCATTCAATTATTACCTTCGCGTCCACTTCTAAATCGCGCGGCGGGGTTACAGAGCTCTCTTTAAACTGGTCAACATTCATCCCTGGAGCGCATCTCCCGTCTAATTCAAATCTATTTTACAGAAAACTCGCTGTCCTTTGCGTTAACACGCTAAACGAGTGGGACAAAGACGTTGAACGATTACGATTTGCACGCGTTCGGATCTGAATCGAGAGGCTGCTCCCGGCCGGTTGAACGAGCTCGAAGATGCAAGAATGCAGGGCCAGCAAGTGGTTCGCTTTCGAAATGGCTACTCCGCGTTTTGTTCGTTTTAAGGCACTCATTAATATCCGAATACAATCTGCATTATAACGTCAATTGAGTCGATGGATGTCCTGCGAGAGAGCTGTATGTTATCTCTGTGACGGATTGCTAGGCGACATTCAATGTGTTCGAGCGAATAGTGCGGCGTAAGCACTCCTGTGATTCTGATCTTTTAAACAGTACCTTATTCAAATTACTTTTATATTACATTATATTTCTTTTTCTAGTTGGTATTTCACATTTATTTTCTAGTTGTTCATTACCTCTCTACGGTTTGCAAATTAAATATATCTATTTTTTACCTTTGCTTATAAACTTATTTGATCTCTATGTGATGTATTATTTTTTATTCTGATCGAGTATTTGTTATGCAAAAAAAAATAATAGGCTAGTCCAAGATTCGCATCTACGAAGCTCTGTGTTTGTGAGGCGCAGTACACCTACTTGAAACTATTATATTTTATTACAGGTAATAAATATTAATAAGTGAAAATCTTTCAGACTCTAAACGAAGTACGCTATCAAATCGGCTAGAAACAATTTACATTCATAAAATGATAATGATTGCTACATTACCGAATAACAGACAATACTTATTTTAAAATAAATATTTGAATTGTTCTTCGTTGTACTTCGATTCGTTAGGAAATCTGCAATTTCTATAAACATCCTGTTTTAGTAACTTCCTAGAAACCCGGGCAATTTGAGTTAATGAACAGATATTTATGAGCTCATCCTGCCTTGGTTGCTTATTACATTATTATTTTCGTATTTATTCCTGGAAACAGCTCGTAAAATTATAGCTCAGCAATTAATTTAATGCAGTAAGTAATCTTATAAATGATTGTTGTCGAAATTAATAGAGCTTATTAAGAGCCTTAAAAATGTAATTAAAATATAGTTATTTCGAGTTTTTACAAAAATATTGATTATAATTTCATAACGCTTGTTTAAAGCAAAACAACTACAATCGGAATAACGATTAATTTTATATCATAAATACTCACCTCAAAATCTTGACGACACTAAACTATTTTCAATAAAAAGGTCACACTCGAAAAGTCCAGAATACACGAAATATCCAAACTGGCACAACACTATTTCTTTTAAAATTTAACGTAAGTCTGTTAAATAGAAAAAAAAGTTCGTTTTAAATTTCGAACGTTCCAACGTCGAGCGTCGAACGCTCACGCCGCGCGCCAGCTAGCTGAGGACTGAGGTCTCAGTACACGAGGCCGCATACTATCTCTTTCGACAAGTTAAGGTCCATGATAACGCCCAAGTCATCCTTTTTGTCCTTTTACGCAAGCTTAACTATGAATTTATAAGCTGTGTTGGTTAAAAGAATGCGATATAGCGATAAGAGACAATATAGATTCATATCGCGCGGTGAAGTTAATATCAATTTAATTTCAAGGAATTTTCTAGGGTCTAGTTTAGTTTGAAATCTTTATGTTTATTAAGCTCTTATAATTTTGCGATAGATATTTAAATTTTGTTTAATATCTTCCTGTTCTCTCGTCAGATCAGATTTACAAAATATTCAGAACAACACTGAATATGTTTACTACACTAGATGTAAAAGAGAAGAATGTATATGTATGTTTATTCGTATTATATTTACTCATACAACATTGCCTTTTCGTCAAGCGAGTTAAAAAAACGAAATTGTCGAAACTTGCGTCTGCGACACTTGTCTCAGCCAAAGTTTACGTTACTTTCGAAATGCTAGTAAAATTACATGAGAACGGTGTAGTTACAACGTTTTAATTTCAAGTAATGTGAAGGTTGAACAGGTTTTTGGGAGCTCCGATTTTGTTTTGGGCCACATGCTGAGAACATCGCTGTACAAGTAAAAGTGAATTCGTGTAACTCATTCCGAGCACACTGTAAGTATGATTTTAACCTTTCGTAAAAGTTGCCAACAGAGTAAAACATCTTGATTGAGTTTAAATTTTTCGTATAAATAACATTACCAGCTTTAATAAAGCCTTCGTATCGTTTTTTACTAACTTGTATTAAGTACCTACGTTTATTTTAAGTAGGTAAACCTAAAGTGGAAAATAAACATAATTTTTTTAGCGTCAGTATAAGTTCAATATAGAAAGAAATAACTATAGTTAACGTTTTTTTATGAATATTCGTCTGTTCTAATAGAATAAAGAAATTGAACTTTTGCAGATGTCAAGACAACCACGAAGGTCCTCTTCGATACATCACACGATTTTTTCGATTTATATTTGCGGTTTGTAAATAATAAAATTTTCCATACTGTCCCTCCTATAATATCAAGCAATTCTTAATGAGCATTTATATGTAATATCGCACTTAGTGCGGCGAGAGACAATACAGCCATCAAAACAACACATTAGGATCAAAAATTACCGATTCCGCGCTTACGCAGTAGAAAATACGGTGTTCAGTTGATTCAGATAGCAAAGCCCGATGTCGCCGGGTGTACCTTTATGATTGCGGCCTGAACGATTGATACAATCATGGCTAAAACTAAATGGTCCTTAATAAAGGACGCACCGCAAAAGCTCTAAGTTAAACTTTTTATCGGGAGCTTTAAGCCCGGCGGTGAGTTATAAAGTGGTTTCTAAATATAAACGCCCTATCGCGAACCCGACACGCCATTGGCAGGTGCTGGATGCATCTTGTTCTAGGGTTCTGTCGCGTCTGCCTAAGTACTAAACCTAGGTTTCAGGGTCTGCCATAGAAAGGACGCCGTGAGACGCGTCTTACTTTTATCTGGTAACTAGAATTTATCTCATTAAGATTATCGTGAAACATCTTTATTCGTTTATTTAAACTTTATTGTGCAATACAATAAAAGTACAAATGGCGGACTCAATGCCATAAGCTATTTTCTACCAGTCAACCATGACGCCAAACAGAAACTAGCGTGCAGTTCAGAATAATTTAAGCAGTGAGATAAATATATGTAGTAACTGTCACAAATCAAGTCTACAAACATTATATTTACAATATATACATATTATTTATAAAATAATATTACTAATACACATGCATAAATAAATAAAAAGTACTTTAATAATAAGGAGGTACTGTAGTAGTGGGCCGTTCCTGCTTTTTACGTTTTGTGTTTAAACTGTTTATAATGAAACTAGTTATAATTTTGCAGAATCCTTTTGTATTTGTAAATTGTTTTCGCTTACCCATGCTTTTGCCTCCATGTCCATTTTTATGTCGTTTTCTCAAAGGAGACAATTTTATAATTAAAGCCCGCATTCATCGCGCTTCTCGGGAATTCGCCAACCGCGGCTGATATCTGTATCTCTTATGAACAGTTTACACGAATTTAGTACTTGGTATAAGTGAATAGTGTGTTGTAATTTCATAAGATTCTAGAGTTTTTTTTTTGGTAAAGTCGTAGGTCCTTGGAACCGCACTAACAGTTAATTTTCCCATATTTTATGTAGACTTTTCTCTAGGGCCACAGAATGAAACACTGCAGAAGGATCTCTGCGTGATTTTTGCAAAAGCCGCCTGAAAATTATATCTAATTGATCGTTTATAAACGATACGATTGTGGGGCGCAGCGACGCGTCCGACCTATGCGTGCACATGCATCGCTCTGACTACGAACGCGCGTCGATTTTAAAAGATCAAAAGTGGAATATGGAGCGCACAGCAGAGCACTACTCGTCTTTCGCGGATCGTTGGTATTCAGTGGAATAGATAACATTTCTTACGCGAAAATGGGGCTCGTATCAGTTACGCTAGAAGTACAATACAATACAAGTACAATACAAGTACGCTTTATTGCACACCAAAAAACAATGATTAGTAATGATCACAAGTAATGATTAGTAATTTGCATACTTTAAATATAAAACGCGTGAATCTGCTAAAAATAGCCTAGGGTCACCTAGGCGATAACCACTAACTATTTACATACACATATTAGACAGTCGCCTGAGGTCACATTCTTAGTACACTTACGCGCTTTATATTTAAAATATGTAAATAATCGATGAAACTAGCCTCATGTAAACCAGGCATTAACCTGTGATTATTATTTATTATAAACTAAAGGCGTCTTAACGAACTGATTTTATCAAGTTTATATTGTTAAATAAGCTGTTAAGTTTATAGTGAGGTAAGTTTATTTAAAAAAATGCTGGGAAGACGTTAAAATTGAATGTAAAATTATATTTACGCTATTTTCTGAAATATTTGTAACCCCAATCAAAAAAGAGGGGTGTTATCTGTGATCTATGGATTTGTCTGTGGTATCGTAGCTCCCAAACGTTGGTCCGATTTGAATGCGTTTTTTTTTAATCAAAAGCCTTGTCTGTTGAAATGATTCGGTCTTTATTTGATTGGGTCAGGGGTTCAATAAATGTAAATTTTAGGTTATTATCTCATTATGTATAATATATTATACAAATATGTTTTTATGATGACTTATAGCCCAATTATTTTTTTAACTACCTTATTTGAAAATTGAAATAAGAAGTTTTATTTGTCAAACATAGGTACAGAGTACAGTTATTACTATTTGGTATTTACGAGTATTTTATTGCGATAAAGAAGTTTAAGTGAAGTTTGGCATCGACTTCAAAAGGTGATTTAAATGTAATCCGTACATACATGAACGGGTTATTTTTATTTTGAAGTCGGTTATTTTTGTATATATTTTTTTTCTTTTTATTGATTTAAATAAAATACGTATAGTGGGGTGATCGGGGAGGTCTTGTTTGCATATAACTCCTAACTGTTAAGAAGTTATACCTTCCATCATCAGCTCAGCATAGGGAGATGATGACTATACATATAAAAAAAAAGAACAACTTTATAATCACGGACAACTCCTTTTTTGAAGTTCGTTAAAATACCAAATCCTCTCCTAAGTAACGAATACTATTATGAAAACCGCATCAAAATCGGTTCAGCCAAACGCGAGATAATCGCGTACAAACATACAGTAGCCGGCAAACTTCTTGAGCATAACCTTGACTGCGCAGTAGCCGATTTACGTACAAATATGCATGCGCAGATCCGCCATTTTGGGTCAACTTGTTTGCCGGCTACTGTACATACAGGTCAAACTAAGAACCTCCTTTTTGAAGTCAATTAAAATAAAATAGAAAACCTAAACTTAACGTCCCAACTCTTAGAAAAATCGTAATCATAATAGCAAATCGTAATCTAATTCAATCGCTCAAGTGAACTTTAAGAAAGAAAGGCGATATCAAAGGAAAGCAGCGTGACAGTTTCCACGACGCATCGGGGTCGCCCATTGTTGGCATTGTATGGCTAATTGTATACGATGCATTAGATTAGCGCTAACTCTGAGGTAGGAGAATAAATGAGAATTTTGTTTATCTATACTGTATTATTTTGAACTATGAAGTATGCCCATTGTAATAGTACACACCGTCGAGTATAATTATTGAATGTATTATAAGTACACACTAATTAAATAAACAAATAAATATTAAGGAACAATCTTACACAAATCGACCTAGTCCCAAACTAAGCAAAGCTTGTACTATGGGTACTAGACGACGATATACATAATATATAAATTCATAGATAACATCCATGACCCAGGAACAAATATTCGAGTTCATCACACAAGTATTTGCCCTGGCCGGGATTCGAACCCAGGACCGCCGGCTCAGTAGGCCGGTGCACTACAAACGGCGCCAACCGCATCGTCAATTTGTCACTGATTATGGGTGCTGGGAAGTAGTCATCGACACCCATGGTAGCTACCTCTACTTATGCATACACCCAATATCAGAAGAGCAGCCTATGACACTAAAGTATAAAGTTCCTAAACATATTATATGTAGTTGTTGTATAGTTTAGAGCTTTTGCCATTTTCACATTGACATGAATTTCAATATTGTCTATTTTGACAGACGTACGTAAAAGTCTACGAACGAGTCATATCTATAAGTATTTTATTTCACTCTAAAATGTCAACCTGTCGATGTAGGTAATTTAGCAATGACAGGTTGTTTTGCTAAAGCATGAAAACTTAAGACCTCACAAAAATATTCATAGAAACTTCTGGTCATAGATAAGAGTGTATTAGATAGCTTCACGTGTTTTTTGGTCCTAAATATAAGTACTGCTGCGATCATCATCATCATCATCATCATCTCAGCCATAGGACGTCCACTGCTGAACATAGGCCTCCCATTTGGACTTCCATATATACCGGTTGGAAGCGACCTGCATCCAGCGCCTTCCGGCGACCTTTATAAGGTCATCTGTCCATCTTGTAGGTGGACGTCCTACGCTGCGCTTGCTGGTCCGAGGTCTCCACTCGAGCACTTTTCGGCCCCATCTGCCATCTGCTCTGCGTGCTATGTGGCCTGCCCATTGCCACTTCAACTTGCTAATCCGGCAACTTGCTAATTGCTGCGATACTACGGTAAAAAGGTCGTATCTTTGTAGTCCCTTTTGAATAAAAATATCATTAATTTCCGCATTAAATTAACATCATAAAGAAAAAAATGTAACAGGAATCGTACGAGCAAAATCGATTGAAATGACGTATGACAATCAGTGATGACCGTAGCCCTAACTAGCACCAATGAATTTTGCTCGCATTTTATGAACCGTACTTAATTACTTATAATATAGATGTTCCTAATGAACAATATGGATGATTGAAGCCCAAGGTCCGAGTAATGGTTTTTAATTACCTTGGTAACAATTAAATTGATGACCGACTGCTGTTTTATAACGCTGTTGCACAATTCGACGCGTCAGCCTACGAACGTGTAGACAGAGATTAATTATTAGTCTTTTACCATTTGATTACTTCTTATTTCTTAATTTACATTATAGCATGGCGGTACACGGAACTCTCAGTAGTACTCTCACATTTTATTAATTTAAAGGGAATCATTTAATAATGGTTTAATTTAGACAGAAGTAAGTATATGCAATGAAGTAGATATTCATAGTAGATATTTGCTTTGTTGACTTCTCAAAGGCGTTCGACTCAGTGAGGTGGCCGGTACTTTGGGAGACTCTCCTAGCTATGGGAACACCTAAACATTTAGTGCACCTTCTTAGGAAACTTTATGAAGAAGGAACAGCTTCGGTGAGAACGGACAACGTGTCGTCAAATCACTTTCATCCAAGTGCCGGGGTCCGTCAAGGCTGCATTTTATCACCATTGCTGTTTAACACCTACACAGAACTCATTATGAGAATAACACTCGAGAATTGGTCAGACGGAATCACTATTGGAGGTCATAAAATTTCCAATTTGCGGTATGCAGATGACACAACCCTATTTGCAACTAGCATCGGCAACATGGAATCCCTGCTGAATAAAATGGAGCAAGTTAGCCGTGATTTCGGTCTCAAAATAAACCGCAGCAAGACGAAGGTCGTGATTGTCGATCGAGCTAACAACAACTCGCCTGAAGTCACTAAAATTGCGAATTGCGACGTCGTTCAGTCATACACCTACCTTGGGGCACTAATATCGAACGGAGGTGGATGCGTGGATGAGATTAAACGGCGCATGGCTATCACCAGGTCCGCCATGGATCGGCTCAGAAAGATATGGAGAAGCAGAAACATCACAAAGGCCACTAAAATGCGACTTGTCAGGGCATTAGTGTTTCCCATATTTCTTTACGGTGCTGAGACGTGGACATTAAGGGAAAGCGAGAAAAAGAAGATAGACGCTCTAGAAATGTGGTGCTGGAGAAGGATGCTTGGCATAACCTGGACACAATTCCGAACCAACGACTCAATCATCCAAGAACTCGGCATTAAACAGCGTCTTTCTTCCATCGTCCAATGTCGTATTCTCACTTTCTTCGGACATATCACACGTCGAGAAGACACTTCTGTGGAACGACTTGTGGTGCAGGGGAAAGTCGAAGGCACTAGAGCGCGCGGTAGGTCACCGATGCGATGGACCGACCAAGTCAAGAATACACTCAATGGTCCACTCCACGAATGCACAAGAAGAGCTACAGTACGGGAGGAATGGCGACGGATTGTAAAGTTTGCTACCAACCCTGATGTGACGACCACGACCACTCTGACAAGAGTGTGACGACAAAGAAGAAGAAGAAGATATTCATACAACAAAATATTCGAGTTTATCACACAAATATTTGGCGTTGCCGTCTAAAATTATTTCGTATGTTTGGATATTTTGATGATCGGCTGTATTTCATGACCTTTTGTGAGTAGATTCAATAAGTATTTAGAATTTTTTGTCGATACGAATTTTCGAAATAGCTTAAAGTGGCAGAGATATGGGGGTTGGTAACGTAAAAAAATAGCATTCACAAAAAAATACTCGCGAAATCAACAGCTCACAGGCAACTAGTTTCAAATTTTTGTAGTGCATCAATTTATATATATCACACTAATTTTGATTTTGATAAATGGTATGAAGGTAACTGATAGCCTGGATTAACATATATGCTACTTTTTATCCCGAAAAAATGTAGTGTTCCCGTGGGATGAGCGGATAACATCGCGCGGCGCATCCAGTATCCTTATAAAAACATCAATAAATGGTGTATGTTGTCTGCGGCCGTCTGTAAAAGTATCTACAACAAACCTATTACAAATTTATAGTTTGTTATCGTCGTAACTACCCCCTAGCATTCTAGGTATGAAGTGCCGACTGCAGTGATTGCGCTTGATCGACCAAGGCTCATGCGATAAATAACATAGCTAATGACTGCTACCCGGCGAGCTATCGATCCCAAGGAACAAGATTTATATTCGCTTATGATAGTAAATTATGTTGCTACCTAGCTGTGGGTGTTAGGTGGCTAACTGGCTGGAATACTTTGCTTTTTACTCCAATCAATAGGGTTGAATACGTAATCAGGGAGATAATTCAAATTAATTTTAGGTTCTTAGTCGTAAGTTAAATATTTCTACGCCATACTGGCAGAATATGCTGAACGTCATGTACTAAGTAAATTTGTACCATATTCTCAGAAATAAATAATTGATTGATTCAGCGTTTGTACGGCGGTTTTATTTCATTCTATTTTTAGGAAATTTTGACAAAATAGATTATGGATAAAGTATAAATCCCAGAGGATTAATAAAAACTCAACTTTAACCTTAAACTGTTTACCTACTACGCAGTTAGATCCTGGTTTGATGACAGTTATTTAGGCTTACACTTTCGTTTTTTTTTGTAATAAACGTGCAACGAGAGATTACACTTAAACCACGCGGTTAAAACGTCCGGAGATACACCGACCAGTTCATTTAACGTTCTTGAAATGCATTTTTTACTATAATTTGGACTTACATGTTGGGCAAAGGCCTTCCAACTCCAACTAAGTGTCCAACTCATTCTACCATCACGGGCGAAGCCTATCTAGTTTCCTTTACGAATTCGGCAGATATAAGTAGCCCAGCTTAATGGCTCGCTGAGAAACCCCGAATGTCTACAATTATGGTGTACATGAGGAACCAAAGAGTGAACGAAGTCTCACTTCTCACGCTAAAACACATAAAGTTAATTTATGTAGGCCTAAACGCAACTTGTACACTTAGTCTAGCATGTGATACACACATCAAAGAGTATCCAAAAAAGATTATTTTAATTGAATAATCCTCTTTGTTCGGATTATTTTTAATCGATTTGTAAACGAGCACAATTAATTTTTACATCGAATGTAAATTTTCATTTTACGACTTAATTTCTGGTTTCATACACTTAATGTCACATAAAATCATAAGTAGAGAATACTACGTACGTAAAATGTAGGGAAATATGCATATCATCTCATAAATTTACGTTATAATTACATAAGACACTTTACAACTGCGAAAAACTGGGTTAAAATCGAACAATGAGTTTATACGCCGTCGTGTAAATTTCTCTTATTTTTATATAATTATAGTGTTCTTCGGATGGCCGTAATACTCGACATATATGCGTCTTTAGTTAGAGTAATAAAAACTTGAATTAATTTTCACAAGGAAGTTACTGACACCGTCCCTTTATCGTAATCATAAAACTATTTGGTCATAATCCCAGAAACCGACGAAAAATTACTGATGTTTTTAAAATGACAAACTCAAAGCTGATAATTACAATAAAGTACGATAAATAAATCAATTTTCAGACAATCTTACAGAAATCAACTTAGTCCTAAATTAAACTAAAGAGTGTTGTGTTCTGATTCAATAAATAAATATTAAGGGACAATCTTACACAAATCGACCTAGTCCCAAACTAAGCAAAGCTTGTAGTATGGGTACTAGACGACGATATACATAATATATAAATACATTATATAGATAACATCCATGAGTCCATGACCCAGGAATAAATATTCGAGTTCAACACACAAATATTTGCCCTGGCCGGGTTTCGAACCCAGGACCGCCGGCTCAGTAGACAGCTCCACTACAAACCAAGCCAACCGCCGTCAAAAAATATACAATGTAACTACATAGAAAGCATCCATGACCTAGAGGCAATTGAATACTTGGCTACTCATCACACAAAATATTCGGACCCAAGACAGCCGGTTCCGTTGGCAGCTCACTCATCAGTCACTTCAAACTTAGAAAATGTTGTTTATTGCTTACAAAGGTTAAACGGTGTCAGTAATTTGTTTCACACTTGTGGTGAGAAGCCGGCCACCGGTCGTGGCTCATAAGTTACGTCATTCGAAATGCCAAGGAAACTAATCTAACAATCACAAACGAGAGCTTCGGGATTCTGCGAAATGTATCTAATAGGAAGAGAACACGCAACGCTGGATAACGAGCTTGGTATCAGTTCCTATGAAACGGTAAGGGTCTGGTTAGAGCAGAAGTTCCCAACCGGAACGCGTAAACAAAAGTTGTTGAAATAACTTGACTTGATCTTCTTTTTATTCTATCATAAAACTTAAAAGGGCATTCAATTTTTCTCATCAAAAAGGGTTGGGAAACCCTTGGCTGGAGCAACCAAAATCCTAATAGCCATAACAATTGAATGTCATTAAAAAATACATAATCTTTAGTGCGAATTGGGAAATCAATATAATTACAGGATTTTAGGAAAGTTGGGGGTTGGGTTGTTTGTTCTAAACAAAGTTAGTTATAATCAACCAACCAAATTTTAGTTTATATATGTAGTAAATCGTCTGACAAGTAGGAAAAGAAGCGAGTTTGAACGATGGAATGTAAATTTTGTTAATAGGCAACCTATCCTAATCTTATATCATTATACTTACAAGGAAGCGTACCTAATTTAATTTAGCATAACATTAATTTATATTTAAAGTAGCATAATTCTTTGCATAAAAATTTGGTTAAATCCAGCGTTAAATTCGAAGATTCGAACGATGCATCATATTCTTGATAATCAATCAATCAACCCCATAGGTTTTGGAGCGTGCCAATGATCAAACACATTCGAAAAATAAGCCTCCTAACGCAGTCGGGTAAAAATAGATACCATAAGGATACCAGAAATAAACGTGTAGATTAGACTAGAGCTTAACGCTATCTCCCTTAGAACACGAAATTGGCGTTTTGTATCTATCTTGAAAATGGTTAGGGCGGCGCGAACGCCGTATGAGATCTCGTCGAGTCGAGTATTACAATACAACGTACAAATGCAATGTTAGCTTAAGATAATATGTATATCAGTGCGCGTCTATCGTTGTTTAAAAAAGTGACAGAATAGAAGAAAAGACAATTTTGGAGGCAAACATTAAAATCGGATTTTCTGAATCACTCAGAAAACCAACTTTGATGTCTATTCTTTTTTCTATTATATCATTTACATTTAAAGTCTTTAAGAAAATATGATCGCCTTGGCACGCCTTGGTGTGAAAGTGTGAATTGGTTAAGTAGCGACCACAAACCAAAAAGCGCCACAAGTGCCGGGCCATAAGGTGGATGACTTTGTTAAAGATTATGGAGCCCTCTGGGTGTGGGTGGTGCAGACGGCGTTCTTTGAGGAGGCCTATGTCTAGTAATGGACATCTTTTAGAATAATGATGAAAATCTGTTTTCAAATTGATGACAGTTTCGAGAACCAGCTTTTCTTTTAATACATTTTGCAAGTCGTACCAATGCAATATGATAATATCCCTTCAGCTGAACCAAATGCCAGCTGTAGTCTAGTATAATTACCTTTATACGTCTATTTGTAACTTAATAAACTTGTTCCAAACGCGTTATAAATGTTACATTTTTATTCTTGACAAAGGCCGGTTTAACTGTGCGCACGCGGTATTGTGCATCCACTGTTTATGACCGACGCTTAGGGGCGTGGCGTTGCAACTGTACAGGAGGGCATTCGGTTAAGATGGAAGCCGTAAAAATACCATTATTATCTAAAATAACAATAATTCTAAAATATAAGAAAGGCTCATGATGTCTGGAGTAAAGTATACGTTCTCTTTTGTTTCGAATGATCATTGATTACAACGCCCAATTATGACTTTTTTTTTTTTTTTATGTCAAAGCGGGCAAACGAGCAAACGTATAGCCTGATGGAAAGCGATTACCGTCGCCCATAAACACCTGCAACACCAGAGGAGTCACAAGTGCTTGCCTACCCGGAGGACGAAGATAGAAGATAGATTCTTTAGCGATGAGCTCTATTGCAAGTAACTATTATGGCATTTGATAAAAATCTTGTAACTACCCAATTTTGATATATTGAACCACAACTCCTTTAACTATCGGAGATTTTTTCAATAATGGAGATGACACAGTGGTGGCAGCGTGATCGACATTGGTCTCACTGCGCACACGCAGTAATTGTGCATCTCCACTGTTTATGACCGACACTAAGTAGTAATTCAACCATTTACATCAGAAAAAAATATGTCATAATATATGTAGACGAGCTATCTATCTTACAACCACGCAACTACCTACTACTATATCATTAGCATTTTTGGGTGCTTCCACACCTCTATATGCCTTTGCCTTGCTCGCGCACCTGTCCTGACTGGCATTACAATAGTTACCGATAGCAAAAGAAAACGCATTCAACGCGAAAACATACTAATAAGTCCTCACCACACATCGCCGACTCGGGTTTATTACACAGGTTGCCCTATGTGCACTGTAAGTGTCTCTAATAGTGAATGGACAGTCTTAGATCATGTCCGCGATATCGCTATAATACATGTCAATGTCAATCAATTTCGGCTCGTTACATCCCTAGAGTTTACCTTAAATTGCACAATAGTTATACTTATAACAAAAAAACGCAAACACATATTGGACAGCAAACGCGCCAACATGCCAGTAAATGCTCACCACACATCGCCGACTCGGGTTTATTACACAGGTTGCTCACTTAAACGTGATATTACACGTTCCTAATACGGGACTGCGTTTGTAAGTCGGTGCCTATATTATTAAATAGACCATATCTTGCAATCTGTCGGCTTTGAATAGATAATAACGCAAGCCGCTCGTCTATTGCGTATAGGAACCTCACTCCCGCCCCTACCAGCCAACAAGGAATTGAACCTAGTAGGGGAAAGTAGTACGAGTTGATCCCTCGGGGTAAGATGATCATTTGCGATTGTGTGAAAACTGCTAACGCCATCTAGTACGTTTATATGCCAAACTGTAGCTCCAAACACCCCCCCGCCTCAGTCAAAGTGTAATAGCGGTGCGTGAGACACAGCGTCTTTTACGTAAAAAAATAAAAATTGTGTGTGCTTAATCTAAGGTAAGGATGACTTTGAGCTTATGTTACTTTTATTGTATGCTGTTAATTGCAATGAATGTTATGTTTGTGGCTTTCTAATATGCCTAATTTTGGTTTTTAGGCAACGGAAACATAGCCTCGTGCATGGAGGTTATGTTTGGTGACATTGAAAAAAAAATTGATTTGGGGCGAGATGATCCCATTCTATGTGTACAAGATGATCCCCGGGGATCATCTTGTACATATGGAATAGATGATCTTTACAATATGAACGAAACTTTTTTTAAAATATATAATAAAAAATGTTTTATTATTCTATTAGTCAGTATATCTGTCTGTTTGCTTGTCTGTATGTGTTTCTATCTTCAAATGGGTTATGGGAATTAAATATTTCTATTGCAGATAAATGCCGCGTAATTACAAAAGGAAGACCACACGCGGTCAGTGGTCTGAAGAATCTATGAAGGCCGCTCTTGAGGCTGTGAAAAATGGCACGAAGAAGTTTATGACTGTTATAAGTGCTAATCTACGTATCTCAGAAGACTGAACTATGTTTGTTTTTTTTTGTTCGTGACGACAAAACTCGTCTGCCTGATATTTATATCAGTTTATAGACCATAGTCTAGATCCTTTAATTAATTTCAATAAATACGTTCTATGATTTCTGCGTAATTTTATTTTTTAACACCTTTTAATTCTCAAAAACAGTTGTTAATTCTCAATAGGGGGTAAGATGATCATAGGGATCATCTTACCCTTACCATGGGAATCATCTTGTACACCGGGGTGTACAAGATGATTACTTCGTAAGGTTTTGGAAAAACGACAATACTTCCATGAAATCTAAACTAATTTATTGTTTTGAGTATGAGGAAAGTTAGATCGATAAATTGGCTAGTAATTAGTGCCAACATTTTTGGATTGCATGGAAAACTGTAGATTTTATGGTCATTCCCGCTTAAGGGGATCATCTCGTACTACTTTCCCCTACTTAACTCTAATTGCCTACATGTTTTTGCAATTCGCCTGAATTTACCCTTTAATGGGCCCGTTAAAGCCTGATCCTGGTTGCTAGCGGATGAATAAAAACTGTTTATTATTGCCGCCCCTTAGCATTAGGTTTTATGGAAATAAGCGTTTCAGTTTACATTTATTTTGCTGTCTAACATTTTGCTTTATTTAGTCTTACTAACATGGATGTTGGGACTTGTAAGGGCCAGGCGGTGTAATGAACCATTTGATTCAATGGATGCTGCCTTCTTGGTAAAAGTAACGAGCCTCGTCGGTGCTTGCAATCATAAATGAATTTTATATCTTAAAGTAGGCAATTTGAAATTATGAGTGGAGAGATTTAATTAAGAAACCATGATTCTGCGGTTAGATCATAGGTTGTACTAATTGAAAAGCAGCGGCAGGTTTTTTAATCTCTTACGATTTTATATTAGTTTAGAAAAATAATCGAAAGTTTATCGATTCGATTTGAATAGCCTGCATATCTTACCATTAGATTTTCGATCTTTGTATCGATAAAATATTGCCGGCTGTGTAAGCGATACTAAATTGCTAAACGCACGCGAATCGAGTTCAGCTTTTTTATCGTGTTTTCATCGTTCATTCATAACATCGGCAACGGCATCGGTATCATGAGGCATTTGTTTATTTTCTGTATCTAGCGATTTATTCATACGATGTTTTCTTTTTCCACGCGATTTGCACGAGGCTTTTGTAACTGTGTGGAAACATAAATTAAATACTAATATAATCATCTATAGCAAATGTTTTGTAAAAGTCACTTTATCACTACATTATACTAAACATTATGTCTAAACTGGAGTATGTTATTGTCTTCCTTTGCGCCTGCGTTTGGAACATTTAACTTTATTTCGGTCCTCTATGTCGCAATAACAGAAAATTACTACAAAAATGTGTTTCGGTAGTAGATTTAATATCATTTATAAAATTTCAACTATAGTTTTGACATACTTTTTGAAGAACTAAGTTTAGCACTAAGATTGCAAAATGTTTAACGTACTACCAAACCGAGAGGACTAAATCAATTTTAAAACGCATTAAAACGAATAACATGCTTTCTCAACAACACCGACAATAATAACGCATGTTTGTGTAGATATAAAAGGAAACGATTAACAAATTAATGTACGAAGAGGTAACGTACGAAAACAAATTAATAATAGTGGTTAATTTGTCACGCTAGTTGTAATTAACTTTTTTCTGCTAATCATGTTACGGTTTGCATGCCGCATTCATGTAGGCAAAAACGTTTTATAGTTTTTTTTCAATATGTTGAATTTTAAAACTATTATTCAAATATTTCACTAGGTATTGTATTATGCAATAGCCTATTTTTAAAATCAACGCCTAGAGGGACCAGACGTTACTCCAAAAGACATTCTAATAAAATGATATCGACCGGTGATGATTATAACCTTCAGCGATTACCGCCGATCCACTGGTATAGCCTTACAAGTGTCGGGCCGGCTCAGCTCAGGGATGGTGGCGCTACAAACAGCTTTCATATGGCAATAATGTGCATACGTCATATAAGTATTTGCATTATTAAACGTCAGTAGCGATTTGACAAGGATTTGTCATTAACCAAATTCAAAACATTGTTTACCGGAATGCTGCTTAATCCTTCGTTCTTCTTACGAAATAAAAACTACATACTATTGAAAAAAAAAACTTGACTCATCACTGTGGATAATTTTAGCTTTATTATGCAAAAAATACTTGAAGTTTGCGCATTTAGTCCTGTTTCTTCTTTGTTTACATCAGTGACATTTACTGGCCTCCAACGTCAGTTACGAAAAATTTGTTGTTGCCAGTAAAATTAATCCTCCGTTATGGAATATTAGCTTTAAATGTTCAGTTGTTTGCTGTCAAAACATAACTATTAATTTTGTGTTAACTTTAAACAGAAATGAGATTTGATGAAATTTAATTATAACAATGCGTGAGCTTAATAAAATGAGGTAATAAATATAACGCCATGGTCCAAATGTACAATAACGGTCCAAGTGACGAGTTTTAGGCGATATAGATTCAGGTTAGTAAAGTGAGTTCGGATTATTGCATCATAAGAGGCAAGTGCGTCTTCTAAAACCGTCAGCTGTATCATACGATAAATGAAATGCGAACATATTGTCATTATATTAATAAAAAAGCTCAATATATCATGAAATAAAGAAAAAAAAGTGCTATGAAGTATGTGACTTCAAAGGTACGTACCATACAAAGATGCTGTAAGCACTCTAAATGTATTAAGTCCCATATCGTTATTCCCTTGCCCTTATCCCATCCTTCCCTTCCTCCATTCTTCCCTATTACTCGTCATCTTGTCGTTTACTTTCTACTTATTCATATCATCTTTCACACAATCCATCCATCTTTTCTTTGGTCTTCCTCTTCTTCTATATCCATCAAAAGCGTTTATATCCCTTTATTGGAGCGGAGCGAGCGAAGCGAGCGAAGCTCCCATGGATCGACTCGAATGGACTTTGTAACAATGCGCAGATCTCAGCGAGTTCTCAACCGATTTTAGAAATTTTTATTTTAAAGTGCACAAATTAAATTTCGCTAGGTCGTGACGAAGATAAAATTTCGAAAAAAAAAAAAAAACTCCGCTCCAATCTATGGTGCAAGCTTAGCCGGTGGCTGACTCTGCATCGACCTAGTATAATTTATTTTATAAAGCACCTGTCATTGTCGTACTCAATATGTCAGAATGTGACGAATTCTTTGCCACTATAGATATATCACGCTTCAACCGATATTATAAATTGGCTGCTGTCTTTTTAATATTAATAAATAAATATTCTTATTTGTTGGAAAGTCGAGGATATTAAAAAAGTTTGTGAGACCCGGTTGTAGAGCAAGGATAACACTACAAGAGATGGACGACGTAAATAATTCGGTAAGATTAGCTGAAAATTTGGCAAAATGAAAGGACAACTTTTATCTATCAGGATATGTAGGTTATAGAGCCATGTTTAATTTTATCTACTCTCCCCCCCTCTCAGGGGCGAGCGTCACCCCCCCGCACCCTCGAATGTGTCCCGGAGCGCGGTATTTTCCACTTTAGAAGAAAACCGTGTACGATACATACAAAGTGTATAAGAACGAAATAATCCTGAATAAATTTACTATAAACCTTTTATACATACAAAAGCGATAGCACTTATACAATCAGCGCAATCTGTTACCAAATACTAACGTTTTTAATTATTGATCTTTTTTTTTTGCTAAAAGGTTAGTTATCTCAAAAACTGCACACTTTTCGGCCAAAATATGCATGACAAAAGTAAAGAATGGAAAATGTTCTTTCTAAAAATGTATAATTTATTTCTGTTACTCTTTAATTTACCGTTGCAATGCTATTTTTAAAATTTAAGTCATTTGGCCATTATGCGAAATATAAATATTCGTACTAGTTAAACGGTGCTACTTGCAATACCATAGGCTTCTTATATGTTTTTCTGTAATCTACAAATATTGAACTATATCCTGTATTTTTTTATTTTTTTTAGACCTACTATTTTAGGAAATAAGGGATGTGTGGGGAAATCGTCAAGTATTGCTCATTTTCGTAAATAACTTCAAAACCGTTTAGTTTAGAATTATGAAATATATATATTTGAGATGTTCATAATGTACCCTTTCATTTGATATGTCACACGATATACTTTGCCATCTTTTTTTCTAATTTGCCCCCTATGACTGGCCCTCATGTCAAAATTTATTAATTTGCGTTACGTTACGTTACACTTCCATGTTTGGGTCATCAATTTACATATGTGTACCAAATTTCAACTCAATCTGTCCAGTAGTTTCGGAGAAAATTCGCTATGATTATAGTAGGATCCCTCGTGTGTCTGTGTCAGTCCGTCCGTCTGTCATAGCCAATTTGCTCCGAAACTACTGGACTGATTGAGTACATATTTTGGCCAAGAAGTGTGCAGTTTTTGAGATAACTAACCCTTTAGCAGAAAAAAAAGATCAATAATTAAAAACGTTACTATTTGGTAACAGATTGCGCTGATTGTATAAGTGCTATCGCTTTTGTATGTATGAAAGGTTTATAGTAAATTTATTCAGGATTATTTCGTTCTTATTTACTTTGTATGTATCGTACACGGTTTTCTTTTAAAGTGGAAAATACCGCGCTCCGGGACACATTCGAGGTCGCGGGGGGGTGACGCTCACCCCTGAGAGGGGGGGAGAGTAGATAAAATTAAACTTGGCTCTATAACCTACATATCCTGATAGATAAAAGTTGTCCTTTAATTTTGCCAAATTTTCCATATATTGCAATCTAATTTTCTTGGATTAAAAGGTAACTTGGTGACTTGCAACAAAATTTTAACAAAAAAAAAAAAACGTTTTTTCATGCCGTGATTATCTTTCGCTCGCGCTTGGGCCGAAGCCAGCGCGCGCGCGCACTTGTAATTAACTTTAACGATTCATTGTAAAGGACTATCGCCACCATTTTGATTTATCTATAAAACCGCCATAAAACATACCCTTTTGTTCGCTAAGGTCAAGGCAATCGAACGCTTGAAATACACCGAAGCCTCAAACGGCGAGCTATAAAAAATACCTACATTCCAACGTCAACAATGGTTTATTAGAATCACGTCCATTGCTCCGTCGGAACATGTCCAGCAGATGAACATAAACCATTCGCGGGACACGATACAGCCGTCATAATAATGATCGAAACTGCTTCCTCTAAACATTAACAACCGACCGGTCTCATTTCAAATAAAATAATACCACAAATGATCTCTTTATGCGTATTCTCACAGGCTTTACAGCGTCGCGCGCTTATAAATATTAATGAACAAATACGGGGCGCGCTTACAAGCTACCTGGGACCTAATTCCACATACATCTCTCTGATATCTGGGAAAGATCTCCTAACTGGCCATCCCGGTCTCTTTAAGTTTGAGTCTCATTTAGGATATGCGACGCCATAGATATCTGGCGCAAACTTAACCTGTCAAAATATTACTTTATTCAGCTCGAATCGTAAACATCGCGGTTTAATAACAGTTAAAGGCAATATACCTGGGATATACCTGACACATCGCTTATTTGGCGATATCTCAAAGCACACTAGAATTAGTGCCCCGGCTATGGGATTCATAATCTTTGACAATAAACAGGGTCTGTAGTAGAAGATAATTTTTCGTAACATCACCTCGGAGAGACTATATCTGAGATTGGATCTAAAGGTGATCACATGAATTCTTGTGCACACCGCGCAAGCTTGTAGATGTTATCTAAACATCTTAAATTATTGTCCCGAGAGCTACCCGGTTCATCTGGCCTAGCAAATAGCCCGGTGGATGAGGCAATCCTGATAAGTGAGAATAAAGTACAGCCTCGCTCCTAATTGGGAACATTAAGTTTTCTAGAGGTGTTCATATTATACTTTTTCCCGATAACATACGTTGCTGGGACTCAGAATCTACGAATAGTTTATTTTTAAGACGTAGAAACTTTTAGATATCACTTTAATTCTTGATACGACATTTTGTGCTCATCTCGGATGAAATAATAAATAGTGGATAAACTTTATTTCGTAGAGGGCATTTTTACATATCTTAGTCTACTGACATTTCACAAGAGGATATACAATACCTTGGTCTATATGGAATTATGTAGTAAGGAAAATTAAAATATTAACTGTCAACGTCACCAATTCTTTTTTTTTTATTTCCCGAGTCCATATAGACCGAAGCCTATATTTAAATACAGTCAAGTGATGTAAACAAATGTCACATAGACGATTTAAAAAATCATATTTAAAAAACTATACGACATAAAAGAACAACAAACCGTTCAAAACAAAACCGTTCGTAGATTCTAATGTATACCTACTATTGAGAAAAAATATAAAACGACCACCTCTGAATTATGTGCACCGTAAGCCCTTTTCAACCCAATCAAGGAAACATTATTTCATCGGTCAACAGCAACTGTTTTGCTATTTTTGTTACCTCAGAAACATCTAAGTAAGTAACAACTTACGATAGCTCTAAGAAGAAAGCTGGGGAAAACAGACGGCGGAAAGTTAAATATATGAAGAACAAAACCGAAAGAAACACTATAACTATGTATGTATTAATGCCACATCTTTACTGTTATAGTTTTTAAAAATAGTATTGAAAATCCTATGGACCTCCCCATTTGGTCTCGAGAAAAAATCTTAACAGCGCGCTCTACATTCGTGCTTCTACGCTACCTCCTATCAATTCTTAAGAATTAATTTGCGGCATCATCGAACATTAATGGCTAGACTGATTTTAACAAATTTGGACATAGGAATAGCTAGACAATAATATAGTAAGTTGATATCTATAGATAAGAGACAAAATGAGCGTTACGCCGACGAAGCAGCATGTTCTAGTATACAGTATTTAACACTTTCACAGACAGTTCGTCGAGAGACGTAAATTAGCATCCTCGAGTCAGCACCACGTCTGTGGACGGCGACTTTTATCTTCTCAAAAATGCTACTCCGTCTACAACCGGACTCTTCTCATATTTTTTTAAAATAAAAGCCGCTTGTCCCGTTTTCGGCTACGACTTTTTGTATGAGTTTTGTCTATGCCGCAACATGCAATTTTCAAAATGACCGTGTGTCCGTGAATGTTAATTTTCTTTATGAAGTCATCCGGCTGTAATAAACACACAAAAATATTCGCGAATCGTGATGAATGCCGTGATAGTTGTATTACATTTATACACTCGCTACACGCAATCGCAATCTGCGTTAAAGTGCCGCGGAAATATGAAATAACTTACGTCAATTCCGTTAAAGACACAGAAAATAATGACATTACGTTATATGCGAAAAGGTCATATCCACGTATAACTCGTTGGTTGTGGCGTTGGTTTTATTATTGCACGTTGAAAGCACGACGTACTAATGCCCGGGAAGGTCAAATTACTGGCCATGCACACTTAGATCGCCAGTGTTCAAATTGCTTTGAACAAAAAAGATATAGTGGGATTGCAAGTGTTTCCAATTGGCTAAGCCGCGGCCTATTACGCTGAAATACGAAATAGGTGAGATTTGCTGTTTAACTGATTTCAAAAGACTTGGTTTATGCGAGTAGATACGCGTTAGGGTTGGGTTTGTTTTTAGAGCTAATTATAGACTATACATACCAGAAGTGCCCAAGCATTTTAGTTCTCGATGCATTCGACTTGATATTCTGCCTCGGCCCCTCGGAGCCCTAACCTATTTGTGACATTACATTAAGTTTCTGACTCGTCTTACGGCGCCCATTTCTCTGATTCCTAAACTTTGGGAACCTCTTAACTGCTCAGTTGAAGAATAAAGTGTTACTCTTTCAGCAAAATGATTAAGGCCTAGATTTTTTGTGCAATCACTGATTAATTGGTTATAGGTATTTTTTCATGTCCGAAATTTATTTCGCTGAACACGTTTCGCATAATTTGATTCCACCGAATGATCATCTTGCCGAATCATCATTTGTCTCCGTATCTTAAATACGCATAATATTTTATTTAGCTGCAAATTCGACATTTAACAATAAAGAACTGCTGCCAGAAAAGTAAGTTAAGTTAAGGAACAGAAGATAGCTTCTGCCACAAAAGTAATACGTCTCCCACAATAGGTACAGAGCGTACGTAATACAGAAGATGATTTGACGAAACTACTCTCTTCGCAGTTTCTTCTGATTAATGATTATACTCTTTGGAATTCTCGTAAACGACAGTCGTTTCGAATCTTCATGAGCATATTATTCATAAAACTTAATGCAGTTTAATAATAGTTCAAGTTTATTCTAAATAGAATAATTATGTTCACAAGGATATTTACCTAGTGCTTCATAGCATATAAAAAGAAAACATTTCAATACACACCGCTTAAAAATAAATTGAATATGCATATCTATAAACTAAAGCCAGAAATGTAACCAAACCACTACTACTACTTTACATAGAATTTAGTATATTAATTGAATCCAGAACAAAAAGAGCTTTCATTTCAAGCTTTTATTATCAACTGAACTTTTTCCAATTGCTCGTGAAGACAAATGAAACGCACCCAAACAAACTATTTACAACAGAAAACAAACCAAATAAATTCTGTCCTCCTACACTCTAAGAGCAATTACATAAATAAAGTTTATATGGAAAACGTTTAAATTTCTATACGTATACTTACAACAAATCAGGAATATAGTCAATTCATCGATTTATTAAAATTCATACGAAACTGGTTTACACAGTTAGCGCGCAGTTTTCGATTGGCTGCCGCCGCGACTGATCGTAGCTCCTGATGATGAATCGCGTACCGATAATAGGTAATAGGCAAACACCGCGTGGCGCAGCCAGTTAATACATTCCTGGGGACCCATGATGGTTGCTTTTATCACGCGATAAATAAGTGACAAAGCATCCGTCACGTTTTGACAAGATGCGAGTGTTAGTGACAGATGCTTTGTCACTTATTTATCACGTGATAAACGCAACCATCATACGCCCGCGGGAGCAGTATCGACTGTCGATAACAATACTGCAACAAATGCATTGCAACCGACTCAATTATTTAAAAATTAACAAGCTCAAACAAGCTCAGCATTTGTTGTATCTAAATTGGTTAATTATTCACAAATGATACGAATAATTATTCAATTTATTTGATTATTGTAACAACGCGCTCGGCGCAAACGCTCGAGGCGTTCGCATTATTCTCATTTCACAATTAAAACATCTTAAGTATAATGAAAATGCAGTTACACTTACGGCACTTTCATACTTTGGATGATAATTCTGGTTTAATATCTAAAAGGTCTCATGTCACGTGTGGTTTCATAATGATCTAGGTCTTTTTAACTCACGATACTGTTATTGTCGGTTGCAAGCAATAGGGAACAATTTAACTAAATATCGTTTCGGCTCACAGTGGTGAGGCCGCTGTATTTACGATCTTCCCGAAGCTAATAAACTTGGAATATTATGACTTTAAAGTTTAAATTACCATCTTATTTAACGTAACTCAATTTGCGCTCTTCGCTTTACTTCACCCACACTCAAGGGAGACCATTTTCTAGATTTAGGTACAGCATTATTACTTGCCTTGACTTAAAATCATGTACTTTTAAATACTACTCATTGACATTTTCATGTACTGTTACTTAAATACAATTTTTACGTAAATAAAAGAATTTCATTTAATATAAATCTCCTAAAGAACGGTTATAATTTACAACAAAATTTACTTCTTTTTAGTATATTGTTAAAAGTCATAGAAAAGTCAATGAGCGTAAAAATTGTGATTTGTAAATGTTATTTTTAAGAGAGCCCGTGTTGATGAAAATTATACATTACTAGCTGTGCCCCGCGGGTTTACCCGCTCTGCCCGCTCATCCTACGGGAACACTAAATGTATTCGGGGTGAAAAGTATCCTATGTCCTTTCCCGGGTCTCAAACTATCTCCATACCAAATTTCATCTAAGTCGGTTCAGCGGTTGAAGCGTGAAGAGGTAACAGACAGACAGACAGACAGACAGACAGACAGACAGACAGACACACTTTCGCATTTATAATATTAGTATGGATTTTACATAGAAATACACCTAGAGAAGTAGGTATATCATGTAAAATTCTCTTTTGCACAACATTCTCATTTCCGTCAGTTATAGTATTTAATTTTTTTAATGTACTTAACGCAAAATTTAAAGCTATTTCCCTTAATTAGCAATTCTTTGAATAACATGGAAATTCTTTAAAAGGAAGAATTTAAACCTCATCTACTCCCACAAGACTACAATACAACCTTTTGTTTTACAAAAAGCGTTAAAGCTCTTGTGCACTGTAGTGCACAGTTGATTATTAACGCCATATCATTATACAAAAATAATTTGTTACATATTATTAAGACTTTCAAGTTTATTTTTTACTAGCTGCCGCCCGCGGTGTTACCTGGTTATCGGCCACGGGAACACTACATTTGTTCGGGGTAAAAAGTAACCTATGTGTTAATCCAAGTTGGCAGCGAGTTGGGGGTTTCACGAAAAAATCACGATATATCACGTTGGGGGAGGGAGGGGTATAAGGAGACCTCACGTGTATTTTTCTACAGTGAACGAACTAAGAAAAAATCGATATTTCTTCTCGGTTTCGTTAAAAATAAATCTTCACTTGTTAAATACTTCAAAATAGCGAGGCTATTTTACGAAATTTTGACGGAAAAAAAATACACGTGAGGTAGTGAGAGGGAGGGGGGTTAGGAAAGAACCTTAACAAATATCACCATGGGGGAGGGGGGGTATATTTACAGGGTCGTGAATAGTCTTGATTTTATGAAAACTCTTAACGCATGACGTTCTTAATAAAATCTTCATGTTGCGTTGGTCTCACCACACCAAAACAGTTAGACGGATATTAACGAAATGGTTTGGGGGGAATTGATAGTTGTAGGATACTTTTTACTCGAGGACGCTAAAGCTAAAATAGCTCACACCTTTTTCTGCTCCACGGACGAAGATGCCGGAATAAATTAGTAGTTTTTTCTATGTGCTTGCTTAGATTATCGAAATATAAACGGAATAAGTAATGCGTTGTTCTCACTCTCATCACGCTCGCTAGAACCATTCGGCAGCATCTATCTCTAAATTAACAAATGGGTAATTGTTAATTCAGAGATAGATCGATGGTTGGTGGGAAGAATTAGTTATAGGATATTTTTAACCGACTACGCTAAAGTAAAGTATTCCATTATAAAGTTTTTTTTTGTGTACACTATTATCTACGTGGAACCAGTGTGCACCGGCGTGGGCGCGGCCCCGCGGCGAACTATCTCGGTGAACAAATTATAATTTCAAAATCCCCTTCGATTTATGTGAACACTCATCTGAATAAACTGCTGCTCCATTTTGCATTTTGACTAGTACTTTTGTTTCTCGGAATATTTTTTCTAGAATGCGGTAAAGAAAAAAAAATTACGCGGACGAAGTTTCAGGCACCTTTTGATACATAACATTGACATCAGGAAAATTTGGAAACTCTCTATAATCAAGTGTCCATAATCATTAATATGGAATTTCATTTGTCAATGACAAATGTGAAAAAGACGATTTACTAGTTAAGTTTTGGAAATGTGTTTTTTTTTGTGACTTAAACATGTTCATTTGCGGCTGCTGATTTCTCACAAGTTTCTCACTGTGAGCTGTGGTGAGTTTTATTCATCAGGGCCTTCCATCGTGAAACGTTAGTAGCTCCTCTCTTTATTGGAAAAAGTTGAAACAAGGCGTTATAATTTTACAAGATTTAAAACTATAGTGGAATGTGTGCCATAACTGGTCGGTTCCTTACGATAATTTATGAAGGAAATATTGTACTCGATAATGTCATATAAGTGCATTCACTGCTATTCGAATTAAAAGGTCTACACTACTAACAGTAGTTTGTATGCTATTTTTGCGACTGTAATATTAAGATTAAGGCCTACAATATTTACTCGCGCCAGAGTAAAAGGTCATCGAATTTAATAATTGCAAGTATATAACCAAAATTTTGTAAAGATATTTTGTTTAGAATCAGGCTAAAATGACAATCTAATCTATCCGCCGTAAAGTTGTCAAATTTGCTCAGAGTATTTAGGACCGTTTTATACGAAAGTAAGTGGCGTCTTAATAAATAGGTACGTATCTTCCCTTTTAACTAGTGTAAAATACGATGCCCTAACTCATTAACATGCATCACAGTCATGCACTACAAACACCGCGATAATTATTTATCATAAATGAAATTACAAATTATATTATCACTTTAATCTACACAGCACCTACATTAAATCCAATGAGATATTTTGCTACAAACGATATGGGAAGAAACATCGCAGTCCTTTCTATAACAACCCATGTGGGTTATAGACAAGCCGTACATCTTTTTAGATAAGGAAGTCATCTGCAAATTTACCTTACTACCATACAAAACCAAACAAGCTTAAGTGTCTGTGGATTTAAAGGAATTGAGGACATTTTATCCTTGAAGCTGCGCTTCTGCTAACCCTTTGCAAAACGCCAACAAGTTTGCCTTCAGTCTTACACATGAGCGCGGAAATCACGCAATACTTAGTTACAGCTGAACACAGGTATGATCTAAACCAAAAGGCAGTAAGTGGCTACAGACTTTGTGATTCCTTACGGCTTTTTGATTTGGGAAGAGGTCGACCCACATTAGCAAACATTTAGTTAATTAATCTTATCTATCATTAACTTGTTGAGATCGTATCGATCAGTTTTATTGACGGTTGCTGAGAATTTAATTGAAGAATAAATTATTGAAACATGTCGGTAATAGGGACGCAAATTGAACATGCGCTCGTTAACGATCGATAACGTAACATTAGCTATTTTCCTCAAAGTCGGTAATTACCGAACAAGCAAGTCTTACAGCAGGACAGATTAAAGATAGCTACTGAAGAATGTATGGGATGCAAATGAAAACCATTTCATAAAAATTATCGTGATTCAAAATTTTCCTATATAAACTATAATCCATTAAATAATCCTAAGAGTATGTAGTGTAATCCGGTGGTGATACAAGATATACGCGTATTTTTTTTTATTTTATATAATTTTCAGTCATGTTTAGACGATCAGACTTACAACAGTTACAACCGTAGACGTTAAAAGTTGCATGTATACATACGTAACGTAAATACGTAGTGTCTTTCATAAGAAGTTTCTAATTTGGATAATTTTAATTATTAGTGGCTCGTTAAGCTGTAGGCCTATGTTCAGCAGTGGACGTCCTATGGCTGAGATGATGAAGCTGTAGACATCGCGTTTTTTTTTAAAAGGTTGATTTATTTTTACGTTTTCAACCCCCATTTCCCCGCCATACTGAAAATTAAAAAAAATCTGAATCAAAAATGTATATAATTACCGAACCGATCGCGGAATGCGTCCTGTAAGAGAGAACCGTCGGATATGCCAACAACATCCGAAGTACCACTAGATTCCAACGACGAATCTACGCATAAAAAAGCACACAACTACAACTACTTTAAGCTGTATACGCGCTTATGCAACCTCTGTGTTACTTGGTTACTACCTCTACTTATAACAAAACTCAAATATCAACGAGAAATTCAGTCAGCCATTTCTAAACCGCTGACAAAAAATAAAATGCCAGCATTGGTGGCAACCCCTATTCCCAGACCTCCATTAGCATCTATCAAATGATATCTCAACTATTTACTTACACAAACTAGTATCTGAGACGGTCGTTTGATAGAAATCCCTTTTATTTCGCTCAGGATATAGCTCGTTTTGCAAGCAAAGGCTAGAATATAGGAGGTTAAGGAGGTAAGGATTCGATCTGCTTACAAGCCTGGATCGAACCTTGACACCCCTGTCAATGTCCCGCATCTTATGGTCGAGATAAAACCGTCATCCTACAGTAATGGCACTAAAAGCATTTGTGAATTGCAATCAACTCTGAAATTCATATTTTATTTTGGATAGATTAACTGGGGGGATAAATTGAGAACTTTGATAGTATAGTTTATGAGTGTGAGAGCTTTAACGTCGTATCTAGAAAACTCTCGCTTGAATTATATTGAATGTGAGGTACCGATGGGGAGACGTGGTGGAGGTGGTTCTGCGTAAGCTTCAAGCCGAAAACTGGCAAGAAACTGCGCAGGATTGGGACAAGTGGCGTACTCTCGTTTCGTCTTTGGGTCACCGAGCCAAAATAGTTAGTCAGTTAGTTAGTAACAGCAGAACAAGGAAACGACGCACTTTATTTTCCTCTTAACAAAAAAAAATTAACATAGTCCAAATGTCAACTGCTAGTTATTAATCGGAGAACCAAGATACTGAGGGCTACTAGTAAACAAAATGAATTGTGTAAAACTAGCATAATTTTCGTTACTACTAAGCAGAATTTGGCTATTTATTTCCCAAGTAGTTAAACTAGTCGAGTTATTTTTGTTTTCAGTGTATAGGTATGTTTATACTGTATCAAAAAGTCGAACAAGTACTTCGAACGGGTTCGATCTGACGTCTCATTCGGCTTTCCGGAGCAACACGGCCGATCTACCAATTCATTCAGCAAAGCATAAATTGAAGCCAATTCAATCATTTACTTATAAAATAACTAACTGCGCCGCACGGGGTTTGCCCTCTCATCCCACGGGACCACATTTTTTTTTCGGGAGAAGAAGTAGCCTATGTATTAATCCAGGGTGTCAGCTACCTTCATACCATCGTTTATCAAAATTATTATTTTTAATCAGTGTAGTTTTATTCTTCACGCCTTTATAAAGAAGGGTTTGTAATGTAGCGCTATCTACCGTATAGTTACAATGAGAATTCATTGTGTTACCATACTGCTAGCAAAATACTTTGTAATTTTTAGTATTTTTCGCAAACAAATGTTTATATTTTGCTCAAAAAATGTTTAACATATTACTTTGCTACCCATTGGGTTTATTGTAATTGTAACCAAAGCACTTTCAAAATGATTAGCTAACTATAGTAATCATCGGGGCCTAAATGGAACAACATTGAATGTTTTTAGATTTATCATTTATTTCACAATATAATACAGTATGAGGTTGTAATGTAATTAATGAATGTGTATGTTATGAAACGAATTCTAATGAAAAAACCAGTTCCGTTTAGCACTAAAAGCTTGAATATTGCATCATTCATAGTTAAGTATCCAGTAATAAAACAAGTGTCCTGTTGCACTTTAACGTATATGCATGACATGAATTAAAATACTTCCTTAATCAACTTATTTCAAAACTTAGTCATGTAATCTTCAATCAATCTACTTTCACTTTGATTCGACTGTATTTAGAGTATATTTCTTTGAAGTAAGTTTTTTCTGACGTCCCATTTTGTTTTTATTTATTGTTAATTACAGAGTTTGAAGGTTGTATCTACTTACCACAGTTACAACTTTACCTAAAATGTATTAATTTCGCCGGATAAATTCACGTACACCAATATTCTGCTCCAAAATAAATATAAAACAATGATCGTAATTAGATACATTTTTTTTGTATACGTATTTTTTGTTATCGCTTATTTATGAAGCTTTCGTTCCTTAGAGATAGTCGCGAATGGCCGAACACCGATGTTTGATAATAATATCGAAGAGATACGAGATCAAAACAAGAATAAATGCAAAACTCACGTCATGCGTCGTATCTCCCCTGTGGAACTTCTCTTCGGTCTCCTTGACTCGCTCGGTGACATTCCTGGTGAGAACCTTGCGGTCCTTGCTCTCCCGGACCTTGCCGTCCGGGTTCGCCACGATGCAGGAAGACACCAGCACCTTCGCGTCTGCTGGAGCCAGCTCGTTGGAGAAGCCTGCCAGTTCTGAGGGAGAAGGTTTAATAATTAGGCCAGGGTCTATCAGTTTTTAACGCTTGAACGGAACGAAACTTTCAGCTTGCCATTGAAAATGTGCTACGAAAGGTATTGAAGTAGTTTGTCCACAGGATGTTTTAAGCGTACCTTCTGATGACGCTGATGAAGATACTTAATAGGTAGCTCATCTTACACTTGTGAGATCTAAATCTAAAAGAAAATTATCAATCTCACAAGTACGGAAATAACATTGATTGGATGGGGCATCCAATTTTACTTGACTAGGCATTTATTTAACAGGCATAAACTATCATAAATAACAGAAAGTAGAGAAATAGGACCTTATAATATAGGTAATTCTGACAAATCAAGGATGTGTCAAAAACTAACTTTTTTCACTAATTATTATACGAGATATATACTATTGACCTATATGATGCTGCTGTTAATTAATAATATTATAGGTAGGTTGATGGCACCTAAATAGATAAGCTTCATAAAACACATAAAAGGGAAGGGACAGAAATCAATCACTGGATCTCTTCCTTTCTACACACTTCATCAGCCGCACCGACAAGAGTTTGTCTCTTTTCAGAATAAATATTTAGAAAGAGTATAATTACCGCCTGACGATGGTCCAATGCCAGGTCCGACGCCATCCACGCTGTCACCGAGGGCCGCTTTATTTTCTCCATTCTGATCTTCGGGGATCCGGTGCTGTAATGGGTATATAGAACGGAATTAGATAATATCAGAAATATGTAAAGTTTTAATAAATTAGGAAAGCCGCCGAATTGTCTAAGGCATCGTTTTATCGTTGTTGACCCTACGACATCGTAGCCTCGGTCGCTACGCCTCGTAACCAATAGTGTCCTGTTTTACAGAAACAAACAATAAAGAGTGACACATTACATAAGCACCGCTTTAGGACGCGTTCACGCAACACCCCCCCATTTTCGATTGCTTGACCATTGTACCTTGTTTAGCAACCCTAGAATCTTTTGGCGACCTACCTCAGTCTGGTGATAGTTGGTAGTGTGTGTATCCTCATTGACAGACGTGGATATTTTGGGCCCGGAGTCTTTGAGGATCCGCCCATCTTCCAACACCAGCTCCCGTTTGACTCTGGTCGCGATCTGGCGCGTCGTCGTCACCTCGCTCTTCTTGCGGGTCACCCATTCTTCTGCGGGTGGAGATTTTTATTGTCTTTATGTCAGAAAGGTATTATTGTTTTTTATAAATTATCCAACAAAGGTCTAACAAGGTTTAAAGGTATGAGTTTAGTATGGTTTCTATAAATTAGTGGAAAAAAATCCATTTCGAAAAAAGTATAACAATCATGGAAAAAACACAATATCCGTCATAATTAAGATCACTCTTTTGGTCACATTCAAACATAATTTATGGCTTCGGGTTACCAGAAACACGTTATTTAAATTAAGACTTGCAAAATATTGTTTTTCTATTAAACTGTAGATGTTAAAACTACCAACAATATTTGTTACAAATATTTTACTAACCTTCTTTTGTTGTTGCTATGGTATCACCCGGCTCAGACTGAAAATAAAAAAGATAAATATTAAGATCAATTGGTTACCTTACCAATAATTATTCACATTGCGATTGGATATAGCTAGCAGTATTGTTTTGGTACTTGGATCGTAAGAGTAAAATAAAAATACCTGACCCTACATTATAAACCTGTTGTTGAAATTCCTTGGGTCAAAAATTAATGAAATCCTTTATAGTCTAATTTTATTTTATTTTTTTCAATTATTATTATGCTATTAGTTGTATCTTCTTTTCCTAAGACATTTTGTATACAAAAACAACTATTGTTTGATATTTTCAGTATTATTATTATACTGAAAATATCTGTAGATACTGATACTGCACTTAATAGTAATGCCAGTGCCATCTCTTACCGAGTAGCTGAACTTGCTGAACGTTGATTCAACGCGCTCAGGCGACCGCGAAATGAATTGTAAAAGTACGCGTGGTCGCCGCTTGATGGCGCCATGGTCACTCAACGAAAAGACTGTCACCATGAAAGTACATGCACTGAATTCGCTTATATTTCTGAACTTTTTAATAATTTATCACAGTTCCACATAATCCTTGTTTTTTCACTAATTATTATACACATTACTACAATAATTATGAATAGTCTATTATGACAACGAATCTCTTAAACACTTATTAGAAATCGTTTATTTATTGCAAGAATTCCAATGTAAAATAATCGCACAACGTGCGTGTTAAAGGTAAATCGATTGCCGACTGAAGGAAAATCAAGGCTTTGGTTATAATTAGTCAACGGATGGATTAACATTTTCTTTTGGCGTACAATACTGACACGTAAGAAATTGGTATGCTGCACGAGTTGGGCGCTTCCGCTGGGCCATGCTAACGCTTCGGTGCAATACAGAATTATTAACAATTTGTATAACATTTAACATAAATATTTATATCACCAGTTAAAGTTATATCACCTGAGAGTGCAAATTGACATTATGGTAGCATTTCGTAGAAGAAGAATTAATATTTGACTCCACTACAATATCAGTGTGGTTAATACATAGGTAACATGTTTAAATGCCATGCGGACTAAACTTTATCAATAAAACGGTAACGGACGAACATTCTAATTATAATATAAAATAATAAATTTAAAGAATGACGAAAATCGAAAACGAGTAAATACCTAAATGTCCTAATCGTTTGTCTCCAGAATTCTTCAAATTCTGTTAAAAATATATTATAGACTTACAGAATTATGAAACATTCAAACATTCTCATTCTCATACAGACTCATAGATTTCAGATTATTTATTATGTATTTATTATGTCTTTCATAATAGGTACATTTCAGTTTATGAAACCTGCCTTCCCAGTCAGGCACACACTTCGATTGATAAACGATGCGGAAAGTTTTTCCATTTACGGAACTCCTAAAGGAAACGAAGAAATTGATCTACGTGACTAGCAAACAGAGCGACGTATTGCATAGCTGATTATGACGATAATTGTTTAATCTTCGAATGTACCTAAGTTTTATTTTTATTAGACTAGACGGCCCCGCGATCTTGCTGGGCGATTTTTTTATTTACCGTGATCGGGTAAACACTACCCTGTAAATAACCATCTTTGGGTGTCCAGATATCCATTGTACCACAATTGGTTAAAATCTGTCAAGCAGTTTCAGTCCTAAGACAATTTAATCAACAGATGACGCTGGCTGTAGGTAGCTGGCGCCACGCTCCTACAACGCGCAGTTAAGAATTTTCATGAAATAATGACCCCTCTCCAAAAACTAAATTTCAATACAATTTTTTAATAGTAAATAACTCTTAGGGCCTTATTACACTTGTAATTTGCGAGCGAGTTTTCTATACAAATAACCGTCGCGACGAACTCGCTGAGTGATGGCCTTTAATTTTCTCGCAAATTCGCTCTCAAATCGCAAATTCGCTCTCAAATCGCAAATGTGATAAGGCCCTTAGTACCCTTACCAAGACACCAAGAGTTCAGTGACTGTACTCACTAGCGACAGCGTAAAGTATTTGAATGGAGAATTGTAGTTCTACAAAGTAACCGCTAGGCTGCTGTACTATTCTCCATATATGTAAATCGTTCACGCTGTCGCTAGCAACGTTAACTCATGGTAAGGATTTGGTAGGTAGTTGAACGACACGGTGACGACATGGACTTAAGCCTTTTCAGCCTCAACGCGACAAAAGCCGCGCCCTTGTCGCGCTGCAGCAAGGCCGGCTGCATTGTGATGCACCGGCACCAGGTCACGGTTGGGAGCGATGTACCGGAATAGCGATGTGGTCTCATTGTGTCACGTGTTATGGCCAGTTTACACATAGATTAGAGATTAGTACGAGTTTATACCATAGGAAATGGTTGTATTTTTTTAAATCTTGAATTATTGTTTATAGGTAGGTACCTATAATATTATAGTACTAAGCTACTTTTACTGTTCATATAATTTTCCTTAATTATACTCCAAATTATTGTATTGTCACGTGAACTACGTATATACATCTTCAACTTGACTTCCACATTTGATGAACTTTGAAGTGATTAATACGAACGTTTTAAGTTCAGTTCGTGTGAATTGTGTTCGTAAATTTGTAATTAATTGTGTGTTTAAAATAGGGTTTTTTTGTATTACATTGTTAGTTACAAGTGAAGTTAATAAAAGCGTGTTAATAATCGAATACTTCTTTCTGGTCATGGATGTTATCTATATATATGTATTTATATATTATATATATAGTCGTCTAGTACCCATAGTACAAGCTTTGCTTAGTTCAGGACTAGGTCGATTCCTGTATAAGATTGTCAAAAAAAAGGAAAAGACTTTGTAATTACAAATAAATATTATAAGAAACTAAGTCTATTTGGAATATGATATTACTATTAGTCATAATGACGGTTGTGGTCGGCTCGTAGCAATTGCCCTGGGGGCCTATGATGGTTGCGTTTATCACGTGATAAATAAGTGACAAAGCATCTGTCCCTTGCACTCGCAATTGGTCAAAACGTGACGGATGCTTTGACACTTATTTATCACGTGATAAACGCAACCATCATAGGCCTACTGGTTGTCCTTACCTAAGTGGGCACATAATTATTGCAATTGCCATCAATGTCAGAAACGGTCAATTACTAACGACTAAACTACGGTCTAAAAATCTAAGTAAAATAGCGGTCAAGTGCTAGTTGAGTCACGCACCGAGGGATACATACGACGAAAGCACTAAATATTGCTCTAACAAAAGATATCTAAGGATAAACTGCACTAAGCGTAAAACTTAACTTTTATAAAAAAAATAACTAGGTATATAATGACCGCACCTGTTCACAAAATTTCACGAGAATCGGTTGAGGAATGCGACTTGTAGACGGGAACAGACGAATAATCAGAATTCGTGATACGAAAGTTTTTTTTCCAAGCTGAAACGAAAAGTTTTAGTTTCACTTTTCTTCATCAACAACAAGGGTTTGTCTAAAATGAAATTGATGAATATATTGTGCAAGACAGGGCTATAGGTAAAGTAAAGCTAGTGCGCAATCGACTAAGAGAGAGGGCTATTCTTAAGTCTAAAATTCGGGTTCGTTTCGTACCCTGTCGCTCATTCAGGTATTGCTTAACTGGGGAGTGAGAGGGATAGCAAAATACGAAATTTAAATAACGAACTTAAGAGTAGCCCGCCAGAGGTTCGGACCTTGCATTCATGCATTAAACACCAGCGCTCGCGGCTATCGGGAACTATCTCCATTGGCCATCAATATCGGCGACCTGTAGGGCTGTCACTAATCGAGAATTATTATACTACATAATTAATACAGTTAGATTCATCTGCGTTTAAGTATTTTTGGCACCTACACGACACAGTCAGCCATCTGGCTGTAGCATACTTACTATCCGATTACAGCTACAGTTAATAATTAAATAATATTTTAATAAAAAATGTTGGTCTTCACCCAATAGTGTTTTGTGCCGACTATGCTTGAAGTACGACGTTTAGTTATGAAGAAAAGCGGTATGTAGCACGCTTAGATTACACTTGCTTAAACCAAAGTATTTAAACCTCGCATCAATCAATAATCATATCTTACAATCAACAAGTGGCAACCCTACGCTGCCCGTTTGAAACAATGAAGTGTTTCGGCCGCGGTTCGTAGGTACAATACGATATTTAGACGCCACTAATGGACAGTATCGCCTCGTGGCGCACAATGCCTTCTATCGGCACATCTCGACATGTACCTACCACCGTGTTAGGTGTCCTATCATTTCACATATACATTTCACAGACAACGTTTCACAAATTAATCGTTTCATAAATTATTATTTTACAAGTAGTACATTACACAAATTATAGGTAACTCATACTAATATAATTAAAACGCATACAAAAAGTTCTAGATGGCTAAACGGCACAAGGCAGTTGCCTTTAGGGTGAAGCCAGTCGAACGTAATTTGAGTCGAGTAATTTCGGTCGCGCCATACCTCATGTCACGTGATCACGTCACACTAAGTATGGCGCGACCGAAATTACGCGACACGAATTACGCTCGTCTGGCTTCACCCTTACATAAAAAACTATAACAAATGTTCAGCTGTAGACGGAGTGGCAGTATGTGAAGATAAACGTCGCCTTCCGCAGACGTATTGCCATATCACCAGTTTCATAATTTACGTCTATCGACGTATTGTCCGTGAAAGTGTTAATTTGTATATGTGATTTTTAATGTAAATTAGAAGTGATTTAACGACATGCCCAGCTACCCACTGATGTCTAAAGAAATGCATATTAAATTAACAATTCGAACTACATAAAATATCAACAAAATATAATTGAATTGGAATACCGTTGCGACCCGAGATGCAATAGGGGACAAATAACTGCTTGATGAAAATACTTGACATAACTGTTTAATGCACAAAAATACCATAATTACTTTTATAGTTATAGTCGTTCCGACTTCCGCTGACAACCGAAAACTTAAGCCCCAAAACATGTCACAAAAGTCAAAACACCTAGGTCACTCATGAATTCATGATCATTTAGGCTGTCTTCACACTGGTCCTGTGCAACAACATGGAGCGCGAGGCGGTAGATTTCGGTATGCAAGCAATAACTGTAAAATTAATACAGCTAGCTTATTAGAAGACTTCTCTTATGTCCCATCAGCAGTTCTGATGATATTGGGACCAATTAGAAAGTATGCCCTTCATAATTAACATGGGAAAAGTTGCCCGTATTATTTTATCATAGCGACACCGCAACGTAGTGCGTAGCTTATGTACTCGGATCTACGAGTACCTATCAGAGGCTATGTTCAGCAGGGGACTGTCCCCTGCTGAACATAGCCTCTGTTGTGATTGTGACCTAGAGAGCTGAACAGAGTCCGATCCTGTGCATACTGCACCCATTGACTCCCCGCTACCCTCACGAGTTTAACCGTTTACCTAATCAGGGCCGGGCCACCCACGTTGCGCATTTTGATAGGTGGTTACCTCTACGGAACTTTGCTGCCTGCAGGCTACATGCCCCCCCCCCATTGTCACTTCAACCGTGCAATTCCACAGAAGAACCAAATAAAATAAGTAACCCCCATAGCTTGTGATATCCTCATTTCTGATGACGCAGCGCGTGGCCAGCGTGAAAACTGCCTTATGAAACTGGCCCCAAAGGCTGCACCAAATAAAGGTATCCCTAAAAGGAGTCGAACGAAATTAAAATTATGGTAGCACCTTGACTCCGCCAAAATGTCGATGAACGAACTTTTATTCAATTATGTTTAATGACATTGGGTGTGCCGTGGCGGGATTCTGACGGATTGCATCATAGATTGAATGGAGTTGATTAAGGAATAACATTGTAACATTTGGATAAAGCCAATGCCAGTAAGAACAATGAGTTTTGATTCGAATCCCTTTGTTAGCCATCATTATTGGAAATCATAATTTAATGTTTGTCGTTATATTTATATCATTAAAGATCAGTATAAATTATTTTTTAAAATTGTGCCCAGTACTAGTAATCTGTGTTTGTTTGTTTTTATTTTGTGTGCAATAAAACACATTCTTTTTTTTTATTTAATTAGTTTTACGTCTACAACTAAATGTTTCGTAATAATTATTGTTATGAATTATAAAATTTAACACTATCGTAAAGAACATGCCATAAATTGTGTGAATATTGACGAGTATGTCGAAGAAGTAACTTAAGGTAACACAATATCCCATCAAAAACATAAATGTTAAATGAGAGCCAAGTTCAATATCGCGTGTAACGTTGTCGACTTCGCCGACAAAAGAATTGAGATCTATATGAGATGATCACCGTAAAAACTGAGTTTACAGTGGCCACATTCAATACCCGTTAACTACTTCGATCAGGTTAAAAAAATGGACTCCAAATAAAAGGTATATAACAACCACAAATACGACACACGGCTACTAAACTACCCAGAAGCAAAAGCTATAAAAAAGGCCTCACAAAAAGTTGTTGTCTTAATTATGTATCAATCATAATTTGTCTTACAAACTTTAAGCTGCTCCATAAAAACTGGATGACACGCGTTTATGCATTGATGTAAATTCTCGAAGTACTTACTATCTTAAACATTATATTATGTATAAGTATATATTTTGTATTATATTATACACCGGTGTATTCGATTGTGTACGGTTTACTTGCAATACAGACCTAGTAAGGTCAGCATCAAAATTAGCTGACATTAATTTATAACTAAATTGTATACTATTCACATTTTTATGAATATTTTCAAAACGAATAGAAATGGAAACTTTATGGTTTTGGGTTCCTTGGTCATAAATTAATGAAATTAGATTAAATTAAGCAGAACTTTAAAAAATGAAAAGATCCACGCAAATATATGTAGAATAATTTAATCATTCATTGTTTTTGAAATCGAGAGTGGTGCATATAGAATCACGTAGACAACTAAGAAGCCGCTAACGGGACGCGTCGTAAAACCTTAGAAGAATGGCTGAACCCAGTATATGCATAGCGTAGCGTAGTATGTATAGCGTTTAAAATCGAAAGTGGTGCATTGTAATCACGCAAACTAAAGCGCTGCAATAGGGACACGTCGTAAAATCTTAGAATTACTGAACCATTGGTAGCGTACAAAATCGAAAGTTGTGCATTGAGAATCGGTCCTCTTCCTCTATCATTTAAAAAACCGAAACCTTTACCGAATTTCATATGCCATATTATTTTACTAGTCATAATATTCTTTTGCGATACATCTATTTGTCTCTGTATGCTAATACTTTTTGGGATTGTTATAAAACAAACCAGACCTAATGATTTCTTCACGAGTAATTTAAAAAAAAATCTCCAGGAGTTTTAAGAAATAAAAAGTTTATGGCAAATGAAATTCGAGCAAGTCAAGGTATCCGTTGAGAATCAGAATCACGCAAACTACAACGCTGCAGCAAGCTGCAAGAGGGACACGTAGTAAAATCTAAGAATGGCTGAATCATTGGTACCTAGCATACGTAATTGAAAATGGTAATTTGAGAACCACTTAAAGCCCTGTGTACCTATTTTATAAAACCCTAGGACAATAAGTAGCGTTTAAAATCGTGAGCTGAGAAATAAATTACAATTGAAATTCACATTTCATCACAAAACAATCAATTGAGGTTACAGATGTGCCGTTTCCGAAAATTTCCGGAAACTTTCCTCATTTCCCATACAAAATTTTGAAAGTTTCCGGAAATTTTCGGAAAAGGCACATTTCTAATTGAGGTTACGTTGGAGTATAAATAACACTGTCATTAACGCGTAGCCTCAGGACATCAGTTTCGACTAATTTCGTTATCCTTCAAGAATTGTTACAAGCATAGTAGTCGCAGTATTGTTTACGCCGAACAAAGCATCCCCAGCAAGTGAACGGCCTTGCTGAAGGGTCAGACCGGTCAGCGGGCCACTTTGCTTACAATGCTGTGCCACTCTCGATTTCGTACGCTATAAATGGTTCACTCATTCCTCTAAGAAGTCTAAGACTCTAAGGTTTGATGATGTTCTTAATCGTCGAGTTTCACAGTATTTTTTCGGTTACAAGCACGTACGAATACCGCTTTTATAGGGTTTTACTTCTTCCCGCTAATATCGCTACGATCACGCGGCCCCTGCTCGTCTAGCACCACTAGGCTTCGCGACTCTTGTCGCGCGACATAGCGTCGCACGTCACTCTCTCACAGTACAACGGAGAAAGAGATATGTAATATATCACGCGCGGGAAATAGTCGCGTGTCACAGTTGTGCTAGAGATACTGGGCTGACTGGTCAGGCATCAGGCAGGTCAGCGGGCCACTTTGCTTACAATACTACACCACGCTCGATTTCGTGCGCTATAAATAGTTCACTCATTCGTCTTAAGAAGTCTAAGAATTTGAGGTTTTATGATCGCGCGTAGCCCTTTCCCTCGATCGGATTGATTTTTGTGCCAAAATTAGCTATCCTCAAGATTGCTTCTGGCCGACTGACTCGCTTTTTATTAGCGACTGAATACGCACGCGCTAAGTTTGCATCAGTAATGACAGTTAAACGCGATATACCTAAGACATCGCTTACCTATTTCGCGATATCTTTAAGTACACTTAAATTAGCGCCTGGTTTGATTCGATAAACCTCACTAGAACCAATTCTTAAATAGAGTATCGCGTGTAAGTTATAAGTTTATTCGGAAAGATTAGCGTTAAAACGGAACCACAATACTACAAATAATTATACTAATTATTCTATTCAATTTGAGCTTACTCAGGCGTTACACTAAATCCGAATCGAAATTAAACTTGCATTGATGAATCAATTGCATGCGACTAAGCAAGCAAATTAGCGAACATTCAACAGCCGCCGTATTACCGTGCAATAAGATCACAATTGTCACAAACATTTGTTCTCTTAATGGCACGGCAGTGCATTTCTGCATAATTTACCGTATTGGAATTACGTGATCATTATTCTGCTACCCATGTTTATAAGAGCGTAAGTGACTGAGAGCTGTCTCGAAAGATACGTCATTTTGGGTACACATTGAGGTTTTGTTTAACCGAACGCAACAATTTGAATGAATGATTTTGACGCGATTATTACGTGTTATGTTTATTGTCTTTAGTGGGCTGTTTAACATATGTAAGGATGCGTACACGCAAGGACTGTTGTGTGACGCAATAGACCTTCATAATGTGTATAGGTACATGTTGCTACAACCCTACTTTTGTAACGGTTCAGTAGGCCTGTCATTCTAATTTCCGTCGTAACATTCTTTTTTGTTTCTATTTAAATATAACATTTAAATAGGATGCTTATTCATGATTTATATATGTTTTCATACTAACTAATTAGCTAACTATTTTGGCTCAGTGACCCAAACAGGATCTTAGCCTCCGAAACGAGAGTACGCCACTTGTCCCGATCCTGCGCAGTTTCTTGCCAGTTTTCGGCTTGAAGCTTACGCAGATCCACCACCACGTCTCGCCAGCGGTACCTGGAACGACCAACCGGTGGTCGACCGGTTGGTTGCCCCAAGTATGCTCTTTTTGCCACGCGATCCTCTTCCATTCTTTGTAAGTGACCGAGCCAACGAAGTCTATGGGACTTTGTCTCTCCGATAATGTTCCGCTCGGCCACAAGCTACTCAATCTCGGCGTTAGTTTCATGTATGTTTTCATACTTGAAATACAATTTAATTTTAGATTAAATATAGATAGAGGATTAATTCATTTGATTTCTCAACGTTTTAGATTCTTGTACTGATTCTGTATTGAGAAAAAGATAATATTATAATTAAACATTTCAAAATCGTTACTTTGCACAAATGTAAAGACAGAGAATAAGTATGTCAAAACGGAAGCTGTAAAGGATTCCCTAAAACCTCAGCTGAAAAGAAAACCGAAAGAGACTCAACAGTCAATCATTAACTACAATCACAATATAAAGTGCAGCAAAATTACAAATAAAAATAATGTATTTAACAAAAACACATTACAATTGTACTTATTACAAACTAGCTGTGCCCCGCGGTGTTACCCGCTCATTCCACGGGAACACTAAATTTATTTGGGATAAAAAGTATCCTATGTCCTTTCCCGGGTCTCAAACTATCTCCATACCAAATTTCATCTCAGTCGGTTCAGCGGTTTAAGCGTGAAGAGGTAACAGACAGACAGACAGACAGACACACTTTTGCATTTATAATATTAGTATGGATGGATGGATATTTCACTTACACACTGGAATTTATAAATAAGAAGTATCCGACGGCCCCAAACTAGGCACAGCCTGTGTCTTGGAAACCGGATAATCTAACCTCATAATGATAATAATTACCTCATAATGTACCTATAGTCATAGTAATCGTATTAACTATGAAGTAATCTAACGTCAGTTATCGTACAAATCAGTCAAGGCAACATGTCATTGCAACCCACAGCGGTCGAGTTATCATGTTACATTACAGGTACCAGGCTGACTCACGACAGGCGATCCTCCGAGCAAGGTGACTGTACTCACTGTTACCATTGTAACTTGTATAATATTGATATAAGTACTACTAATAAATAAAATACATATCAAGGAACAATAATAAGTACACAAATCGACCTAGTCCAAAACTAAGCAAATCTCGTACCTACTATGGGTACTAGACGACGATGTACATATTATATAAATATATGAACAAATATTCGAGTTTATCACGCAAATATTTTCCCTTGTTGAGATTCGAACCCAGGACCGTCGGCTCAGGCTGCACTTCAAACTGCGCCAACCGGGTCGTCAAATTATCTCTAAATAAGGACAACATTTGAAGAAATCATTTGTATAAACATAAACAACCTAGTAATTGCAAAATAATACTTCCAAGTCGGTAATAATAAAAAAAAAACACCTTTTCTTTTTAACTCAGAGTTAAAATAAAAAACAAAACTAAACAGTTCTTATAATACATATACCATATACTTACTTACTATGAAACCTATTGATCAAAATACGTAGATACGTTACATATAGGATATATAATAAAAAAAAACATAACGCTTGGGTAAAAACCTCAAATCTACGCATGCTAAAATCGCGTTTTGAGAAATCGTTAAAATTAGTAGAAAAAACTTAGTTTGGGACTAGGTCGATATGTGTAAAATTGTTCCTTATCTAATCCACGCTTTCTCGAGATATAAAGGCTATCGGCAGACAGACGAACGGACAACAAACTGATCCTACTTAGTTATAAGAGTTCCGTGTTTTCCTTTTGTGGTACGGGAACGGAACCCGTAATTCAATTTTCCTTGTTACAGATACTCATCGATTCTTCCAATTCCCTTGGCCTACTGTCAAATAACACATGACAATGAGAACATAGTCGAGGACACGTGAATTCTGCGAAAAGGTCGTGATGTAGACACAATGGGTTTTCCTGGACAAATTATTCGCAATAGCCATTTTAAAACCATGAGGTAATTATATTGTTAACCCCGACAGAAAAAGAGGGGTGCACAGAGTAGATACACACATGTATGTGTGTGTCTGTCTGTGGCATAATTTTTTCTGCTTTGCGCTAAGGTTGACTTGTAGAGAATATGCCTCATGACCTTAAGTCCGCCTTTTGTACGATAAGTTTTCTTTTGTGCAATAAAGATTAAATAAATCGTAGCTCCCAAACATATAAATCAATTTGAGTGTGATTTGTTTAATCGAAATACTAGTTTTTAAATAATGGTTTTTAGCTATGTTTGATGGAAATAGGACCAGTAGTTTCCAATATTCAGCTTTAATTGGAACAAGTGACAATATCTCAGGCAATATTGAAGCTAAGAATTCCAAATTTTGTACTTATGTTCAGTTTTAGTAGCATTTTCTATATCACTATAGAATGTGGGTCTCATGATGACCAGCTACTTGTCTCGTCTCGGGGGTGTTTTAAATTTTTATTTAGGTTATCTAAACTCATGTCTGAAACTGCTCGCGACTAGTACGAGTATAGTTACGTTTGTTTTGTAACCTATTGCGTTCGACTAGATGAGCTTTTCAAAAATCCAAATAAAAGGCTTCAATTATTTTATGTCGATAGGGCAAATACATAGGTTCTTCTTTAGATTTAGGTCGCAAGGGCAAACGACACGACACGTCTATATTCAAGGTGTTAAACATTTAAATTCAACAAACGACGCTTGAAATGTCCATCGCTTATTTAATACTTGTAGGCATAGCCTAGTTCAGGATTCTTATTTTTAATGACCTGAAGCGTCTTCGTTTCAGCTTGGCCAAAAACTCTTTCGTATGTCCGGACGTTTGGTTGACTGTTTATCCGGATTTCCGGCTGTTCTCACCTACAGGTCGCATTTCTCAACGAATACTCGTGAAATATTGTGAGCAGGTTCAATGATTTTTTGGTCGAGTCAGTTTTTAGTAATTTTATAATGGCGGATGATGGGGGTTGAAAACGTGAAAAATAACATATTTCAGCCATTTTGAAAAATTATCGCAACGTCTTTCAACTTCGGATCCCCTTTGTTACCTATGTAATGCTTGTCTTACAGCCGACTACGGTAAAAAAGGAGGGTAACGCGGACGAAGTTTGCTACTATAAAGTGTTATAGTGCGAATGATGGTTTAGAAATGCGGCAGTTGTATGGTATTTACAAAAACGGGGCTCCCACAGCTGCAAGGTAAGCCAGGTATTCTTTAATGCCCAATGTTGGTACAGGGATAGCTGGATATCTGGATATAGGATACTCTTTATCCGACTACGATAAACAAGGAGGGTTGCGCGGGCGAAGTTGCACCTTCTAGTCACTACATAGGTAGTATGAAACAAAGTCGATTCGTGCTTGTAGGGACACATTTCGATGACCATGCATACGCTGTCGTGGGACACGAATGCATGGATTGCGAAGCGCGGTCCCGCCATCGCCAGTGCGCCTTGCCCCCTTGTGTAGATAACTTGTGTGTTTAACCTTCAATAAATTAGTATTCCAAGTTTTAGTATGCATATTTAATCCCTCAGTAAGTTAATCTGTCCCTATGTATGCTTAGATCTTTAAAACTACGCAACGGATTTTGATGCGGAGTTTTTAATAGATAGAGTGATTTAAGAAAAATGTTTATATGTATATAATACATGCATAATATAGTAGAGAAACACTTTTCATTTAGAATCAGCATTGCACCCGTGCGAAGCTGGGGCGGGTCGTTATTCTCCTTTAAAGTGTTATAGTGCGAATGATGGTTTAGAAATGCGGCAGTTGTATGGTATTTACATAAACGGCGCTCCCACGGCTGCAAGGTGAGCCGGCTATTCTTAAATCGTCGCTCGAACATGCCCTGCTGACGCAACAGCTGATCGGTACCGCTGTTTACTATGTCGAAGTAATTGTCTTATCAAGTTGTGGGGTATTTATGAGAATGCTTAAAGGGCCATATTTTATTTAGTTGTAAGTACATTATTAAAAAAACACATTTGCAATATTCGTTTTCATTTTCATTTTATTGTACTTACATCCTAGTTTTTTTTTATTTTTATATTTTAGGTATTTTACTTAGGTACTCAGAATCTCGAGCTTTTTCGATCTAATTTGGAGAAAAAAGTGTCCCAATATTGTTTACGTTCCATTCCGTTACCATTTCCATACAACCTACTATAACGGTAACGGAATGGAAAAACAAAAAACATTGAACATTTTGGGACACTTTTTTTTTCCTAAGCTCGTTATTCTGAGTAGAAAATACCTAAAATAACCAAACTCTAAAAAAAGTGGGCCGTACAACAAAATGAAAAATGACCCTAAAACGATTAGGTAATTGCAAATGTGTTTTTTTTTACCAATTAATTTGAATTAGTTACTTCTATATTCTCAAAATTTTACTCGACGCAAATCGTTTGGCGGTTTTGTTGTCAATTCGTGGAAGACCGTTTGGCGGCTTGGCGATGTTATGGAGAAGATCAAGGTTTCCTGATGTCTCGGTTATCAAATGCGACAATGACAGAATTAGTGCAATTCGTATAGCTCTGGACTCTAGCGCGGTACTGATTTTAAATATATACATGCCAACGGACCATCCTGACAATCTCGCGGAGTTTACGAATTGCCTTGCGGAGGCTAGCGCGATAATCGAGGAGAGCGACGTGCAGGTGGCCTTCATACTCGGTGATCTCAACGCACACCCGAGTGCGAGCTTCGGTAAGGAGCTATTTAGCTTCTGTAAAGATGAGGATTGGGTGTGTGCTGACATTGAAAAGCTGGGCATGGACTCGGATTCTTTTACGTTCGTAAGTGAAGCTAATAATGCGCGCAGGTGGTTAGATCACTGTATTGCCACGAAAGCTGCGTGGAACATTCTAGTTTCAGTGGACATTGTGTGCAATGTATCGTGGTCGGACCATTTGCCTCTGCGTGTAGTGTGTAATTTGAACAACGCATCCAAAAATTACACCGCTAGTTGTAAATCAAGTCGTGAGGGGGTACGCTGGGGGGTGAGAGACGAGAAACAAGTACAGGACTACAACGAATTCTGCAATAAAATGCTAAACGATATAAATAATAGTTTCAATTGTGATATGTGTGACAACTGTGATACAGTAATTAGATGTAGATATATTAATGAGCATTTAAATTATATTGATAAGTTATACTCTAATATAGTCTCTACTTTGACGATGGGTGCAAAAAAAACCAAGCGATCTCATTCAAGTAAACGTAAGCATCTTGTACCCGGGTGGAACTTTCATGTAAGGGAAAGTCACAGTATATATAGGATGTATTTTAACTGGTGGCTGGCTGCTGGAAAACCGACCACTGGTCCTGTTTTTGAAAAGATGTGCTCAAGTCGAAGGACGTTTAAAAATAAATTACGCTGGTGTCAGAGGAACGAGGATCAAATTAAGTTTGATATATTGGCCGCCGCAAGAAAAAACAATAACTTTGTTAAATTTTGGAATGAAATCAAAAAAAATAATTGTAAGCAGGCCTTGCCTGTAAGCGTGGACGGCTTCCAGCAGCATGTGCAGATAGCCGATGCATTTATAGATAGGTTCAAAACAGTGCCGCGACCTGTACCAGGGTATGTGCTCGAGGAGGTGCCGCGAAAGGACAGCGAGGATGTTGAACCACCAATACATATTCGTTTCTCTTATAAAGAAGTAGCGAAAGTGGTTAAAAACATGAAACGCGGCAAATCTCCAGGACATGACAACTTAAGCCTCGAGCACGTACTCCATGCGGGAGATATCGTCTATGTACAGCTCTGTAACTTATTTAATCTATGTATGAGGTACTCATATTTACCACCTGACATGATCCGTACTGTTGTCGTCCCTATTGTAAAAAATAGAACCGGCGATGTTTCGTCTTCGGCTAATTATCGGCCTATATCACTGGGGACAGTAGTGGGCAAGATATTTGAACGGTTGCTGCAACCTGTACTGGTCGATTCGATTGACATTGATGACGCGCAGTTTGGTTTCCGCCCCAGTCTCTCGACTGACTCGGCTATCCTTAGCTTGAAGCATACTGTTGATCATTATTTAAAGAATAATACAACAGTGTATGCATGTTTTCTGGACCTGAGCCGGGCATTTAACCTTGTGAACTATAACATACTCTGGGGTAAAATGCGCGGCTCAGGAGTACCCGAGGAGCTGGTGCGAGTGTTCGAGCACTGGTACGGAAATCAAACCAACTGTGTGAGGTGGGGCGACACGACTTCTAATACCTATCGATTAGAATGCGGGGTACGCCAAGGAGGGCTCACTTCGCCGGACCTCTTCAATCTTTACATCAACGACTTGATGGTGAGGCTAAGGAGCACTAAAATTGGATGTCACATAGGTGGTGTGTGTGTAAATAGTCTCAGCTAATATGCCGATGACATGGTGCTGCTTAGCCCCTCCATCAAGGGTCTAAGAAAGCTGCTGTCAGTCTGTGAGAATTATGTTAATTCTCACGGGCTGATTTACAACGTAGCCAAAACGGAAATGATGATTTTTAGGGCGGGGAGAGGTCCGGATAATGTGCCAGAAGTTAAATTGAATGGAGAGAAGGTTCGAATAGTGCGGCAGTTCAAATATCTTGGCCATATACTTACCGACGACATGAGGGACGACAAGGATATGGAACGTGAAAGAAGAGCTCTAGCTGTTAGAGGGAACATGATAGCCCGAAGGTTTGCCGGGTGTAGCAGGGGAGTCAAGTTGACGTTATTTAACGCCTACTGTCTCTCTTTCTACACCTGTCAACTGTGGGTGAGGCACAGCAGAAAAGCGTACAGCGCCATCAGGGTGCAGTATAATGATATATTCCGTACGTTGATGCGGCTGCCGCGGTTCTGCAGTGCCTCGTCGATGTTTGCTGAAGCTGGAGTTCCCGACTTCTACGCTGTCGTGCGAGCGCGTATTGCCTCCTCCTGGGAGAGACTGCGTCGCTCGCGCAACAGCATCCTCGCAGCTGTTTACAGTGACATGGATAGCCCTATCTTTAAATGCTGGCTATCTGCACACCGGAGTGAGAATCGCAAATGACGATTACATTTTATTATTGTAATTTGTAATTTTAGATTTAAGTTTTTATTTTATTTTATTATATTGTAAATGTATTGTATTTTACTATGGGTGTCCTACCTGCACAATAAAACTTTATTATTATTATTATTATTAAATCGAACCACTTGGTTTTTAGTGTTAAAATATTCATCACCATTTGTCAATAAAAATAAAGGATGTAAAACTTGCTGCAATATATTTAGTAATGATCAGCTAGTTATGGAATTTGTGTCCGTTTATGTGCTCATTTCGTAACTTTATTTTTAAAACAGCATCTAATAGACCGTTTACCTACTTCGACGTATTTGATTTAAAATTTGCAACTATGTTATCTAACCACACGTTAATAGACGTAGGTTATAGAGATGGATGATAAATATTATCACGATGAAATAAAATCACAGCGACAGGTTGACTAAAAGGATCAATGCTTATATCAAAGGATTACATTACAAAATAACGTCAAATTTCAGTCAGTACTCCACTCTCTAGTCGGTCGCGAGTCCGCAGTCACTATTTAGGTAATAATAAGTACCTATCGAATATTAGTACCAGTTTCAGGATCTCATTACGGTGAAGTTTAACATAATGTGAGCAACAGGTTTACCAAAGTCACAGTGATTTTTTTATAAGTGGAACGACAGTCACGCCAATTGACATGTACAGTTTTTCCGCATCCCTAATAAGTTGTTTATTGACATTCTTAGCTTAGTCGTCAACCTTTGGACATAGATCATCGCTAGAAATATCATCGACCGTACATATACTTCAAGTTTTTCCTCTACTCACAAACCATACTAGAGATTAAGAATACGCCATTAATAGGTACTGACACCATCACTTACAGTTTCGTTCTTTCACAAGTATATTAATTGGCTGTTTGGAACAATGAAATATAATGACGTGATTCGATTTTTGCGTCCCGTGAGACTCACTTATAGCAAATGATGTAGTTACAGGCAATTTAATAAGTAGATTGCGATTACTCTGTAACTGTTTTCAAGGTTCTATTAAAATCATCGCGTTATACATGCAAGCTGTGTTAAGGGATTAACTGTAATTATCTAGGGCAATTGAGAAGGTACGATCAGCATCAAAAGATTGCTGAAGATTTTACAACAGACTAACAATTACTCATTAGTCATTAAAAATATGTCTATCTGAATATATTTATTCAATAATCTAAAAGTAAACAATGTCTAAAAAAGGCCCCGTGGCATTGTACCAAAGACGCTGGCAGCTTACCTCGCTGTATTGCTGTACTTAGACGCTGAGCGAGGAAGCTGCCGCTTGATCACCAGTGGTCGAAGAGCCGTTTAAAAAGCTCCTTAAAAAGAAATATGTCAGGCGTATGTCGAATTGAATACTGATATTGTTAGCCTCTTTTGATGCTGACTGTACACTGGTACAGGTTTGCAATATGAAAATTAGGAAACCTGTTTGTAATACGGAATATTGAAAATTAGGAAACCCTGTCTGTTTGCCATACGGAAAATCTAAGATTAGGATTGACAAGTGATAAAACTTGTCAATTAACGCATTCGAGACCGCGTAGCGCTACGGGCTAAGCTCGTAGCCGATAACATGGGAAAAACCGTATGTAGCGAAAACTTACTACGAGCAGAGCGCCCGGCTACCGGGTTGTTGGGTGTCGAAAGTGTTAAGTATATTGAGTAGGTAGGGTTTTTTACTATATTTACGTAGACTGAGTATTCTGTATTAGTCGATTGGGTATTTTAGAAGAGGCATGACGGCAAACATTATTCTAATTTTCACAACCAAACAAGGCGTGTCCATATAATACATATATTTTATAATGCGTTTAGATGTAACAATGTGCAAAAATCGTGCAAATGAATTTAGTAGTTTTATACTAGATGATGCCTATGATAAGATATTTAGAAATTATCGAAGTAGTTAAATATATCCAAATATCTTTTAAGACCCAGCAAACAGCCTACACTCAAGTTTTGAAAAACGTATCCAATAATCGGGGATGGAACGACCAACATGCAACAAAGCAATGTACGCCAATAGCAGCTAAGCCATCCTATATTTCAAATTTTCGACATTTGCATATAATCGTATTGCCTTAGCTATCCATGAATTCAACCAATACAGCACTTTTACCAAACCTAGTAATAGGTACTTATTAGTCAATCCAAAGCACACTTAATCACTGCACTTCCACACAACACAATCACTATTTTCGTTTTTTTTATTCGTATTTATTCGTAACAGTTCGTTTACGCGAGAGAAGGCCACACGTCGGATGCTGAGAGCCGCACTAAGCCACTAAGCTACTCGTATTGTATGCAGGTGAATTGTATCGTTTGCCTTATTATAGCCATTCACATACTATTGAACTACTGCACAATCCTGAACTCCTGGTACTTAAGGCTTGTAACCCGTTAATCTTTTTTTTATAACTCCTTAACTACGGACATAATTCGCGGTTTCTAGTTTGTAGTCCGTGTATATTGATCCAGATCTACGTAATAAAACTGTGTTAAAGTACAAAAAAATCGACGTTAATAACGAGTAACCGAAATCTCTAACCGATCAACTAGTATGAAGTAAGGAAAGGTTAACGGTTACAACCCCCTCTGGTACCAGATGCGCTCGCGATGCTACTGCGACTAAACACAAATTCGACTATACTTATACAATCAGCAAATCACATGCCAAGGTGATAAGATTAGCATCACAAATTTATGTAAACTGCGAAACCAGTATTTAAGTTGACATTTGCTATCTACCAGAATTTGTACATCGTATTCGCTTCGTACTTAGCTTGTGTCTGGTTTACTTTTTACTGAAACTTGTAAACATTGTTCATCATTTCATAAGGTTTTGGGTCTGGTATTTGTGGCTGTGCATGAAGTAGAGAGTTTAAATAGAAATCCCAAATAAGACTTCACAATATTGGGACAGTTTTCGACACAGGGAGGATGAGTAGTCTAATATGTTGGACACGTGAGCTAGATATAGTGGATAAAGAATTGCTATCGGGAAAACGAGGCTAGTAGCATGGAATATGGATAAGACTTTGTCTGCACATGCGCTTTACGGCAGACTCACGCGCAGAGGGCGGGACGATTGCACAACACACTACTACAATGAATGGCGCTTAAGAGGATATATCACTGCTCCTTTTCGCAGACTATCAGTTTACGTTAAGTTTGCACCTAGACCAAAGACGTCCACCTAAGACGTCGAATACAAATGAGCTCCAAACTTAACGTACATACTTATACAGATCGTGCTTTCTTACTCGTCTGTTCCCTACTCCAAAACTTAACCAACTGGATAAGAAGATTTTTTTTTGTCGGGCGGGCCGTTTCGATTATTTCGCAAATCATTATAGTATTTGTGTACTAAGCAGCCGTTTGCGGCAGAATTTTGGCCAGAAACAGACGCCTAGTAGGTACACAAATTCCGTAATAAGACACGGCAAAATCGAAACGGTCCGACTCAAAACATTTCCTCCGCATACAGTTTCCAAAGTTTCGTAAAGATTGGTTAAGTTTTGAAGGAGGAAAGAGACGAGAACGAAACCTCGATTTGTATAGAAACATTAGCAGTGGTATTTACTCTTAACAAGTGCTTTACTGTACTTTTACTGTACTTTGGCAGTAAGGAATATCGAAAATACTTCGCCCGCGAATGCACTTTAGGTTCTGTAGCCGAAATAAATTGCGAATATACGCTATGGCTAGGAATATGGACAAAACTTTGTCCTTCAATGCGCCTCACGGCAGATTGTCGCGCAGTAGGTGGGGCGATTACCCAAGACACTACTAGGTACAATTGATGCCGCTTAACAAATGCTTTACTGTAATTTTAGGTTTTCTAGCCGATATCAATTGCAAGTCCACTTCAATAAAGGGATATGGACAAGACTTCGTCCTTAAATGCGCCTCACGGCAGCCTCTTGCGCAGGGCGGAGCGATTGCGCAACGCGCTACTACAATAGATGCGGTGCTTTACTACTAAGTAAGTTAAGGTGTTGTAGGTGGAATATACAGGTACCTAACCAAGGTAAGTAGTGAAAAATGAAATAACAATGATTGCTGCTCGCAATGCAACTATTGTAAACAATAAAAATAGTACCCGCGTACCGGTGTACTCCGGTACTTCCTTATTGTAAAATTATTTTCTTTTGACTACTTATTCCATTTCATTTCATTTTCCAACTCACGTATTTCTCCAAATCCAAAAAAGTTTCCTTATATTATTTTTTTATAGTTGTGATTATATAATAGTATAATAAATACAAACAGCAGGTTCGGTTGGGTTTGTTTTATAAAAAATCCGAGCAATTACGGTTTCAGAGACACATTTATACACAGCGCGGTCCGCCAGCTTGATGGGTCTCTACTATTTGGGTAACTACATACAAAGTGTTTCCAATATGGGATTCGATCCGAAGTCCCGGGATTGCCCATACATAGAATCTCGGGCTTGGGAGCCTTCGCTGGTCGTCGCGCCCCGCTCACGCCACGCGCATATAGCCTACGCGTCGCCGACCATTTGACGAGATCTTTAAGGGGCTCCCCGCTCTCAATGACCTTCGATCTGTTGCGATAGATTTTCCCATATTATAAATAGCTAATCATAATAACATAGTTTTTCCACAACAAAATACCGTATCAAGTACCTTTCACATGTCACTGACTTTAAGATACAGGCCGTCAAAGTTTACGATTTTTTCGGGGAAAAAGTTGTGGAAACGGTTTTTTGCGTTTTTCTCGAAAAGTATTGAGAAAAATAGACAAAGCTTCACAACAAATTTTGTGGAACATGGTTTAGAACAATAAAATGTAAGATATTTTCTACATATACACCGGGGATAAAAGTAGAAACGAGATTAGTGTATTTTTGGTCCTTCACCGAATATTTTTTTATAAAATACACAGTCGTTAAATCAAAATTCAGGTCACTACAAAGTGTTAAGCATAGACCATACTACAATACATATTAAATAGGACATTATAACTCTATAATCCACAAACTATTTAGATACGATGTAAAAATCATCAAATTGGCTGATTTATGTAGGGAGCCGCTTAATTGATGAAATGAAATAGTCACGAAATGAGGCAGTATGAGGAACATACGTTCCATTCGATTTTATTAGACGCCCCCGCGCTATTAGAGCGGAACGTCGATTAAAGAATCAGTGACAAAGTTTCCGCGCCGGTGTACGGGTAGCAGTGATAAAGAGCTCTATACGAGTTCGAAACATGTCGGGCCGTTTCTGACAATTTCACCGTAAACCGCTTAATACAATATTTTTTTAGACGCTGTAAAGATTCTACAGAAAATGTAACATACGGTAGCTAAAACTTCCTCGTAGGTGGCAGGGTGCAGGGGCGACGCCGGCGGCGTCTCGTGCGACAGGGCTGCTATCGGCATGTCAGCGCATCACCACACCTGTAATAGTTAAGGGAATTTTAAAAATCGGGTTTGCGTGACCATTATATTTAGACTAGATCATTTAAACAAGTGTCAAGAACAACCAATAAGATAATTAAAAAATACTGCCAATTGTGTCTTTTTTAACGTTGCCTTGGGTAAATGCGGGACATTCGATAGTGTTGGGTTTATTTTCCATGGAAAGAATGCTAGAAGGTTCGATACATAAAAGGTGAACCTATTAACGTGAGGTTTTCTCTTCCTGCCAATCATCGTCAATTTATTTTCTAACAAGAAAGAAAAGATTAACTGTTTCACAACAAATATCTCGAAATCTTCCCAGCAAACCTGTTTTAAATCGGCAAAGGAAACTAAAAAGAAAGCTAAGACAGAGTATTGATTGATTATAGTATATCTAAAGTGTATTTTCATGGATAAATTCATAACTATTGCTAAAAATAGGTTTGACACGTAATAGCTTCATTAGATACAGTTTCTAGAAGTAATTGAGCTTTTTTTGACTCGGTTCCTATGAATTTTGGAAGATATTATAAAATCATACATATCCTACATATATGTACCTATATCTTAGAGATATAGGGGACTTTCCGATCCTCACTATAATTATGCACTCGATCAAAAACCTAAATTATTTACTACATTTTTTTTTCCGAAAATCTTTATACATAATATAAAAATACCTTTTAAAAGTTAAACCTCCGTACTTTAGAAATATTTTACAAACAAATTGTGCGATAGACTTTATTTTCAATATATGTCGTCCCAGTAGGGACAGATTTTGTGAAGATTTCAATTATCTTCTTATTATGATCTGTGATAGACTTTGGGAAACCGCAGTAATAGGGTTCCGTTGACACTCTTTGAACACACTTAAAAAAAAAAATGAAGTCAACGAAGCGAAATTATGCTTTTCGAGACCAACCGATTCGTTAAATTCTCTTCCCTCAATTTCATCCGGATTCCATCATCAGATCCTTACCTTACAACAATGGGACTAAGAATTTTTCAAATCGGTCGTCGCCTTCGAGTAATTGAAGACATACATACCTACGAATTGAGAACATGCTCCGCTTTTTGACCTCGGATAAAAAGTTACCGTAACATTCCCATCCCGAAGGATAACCAAAATGAAACATTTGGCACGCGAAAGCCCCTGGAAATACTAGTATTATCGCAAGTTTAAGAACGTGGTTTACCGTGTCAGGTCTAGTTAGTCATGCGTCTCCGAATATGGTAATGTGTGTTTAAACAGTCGACTCTTGGTCGCCATCCCACAAGGTCAGATAACAATGTATCGATGTTTTCAAGTGTACGTAGTATGCGTATACTTTCAGTTCAGTGTCACTAATCGGTGGTATAAGAATTTTTAAATTTGTTTTGCGATTTCGCACCGGATTGTCTGGACGAAGTTTCCGCGCAGACTTTTCTGTTTAGTGCGGAAATATAAATCAAAATAATTGCATCTTTTGATGATATAGGTAATAAAAACGATCAGAAAATACAGCAAGAGTTGTTTCATTTTGATATTTTATAACAATATGCACTTGTAACTATTAAGTTTGTTCCTTTGTAAGTAACTAATAATGTAACCAAATCTTAGGAGTAGTACTTCCAAAATTCGTATCAATTTATGAAGTTCATGTGACAATACAGTAATTTTGTATCTTGGAGCTGATCTGATGATGGAAACAGCACAAGATAAAATGAAACATTATGTAATGTCTCATTATTTTTTAACGTGGGTACACACCATTGATACAAAAATCAATGCACAAAGAAAAATTGAAATGCGTAACCTGGCGGAAAAGACCGGGAACCGAACCATTCCCTGCCCTTCCCTTTCCTTTTTCTTTGTACTTTGATCTTGATCAATGGTTTAGTACGAGATAAGCCGTCGTGTTTGGGCTCATTTGATTCGTCTTGATGAGCAATTAAAATTGGTGTAAAGAAGTACAGTCCGCAATAAAATCGGATCGGAACATCTTTTTTGATAAAATTATTTCAAGTATTTGCTGAAAATCAAGAGACAGTTTCCCGGATTTCTAAAAATAAAATTTTGCCTTTTCGAAGTCCACGTAAGATATTTTACGAATCACACCGACACAATCGTTCATTGTTGTCGTGTTGTTGAACTTCACCCGTTCGTGTCACACATGCAGATCAGCTGTCGACGATCCATCTATAAATAAAGCTTCGGTAGGTGTGAAATATTCCAACAGTTAACGTCATAGAAATAAGTTAAATGTCCGAATGTTTTACACCCTTCTCAGTTCACACCCGGTTTGTCGCCCGTATCTATTTATTTATTGAAACTTTATTGCATAATACAAAAAATATGTACAAAAGACGGACTTAATGCCTTAAGGCATTCTCTACCAGTCAATCACGGGGTTGATTATCTAGTCGGCGCAGGATTATAGGTTATAGCTATAGAGTATAGGTAGATAGAAGACAAACAAAGTCATACTCAACACAATTCACTTATCTATAATATGTAGGTATATATACCCGCTTATCCCACGGGAACATTACTTTTTTTCGGGTTAAAAAGTATAGCTTATGTGTTAATCCAGGTTGTCACCTACCTTCATATCAAAGTTTATCAAAATTGGTCCAGCCGTTTTATCGCGAACATATGACATAATTTGTACCCAACGTAAAATTTTACGAAGTAGGTAACAAAAAACAAAGGTACTGTTAGAAAAATGCTTGCTTTACTAGATATGAATTAAAGTTTATGGCGCGATCTGCTGTGTGCCAAACACTAGGGTATTTACCTTACGTGTTAGAATACAAAAATCGGACAACAAACGGTACCTCAAAAAACATGTTTCCCCTTTTAGGATCAAAAGGATTATAATAAATTGAGGAATTTATTTCTATATTGAAAAACTGAATTCAAATATTTGCTAATGCTTTCTAATTGTATAATAAAGTGCTGATTATTTTGAATAGGTACATTAAGTATGCGAGTTTATTTTTCTTTTATATCTTCTCCAATGCGTCTAGCATAACTGTGACAATACTACATATCTGTCACTTCCGTTTCAATGTTGTGCGAGCACAACAGGTGACGCTGAGTCGCGCGAGTCGCGCGACAAATGAAGTCGCGGCAAGATACTTATGCTCGCCCTGCAGGTATGTACTATGCTGGTTACTGAAATACTGGAGATGCTAAATCTTGAAGATATTTATGGTAAAATCCTCAAAATACTTTGTTGATCTCAAAATTTTGAATTGAAACTTTCTGACACAAACAAAAAAATTAGTTCATTGCATCATACATAGATACGACTAGGCTATATAATGCATGTATCGCTGCAGGTCAAATAGCACGCAGCATGAAGACACGTGCTCGACCTTTCGTCATTGTTGTATGTAATGTTCACCTTTGATACCTACATCTATTGATTGTTTCCTAGACGAGGCCCCACACTAGAGTATTTTGCGCAGCGTCAAGCAAACGTCAGCGTCACGCCGGCAACAACGCGACGACTTTACCATCTTTCTATTAATGACGTCGCATCCTCGCATCGCGGCGCGGCGTGCTGGTGAATCGCTGACGCTCGATAAACGCCGCTAAGGTCACGGTTCTCCTATGCCGTAACGCCAGCAGCGTTTTAGGCATTCCTTCCGGTTACTCCTATATTCGAAATTCGGACTTCATATCGTGCCATCCAGCTCATTCAAATATTGTATGACGTGTGGTCGAGAGGGATGGCACGAATTTCGATTTTAAGAGTAACCCTTCAGGTGCGTCGACGCTACGCGAACGTTGTTTAGCCGCAGGGTGAACGTTGCGTTGACGGTGCGCGTAAGACGCTATAGTGTGCGGCGGACGGGGGCGTAGTGTGGGGCAGCTCTAGAAGACATGCAATGATGAAATTAATGAGCGACGGTGGCATAGGTGCGTCTGTTGACCATTACACAATGAATACAACAGTTGTTCAAATTGGATCGTAGTTCATTTGAACAGCAGCTAAGCAAGCTTAAGCTTCAGTGCATATTGTTCTAACTAAATAATGATAACTAACCTATTAGTTCAGTAGCCTATAAGCCGTAATTTGAATGATATAATTGCAGTGAATTTTGGTTGTATTGTATACAACCGGTTTAATAAGATTTCTTATATTATTGTGTTGAATTTATGTAACTATGAAAAACCTTTATATATTTAGTCCAATAAAACCACCTTAAATAACTAACGACTACCTCCGTAGATGACGTTACAATTTACAAGTAAGGAAGAGAAGGAATGTAATTATCAAACTTTCTAAAATTTGACCCATAAAATTCGTAAGAAGGGCAAGCAATTGCCGCTTACCTCCTAATATTTATTACAAGCCCAATCCGAACTTTTATAATTAACCGTTACCTACCATAAACTACGTCTGTTTGGGTGGCTACAATTAAAACTTCATACAAATCGAACTGACCGGCAAGGATTAGTGGACCACACACATCGTCAATCTTTTTTTTTGTATTAATGTAATACGTTCGTTCCGGTCTCTATAAACGTAGCCTACTACACACTACACCAAAAATGAGCTATTGGTAAGTATTGTTATGTTCCATTTATTATGTCAAAGAAAATTTCTATGCGGTGATTTGATATGCGTTCTTTGTAAACTTCCGTAAACATTAACTACCTACTTACCTACTTATTTATAGATTAAGGTTTATTAAATCTCACGCCAAGGTCTAATTGATTCAAATCACTAACTAGTACATACACAACACGCATGGTTCAACCAACCTTTGTTGATTTTTAAGAAACACAAATTACTATAAATCATTTTGCGATTATAAAGGTTCCTAATTCCGGGTGATTATAATGCATTAAATATAATAACTAAACCTTAACAAACTTAAATTATGATCTAATTAAACCTAACTTAAACTATCGGGACCTAAACTATATGTACATATATCCCCTATGTCGCTACCATTAGGTAGGGTGCCCATAAGGCTGGCCGCGTTACCTCGCTGGATGGCAATGCCAATGCGTTGGGCGAGGAACGAGCCAGCCCTACGATCACCGGAGGACCGGATAAGTAAATAACTAAGCTTTTTGAAAAGCTTAGTTGCTTCCGGTCCCCACGGTCCTAAGGTCTCCACGGCAAACGCCGCAAATACGTAGCTATCACCGAGAGCTGCGTATTTGCGGCGCTTGGCTGTCTCTGCCGCAGCAGCCGCTCCACCTGCCCTCAACGACGTCGTGCCCAAATGGGACGGCGCTAGGGTATCCACACATGTGGAGTCCCATATTAATGGCCGTCCCTGTTGCCAGGGCACGAGGGTCATTCCGTCGGGCCTCTTGCCATCGTCACGCGACAGGCCATTTGGCTCTAAAGTGGCCGGCACGCTGACGCTGACCAGGGCCCGGCGAATGATGTCGTTGAGGCAGGAGTGGCGGGACAGTCTACCAGCACTCTTTGAACATGAGAGTCCGTGGTGGGCCAACCGAGTGACGAGTGTACCACAATGGCAGCGGTGCGGTTCTACGATATTCGCCCCGAGACGCAGGCCTACGACAGATCGGAAAGAGTTTGCATCTAGGAGGTTCCCGTAATTGGCCGAGGGGTACGCGTGTAGCCAATAACCCGATTCCCTCTCGGAGATTGCCAGAATGCGGGCCTTTTCGGAAGCTGATGTGCATGTTTCCAAAATGTGCTCATGCACCCGCCGGCAGATCGGTTGATCCCACATTTTTTGAAGGTTCGGACTACACGGGATGTCATTACCTGGGCAGGCCATTTTCCATGCGTCCCTGGCCTCGGACAAACCAGCCACCTCACAACCACTATCACATAGCGATGGATTTAGGATTTTTCCAGTGAGAGGTAGCGTGCTATGCACCGAGGACAGGAACGCCGGTAATGCGACGCTGGAAATTTGTCGTATTCCCAGACCACCGAACCTTACAGGCAGAGATGCGATCAAAAACATCCTGCTATCAATTTTTATGTTGATAATTTTTTCAATTTGATTCCAAATAATACTGTCGAGTTTTTCACAGTAATTTCGAAGTTTCCAAAAGGGGCTACACCGCATAGCATATGTGAATTTAGGGACAAAATGACAGTACCGAATAATAAATATAGCCATATGGGGATTAATTTGCAGAAGGCGGTCCGAAAATGTATGGAAATGATCTATTTTTTTGTCAATAAAATCTGGAAAGGCCTCGTCAAATATTGGCGCACCTAGGAGCTGGAGAGAGTGTTTGGATAGAATTTTGATACCCGGACAGATATTTTGAAAATTACTTATGGTGTCTGAACCTCGGATTGTGTCAACATATAATTCGCACTTATTATAATTTAGTTCTAAACCAATGGATTCAAATTTAGATCTAATATTTATGAAATCGTTCAGGACAGAATCCGAGTCGCCTCCTAGGGTACCATCGTCCAAGTACCAGGTGTTGAATTTTGACGTAAGTTCAGTGATGCTCGGGTGAATGGCCAAGCTAAAGATGGCCGGCCCAAGCGGGTCACCTTGTTGACAGCCAACAGAGGATAGAATTGTATTGTTTTTGAATTTTAGATGAGAAGGAGAGCTGTAGCATTGCCATACGTAAGGATAAATGTTTGGGATGTTCTTGAGGACCTCGCTGAGCATGACGCTTCTATGGACAGAGTTGAAGGCATTTTTAACATCTAGCTTTAAGAGTGTTACATTATTCGAGTTTTTGAGAAATGTGCGACCAATGTGCGACTCCTTTGCTGCCAAATCCTAGTTGAGTAGGCTGAAATTTTGAATCTAAAACTGGAAGTATATGTCTACAACAAATTTTGGAAGCCAAACGTCTGAAAGTTGATCCTATAGCAATTGGCCTCACGCTGCCATCTTTTTTAGAAAGGGCGCAAAGGCTAGCACCATATAGCGTTTGCGTTACATGCTCGTTGACTTTACCGCTAAGCATCAGGTTTACTAACCGAGTTATGCTGGCTATCAGCTCACTTCCGTGGCTCCCTGATGTGTGTGTTAGGAGGTCCTTCAAGTGTTGAGGGGTGATCCCGTCCAAACCACCAGCCGAACCGTTGTTGAACGACATGATTGCCGCAAGAATGGCGTCTTCTGACGCAACAAGTCCGGGCAGCGCGGTGTCTGGAGGGGCAGGAAGCTCAGGTGTTAGGGGAGCTGGTGGATGCTTACTCTCGAGAGCTGACAGGGTGTCCGGGGAATCTGGGGCCGATGTATCGCTGGAGAAGAGAATGCGAGCAGCGCCACGGAGGTCACCATCGTTAATTTTAGTTTCTACTTTTTTGAATATGTTGCGTGAGGGTGGGGGCGCGCAAGAGGGAGACAAAGAAATGGGGTGAGAGCAATTATGTTTGATTTTACTGGTTAATGTTTGCAATTTGGAGGATGCGCTATGATCGACGTGTAGGATGTGATAAGAGAATGTAAGTAATTTTTCCCAAGCGCATGGTGTATTTAAAGAGACACAGTCGTCGATGGCTTTTACAAGGCATTTGGCGACAGTCACTCTCGCCCCCCTAGGGATCCTCTTTAAAATGGGTATAGATTCTTTGAGTGTGCTTAATTTATCAGACGGAAAGGGGGGTTGGAGAGCGGATGTCGCGGGAGAGTGAGGGGTAGATGGCAAATGTTGTGCTGGTTGACTACGGCTACATGGTTGGTGTGATTTACCGATATGGATACTCAAACCTCGTCTTCCTTTTAGCAATTTAGTGGTTGGGCAGTGGGGGCATTGTACAAATTCCTCCAGCGACACATCACCTCGGGGATGTGGCATTAGTCTCGGGGCACTGGGAGACTTAAGCGAAACTTAATCAACAACAACAAAAAAACACAAAAAATATAAAAACACAATAAATGATATAATTGAGATCTTATTAAAAGATAGTCAACATTCTGCACGGATCATTTAGCTTCTTGTTCATGATCATGAGATAATTAATCAATATTAAATTTAGTTTACTGCCAGCACCATATGTAACATCAAGTTGATTTATCCGCAATGTAAAAAAGCGTCATTTTTGGTGCACGTGTTAGTCCTGTCCGTTAGTTAAAAAAAAACCGGCCAAGTGCGAGTCGGACTCGCGCACCGAGGGTTCCGTACAAACACTTTCCATCCCTAAGTGGTTAAGTTAAGTTTGCACCTGGTATGTATAGCGCCCCATATAAATTAGGTGCAAAGTTAGGTATTAAAAAAAACTACTTACTAGATCTGGTTCAAAATAATTTTCGTTGGTAGTTTTTATAGTAATGTACATCATATGTATTTTTAGATTGTTTGATGTATTTTTACCAACTTTTTTCCACTTTGGAAGCGTCTGTCACGCAAACTATTCGGTTTAGAAAAAAATTATTTTAGAAACCTCGATATCATTTTTGAAGACCTATCCATAGACCCCACACGTATGTGTTTTATGAAAAAAATATTTTTTTGAGTTTCAGTTCTAAGTATGGGGAGCCCCCAATATTTATTATATATTTTTTTATTTTTGCATCAAAATCTTAATGCGGTTCACAGAATACATCTACCTACCAAGTTTCAACAGTATAGCTCTTATAGTTTCGGAAAAAAATGGCTGTGACATACGGACGGACAGACGGACAGACAGACGGACAGACAGACATGACGAATCTATAAGGGTTCCGTTTTTTGCCATTTGGCTACGGAACCCTAAAAACAGAAGCGCGAGCGAGTAAAATGTTTCGTATGTCCGAACTCCTAAATTCCGGATGTTCGGATGTCCAGATATCCGATTGTTCTCGCCTACAGCCGATTCTCGTAGAATTTTGTGAGTAGGATCGATACTAATATAGTTTTTTCGAATTCTTCACAATGACGGAGATCCATAATTATCTTCATCATTCAGAATAATATTGATAAAGTAAAAAATTTTTTTTAGCCTACAGTTCACAGAGCCACTAGTTTTTAACTTTATGTCATGGCAGTTGTTATCTTATAAAAGTTAGGCATTAACTCCTCATCTGGCACAATAAATCTTTAAAGGTAGATAAATTACCGCCGTTTTCGAATACTTCGCTATTTAAAAATTAAAAAATAAAATATCGAAATAGTTATGACGGTTTTTTTTTACACTGACTCTCAGTAGCCAAAATAGCAACCTCTCAATAACAGAATAGAATCCTAAACCAGATCAACAACCCACGAAATGCCATCCCCGGTCAGACCTAGAATTAAACGTAGGTATCTATAGAACAATGCCATTATAATGCAGTTATATTAAGTTTCTACATGATTAATTTGAGTCAACTACTGGAGCACCGAAGTAAATTCCTAATTGGTAAAGGACCCCAAAGAGTCGTCATGACCATATGAACTCGGAACGGATGAGTCAACGCTCACCCGACCTCCATCGTCAAGAAAGGAAACTTGCCGCTTGTACTTTCTTCACAAGAGCAACAAACTAAACCATTCCCAGAATACATACAACTCTTAAACTAAATATATAAGGTTATTTTTCGTATAAATCCAGTTGTGTAACTTTATCTTAAGTTGGTGGCGCCTGTCAACAGTTCCCAAGACAATGAAATAAAAAATGGGTGCAAAAACTGAGGAATCATAATTGAGCTGCATTGACATCGTTTGCATCGCCGCTTTTGGAATTTATCATTTCAGTTTACGCAATAAAAAAAAACAGACAAAGACAAAATGTAGGCCTTTTGTAAAACACAAAAGATCAGATGCCTTCAATATACTTATATCCTTTTCAATTTAAATTATATTTAAGAAGGTGATTCAGCCACGCGATTTTGTTAATCTTCTAAAACTTTAATGATTTTTGCATTCATCATTTAGGTCCGTTGGTTTAAAAAGGCTTTCGCAGTTCATTTCATTACCCTCTAACCTAACAAACAATACATGTATTCAAAACTTATTGAAGATTTCTCCACCTTTTCCAACATATTCATACTCAACTGATTGTCTTATTACTTTTAGTATATTTCGGATTAAATTCGTTCCATAATTATTTCGAAGGCGGCGGGCGGGTGTGATTCGATTCGGGCAAAGGCAAACCATATATGGAAGAATTGAATTTACTCCCAACCCAATGTAACAGTCGAATATCATTTTGATAAGTTATGTGTTAGTCAGACGTGTTGCGTAATTGGGAACTTCAACGTGTAAGTGTCCCTTGCATATATTTTTTTCTTGCCTACCTATGCCGTCTCGCACTAGGCAGCCAGTCACCATATGGGTGTTCGTGGCTGCCTAGTGCTTGGATGGGTGCCTACATCGTCATGATATGTTCGAATGCCTGCTGCAGCCTGACCGCAGTCAAGAGGTCTAAGACCATAATAGTAAACCATTGATAATAATATGAAAGCTAGAAAGAAAAATTTAAATGAGTTACTTGGTGGAAGAGAACCTAACTCCCACGAAAAGGTTAACGCGCTGGACCGGCAATCCAGAGGTACCGGGTTCGATTTTCGGTATCTTTACCAGGTGGGCCATTTTTTCTAAAGTTGTACAACCCACTTTTTTTTTTTAATTTTCGATATTTTGGGTATTTTCTACTCAGAATCACGAGCTCTTTCGATCTAATGAGGAGAAAAAAAGTGCCCCAATGTTTTTTCGTTCCATTCCGTTACCATTTCCATATAACCTTCTACAGCGGTAAAGGAATGGAAAAACAAAAAACCGGCCAAGTGCGAGTCGGACTCGCGCACCGAGGGTTCCGTACAAACACTTTCCATCCCTAAGTGGTTAAGTTTGCACCTGGTATGTATAGCGCCCCATATAAATTAGGTGCAAAGTTAGGTATTAAAAAAAAAATTATGGTTTTCGTAATTATTCCTTTATCTATGCTATAAGACGTTGCTTCGTACCAAATTTCAAGATTCTGAGTTCACGGGAAGCACCCTGTAGGTTTTGATTCCCTTGCAAGTGTCGAAAATTTGCGGCATAAACGGCTGTATCTTTTGATTGCGTTGGCTTAGAAGTTTGATTTTTTCACAGCTTCAAGGGACACTAGACCTGAGTAATTGATATAAATTTCAGCTTCATACCTCCACGCGTTCCTGAGAAAAAGGGTCTTGACAGACGGACAGACGGACAACAAAGTGATCCTATAAGGGTTCCGTTTTTTCCTTTTGAGGTACGGAACCCTAAAAATTGATGAATATTTTGGGACAGTTTTTTTCTCCTAATTAGATCGAAAGAGCTCGTGATTCTGAATAGAAAATACCCAAAATATCGAAAAAAAAAAAGTTGGGTGTACAACTTTAGAAAAAATGGCCCAGGTACTAATTTAAATTTTTCTTTGATCTTTGATCCTTGTAGCAATGGTTCGATATAAAATTGTGGGGTGTACCTATACCCACATTAAAAAAATGAGAGATTACATGTTTCATAAAAAATTATAAGTATCAAAGTAGCTACCCATAATTCTTAATATTCCTATTTCTAAGACTTGACCGATTTCTTAAACTTCTGCTACGAATATGTTTGTTCGTTCTACGATTCACACAACTTTAGTACCTATAAATACTGTAAACCATGCATTATTAGTGAAAGCGGCTGACCCACCTATGAAACAGGCAAACACACCTAATTAAATAGTTACTGAACCTCGTTGCTATCACAACTCAAATTAAACGGTAAATTAAACGATTTCACACATGGCTACTATGGTAATCCGTGTTTCGCAACATTCAGGTGTTGTTGCATATACTATTACACAAATTCGTCCGTCCAGGCATGTCCCTATTACCTGCTCTTAGGGCTGCCAGGGCGGGATTTGCTGAATTCTCCCGACGAATCAATGCGACCAAAATATAGATATTTTAAAAAAATATATTTTTTATGAAAAAAACACTAAAGTGGAAATTGTTCAGTTCACGAAAATGCATAGCTTATTTACTATAAATTTTTATTAAATTAAAACAATATATATAAATGGACAATTAAATTCAAATTAAAACTAAAGAACTTAAATCTAAAATAAAGTAAATTAAAATAACCTAAAATAAATCTACAAAACTGTGCCCCCGCGGCATAGTCCCGAAGACGCTGGCAGCATTTCCTCGCTGAATCGCAATGCTGATGCGTTGTGCGAGGAAGCTGCCAGCTCTTCGGTCACCAGTGGACTCACTGAGCCTTTTACTTATCTCATTTAGTAGTTTGTGGGCACTGGGGCCCCACGGACCTAAGGTCTCGACCCGAAAAGGAACAAAATTATATTCGGGACCGAGACCCCTATATTTGTAAATTTTTAATTTTTCGGCCGCCTCTGCTGCCGCCCCCGCCCTGCCCGATGTTCCGTGGAGGTGGGACGGGGCCAGTGTACTTATTTACTTACATTTTACTACTTATATATGTAAATAATAATTAATATCTTAACATGTCAATATGCGAAACGTCTCATGGTCATGTGCAATATAAAAATTCGGAGGAGGAGACAGTTGAAAGCGAACTTCAAATATTGTTATTTTGTACAAACACACTCAGACACGCATACGTATTAAGTATATATAGTTATATCCCAATCATACAATAAGCTGCTTCTAGACGGCAATATTGTTAAGCACGTATTATAATATAAACTAATGTTATGTGTTGCGGCATATTTTAATGATTTAAATCGGTTTGGTAGAAACATATTTTCGAAGAACTGATATATCGATGAAACCTCAGCAATCACCTTTTTAAAAGTGACACCCCTCTCGGCACCCGGCTGTAGTATCAACACACAACCTAAATCACCGATGAAATGAGGTATTGAATCTTTCTTCTGCTTCTATCGATAAACCATTTCGACAACCTTAACAACTACCTTACCAATTTATCCAGATATTTGAATCGTCCAAACTGGCAACCCTACTTGCTCTCACCGCATACAGTACACGCGTAGGCTGTCTTGCGTAATGACTCCTCCGATGCGTCGAACTATCCTACGAACGTGGTAATTGTACGATTCAACAAACAAATCAGCCGTGAAGGCTAAATACTTGTGTTAATTGCAATTTCATAGCTCTCTCAATCTTTTTGCCGAGCCTGAGAGAAAATTTAAAAATACGAAACCAAAATAGGAGAGACCGTATCCGTTTTTTTCTGTGGTAATAAAAACATTCTTGTTTTTTATGCAAAGCTTTGGTGTCACAGAATTATTATCAGGAAATTACAGGAACCCGATAATGGCGAATACTTAGTTGAAATTGTTCAAAGATCTTGAATATTCGTTGACGTAGATAAAAAAGAAATAAAAAGATGGTTTTTTTTTCAGCCTAGTACGGGCCTGGTATTTTTTTTTTACTTGCCAGGGGCTGCCATACTCCTAGATAACATAAATTGCAATTAATAAGCTACTTTTACGGTTCATATATTTATTACCTATTTAATTGAAGATTTCAAACTAAGCAAAGCTTGTACTATGGGTACTAGACGACGATATACATAATATATAAATACATAATATGTATAGATAACATCCATGACCCAAGAACAAATATTCGAGTTCATCACACAAATATTTGCCCCGGCCGGGACCCGAACCCGGAACCGCCGGCTCAGTAGGCAGGTGTCTGCAAACTGCGCCAACCGCGTCGTCATAATAGTGCATGGAAATTATCGTATTCAAAGTATTTAAAAGTCTCAAATCGTATTCAAAGTAAATAAACTTGTCGGGTTTCCGAGTTTTCCGATGGCAATTCTAATTGAACTACATGATGTGAACGCATAAATGTAAAAAAAAACATACGAGATGTATCTGTACGTGTTTGCGGCATCTATCATCATTTTACTGTCCCTAAAACACACGGTTTCGCAAACCCTGATCAGTGCAATATTAGCAATAGACATGTATTAGTCATATCCATTTAAGTCAAAACATCAGCTATAGATATTTATCAACGGATCTTGATAATAAATCGACAGCTTACACACCTTTAATTATGCGCCGCAGAACATTTGTAAGAGCACAATCGATTTTCGAAATCTCGCCAAACCGATACCCGATTTTTATTCGATTAATAATTCATGAGGCATCGATCGCACAATAGGCTTTTTGGAGCCAGGGTTTATGGATGGTGATAAATACGGGGACATTAACAGATATAAAGTTATTCGGACATACCAATTACGGGGATAAAAAGCGGTTAAGTGTGAGTCGGACTCACGGCCCGAGGAAAAAGGAGATTCCGTCTGAATCCAATCCGTAGCGCTATTAGCTATAGTTTTTCTTTTAAACGTTATTATGTAAGTTCAGTTGGTTATACGTAGGTATATCTTTATGTCAAGCTGATTAACATCAAAACATTTACCCGCCAACTCACCTGCGTCACAAATTAAGTAACCTATTTTTGATCCATGATTTATCAGTGTACCAAATTTCATTGCTGACCAACAAACATATCCACACATATTCCGAAATTCAGACTCAGACTATACACGATTATTTTTAATCGGTGATCAGGTACCAACTCTTATAACTCAGTAATTGATGGCGGTCACGTTGAAGTCGTAATTACATGAAAACAAACTTTTATTTTTCTATGATATTTTTTATTTTGAAACCAATTTTGTCTTAAATTCCTTGTCACCGAACTAATCTGTAGCGGTGTGCTTACAACCTCTTTAATCATTTAATGGGAATGACAATTTATGAGTAATAACTTGTCATTGTCATTGTCATTACATAAACAAAGTCGTAGTAAAATTTCGTAAAATTTACCGCCAAAGCAATGGCACTTGACGTAGGTATCGTACTTCAATAATTTATGTAGGATGACCATGTAACTAGTGGTTATTAGTTTTAATTATGTTTTAACTTTTAATTAATAAAACAGTGAGGTAATTGCGCGGGACCTCGCGTATTAAGTTAAATTTTAGCTAAATATTAATATGTTTCTACTCCTGATCACCGATTAAAAATCATCGTGTATATACGAGTATATTCAGAATTTTAAGGATTTAGATATGAGTAAGGGCCAAAACACAATTACAAGACACGACATCGCATCGTCGTACGACGCGACATCGTGCCACGATGCGACGTCGTGTCGTGGAAATGCATAAATCCAAAATGAACTTTATCTTCATGTGACAAAATGCAAAATTAAAATTAATTTTACAATCTCACGACGTCGCATCGTGGCACGATGTCGCGTCGTATCTTGTAATATTTTGTGTTTTGGCCCTAAGAGATATAATTATATTATAAATATTATAATAACAAAACGGGATTAAACCGCGTTGAAAAAGTGTTTATTTAATTACCTCGACGTTTCAAACGTGATATTATATTCATGGTCTCGAAGGCACTTTTTGAACGCGATTAAGTCCCGTTTTGTTATAATAATGTGTGAAAATCGTGTATGTTTAAATCAATGTGTGAGTAAGACTTTTTTTCATATAATATTGATAAAAGAACCCTTATACAAAAGTACATACCGGTTCTAGTGAGTAAGACATAATTGGAAAATTACGATTTTTATTTAAAGTGCGGACCCCTAAAATCGCGGACAAAGGGTCAGTTGATAATACTGAAATCGTCTTCATTTCCAAACAAAGAGGAGTTTTGGAGCAAAATCAATATTTTTTTACGACCAAAGTTGGCTTGTTCCATTAGGATACCTCAATTTATTTTTATTATCGCGACCCGTATCGCATTCCCTTAATTAACCTTTCGTACAGTTGGCGTGGAAAAGCCTGATACTTTTAGTATACTATCTCTTTGCAAACCTACTGTCGTATTATTCGTGTCGTATTACAAATTACCTCGATATCTGTTCACTTCTCGAATACATCACTAAAATGGCTACAAAACAAAATAAATGTGAATCTGAATTGGCTCTTGATTGATTTAAAATTTGATATTTGAATGCAATCTGACGGCAATGTATTAACAAGTAGGTACCGTTAGTAAAAAAGTTGTAAGTAAGTGAGGTTTTTAGTGTTTTGTTTTTGATTTATTCTAAACTGCTTAGAAGGTAAATATCTTTGCTTTCTCCTTCCTTAGCGCATTTCGTTTTCTTTACCATAGTCGGGTAATAACTAAAAAAGTATCATATAACCATTTTTGAATGTCCAGCTATCCCTATACTAAAATTGGTTATAATCCGTCCAGTCGTTTCGGCGTGATGAGACAACAAAGAAAATTTGACCAACAGATGTTGCTGTATGGCTAACGCCACGCTGCTGCATCGCGCTGTTAAAACTTTTTCTACCTCTTCCTAGAAAACTGATTTACAGTCCAATTTTACAATATGACCAATGAAATTGCAATTGAATCTACAATTCTACACACAAAACCATTAGTCCATTACCAACCTCTATGCAAAACATTCACCTGCACGATTGAGTTGAATAAACGAATCCGATGATATCTAGAGTTATAAAATTTAACGCCCTCCTGTTTTTCTTTGTTAGCAATCATCTTGTTGCAGCCCGTTCCACGACTCCTATTGTGCACGAAACCGTTGCACTCGTTATGTTCTGCGTGTGGTCTTGACTTGTACAAATAGTACTTGGTCTACTCTTAGTGATTTTTTCTGTGTTTTAAATAGAGATGGGCACTCACTGAATACCTCTCACCATGTATTTTCCGGTTTAATAAAAACAATAAACATGTCTGTGCTAATTCACGATACAATAACGCGCCAAATGGCAAGCAATTTGTGCAAACCCGCTTTACTTAGGTACTTGCGTATTTTTTTCATGCATAGAAGAGGCCTTATTCGTTTTAAACTTATTATTTTTCATATAATTACGAAAATATTGATGATTTTTTGAAGTGAATAATACTTTTCCCTGAGTTCTAGGAAGTAACATAGATTTTTTTACGCTTTCATTTAATCGAAAATAAGTAAAAAAAAAATAACTGTTTTCTGCGTGAATGTTGTCAAATTCGAGTAGTTTTAGAAACAATAATTATCAATGAAAAATTCAAACTGTAGGTTTCAAATATGTATACCAATAAATCGCAAAGGCCCTGTTCTAAGTAGTAACATTGATAATATGTTAAGAAACATGTGTGATCACAGAGAAAAATGTCTAAAACAATCAGCATTTTTGAACATAATAAGGAGCCTTAATACATAATGGCATGCCGGTTGGTTGGTAGACGTCGTCAGCAACATCTACGACACCTCCTGATGAAGTGATGATGCCTTGAAAAGAGGCGCGTGTCAAGCTTTGTACTTTTGGTGGTTTGTTATATCTATTTGCGTATTTACTTTTCTGTTCGCGGTGGGAGGGTTGGCAAAATTAAATGCATGAATTCATGAAAAAATACGCAAATAAGTAAGATAGCGGGTTAGAACTAATTTATTGACACCGTTGACACGTTATTGATTGATGAATTTACGCAAAGTAACGCTAGATTCCTTGAGCCTTGATTCTAAAAGATGGCCTCTCAAGGGCTCTAACCCTATAGGCAGTTACCTAAAGCCTCAAGCTAAGCCTCTTTGATTAATACAGCCATGATTGAAAGTAGCTCTAGACAACATAACCCTTACCCAACTTAAAACTGGAACCTTAACTCTATCGAAACTAAAAGTTACATTCCTCCATTCCTATGCATTGAGGTGCAATCTGTACCTGTTTCTCCGTACACACGTAATCCGATTTTGTTCAAACATTCGCGACATTGAAGCTAATTTGATTTGAATTCTTGTCCCGCCAGTGTTTGCATACACGTCACGTGCTTGACTCGGTTCCGAACACGCACGTAAAGTGTCGAAGTCTTGCGCATATATCTCGCCAATTTAAAACACCATTTTGAGTCTACCACAGTTTTTTTTCTGTGGATCTAAGCCAGGGGAATGATTTTAGAGACAAATTTTGTGATTAAACTTGTATCCGCATAAACGACCTTTCCTCTTTAGTAGTACCTATTGAAAAAAATATGAAAATTAACTTGTTGAAAATTAAAGTGTCCATATTCACAATACTTACAACACTTCTGTTAATAAAATAGACTTGATACCAATTGAAATGCTCATTGGAGTTCACATGCATTGACATCCAAAAGTCACGGTATTCACTCACTAGTAAAGGACTGTCCATTATTAACTAGGTTCCTACAACTTGTGACCACAGGATTGGCGACTTTTGTTTTTTTGTCTGTGTGTGACCCGATGGGGTAAGTGCACCCACGGCCAAATGGATTCCATGCTAAACAATTATTCGAATTCGTGTCCCTCACGTGTTTGTATTGTACACACATCACGCGCGAGTCCACTTCGACGAACATGCAGGTGCAGTGTCGAGGGCATTTGGATTCAAGTGTCACACCCAATTACCTGAATTCGGACACGTTTTAGCAAATTAGACTATAATGAACTAAGGTTATTCTTTTTCTTCAAGTGCCATCTCCATCCCGGAGGTTGGCGACCGTTCATTTGTCCATATGTCGATCTATTCATGCGAATTAGTTTTTCCGTAAGTACTCTCTACCTCTCTCAACCAGTCCATTACACTCTTCGTCCATGATGTTCTTCTTCGGCCTTGGCCTCGTTTCCCCTCTATTTTACCTTTTGTTATTTACCTTAGATACTCTTGTACTTACCCCATCTGACACTATAGGTATTTAATAACTTACTTCACAGGTCTCTGAATAAGTATTTACGTACGGATAAAAAAAACTCTTACTTTTAAGAGTATTTTTTTCTATCACTAAACTCAACTTTACTGCAGAAATCAATTCACGTATTTTGTAAACTAGGATTGTAGTAGTATGATACTCATCATTAGGAACTATACAATTAAATAGATAAAATCATTAAGTTCATAAGCATGTAAAGTTGTTACTGAACTTGTGTAGAAAAACGTGTTTTACTCATATCAATAGTAGGATCTAGAAGCCGTTGATGGTATGTGTTTCCCACAGAAATATTCTATGATATAGCGTCAACATAAAATGAACTCGACTGCTTAAAGATTTCTGCTTATTTTGTATAAATACGCCGGATCAACTATAATTGGACTCTAGTTTGTAAAACCAAATTGACCTGGACTATGAAATCTAGAGGGTTTCTTCTTTGAATAGCTAGTTCACGGGTCTTCTTCCACTGGTTAGTTGTTCGCATAAATAGACGACACGACAACCTGTCAAAACGTTTACATAATAATGACGCAACTGGTAAGTTTGCAATCATAGTTGATTTACTACTAATCATGTAGGTATAATAGATAGACCATACACATGGTGAATACTTACCTGCATTTATTATGTAATGGCATACGCAATGTCAATTGTATGTTTTGTTTAGTAACGTCCTAACAGATGTGTTATTGACTAAATCGGGTCACCCAACACTTACCGATCACAGAGTGATTATTCGTGGTATAAAACAAATAGTGTCTTGCAATCGGCAAAGATCCATAGATATAGCCCATTGAGACAGGTGGTAACGTTTTAAACATATGATTTTCTGATTGTGATCGTTAAGTATTGACGCTGACACGATGTAGCTTATTAATAAATACGATTAGACATACAACTGGGGCGTATTTCAATTTATGTGGACATAAATCCAATTGAGCGATGTATTGGACATGTATTATATAGCCGATCTATGTATTATATATCGACTTTTGCTTTTCGAGCTGCATAAAATGAAATTGACGACAACTACAGATTAGCCCCCAGATAGGTGTAGCCAATATCAAGAAGCTGACAATTTTAGAATGCGATTTGACATAAGCCAGTTATAAAATTATTAGCTAGGTACTATTGATGCTGACCGTACAATACATGCGAAGCGACATTTGTTCTTACTTTAAAGATAGGTAAGATCATAATAAAGTACTGCATTTCGAACACGCATAGAAATGTTCTTGTATGTACATATAAACAATAAAAGTAGGCCATGTCCTAATGGTATTCGTCATTTACTGACGACTGAAAAAAAAACCCTAATAGACAACGACTAATGGTAGGAGCCGGGCTGTAAATAGTTTACATCTGGAAGCCTTTATATAAGACATATCTCAGTAACAACTACGTCTAATGTGGAATACTAAAATTGCTATAACAACAAATATTTTAATCCCACAAATTAGTTCAGCAGATGACGGGATAATGATGGCGGATGAGCGAGTCACGAGGCTTATGTAAGCGGGGTGCAAATGTCAGGCGTCCCTTCACTGCGCTCGCGCCGACCGCGCCCGTCGCGAGGGACGCCGTGGGATCCTCTGGTGTGTCAACATGACAAAACCCCATTGGGTTTACCAAACCAAACGCAAAATTGGGTTAACCAAAGGGTGCTAATGGTGATTTTTTATCACCCCGATGTTGTGTGTTGTGATTTCCTTATTTATTTATTTATTTAAACTTTATTGCACAAAAGAAAAACTTAACGTACAAAAGGCGAACTTAATGCCATGCGGCATTCTCTACCAGTCAACCTTAGGGCAAAGCAGAGAAATTGTAGGCGGTGCATCAAACAACATAATTACACATAATTAAAATACTCATACTATTATAGCTACATACATATAGATAATAAACATACATTATATATAAATAGATAAATACATAAATATATACGACGATGAAACAAACCAAGCAGATATACTATGAGATTTCAGTTCTGCCAGCAAAGAAACTTCGCACGGCCCTTTTAAATGCCAACTTACTCGGAGCCTGTTTGATTGTGAGAGGAAGACCGTTCCAGAGGCGAGCCACTTGCAAGGAGAAAGAATAAGACATGAAACCAGTACGGTGAAGAGGAATAGAAAGGGCAAGATTGCCGGAAGAGCGAAAATTACGGTTACGAGTGGATTCAACATAGCAGAAAAAGGTTTTCAGGTATTCAGGAGCTTGTGGATCATTGAGTATTGAAAAGAGAGTGCAGAGCATACGAATATTGCGTCGTTGACGGATGGGAAACCAGCCAAGCTGAGAGCGGTAAGAAGAAACGTGATCATATTTACGGAGACAGAAAATAAAGCGAATACAATTATTAAGAAGTCGATCCAACTTATCAAGAAGATCCTTATTTAAGTCCGGATAACAAACATCACCATAATCAATTATGGGTAGTAATAGTGTATTTACAAGCAATACCTTAGTTTTGATAGGCAAGAAATTTTTCAGTTTGTTGAGAGCATGAAGCGAGCCAATGATTCCTTCTCGTAGATCTAAATTTTAATTCCCAACTTTCACAATAATTTACAAAACCCAAATTGTTTAATCGTTAATTAGAGCCGTGTAGGTTAGGTTAGGTTTGCTAAGCGTCATCGACAAGTTATCATTTAAATGTGAATAGATCACATTGACAATGTAGAGGGGTGGTATTTCGGACCGATACCATTAGTCATTGATTAATTAATAGTTATTTACGATACAAGTGTGGAAGGTAGGTGATTTCAGACGAGTGTGATTTTCAGTCACGAGCGAGGTACGAGCGAGTGATTAAACAAACACGAGTCGGAAATCATCTTACACACGAGTTCCGTACAAAACTTTACTATGCATGTACGAGAAAAAAGAAAATACTTTGATACTCACAAAGACTGTTTACATTGGGAAAAAAGTGTTTTCATTTGATTTATCCAACAAGAAGCCGTCGTTCACATTTTTTACTTCTTCAATAACATTTTACGGGTTTAAATTCATGATTCGTCCCTTTATCTCGCCATTATTTCAGCAGATTTGCACAAAACAACTTCAAAATAAACTAGACATCAATAAAAAATGGCGGAGTTATTTGAAAACAGCGCTCGACATATCTACTACTGCGCATGTGCAAAAGTATTTTTTTAATATTCGTGTTATGTCAAAATGGCACAAGCGCGTGTACATTCAGCCAAATTTATTTAATGAATAACGATTTAAAGTTCGTTTATGAATCAAATTTTATATCTAATTTAATTAATGACGTGTTAAATGAATTAATTAATGAAATATTGGTTTTATTGTACTTATGTACTATTGTAGTGATAATGGGTAATCGGTATTTGACTTATTTATCAAACTTTTTGTAAATGATAAAACCTCTTTGTGTCAGGCTGTCAGATACAGCTAAAAATTAAAAAAAAATTGAAAAGTAAAAAGCACTAGTGCGGAAAAGTAGTACTTTCCGCACAGTTTGAATGCCTAGAATACGCTCTTTTCGAGCACATGCATTGTAAATATTTATTGCACAATGGAAAAAACTTATCGTACAAAAAGGTGGACTTAATGCCATAGGCCAATCGTAGGGCATTCTCTAGCAGTCAACCTTTGGGCTAAGACGATAAATTGTGGGCGGTGCAACTAACTTCAAAATAAGCTTCATTACATACGTGTATATATAACATTCATCATTAAGAACTTAAATCTCCCTGACGCAGATGCCAGACTATAGCGAAACAGAAAACAAGATTTTTTGCAAACATAGTTACGAATATATTTATTTAGGACATCATCTACATTAGAAATATAAGTATAAATAGCATAGTTTACATACAGGTAAGTAACAAAAACCAATAACAGACGACGTCCTTCCCTGAACCTCATTTATCGTTTTTTTTTTTCAGTCTATGATAACCTCACGGCTGATGCAGCCATAGTTTAAGCCAAAAAAACTGAGTCAGTAAATTAACCTAAGCCTCAATGAATAAGTTCATAGACGACATCGGTCGCGGTCGGATAGCGGACTAGCAAAAACTTAGCAAGGCTGCCGTGCGGTCACTTACTATGCTATAATCATACTCTACCTCCGTTCATCAAAACGTCGTAATGAGGTAGATAAAGCCTGTTACTTGCGGCTTTCTGAAGAGAGGTGCCAATACGAAGGTAAGATGCTATCGTGGTGGATAAGGTGTCGAGAGACATGTTGCGAATTGATATGATGTGATAAATAGATTGGCAGCCAAAGCAGGTTGTATTTACATATATACATAGGTACTTTTGGTAAATGTTGGTATTGTGGAATCAAAACATTTGACCATCGTTACGATGGTACCTACCTCTCTTCTTAGCTATATGTTGGCAATGAAACGGACACTATAGTCTGTCTATCTAGAGCCCACTGTCTTGAAGTTCCACGCTTACTTCATATAGTACAAAGTCACATCGAGTTTCAAACTCTTAAGAGAAACATCATGAATTCATGACCTGACGAGTTTGTAAACAATTCTGCTTGCCGAGATCATAAATCTAAACAAAAATAGCATAGCAAAGGGAATACGTTTTCCTTGGAATGTGCCATCTCTTGACGTACGAGTGTATACTATAGCAGACATAAAATACTTCTGGGTTACAAACTACTGCATTGCAAGCATTTTATAGCAACCTCACGCAGCCCATTTGCACGAACAAATTTAATATAGCTACACTATTTACCGTAACGATCATAATCGCCAATAACTTAAATCATTTATATTTTGTCTTTAATAATTTTATAGCGCCCATAACAGTGACATCCTTGTGTGCGGTTATTAATTTGCATAAGACCGTTATGGGTGGGTTGTTATTTGTGAATTGAGTAGGTATTTATTGTTTTTTCCCGAGGCAATGCATTGGCCTAATATAGAGGTGTGATTTATGGAGAACGAAAATAGTTGGTACCTCTGTTTACTCTTCTGTCGGATAAAATACTACAGAATGTTCTCTGTTTCTCGTAAGACGGACTCACTATGCACCGCAAGCCGCACTAATAGCCTACGTACCAACGCGCGCCACAGTGCTCGGCTCCGCTTTCCACTTTTGTTTTTGCACTTCGGGCGCGTTATAGCCATCCAGTGACACACATAGGTCAATCAGTCGCAGGCCCCACAATCACAATTGATTGTCACGTTATACTCAAACAATTCTAAAATTCTAATTCTCAGGCGGTTTTTGCGAACATCAAAGGGAACACTTTCTATGTAGGTATATGTTTTATTCTGTGACTGTCTACCTAAAACACCAACAGTTATCTAATCCATGTTTCAATTTTCAAGACTGGTTTCCGCAAATCGCCAACCCTATATTTACGCGTAGTGTAACTACATAGCCATTAAGTAAATAGTCAACAATAAGTTTACCGTTCGTTGTTTACGCGGTGATTGGTAGTAATCGTACCAGTTACCTGGAGGTTTGAGCACATTCCTGCTACGGCCGCGCAAGGTGACTATTAGTACTGGGCTGGTCTGGAAATCGACGAGACATTGCTATATCTCCATTTTTAGCATATATCTCAATAAATAATCAACAATTCTACCGTTTGGAAACGAAATATATATATTATCCTTTTCTGTTAATTTTCTGGTACGTACAACGGAAATGAAATGGGAATTCTAAACACTTTTTTTTATACTTTACAGTAAATAGCGTGAAAAGCTAAGCTAAGCTAGCAATGTATTGAAATAAGATATAGAGAATATACACTATTTTCTTCTTTCAGGATTAATAATATATGGGTAGTACCTACTCCATGATTTTAAATAGAAAAACCATAATACGTTCAAACACTGAAAAAATAGTACAGTAACGGTTTTTTTTCCCACAATGCGCACATTTATTTCAGTGAGAATTAAAGTAAATGCCACAACGTTTATTTCAAATAGAGCACATTTTTTAATTCTGGCGATATCTCTAACATGATGTCATTGAGAAGCGTCGAATTTAGCCAACATTATGAGAATTTTACATATATTAACTTTTGATTGACGACAACAGCCGTTGTGAACATTTGTCTGGGCAAGTGAACAGTATACCTAAACACAAATCTCCCAAAAAAACCTCATGACAGTTAAAACTTTGTTCACCCGTACTTTTTTCAGAACATTATCGCCTATACTATAATGTCCTCCCGTCTTGCGCACAACTTTCCATAACGCTCGCTTGCACGCTTTCTGGAGTCTGGTGGAAGGAGCCAACTCACACTGCGTCTTCCGGATCATGGTCTCCATTTGAGACAGTCTTAGATAGTTCTTACTTCTTTATCATCCACAATTTATTCTATATAAGTATATAATTTTCATACAGGCAAGTTTTACCTTCGAGCTTCCATGACGTAATCGTAATCATAAATGTCATAATGATATCTGCCCTAACTACTTTATAGTCATTTGTTTCACAATAGACGCTGGTTTATTCTGTCTGTCAGTAGATTTAGTATAATTGTTGTTTGTGGTAAGCTCCAACTAAATAATGGTCGTAATTATTGGCAAAACGATGGTTCTTTGTGGTCATAGAACGTAATTGCTACTGTATCTATGCTGTAATATTTTATATCTTGCAAATCACCAATAATTACTATGTCTAAATTATTATACTTAGGTTTTATTGTGACCTGGTCCGAGTAGATATTTTTACTATTGCCGGTATTGGTTATTCACATGTACTTAGTATAACCTACTACGCCGATTTCGTCTCGATTTACTTTTTGATTTGTCATTCTTGAAGAGTTCTTCCGCTATCCTCCTCCAAAAGTCGCGGGACATATCTTCCATGGTAGGTTCCGACCTACCTATTGAGAAAATTATTTGAATTTCGCCAAATTTTGGTTTGATCTAAGCAACACTAACTAAACATAATCGGCTCTTACACAATCTATAAACAAATACTGAATAAATATTAAATTTTTGAGAAAAAAATACCTCGTGCCAATTGAAAATTGAATAAAATAGAATTTGACAATGAAATAATATAATGCCACAAGACCACAACGTATGTACCTATATATGAAAAACACGAAAAATTTACCGGTTCACAAAGAGAAATTCCATTCGAAATCAAATGTTTTGTATAAATATTTGTAACATTGGTAGAATAGGCTTCAAAATGTTGACAGATGGTCAGACGCATTAGTCATACAACGTTTACCTACTTACGATGTATACCTTATTTTGAAAAATCTATTTGAAGAGTCCATTAACATCAACATTGCAGTACATGTTCTTAGAAGCCAAAGAAACGTCAGAAAATAACGTAAGTTCAAGTACAAATGCTCACAGAACTGTCATTTTAGATTAGGAAAGTGGAATTACCAACGGACCAGAATTCTATTTCTGTAGTTGATGTATTTGGGCACAGCTATTTGGCATGTTTGCTGATGTGATTAGGAAGACGTCAGAATGAGGTAAACACAACATTGCGGTACTGTGTTTAATGCCAACAGTTCAACAATCTGTAGCTTAAAAGTCGATAATATTTTAGGAAATTCCTTATTACAAGGTAATCAAGTGCTAATAAAATATCGATTTGCATACTTCAGTTAATCACAAGTGATAAAAATTATTAGATCCCATCGACAATTATAGAAAGGGGGTTTTTGGCTTTAATTTAAAGCGAGATTCATTGACTACAGTTTTATGTTTAAATAACTTAGTTTTCTCAACGACATACACAACGTTAAAACAAGGTTTTATTAATAAAAAAAGTATACTTCCCAAACTCGTTATTGAGACGAGGATAAAACCATCATGTTTTTAACAAATTTTATTATTATCCTATACCTATAAGTCACGAACTAACACCTTTTTCGGTGGTTCTCTTTTTATGTATCGCATTGATAACAGTCGTATTGACCAGTAAATATGAGACCGTAAAACCCCAGGGCAAATTCCTTTTAAGCCACCTTTGAGTGACGGGTGACAAACACGGGACATTCTGAGAACGATTGCTTATCAAGCAGGATGTGAGTAACTTCAATCTTGCTCAAGTTTTCCGTGATAATAAAGGAGAAAAAAACGTTGGTCTCTAGCCGACAAAGTGACCAAAAAACGGTGTCGAAATTAATTACCTGTCGGCAGATATAAATAACACAACAAATCAAATTAATTCAAAGTATAGACGAGGATGTGTTGTGCCAGAAATTCCTTAGAACATTTGTTTCATTTGCAAAGGAGAGTTTATTTTTACGTTCTAGTTTTTTCGTTCCTGATTTTGTCAGCTTTGTAGACAGCGCAACATCTGGATACGATTCTTATTTTGGCCATTTGCCCCGATGTACAGAAGGTCCTTCAAATAATAATGGTAACGCGAGGTCAGTGGGACTTCATCTACGGATAAAGAGTCCACTCAGTATGGGAACACTTTAAACTATTACGATTCGCATAGCAAACACCCCAAGTAGCACACACAGGCTGTATAAGCGTTTATGCAGCCCTTACACAGCTGTAATAAGCTGAATAAGGGCTGTAAGCTCTTATTCAGCATGTGTGCTACGCGGCACAAATCGTAATGCTTGCCTTGATTGGTGTACCTAAGACCTATGCAAAACTAGGGCTTATTTGCCAATAGACTCTAAATGTAACGTCTAGAAATACAACAAAGATAACGTTTTAAAACATCAACAACTAACAATTAACATCACAATGTTAAGTACAAAATTACCTCCGAATTGTAATTGTAACGCTCCGCCGTTCCAAAGCCGGTTATATAAGTACGTCCATGACATTCCTTCGAGACTCATCAATTCAGCTCCGTGTACGTAGGTGCATTTGGAACAGAGCACTGACAAGTCAGGGCCTCGCAAGGTCGTAGTGACGATGCAATTAAAATCTTTGCAATGACAAGGTAACTATGGTTATACTTAGCTTTGTATGTATATATGTACGTATGTACTTTATTGTACAAAAGCACAATTATCCCTAGTACTTATTATGCTTCGGGAATAGCAAAATTGATATAATTTATAATATGGCACGTTAGATCTCAAAAATAGTAACATGTCAATTTTAACGGAAGAAGGCCCTCACTTACTCCTAAGTAACTAACATTCTAAACTTTTTTATCATCCTAGGGAATATTAATAAAATAGAACATTTAGGTAACATCAGACGTATTCGGCTAATCAGTTTAAGAACTAACAGGGCATGACGAAATTGGGCATTTATGTAGCTTAGCAACACCAACCGTCATCTAATTGGCTATAGCTATTATAGTTATCGCAAAAAGTGTATTGTATACCTTTCAGGATTCTAATAACTATCTTTACAAAAAAACAGACGCAAAACATTAGGTGTAGGCGTCATTATATTCGATTATAGAATAATGACAGTTCGTCAGGCCCACGCGACTAATGATCAAGTGTTTTAAAAACAGTTGTTTTGTTTATTGACGTTTTGGTACAGATGCAGGTGAAAGACCTTTTAGAGTGGGAGTTGTGCATTTCAGATGCTCACGTATACTTACAGATATATGAGTCATAAGTTAAGCCGAAAAAACAAATAAGACATAAATACATAGGAACCATCCTAGGATCAAATATTCATCATCAATTCATCAGACAATTACTTGACAGGAAAGGACCGCAAGCATCGGAAGACCGTTGGAGTTGGACAGCACTAATAGTAGCATGTCTTCACAAACAGTGCTCTTTTCCCAAATTAAGAAACATTTCATAATTTATAAGATTTGATAGAATATCGTCATCTTCACCAATAACTTTATTAGCGTCCATTGTCTTCATATAGCACGCGGCACGTGAGTAAACAGTTTACAACCTAGGCTTGGTTAGGTTTAAAACCTGTGCAACCTGCTTATTATAAATCCTGATTCTACTCAGGTTTCTTTATGCCGACGCACCCGAATTAAACTTTGTTCTTCTAAATGTTTAGAATGAAGCGAAACATTTAAATATTCAATGGGTCAGACGGGGTTCGAACCCGCGTCTCCAACGGCTTTCCGGGCCAACACAGGCGTCCTACCTTTTGGACCACTGAACCTGACGAGAGCCATTGAATTTTTCAAACAGTTGCTTCTCGCATGCCTTAGGGTGGCATCGTAGCGACAACTTTTCGCTTTATTCAAAACATTTGATTTACGCTAGGAGACCTTACTGCTTGAATAAAAAATATATATAATAATTTATTCTTGTATGTTAGTTGGGGTGCCTCGCTGAGATACTACGCATTACTTATTTGAATGGTAACAAATAGGTCACTAACTCTCAACCGCGGGACGTCAAACAAGGTCAGTGCAAGGGACTTATACTGCTCAGTCATCCTTGAACAGGAGAGCTGGGTTGGAATCGATATACGTATGGATGCCATACCACCCCTACCTATTCTTCAATTCAGCTTTAACTCCTTTAAATAGCCTTCAAGTCACTTGAGTGTCATCTTCATGAGTACCTGAACAATCGAACTAAACAATGTCACAGCGTTTGTTTTAGGTTCAACTCACGCGCAGGAAGTCGCGCAATGTCCGAAACGAACCGATCAGCTGGAAACTTGCATAATTAGTGGGCATTGTGTTAAGGATGCTTACTGCTTATGGTGCGTACGCAGTTGCGCAATGAATTTGAGCTGTTATGACAGCTGCATGGTTCGCCGATCGGCGATGTACTCGTAAGCGATTCATAGAGAGGAAAAAAGGCGTATTTATTTCAATGAACCATCCTTAGATGTACACCCCTCTAGCCTCTACTATAACTGTAGCGAATACATATTGTGAAAATCTGTCCTGCTGCGGAGCTAGCATATCTTGCCGCGCTTTTCCCTTGTCGCGCGACTCAGCACAACCTGCCTTGCTCGCACGTATTAAAAGAATAATTACAGGTAGTTTTTATCGCACGACAAAGAGTCGCTTGTCAAAGTTATGCTAGACGTACTATTTTGACGAATTTGACGTGATGAGGCAGCAACGATGTTAGACCGATATAGATGGCGTTATCGTGCTGGCATAATGGCTATTTTATAAAATTGTAACAAAGTGAGAAGAACCTATGGCGAGGCTTTATTTCTAAGAGTTTCAGTGTTAACAACTGGTGCGGAACTGCGGAACCACAAAAAAACACTTACTGTCCTATTCTTCCTAACTATACATTTCTCGATGTGCGTAAATGCATGTTTACGTAAATTACGTGTAAACTTAAGCGTAACCTGCCAATTCTTTATTCATGAAGCGTAAACGACATCCAGGAATTGAACGAAGTACCGATTTGGAGCCAACCGGCCGGCTGGGCCGTCAACAACGTAAAGGTGTTATGGTAATGCTTAAGCATAATAATCCACTAACATATATAGACATATACTAGCCAATTCTAAAAAGGCTTATGCGTTAATAGGAAACAAAGCTCATAGGCTATATTGGTTTGTCAAGCACTACATAATGCGTCAGTCACAGTGCCATTGCGTTTCCATGTATGGCGAACGTTGACGTTGGTAGCCTACGTTTAGCCTAATAACTTTAGCCCTAAATGCAAATTGTGAGGCGGTTGGAATATGGATACTTAGTCATACTTTTGTAGTTTGTATTGTGTTGACCTTCGTATTTAGGAAATCTAGATGAGACTCATGTCTTGTACCTTGATTCCAAATTAATACATACTAAATTGTGTTTTAACACTTAGAGAAAAAAGAAGGGAATAAGTATAACTTGTGTATATGTATGTCCTCCTGCGGCAGGTAACCTCCTAAAACGGATTAACCTATTCTGTTTTTTTTTATGTTTAAATTATGACTCCATCTGATGTATTCTTGTATGAATCAAGAAAATCGGTCCAGCAATTTGAAAACCTTCTTTATCTTATTAGCTTCTTCTAGGTATGCTAGAGGTTTTTAATCATTAAGATATGATATATTTGTTAAGCTTATACATCTGCCTTTTTTCGCTGGGGTTTAATAACATCGATACTCAAACATTTTGAACTTATCTTGTTTGCTTGTTGTCGTGAAATTTATAAAAGAGTTAACTGCCTACATTTAGAAGAGTAACTTAGACTTAACATTGTCACGGACAGTACATCAAAACCCTCTTGATACGGCATCACGTCTGAGGACGGCGACCTTTATTTTCCAAAACTGCCACTCCATCTATATAGCTGTACATTTCTCATAGTTTTTATATAAAGACAAATGCCTTGTGTCGTTTTTGGCTAGAACTTTTTTGTATGAGTTTTATCTTTGTCGCAACATGCTCCTGAATCCGTGAACGTGTTAATATAATATCAATTCACCATTGTTACTATTTTAGAAACATATTTACATTATAAATCCTTGATGAAATGTGGGCGTCAAGGAATGTAGTTCCGAGAACAACAAAACTTATTTATTCCGCCTTTGACACGTAGATCGTAGTTATGGGTTGTAGTTATGGCACCAGTATGTTAACTGTTTAGCGATTCCGTAAGGTTAATGATATGCATGGCGTCAATTAGACGACGCCTTGCGATATCCTAATTTAGCAATATCGATTTTATCTCTATTGTAACAGACATATATCCACTTTTGCTATTTGAGATGTGCCTATTAAACGTAAGTTTTGCTTTGTCAGCTACATTCGGGCCGCCCGTAATTAGTTTGGGTCGCCTTCGCCGGTCACGGCATGGATAGCTATATATATATATATATAGATATATATTACTCACTCTTGTTGTTTATTTATACTTTATTGATAAGATTCACTATTTTTAATTTTACGTTATTAAATTAATTTCAAGAACAAGTAAACTAGTGGCTCTGTTAGTTGTAGACCTCTTTTGAATTTTATTCGAAAACTGAATCAACAAAAAGCTTAATAATCAAACCTACTCACAAAATTTCATGATAATTGATTGAAAAATGCGACCTCTAGCCGAGAACAGCCGGAAAGCGTCTGGACATCCCATATACCAAATAATTTTGGGCCAAACTGATTCGCTTTGCTCGCTCGGTTACGGTTACTTTGAATAGAGCATATCGCTAAAGTAGCACAGCACAGTGGTGAGATCTCGGACAGATGTCTAATACAAAACGTGTTTGTTGTTCACATAAAAAATTGTAAACTAACAAGAAAAACACTGGCTTCGCCTACTCGATACAATATGGTCGTAACTCTTGTTATGTCATAGAACCTTTTCTTCGATGAAGGAAAACTATATTTGAACACTTGCGTCACTTTAATGCCACATGTCTTCGACAAACATTGTGGGTGTATGAATTGTATACCTACTGTATACTTAGCGTTGCTTCGCAATGTCATAGTCAAAAAACCGAGGTGGGTACCATGTACCTACTTATTGCAAAAAATAAGAATTACGCAGTAGGTGAAATTTTCGTACCTACCTGTGTTATAACAGTTAACTTTTTTTATAGGATTGTAATGATGTTTAATTATTGTTAACTGCGATACATTTTTTTAGGGGATATTTTTAATAATATTGTTTGTGAATTTATACATACCTATAACTTACAGGATAATTTTATGAAAAATTGAAAAATTAAATTTATTTTTCTGGTCACAAGTACAGTACTAAAATATATTGAATAGTTAATACTTCGCATAATAATGTTTATAGAGAAATCTTAAAAATATCACACAGTCTACGAAAAAGCGCGGGAACCATTATCCATAAAATAATAAATATATGAAATAAAGTATACTAACCTTTTTACAATAAAAAAAATAGTCCGAAGGACTCCGAGATGCGATAATTTGAAAGCTTAAAAAGTCACAAACACAATCACTGAAACACTGAAGCATCGAAGATCACAGAGAAAATACTCCAAAAAATAATGCCCACTTCACTACACCACGGGTCGTAAGTTAATAGAACTTTTAAATATACTTTTCATTCAGAAAAGTTCGTAAAGTAATTCGGAAATCGTAGGGACGTGATCGCGCGCGATCGAGTGAGACAAACAGACTTGTATGACACAGCGCCGGCTGCGCGGGAGTGGGGCGGTCGTGAAAATGCGTGGACGCAGCCTTAAGAGGACGTAGCAACTCATTTTCTGTAATCAGTTTACGTTAAGTTTGTACCTGGTGACTATGGCGTCGGATACAAATTATAGTCGAAACTTAACGTAAGCGGGTTATACAAACGAGGAAAACTTAAACAAATGTAACGGAATCTTAGGAGCTGAATGGGAAGAAAATTTTCTGTTGGACCGTTTCGATTTATGCGCAAATTATAATAGAATACGAGTAATAGCTGAAAGCGGTGGAATTTTGGGAAAAAATAGACGCTTAGTACAAAAAAAATATAATAATAAACGCAAAAATCTTATAAATATTGGTTAAAGTTTTGGAGGGGGGAATAGGGAAACTTGAAATATAATATAACGCTGCAAGTTCTTTTTGTTGAACTATTGTACGGTTGTGTTCCAATGGATGTCTTTTCCTAGTGTCATCTTTGTATGCATTAGTAATTTAAAATATATGTATTTACTACGCTTTGCTGTTTTATTTCAGTAATAGGTTATGTGCCTAGCACGCTCGATTTGTATGGAAAAATAGGTATGCAGTGGTATTTCCTCTTAACCGTCAACCTGCGCTGCCTGCGTAAAAACGAACTATACAATGTATTGAAGCTACTGATTTTTTCAGACCAAGGATACGCTTTAAAAACGAACTATCTTTCAACGTCATAGGATAGGTAGGTACCTGGTACGTGTACGTACTTACGCCCATTTGGATTCACAGTGTTGCTACCTACCGATTTTTGTAGCCCACAGACGCATTTTAAGGAGAAACGAATTATCAATTTATGAACACTTTACATACTTACGTCCTTTTGAACTGAAGTGTCGATGCTGAATTTTTTCAGCCCAAGGATGCGCTTGAATAGGGTTAGTATCATATGGTCAAAAACGCAGGTCGTCTACAGCGTCAACTCACCTAAAAATCATTTGGGCAAATTCGCAGATAGTCGAAAACGTAAGCGGCCTATAAAGCAACTCGTCACAAAATGATTTCGTCTACTGTCGTGTTATCAAATCGTCTTACATGCATTTGGTCTAAATAGCTGGTCGCCGACGAAGCAATTCGTCTAAAATGTATGTGGTCTAAATAGCATGTCGCCCAAGAAGCAACTCGTCTTACATTAAACGAGTTCTCCAAAACTGATGTGAAGGCGTGGCAAAAAGCCTAGTATTAAGCCTAGTAAATTAATATGCCTAATTATTTCTCTTTGTTTTAATAAAAGCTAATGAAGAATAACAAACAGAGGAGAAAAAGTTTTTTTCAAATAACTAGAAAAATAACCAAGATTAAGCATTTTAAACTACTAATTAGACAGAGAGATCCGACATGGACTGTGACGTCATCGTAAACTCCATATTAAATTCTGTTTTGCTTGAAAGAGATAGAAACAAATCTTTGAATCCTCCCTTACAAATACAAATTAATTATTATGCAATCGAAATAAAAGTTTTAATTCCATTAAAAGCTGATTTTTGATTAGTAAAGTAAGTTAAGCCCTCTAGTATGGAATAGCAAAACTCGTTCTTGTCATTTTTCTTGACAGTTTTTTCTTGAAGTGGTGAGTAGCGGAACTAATGACATGTCAATAATGCTGTGTCCATACCGTTGCTGATACACGCTTGGAAATACCAAAAAATGTAAATATAGGTAGGTGTATAAAGGAAAGTTGAAGACAAGTGTGTATTCATAATATTATTTTACCTCTTGCTTATACTATATAGTTAATGAGCGAAAAGTGAATATAGTGTTTATGTCTTTAACAGTTTAACACTTTAAGGAGTGTTTTAGTGATAATGTACATGCAAAGTAAGCAAGCATTTTACCTAGACTGTACCTGATGAAAAGTTACTATCAAGTCAAAGAAAGAGCATGTTTCCTAAGAAAATGCATATTGTCTCAACTAGAAGATCCAAGTTATGATTTTCGGTGAAAAAGTTCCGCGCAAGATGATTCCATTATTTTGGGAAAACTCAACTGACCGCACACGCTAAAGGCTTTTTGTTATAAACTTATTTCCCACACGTATGTTATAATATACCTACTTCGCTATTAATAGGTAAATATAGTATGGGTCTAAGGAACAAATACTGCTGCATATTTAAACCAAGCGGGATTTTAAACAGAATACCAGGCAGACCAGATCGCAGTTTGCTTTTTAGAGCACTTGCTGTTTTGATCAGCTGCTTTTTAGACGAAATTATACTAACCCCTTTTAATTCATTACCGACTAGCTTTTTTTGAAGTCCTAAATTCAAACATACTCGTACTATATCTGACTCTTTCGTCGTGTATAGTTAGAAATTCTCATGTTGCAGCCACTGCACCAGATAACCTACTTGGTTGGTACTGATGGAAATAAAAGGAAACGAGCTGGTTCTGAGATAATGGTATATTTAAATATGCGTAAAATAAAAGTAGAAAATGTAAAATAAAAATACAAAAAGTATAAAAGGTAAAAGTACCTACTACTTCCTAAACCGACCAAAAAATTTTTCTATGGAATAAACTAGTTTATTGCTATTTGAGTCGTAATACCCACTATAGATGTTATATTTTCTAATATTAAACATGTTAGCCAATATGCTGTTACCTGAATTAAAAAAGTTTACACGAATGCATTGTATTTATTACCAAACTAAATACCAAAAGAGAAACACTTGCTTGAAAACAGTATTATGCTTACCCTCTGTCCACTAGGATTCATTATCTCGATCCACCAGTGGATTGAATATCTTTTTTTATGACTTGAACTGTATTCAGGGCTGGTTAGCCCTCACTACCAGTAGTCGGATTTTGTGTGTGAGTATAACCCGCTAATGGGATTATCTCCGGCCTACAGGGGTATGTTGGGTTGGGGTGACGCGGGCGCACTGGGCGCATGGACTGCGTCGTGAATAGACTGAACCGAATCAGTCTAGCTTAGAGCGGGAGGAGGGGAAAGAGAATCGGGTTATGAAAAAGAGAAAAAAACGCGAACTAAGTAGCGGTAGTTCCCCGCCGGAGTGGATTGAATAGCACGCTGAAGTTCACTGTGATCCACCATTTGGCTTGGTGGATCCTTGGCATCTTTTAATATGCTCCACCAGTGGATCACGATTAGCTATGATAGGTAAGTAATGGCGGTATTCATAAACATCTTCTAAGCCTAATATATATGCCATTGATAATCGTTTGTCTTTAACTACTTATAGAATAAAAAAGTATATGGTAGATAGTCTATATTTATACCATATACTTTTTTTTTTCTAAAATGTAAGTGTGTGAACACACACTATGCCGAAAATACGCTACCAAAGTTCCGCGGCTGATTTTACCGCTACCCTGATCCTATTGCAATTATGCGACGTAATTTTGGCATAATGTGTGGTCAGTAATTCAAATACCATTGCAGCCAGTGGTGGATCTTACCTAACCCCCTGAATTCTGTTCGATCCACTGGTGGAGCATATTAGATAGATATAAGTATTAATAGAGATGCAAGTATCACAGGATCCACCAAGCCAAATGGCGGATCGCAGTGAACTTCAACGTGCTATTCAATCCACTGATTGATTAATAGTGGATAATAGCGGACAGAGGGTAAGTAAGGGGTAAGTTTAATAGGTACTTTCGTACATGTACATAATGGTGTACTGCCCCGCTCTCTGCGCGTCTAGCACAACTCGGTTTCGCGACTCTTGTCGCGCGACATAACATCGCCCATCACTCTCCCACAGTACTGTGAAGATAGAGACAGGTAATATATCTCGCGCGAGACAGAGTCGCGTGTCACAGTTGTGCTAGAGGTGCTGTCTAAGACACGTAATTTTTAGCTTTTATTCCGATAAGTGGTAATTATGGGGGTGGTAATTCCGGAAATGGTCGTTTTATCAAGTAATCGTCTTGGGAATTAGTCTTCATGGGAGTGGACAATCCAGGAATCAATGGTCGCTTTAGGAAGTGGAACTGGTCATTATGGTTATACATAATTATACAGGGGGACTTTAAGTCGTGAATAGTAGGGCCAGTAGGTGATGACTGATGAGGGTGACGCTGAACCGCTTTCACTATGGCGACAACTACGAAATCTCGAATAAAAACTATCAATTAACTATTAATTGATAGTTAACCATCAATTAACTATTAATTAGGAGATTTTTCTTTCGAGATTTCATGGTTGTCCCCATAGTGAAAGTTGCTCAGCGTCACCCTCATCAGTCATCACCTACTGGCCCTACCATTCACGACTTAGAAGATATCCTGCGGGCCTATGATGGTTGCGTTTATCACGTGGTAAATAAGTGACAAAGCATCTGTCACTCACACTCGCATTGTGTCAAAACGTGACGGATGCTTTGTCACTTATTTATAGCGTGATAAAAGTAACCATCATAGGCCCCCTGTATAGGTAATACGTGTTGTATCTACGAGTATACAGCATAATGAAGAATTTTTTACTTTTGTTGCGGTAAAAAGTCATTAAAATTATTATATTTTTGCATTTTAAAATTGTACCCTAATACTTTTGTCATTCTGGTAAAGTCGTGTGTCATACTTTCTAGCGGTACATTTTCCGTACATTTTTTTTTAGATATGAGTTTGAATTCAGTGATACCAAGAAAGTATAACACCGCCAGAAATTATGCTTCCTAGCGGTGACAGTTTGATCATGTAGTACTTTTTTTTTAACCAGCGTACAATTTCGTACATTTTTCGTATATTTTTTTGATATAAGTTTGAATTCCGTACGATACCATGTCACCGCTAGAAAGTATGATACAAAGTCGTTATAGTTTCTTGCTGGCACTAACTTCCTGGCACGACCACGCGATTTGTTATCTGAGAAGATACAATACAATACAATACAATACAAAATGATTTATTGCACACCAAAAAAAGTTTACAAATTAAACACAGAAACAATCATTTTAATAACGGTAGACAACAGGCGGTCTTATCGTTAAAGAGCGATCTCTTCCAGACAACCTTTGGCTAGCGGAGTTGATCATTAAAAGCCACACACAGTCAAACATAATGAGTAAATATTCAAAAAAAAACTTGTACTTACAACAAAAGACGTCGATTTTTATAGTAGAGGTAGCATAGGAAAAATCTACAATTACAAGCGCTATTGTGTTGGGATACTAGTAGTGTTATTTTATTGCAGTAAAAATCTATGTTACGAGTACAATTATTTTTAACCGACTTCAAAAAGGTTGTATTATTTATTATTATTGTTTTTCATTTTTGAAGAGTGGTGGTAGCCTAGTGGTTAGGGCATGCGACTTTCAATCCGGAGGTCGCGGGTTCGAACCCGGTCCGTACCAATGAGTTTTTCGGAACTTATGTACGGAATGTCATTTGATATTTACCACTCGCTTTTCGGTGAAGGAAAACATCGTGAGGAAACCACCTAAGCCCAATAAGGCATAATAGTTTCCCCTCTGGGTTGGAAGGTCAGATGGCAGTCGCTTGCGTAAAAACTAGAGCCTACGCCACATCTTGGGATTTAGGTAGCCAACCCCGATTGAGAATTCATTCTCTACAAAGATATGGGACAAAGGCTAGGAGGATGATGATTGTTTTTAATTTTTGTTACATCAGAACTCCCGTCATTTATGAGTTGATTTGGAAAATACTTTTTTGGTTCATGAGTAGACATCTCCAAGTTGGTCCCATAAAATTTTGGTGAAGATCTGATGACTTAGATCCATGAGGAATCAAACGAATTCCTGAAATATGATGGGCACATCTATAGCGATTTTGGTTTAAATTACAATAGTTCAAGCATTTACACTTGAAAATTACCATTTGGTGAAGAGAAACTGCTAATGAAGACACAAGCCACCAGTTAGTACTGAGGACTCAACCAGTGTTATTTAAATTCACGGATCGTAAGTTGATTTATAAAACCGATTTGGACCGATTTTAATTTTTTTATTTTTATTTCAAAGAGATGATTCTGTGATGGTCCCATTATATCCCAGAGAAATCGAGGGCAACCCTCAAATTATATAGGCACTTATGCATGCAAACAAGACCTCCCCGATCACCCCGCCATAAGTATTTTATTTGAAACACTATATAAAAAGCAACAAAGAAAAAAGCCAAAAATAAGCCGTTCATGTACAGATTATATTTGAATCACTTTTTGAAGTCTTATTTTTTTGCTTTATTCAAATGTAATCAGAATCACTTTTAAACAAACCAATAACTGACTTCATCATCACTCGCTTGCTCTTATTCCATTTATTTGGGGTCGGCACAGTCATGTTTTCTTCCTCCATTCTTCCCTATTATTATCTCGGCGTTTACTTCCTTCCTATTCATATCACCTTTCACACAAGCCATCCATCTTTTCTTTGGCCTTCCTATTTTCTTCTATATTCGTCCACATTCATGCTTAACACTTTTCTGGTTACGAGGCTTTCCTCTCTTCGCATCACGTGCCCTTGCAAGCTTGTCCCTAATTGGTGCTACTTTCAGACTTCCTCTTACATATTAATTTCTTATTCTGTCCATTCTTGTCATACCACACATCCATCGTAACATTCTCATCTCTGTCACAAATGTAATTTCATTTCATTCGTCCCTTTTACTGCCCAACACTCGGATCCATACATGACGACAAGTCTTACAATGCTTTTGTAAATTTTGCCCTTGAGCCGTAGCGGCATCCGGGGGTCGCATATTGTGCCAGAGAACTGCCGCCATTTGATCCATCCTGAGCTAATTCGGTTTTTGACGTCCCGTTCAATGCCGCTGTCACTCTGTATAATTGAACCATTTCGTTTGCTATCGCTTCCACAGTAATTGAATTTATATCCTTCCCCAATTTCTCTAGCCTTTGCCTCTTGCAAGAACATGACATTTATACGTCTTCCTTTCATTAACTCTGCTAATTCTCTTGCCTTCCCTGTCATCGTTCCTCATTCTTACATACTTCACACCCTTCGTGTCCCGGGCTCGCTTCTTACATTGCCCCCGCCCGGGCTGGTGCGACAACCCTTGTGCATTTCCCACAAGAGCCGGGTGCTGGCCTTGCGCGCGTCGCCTGTGGGGTACGCCCTAAATTCATGCTGCTAAAAGTGATTTGGCTGTGTTTTACGGCCGGCCGCCTGCCTGACGTCAACCCTCTTTGGGATTTCCTAGTTGACTTAGATGGTTGTCACATAAGACCCAGTCGCCTTTTACGACATTCACGGGCAAAGTTGGAGTGTTATTCTCAGAACCGGCATCCACACGGTACCAACCAATAACCGACTTCAATGAATCAAAATGGAACATACAATAAAACTGATAATGATTTTCTCTCATAGATGCGTATTATCAGAACTGGACCAAATTGATATGAGACCACACGGGAAGCACCAGCTTTCAAATAAAAAATAAAATAAACAACGGTTCCCTCCAGGTCGACACCCCCCCCCCCCTCCCCCCCCCCAAATAAAAAGTTCTGAGGTAACGAACAAAAAATACATACTTATGGCATTCGTATCATTATGACATATAATATTCGCACAAGAGTATGTCAAATTACTTTTCTAGTAAACGAAACATTATGAGTATATATTGGCCTCTAACCTCGTATCGGGCGGCAGTCTAGTCATCCATCTATATCCATCAATAATGGTAAAATAATAATAAAGTGGTAACGTAATTATCACCTGAATTCCGGTGATCTGAGGCATTCCGTATGATCTAACAAACGAATCAGCTCAATACAATTGCGAATGCGACTGGCAAATACAGCAAGATTTCTATCTTCTCCACTGATGAACAGGCCACCTCGCGCGTCTCGACCAGATTGGGACGACCGAAACGCGTCCGCCGCAAACAGATCCCACAGCGGCGACTTTAGGGTCGATGGAGTGCATTTATATCCTTAAGGCTAAAAGCTACTACATTAGCGCCGCTTCGCGAACTAAAAACAACCTTCTTTTTAAGTAGGGATACGGTAACGTTATTAATTGCGTGGTTATAGCCTTTATTTAACATTATCAATCAACGCTTGAAGAGAATCAAGAAGTTGCGAAACCTTCCCTTCTTCTGTAGCCAGCTGCGGGCGCGGCACCGCGTTCTTGGGGCGTTGGCCGCCGACGGCGCAAGAGACTTGCGTTTCAGGGTCTGGGTTGGTACTTCTGAAAGCATTCTCACAAATTAATGTGTCACGATTATGGCCTGCTTCCTATTAAATTACTATGTCCTGCTTTTATCGTAATTACTAATTATATTCATATTTCTAGCAGGTAATACAGTTCTGCAATGAACTTCTTCCGTCAGAAAGAAAAAATCATAATAAACATAATATGAGAAGAAGGTATAACCTTCTTTAATATTTATTTTATACTGTTTTTAGTATTTGTTGTTATAGAGGTAACACAAATACATCATCTGTGAAAATTCCGACACTCTAGCTATCACGGTTCATGAGATACTGCCTGGTGACTGGCAGACGGACAGACGGACAGACGGACAGACGGACAGACGGACAGACGGACAGACGGACAGACGGACAGACGGACAGACGGACAGACGGACAGGTAGACAGGCGGACGGATGGACGGACGGACAGGCGGATGGACGGACAGGCGGATGGATGGACAGGCGGACAGGTGGACAGGCGGACGGGCGGATGGACAGACGGATAGTCTAAAAAATCAATACTGAAAGTTATATTATCACTATAAAAAACCAACTGCCCTTATAGTGGTTCGTAGTTTCGACTACCAAGGGGTTGGAGTTTCGAGCCCAGGACTTCCGATATTACTTATACAGATTACGGATTCGTTATCGTACAGTACACGTAAAAATAGGTCTACACTTTTTTAAACAACTGAAGATCAGTTGTCGCTAGTCGGTGCAGTGGTGGCCGCTTGGATAAGAAGGGTCCCGACGAATTATGAAAAGTCCCTCCTGGCACCTATCATTAGTTCATAAGTTAGTCATAAATAAAATAGTAACATTAGGGTAAGCATTTAGTCTAATAAACGTAGTTTAATTTTAATTTCATATTTTTATATGGATAAGTAGTAAAGTCATAATATGGAACTAGAACTCAAACCTGAGCCAACTGATTTCACAGGCAAAGTTTCTTATGAGTATTATACCACCAGGAATCGAACCGGGGGCTCAATTTCTTTACAGACAAGGCTTCATCCAAGTATTATACCACCAGGAATCGAACCTGGGGCTCACTGTCTTCACAGTGTGCGTGTGGATTGAGTGAGCACCCTTCAAAAATGAAAAAAAATGTGCTGATCATTTAGTAAAAGTTCTAAAACAATTGTAAAACTAATTGATGAATTTGTAAAACGATAAATAAAAAGAATACATTCATTAACGTATGCTCACTCAGTTCTCACAAGCAACCAACGAAATCTGTGAATGTGTTTATTTAACATATAATACTTATATCCTTATTTTTAGTAAAAATTATGCTTAAGGTAGGTAATAATTTGTAGATCACCTGGTTACGTATTTAAAGTTTTACAAATTATTTCGTATGCTCACTCAGTTCTCACAAGCAACCAACGAAATCTGTGAATGTGTTTATGAATGTATTCTTTTAATTTATCGTTTTACAAATTCATCAATTAGTTTTACAACTGTTTTAGAACTTTTACTAAATGATCAGCACATTTTTTTTCATTTTTGAAGGGTGCTCACTTAATCCACACGCACACGTCTTCACAGGCCGAACTTCAAATGGGTATTATTCCACCAGGAATCGAAACTGGACTCCCTGTTCACAGGGAGAGCTTCATATGAGTATTATTTCACCAGGGATCGAATCTGGACTCACTGTGTTCACAGGGAGAGCGTCATATGAGTATTATTTCACCAGGGATCGAACCTGGACTCACTGAGTTCACAGGGAGAGCTTCATATGAGTATTATTTCACCAGGGATCGAACCTGGACTCCCTGTTCACAGGGAGAGCTTCATATGAGTATTATTTCACCAGGGATCGAATCTGGACTCACTGTGTTCACAGGGAGAGCGTCATATGAGTATTATTTCACCAGGGATCGAACCTGGACTCCCTGTTCACAGGGAGAGCGTCATATGAGTATTATTTCACCAGGGATCGAACCTGGACTCACTGAGTTCACAGGGAGAGCTTCATATGAGTATTATTTCACCAGGGATCGAACCTGGACTCCCTGTTCACAGGGAGAGCTTCATATGAGTATTATTTCACCAGGGATCGAATCTGGACTCACTGTGTTCACAGGGAGAGCGTCATATGAGTATTATTTCACCAGGGATCGAACCTAGACTCCCTGTTCACAGGGAGAGCGTCATATGAGTATTATTTCACCAGGGATCGAACCTGGACTCACTGAGTTCACAGGGAGAGCTTCATATGAGTATTATTTCACCAGGGATCGAACCTGGACTCCCTGTTCACAGGAAGAGCTTCATATGAGTATTATTTCACCAGGGATCGAACCTGGACTCACTGAGTTCACAGGGAGAGCTTCATATGAGTATTATTTCACCAGGGATCGAACCTGGACTCCCTGTTCACAGGGAGAGCTTCATATGAGTATTATTTCACCAGGGATCGAACCTGGACTCACTGAGTTCACAGGGAGAGCTTTATCTGAGTATTATTTCACCAGGGATCGAACTTAGGCTCAATGTCTTCACAGGGAGAGCTTCATTCGAGGACTATACCATCAGGAATTGAACCTGAGCTCACCATCTTCACAGGCAGAGTTTCATCCGAGTACTAAACCAACAGGGATTGAACCTGAGCTCACTGAATTCACAACCGAAGGTTCATCCGAGTACCATACAACTAGAAACACAACACAGTTCATAAGCAGAACTTCATTCAAGGACAGAAATCGAATCCGAGATGATGATGTTGCTCCGTAGACGTATTTCCATCAACTTACCATGCTTTACCGTGAATGATTGGCTCAGTCAGTCGGAAGAATTATCATTTTTTTACTTTCAAAGAATTAAATGACAGTGGATTTTTCAACGGTGTCAAAATGTCAATGACGTTTGTTTTTTAAATGTAGTTCACAGACTATGGTTTCCGATGTGTTTTTTTAATGCTATAGCTAGACTGACGTGTTAAAACTACATTTTGAAAGAAGGTAGCGTGATCTACTCTGCACCAGATGTCACTGCGCCAGCGATATCAGTCTCTTAAAACTATCAAATAACTGCAGAATATTCTGCGCATCATTTTATATTCATGGTCTTTTCTGTATTATATTTTTTGTTGATGTGTAATAAAGAATTGTTGCATTACAATTTACACATAACAGTACTAATGTCATCTAGTGGGCAATAGATGAACTACAATTTGAGTAAACTTGAAAAATAACTATAATTACACACTTCTACTCGCTTAATATGAGGATTATTCTTTGTAATAATAATTGGGCAAGTGCGAGTCCGACTCGCGCATGAAGGGTTCCGTACCATAAAACAAGTTTGTTGTATGGGAGCCCCCCTTAAATATTTATTTTATTTTATTTTTAGTATTTGTTGTTATAGCGGCAATAGAAATACATCATCTGTGAAAATTTCAACTGTCTAGCTATCACCGTTCTTGAGATACAGCCTGGTGACAGACGGACGGACGGACGGACAGCGAAGTCTCAGTAATAGGGTCCCGTTTTTACCCTTTGGGTACGGAACCCTAAAAAGGTACCATTAATACTACAAGCTTAACATACGATATCGTCCATTTAAAATAATTTTAGCGTTGTATTACTACACTGTCGCTACTATCTATGTGGAACTGGTTATAATGTATGCATTTTTTAGTTCCAATTTTTGCCACATCTTAACTACAAACACGAATATCTCGGTTCTTTCCCACCGTCCACCTCCCGAGACCACCTAGGTGAACCGTTGAAAAATTTTTTTTACTACCGTTCACCCTCATTTATATCGTATAATTTATATTGGTGACCGTCCACCTCTAAAATTTAATCTCAGATCTGCAATGGAATCCAGCTTGGTGCCCATAGTAAAAAATTAAGCCTATGTTAATACCTATCTAATAACCTAACTCTCATCTCTGTTGGTTATTGGTCCAGCCTCCATACAAATTTGCCCATGGTCCTTTGCCCATGGTCCTTTGATATATGAAATTATATGAAATCTATAGTCTGTAATCTATAATCTATCTATCTTATTATCGCTATAGACACTGTACATATGACACTGTACACAAATCAATTTCCTTGACTGCATCTAATAAAAAGGGGTTAGTATCATATGGTCAAAAACTAATATTTAAAAATATATATATAAAAAATATATATTTATGAAAAAAGAACTAATATTTATTTCAACAAGTTTATTTTTTATAATAAGTAATGCCTTAAGAACTTAAGAAAAGAAACAACTTCCTTATAAAAATAAAATAAGGGTAAGGACCAAATTCTTTGCAAATGCTGTCATACATTAATGTCCACCTCATCTCAAACTAAAAATAGAGCATTTATCGTTAATTTGTAGAGTAGAAAAACACGCCAAATAACAGTTCCTATTAACCCAATCATCAATAAACGAATTCATTTTCAGAATAGTTAATAAACAAATTATTCAGAAATATACTTTTTTATCTTTATTATATTTCCCATACAAAATGAATATGTCCGTACTCTGCTTTCTCGAGAATATATTGATTTTGTTTTAAAGTACGAACGCCTTAACTTATACAGTTTATTTGTTAATTCGATTTGTGTATGATTGTCCTTTAATATATTTATTTATATATAGTCTTAGGTTTTGTTAAGACGCAGGTAATACCGACCTCTGGTGGAGAGTAGATTTTTTTAAACGTGAGTCTAGCCTTAGCATTAAAAATATTTCAAAGCACTGTCTATGGGCTAAAATTTTTAAAAAAATTATACCGAACAAAGTCACCTGTCACTTTAAAAAAATATCAAGTCTTCAAAAAATTGCAAAATTGAATTTTCATCGAGAAAATGCTATAACAATGGTAATGATAACCATAACACAGGTACGTAGATATTTTAATTAACATTTATTTATAAGGCATCAACGATTTATGTGTTTGCTTATGGGCCTAGTAAGATATCCATTGCAACCGTATTTCTATCCTCGGAGAAAGTATACCGAACCCAAAACCAAACAGAACCGTTTGTTGTACAAGTTGGAGGATACCTACTTATATAAAACAGTGAACATCTTGGGGTTGAAATGATGATGAATTTGATTAATTGTTTGTGGAAAATGCAAGGCGTCTTGGGGTCGAAATGATGACGAATATGGCCATACAAGTGAACGGAGCCGAACACCCAAGTGTACGCTGATGCGCAGGCTACTAGCGCGGTTTGCGGCGCGCAGGGTTGGGGTATAGCAAAAGGGGCCCTATTTTTAGGACTTAGAAAATTTACGATCAAAAATTTTTTTTTTGTTTGTTTGGGCTTAAATTAGATTGAATCTTGTATATTACACTAAAATAAGCATATTTTATTCTTTAAACTTTTTCTCTCAGATCGATATTTACCGAGATATTGGGGTTCAAAGGGGACCCTATTTTTAGGCGGCAAGTTTTCTCTAAACATAACCATTACCGAGATATTGAGGTTTTTAAGGTAAAAATGCTTGCTGAAAATATGGTGACATGGGTTGAAAAACCGAAAACTGTAGGTTAGGTAAGGGTTTTTTTTTTTTTGTGACCATTTATAGCGGAGCGAGCGAAGCGAGCGGAGCGTCAAAATGCTTGCTTACATGGACCCTCGTAAATAGTCTACTATTAGATACTTACATCAAAATATGTTATTTGTATGTATGTTATGCATTTGAATCCCAATATCTTGGTAAATATCGATCTGAGAGAAAAAGTTTAAAGAATAAAATATGCTTATTTTAGCGTAATCTACAAGATTCAATCTAATTTAAGCCCAAAAACAGCAAAAAAAAAAAAAACAATTCAAAAATTTTCTAAGTCCTAAAATAGGGCCCCTTTTGCTATACTCCGACCGCGCGCAGTGAGCTCATCTTGGCACAGTCTTGGTCTCAGTCTCCTGTTCAACTAACCTATTGAACTCCCGACGAAAAAAGAGGGGTGTTATAAGTATAATATGTGTATGTGTAATGTTTGTATCTGTTTATCTGCGTAACATCTGTGTGTCTGTATGTAGGTATGTATGTAAACACTATATTGTACATAAAAACAAGAAAAACACATTACAAAAGAATATACATGTACAAAGGCGAACTTATCCCTTTAAGGGATCTCTTCCAGTTAACCTTTGAGCAGTCTGTCTATGGCATCGTAGCTCTCAAGCGGATGGACCGATTTGCATGCGGTTTTTTTTAATCAAATGCCTTGTCTTTCGAGATGGTTCATAGATTTGTTTGTTAAAAATAATCGCAGTCGTATCCAAAATATTCACTTTCTTTGAATTCACAGGATCTCGGTCAATATTAAAGTTAAGATTTCAAATTTTAAGTTTAGGTTTTATAGTAATTTATTTTTATTTTAAGTAATTTTTTACTACATTTTGAATTTAGTTTATTATTACTTACTCCACACCTACGTGAGTCTGAGAACAACGAGCTACAAAATACACTCAATTGAAATGTTATTCTTGCTCAATTAAACAAATAGACTTTAAAACGGGTTTTAAGGTAACTGTTTTTATTTTACCCGTCGAAAAGAGAAAAAGTAATGACCATGTCCATATAACATGGAAGTATTCACACGAATATATGGTGTTCAGTTGTTGGGCCTGGGTTTGGGATTGGCCAGATTTTAATATGATAATTCCTAATATTATAGATTTGAAATAACGCTCTATGTCTGTTCTCTCTATCTGTTCCCATCTTGCGCATGTCCATATAACATGGAAGTATTCACACGAATATATGGTGTTCAGTTGTTGGGCCTGGGTTTGGGATTGGCCAGATTTTAAAATGATAATTCCTAATATTATAGATTTGAAATAACGCTCTATGTCTGTTCTCTCTATCTGTTCCCATTTTGCGCTTAAACTGCTGACCCGATTAAGATGTATCACGGAAATAGTACTTAAGCGTAACCTTATTGTAATATAATTTAAGTCTATTCAACCACTAGTATGTACTTATCTGTCTATACCGCGAAATGTTAAAATTAAAAGCTTGACTTAAATAACTCTGAGTTAAATGCAACTTTTGTCATACTTTAAGGTACCTCAGCTACCTACTTACTTAAAAAAACGTTTTTTTCTCGCTAACAATGTTTTTTATTTCAGCTCAGTCATATTTTAAAATATGAAAATAAAACAAATCAGGTAAGTATTTAGAACAGCAGGGTCATTCCATAGCCCTAACGTGGTCAAGAGAATATTCCTTTGGAAGCACACCGTACGCGAATATTTAGTCTCCAAGGTATGAGGACGAACGCCCTGTCGTGAACGAGACGAGAGTGGTGAACGAGGATACATCTGATGAATCTGCTAGTCTCTCGGCAGCTATATTGTGCCAAGACAACTGTTAAATTTTCAAGCTTCTACCTATGTATCTATAATAAATTAACCGACTTGGTTTTATATTGTATCTCACAACTTTTTGCGGTAGAAGGTTGCGAGACTTGCATTTTTTTACATGGTATGTTTTTGGTGGGATAATTTATTCAGAAAGTAGGTTCGACAATCATACTTAAAACAATCACATTACATTTGTGTTATAACGTGCTTGGAAAGAGGTCATCATTATGTATGTATGTATTGTTCTTTTCGTCGAACCTGAAAGTGCCTCAAATCCTGCTTGCAAGATTTGACCAAAACGTACATATAAGCAAGTTTAATAAAAGCTTGTTGTTCCTGCTAGAAATATATCTAGGTATACCTATATAATGAGTGTTGGTTCAACATCCAACGGTAATATACATGGATGTACGTATAACGGTAGCTGTTCAATAATTTATTTATGAATAACGACAGTTAGTTTTTGACAGAATTAAAAGAGAATGATTGTGGATTGATGATGGAGTAATAACGTATCCAATTCTTCCTTTACGATGCTCAGTCAGTTCAGTCAGGTATCGTTTTCATCGTTGGCGCTAGCCGACAGAAAGAATTTTGCAGAGGATTGTGACAATCATGAATAAAGTTTTGTAAATGAAAGTGAATGCGTAAAAGACGAAAGCCATGGTATTTCAAAAAGGAAAGAGTATAAAAATAGTGTGTCTACGGTTGCGAATGATGGTAAGATATTAGAACACGTGAATTAGGATGTTCACAAGAGACGGTCGAGCCGTTTTCCGAGCTGCCCAGCCATGAAATCAAGATAAGGCGTCTCTGGATGTGCATAGAACCCTCTGTCGCTTAATAAAACATAGAGTTAAAAACGGTTGTGTTTTTATCTAGATATACCGCCAAAAATTTGCAGTAAAAGCTTGACTCTGCAATAAATCTAACTTTTGACATAAATACCTAAGATAGCTCAGCATAGAAATTCGTTGTTTTTTTTTCATGTTAACAGAATGTTTTTTTTTCCAGCTCAGAGTCATATTATAAAATACCTAAGAAAATAAAACAAATCAAGTAAGTTTTTAATGTATTCTTGAAATACTGCATAGTTAGGTTTTTTTATTAATTACGGAGTTGGCAACCAAACGTATGGCCTGCCTGATGGTAAGCGGTTGCAGCGGATACGAGTCTGAATCTATTAGTCTCTCGGCAGCTAGTGTGCCAAAACAACTGCAGAATTTAACAAGCTTCTACCTATCTAACATCCACTGCTAAACATAGGGGATAACTCGCTTCAGATAAAGACCCAGGGTTTCCTACATGTAGTCGCTACTCCAGGACTTTTCTGTCCGAGTAGCCATTCGCTCACTCAAGCTTTTTGTACATATGTAAGAAGCAAACTTGAGTATGCGTCTCAAATTTGGAATCCATGTTATAATACTTATATAGACCGAATAGAACGCGTCCAGAAAAGATTTGTCAAATACCTCTGTTATAAATCAAAAACTCCTTATAAGACGACGAATTATGTCGATATGTGTAAGAAACATCATCTCATTCCGTTGCACATTCGAAGAGAAATTGCGGACATAACTTATATTTTAAATGTTATAAACAACAATGTTGACTGCCCTGAACTGCTTGCTGAACTTTCTTTCAATACTCCATCCAGGCTTAAAAGACACTACCCTCCCCTCTCTGTTCCCTTTTCCTCGCGTAAATATAGGAAGAATAGTTTTCTGTTGCGTGCTGGTAAAAGTCTTAATAAAGTAGCAAAAGAGCTGGATATCGACATCTTCAACAGTAATATCCCGTCTGTAAGGCGTAAGATAACGAACGAATTTTTTAAGTGAGCGTGCTTTAACCGAATCTGCTGTCTGGTGCATTGATTATGTTAGTTGTTTTTATTTAAATTAGTTCTATTACACTTAGTTTGTAGTCACAGGTAGTTGCGATGTTGTGCATTGTGCGAGCACTTTATTTTTGTATAAAATGTCACTACCGGTGGGAACCTGTAATTGGCTTTCCATTAACTATTTCTAAGAGCATTATATTGTATGTTGCTGTTGGTTCTCCTAATAAATAATAAATAAATAAATAAATAAATAAATAAATAAATAAATAAATAAATAAATAAATAAATAAATAAATAAAACAGTGAACGTCTTGGGGTCGAAATGATGATGAACTGAATTGTATTAGTTGTTTGTAGAAAATGCAAGGCGATTATTTATATTACGTGGCCATACAATTGACGCTATGAACGGAGCCGAATATCCAAGTGTACGCTGATGCGCAGGCTAATAGCGCGGTTTGCGGCGCGCAGTAAGCCCATCATGGCACGGTTACCATCGTCTCGGTTTCCTGTTCAACTAACGTTTTGATTTCCTGCCCAAAAAGAGGGGTATTATGAGTTTAATATGTGTATGTATGTTTCTGTTTATCTACATATTTGTGTGTTTGTCTGTGGGATCGTAGCTCTCAAACGGATGGACCCATTTGAATGCAGTGTTTTTATCGAATGTCTTGTCTGTCCAGATGGTCCTTAGATTTGTTTGTTGAAAATAACCGCAGCCATTTCCAAGAAAGTACTCAACTTTGATAGTTCGCTACAGAAAAAAGACCCTGCGTGTAGTGCATCCACCGCCTCCCCACGACCCACACGAGGTCATCCGTCCACCTAGGTATTCGTACCTAAGGCCTTCCTACACTGAGTTTTCCTATACGTGGTCGCTACTCCAGGACTTTTCTGCCCCATTAGCCATTCGGTCACTCAAGGATGTCATATAATATTAACGTATGTATTGTATGCGTGTCTGTGTATCTGTGGGTCTGTCTGTGGCGTCACAATAAACATTCTTTAGGCAGCAGTTTGGATTTTGGAGCAAAAAAGGTCTACAGAAAAGAACTGCTTTATCCCTGCATTAATGGATTAAAGTCTGTCTATCTATTTTTCGTGTTTGTATGTTCCACTTAAACCTTATTTTTATTGTCACAGCCGTGAAACGCAACGATGTTATCAGCTCACTGCAAGTATGGTGATTAGAAGTTTTTTTAGGGTTTCGTAGTCAACAACGGACATGGCGAAACTATAAGGGTTCCTATATAGTTTCGCCATGTCCGTCTGTCCGTCTGTCCGTCTGTCCGTCTGTCCGTCTGTCCGTCTGTCCATCTGTCCGTCTGTCCGTCTGTCCATCTGTCCGTCTGTCCGTCTGTCCGTCCGTCCGTCCGTCCGTCTGTCCGTCTGTCCGTCTGTCCGTCCGTCCGTCCGTCCGTCTGTCCGTCCGTCCGTCTGTCCGTCTGTCCGTCTGTCCGTCTATCCGTCTGTCCGTCTGTCCATCCGTCCGTCCGTCCGTCCACTAGCCATCACAGACCAGCACATCACTAAGTCTGTCTGTGCCTCGTAGCCTCTGAAGAGATGCTTTGATAATCATTAAACGTAGAATTGTGTTTTTATGTAGAACATCGAGTTCTGAATCAAGAAAATCTGTACAGCGGTGTGGAGAGCATCAGGTTCTTTGTATACCGCGAAAAGTTAGCAGTAAAAGCTTGACTCTGCAACAGATCTAACTTTTGTCATATTTTAAGATAGCTCAGCTTAAAAGTAGTAGTTTTTTTTCATGTTTAACAGAATGTTTTGTTTTTCAGCTCATATTATAAAATACCTATGAGAATAAAACAAATCAGGTAAGTATTTAAGGTAGTATTAAAATCCTGCATAATTATTTTTATATATTACGGAGGTGGCAAACAAACGTTTGGCCCGCCTGATGGTAAGCGGTTACAGCAGCCTATGGACGCCAACTCCAGTGGATTCGCATGCATGTTGCCGACCCTTTATACAACTGTACACTCTTTTTTTGAAGCACTCCATTTTTGTAAGTAGTCTCCCGGGAATAACTCGGCAGGGACAGCAGGTCATTCCGTAGCCTGAACGTTGTTCGGAGAAAATTCCTTTGGAACCGTACGGTACGCGACCATTTAGACTCCCAGGTATGAGGACGAACGCCTTACCGTGAACGAGAGCTGAACGGTGGAGGTGGATACGATTCTGAATCTGCTAGTCTCTCGGCAGCTAGTGTGCTAAAACAACTGTTAAATTCTCAAGCTTCTACCAATCTATCTATCTGCCACGGACGCCGTCACTGCTAAACATAGGGCTCCCCTATAGCTCGCTTCAGAAAAAGACCCAGCGCACTGTGCAACCGTCCGCTTAGGTGGAGGCCTTCCTACGCTTAGTTTTCCTATACGTAGTCACTACTCCAGGACTTTTCTGTCCCAGTAGCCATCCGCTCAGTCAAGCCTTGAAGGCAATAGCGCAAGCAGCATAAAGATGTCATAATTTTAACGTATGTATTGTATGCGTGTCTGTGTATCTGTGAGTCTGTCCGTGGCGTCACAATTGATAAAAGTCTGTCTGTCTATTTTTCATGTTTTTATATCTGTGTAACGTTTAATAACGTTTCTGTATTACACATCAACGGTATGTTATTATTCCGCTTACGAGTAAACCTTAACTGGTGAGACCAGAGCTGTGTAAACGCAACGATGTCTTTAGCTCGCTGCAAGTATGGTGATAAGAAGTATTTTTTATTAAGCTAGGGATCCTGGTTCGATTCCCAGTGAGAGCGCGGTTCCCCCGTGGTTACTAAACGGTTGCGTCCATTAGGTGGTGATATTTATTTCCTTCGACCTCATTTCTTTAGAGAACAGTCAGGCTGTTTTTGTATTGTTCACTAAAATAAAATTGTTTCCACAACATAGAATGACAATTATTTGTTACTTCTCATATTATTTAAGTTCTTATTCCACCATCTATAATTCCTTCCTGTTTAATTTTATTTTCTCCGCTACCGAAAAGTTGTCTGGAAGAGATCGCTCTTTAGCGTTAAGACCGCCTATTGTCTGCCATTGTTTAATTTAAGATTTTTCATGTTATATTTTTCTTGTTAGTGTGCAATAAAGTACCTATTATTGTATTGTATATGTAGAATGTACGGGCGATAACTACGAACCGTTCGTTATGGAAGTCTTTATCTATTAAATAATGGACGTCTCGGACTCAAAATGATGATGACCTATATTTTATTGGTTGTTTGTGTAAAATTCAAGGCAAACTCTTCTTGGGACATGGTGACACGAGCTACCGACGCGTATCCACCGCTACGTGTTGCCGGAGTATCCTCGACCCTGTCATATCCCGCAGCCTTCCTGCATTTCATATTTAATACTTTTTAACGCATTTACAATCTCATCCATAGTATGTGTTTAATTTCCCTTTTGTTTTTTTAGTTCACATCGAGAAAGAGTTCTTGTCCGGATGTCTTGTTCTACACGGTCTCACTACGCTTGATGGTTCGGTCAACATTTTATGTATGTATGAACATATGTGAACGTAATTTCCTTCGTTTTCTACTCGAACATCCATCAATTATTCACCGAGACGTTTTTAAAGAGTCCAAATTCGGTAGGATTATGTAATATTTTTACTGAGTTCAATCGGTGACCTGAAAGTGTTTCAAATCCTGCTTGCTTGATATGACCAAAACATACCTGCATACATAGATGCAAGTAAAATAAAAGCTAGTAAAAATAATCGCTTTTTAACTCTGTTTCAGAAATAAACAAGAGATAACAACCCAGCGTGGACTGACAATCGAGTGAGACGAAATGAAAATGTTCTTAGAGTTGGCATACAAAATCTTACTGGCGGTGAAAACGACCGGTTTTTGGGCCTCAAAGGGAGGCGAAGGAGCTTTTTCTAGGGAAATGGGCATCGGCTACGCGAGCGGGCTCATGACACCGGTTCTGGGTCAATCTTGGGGCAAAGGCTGTCCATCGTGATTCATCGTGATCTAGGGGCCTTTTGCGCCTGTAAAGATTAGAGACGGGCAATTTGATTAGATAATCTATTTTATATTTGTAAAATATTGCTATAATTAATATTTTGTATCAAATAAACTTTTTATTACTTAACAACATAGAAGATTTAGGCCATAGTTAAACCAACGGGAGCGAAGCTTAGCGGTCTGGTGTATCGAGTACCTAAAAAGGAATGTGAGGGGTTTTGGGAAAGCGTAAGACACGTTTTAAAGATTACAGCGGGTCCTCGCCGAGAAGACGAGGTCAGAGCGTAGTTGAGAGTACCTAAGTTATACCGCGTTTTCAATATGTGTTGGAGGAAAGACCGGGGACTGGTGCACGGTTGTAATCGTGCCGCTGTACCTATAAGACTGCAGAAATTACCGCATAATTGGCCTCCTCAGTTCTGTTCAACATCCAAGAAGATAATAGACGTGGATGTGTAACGGTAGCTGTTCAGTTATTTATTTATTCGTGAATAACTATCTGACAGAATAAAAAGAGTGATTGTGGATTGATGATGGAGGAATGACGTATCAATTTTTTCCTAATATATGCTAATATATTTTTCTAATATATATTTCATGCTCAGTAAAGTGTCACTTCGATCGTGGCACTCGCATAGCCGACGGGTTGAATTATGCAGGAGATTGTGACAATCATGTCATGAATAAAGCTTTGTAGAAATGAATTAAAGTGGATGCGAAAAAGGCAAGAGATGAAGAGCCATGGTATTTGAAAAAGAAAACAGTATAACAATAGTGTGTGTATGGTTGCTAATGAGAGATTGGAGTTTGCCGAGCTGCCCAGCCATTAAATCTCTAAAAAGGCGTTTTTGGATGTACATAGAGGTGTATTGGTTCCAACACTTGTGTACGGAAGTGAAAGTTGGATATAGCAGAGGAAGCAAAAAAAAAATGCAGTTCGTAAACTTTAAGGTGTGAAAGAATATGTAGTAACTCAAATTGAGAAAGGGATGCTAAAATAGTTTAGGTATGTTACAGAGGATGCATAGAAGGAGATTGAGCAGACAAACTAACATTTCTCGATTAGATTTAACACGTTCTAAAAAAGGACAGGTCAAAGGTAGGTACTCTAAACTGACGAGCATGCAGTCGGAATTAATTAATGTTGAAGTACAACGTGCATGCCAGGACCGTAGCAAGAGTATGAGCGTAGCTCTGTCTACGCCGTTGGGAAAAAAGCGTGGTTATAAAATATCAATTGAAAAAACTCCTTAGATCATTACTTTAGAACAATAGATCTGGGTGGAAAATGAAAGCTGATAATGATAAAAGTTGAATGGATCTTAAGATAATGATGCAAACTGTATGCTAGGTCATAAGGTAGAGAGAGACCTGTTTAAGGTATTTGCAGATGAAAAAGTAAATTCTCGTAAATTAAAATATCAGCATCGTCATGTATATATAAATATTTAATTTTTAAAATATGTATAAATAGATTATAAGAAAGAAAACATTCATATTAAGGGAACTAATTGGGTAACTTGAAACCCGTTGCAGGGTGAGCGTCAGGAGGGCTGGACTACTCGATGTTGAATGGTCAGATTAAGTACGTCTTTGGGACTATTTAGAACCTCTATATAATAATCATTTAAATATTTGGGCCACTGGGTCACCGAGGATCTGAAGTATAAAGTTGACATCGATAGGGAACGTAGGTCGCTGGCTGTCTGTTGTAATATGCTGGCTCGCAGATTTGCACGCTGTATACCTATACACAAGTTAATTGTCAGTTTATGTACACGTGCTGTCTGTGGGCCTCATATTCGTGGTGGGTATATAGCGACCTACGTGTCCAGTACAATAACGCACTCAGGGTGCTGATGGAGCTGCCGTGGCGGTGTAGCGCGTCGGGGATGTTTGCGGATGCACCTACAGACGGTTTCCCGGCCATCATGAGGAAGCGGTGTGTATCAGCATTAAATTGCTTACGTGAGAGCTTCAACAGCATCTTTCATGTATTCTCAGACTGGTGGGAGTCCTGCGGAGATGGTTCCAGGTCCACACTGTGCGATTTGTTTTATTTTATTTTATTTTGTCCAATAATACTAACGTAACTGTAAATAAGACAGACGGACAGATAGACAGACAGACGGATGGACAGACAGACAGACAGACGGACGGACGGACGGACAGCGGAGTCTTATTAATGGAGTCCCGTTTGTTATCCTTTCGGTACGGAACCCTAGAAAAGCTATAAAAAATGTGATCTAGGTATTCTGACGTCAAAATGGCTTGATAAAGTCCGTTCATGTCACCTTAAGTATTTAGTTTTAGAACTTGCATGCATCTTTTTATTATAAAGAAACGTTATAGTCGTAATAAAATCAGATTCACTGAACTAAGAGAGAGTCTTCAAATTGAGTGATGCCAAGTTTTAGTAAGCCATATATGTATGGCACTGTACCATTCATCACCTCGCTAAAAAAGGGAAAATACTTGGGAGAAATGGTGGTTGGGAGATAATGACCGAAATAAGAGATCCCAAGGGCTATAGTCGGATACTGCTCCAGGTGAGTGATATCAAGTTTTTAGTACTTATATGGACGCATAAATCGCGCGTAGTATGCGGTGATTCACGGTCTGAGATACAATTCTAGAAGAAGTGAGCTTGTAGTGGTTATGTTTGCTAGAAATAAGGCCTTTGATGCTGTTCCTACGGTATTCTTAAATGAGGTTTCACTAAAAAGAGTCACCAGCTTTAAGTATCTCGGACACTGGATCACTGAAAATCTCCATGATGATCCCGATGTTGAGAGGGAGCGCAGGGCATTCGCCGTGCGCTGTAACATGTTAGCACGTTGTGATAGAAATGTTAAAGTAATCCTTTTTAAGGCATTCTGTCAGACGTTTTACACGTGCAGCCTGTGGACTAATTGCACTAAAATGGCTTTCAAGGCCCTGTGCGCCCAATACGACAATGGGTTCAGAGTGCTGTTTGGGCTACCACGCTTTTGCAGCGCGTCAGGTATGTTCGCTGAGGCGCGCACTGATTGCTTCAGTGCCATATTACGCAAGAAAATTGCATCTGATGCGGCGCGTGTGTGAGAGTTCCAACACCCTCTTGCGCCTATTGTCGGAGTATCCTGCTAGCGCTATATGGAAGCGCTGGAATACTATCCATGTGGAATCGAGAGGCTGTGTGTATGATGTTTTTTTTAGGTTAATAATAATCATTTATAACTTTTATGTAATTAACAATATATGGACATGATTAGATAAAAATGCTTTGAATTGAATAAATGCCATCTTGACATCGGAATGGCTGAACCACATTATTTCTCATTTCATAATTTTTTTTAAAGAAGTTTCTGGATAGTACCAAATATCGTCCTAAATTGGAAACTACTCCACATCGAAAATCTCGCGATCGTGATGATCATACTGAAAAGGTATAATAACACCCCTCTTTTTTCGTTGGGGGTTAAAAATAATTAAGCTTATCAAAACTGCCGTCAAAATCAAAGCGTGCTGTGAGGAACAAAAAAAAATTGGGCAAGTGCGAGTCCGACTCGCGCATGAAGGGTTCCGTACCATAATCTATAACAAGTTTGTTGTATGGGAGCCCCCCTTAAATACTTATTTTATTTTATTTTAAGTATTTGTTGTTATAGTGGCAATAGAAATACATCATCTGTGAAAATTTTAACTGTCTAACTATCACCGTTCTTGAGATACAGTCTGGTGACAGACGGACGGACGGACAGCGAAGTCTCAGTAATAGGGTCCCGTTTTTACCCTTTTGGTACGGAACCCCAAAAAACTTTGGCACCGTCACAGGCATTGCAACAACGTGCCAAAATCCAGGTGGGGCGGCCACAAACGAGGAGGCGCGCCTAGGCGGCTAAACACCGAAAATATATGTGTTTAGGTGACAACTATATTTTCGTGCCGTTTGCGGTAGAGACTCTAGGCCCATGGGGCCCAGCCACTCACAGTTTGTTTGGTTCCATAAAAAAAAACTAATACGAACTACCTGTGATCCCAGAGCTGGCGCGTTTCTCGGACAAAGGCTCAGTATTGCTGTGCAGCGGGGAAACGCTGCTGCCAGCATCTTGGGATCATTTCCGCCAATGACCGACCTTGGGTAGAGTTAGGTTAGTGTAGGTTTTAGGTTTTTAAGTTGTTTTACCACTTAATTCGAATGTTTTTTTTTATAAAAAACATTAGTAAAAAAATCCGCATTTATCTTCGAGGGGGAAGTGGTGGTACGGATAGACGGAATTGGGGGCATGATGATGATTAATTTTCTTTAAGTCTACTCACATATTATACGAAATTATACTTTATACTACGGTGATGGATGCAGGTCTCAATCGAAATTAACATCGAACTTCTCATTTCTACTGATAAGCGCTGATAAAAGTACGAAAATATTGAGACAGGTAAGGAGTTTGTGTTTAGTTCCGAGGAGTTTTTATACCCATCATAACCAGACATGGTATAAAACTTAATCTTTCAATAATAATACGAAGCTGCCTGGTACACATCTGGTAGAGCAGTTCCAAAGTGCCATATTTTTTGGAGTCAAGGAGGATAGGGGTATAGTAAAGATTATCTAAGCTAAGCTAATCCACTTAAGAACTGAATACCATTGAACAAACCACAACTGGTAAACCACAAATTAAGATAACGAGCTCGTAGTAAAAGCAGATTGTAACCACCTTGGAAGGTTAATATAGATTATCGACTCTATTTCCTTGGACATTAGACTACAAAATGCACTAACAGAATAATGGTGATCATAACTTTTTTGGAATTTTACACCCGTCGTACCGTATGCACCATTGACCTGCACCATCAATGGGGCAGATGAGGCTAATTAGTTTCGTTTGCACCATTAATGGTGCAAACGAAACCACGGATTGGGTATAGTCTCATCTGCACCATTAAGATGACACTATACTATCAAATCAATGAAGCGTCATTATTCAGAAATGAAGCCTTATTATACATCGATCTGTCTGCATCTCACTCTCTCATTCTGAGAGTGTGGGGGGGCCTTGTCTGTGATTTACACACTTAGGCTGTTGCGGGTTCGCAGTCTGTTACGACGGACTGGTCTTTATAATCCCAAATTGGGAGGTGGAGTCTGCTAGGATGGCTTCTTGGTGTCTGCGTTGTACCGCTGGCTACTGAAGGCTCCTGCTTGTCTTCTTCATCTTCTTCTTATTTGGGCTGCATGTTTTTAGAGGTGGCTGCTTCCAGCTGCCTCGACTCTACTCTTGTCGCAGAAGTTTCCTCGGTAGAGGGCGCCAGCGGGTGTCCGGCGGTCTGGCGTGAAGCGGCGCAATACCTTGAAGCAGCATGTGACGGGATTGGTCTGCTTGGGCAAACATCTACCACCGGGATGTCGTCAGTATATAGGGCGTAGCAGGCCGGTAACAGGCAGCTCCCTTGTGGCACTCCTGCCAGTATAGGGCGCTCTGACGAGGTTGCTTTATCCACCGCTACATGGAACCGCCGGTTTTGCAAAAATGAGCGGATCACCGCGACTATGCGGCGTGGAGCAGTGGTCTTTGACATTTTATGCAGCAGTCCCTCATGCCACACCCTGTCAAAGGCTTTCTCCTTATCTAGGAGGGCCGCTACTGCGTACGTCTTCCTGTTCATGGCATCGGCCATGAAATGTAGAACACGCGTCAGCTGGAGGGTCGTGGAGTGCTCGGAGCGAAAGCCAAACTGCTCTGGTCTCGGCTCTATGTGAGGCAGGAGTTTCCCCAGCAAGAGCCGCTCGAAGACCTTGGAGAGGGTTCCGAGGAGCGTGATAGGCCTGTAGGACTCCGGTCTTTCTCTGTCTTTCCCCGGTTTTGGCAGCAGTATGACCCGGCCAAGTTTTCAGCTCTCTGGAAAGTGACCCGAGCGCATGATCCCATTGAAGAGGCGCGTCACCGCTACTATGGTGTGCTGTGGAAGGTGACGCAATGCCATGTTGGGGATCGAGTCGGCGCCCGGGGCTTCCTTCGGGTTGCATATTATTATACATGAAGTAGTTATTTATTTATTTGTAAAATGTATTATTGTTGTTGCTTTTTGTTTGTTTATATTTATGTAAAAAAAATTGTTCCGCACACAAACGAAATACGGCCTTATATTGGTTTTTTATTTTACCATGCCTAGGAAAGTAGGGTGAAGTAGTTGTATTAATATTAATGGTGCAAACGAAACTAATTAGCCTCATCTGCCCCATTGATGGGGCAGGTCAATGGTGCATACGGTACGACGGGATTTTACAACCGTCCGACTCTTCACAAGAACGTATTCTCTTGAAAAAGGAGTATGAACTCTCGTCAACCAACATTTTAAACCTATTCAACAAGGAATAAGGTTGAAAATTCAATATCCACGCAATGTAGTTCTAACCTTTTTTTGTAAGTAACTGGTTGGCGCTTACGAGAACAAAAGCAGATAGGATGGTATTAGACACAATACCATTGTGAATGCAGGTAAGCTTAGCTTAGATAATTTGCATATTTCAGTGAACGTGCGTAAGCGAAGTATTTTGGAAAAGACAAGCGTAAGGCGAAATAGTGATTTTTTTACCACGGTGGCAGTATATTTTTTGTCTCTTTTTCACCTTCAAAATAAGAGAAAGAGGATATACTATCAAAGTGACAAAAATCATGCTTTCGCGTTTAGGGCAAATAGTATCTCTGAAACTCTGAACACTCACTATCTGCTGTAGTATGATAGGTACCTTCTTGGCCAGGTATACTTCCGGTACCAGCTAATCTTGTACAGTGCGTGAGCTGACGATATGATTCGAGTTTAATACCTGTCTCGCTTGCACATATGCGATCGAGATAAGAACCTCTCCGCTTTCACCCAAACGCAAATCCCAATCTTAGAGCTTACGACCTGTATGTGAGACGGGCTAATACCCGGCCGCACCTTACGGAATGCTCGAAATATTTTAAAAGCTAGTAGTAGTAGTAAATAATCAAGACTCATATCAAGTTGCAGGAATGTAGATAGATATCGCAACGAGATTATTGTATCATCGTCCCGCTCTAATCCATATAGCATGAGTAAAACAGCATGTACATTTATGCTCTGAATTTTCGTTCCGTACCTATACATACTTTTATGGATTGCTTACTGTCTTTGGCGCGCGGCGTTTATAAACGATTATATGGATCTAGCATTATTGACGTATATTATTAGTTCGGCTACTCAACACGTTTAGTAATTACTGTCAAAAATAGTGTCAGTGTCAGTTCTCCTATTCCACACCAGATGGCCAGTGTGGTTTCAAAAAAAATGGCATTTTATTGCAATATAAACATTTATGACGGCAAGTTAAGCATATTTATTTAATAATATAATTATATCATTCATTTCCAACCATTTCTAAAGTTGTCAAGCTATTTATTAATATACTGGCGCTACCATCTATGTAAAAACTCTAAAAATATATGAGTTAATTAGTACCAACTTTCGCCACATGCAGTTAATTACCGAACTTTAAACTCTAATTACGGGAGAACCCCATTGATTTTAAAGTTAATAATTATCTAACCACCTTTTTTGGGTCATTATAAAACTATCTGCACCGGTCTCATCTCTGTTGGTGGGTGGGGACACCCCCCATACTGCCCATCGTCCTTTAAGACGAGTTGCTTTATCGACCAACTACTTTTTAACCTATTTGAGAATTGGTCTAGATGATCTTAAGGTAAGTAGCTAAAGTGACTAGTTACATATCGGACAAACCACTTATTTGTCGGATTGATTTTAGACGAGTTGCTTTATAGGCCGCTTACGTTTTCGACTATCTGCGAATTTGCCCAAATGATTTTTAGGTGAGTTGACGCTGTAGACGACCTGCGTTTTTGACCATATGATACTAACCCCTTGAATAGAGTAATTCGCTTAGAACAATGCAACTTGTATTGACGACCAAGTATTCAGTGTTATGAGATAATAATATGTTACTAATAAATCAACTTTGAATGGCATACATTTGCATAAGTATTTGGGTTGCAGGGATATTGCTTGTAATGCTTGTAATTCCTTAGGAAGTCGTTTCGTGCAACAGTTTGCAATTCTTATGTGTTCGATTAGATTGAATAAGTTAGTCAGTTAAGTTGAATACTATGTTTCACTGACTCCATAGAGCATCCTCGTCTCGGAACCAATGGTATGAAAGAATGAGATGGATTTAGATACGTACATCAGTACAGATAATCAAATGAATATACATATTAACGATCCTCTAATGAGTTTAAGTATTTAAGATATATTAACGTGTTAATTAAGGATTGAGAATAATATGCATTTTTTTTGTATCCGTAATAATCATAGCAACATCCAATTTCGTTTAGAATTACGTAATTAAACTAAATTCTTCAAAATATCATCCTATTGATCAGGTTTATTGTAAGCCAATGCCAAATAGTTAACGGTTTCAAATAAAAATCCTTTCTATGAAATGATAACCACTTCGGCGAAATGGAACATTCCACGAAAAATAATTCGGCGAAGAGCCAGAGAACCATGGTATACATTTGGTAGATAAAACTTTATCGTCGTTTTAAAAAATAATTCGGCGAAGAGCCAGAGAACCACTGTATACATTTGGTACTTAAAACATTATTGGAGTCTTAAAAAATAATTCGGTGAAGAGCCAGAGGACCATTGTATACATTTGGTACATAAAACATTACTGGAGTCTTAAAAAATAATTCTGCGAAGAGCCAGAAAACCATGGACCATGGTATACATTTGGTACATAAAACTTTATTGGAGTCTTAAAAAATAATTCGACGAAGAGCCAGAGAACCATTGTATACATTTGGTACATAAAACATTATTGGAGTCTTAAAACATAATTCGGCGAAGAGCCAGAGAACCATTGTATACATTTGGTACATAAATAAAACATTATTGGAGTCTTAAAAAATAATTCGGCGAAGAGCCAGAGAACCATTGTAATCATTTCGTACATAAGTAAAACATTATTGGAGTCTTAAAAACCGTGTTGTGCTTTATTGGTAGTGACTTTGACCTTAGGTTTTATTTGAGTACTTCTTATCTATCCGTTTTATAGCAGTAGGATCACGTCAGGACGCCCGGCGTGTTTTACGATGTTGTTTCGTGACTTGAATTTATGTGACGGGTCGTGTTTTTGGATAACTTGTTCGGTTATAATCGGTCTATGATAATTTATTCTGGCCGTAACCCTACTGCTGTACCTACCTAGATACGTATCTGTATTAACATTAACTGGTAACTATGTTCTTGTTATGGCAGTTATACTGGAATATCATCAGTCGGGAACATTTGCATATTTCTTCCCGATATACTTCTTTTTTGGGACAAGTATATCGCGAAAAATATAACATGAATACTTCTGATAAATATAATAATCCCAATTCGTCATGAATGCGAAATCTAAAGTTGAAAGTAAGCATGTAGTTACGGCTACAATTTATCTTGTACTTATCAATATGTTTGTAGCAACTAAATAGGTTGGTGGTAGATCTAAACGTACGAGTATCGACGTGAAATGTAAAATCAAAAACAGATGTTCATGTACAGTCAGGTTCAATATAACGGATTTGACGACGCGGTTGGCGCAGTTTGTAAAGACCTGCCTACTGAGCCGGCGGTCCCTTGTTCGAATCCCAGTCAGGGCAAATATTTGTGTGATGAATAAGTATATTTTCGTCTATTACCCATAACAAGCCTTCTTGAGCTTAATTTAGGACTAGACCGACTTGTGTGAGGTTGTCTGATATTTATTTATTTATAATAAGGAGCTGCAGTTATTGTACTAGGCTGACTGGACTAAAAACTTATATCTACTAGAGTTAGGTTAGATTATGAACAGTAAACAAATCTGAGACGCGTACCTTTTTGACCCTATTGTCACTATGACAAAAGCGAAAAAGGTAGGTGTGTTTATTATCAGAAAAACAAGTAAGTATCAGAATGTTTAGAGATCTCATAATTGCAATATATTGCGTATTTACAAGTAATTTGCAGGTTTATTTATGTACGGTCCGACAAGTGCACTACGCATTAACTATTTATGACCAGGCACTTGTAAGGAATAACAAGACAAAGAACTACATGACTAAATATAAGTTACCGTAAGATTTTCCATGCCTTTCCGACATGCTTTGTCAATTCATATATTATATACATAAGATACTATTATGGATTACGCGGAAAATGTAGATATTACTGAATAGAGGTCTGAGTCAGCGACGTGTTAGTATATCAACAGGAGGTTTACTTCGATGTTCGAAACTCCTACATCATATCGTGGTGTCTCGCTCATTCAAATATTGTTTGTCACGAGATCGAGAGGGATAGCACAGCCGGCACGTACTTCGAATTTTGGACTTAGTAGCCCTTCTGCTTCGTGATGCTGATGACTTTGTTGTGAGCGGTTGTGATGACTAGATTAGGTCTGTCACAGCTTATTTTAGCAATGGTTTTAAATATATGACATTCAAACACACTTATAACCTTTTTCCTTTGCAGGATTGATCGGAGCCTCTAGTGTAACTTTGCTTTAACGCAAAAACTGTTCGGGATGCAATTGTGACTATTACGGTGGATTTAGACCAAACAACCGAAGATCTAGAACAACATAGAATAGAGCATCCATTATACAAAGAAAATTTGGCAGAATAGGAATAGAATGAGCATTCGATCGTTTGGTTTTATGTAAACCTAACTTTACGCGAAACGTTAACGCGATCCAGACAATTTGTTGCCTTGGAAACTTACAATAGATGCACTGTTGGGTGAACGGTTATGGCAAAATCATATAAAAGTATTGCACGTTTTTTTCTTTCTTTTTTTATTAATACATAATACTATAATATATTTGATATAAATACGACTTTATGATTATGATTTAAATCTAGTTATGCTAACTCTAAAGTTACACAAAAATAATAATTTGTTACCTATAATAATTCACAATATCTTATTTTAATTTAAGTGTGCAGATCAATTAGTTTCCGTCATACTCACTGTTTGTATGCAAAATTAAGTAAAAAGTTAACAGTTACAGGATCCGAAAAAAGAGTGACAGACATAAATTTGAAGCATTATAAAAATCTTCCAAAGACACCCGCATATTTTATTCTAAAGACCATACTTTTTATAGTAGGTAACGCTATATGATTTGTGTCGTATCGTACCTAAGCAATTTTTCTCATCGCCTTCAAATCTTTACCAGTTTTATAATTATGAACAAATAGAGCTTATTTAGATCATACAACTTATTTATTCAATAATTTGTTTTAATTACTCTATGAATAAATTAAGCTTGTCTAGATAATAAGCCCTACAGTACCTAAAAAGTGGCTTTACCGAATACATTTATTCAAAATTAGCACAAATGTACTAAGTTATTCATTAATTACCCACCAGTATTCGATGTTCTAGATCTACGAACTGCCTTCAGCTTTAACATATCCGATGGCAGGATACAATCGCAAAGGAAGATTAATCACAATTCTAAAATCCAGTTCTCTGCCATTTCGCCGATTTTTAGGGTTCCATACCCAAAGGGTAAAAACGGGACCCTATTACTGAGACTTCGCTGTCCGTCCGTCCGTCCATCCCTCCGTCCGTCCGTCCGTCCGTCCGTCCGTCCGTCCGTCTGTCACCAGGCTGTATCTCAACAACGGTGATAGCTAGACAGTTGAAATTTTCACAGATGATGTATTTCTATTGCCGCTATAACAACAAATACTAAAAATAAAACAAAATAAATAAATAAGGGGGGCTCCCATACAACAAACTTGTTAAAGATTATATATATGTATAGGTACGGAACCCTTCATGCGCGAGTCGGGCTCGCACTTGCCCAATTTTTTTTTGTTAAAGCATTTTTCTCTAAAACCGTAAACTATTTGGTTGGTTGTTATAAAACGAACCTTAACTAACCTAATCAATAGAATTTAAGACTACAGAGAATTAAAAATTCCGCAAAGTAAAGAATTCTACAAAAAGGTAGAACACCCTCAAATCCAACATGTAATCTAGGTAAATTTATATAGGAAATTAGCTAAGAGGTTATGCCTTATTATTTATGTAGGTTTATTGACTGCATATTTTTGACCGACGTCAGCATTTTCCCGATTACTCAAAAGCGACTGGACCGATTTGAAAAATTATTACATTTTGTTTTAAAAGGTTCTTGTTGGTCCTATTGTCATGAGGTTAGGATCTGATGGTGGGATCCTGTTGTCTTCAGAATAATTTCGTTTCATTGGTGTCGGTTATTTTTTGATAAAGAGTGATAATTAATTAAGTATGAAGTGTTTATTGCATTTTTTTTTTCTTTTGTAGTTATAAGTGTTGTTGAGAAAACCTCATTGATTTGGGAGAACTCCTTCTACTTTTCACTTGGACACTGTCTTCAGGGTGTCCCTCTCGTCCCTCCAGGGTGGGGCTAAGTTCAGAAACGACGTGGCATTCTGATCTAGGCGACCGCGACTTAGCGACTAAATGACCAAACGATCGATACTATACGGTTCCAAAATCGAGCCGTTTGACGGCCCAAGCTCATATTTTCCCTTTTGCAGAATTACAGTCGCAAAATGGGAGTGTTTTGATCGGGTCCTGCGACCACGCACTTAAATGCGACTGAGTCAGTTTTGGAACTCCAGTCGTTCCTTATTATGATTGTCTCCATCTCCTTGATGTTATTGTCACGCGGCGCCATCGCTTGCATTCGTAAGCCTTTCATAGTAATCCATAGAAGGCGGGTCGCTATCGCCAAGATCCAAATGCCATTTTAAGAGGTTCGCGCGGTCCTTATGGAATTCTACCTAAAATTGGTCCAGTGGGAGAACCGGCCGCTACAGATGTTATTTATCACGCCAGCCCCAGATGCATGCCGATGAGGCGTGGGTGCATTTTGCATAAACATCACCGGGATGGCATAACACCGCCAAGTGCCAACACAAAAACTAGCTCCCACGCTACCGACTTGTTAACTAGTTAACAATATTGTAAAGTTAACTCCGGATGTCAATCTAGTCGATTGTTGGTCATAGATAAGATATACGAATTCTTTACATAAATATACGATGTTATAAGCCTAGTACCTGCTGAACATACACCACAGTAGTTTGATGGCAGATAATGTATTGAAGTCGGCCATTTGTACCATATTTGATAGTTGTATAAAGATTAATTAAAAAACTAAATATTTAGCTGCAGTCTCTTTTTGTACCATTGCTTATTTGGATCTAGGTAAGATTATTCAAACCTAACATAGTTCACAACAATAAAATCCGAAAGACAATAATAACTTTAGTAATTTAGCCAATTTTTCTCTAATATTCTGCATTTTTATTTGAGGGCTTAGTATACTAAAAGTTTTGAGCATTTTGTTGTTCATGTTGAGTTTAAGGTTTCTCTATCTAAAACCCAAATAACTTGCGTCTTTGGTTAGGTTTTGGATTTTTAGCATTCTCTAGTCAGTCTCAGTAGGTACAGATTTAAGGAGGTCGGTAAACTTCTATTTTAAATAAATTCTATCTTTATTTGCAAACGAAATAGTACCATTCATAAGTAAACTAAAAGCATGTCGAGATTCTACTTTACACTATTTACATAATGTTTAGTAGCAATATTGCAGTGGCAAAAGTTACCGAGCGAAAATGTTAATTTAAAAATAAAACTAACTTTTTATGTTCTTTCATGTATTTTATTTATTTACAAATGGCGGTACGCTTAACCGTAGATAAGCTTAAGAAAACACCCGCTGCTCATTTATCTGATAATATAGGGCTAACATTATTATGCATTCCTGGAGCTCAATTCGTTGCATTTAGTAATATATGTCAGAGATATTTCTACTTAAACTCACACCCTTTATTTACGTTGAAACGCCAAATGAAATTGCCAATTTAAATTGTTAAGGGCTTAAGTCAGCTCGATTTGCAAATTTGTTATTATCATCTATATAAATGGCATATAGGTACTATCGCCGTCAATCAACTGGTATATCGCTCAAATATTTATATATCAATGCTTCCGTGAATAATAACCTCCGAGTTGAAAATGTATACCTATATTTGTGTGCCTTTTTCAAAAGACCATTTCAAGATTGGTTGTTGGGATACAGCTTTTACTTAAGGGTGATATCAATACAAATTTGTTAGTTAAGTGGTGATGTCAGATCCGATTTCGTCTCGGATACATTTGCGATCCTTTAGTGAATAACATCATAAACTTGTGAATTTAGGATATTAACGTGCATATCAAATTTTCTAAAGGTGTCTGCAGACATTTTTCCTTAATTTAATCCTTATTCCTTATCTATCTTCACACTATAGTATAAAAGCGAAAGTTTGTGTGTATGTATGTTTGTTACTACATCACGCTGAAACGGCAAACGAATTTGCGTAAATTTTTGAAAATAGCTTATGCTCTAAAACATAGGCTACTTTATATCCTGAAAAATCATGGTTCCCGTAGGATAATGTTTACGATTTTAACTATCCATAACTTTTGTTGATCCAATCTTCTTTCAAGCGAAGCAACAAATAAGGAGATATATCCATCCAAATCTCCAAATGGGTTACATTTAATCATGGACCTAGGAAGTACCTTACAGTACATATTAGCTCCATGCATTTAATTCTGAACAAAAAACAGTCACTGGCTGAAAATTCTTTTATGATTATGACCTTAGATTATATAATAGACATAGATAGAGCGTTGATGACGTCACAGCGTAAGGAGCATAAACGTCAAGATGGGCTGTATCGGTCAAATGCGGCTGTAAATGTCAAATTATTATGCTACCATATTAAGTAAACGAGTAAGCATGCGATGATGACAACCCTGACAATCCTTTTCAACTTAGTCGCATTATAACGTCTGTTTTTGGCGAAAAATAAACATTATTAATATTTGTGTTTTTAAACGAAAAAAAAGTGTGAAAGTGCGTGCAAAACTTAGAAAATGTCGGGCATTGTGCGCGGATGCAATTCGCATTCTGGGAGAGAAGAAAACTTGGGTGAAAATATAAGTTTTCATTAGTAAGTAATTCAGTATTGTTTTTTCAGCAAATGTACCAGAAATTATGTTAATATTAAAACTATAAGCTTAGAAATAGGATTATTATTGCACGCAAATGATATCTAAGTAGGCTACAATTAAAATAAACATAGAAATAGTGATAAAAACAATTATGTTAATTTCTGTCGTGAGGTTACTAGTGACGTAGAAAAAGTTATCGATAATTTGCGATTCTGTGAATCAGTCACTTTGGTCAGGTGTATATTTAAAAAAATCAATGACGTTTTGGTGGACATTTTTGATACCGTATGTTATATTTGTTTACATACATATAGAAGGTTAAATTTAAATAAATATTTTAGTGTGTCCACGACGCCAAGCTGTCTAGATATCTTTATTAATTTTCATCTGTTAGAAATATGAAATGTTATCAATCTTATGTTTAATCAGCAAGGTGAGAGAAGGGAAGACTGTAAAATAAATGTATTATAAATGTATAACAATTTCAATTGTTTTTTTTTTTGGTTCATTCCGTTAGTTTGCATAATAATTTTCTAATAACCACAGTCTAGTTCCATCGTCAGACGTAACCAATATACTAAATTTCAGCTTGATCGGTGCCCAGAAGAGTCAATTTTAATCTACTTTTCCCTTTTATATTTACACGATCAGACAAAAAAAATGCCTAAAAACCTACAGAGTTCGCTAGCCGTGCAGTGCATAATTGATTATAAATGGGTACTTTACGTCCATTAAGAATATGAGTGAATGTCGAAGGAATTATTTGTATTGTACGATAACATCGTATCTGTTATTAAGTAATCAGAGCTTTGACTTGGCTTTTTATTGAATCTTCAGCTAAAACAGCAGTCAAGTGGCTTAGAATTATTTTCAAAGTGAGACTCAATTTAATCGCAATACTTAATCTTGTTCTTTTTTATAATGCTCTGTTTTTCATATTCTCACGAATATAATAATAATAACGGTCTTATAGCGAAGAGGCACGACAAACATCTTAAGAGACTCGCTAGATGGCTGGATCAAGGGCCAGATACAGAAGGCGGTACCTACTCCTGGACACGGCGCGCGGTTCCTGTCTCTGCAGCCCTAACTACCAGTAGCCCGGGCCCCTCCCCGCTGCCGGCGGCACCCTAGGTTAAGTTTTTTTATAATGTATTAATATTTTGTAATAAAATATCGCGATAGACCCGGTTCAATAATTCTTAATTATGTGTTCAAACCGCGAGAGTATAGTGTTACATATTTTGTAATAACTGTGTATATTTGTGTATTTTTATATACCTAAATTTATTGTAAAAATACTTAACCTAAGATATTTAATGGATTTACGAAATAATAATATTTAAGTGAAACCAAAGCTACGGACATAAAAATCACTTAAAAATCCGTGTCAATGTTTTTCTTTTCATATAATCTTCAATGTAAAGCCTTAAATTTAAAGACGTAATTTTTTTGGAACAGCATCAAATCAATCCAAGTTAAAGCTGTTTATTTATTTAATAAGTTGATAAAGTTATTAACTTGATAACTTTATCAACTATATAATTGTAGTTTTATCGATATCGGTACGATATCGATAAAATGTATTCGGGCATCACTACAACGAAAATTTTGACACATGGGCTTGTACATTTTTTTAAAAGACGTAACTGACAAATATACTGTCATCTCGTTTTTTCTTGCGGAAACTTGACGTGCTTTACAGAGATAGCAATATTGTCGTAGGTTTCTACTAAGTAACACGCTCTCTATTAATTATTCCTTACTCTAAGATTATGACGCATTCAAAAATCATTAGAAAGATTTGATTAAAAAAAACACAGTATTCGGCTATTCGGCTGGATTTGCTGCTGTTTAGCGTCACTTGTGCAACGTGGAATAAGCCAGTCGTTTAGCCAAATCAGGACTCGATTCGATCCAGTACCGTGAAGAAAGGTTTGAGCAACAACGTGGGATATAATTCATCTACCGATTAACTCGACTCGTTCCTACCGCACTTGTAATCAACAGGTACTGCGATTACCACACGGAGAGGTGTTCGGCTGGGCTTTTCCAAACTCGTCTAACGCATTTAAGATTTAACGACAGGTTTTTTCTTTGCGTGTAGTTATTTTAACTTGATCTTCATAAGATCAAAGAACAACAACAACAACATCACTTTATTGCACACCAATATAAGTTTACAAAAGGAGACAAGACAAATACAATTTATAAATAACGGATAAAGAAATAAATAAATGTTATAAGGCAAAACATAAAAACCGAAAACTAACATTAATAGATATTTTGCTAGATGGGTCATTGTCAGTTCAATAAACAAAATTTGTCCCTTCGGTGGTGTGATGTCCAGGGTTTTCGTGCAGGAGTAGATTCAATAAAACACTTAAATGGGTTTTCTGTCGGCCATCACCTGCCCGCCCCCGTTGACGTCTGTCATAGCAATGGCGGCAGGCGGGCAAGTGTGGCGACACTTTATTATCATAAAGGTGTCTATACACCACACCATCCTCTTTTGATAAATTCGAAATAGTTATTTATTGACACCTTATTTATTTAATTATTACTAGGTATGTATTAACATTTCATATCACCATTGCATTACATGTACATTTAATATATTTCTGGAATTTAGATTGATTCATATTATTAGTAATTACAAATATTCTGCGGATTCGCTCACTGCTCCGTCTGAGTGAATTGAACTAAATTGGAGGCTTACCTCTAGATGCCCCACACCAGCCAGCTACGCCAAACACCAAGGTGCGAAGCATTTGCTCAGACTCAGGGTTCAGCTGAGCACGGTTATCGTGGCGGTGTAGTGCATCCAGCACGTTCGCTGTGACAGCGAGGATGAGAGTTTCGCCATTAATATGGGTTGCTTATGCGTCGGCGCAGTGAGCAAAACAGACAACATAGTTCAAAGTAACTGGTATGCACAACATACCTATTAGTAATATCTCGGTCACTAGACTGTAGTAGTGTCTTTATTCTGTGACTGTAGTTGGAAATGTAATATTTCTAATTTAATCCTTAATCATGAATTTTAATGTACATTGAAATGTAACACGAGTTTAATGTTATCAACAACTGTATTGTAAATTTGTAATAAATGTGTCATAAAGAAATGTTTTTTCTTTGTTACTATTCGCGTATTCGGTATTTAATCTCCTTTTGAGACAAGGCTTTTAACCATAAGTTTATGCATATATGAAGTTAATTTAGTGAGTGATACTTATTATTTAGTAGTTTCAAGTTCAATAATTTTGTCTTCATTTTTTACATCATTAAATAATTCCATGTTCTCGTTTCCGTTACCTTCTCTTTCCATTTATGTTTTTTTTTTCAATTAGGTACTTGTTCTTTATTGGTAAATGGAATGAATTAAGTAATGGAATATTTTGTATTTGGTATTGTAACAGTTATTTTTATTTTATTGCTTTCGCCAATCATACCATTGGATTACATATGTATATTTATTTACTCGTGAATTAATGTACTATGGAGCTATTATTTTCGAAAATTTAGGAATCTACCAGCGATTCCAACTAAGGCCTTTGTGAGAAAGAAGCGCCGCAAGAAAACTCACAGTTTGCCTTTTTCAATGAAATATACATTTTCCAATTTTTTGGTATGAAGTTAAAAATCTTCTCACGAAATGTAAGTATTTCAGAATACTAAACCGGCGTTGACTAGTCATCACTTGAAAAGAAAATCTGTTTACTTTAGACTTTCTATATAGTGAAATTTACACAATTGATTGGTACACCGACCATAATTTCAAATACCGTAGTAACTTCATAAGAAATCACAGTTTTTTTACTGCATTATTGAAATTTATATTGAAAGTTACAGGTGAGTATAACTCAAGGAAAATAGATAGGTAAACACACTACCCACGTCTTTTATGAGGGCTCGTGGATCGTTATTAACTAGACTAGATGCAAAATATTGTAAATGCTGCGTCTCTCGATTAAAACAAAGTCTTCAATTTGGAAAACCCTCGTCCAACCCAAATTTTATTCATTTTACCATTTAATTCAGGGACAGCACTGTTTTAATGCATGTATAATCACGAAGACTCATTTATCATAAGTACTGAAAGTCTAAAATTATTTTGTTGAAAATAGGAACCACAATCGTTTACACTTCATTCTAAAGCAGGTCGCAGGTTTCACAGCCTTAATATATGAATATCTATATATATAAATGCAAGTGTCCTGACTGACTGACTGACTCATCAACGCAGCGCCGAAACTACACATGCTAGAGACTTGAAATTTGCACAGTAGGTTGCATTTATAAAGTGTACAAGAGATAAGAAGCGATTTTGTAAAATTCAACCCCTAAGGGGGTTAAAAAGGGGATGAAAGGTTGTATGGGGTACAAGTTTTTTTTTATGTTCGTTACTTGAAACTTCGTAAAAATGTATTAAAATAAAATAAAAGAAAACTAATTTCAGCGTTTTTCAAAATTCATCTCCTAAAGTGGTAAAATAGGGGTTGAAAGTTTGTATGGAGATCAAATATTTTTTTGAGTGCGGGACTTGAATCTTTGTATAAAGGCATAATATTAGAATACAAGAAAAGTAATTTCAGCGTTTTCAAAAATTCATCCCCAAAAGGGTTAAAAAGGGGTTGAAAGTTTAAATCCATTACAAGTTCTTTGAAACTTCTTATAATGGCATATAATATAAGAATGAAAAAAAAACATTAATTCATCGTTATTAAAAAGCAACGTCTAAGGGGTTAAAAGGGGGATGAAAGTTTGTCTTGGGTTCAAATTTAATTTTAGGCTAGGAACTTGAAACTTCGTAAAAAGGTATTAAAATAAAATAAAGAAAACTAATTTCAGTGTTTTTAAAAATACATCCCCTAAAAGGGTTAAAAAGGGGTTGAAATTGTATACGATGAACAAAATTTTTTTTGAGTGCAGGATTTGAAACTATATAAAAGCATACTATAAAAATACAAGAAAAGCTATTTCAGCGTTTTTGAAAATTCAGCCCTGAAGGTGGTAATAAAGGGGTTGAAAATTTGTATGAAGATTATTTTTTTTTTGATTACGGGATTTTAAACTTTGTATAAAGGCATATAATTAGAATACAAGAACATTTATTTCAGCATTTTTGATAATTCTACCCCTAAGGGGGTGAAAAAGAGGATGAAAGGTTGTATCGGGTATAAGTTGTATTTTATGTTAGGAATTAGAAACTTTGTAAAAAGGTATTATATTAAAAGATAAGAAAACTCATTTCAGCTTTTTTGAAAATTCACTTCTGAAGGTGGTGAAAAAGTGGTTGAAAGTTTGTATGAAGATCAAACATTTTTTTGAGTGCGGGACTTGAAACTTTATATAAAGGCATATCAATAGAATACAAGAAAAGTGATTTCGGTGTTTTTGAAAATTCAGCCCTGAAGGTGGTGAAAAAGGGGTGAAAATTAGTATGTAGATCAAACATTTTTTTGAGTGGGGTTGTTGAAACTTTGTGTAAAGGCATTATTATTCGAATCAAAGAATTTATAACCGTCGTTCTTAAACTCATCGAATTTAGTAAAGCTATTCGTTCGTAGATGTACCTGATTTTATAATAGAGCGAGTCGGAACTCGCGTACGAAGGGTTCGTTACTATTTCGTAAAATATTGCAAAAAAAAGCACGTTTAGCAGTTTCAACATTACTTAGATCTGAAAATAATAAAGATGTCAAATTTTCAAGATAAAGGTTCCACGCGGACGAAGTCGCGGGCAACAGCTAGTTTATATATATAATTATTAATATCATCGTCTAGTACCCATAGTACAAGCTTTGCTTAGTTTGGGACTAGGTCGATTTGTGTATGATTGTCCCTTAATATTTATTTATTATTTATTAATTATACATTTTATTATTTATATGTCCCTTGGCAAGTTTTTCACCTTTGTGGTTCCTCCGGCACCTTGTTATTTTGTGCCCATTGGCATTTTTTGTATGCACGTTAGCATTTTGTATATTATGTATACCGTGGTACATTTTGTACACCATGGTAAATTTTGTACACCATGGTACATTTTGTACACCATGGTACATTTTGTACACCATGGTACATTTTGTACACCATAGTACATTTTGTACACTGGTACATTTTGTAGACTATAGTACATTTTGTATACCATGGTACATTTTGTACACCATGGTACAGTTTGTACACCAAGGTACATTTTGTACACCATAGTACATTTTGTACACTATGGTACATTTTGTAGACTATAGTACATTTTGTACACCATGGTACATTTTGTACACCATACTACATTTTGTACGCTATGGTACATTTTGTAAACTATGGTACATTTTGGCCCCTTCGGCAATTTTTTGTTTCCAAATTAGCAGTTTGCATTATTATTTTTTATTATTATTTCGTATATTCATTTAATTTCTTAGGTTAAGTTTTTTTTTACAATATATTGATATAAAAGTAAAATACATAAAATTATTATTATTATTTTTTGTTCTTTGTGCCCCTTCGACATTTTTGTACTTTGTGCCCCTTCGGCATGTTTGTAGTTTGTGCCCCTTCGGCATTTTTTGTTTGGACTTTGTGCTCCTTCGGCACTTTTTATACACCATTGTACCTTTATTATTGTAACCCCGATGTAATGATTATTCAGTCTACCTAGTCGTAGCGCGAACAACCGAGTACACTGCTAGAAAGGATATAACGGAATAACATAAATTCCTCAATCAAAATATCTTTTAATTATACCCAATCAAATTACATAATATTGAGAGGAAGTTTTCATTTGTTTATTGTAAGAATACTACAATATGATTGATTGATTACGATTTTTATGTACATACGTACCCCAAGAAATTACAAATACGTAGGTAAGTAATGGCGCTATTCTAGTGATTGATAATTTCTAACTGAAGATGTACTTTAAACGCCCACAAACGACAATTTACTTTAAGATGTCTTTACCATAATACCTGTGTTATAGGATTTGCTTGTACTCGTAATCGTTTATTTATAATGCACGGATACTTTAAATGTCGTTACTACTAGTATATATTATTTTGTTATATTATATACCTTATTCTATAGTGAACTCAAATTCAAGTCAAATCGTTTCAACGTCTAGAACACGGTTTATTTAAGTAATAGAGTATAATACTAGTTGTCGAGTTTAGTGTTGTAAATAAATACCGCGTTTATTTGTTTAGAAGGAGAAGATTATATATTCAATCAATTTCGCGATTAGCCCTCTACGACGGAATTACTGTAACATTTGTATCCCTATTACGGCCATCTATACGACTTAAATTGTAGTTCATCTACTTTTTAAGGGACATTTCAAGTGAACATGAGAAATGGTATTTTGCTACGGTGTATGATGAAAATATATTTTTTCGAACAAATATACAGGCATGGTGTATTATTCTTTATAACGTTAATATTACTAAACTGACATTGGCCGAAGCCACGAGCTGCCATTCCTGTATTAATATATAATATATCTTTTTAAGGCTGATCCGTAGATCATTTTATTTTCCCGCCTGTCATTTCCAATCAATGACAGCTTGTGTTGTAGTTGTTTCGTGCTGAAACAGCTCAACTGATTTTATTTTGATACCCTAAATAGGGTTGTTTTCCGCCAATCCTGTTGGTTTTGTTTTAATCTCATAGACTTGTTTTAACTATGGTTCAATCCTATAATTTTATTTAAAAGTGTTTCTAGTTCCTTTATTTATTGGCTACTAGACAAAGAGATACCCAAATATTTAGGTAGTTTATTAAGCAAATTGTATTACGAATATTTGAATTTCCGATGCTTTGCAGCATCTGCATGACTAGCTCATTATCTTGTCGCGCGACTCAGCATCGCCTGTCCAGTTCGCGCGATATTGGAATGAAAGTGACAGGTAGTTTATGTCGCGCAGTAAAGAGTTGTGTGTCACCATTATGATAGACACACGGGCTAGTTAAATATTGTTTTATTTAGATGCGAATTTCCAACTGTACCTGTGCTTTTTGTAATAAGTAGTTGTATTTTTTAACTGCTTTTGTGTACATTAATGTGTTTGCTTACTTGTTTCTATACAACGTCTTTCAACCGAATAATGTACTCAATACTCAATCATTTATTGCAATATCACATAAGTAGGTACAGATGTTAACTTAAAGTTACAGATCATTGTGAACCCTGTTGGGCACTGCAATGTTAGGGAGAGGAGGACTTACTAAGTGTTTAGAATTTATCTTCTAAGTATTCATTTAGCGTGTAATAGGCTTTAGTTAGTAGTAGTTGCTTTAGTTTAATTATATACTTTTTATCGTCTTCTTATTCTTTTAAAGAATCAGGTAAATTATTATAAGTCTTAATTGACATTCCGTACAAACTTACAGGTCTCAAAGATGTATATATTAGGAAGAGTTAGTAGTTCATATTAATATGTACTTTGATAAGTAGGTTATTTTACTTAGTCATCAAGTGACTCTTATATTGTTATTCTTGTTTTATTTAGGTACTTGCACATAGTCTACTCCCGATGTCACAACTAATTCACGCATATATTGGCGATTAGTAACGTCAAATTTCTTACTGCCGAACATCAGTCGATACTTCGGTTTGGTTGATAAAAGGAAACATAGGTACTTGTATGGGGGACAAAATGAACAGTATCTGGATTAGGCCTTTCTACCTTTTGTTTGGTACCAGGGGTATTCATTACTCTTGGCTCTTTTACAAAGAACCTCGAGGACTTTTCACTCCTTGAATCTTGATTGCTACATAACATATAGTGCACAAATAATTGACACATTATTTTCAGTCCCAAGACATGAGAAACTCGGTGAGCTTACGCTCTTTTGTGTTTGTTATGTTACATTTACTATATTTACTCGCACTTAGCTCGCACTTAGAAACATAATGAAAATGAAAATGAAAAAATGAAAAATGTTTATTTCTGTTAAATATACAGGTTACAATAGTAGTATAATAATACTAAGGATTGCCTCGAGAATTATAAATGCGATTAGGTACATTCAGTCTATGTAGAACTCATGCAGCTTTTACTCCTTCATATATTATGTTTGCATAGACGGGCAGTATGTAAGTAGGTGTGAATTGCATAAACTGATGTTATTTAGTTTCCGGTTTATGAGGAACTCGTGGGCTTCACTTCCCCATAACTTATTTTAATTCACTAATATTTGCAGGCACTCTTTGTTATTGTGGTTGTGTAGGTAATCCGTAAAACATGATATATTTTAACAATAACACACTAACCTATTTACATCGAAAGTATGTAGGTATATTTTAGTCCAGCTGATGCTAGCTAACCTGATCACGTTACGATGTAAATAGGTACAGGTAGGTGTGGGTTTTCAATATTAATTACTCACTTACCTACTAAGAAACGTATTGAATGGTAATATTGTTCAAGTTATTATCATAAACTAAACACAGATCCAAATAATATCATAACAACTTATTGCGCTACAGCTAGATATGTACAAGAATGTTGAATATTTTCGTTACACAACAGTACTGCCTTCCTTTATTGTTAGTTTAGATTAGATATTCAGTTTTGATGTGTAACTTTATTTAGAAATATTAATATGTACCGAAACATTTGTAGGTAGATAACGAATTTGTAAATGGCTGTCTAACAACCATCAAGCATTTTATTTAATACTTAACCAAATATTTTAATAGTACGTATATCTATGTCGAATTTAACAATTTGTTACCATAACACAACAACGGGAATGCATTTAGGTAAATATTAGCGTGCACATTCTGTTCACGACTAATTACGCCGACCGTTATCAGTTTGTTTTCACTTTCTCTGTTTTATTTTTTTGACATAACTGCACAAAGTACTGATCACAATGTAATGTGACTTTTGTTGTATGTACTTCAGTATTCTAAGCCACCATACCCACTTTTTCTTTTTCTTTTCGTTTTCCGGAAATATTTAAAAGGATATCATTTCTTGTTTGGGTTTTTTTAATCCTCGTCGCCAGTGTGATGTCCAGGGTTTTCGTGCAGGAGTAGATTCAATAAAACACTTAAATAGGTTTTCTGTCGGCCATCACCTGCCCGCCCCCGTTGACGTCTGTCATAGCAATGGCGGCAGCCGGGCAAGTGTGGCGACACTTTATTATCATAAAGTTGTCTATACACCACAGGTGGTCAAAAGTTAAGAGCTTTTATGAATCTAGGTTATGTTGCTATTACATCGGATTATAGAAGAAGGAACGTTCTTTATTCTAACAGTCATTTAATCAGAAAATTAGGCCCAGGAATCCTTAATTTCGCAAATGTCCACTGGAAAGACGCGCAACTAAATCTGACAATGACCCAGATGTTTATGTTGATAGTTCCATGCGACAATCATCTAACACAACGATCGGCACTTGTTACGGGAATCAAAAGAGTGTTTTTCCATAAAAGATTCGTTCGATAGTTTAAGATGTCCCTGAATCTTCTTTTGCCTTTGAACACTTTATCAAACCGCTTCACAGCGATTGTTAATTATAATCTTACGGTATAATCAAAACAGACCCTTTCTTAGATGCTCCGTCGATAGTCAGCCCGAGGCAAGTGCGTTCTTTTGTAACGCACCTGTGTCAAACTGCTTCGTAACTGTAATGTAAGCGTTACATTGTTTTAATTAATCGCGCCAACTAAGGACTTATACTGGTTGTTTGCATGTCCATGCATCATCTAGATAGAGCTATCATGACGTGAATATTTACTAGTGGTACGCTCTATTATAATAGAACTGAAGCTACAAAATGATCTCTGTATCTTTTCGTATTTGTAGTTTATTATGGTTTATCGACTACTTCCTAATTAAGCATAATTACTTGTTTAATATGAGGCTCCAACTTTGGCTATTGTATTGCAAATATTCTATAACCAAATGAACTTTTTTCATTTGCATTTTTTATTTTCCAATTATAAAAATAAATTATTACTATAGGCGAGAATATGTTTGCCTTGAATCTTGATTCAACTAAGTACCTATTTACTATTTGACTGGCCGTCCGACCAGCTCAGTGGCCAGTGGACTGGTTCACACCAAAAGCATATTCGTATCATGAAAATAAATATTACAGTTTAATCAAGGCCATGTGCATGACAGTATTAATATGGCCAATTAGGGATTAATTGAGGGTTCTTTTCGACAGTTGTTACTGACGCTCTTCTAGTTAAATGTAGTAGGTACATAATAAATAAATAAATAAAAATGATGTAGGTTTAAATCAATTAATCGTGTGATTCTTAAAACCCGAAAATCCCGGCATCATTCCCTAAAAAGCTTTTAGATATATCAATAGATGTGAAAATGTATCAGGTAAGGGTCTAAGTGTCATGTGAAATGTATGGAACAGAGACCTGGCCGCAGTGAAGCCGACTACAAAAGGTGAAATCGGATTTCGAATAACTAATAATAATATTTATAATTATGGTCTACAGTCTGGAAAAAAAAGATGGTCCGTGGAGGAAGAATGCCTTAAATCCCTAAAGTTAGCTCATTTTACTTTTTAAAGGAAACATTCTTGGAGGCAATCATTTTCTTTCATAGCGTTGATGAAATTGATAAAAAAAATGATACATTTCACGATCTTTTATATTTCTAAAAAATGTGTATTAGATAAATTGTATCCTGAAAAATAATTTTATCGAATAGTAGAATAAAATGGCGAGTGTTTATTTTTTAGCTGGTTCTATACCGTTCCCAAGTGAGGCAAGCGAATTTTATAAAATTTCTCAGTGCTATCTTGTTTGCTTTTAAAAATAAAAGAATGTTTCATTTTAATTTAGGTAAATGAGTTTCGCTCCAAGGCCATACATCTTTTCCACACTGTAAGGAATTCATCATTCTTCAACAATGGCATATTTACATAACCACTTAATATCATAAAAAGCGTTTTAAGAATCGATAAGTTCTAGACTCTTGAGAAATTGCTAGAACACGAAAATATGTACACGTAATTTTTATCTTAACAAATGAATCATCATTTATAAATGTAATCGTCATACATAAATCACAGGACGGGCAAGCCATTTCGTCTGAATTTAATTGAATTAACCAAATAAACGGTTATTACCTTTCACCGAATATTACATCATTTGAATACGCACATTAGCGGTGGTTCGCGTGTGTATAATCACTGAATATTATGAATAGTGATAAATCTTTTCACGTGCGGTGTGATGAGTGATAGGTTATTTAACAACGACATCAAGTTTATATGGACTAGATCTGCAGTTTGGCGATATAACCTTCTTGAAATATTAAGCACAAAGATAACAATTAGTTCTGATACTACTTGTTAAAACATGACAGATGCGTCGATGAATTTATATATATAGTTTTAGTAGTTTTATCAGAGAACTCTAGAAATTCCTGGGAAAAGCTCGTTCTACCAAAAACTCATAAATACTGCATATCTATCAGTATAGGGCCGAGTAAGCTAAACGCCGAGGAAAAATCAAACATTGGATTCCTTTTTTTTACTACTCGCGTACTGAACGTAATCTGTCAACTATATTTTCTCAGACAAAATCACAACAACGCACTTTTTAAACCTGTACCAAAATTCTCTACTCTTCTCTTTCTAAAATGAAGTACCTGTTTCAGTTATATCGTGTCCATGCCCATACATTTCGTCTGTCTGTCTATGAGTGTGTTATGCTTAAATTATCGTAATTTCGTAATTAGTTCACACCGGTTTATTATTCAATTACATTTGTTATTATGTAGTTTTAACAGCAGGCCATTCATCCATGTAATGAATTTATAATTCGTATTAAGCCATCCAGCCACGTGTATAATTAATCCAATATATTGACGATGCGGTTTGACTTGTTTATTAAGATATTTTTTACCATGATCGTCATTCATGATCTGATTTAACCAATTTGTAAGCATCCCTCACCGGGAGCATTCACTTGTAATGAAACAAAACCGGCTAAAAGCATGTCGGGCCACGCTCAGTGTAGGGTTCCGTAGTTGCCCATCCTTCATAATAGGCGGGTTAAAAACCGCGGTTTTAAGTCCGAGGTTTAAATTACGAGAAAGATAAAGCTCTAGTTGACTACGGAACCCTAAAAGAATAAAAAATTATATGATATGTGTTTTTTGATACATTAAAGGCAAAATGCTCGCGGTAATAGAGAACCATAATATATTAGGTACTTAACTGAAAAATTTCATAAATGACCTATCAATTAAGTAATGCATAGAAAACATACCTACGTGGCCAAGAAACAAATATTTGAGCTCATCACACAACAAATTGCCCTGACGGAATTCGCCCCCCGGACTGTCGCACCGCCGCTCAACTCAGTAGGCAGCTCCACTATGTAGTTATACTATTGTCACATATAATGTACATATACGTTTATGTGACAATGTTTAGTAAAAGTTTGTTTGGGTTTCCATGGTTTATCATCAAATGGTCGACACTCACTTCGTCGAATTTCACTTCAGTCAACGTTTCATGAATGGTCATGAAAATAATATTACACCAAACAATAATTCATGAACTAAATGTTACTTGAAAAGTTTGTCGACAAAACAAGGGACACCCGGCTTCCATAGAGGTGAGATTTGTTTGCATATTTATAAATAACCTGTAAAAAAACCGGCCAAGTGCGAGTTGGACTCGCGCACTGAGGGCTCCGTAAAAAAACTTCCCATCTTAACTGGCCGGGTTAAGTTATGTTTGTACCTGGTACCTATGTATGGCGCCGCAAGCAAATGAGGTGCAAAGTTAACGCAACCGATCATGTTTGTTGTATGGGAGCTCCACTTAAATATTTATTTAATTATGTATTTGTTGTTAAAGCGGCAACAGAAATACATCACCTGTGAAAGTTTCAACTGTCTAGGTATCACGGTTCATGAGATACAGCCTGGTCGTAGACGGACTGACAGACTGACGGACAGTGGAGTCTTAGTAATAGAGTCCCGTTTTATTACCCTTTGGGTACGAAACCCGAAAAAATATCGGTTAAGTGCGAGTGGGACTCGCGCACGAAGGGTTCCGTACCATTATCTGTAAGTTTGTTGTATGGGAGCCCCTTAAATATTTATTTTATTTTATTTTTAGTAATAGCGGCAATAGAAATACATCATCTGTGAAAATTTTAACTGTCTAGCTATCACCGTTCTTGAGATACAGCCTGGTGACTGACGGACGGACGGACAGCGAAGTCTCAGTAATAGGTTCCCGTTTTTACCCTTTGGGTACGGAACCCTAAAAAATTAATTGTTTGTTCGTTTTCAACACGTATATGAATGTAAGAGTGATGGATGCTTTATCATTTATCTGCCAGGCGATAAAGGCGGCCATCATACGCCCGCTGGAGAGAAGGATGCTTAAAAATGACAATGTAAATTCGTATTTACATTGTCATTTTTACTATTATAGTATAGTTACTATAATAGTAATTAAGCATTAAGTGTTTAGCGAATATAAAACCGCTTTACCTATTAAAACTTTCGGGTACGTGAGACATATATTTAGTTATTGTATTAAGCGCAAGTCGGCGCGCGCTATTAGAGCGAAGCGTCGATCAAAGAATCAGTGACAAAGTTGCCGCGTCGGTGTACGGGTAGCTCCATACGAAACATGTCGGGCTGTTCCTGATAATGTCACGTGAGTGTAAGCCGCTTAGCGTTTTATTTAGTTTATTAGTGTCCTAGTTGATCAAGATATTTTTCGCAAACTGGCCATATTGGAATGCGCGGTGTTTCTTAAACAAGTACTAAATAAGCGCCTACGGGCACCTACAGCGAATACAGCGATAACCAAAACTCGCTACATAACGCCGATCGACCTACTTCGGTCGCCCACAGCGCTAAATAATTATCCATTTGTTAGGGTTACCACACTGAAAAAAATAGCTCAGTTTAACTTCTTGGGAAATAGCCAAATTGTGCTTAGTAGTAACCAAAATTATGCTAATTTTACAGAACTTATTTTGATTACTAAATAGTAGCCCTCAGTTTGTCAGTCCTCTGATTTATGTAACTACTAGTAGCTAACATTTGGGCTATCTTATTATGTACTTTTGATTTCAATATCCTTTTTAATCTGAGAGTTCCAGAAAAAGTTCTAAAAGTTATCTAAAGTCTGTACGAACAGACTTTACTTGTCCAATTTAGTTACTTAACAAGATTCTAACCTCAAAATTGGCATCTAATGCCAAAACAAGCTGTTTTCTCGAAAGTTTATCAAAATTAACTAAATAGTGAACTCATTTTCAACTACTCCGCTACCTAAAGGTTGTCTGGAAGAGATCGCTATTTAGTGATAAGACCGCATGTTGTTTACCACTGCCGGTTATTTTAATGTATCTCATGTTGTGTTGTGTATTCCTTGATGTTTGAGGTGTGCTTTAAAGAGTATACATATAATATAGTATTTGTAGTGAATTATTTATTGACACAGATTACATTATTTATGAGGAAATGGCAAAACAGTTCGTATTCGGCTTAAATGGATCTTAATAGGTTTGTAAAACTATGTATATAACCGCATATTACTTCGAAAGATTAGGTTGACGGAGCAAAAATATGGCCCCTTCTTTCTTCAATAACTTTTATTTATTTTTTTAAACTTTATTGCACAAAAGAAAAACTTAACGTACAAAAGGCGAACTTAATGCCATGCGGCATTCTCTACCAGTCAACCTTAGGGCAAAGCAGAGAAATTGTAGGCGGTGCATCAAACAACATAATTACACATAATTAAAATACTCATACTATTATAGCTACATACATATAGATAATAAACATACATATATATAAATAGATACATACATAAATATATACGACGATGAAACAAACCAAGCAGATATACTATGAGATTTCAGTTCTGCCAGCAAAGAAACTTCGCACGGTCCTTTTAAATGCCAACTTACTCGGAGCCTGTTTGATTGTGAGAGGAAGACCGTTCCAGAGGCGAGCCACTTGCAAGGAGAAAGAATTAGACATGAAACCAGTACGGTGAAGAGGAATAGAAAGGGCAAGATTGCCGGAAGAGCGAAAATTACGGTTACGAGTGGATTCAACATAGCAGAAAAAGGTTTTCAGGTATTCAGGAGCTTGTGGATCATTGAGTATTGAAAAGAGAGTGCAGAGCATACGAATATTGCGTCGTTGACGGATGGGAAACCAGCCAAGCTGAGAGCGGTAAGAAGAAACGTGATCATATTTACGGAGACAGAAAATAAAGCGAATACAATTATTAAGAAGTCGATCCAACTTATCAAGAAGATCCTCATTTAAGTCCGGATAACAAACATCACCATAATCAATTATGGGTAGTAATAGTGTATTTACAAGCAATACCTTAGTTTTGATAGGCAAGAATTTTTTCAGTTTGTTGAGAGCATGAAGCGAGCCAATGACTTTCCGGCTAATTTCACCTACCTGCACCCTCCAGCTCAGTGTGCTATCTAAGTGAACACCTAAATCCTTAACACTAGAACTAAAAGGAATAGGCGTTCCGTTGAAATTTACAGGAGTTACAGAATCCCGGTCAAGTTTAGCAAGCTGACGAGAGCTGCCAATGATAATAGCCTGACACTTTGAGGGGTTTACAAACAGACCAAATTTCTCAGACCACTGTTGGATGTGTAAGAGATCCAGATTTAATTTGTTAATTGTTTCAGTAATATCATCCACTTTACATTGGTCGTAAAGTTGCAAATCGTCAGCATACAGATGGTAAGAACAGCGAAGACCAGGGGTGATAAAGTTTACAAAAAGAGAAATTAATAAAGGAGAGAGAATTCCTCCTTGAGGTACACCAGTGGCAAGGTCGCACCAATCAGACAAAGCCCGATCTACACGGACTGCCTGCTGGCGCCCACAAAGATATGAAGCAAACCAGCCAAGAGCAGAAGAAGACACATTAAGATGGCCGAGCAAGGCAAGAAGGATCTCATGGTCGACAGTATTGAAAGCGTTAGAAAAGTCAATGAGAACAAGTACTGTGACCAATTGATCCTCCATGCCCCGCCTAACATCTTCAGTCACTTTGAGAAGTGCAGTACAAGTACTATGGCTGGGACGAAAACCAGACTGAAAGGGGCTCAACAGTTTGAAAGAGTGCTTCAGCAATTTTTGATAAAAAAGGGAGAATAGAAATTGGCCTAAAGTTACTAAGTGATGTGGGATTGCTAATTTTAGGTAAAGGAATAACGAACGCGCGACGCCAGAGAGAAGGAAAGTCACCATTAAGCAGCGAGGAGTTGATGATATCGGTTATTATAGGAAGCACACAGTCCAGGACTAATACCACCATATAACGCCCAATATCATCACAACCAACAGCTTTCGATTTAATTTTATTTATAATTTTATTAACATTAGCGTCAGAAGTGGGATAGAAAGAGAAGATATCAGAGACAGCAGCAGGCATAGATGAAATATCAGAAAGAGTACTACTCTTAACACGATAATCAATTACTCTTAACACGATAACTTTTAACGCTTTAGGAGCATGAAGTATCAAAAACGATAGATACCACTGAAATGATATATATCGAAAGTCAACTCAATCAATTCAGATTTTATTAAGCCGTCTCAAATACAAAATTTACATGGATTAGATTTGTTATTTAAGTAATTTCTGAAGAAAAATGTATCATAATTTTTGATAACATATGGATTTTAGGGTTAAACCATTTTACTACCTACTAATGACTCTGTGAGCTGTAGTAAACCTCACGAGGTTCCTTCAAAATTCCTGAAATTTGCAATTTTTTCAGTTTTCAACACCCATTTTGAAGAATTTTGATCACTGAATCATATCGAACCTACTTACAAAATTTCTTGAGTATCGGGTGAGAAATGCGGTACACGTATGTAGATGAGAAGGGCCGGAAATCTGAACATCCAAACATCCGAATATTCGAAAGATTTGGCCAGACAGAAACGGAGTCGCTCGGTCAGCAAGAATTAACGTCATTTGCCCTTAACCCTGACAAAACCTTAACATATTTTTTTATCTAAACGACAACGCCAAAAAATGAGCAGTGATCTCATTACAACCCATTTACAGGGGTACATATGTATGTATATATATATATATATATATTATATTATATATATATTTGTATTTATGTATGTGTATTGTATTGCATATATGTGTATGTATAGGTATATCGTTAATATATATATATCAAACTTATTGAATTTTGTCTCGTTTTTAGCCACGACTTTTTATGATCCTGCACCAACTGCTAGTTTCTGTTTGGCCCTATGGTTGACTGGTAGAGAATGCCTTATGGCATTAAGTCCGCCATTTGTACTCTTACTTTTGTATTTTGTGCAATAAAGTTTAAATAAAAAATTAAATAAAAAAAAAATAACCCACACTATTAACGACATGCTTCAAAATTATAACAGAGTTATTGTTACATGACGTTTGCCATTGACGTATCATTGTTCCGAAACTTTAATAATGGGAGACTGGCAGCTCTCAACTTAAACTACGCCTCCGATCAAGTTACGAGTATAGGCGAATATAATCATATCGCCACAGAATATTTATACGTACGGTCAGCATCAATATTAAATTGTCAATTTTACTACGGCATGAGTCAAATTGCATGAAGCGGTGGTAGCCTAGTGGTTAGGGCATGCGACTTTCAATCCGGAGGTCGCGGGTTCGAACCCGGCCCGTACCAATGAGTTTTTCGGAACTTATTGTACGGAATGTCATTTGATATTTACCACTCGCTTTTCGGTGAAGGAAAACATCGTGAGGAAACCACCTAAGCCCAATAAGGCCTAGTTTCCCCTCTGGGTTGGAAGGTCAGATGGCAGTCGCTTTCGTAAAAACTAGTGCCTACGCCACATCTTGGGATTTAGGTAGCCGACCCCGATTGAGAATTCATTCTCAAAAATGGGACAAAGGCTAGGAGGATGAGATGAGTCAAATTGCATACTAAAATTGTCAGGTTCTTTTGACGCTAACTCTACAAAATAGCTAACATGGCTGAACTGCTTTTGTCACGCGATAGTTGTATCGATTATTCATTAAATGATGAATGAAAAGAGACAAACAATATTTGTATTATTTTAGATGTCACGGTGGTGCAGGGAGATAACAACGTCGTATTAGCCCGTCTTGCACAACTATGCATCGCGACTCTTGTCGCGCGGTATAGCGTCGCCTGTCACTCTCTCACAGTACTGCCCAGGGGGCCTATGATGGTTGCGTTTATCACGTGATAAATAAGTGACAAAGCATCTGTCCCTTGCACTCGCAATTGGTCAAAACGTGACGGATGCTTTGACACTTATTTATCACGTGATAAACGCAACCATCATAGGCCTACAGAAAGAGATAGATAAATATCTCGTGCGAGAAAGAGTCGCGAATCACAGTTGTGCTAGACGTGCTGCTGTATCCATGACGCGAGCCCCCGGCCTGACGTTGCTTAACCGCAGCGTGGCCGCAGCTGACTTAATAATAGGTACTTCCTCTTGCGCCCTTTTGGACCCCAGACATTTTATACCGTGAAAGCCACAACATAGCAACTCTAACAAGAGTGGGCAGCCGAAAAAGATCTTGCTTTCTTTTGCTATATAGGCAGACCAAACGGATATCCTTCTCTTTAGTTTTTAAGTTATTTAAGTTTTTAAGTTATCGCTACCTCTCTAGTTTTGGGCAAAACTTAAGACGTTAAAGGTCAATGGCGCGTGTCGTGCCACCAAAATGCTACTTCGGCGTAGGCGCAATTGTCTCGTTAAGAATAAAGAACGTATCTTTATAGGTAAGGAATGGCGGTTACGACGTTCTCTGTCTACTGGTGCAGGCGTGGGCATGCGCGAATTTGGCAAAAGACTGGAACAGACCGCGAAAAAACTACTGTTGACAGGGCCGAATTTAAACAGTAAAAAGGCAAAAGAAACTCCCATGGAACATGTCATTTTTGCATACGTTATACTCTTATTATCATAATTCAGGGGTTCCCAAACTATGCGGCGGCACCCTGGTGCCCCGAAGAGGTTAATAAAGGGGCCCTGTGAAGCGCTTCATTTACTCATCTCTAGGCTACAAAACAACAAACCTATAAATTAATCGCACACTGAAAGAATTTGGAAACCCTCACTTATATAGTTGGCAATCCACAACTGTGTGTTTTTCTAGATTTTTTCTGCATCTGCATTGTGGAATAAATGGTCGCTTGCGGTATTTCCGGACAGATACGACCTTCAAACCTTCAAGAAAAGAGCGTACGTACAACCACCTGAAAGGCCGGTAACGCACTTGTGACGCCTCTGGTGTTGCAGGTGTCTATGGGCGACGGTAATCGCTTTCCATCAGGCGATCCGTTTTCTCGTTTTCCCCCTATGACATCAAACCTCTGTCATGTTATGTTTATAATTATACAAATTGTTACTATTTTGTTCGTTTGTAAGTTGTATTGTAGGATATTTATTAATGTTAACATTGAAGCTAAATCAAACAGGTCAGATTTAACATGCACACTTAGATTTACCGAGTGTGGGTGTGTTATAAGTAGATCTCTAGAAAACCTAGAAATCCTAGAATTCCTGATTACTGTATCCAGGACCTCTGATCATCTATTTATATACCCTGAATGCGGCCCAGCGATGTGCTAAATGCCGTGAGTCATGGGCATGGCACCTGATTAAGCTGGTATCGACCATATTCGGCGGTAACTTAAGAAGCATTAACAAATTCAATTGAACGTTTTTAAACACTTTTGAGGCATTAGAGCTCTAGATTTATTACTCTATCATGAATAATCATGATAGCTTTAAAAACTCAAAATATGTTAATAAATTCGATGTCTGATTCGATGGCTGATGTAATCAATAGGAAGTAATGATAAATTTAAGATATAGTATATCCAAGTAAAGGAAGTATTTTTTTTTTCATTAGACTTATACTTTAAAGTTGCTGGACATTGAAAATAACTCTGGAACATATATTCGATAGGATCACACAAATGTTTGCCCTTGCTGGCATTCGAACCCAGGACCGTCACACCATAATTACTACATATATAAAAGGGTCTACGTCAAATAGTAAAGGGGCATTCATTCATTACGTAAGGGTCCTTCGGGGGAGGGGGGTTTAAAAAAAGGGTATGAGAAAGCTCTTAATGGAAGACTCCTTAAAACACTTACAACTTAAAATTATCTCAAGAAATCAGGAAAATATCTGAGAATGGTTTCCTTAAAATCAGTCTCTATCAATTAAATGAATATTCGTCTTACGTACAGTGTTAGACCATATGATCCAATGGAATATAAACCAAGTACCTACCTACTAATCATACCTATTCTCCATATGATTTAAATAAAAAAATCATCAGCATATATTATAAGGAACCCGTTATAGTAGTTATTGCTCTGTTAATCTCTGACGCTCATTTAAAGGACTACAACTCCAAACAACTAATAAACTCGAAGAATTAATTGTTCTCAGGAAAGGAATGACAACTATAAAATGTAAATATTACCATGTTAGGCACGGAACTTGGCTCAAGGTACGACCTCCAAGAATCTGATGCGTTAAACATTATCAAGATGAGTATGACAAGAATATTGCGCGCAAACCTTGGTTAAAACCTTTAAAAGTATAAAATATACTTTGAAGGAATTTTATCGTAATTCATTTAAAGTTAATATTCAAATCTGTTGCTAGATTTCTCAGTTATAATTATAGTGTTAGAAATGTCGGGTAGTAAATATATTTCCTTAGAATTTTTCAACATTTAATAACTATTCCTGTCTAAATATTTATTAGTTACCAGTTACCACAGCCACACTATTTGAATTAATTTAACACATGTGGCGCGTATATAGTTATTCCCATTAATACTATCACAGTTCATGTCAAGTCTAAAAAAATATACATAAATTCTATGGCCTGTCATATATTTTTCCCCAGACAATAAGGACAAAATATCGACATATCCATTATTTACAGAGAGATAGAATATAGTCCACAGTGTGTGTATATAGTCCAATCAATTATCAATTGCATAATTAAATTACGTGTAAGCTATTCAAACGTCTACTCTACGATTATATACAATGTTTATTCGTATTTCTGTAAAGACGAACCCACCTTGAAATCATTAGCTATTGTAATTGTAATTAGAAGGATACCCCAACAACAGTAGCTAAAAACATTGGTCTCAAAACCAATCAATCTACAGCAAGATTAACGACCAATCTTCCTCATTGAACGTGTGATCGCTTTCGACCGTAAACTTGACAGTGTGGGAACGGTGCTGACAATGCGTACTTGTAGTGACACCGAGGACTTGGTGATCTCACGTTAATTATGCAACCTGTGACATCATGTTATAAACATGTCGTGTGTCTATGACTTAGGCTACGGTCGTTTCGTCACAAGGTACACTTGATGTCCGAACCAAGAGGTGCATACAACGCGTCGTCGTAAGAGTGAGTCGATTTACCATCCACCATTGTGCAATGTGCAGTGCTCCGATTTCCGGCTTTTTTAACCTACTACAAAAAAGGTGGTGGTTCTCAAATCGACTGTATGTTTGTTTTTTTTTGTTGTTTAGACCGATCTTCAATATTATTTTTTAATGAGTAGGTAAGGTATACTCCTGAAATGGTCCCATTGTCAATTTGTCACCATGTGGGGATCTGATGATGGGACCCCAGGGAAATCGAGGGCAACCCTCAAATATCATATAAGCACTAACAGTATAGTATTTGCTTCTGGTGTAGTCACTATCCTGCTGATGATGAGAAGTACAACTCCTTATTTGGCTAGGGGATCATTTTTGTTAAATACAAATTTATTGTCGTTGCAATCAGTATTTTCTTGAGAAGAACTGATTATTTCAGTAAACCGCCGCGCGCATCGGTGAATTGGGTCTGCAATTGAAATTGCCAGCAGTTTAGAAAAACCAGTAGTGAAAGGAAAGGTCGAAAAGAAAAATTAGCAATGGTATTTCCTCTTAATCATTTAAGGAATCATGATCCTTCAACAATGGGAAACGGTTAAGAAAAGAAGACAGATAAGAAGTAAATGAATAGCCTAAGTGGCATTACATGCGTACAAATAAACAGACAAAACTATAAATCCGTACAAAAGTATATTTTAGTGGTAAAGTAGCTTCGTTTGACAGTATCTGATGCGTTTGCGCCGAGACAAATCGCCCGGAAGATAAGGGAGGTCATTACACCGTCATACGGCCCTAAGGCATAACAGCTTAACTTTCTGATGTTTCGTTTTATTATAAGACTTTTTAGAAATAATAGAGTTGGATAGGTATGTCGCTTATTCGCAGTGTGGGTTTAGCGAGGCTATATGTTGCAATTATATATTTATATAATGGCAAACTTTACGAATTTTTATTCATAATCTCATGGTGAAGCCTGTCGAAAATTTTCACTTGTAATCAAAAATCAAACATAGAGGAAATACCGAGCATGATTTTTTACAACTTGATAAAAAGAAAACACTCATCCGAGAAAGCCATTTATTTGAAGCACACAGACCGGCAACGCACTTGTGACTCCTCTGGTGTTGCAGGTGTCTATGGGCGACGGTAATCGCTTTCCATCAGGCGATCCGTTTGCTCGTTTGTCCCCTATGACATAGAAAGAAAAAAAACTACTAATTTAGCAACTCAGGTATGAAACCCGAAAAAAGCAGCTAAAATTCAACGTTGCATACTCTCGCGGTACTCGGGTAAAAAGTAGGTATCATATACTTAAAACATTTTTGGATGTTCAATACTTCTACCAAAATTGGTTGAAACTAGCCAAACCAGCCGTTTTGGCGTGATGAGGCCGCGTACCAAAACAATTTTCGAGATTTAATCCAAGTTTTAGAGTTAAATAATAGTAGGTATAGATTATGCTGTTTATTATGTTACTTTCAATTTAATTTTTATCATACAAGTACGGAAATACGGAGGCAACTCAAAACTCGAGGTCATTCGTATTCATCAGCGAAATGTCGAGAGCAGGCTCCATCCATCTTGCTCCCTCAGATCGTTGACAGGAGAGATGTAGAGATTATGCTTTCAACTTTATACAATCCGAAACTGGCGCTGGCAACAATGGTCCAAAAAAAGATTAATATTAACTGAATAAATGTGGCTGAGAAATGATTACTAAATTGTGCAGGGCTGGGAAATATTATTTATTACATAGCGGCAATTGTGAACTTACCCTTACCACATACAAAATAGGTAGGTACCTACAACATAAGCAACAAAGTAACACGGGGCTTACTTTTTCACTACATAGTATAAAACAAAGTCACTTCCCGCTATCTGTCTGTCTTTCTGTCCATATGTATGCCAAAGATATTTAAAACTACGCAACGGATTTTGATGCGTTTTTTTTGATAGATAGAGTGATTCAAGAGGAAGCATTGCGCCCGTGCGAAGCCGGGGCGGGTCGCTAGTTAAAGATAAACAGAATATAAGCCGAAGAGTGGCGGACAATGTTTCCGCAGAAAAGAAAATTTCAAGTCATATCATTAAATAAATATGTACCTACAAAATAACATGCAGATACAGGGTCGAAAAAAAATTATGCAGTTTTTTTAGGAAATATCCTTTTAAAAATAAAGGAATCTTTCCTTCAGGCAAAATGAGCCAACGGTATAAGGTACGGCAAAAAAATCTACAATGGTGATAAGGCAGATTTCCTCCAGAGCCCACCAATGTTTTCCACACTGTATATTAGAACTGTATTTTAACAACTGTTGTACTTATAAAATATTACGCAACGGTAAATGTTTTTTTTTTTTGTAAACTTCTTTTTGCCATTGCTCACGAGCCCCTAACCAACCTTCCAACGCGTGCTCGCCAATTTAATTGTAGATACTTCAAGACTACATAATGTACAGTCAACTAATTTGATTTCTAGGCCACTATAGAACCTTGTCACAATGACAATGATATGAGATTTCATGCGGCTTTCATATTGATGTTCACTGTGACAAAGTACGAAATGGCCTAGGAATCAAATTGGTTGACTGTACGCGCGTCGAATTAGTCCGAACCAAGAGGATACGCAACGTAGTAACCCTATCTTACGAGTACCATAATAAAACTTATTGAACCGGGTCTATCGCGATATTTTTTATTAATATATGATAGAACCGGTTCCAAAAGTTTTAATTATGTGTACAAACCTATTTTACTAAGCGCATAAGCCACCGGAGAACGCTATTGCGAATTGCGAAGGTGTATTTTTTACCCTAAAACGAACGCATAAATGGAAGTTCATAAAACGTTAAGCACTCATAACTGTACATCTCCAAATCACGTCCACCACAGCCTCCCATTCATCTTGCTCAGCGTTGGCAGCAGAGATGTAGAGATACGCTCCTCCTGGATATCATATCGTTACCTTGATAATCAATCGCGGCACGTAAAAGTGGCAATGACTTGTGATCCAAAAACATTATCATGCTTAAAAAACATACAAGTTTTATCTGAATGTTTTACGTGGTTTTACCAAACTGCGTCTATATATATTATATACGTCAATGACGGCGTCAGAAGAAGGTTTACGTTTTTATAATTACCATCCTTAATTTTCACTCCATGAGTTAATTTTTTTACTAATTAATAGATAGTTTTTCCGTTTGTCCGATTTTTTTTTTATTTGGTAAGTAAGTAGATCTAATCTGAAAGCAGACGCGCTTTTCAAAAGTTTAAAAAAAAATACTACAATATTGTTCAAATATTAAATAACCACAAATATAATATAAAAAAAAAACAGAGTTCTAGTAATGTTATATCGCTTAACTCCTCTTATTCATTATTTTATACATACGTAATCGTAATCGTAATTTATGGCTTGCTCGGTAGCCTTACGGCTGTAATAAAATATTAAGCTACTCAACAATAGATGTCGCTCTTTGTTCAAAGTTCCCCATGATGAAACTAACTCTTACACAGTTATTACGAGTGTAACATAGATGGCGCTATAATCAATCTTTGTCGAACACCATCTATACTTGACCGACAGCACTTCTGCGTGCTTCTTAATGGTAATGCTATCCGTCGCTAGGTAGCACTAAAAACGAAAATACAATATACTTTATGCGTTTTTAATCAATTTAAGCAGACAAAACCGATTACAATACAATTAGTTATCTTTTTTTACAACAGAGTTCATTTTTTTGCTAACTAAAATAGTTAAAGTAAAGTTTACAAAATAAGTAGATACACACACTATGCAGAGATCTTGAAGGACGAATATTAAAAGGTAAGCTAAATAAACGCAGGAGACCACTGACATCACTGCAGTTATAAATTGAATCCGTACCATGGTCAAATCGTCGTATGTTGCTGAAACAAAAGAGATACATGTTAAAGTTCCTGACAGTGACATCGGAAAATATGCAAGTTGTCTATAATATAAACTACCTATAGAATAATTTATACACAATGGTTTAACAATATCTTCATACCTATGGATATTTCTTACTTTGAAAGGTAGCCCGAGATGGTTTGAGGGTGAACTGACACATTATGTTGTGCTGTGCATTGCAAGTGTTCGATCAGATTGTACTTAGGGGCGTTCTCTTTAGGCAGTCAAAACGCTAACTTCTTATTTACACTCAGATCGCCAATCAGCCTGTAACACGTGTTTTAACGTAACTAGCGGTAGATCTACTTTCAATGTTGGACATCCAGCTCCCGCCCTAGCGTACTGTGATAATGAGAGCAAAAAAAAACAAAAGAAAATATGAAAACTTTTGAGAGGCACGACTAAAGAACACTGGATGATATTTGGCCCTCCCCTAATCAACGGCTTATTCGCCGCCGCCCGAACTAATGCAGAAGGTAGGGCCAAGCTGAGCACCCAGGTGTGCGGTCGCTGGTGTGTATGTGAAACTGTGGGTAAATGCTAGTCGAAATATAAGTACCTATTCAACGGCCGGGATTCTTTACAAAGCAGCTTTTTGCATAGAATGCTCAAAAAGATGAGATGATTGTCGCTTAAAAAAATCACAGTAGATAACTGATAGCCGCCAGTGACGTGACGTCTTAGAAACCTAATCCCATCGAGTTGCAAATTTCAGGGCGACTGAGTACCTACAGTACAATTCTCCTTCGCTACTGAAGAAAAAGTAATCGAAAGCTGTCCCTTGCCCGCCTTGCTCTGAGTTCTTGTGTGAGTTGACGCCAAGCCACGCATAGCCGCTTAAAATGTTCGAGCTACGTAATTATACAACACAATATCACAAACCATCCAGCCACCGCAACATCCATAAATCATTATTAGCAAACGTAACCCTTGATTCTCACTTCCCAACCGCTGGCAACAAAGTGGCCCATTACATTAACAGTTAGGTACTCGCTCGTGAGCTACCAAATAAGCGTAAAGTGCTTACTTTGCGCTTAGCTTGGAAGTTAGAAGGGTTTCGCAATACTTTTCTCAGGCAGCGGTCACGACTAACCGCGGGTGATGCGCGTCGCGAAAGTCTATTTATCTATTATCGGATTTGCAAGCGAGATTACCACTGGGTGAGTTGAGTTATGATGTAATCGGATGGAACCTAAGCCGTAGGCAATAATAATGTGTATTTTGTGATGGTCAAAATGTTTGACTATGGATGAAAACAATTCAAATAATTTATTGTCAGCCGAAAAACGAAAAATCAAGTCTTGATATTGAATTACATTACACCCCAAGTAAAATAAATGCATTAAGTAAACAAGAAATTGTTACATACATTTATTTTAGTATGTTGCATGTTCTTGTATCTAACAATTTTTGGGCAAAGAACTTGGCACCCATAATACCCATATAGATCTCAATTCTTTTGTCGGTGGAGTCAACAGCGTTGCACGCGATATTGAACTTGGCTCTCAATTAACATTTATATTTTGATGGGATAGTTATTAATCAAATCAATACATTTGTTTCTTTAATATAATATGTCATATTTCTGCGAATTTTCACCGATGGGACGAGTGCTGTTACCGCAAGCCGTAAATAAATACAAATGAATAGACGGCATTGGAGAGTTTATACTTACTCAAGATTATCATCAGACAGTAGAAAATTATTCCGTAAATGCAGTTTGGAACCTCCATCACTGACCCTTTGGCCACTATTCCAAATCCTTTCGAGAAACTGCAACAGAATAATAGTTCCATATTTGAATTGTAATCATAAATTCCTTAATAGAATCAAGCCCAATTTCACTACGCTCCGATAGTTGTTAATGGCTCTTTATTCCCAACTATGTATATAGGTACTATGCGGAAGGTATATAGGTACTGCTATAAACGGCAAGGACAAATGAAACTCGAAAAAGTAAACGAATAACTTTTATTTTATCTGTGGTGTCATATTGACACAATCTAATTATTTATTGCAATAGAACTCTATCCCAGAAAAGTTTTTTGATTATTGATTGTCATAGGTCGTAAAAACTACGAAAAAACGAAAACTACTACCTTTAAATTATCCTCTGACTCATACTAGTGGACTGCCGACTCACACGTCACATTGAGAGTCGGTCTTTAATAAGTGGGTATCACAATATAGCGAAATCGAGCCATACTTCAATTGACGCTAATTTAACGGCGCACCCTTTTTGAGGGTTTTCAGAGACCGAATATTAATAACAATCTTTCATCCATCAAACCTCACAGCATATTACGAAAATATATAGATACCATTATAATCACGATAAGTGATGATAGACATAAAGGGGAGGTAAATTGGTGACGAAAATTGTGCGCACCCTATCTACTGAGTTATGCTCCATTGAAAGAGAGCTTTCAAAAATCTCCCCTTTGTAGCTGTTTGATGATCCGAAAGTTGGAAAATTATTAATGGAAACAGCTTTTTCGTTAGTCTGAAATGGTTTCTAAAGTGGATTTTGAATCGCGTTCAGCAAGATTGACGATTGTGTGCTATCAACAAAGCGAAACTGTAAGTGAATGTCTCCATAATGTTTTATATTATTTTCGTGCCTAGTCTTATTCGAATTTTATTGTAAGAAGACTAGCAATTTATATAAATCTACACATTAGCAGCTTTCTCTAGATATCGGAAGTCACATACACCGATACCCGCGCTCTATAAGTACACAACGTAGGTATCGCTCTATACACTTTATTTATTCTAACGTCGTTAATCCCGACGCCGTTTGAATTGGAGGCTCGTTGTCCTTTAGATCTCGTGAAAGATCCATACTACCTACTTACTCAGACGTGAGACCGCTGGCTCTTGGAGACAAGTCACAGAAGACATGGTACTGAGTAGTGATGTGCCGTTCTCAAGAACTCGCCGAAACTTCACTCATTTTGTGTGGGAGATTTTCTCGAGAACGTTTTCACTCCATACAAATCGGGAAACGTTCTCAAGAACGGCACATCTCTAGTACTGAGGTTCCGCGCCGGCTGCCATCTTCACGTAGGTATAGAACGCTCCGCACTACATCTACTTACTTCGACGTGAGAACTTTGGAGCAGCTGACTCTCGGAGACAGGTCACAGACTGGTACTGAGGATCCACGTCGGCCATCCCCACGTAGGCATATTTAAGGCATATGTTGGTATTAGAACGCTCCGTACTACATCTACTTACTCAGATGTCAGAACTTTGGAGCAGCTGACTCTCGGAGACAAGTCACAGGTCACGTCGGCCATCCCCACGTAGGTATAAGGCATATGTTGGTATTAGAACGCTCCGTACTACATCTACTTACTCAGATGTCAGAACTTTGGAGCAGCTGACTCTCGGAGACAAGTCACAGGTCACGTCGGCCATCCCCACGTAGGTATAAGGCATATGTTGGTATTAGAACGCTCCGTACTACATCTACTTACTCAGATGTCAGAACTTTGGAGCAGCTGACTCTCGGAGACAGGTCACAGAAGGCCTGGTACTGCGGATTCGCATCGGCTGCCATCTCCACATACAAGGCATATGTGGATAGCAGAATGCCGAGTAAGCCCATCGATATGATGGAACGATCTAAGCAGCGGTTACTCATTTTGGTAGCCTGTAAATAATGTAGGTAACTGGGTTATTTATCGCATCTATGAGGAATTTATCACCAAACACTTTTTTAATGCAGTATTAGATTTCAATAGGGATCTCAGATTATCACTCAGATCAGACTTAAGTAAAAAAAATGCTTTCAAATACGATACTGGAGTTATTTAAAGTTTACACACCCTGGCAGGAATATGTTGGTACTGATGTTCCTCCAAAATTATCTTAGGCAATTATTATAATAATGTATGTGCACTTGTGTAAGTTTCTTCATGCAGTATCCCGTTCTACAGAGATTTATGCTGTAAATAGATATCAAATACAAATCACCGCTAATCAGTATAATCACAGGCACCTTCTATAGACACCTAACTATTATAGAATGATCAAGCACGTAAGATTACGATAGTTGGTACGAGTACATTATTTTATTTTATTCAACAACAGATACAAGAACTATAGATACAATATTAATTATTTTATTAATTGACACAGTATGTTAAATACCTACGCGTGACCGCTGTAATCATTCGATAACGATTATGCTAATTGTTATAAGTAGTGTCAACAACAGAAAACATTATATTTATCCAAATAGTAGCTATTAAATTAGTAAAACATTTAAATATTCTATTATGCTAATATCAAAACCGTTTATCTTTCTTCGGTAAATTAAACAGTGTTATCTAATCCAAATTAAATTTAGACGTGAATTAAATTTAAAAGATCAAGCCGATATAAATGTTATTTCAAAAGCAATTCACACAATCTCTTGTTGATTTTTATTAGAAGGGGAACACCGTATGAAATGAAATAAAAAGGTCGTTTAGTCAGACGGTTTACCCTTACAGTGTACGAGGACAAAAAGTGGTACATTTATTTTAAATTCATATATATTTACGACGTTTTGCCTTTAAAGGACAGCTGATGTACGGTAACACGACTCCTGCGTGTGTTCACCGCATTATAGACGCTACGGTATTCAAATTAATAAAGAAAACAAACAAACTGCTTGTTGAAAGCCAGTACAGTTTTGTAATTTTGATTCGAAATTAAATAAGCACTGCAAGACCGCACTTGTCTCATAATTAGTTGAACTACACGTGTATTTTTTACTTAAGTTGACAAGCGTATCTTGTTTATCTTTAAAAATTAATCGCACAAATGTTTTATCTATATTAAATGTAACTGTCTAATCATATTATGATTATTTAACTATAATATAATTACTTTATAAATTTTGTAATTCCTATCCGGCGGATGTGAACCAGGGGTTCAAGCTTTCAAATAAAAGATCATTTTTCAAAATGTACCTATGTTCATTAATTACGAAGTTCAGAGGTCACGACAGAAAAAAAATTGGTAAAAAAATTCAAGGACAGACAAAACCGGTAAAAATACGCGTAAATAGTAGGCATTAGTACTTGATATCAATAACATCAAACACTATCAACTCAACAAATAAGCAATAACTTAAAAATCCTACCTTAAATTATAATTTAAAACAGTGTCACATAATCACAGTTCGGCGTTTTGGTCGATGTTTTAGTTTGTTTATTAAAGAACGACTGATGTAGAATGACACAGACACGCTACCCCGTCGGCAACACACGTTGTACTGAACTGATCTTATCACGCCTAGCCGTGTCATGCGAGAATGGGCGACTTTATTTCATTGATTTAATGACTGGGCTGCTTTACGGTTTCTGCGGCGTTTCTTTAGTCATTTTCCATACGCTCTCAAGTGCTTCAGTAAGCCGCTTTACTTTAGTAACACCCAATGCAATGGTCTTTCAAAAGATAAAGGGAGTGAAAATCACAACATCGCCGCGCCTTGTTTATTTAGACACGTGAAATAGTGGTACGTGCTCTAGATCACAGATCATAAAATACTGGCCAGTCAAGCAAATAGTCAATTTGGCATTTAAAAAAACAAAGCCAAGGGTCAGATTTATGATTACTACTTAATATTTGATATGTGTCTAGCTACGTTTAGCTTTTTATAGTTCCCCGTTATCTAGTCCGAGAGAAAAACAGGTATAGCTACCTACACCCGATATACAGTCTGACCAAAAAGAGTAGAAATTAAAAAGTGGCAATACTGTAGTGTCCCCTTTTGTTAGATTGATTAGAAAGGGAAGACACTAGAGTATTGCCACTTTTTAATTTCTACTCTTTTTGGTCAGACTGTGTCTATTATATGGACCTCCCTAAGATACGATAGCCCGTTAGCGCCGTAATGACCTTGCGTAACAAGATCAAAGTGAAAACAATAAAAGCAAGAAAGCAAATCCTCATTCGCACGTGACAGACGCAGTAGATTGACAAAAATTCAAAATTCTGCGAAATGAGAATTATGCGAAACATTACTTTCGGTAAAACAAATTTCTGTCAGATGAGGGTAACCCGTTACCTATAGGTATATATATAATGATTAATGGTAACTTGGATGAAGTACCTATGGATTCGGCATATGCGTATACCCGAAAGGGACAGCAGCAAAGTACATGACTAACACAGGGTTACCAGGTTCCAAATAATTCTCCCGTTTTTCCAGTGCTAGTTGTTAGCGGTGTGAATTAGTTTTAAATGTACCTATTATTATATTGTATGGGACAAATTATAAAATAATTACAATAAAACTTTCCAAATAAAACTGTCAAAATGTCATGGTAAAATATAATTATTTACTTAAATTTAATTACAATTTCGAGAGAGCAGCAAGATAGCCCATAGGAGGCATGAGGCAAGATGTTTACTGTCCTTTAAACAAAATTGTCGTGAACATAATTATACAAACATTTTTGATTGGTTCTCAATTCAATCGTCTTGTTGCACGTATCCAACATTGGAGTAAAGCAGGATCATGTTTTGGAAATCTAAAACAAAAAAATATATTTGTAAAACTCCATGAGTTAAGGGTAATTTACCAATTCTTATACTGGTATCCCTTAAAATCGAATAAAGCAGACAAATTAAAAAGCAGGAATAAAACGCGGCGGAACGTCAAGTAAAGGTGAAGACAAAGAGAAGACTACTGACACTGACAAGACGTAAAGACTATTGAATTTGTAGGGGTAATACCTAAAAATAAGATATTACAAAATGAGATTTTAAGCAGATTTCTGATGTTTCGATATGATTTTGCTGTGCTATTTATCGTATAAATAATTATTAAATATATATTTGCAGAAATCAAGCAAAAGCAAAGTCGAAACATCGCACTTACCTATGAAAGCTTATATTTTCACTTTTTAGGCCAGTGTCGCTTTTACAGCCAATTATGGAGCAACGCACCGTTGTTTTACAAATCTATAGCTAATAGCACTCACTATTATTCATATATAAACTTTCGAAATGTAAAATTATCCACAATATTCGTTGTTTTATAGTAGGCTACAACGCACATTTGAATTGCCCGGCAGTATTTAGCGGAGCTCTGTCAATTTGACAATCATCCGCTAAACAAAAAAAAGCGGAACTCTGATAAGGACAAAACATCTTGTCTATGTCTCTGTCGCTCTTAACGGTTTCTGTAAATAGTTGTCCCGTTCCCTCCTGGTATTATTATTCGCTTGTCATGTCCAGAGGTTACTTGGTCCATGAATGGTAATGAATGGACTAATGGACGTTAGTTACGGACAAAAGTTCCAACACCATTCAAAACTTTATAAGAACTTACTACATATAACACAGTGAATAAAGGATTTTGACCTTACAAACGGTCCGGTAGTTTTGAATTTTTGATATGTTGTCTAGGATGGTTAGTGAATGTTTAATTGCAAAATGCACAATTCCCCCCCCTCCGCGCCCGCCGCCATATTGAAAAAACCGGGAACTTCTTCACATTTTTGCTTAATTCTTTGTCTAGGAGCACTTGAGCTAGATAAAAGCTTAGACAATGTTGAAGAGGATAAAATTTACTATAATTTACATTTTAAATTTTGTTTCAAAAACTGATAGTTACAGAGATATGCACATTTAAAAAAACGTAAAAAATCGCAATTTCCAACTCAAAAACTAACTTCTGGATTATATCTTCGTTTAGGAGCATTTTAGCTAGAACAGTGCTTGGGCAATTTTGTAGAGAATTAAATTTACTATAATTTGCATTTCAAATTTTGTTTCTAGGACAGATAATTACGGAGATATGTAAAAAATAAAGTCACATTTTCCGAAAATGTATGTAAAAATGGACATGAGTTTTATAAGCAATTATATTTCCTACATGTTTTAATTTGTCCTAGACTAGTCCGTAACTGAATGACAGCGTTCATAACCAAGAGTTTTGAGAAATTTTAGGAAAATTCTACTTTTCCTGTTTTTTAAATGTGCATATCTCCGTAACTAACCGTCCTTGAAACAAAATTTGAAGTGTAAATTATAGTAAATTTAATTCTCTACAACATTGCCCAAGCTTTGTTGTAGCTAAAATGCTCCTAAACGAAGATATAATCCAGAAGTTTGTTTTTCAGTAGGAAATTGCGATTTTTTACGTTTTTTTAAATGTAGATATCTCCGTAACTATCTGTCCTAGAAAAAAAATATAAAATGGAGAATGTAGTAAATTTAACTCTCTATAACATTGTCGAAGCTTTCTTCTAGCTAAAATGCTCCTAAAGGAAGATATGAGTAAAAATATGAAGAAAGTGCCGGTTTTTTCAATATGGCGGCGGGCGCGGAGGGGGGGGAATTGTGCATTTTTTATTTAAACACTGACTACCCATCCTAGACAACATATCAAAAATTCAAAACTACCGGACCGTTTGTAAGGTCACACATAGTACTTTAGTCTCTATTCACCGTATTAATATCTATATATATAATACGCGAGGCCGATTTTTGTACATCCCATCAGATCTACAGTTATGGTCCGATTTTTATAAATGATATGTCATTAGATTCGTCTCATGCTGGAGAGGTGCATAAAACTCTTGGATTTTTAATTTTTTCCTGAAAAAGTACTGAAAAATGGATTTGAAAAAACTACTGTGCACTAACCACGTGACATTGACCACGTGACCTGTGATCCCTATTTTGACATAAGATGACCAAATAATAATAAGCATGATTTGCTCACAAACCTGTAGTAAGTTGTTCAGCATGATGAAATATTATTTTTGAGTCGGCAACATAATATCCGCAGCACTTAAAACATGTACGAATATGCAAAAATAATTTTACAGTTTGTTGACAATGAATGACAATAACCATATTCTGTCAACTTTAATATATTTTTTATTGGGGGCTATTATGTCAATGATCTAAATTGCCAGGTTGTTTTTCTTTTTAAAATGTTGATATGGAAACTTTTTTCGCATACCTGTTAAAAATGTGGAGGAAAAAGCCGGTTAAGTGCGAGTTGGACTGGTGCTCGCAAGACTAGAAAAACTGACCGTCATTCAAGAATAGAATATTTTTATAGGCGAGTTTTACAATAAATCAAAGCAGAAAAAATGTAGTAAAACTAATTTAATCGTCATTCAAATAAGTAAATTTATGATAGATTATTATAAATATGATTATATAAGTCAAAAATGGCAAAAATGGCATGAGTTATGGTAAACTAAATGGTATTTTACAAGAAAAAACTTAGTCCTTCCGCTTGCATGTCGACGGGATGGGAAATGTGGTCGAGTTGAGAATATGGACGACTTGACAATGTAGCTAAGTTGGGAATGTATCTACATTGGTAATATGGATGAGTTGGTAAAATGGACGAGTTGGAAATGTGGACGAGTTGAGAATATGGACGAGTTGGCAATGAAGACGACTTGGTAATACGGACGAGTTGGTGATATGGAAGATTTGGCAATAAAGACGAGCTGATAATAAGGACAAGTTGGTATTGTAGACGAGTTGGGTGTATCGTCGAGTTGGGAATATGGACGAGTTGGAAATGTGGATGAGTTGGTAAAATTGACAAGTTGGGAACATAGACAAGGGGGCAATGTGGACGAGTTCGCATTATGGACGAGTTGGCAATGAAGACGAGTTGGTAATACGGACAAGTTGGTAATATGGACGAGTTGTCAATGTGGACGAGTTGGGAATATAGACGAGTTGGAAATGTGGATGAGTTGGCAAAATGAACAAGTTGGAAACACGGACGAGTGGGCAATAAAGACGACTTGGTAATACGGACGAGTTGTCAACGTGGACGAGTTGAGAATATGGACGAGTTGGGAATGTGGATGAGTTGGCAAAATTAACAAGTTGGGAATATGGACGAGTTGGCAATAAAGAAGGGCTGATAATAAGGACGAGTTTGTATAGACGAGTTGGGTGTATCGTCGAGTTGGGAATATGGACGAGTTGGAAATGTGGACGACTTGGAATTGTGGACGAGTTGGGCCTATGGACAAGTTGGAAATGTGGACGAGTTGTATTTGTGGACGAGTTAGCAATATGGACGAGTTGGCATTGTTGAGGAGTTGGAAATGAAGACGAGTTGGCAATGTAGATGAGTTGGGTGTATGGACGAGTTGGTAATATGGACGACTTGGCATTGTGGACGAGGTGGGAATATGGACGAGTTGGAAATGCGGCCGAGTTGGCATTGTGGACGAGCAAGTAATATGGACGCGTTGGCATTGTGGATGAGTTGGGAATATAAACGAGTTGGCATTGGCAATGAAGACGAGTTGGTAATACGGACGAGTTATATGGACGAGATTCGCAATAAAAACGAGTTGGTATTGTAGCGAGTTGGGTGTATGGACGAGTAGGAAATGTGGACGAGTTAGCAATATGGATGAGTTTGCATTGTGGACGAGTTGGGAATATGGATGAGTTGGCAATAAAGACGAGTTGGTAATATGGACGAGTTGGCATTGTAGATGAGTTGGGTTTATGGACGAGTGGGCAATGTGGACAATTTGGCATCGTGTACGAGTTGGCAATGTGGACGATTTGGCATTGTGTACGAGTTGGGAATGTGGACGAGTTGGAAATATGGACGAGTTGGAAATGTAGACGAGTTGTATTTGTGAACGTGTTGGCATTGTGGACGAGTAAGCAATATGGACGCGTTGGAATTGTGGACGAGTTGGGTATATGGACGAGTTAGCAATAATGGTCGAGTTGGCATTGTGGACAAATGGGGAATATGGACGAGTTGCCAATGGAGACGAATTGGTAATATAGACGAGTTGGCGATGCAGACGAGTTGGGCGTATCAACGAGTTGGCAATGTGGACGTGTTGGGTGTGTGGACAAGTTGGCATTGTGACCCAGATGGGAATATAGACGAGCTGACATTGTGGACGAGTTGGCAATGTGGAATAATTAACATGTTACCCTAACATGCGAAACTTGATGGTAGAAATGACATATGATGCAAATTTCAAAAAATCGACGCGCTCAAGATTGAATCATATTTTAAATAATGACGTCTGGCTGATCATTTTTATTCTCATTCAAAATAAAATGTGACAAATTCTGCTGCCAACAAAACAAATTGATTTTATAAGGCTTCCGTTTTTACCGACTATGGTAAGGAACCCTAAAATTTGGTTTATATCATAGACTTCAGAGTATAGATATCATCTCCCTCACTCTTCTGTCAGACACTATTTCAATGAGAGGAAAGACGAAAGTTTGAATTTTGAATTCGGGTATCAGGCCGTCAGCTCTAAATTGATTGAAAAAAATATGTCTTGATATTCTTTTTTCAAACATTTTTAGCTGTTTTATATAATGGATTTTATTTATTACAAATATTTGACACATTCTTTTTTTTTATGGTGGAGTAGGTATTGTTGGTCAGTTATTTATTTAGATTAGTAAATAGGGTTTGATTAAGTATACCTAGCGTAAGAATTTCAAACACAATGTGTAATTGTTATTGAATAAATGATTGATGATGATGACATGGCAGCACCCATATTAAGAAAATTTGCACGATCTATTGAATTTCATTAAAAAAACAAGCATTGATAATAATGGTATTTCGTGTATCTATAAACGTTTTATACTCTCTATTTCATACAATTGAGTTTATGTAAAATTTCTTATTATCACTATTTTTAAGTATTTACGATTATAAATGAATACAGAAACAATTACGCACTACATGATTTCCTTTTTAAAACCCGCGTAGTGAGTGCCCAAATCTGTCCTTTCGATTCATGTGCTATTTCTGGAAATTGATAGAATTCGATCAAATCGATAAATTTATGTCCTGAAGAAAGAACAACAAATTAAAATTCTACCAATCGATCTTATGTCCGGTCCTATGAAACTATGTCAATTATATTTTTAAGATATTGGATTATTTTTATGAATATTGTTTTCCTGTAACTTGACTTGCTAAATGTAACGTTTTTTGTTGCTTGGCCAAATAAATAAATTGAATTTTTTTTTTTCCATAAATCGAATAATATGCATTTTATTTGTGAAACAGATCAGCAGATCACATGTCATTAATGCACAAGTTATTTTTACAAAAGAGTTGAAAAAGTTGCCATGATGAAGCTGGCAGTTGGCTATCAGGCCTGGCTCTAGCCCGGCATGTTTTAACGTTTTTAAAACATCATTTTAACGTGTTTTTTTACAGTATTTATTCTTCGTTCGCCAAAAACTTCTTATCGATAAAGTAGTTATTTTCTGTAACACTACCGGATTTCCATATTCTAGCGGCGGTTCGACGCCGCAACGGGCCTCTAGTATTTCATATAGTATATGTATAGAGTTCCGACACAATTTCGAGTGACATGTGAGTTTGTGAGTATCTGCGGCTTAATATATAAAAAAAAACATGGCACTGATAAAAAACTTCAAAATTATGAACTCCGTATAGTATACTTAAATGTGGGTGGGCAAAGTAACTGGTAAGAAATATAATGTTAAACCACTGTTAACTAAAATAACACGTTAACGTATGCAAAACGTCAGCTCAATGACTATTGGTGCCGTTTAAATTATGCGCTCCAATGATTCGGGCTCTGGGCCTACACTCGGACGTTTTTAATCAGAGTTCGTGTTATACGGTCTCTCTCACTCGAATAGGTATAGAATATCAAGAGAGTGCCCAGGACGGCACGATATGACCTTTAAATTTCGGACTTTGGAGTAGATCTGGTCTTATCTTTTATCCGCCAATTTAAGTATAAATATTTCAACATGATGCTTTGTTATATGTTATGGTACCTGAGTTTATGGTAAAAAAAAAAATACTTCCCGGCCTGGGCCTTCAATTTTATTTTGTATGAAATTCCTTTACAGTTCTATCGAATTATTGTTTTAAGACATTCGTAGATATGAATACCTAGTAATATATAGTGGTTGAATCGTGTAGGATTCAGCAGTTTTCAAAGGCTTACAAAAAGCCTATTTTCGGTGATAAGAAGTGGTATTTCCTGCAAGATTTTTTTCGGTTCTCATGAACTACCTATAGAAATTTAAAAGGGAATAATGCATATTGTATAACAAACGCTACATTCGAGATTCGCCCTTTTTTTTCAATACAGGCTTCACCAATGCAATGCTTGGATACTTCTATGGAGAACCAAGAACTGAATGCCCAAGAATTCTACATTTCTCCTTTTGCTGGATTAAACTCGTAAGTAAAGTACACTTAGAGCCCCCAATAAAAAATATAATATAATAACTAACATGAAGTCGGATAAAAATAATTGCGCCGCTAATGTATTTACGTATTTTCAAAAAATCAATAACTACTTATTAAAAAATAATCTTCATTAAGCAAGATCGAATTTTGATTAAAAAACATTACAGGCGCATTTATTTTTAAATTCATTCAACTTCTAACGCTGCCAGTAGCTGTAGTCACCAAGAACCGGTTTTAAAGCGCTACGTGGCGAATTATTGCGCTGAAACAGTTATTTGAGCAACAAAATGTGAAAATATATTTTCAATGTATGCCTCCTGATTGCGGCATCGTTTATTTAAAACTCAATAAATATATTATATTTGTATTATTACAGCTATTTCTACAATATAATAATATAATTTTTACTTTTAATAATTAATTCTTACACAATGTTGCAACGTAAAAAAATAAGCTACATATTCTATTTACGATATTTTCCTATATCAGTTTATGCTTTTAGTCCTTATTTATATGGACATAAGGTCTACACAAATATCCTTCTCCAAGTTAAAATTGGTGAAAACATCACCTACTCAAACGCGCCATCAGCAGTTTGTGTTTCATGAGAGGGGAGATAGGCGTACGCACGTGCGTTAAAAGAGTACATCCGAGCCGAGCGCCACATTGCCACAGCCGCCCTATTGTGTTTTAACTTATTATGTTGGTATCCCTGCTTTAGTTCACCATCGCGACCGCGACGTAGCGTTGGCGTCGTGCAACACCTTTCATTGTATTGACTATTGACTGATTCTCAACAGAGAATAATGTATAAACTTAATTTAACGTATTATTATCTTAGTTCTTGTTAAATTATATTGTAATATGTCTTAGTTTAAGTGTAATTATGTCTCCATTTACGTGAATGTGAAAGAAGACAGCCCGTCGAGTGCTACGCGGCCATTTTACTTGCAATGCGGCAACGGTGTACAATCCGCCATTGGAAACGGCCAGTGTCTTTCTCCGAGTGCAAGATTTGTATTTTGTTGAATACAGCTTAATAACATCGGATAACCATGAGTGATACTAGTGCAGTGCGGATTTTAGTGTAGTGAAACACGGTGGTCGGGTGATTCGAATAATGTGCGAACGATGGAAAACGAAGTGAAGCAGCGCAATCAGAGAAATAGGCGAAGGGAACGGGCTCAGCGCATGCAAGCACAGCGAGAGAGTAAAGTTAAGGATGGGGACAGCGGCGAGGACGAGTCTCCGGCGAGAGAGAAGCCGCCTCGTCCTCCTACAAGGAGAAAAAAGTCGCGGGAGCCACTCGGAGAGGAGGACATCATCGATGGTTTCGCCATAATGGCATTTCGCACCTACGAAGATCTCGAGGTGAGTACACAAACCCATCTGTTATCACGATACAGCGTACTTACAACCAGGCACAAACCGTGTTGACGACTTATTGAGCTTGCTGACTGTCACCTTGTCAATATGGCTTGGCCTTTCTATCTAAACACACGAACACTTATTAGAACACGCTTGAACAGTATGCACTATATTAGTTACGGTCGCGCAGTGGTCAATTTTATTGTTTGTGGTTTAAAACAGTACATTGTTGGACCTGACTGCATTGTAACCTACGAGCTCATTTATCTCTAAGTAACTAATATCTAAGATGAAAATTTACTAAATTTCAAGCATAATTATCGATAACTTTTATTATTACTATATTCCCCGCGAATTGGCCATATAGTATAGTATAATTTCGAATTCTCATTATAAAAACAGCGCCTCGTAATCGCTTTGGTCGTCGTCGCCTCGGAAGTGCATTGACCTATTGAATGAACCCTAGTGTAAATGTAAAGAAAGATCAGTCGTAAGTGAAATTTTTATTAGCCTAATATTTTTACCATATAATATCTAAACAAAACGTTTTTTAAAGTACGCTCGCATAAGAATACATTCATTTGTTCATTACACACAATAATAAATAACGTAAGTAGATAGAGCAGCTGACGAGGTCGTAGGCGCGATCTCGACGCTCGGCGAGGTGCAGTCTCCCACAAAGTGTAAATTCGGTCTAAGTGGCTTTCGCTCGTTTGTGCTCATTTATCGCTGTCCTCAACCGGCAATATGTTGAGTAGGTATGTTAGCATGTGCACAATAAAACTACATACCGCGCTATCGTTTTAAATTATGGCGACAGCTTGCCGTTTGTGGCTCGCTGCGCTACGCGTACTAAAGGCTTGGAACTCGAACAGGTTCCTTTGCTCCTATTTAATTCGCCACATGCGGTTAAAGGCTTATGTAACTTTTGCTTACAATGGACGTGAGTTAATTGTTTACGTAAAACGGGTTTTTTGTAGAAATTGCCGTATCAATCGTCCGACATATGGCCGACAAAGGTAAACGATACCATTTCCTGTTCGTTGTTGAAAAAAGCTTTGGTAAGAATGTAAGATAATTAAAGTTTATTTTAATCGTTGTTTTTTCCCAGTTTAGTACGCGTGGAACAATTTTCAAGCTCTCCTATGGAAAATGTAAATTTTTTCGGATATATTTATTAGATTATTCTGGCCCCTATTTCTTTGAAAAATATCTCGTTCATTGCTCTGTTTTCGCGGTAACGAGGGATTATAAATAGTTAAGGATTGATCATGTTCCGATGTAGAGTACAGTCCGTGAGGTCTGAGATTGCGATTCGGGTTTAGTTGAAAACTGAGAGGTTCTTATTTAGATCGCGTAAGACTGAGCGACATAGATATAAATCGCGAATCGCATTCTAATAGCTCACGCATTGTAGGTACCTACAAAATATACCTACCTAGTAATCTTGATCTGTTTAGATAATGCAATTACATCGCAGTCGCCATAATGTTGAAGATAAGCGAACATAATTTTTTTTTTTTTGCGTGACGACGATCATATTAATATTAGGGTTGCAATGCTTTATTACAAAAATCTGGTTTCCTTTCAGAAGTCGATAACAATATACACGAACTAATTGTTTTATGGACGAAATAGGTACATACGCAATAGTAAATAATTATCCTTTATCAACCATATCACATAATAACTAATAAGAAATATATTACGACGATACTACATAGTAAGTTATCCTGAAAAATGTAATTTAGGATCTCTAATCTAGATCACTGCTGTACTTTATTCGTATATTAATAATGATAAACAATTGAATTTACGATATTATTCTTCTAGGTATAAAATTGTCGTATAAATCTCCAAACTATTATTTTGTATTTTCGTAATACCTATCTATAATCATCTTAATTTAGGTACTATCAATTAGATTTGACCTTTTAAATGGAATCAAGTCCATTTGACCCTGATCCTCCTACCTGAGACAGGACTTGCACGTAACGAATAATGAAATTCCATTGTGATGAAGATAATTGAATTTTAAGTCTAACCAAGGCTTAATCCGTGCAAATCCTCGAGATTTGACGAGAGATAACAGACCCGTAATGTTTTTATTGCTGCTTAGTGTCAGTAGCCGTTAACCACGTGGTGTTTACATTCAAGATACAGTCTTATCTCTATGTTAAACATATATTTAACGTAGAAAAACATCCTAGGTATAATATCGCGTTAATGAGCGTAAAACGGCTTAAAAGTTTAAAATATCGTTAACAACTTAAATATCTAGTAGATTTCCATTGTTTCACTCGCGTAGAAACTTCTTCGTTATTAAGCCCGTAACACGGAGCTATAATATTAATAATACATCTTACGATTTATTACGGTATATTTTGCGTACTATTTCTCAGAGTCCACAACAAGCAGCTATAATATATATATATTCTCTGTCCCTGTCAAATACCACGCAAAATATATCGGAAGTAACTTCTAATAAATATTATTATTATATATTAAGAGGCCTTATTCCTTTTAAAATGCTGATTGTTTTAGACATTTTCTCTATGATCAAACATGTTTCTTAATATATTATTGATGTTACTACCTAGAACAGGGCTATTGGGATTTATTGGTATATATTTGAAACCTACAGTTTAAATTTTTCTTTAATAATTTTTGTTTCAAAAACTACTCCATTTTGTCAAAATTCACGCGGAAAATTAGTGTTTTCAACTTATTTTCGAATGCACGCAATGAAAGCATGAAATAGCTTTGTTACTACCTAGAACACGGGGAAAAGTTATCAATATATTTGTCATAATATTTAAAAAAAATGTTAAGGAATAAGGCCTCTTAAAGCTCCGTGTGTGACGGCTTTATTCGGGAACCAATCATTTTGTCGGAATAAAAATTAGGGCCCATTTTATTACCCGGCATGCACCCCATCTCTATGCAAAAATCAGGCACATTTGTTAGGTAGGTAGTCGAGTAAAAGAAAAGCAAATAGGTATAAACCAACAAAAACATTCACATATCAAATATTTTTTCTTGGTATTGTATTTTGATTCGTTTATTTGACAATCCTTTGTTTATTAACTGTGTAAACTCTCTGGAAACAACAGATTTTTACCTAATAGTGAAACAATTTTGTAGTTTTATTGGAATTGATCAATGATACAAATAAATAGCTAATACAGGACAAAAAATATCGGATAAAATTTAATTATTTCTCTAACCAAATAGTTATTTTGAAAACAGCGTCATCTACAGGCGCGTGTTTTTTTTTTTAAATACGCGTTTGATAATTTAACGTAGTAGACTACGACTACTATTTGGAAGTATCGAATATAAATATTTACTATTTTTATTTGGATCCTAGTTATTAATCCTAAAATTAAAATGTTTGATTATGATATATTTTTTGCCGCTATTGTAGGTACCTATTATAATGTCAGCAAAAGATTCACGTTAGTTAAGAATCTCAAGACCACAGAAGTCCGCAGGTGGGGCATTATGTTGACCTAATTTACGAAAGTATTTCGGGACGCTGTATACAAACAGTATTTATTCTGGGTGAGGTGTTAGGCACTCGATTATGATAGTTTGATCATAACGTAAACACAACATACCTACTCGCATTTCTTAAAAGAGCCATAAAACCTTATTCGATGATTTAAATGTCAAACGACCATGTTCATATAATTCGAATTTATAGGAGGTATCATTTTCATAATAAAAATGTTAAGATGTAAAAATTAAATTACTTATCTTAGGGCTTGTGCACAAATCACGTGAGGTTTTTTCGGCCACTTTTTGACCCCCCCCTCCCCCCTGGTGATATTTGGTGAGGTTCTTTGCTAACCCCCCCCTCCCCCCCACTACCTCACGTGTATTTTTTTTCCGCTAAAATTTCGAAGAATAGACTCGCTATTTTGAAGCATTTAACAAGTGAAGATTTATTTTTTTAACAAAACCGAGAAAAAATATCGATTTTTTCTTAGTTCGTTCACTATAGAAAAATACACGTGAGGTCTCCTTATACCCCCCCTCCCCCCACGTGATATTTCGTGATTTTTTCGTGACCCCCCCCCCCCTCCCCCTATTGAACCTCACGTGATTTGTGCACAAGCCCTTATTGCTTATCTTATAGGGCAGCAAACTACAACTCAATTTAGGTATTTTCTAGAGAATTCTGCTTTGTTATCAAATGAGATCAAGGTCTAATGCTTACTTATTTTACATCATCATATCAGCCTATAGACGTCCACTGTTGGACAAAGACAAAGGCCTGCCCCAAAGTTCTCCACAAAGATCGCTCGTACGCCGCCCTCATCCAATTGCGATCCTGCTTACCACATCTAATGCTTACTTATTTTACATCATCATATCAGCCTATAGACGTCCACTGTTGGACAAAGACAAAGGCCTGCCCCAAAGTTCTCCACAAAGATCGCTCGTGCGCCGCCCTCATCCAATTGCGATCCTGAACACAATGCCTGTGATAGTTATACCACATCGCGACGAAACGGTTAAACGGATTTTAACCAATTTGGCCTGACAGTAGCAATCAAGGAACAATGGCAAAAAAGTGGGTTATAACTTTTTCCTTCTGGCAACTTAACAAACTATATGCAACAACTAATTGCGGCTTAAGAATTCTATTCCTCGAAATGGTTTGTAAATTATCAAAGGTTATCAGTCCATCCGAATTAAATATAAAGGGTCTGGCCGGAATGCTATAGTAAAATCGCCCCTGGCTGATTATGGAATATTGTTATGCACGATTATTCGTTTTATTATAAGATATATTTTTGCTGAATATTATCCCTTAAAAACTTACGGTTAGTGAAAAATTAAAAAAAATTAAAAATCTTTTTTAATTTTTTTTTAGCCATACTACTTTACCAATTCATTTGGTTTTTGGATATTTTACGCATATATTTAAGATACATCTACACAAAAAAAATAAATGCCCTAGGTGGTTTTGAAGCACATAATTTTGACTGTGTAAGTTTTTATATATTTTTTTTTTATATTTGGAAGTTAGCGACACCTACCATATTTTGATATAAAATACGCAATTTTATGTTCTATTACATATATTTTTTTGAAAAAAATTTGTTTGGATCTACATAGTGGAAATAAGTTTTTTTTGTATCAAAGGGTGAAAATAAAGAAGAACACCCCTGAACTGCAACCACCGTAAATAATGAAAATTGTCAATGATACGCAAAATAGACACTTTTATTTTTGAAAACAACCAATACTACAGCCGTATTTTTTTTATTCATTTCCATTGGTTGGGAATCGAACCAGTCAAATATGATGAGAAAATTAATCATGAAGTAATGTATGTATGATACATCATATGCCTTGGCTGTTGATAGGTACCTACACTGGCATTTTTTTAATATTATACTAGGTGTCCGCTTGAACTGATCGTAAACAAAGTAGAAATAAAATAATCGTTCTTGCAAAGTTGTGACAACAGACTTTTCTTACGATTATAAACTAAACCTGCATCACATAATTAAATAAATATTAAGGGACAATCTTACACATATCGACCTAGTCCCAAACTAAGCAAAGCTTGTACTATGGGTACTAGACGACGATATACATAATATATAAATACATACATATACAGCGTGTATATTTGATATTACCGCAAACTTTACGGGGTGTTAGTATAGGCATTTATTAATATATTGCACCGTAAATTATTTAAAAAAATCTAACTTTTTTTTTCCATATAAAATAATTCAGCACGCAATGTATTTGTTTGTTGTTGTTTGTTGACACTTAACATCGTGATATGACAACTGTCACTAGTAATAACTACGCCATACATTGCTGCTCAGAAAATTTTCAAAAATTAATTACGCTATAGCAGTTAACGCTAAATTAATAATTGTTATAAATATCAGATTATAGCACTAAAATCTCCGTCTGGCTTCAATTTGCGGCTATATCAAATATACACGCTGTATAGATAACATCCATGACCCAGGCACAAATAGTTCATCACACAAATATTTGACTTGGCCGGGATTCGAACCCAGGACCGCCGGCTCAGTAGGCAAGTGCTTACAAACTGAGCCAACCGCGTCGTCAAAAAATCTAATTCTAATCAAGTTCAAATTCTCTTTGAAACTCTGTGAAAACTGAAAACTACTTTTAGTAGTTCTTTCATTTTAGGCGAACAGCTAGCTTATAGAGGGCTCATGCACTTATCAGTACGGCTAAGCCATTTCATATTTAGCTGAGATTTTGGATGAAACAGGTAACATAAATATGTCATATGTAAAAGACCAAACAAATATGTATACAATCGCGTCATATAAAAAAGTAATACAAATGTTTTGTAATGTATAATCCCGACAAAAGATGCAATTGAAAACTATTGCTGTGAATGTGCTAATGGATTAAGGACGGTAGGCTGTTGCTTGTCACATCGCAGCTATGTATAATTTTTGCCATATGACCGATATTTATCAAAAATCCCGCGTCCTAATCTCAAACTGAGCTCGTTATTTAAAAAACGAAGGTTTCAATATTGCCATCGAAAGTGACAGCGATAACGATTAGGTTGTGTTTGGTAATAAAAGCATTCTAAGTATTTGTTAATGAATAAATAAAGTCATGTTTACATTTTTTCGTTGTTAACTTTTATTTGTTTACACGGTAGTACAGCTTAAAACTCCAAGAACATGTTTATTATTCATGTAGGTATGGTGTATGAGCCCTCTATAAGCTAGCTGTCCGCCTAAATTTCAAGAACTACTGAAAGTAGTTTTCAGTTTTCACAGAGTTTCAAAGAGAATTATGTGACGCAGGTTTAGATTTATAATCGTAAGAAAAGTCAGTTGTCACAACTGCAAGAACGATTATTTTATTTCTACTTTGTTTACGATCAGTTTAAGCGGACACCTAGTATAATATTAAAAAAATGCCAGTGTAGGTACCTATCAACAGCCAAGGCATATGATGTACCATACATTACTTCATGAATTTCTCATCATATTTGACTGGTTCGATTCCCAACCAATGGAAATGAATAAAAAAAAATACGGCTGTAGTATTGGTTGTTTTCAAAAATAAAAGTGTCTATTTTGCGTAGCATTGTCAATTTTCATTATTTACGGTGGTTGCAGTTCAGGGTGTTCTTCTTTATTTTCACCCTTTGATACAAAAAAAAACTTATTTCCACTATGTAGATCCAAACCAATTTTTTTCAAAAAAATATATGTAATAGAACATAAAATTGCGTATTTTATATCAAAATATGGTAGGTGTCGCTAACTTCCAAAAATAAAAAAAATATATATAAAAACTTACACAGTCAAAATTATGTGCTTCAAAACCACCTAGGGCATTTATTTTTTTTGTGTAGATGTATCTTAAATATATGTATAAAATATCCAAAAACCAAATAAATTGGTAAAGTAGTATGGCTAAAAAAAAATTAAAAAAGATTTTAATTTTTTTTTAATTTTTCACTAACCGTTAGTATTTAAGGGATAATATTCAGCAAAAATATATCTTATAATAAAACGAATAATCGTGCATAACAATATTCCATAATCAGCCAGGGGCGATTTTACTATAGCATTCCGGCCAGACCCTTTACAACTGGCGTTATTAGATATTTGATGTTTGCGATTCTCGTGTGTACCTATCTCACAAATTAAGATAACTACCCTAATTAAATTATCAACTTTATCTTTTCATATGATATCATGTTAAAATGCGCTGGTAAGTATTTTAACTTCGACAGACGTTATATTGTTTAAATACTCTTTATAAACAGCTGATGTGGAAATTGGCGGGGCCATTCGAAAGGAGGTCGGACGACCTGGTCAGGGTTGCTGGGACTCCCTGGGCGCTATCGGCCCATGTGGAACTCCATTGAAGAGACCTGTGTCCAGCAGTGGCCGTCCTATGGCTGAAATGATGTAACAGCTCTAAATATAATGAAATGAATACTCCCTTCCTGGTGCCCGTTTCAATCAATTAAGAGGAATGTTAAGGCAAAGGCATGATGTGCAAACTTTTCAGATTAAATCCGGCCACACTTCTCACCCCTTGAAATCTGGTTAAATCACAAACCCGATTCCCACCTACAGGCCTATTCTTAAGCATTTAACCCGACTGCTAGTGTAGAAATAGTAAGCTATCTTTTGACCGGCTTTACCAAAAAATATTTTAGACGCCACACCACTGCTGAATAGATATCTATTTATTTAAAATATATAAAAATGTTTGTCATTCTCGGCTTGTTAAATGTGGATTAAAGCTATTAATTTTAGTAAAGCGTAAATGTTAGTTAAATATATAAACGTCGAAATTATACTTTTCCACAAAAAAAATATGTATGTAGTAGTGAGTCAACTTGAATGATCTGATAAGCGTTACGGTAAAAATGTTATCTATTCTCACGCTGTCAACGCTCATATTTGTAATTTGCCGCAGACTACCTGAAGAACGTTGAACATTTAATTATTATCAATAAAGTCGTGTCCATATGATTTTATGTGTCCAATTAAAAACTAAATAGATTTTACTGACCAATTGCTTTGATAGTTTCTATATTGATCAATTTATTACAACTATACGTATAACTTTTTTAAGGAATAGTTTTATTAGCTCACAGTATGATTAATAACAACTCGCCGTAGATCAGGGCGTGTGAGACTGAGAAAAACATACAAAATAAAAACAAAAAAAAGATGTGCCCATCTAATTTGTAAAGTTTGGCAAGACCCGTCTAACCTACCTGATAGCGGTCGAGGGAGTTTGTACGTGGCATGAAGAAGTTACGCAGCCGTGAAATATTGTAGACATCGGATTTTGGCGAGCCGAGCTCACGACTCACGATCCAATTCTCCTTGCGGTGTTTTTATCTTGTTGAGAACACCGATTTTGCTCTTTTAAGAGATTTGCCATTTATTTTGCCTGTTTACGCATTATTTGGACGATGATAAGCTGCTTAGAGTAACCCCCGAAATCTCTTACTTAATAGGAAGAAAATCTACGTTATCTTTATTCAATAGTTATACCGTTACGTGAAGCCAATTAAAGAAATAAATATAACAAGACTAAGTAGTTACAAATGCTACTTTTAAGCCTAATTTTATACAACATGCGAAAGGTGCCATTGATGCCGTTTAATAAGTCAATTAAGAGTTCCTGCCTAATTGTGGTCACGAGAGCGTGTACACATTTGTCAACACATGAGTAATTGATTATTGTTTGGCGTAGTTATAGCCAATCAACGCTCTCAATTTAATCCGATTTAATTTATGTCGGTTGTGGTAGGACAAGCCGACTAATACCTGTAAAAGCCGCAGCAATATCCTCGACCGTACACGTGTCTGATGCACTTTGGCTGCGTGTGCTTAAACAAAATCAATATCGGCCGCTTTAGAAGACGAGCCGCGACGGCTGGGAGCAGGGACCGAGTGTCTCGGCGCCCGTAGACACCCCTATGACCCATCCCCTCCTAGGTATTCCCTAGAGCTCGATGTTAGCACTTTTTGACATAATACTTACCTGGGTGAAGTTTAAACCGCTTCGTTTCGCTTTTATTACCACTCGACTCGTGTTGCTGCTTGAAATTTCTGCGCTACCGTCAACTTTAGACGCAGAGTTAACTTATGTTATTTAAAGTTTTAACTGTGCTGTGTTAGTCTCACGCGAAGGAAATGCGATTGTGGTGACCACGCTTGCATGCGCTTTATATTTCACTTGTGAAACTTATCATTGTTCTAAATTGTACTGTTTCAGCGAACAAAATTAAATCTCGAGAAGGCAATGCTAATATCGCTAGCCCGTATCTTTTCTTGATACGAACATGCTGACGTCAGACAATTCTGGTTAGGACTTCAGAACAACCTAAGAGAGATTTACATTCAAAAGAGGGTTCCGAACGCGAACTGATCAAACGAAATTCGTTATACCCACCTTTTAAAGGTAAATGTATTACGCACTTCAGGTACTCTTTTTAAGATGTGCCAAGTGGCAAGAATCGCGATGCCGTTGAAGTGAGGCGCTTCGTCAGGGGACGTGTTTCCCGCTAACAGAAAAGGTCTTATATGTATTTAAGTATTGAGTTCACAACCGTCGTTTTTGATTAGCACGAGAGTGTAGTAGGGCAAGGGTAGGGCGCGGTGTATCTCGCCGATCTGCTCGCGGCCGATAAGTTTGTGCACCCTCTCGGCCATGCCATCGCGATCTAATAGTCCGACGAGAGCTCACTAGAGCCAATGTGAACTTGTCCGCACTCCTCCACGTCGAGTGTGTACTCGACACCCTCTTATCGTGCTTAACGTTTAATGCGTAACTAACTCCGACTGAAGAATTTATTGTAAATAAAAAACACGGCGCGCTTATCAGTACTCAAACATGAAGAAATTGGATACATATCCCTAGATATTTATACACATAAAGCGATTGTTCGTCAAGCAGATGCTATGTTAGTTTTGTGAGCACATTTGTTGATTATTAAGTCACTGGTAGATACATTGACATCTCTCACGGACGGCGACGTTAATAGCCCCTCTGACGTACGCTATAGAATGAGTTACTTCACCTTCCCGTTATGTTATGATTATGAGTTAGTTTTCATACGTAACGCTATGCTGCCACTTGGCCGCCACTGAGACTTTACAACTTGTTTTCATTGTTCTCGGAGAACACTTCACGACTTCTAATGTATTTTAAATATGTAAATATTCGCAAAACGAAGCAGTAGATTGGATGCAGTAATTAAACGTGCACGAAAGAAATTGTCCATTACAACACCATGGAATAATAAATTATGATAATACCTATATTACGCTATGTTAGACGATATTTAAGACAAGTAGGTATGACTGACTAAATGTATAGACAATGCGGTTTCTATTCAGTGTCTGTTTTTGAACATAGTAAATTAAATCGTTTAGTCACTATTTACACTATCAATGTACAATAATTACACGATCAAGTCGATCTAACACGGCATAAATTATTTAAATCTAAATCACATTGCTATCGATTATTATCCAATACAAATAAAAAGTGTAAACAGAGAGTGATTTATGATTCTCATGTTGTAAGTCGAAGTTTGTTTGTCAACATTTTCCTAAGAACCTTTGCAGTAGACAATCTGTTTATGTTATGTTTGTTTTCATAGATTAAATACAAACATGACATAATTTAAACCAAGTATCTGATATTAATAGTAACGAAGGTTAGATGTTAAATTAATAAACATTGTTGATGTTCTGCAAATCAATGTGTTTTTTTTTATCATCGCTAAACCGAACCAAATTATCATTTTTTTTTAATCCGTTTGCCTCTATTAGTAGAACAATAGAGACGACTAAAGCGTTGTATGAATTCACAATTACATACTACTGCTCTAACCCGGACTAACGGTTACTTTTATTCTGATGTTCTTTGATTGCATGACCATTTTTAGTGGTTAGTACAGTCAAGTTCATTTACATCTACACACTTACGAGAACAAAAATATCTGAACACGATTTTATGCTCCTGACAATAGGGTCGTGTTCAGATATTTTTGTTCTCGTAAGTGTGTAGATGTAAATGAACTCGACTGTACATAAGTTTCTGTCAAAAATTTCATTTTAGTGACAAGCTTTTATAGCCGACTGTACTTTTCTTTGGGTATCCATCAAATGCTCACTGAGACGATTCTAAAGAGCCCAAACTGGGTAGGATTGCTTTATGGCCACCTTCCGGCTCCATCATCAGATCAGCCCCATGGTACCATATTATTGTATTGTCATCAAAGTTACGTAAGTATGTAAAATTTCAGCTCAATCGGTTGACGATATCTGCTTCAAAATTGAGTTGCAAGATTCCACCCGAACAAACATACTTACATACATACATACCTACATACAATGAAAGTTAAATAAAAGCTTGTAAAAAATAATTTAATTATATTATGTCTATGACATTGAGATACTAGTCGAAGTCAGTCGATTTACGACGTCATCGAGCACTCAAACAAATATTTCGTGGTAAAAATAGCTTTATAAAAATGTACTGATTTTTTTAACAAATTAAAAAGTATGATTTAGAATCATTTTAAACAAAAAAATAACACCGCGTCAAATAATAGAACCATGTAACATTTATAAAATAAATAAATAGGACAAGCCTATTAGAAGTTAAATCGGCTTGATGTCGAGCAGCGCCTCTCGTCTACATTTGATTTCTGGTGTCAACGTCGTATAACCTACATCAAAGAAGATTAATGAGCTCTCCGACTGCAGTGCCACCAGTGACAGTTGAACAATTAAGTGCGGTTATTGTGTTGTGTTTAGTTGACTAATAGATAAGCGTTTATTAATGTCTGCTTTGTACCAGTAATTAAATCAATATAAGTGATTGGTGATACATTTTACTGTATATTCTTACTTAATATTTTCATATGTTTATCTTATGTAATTTTCTAAAGAATTTCATACACCTGCAGTCTATGGGTCGCTTAGAACAAACTACCAACCTGCCTATTTCAATTCTAGCATGTCATCTTTTCTTCTATCCAAATCGTCATTTGAATAACATAGTCAACATTGAGCGGTTTTTTTTAATTCGCGATTTCATTTTTACTCTGTTTGGAGGTTCCTTAATATAAAAAAATTATATATGTATATTTTTATATTTGTAACTTTTTTCAGTTTTAACAATTTTCCGATCTTATCCTTGGTTCCTATTAATCTTAAAATAAAATATATTTGAATATGATAGATTTTTGGTGAATAGACATGTTCTTTCTCTCTCCTTCAAACAGTAACACAAGTAGGTACTCAATTTTTTATCCATACTATTAAATTTTCACCTAAAACCACTGAGTCCCGTAAAACTCGCAATAAAATACGTGTGACTGTCATTGTTATCATAATTATTACGATACGATAGGTTAATCCGCGTCATATCTAATAACGCTATTACCTAAAGACAGTAGTTTTCACTATGTTTATTGTAGTTTTATTCGCGTCATATATATCGCGTCGCGTACCCTGAGATAACATTCCTTGAATGTAAATACCTACAATATTTACGGTGACTAAACATGACGTGTCGCGGCGTCACGAGAGCTTCTGTTCTGTATAAAATAATTTACTAAGATGTCAAATAAGTATCTGTGGGACATCAGTCTGGGTTAATGCCGGTAGCACACCTCCGCCGCGAAACCGCGAAACGCCATACAGAGCGCGCGAAACTAAAGCGAAACTTCCTTGGGTTTGACGTTTCGCGGCGGAGGTGTGCTACCGGTATGAGTTCTCACCTTAAGAAAGTGAAGTCTTTTCACAAATCAATTTTAATGTGGCGGCTGTACTTATAGATCACTATTAATTCTGTTAATATTGCTCAATAATAATTCTCCGTTCGATAAATGTATGTATAATAGATATTTATATTTTTTTTTAAATAACTACTGAAACTAAACTATATCAAAATGGACCTGTACTTTTCAAGTTTATCGCGATACGGCGAGACACGCGGTCGCTTAGGGACTTTCGTTTATGATAAGTATCTGTGTTGGATGTGTTAGACACATGGCGGGCGGCGCCGTTGATCTGATAGCATAATATAATTAAGTTAATAAATAGCATACTCGTATACTAATCGTTACAAACAAACCGACGAGAAATTAATTAAAAAGTTGTAAGTGTTGACGCAAATACTTATATATTACACCAGTCAACCGTGTCGTGTAATATTTAATTTCTTGTTTGACTTCTTCAAGTTTCGTCGAATTTTCCTATAAATATTCGGAACTCCGAAAATTCGAGACAAAATTTAACAGTTCAATGAAATATTTTTTTGCATGATCATTTACTTTTTTTATCGTCTTAATTTAGTTTTATGAAGTAAGTACGAGTTTACGTTAAATTATATGCAAATTAGAGCGAAGTAAACCTTAAGGCGACGGGTAATGCGAGACTAGCGCCACTTACGAATTTTTATTAGGAAGGTATTTAAATCGATATCTGTATATTCCCTTTTTTTCGATCAAAATATTTGAAAGTTTCACCAAAAATACTGACTTGCACACTAATTATGCACACTAAACAATGCGAATTCAATATACTATTTAAAAGTATTTGCAAAACTGTTTTACTGGATACAAAAAAAAACTAACCGAGGATAATTAGTGCGCAAATCAGTATTTTTGGTGAAACTTTCAAATATATCCGATGTACGAACCATATTTTTGGTGTGAATTCGGTTAAAAAGGTCATCTCGTTTTGTATAATGTTTAAGTTTTTTTTGTAGGACATGTTCAGTTAATCAATTGTTTTTTTTTGCACAGCATTCGTTTTTCTGGTATGCATCCAGTTAATTAGTGGAGTTACCTAGTGTACCTACTGAAAAATTATACAGATGTGCATTTAAATATATCCCTTTTTAGGGTTCCGTACCCAAAGGGTAAAAACGGGACCCTATTACTGAGACTTCGCTGTCCGTCCGTCCGTCCATCCGTCCATCCGCCCATCCGCCCGTCCGTCCGTCCGTCCGTCTGTCACCAGGCTGTATCTCAACAACGGTGATAGCTAGACAGTTGCACAGATGATGTATTTCTATTAGCGCTATAACAACAAATACTAAAAATAAAATAAATATTTAAGGGGGGCTCCCATACAACAAACATGTTATAAATTATGTATAATATGTATAGGTACGGAACCCTTCATGCGCGAGTCGGGCTCGCACATGCCCAATTTTTATTATATCTTCCAAACCAGATCAATTTTCAGTAATTGCAAGATTTGAGGAGCTGGAAAAACACCTTTAGTGTTTATTAAATCATTATACACAATTTCTTGTTCTTTAGTTGTCTCTAAAAACTTGCCCAAAACTATTGTGGCCGCTTTTGACGTGAACAAGTTTTGTAAGGTAAACTACAGTAAACAAATTGTATACAGTGATTTAATAAATATTAAAGGTGTTTTGCTAGCTCCTAGCTTCAGCTATTTAAAAAAATATATCAGATTATGAAGGTATAAGAAAAAAATCGAAAGTGGCGCTAGTTTCGCATTACCCGTCGCCTTAAAAACGCAACTGTACAAATATTCTGCTAATCATAATGCGAATGTTGACAATTTTATATTATTATTATTAGACTATGTTTTTCCTGACGATTTGGTATTTTTTTCCTTAATTCATTGCTCTCAGTACGAGTTTAATAATTTTATCGAATAATCCAAACTTATAATAAATATAAATCTATTTCTGAGTTCTCTAGGTCTGAGTGGAGTACACACATCACAAACGAACACTGTAATAAATGGTCACTAACCTAGCCTAACTATTATAGACATTACACGTCTAAATCTGGTTCAATGCAAAAAGTTGATTGGCGGAGAAATCATTAATCAAAATATAAATCAAACTTCGTATAATATGATGTCCACAAACTAGCGATTGCAACTTTAAAATACCAGCATTTCCTTCGGAATTCTTCATTGAACTCTCCCCAGGAACGGGGCTTTGAATTTTAAATAGCGACCTCATTTTACGATCGTTGCAAGTAAATCAGTTAATTCTCTCTAGTTATTGCCACTACTTATTCGTTTATTAGTCACGATTATTCAAATGCGTAATTAAAATTTCACCACAAGCCGCGCAGAATTAGGGCACGCCTGCCTGGAAATTTTAATTATATCAAGTTAATACTGATGTGTGTGTATTAAAACGTGTTTAGCTAGTTAAATTGCGCGAAGTTTGCGCTGTTTTGGACTCTGTGGTGGAATAATTTAACAATGCAAAAATTTACTTTTTCGACATGTTTTTGGCGAGTGTTTGTTGATGGGGATTTTATTTTAGTTTTTAGCGAGGGACGATATTGTTAATTTATTATTGTTACTGTGGCTTCTGTTCGCAAAAAAGGGCGCCCTAAAATTGACTTTATGTCCTATATGATTTTGTGTAGTTTTGGTTGATTATGCCGTTCTTTCCGTGTGTTTTGGATATTCAAGGCTTTTTTAGGGTTCCGTCCCTCAAAAGAAAAAAAGTCTGTCAAGACTCTTTATCTCCATAACGCGCGGAGGTATCGAGTTGAAATTAAAACCATATCAGCAGTAAAAAGCAATATTCCGTGCTTTCATAGTTCGTACGGAACCCGTACGCGCGCGTCCGACTTGGACTTGACCGGATTTTTTATTTACTTTTTTTAAATTAATTAAAAGATTATTATGAATCTTGTGTAGGTGTAGTGGGAGCATCGCATGGTGACTCCTTCCATTTCATTGAATGTTCTAGAGGGCCGTGCAAGCCTCCCAAAGGCCTGAGACACCATTATTCCGTGAATGGGTGCGACATACAAATTGAAAACAATCGATATATATGTTGTAATTTTGGCTTATAAATAAATACGCCTTATGACTGACTGAACAATAATAAACTGTTCAGTTGATTCTATAATTATTTGTACATATTTTCCGAATACGAAAACCAGAGTTCGTAAAATTCTCCTCGGAATACCATTTCTCTTTGAAATGAAATAAAAATGTAAATGAATAACAATTTATTTAAGTGTTCACGTCCTCGGTGTGCTCAAAGTAAAGTTATATCGGTGTCTCCGGTGGGGTGGAGCGGGTTGAGGGCGAGGGGGCGGCCGGCACGCGACGACTAGGCCGCGACAGCCGTTTACAAACATTTCGATACGGCCCTCATATTTGTTTCCACGCGCTACTACTTTCCCTCCCTCAATTACTTACATCGCTTTTCAGATTTATCGTGGGAAATTTTATATAATTGTATGACTTGTTTTTAATAAACACAACATTGTTAAAGCGTAATTTCGTGACTATTGTACTCGTGTTGGCATTTATTTCAGTAAATAGCGAAACAGACGTCGCCTTTTGTTTTGTTAGCCATCAATTTCTTTAGTGAATTTGATATACCTGACTTGTTATTGTGCTCGGTCCCTTTCAAACTTACTTACGTTCTGCTTTTGTAAACGTTTTTTCCAGCATTTTTTGCTACTGTGATCGACAGCGCTCTTGTGGTTTTTATTATATTTTTTCTTCTTTGTTAATAAAAAAGCTTGTAGCAATTTAGGCTGTCTATTTTTTATGCAATTCGGTTAGTAATAATTGAGTAAATTAACGCTGCTTTAATTCTCACGTATCACTTTGGCCTTGTTCTTACTAAGCTACTTAATCGGGTGAGAAAACTCACTCGAGAGGAAAATTTACTTTTGCTCTTCATAATGGTTTATTTTAATACTCCGTAGTCGATCTCCCGTGACGTCTGTCATCATCACGGTAGCGTTTTCGACTCGTTCGGAACCATTACCAACAAATAAGAAATTATTCATTTATCATTTGCGCTTTTAGAAAATTACCAAAGCGACAGGAGTTCAATAAATTACAATTTATCGCCGTATTAATCAAAACCGTGAAATTCAGATTGGTGTAAATCGGTTTGAAACTAGTAAAATTGAGTATAATTGTTGATTAGTACGATTAACATTATCCAAGCCGCGGTAACCCACGCCGGCTTGTCTGAAGACTTAATTAATGATCCGCCATTCAGCTATTAATCACACAGCTTTGGCAAATTCTACTCCACGTCTGCGCCCGCGCTTACACAACATTTAATTAAAATAATAACTAAAATGTATAAATAATGCAGTGTGACTTTATAATCTGCCACGCATTTTAAATTATTAAACACAAAACGCTCGTGTGAATAAGCACGACAAATATTAATTGACTAAAATTGACATAAATTACACAATATGGTAATGTTGAAATTTTATAGCCTCTTAATAAGACATTCGAATTAATGCCTACATAGAAAGACATAATAGCATTATTGACACCTGTGAAACTAGAACCCGACATCTGTTTCTCACGTCGTAACGGGAGTGGGAAAAAATAGGACGTTATACAACGCCTGACCGCACCGGAGTTGTCACCAGAATTCGTCGCGGCGCACCACCGGAACCGTAACGCTTTTCGTATTAACGTTCTCACCTCGCTTGGATGTTTTTGTTTAATGACCGTGCAATGCCGTGTTACATTTGTTTCGATCCAATTTATGAAAACTTGAGCTAAATTGTTTATTCAAAAGATTGTAGTTTTTCACGGCGACCGAATTAGTTTCACTTATTCATGTCAGCATCACACGCTAATAAAGCAAAATATTTAAAATAATGCTCGCGTATTAATCTACATTAATTCGGATTAATCCACTGAAAGAGTTATTAGCTGTCACATAAATACAAACATGATACTGATAGCATAAATTTATGTCAGTAAAGCATTACAAACGATGTCGGGCCATTATGAATTTATCTTCTTTGAATTGGTAGTATCGGTGCTGTCGTATTAGTGATTAATACGTTAGCGGGGAAGCAATTACGGCAAATGACCACTATGGCCAGCCGGCGAGGTGTAACGCGTAGGCAGGTGATTACAATGCCGCGGGCCCACCGTTCATTATGATACCATCTTGTACACACCTGTGACATTTAAACCAAAAACATAATAAGTTAATTATACGCAGATTACAACGCGCATTATCATTAAAAAGAAAAACCTTTTTTTACAAGATACAGCCACAACTTACATAATAGACCCAAAATACGAGTAATGTTATGGTTCGAGGCATCTGGAATTAAGCTGCCTTTCCCACGGGGAACGCGCCGCCGGCAGAAAAATAGCTCTCCCGATTTCTGCGAATCCGTGATAACTTTTTTATGAGACTGAAATGAATTGTATAAAAATCTTTTGAGGAAGTCACATAAATTTCTCGAGAGAATTTTGCTTTCATCGCAATTCTGAGGAGATTTATTCCCTGTTAAATTAACTCCTGTGTTTCTTCTCATAATTTTTATTGTATAGGCAAAATGTTTATTGGGTGTAACTTCGGTAATTTTGTTATTCGCCCTTTCTTTCGTTCTGTTTGTAAAACCCGATCAAATGAGAGGCGACGCTCGCCATTTATTTGATAAAGATCTTAAAATTCTTAAAGTAAATTTATCCACCGCTATTTAATTATAGCATTTAAAATCAATTGTATGTGATTGTACTACCTGATATTATCTCACGATTATCAGATAATAATAAATCACCCGGGTTGTCGGAATTATGAGCTCGGTACGTGTTGTCTATAAATAAAGGATGAAGTGCGTGTGATATCCCCGGTTTGTGTGAAACGTTGTTGATTGTTATTATTTATTCACATTGGCTAGCGGTCGCGGCACGCGCGCGCTCGCGACACGAGCCACATTTCCACGACGATTCAAACCCTAACATAATTCCAATTCGTGACATTACCATCGCATCCTTCAAACGGAGGGTTAAGGTTTACGCGTTCACTTTGTTCCCAGTTGTCACATTTTTTGATGTGGGTCCTCATCTCACTCGAAACTCGCTAAAACACCCTTTTGTGCTGAAAAGCTCAATAAACCTTCTGGAAAGCCTCTATGGACCTAAATCTCGCTCGGGATAAAGCGATGGACTGGTAATGTTCCAAACAATTTGCGAATGCTCCAGACGGCGGTGTTAAAAATGATGTGCTGTTTATTGCGAGAATTTCTCAGACATTCAGAATCAGTTACTGTTTTTATTGCGCTCGTAACATCGCGAGCGGTACCATCTGCCGGCTCAGTGCCGTGTCAATGGCAGGGATGTATCGTTTAATTGTTATGGTAATATCCTACTCGTTTGCCCTCGCCCGGCGCCGGGCGCCCGTCGATCTGAAAGCCGGACATTTTTTGTGTTCATTAATGCAAAAGCGTGTCAGTAGGCACCCTCTCGCTTGTGCCACTCCCACGAAGATTGTTTGTTTGTTGCATGTAGTTTTGTCAAGTTGCATTCAAGCATGTTATGGTAATCACCGGCACTACTAAAGCTGTAAAGGAGCAAAGCTAATACAATGTCTTGCTTTTATTATATATTTTATTTTACTTGTTTCGATCGGACGTTTATCTTTTTTTTTCTGATTTGTATATTATTATTTTATCTTTACATGCGTCGTGACAACTAAGTAAAGAATAAAAATAAGTTTTACGTATTGATGAGTTACTTAAAAATACTGTACGATACATATTAAAATTTGTAAAGTTATTTAAACAAATTCAATTATACGATTTGTATCTAATTTTAGGCCTCCGCGTAACGCAAAATAATAGTTTTATTTAAATAAGTAATAGTCACCATAAGGGATTGTTTTAGTTTACTACAAGAATAATAAGAACAAGGTACAAAAATATCCGTCCCAATCAATAGATTTCCCTGTTATCTCGATATAAAGTATGTTATTCATTACGTATTTATTTAAACAATGTAAGTTATATTCGTCAAAATACATACAATAAACAATTTGCAACAATGTTTTAACTACAAAAAACATTATAAAAACTATCTTCACGACTCCGTTCGAAATGTATATTTAAATATTCCATCGTCACCTTGAATTTATAATAGCTTCATTGAAACTACTTCAACATTAACACCTACATTATTACTGTTGACTTTGCTGATGCAAATACATCCTCTAATGATAGAAGTGCACTAGACTTCAAGTGAGAAAAGCGGAAGTACCCGTTATCTTTCGACACGGTGCGCATACAGCTTACCATGTAGATTGTGATTGGCTATCATTAATTTCACAAAAGCATAAATACGTACTAGGTATTCCTTTATCCATACGATTTGTCTAGCCACCGTTGCTCTTATATCGAGAGTTGACAATAACTTACCATCAGGTGGGTTATTTGCCAACTATCCAACATAACCGACCTGATATCACAAGTCTAATAGAGCTTACCCTGGGACGAAATCGATTTGTGTGAATATTTATTTGCAAATTATTAATTTATTATATTTTATAATAAAAGTTATTTATAACTAAGGTTGTCTTGAAGAGATCGCTTTTTAGCGATAAGATCGGCTATTGTTTGCCTCTATTGTAATGTTAAGTACCATCTGTATTTGTATTTATTTCTTCTTGAGGTGTGAAATAAAGAGTATTCTCTTTCTCTTCTATCTTTCTATCTATCTATATCTGTGTGTTAATGTTTTACTTTGCTTACAGGCCGCTGTAAAATGTGCTTCCTCACCCCGTACCAACTCGCTGTCGACCAAACCGCGCTTGCCCTTGGCTGCTCTACCCGGAGATGCCGCTCGGAATCACCCGCCCAACAACGTAAATTCTCACGTAAGTCCCTAAACTATTCAATCCCCGCATGTGTGTCCTGTGTGAAATGTACATTACGTTGTTGAATGCGTGTCGATTAAAGCACATTAGGTAGGAACCTGCTTACCGTACCTAACCCTACAAGGCAAGCTCGGGTGTCGTCAACCGCGCGATCTGCCATTTTCACCTTTTCACGGTTCGCTCGGCCGCCGCATTTTTTATTCCACTACTCAAATTGATGCACACGAATAATAAGCTCTTTAACAACAATGCCTTAATTACACTGTAAAAACATTTAAGCGGAATTTAAGGGTCATATCCCCTAGCTGGCAAGTCATGCCATTGACTATGTATGAAGTCGCAAGTCTCCGTGAGAGAAGCATGCATATTTATAGCGGCGTGAAATGTAGTAATGATAGATTGCGTCATATTAGGCCAACTGACAGGCGAGATCGTCTTACTGGCATGTGTAAATTTGCTTTCCATTAATTAAGTTAAATGCTAGTTGTCACGTCGTACAAAGTTTTCGTTTGCGCTACGCTGAACGGTGAACGTAAACAGAACTGTTGCTGCGTGCTTTTCTTCCGTACCTAAAGTAAATGCGCTGGGTGATCTCACACATCTAAATGCAGCGAGTCTAAATCTGTAGCCATCGCCGCGCCTCTTCCGGGCTATGCTTTCTCGCCAAACGCATAAAATGTATGCAAACTGCCACTCCACCTGTCAACGCGACTCGCCTCATCTCCGAGCACGCTGCTAAACCAACACGCGTGAAATGGCACACTGTTTACTTATCTTCAACAGTTTACCAAACCATTAACCGCAATATTGAATTAAGACGAGAATAAACTTAACCCTTTATTTGTACGGCAAATTAACTTTTTTGCGGCGTTTAGTTGATCGTGTCGTAGTTACGCGAACGAAGACGAAAAAGAGTTGATATTTGTGTTGCTTCAGGTCTGTTTATTGACGTTGTATAACGGTCTTCGATATTCATTAAAATGCTCTACTAATTGCTAGCTCCCACGGCAGTTGTCTTGATTAATACAGTAATTCCGAAGTCATTTACAATTACAATAGCAATTAGCTATTTGTATTCTTCGTGTCGATTGTTCATTACATATAAAACGCCTGACAGTTGAAAGTTATTAATTTTGTCCACGGCAAACCCGTCAGTGTAAGACCGACACTTAGGAGATGCATTATTCTTTATTCTAGAGCCTTGGTTGTGGCGAAAGTACTTAGGCAAGCGGAAGTAAATCACAATGCACTTGATTCTCGCACAGGATGAAAGCTGGATGGGCGGGACGATAGTCGGAGCGTGCACTGACTCGATATTAAAATGCAGGAGCGTGGCTCGGCTCGGCGGGGAATGGCAGGGCCATTGGAAATACTCTGCCTTCTATCTACTCTATTTTGTCAGCTCGATAGTTCAATTGATCGATTATCTACTCAGACAACAGCATTATCCGATAATAGAAAGCTACGGCTTACCGCTCATCATAATGTTTATTGCATTATCGAATACATTTCTGATAATATAATCCAACTTTAAGCGATTTATTATAGTAATTTCCGTTACCAGCATCCCACATGAATACAATACAATACAAAATGCTTTATTGCACATCAAAAAAGTTTACAAATTGAACACAGAAACAATTATTTTAATAACGGTAGACAACTTGCGGTCTTATCGCTAAAGAGATCTTTTCCAGACAACCTTTGGGTAGTACAATTGATCAGTATAAATCACACAATGAGTAGCTGATGCAGAAGGGGAAGGGAGAACAAAATAATTATCAACAGATAAGCAAGTAAACAACATCAACAACGGTTGCAAATATACTATACACAATTGTACTTTAAATTTAACAAGATTACCGAAACTAACAGATTAACAAGTTTGTGGTCATGCCGCCGGTTGCTCAACGATGCGACTAATTGAGAGATATATTAAAATGGTCGACTTACCGTGAACGGAATTAAAATATGTACCAGTATAGAATCAATTTGGTGCAGATAGCAGTGATAGTGGGAACCGCAGACTATAAGGTCGCGAATTATTAATGCGTCTGTCTTTTGGTCAGCCAGATCGTTCAGTTAACACGTCATGGTCTGACGCGACGATTCGCTGACATTTGCAATTTTCAATTCATGACATAGCCTGATCCTTATATAGATAGACGGCTGAATTGATACGGTAATTATAATTCCCCCTTTTTACACGTGTGCCGTTTTAATACAAACACGTCCTAGGGGTATCAGAGAATGTCAGTGAAATCATTAAGATAATTATAGTTGCATAAATAAACAATCGTTTACTTGTTAAAGAGTCAATATTTAATAGACAGCTTGAGATTATCAGCATAATGTAGATAAACAATGTTAATGACTCAGACAACCGCATTACAAGACAAACTGGTTCATAAAATTCGATATTGTAACATATATATCTATAACATTGGAGCTACTAGTATTAACTTCTATGTGCTTCTCTAAATATGTTGTATAATCGGTTCTTTAGAAAGAACACGGCGAAACGCGAACAGTTTACCCACCTCCCTCGGCATTTCGACAGTCCTCCGGCAGATATGTCGCAATCCCATCCAATTTGCTTCCTGCCGCCCGCGCTGTTGCTCCAATAAAGTGGAAAATCTTGCTCTTCCGCAGAAAGAATACATTTTCCTCGACTCCAATAAGAAGCCACAATGCTCCACGCGTTTTATAACTCTGAACAAACAAGCGTACTATTTATGTACCACTTTGTTTTACCGCATTGTACCTACGAATTTAACTATCGTCGTTACTCAATCTAACTTATGTAGGTATTATTTACGTTTATAACAAGCAGTTACAAAAGCGCAGAGGTACACGGGAACATTTAAGCTGAACTAAAAGTTCTCGACATAAACGTGTTGTGAGGCGATGTCGTTTAGTTTTATTTGTCGGCCGCATGCTTGCAGTTTACGGAGTGTATCGCGCCTTAACAGCGTAGAGCGAGATGGGCTCGGGCAGGGAACGAGCGCGATGGGTTGGCACGCTCGCTCGGCGGTGTCGGCTAATAGCTCTTCGCAGATTCAATTTGCCGTCGAATAGATAGCCTCCCGGTGCGCTCTACGCGATCATTAAGTTACGCCCTTAACTCCGGCGACGAGCAAGTAAAGATTCATTTTAAACACGTACTAGACCAATTGCTAACTAAATTAATTACCTTAGTTAGTAACGTAAAGTGTAGTCTGCCGGAACGCTACATTAACTAACCGAACAATGTGTTTACACGTAGCGTTACGACGTTGAAAGCCACTTAAGCTTATATTACATGTCAACATTGCGTTTTGAATTGGCTGTAGTAAACATGGAGTTATTGATCTTTCCCAACAGCTGCACGACCTTCTTGTTGTCGTGGAGAGGTCTGGCGTCTCGCCACGGCTCGGTTGACCTCTTACAAAAATGTTTTTGCTGCATTCTGCACGCTAGCCGACGTCACCTGTTAACTTATGCTCCACTGAAGGGTATCCAAAATTTATAGGCTGAATTTGCCTTTTGATGTAAAAGAAAAGACCCTCTCCTGCTCATCGCTACTTTCTTTTGCCGACCTTATGCATAACGGAGGGCATATTAAAGCGTGCTACTTTACATAAATTTCAATCACAAAGCAGAAACGAATTTATATACTGTGCGCCACGAAAATGTTACCTTTATGATTTATCGCAAATAACAATGAAATATTCATTCAACTTAATTATTCGCTCAATGGTTTGCCAATTGTAAAGAATTGCGTTCAATTGTATTGTTCCTCTTTGTACGATGCAGTTAGCAAGCAGACTAATTGCCTCCTGTTTGGAAAGTGTACGTACTTTATCTTGGCACTACCTTAAGTACATTACATAAATTTCCTTAACCTAAACTAAGTGTAAATCACATGAAACAAGTTTCCCCGAACAGTATTATTAAACAAGATATCTCGCTTATAAATAAATCAGCGAAGCCTGTTAACTCAAGATAGCTTAGTATCACGTTGTCACTAGATAAACAGCTCGTTGGCCGGGATTTCTTTTCCCATTTTACGATGTAATGTATTTTTGCGAACAACACTGTGATGGGATGGCTTTGTGTTGGCGAGATTGGCAGTAAACTTTGTTTAAAGTCACTGCAAGACTTTCGCTTGTAAAACAAAATGTTTTAATCAGGATAATGCTATTAACAGATTACGAATACCAGTGACGGCCCTAGCACTTCAATGAATTTTGCTCGCATTTTACGAACCCTGGCTATTAACAGATTTGAATTATGCAGTGAAAGCGGCATGGATAATACTTTCTCGGAATGGTCGTTGAAAGGAAATGGACTAGACATTCCGAGTGATACTCACTACACATTCCGAGAATACGACATCAGCCTAATCGCAAGTGTTGATGTAACACCAATGTATGTATCTCGTATTTCCATTCCCATAATCCGTACCGCAATAACTACATCCCAAATTATTGATTGAGCGCAACGCAGTGAATATGTTAATTCAATCACAATACTATTCGTCCGGCCTGCTGAGGTAGGTTTATTAAACTGAGAGCGGTCTGTCGCGAAATTTCATTTGCCAGCTTGCTTCCACCAACTCGTATCTCTTGTTGCACAACTGCAGAAGCAGCCGTTCTCTAACCAAAATAAAGTTCACATTTCGAAGCAACTTGACGAAGGTATGAGGTTGTCGAAATAAGCAGTCGATTTGGAAGCGCTGCAAGCTAACGCCGCCGCTTGATGTCGACGCCGGATCTGATTGATCCACTGTGATGGCTCGCCGGCTTACCCGAGCACACTCACATGTGCTCGGAAATCTAGCTTTGTACTCGCATCTGTTCACAGTGAAATATTGCCAACTTTTTGGCATACGTTTTTAAAACATTACTTTAGTATATTGTATCGAAATTGTAGCCGCCGGCAACCGTGGTATTTATTTGTATTCGAATTGTTGTGAAAAATAAAAGCATTTTTAAACGGAATATCTTGACGACGCGTTTGGCGCAGTTTGTAGACACCTGCCTACTGAGCCAGCGGTCCCGGGTTCGAATTCCGGCCTGGGAAAATATTTGTGTGATGAATGATGAACTCGAATATATGTGCTTGGGTCATTGGTTGTTCTATGTATTTAAGTATATATTTATCTATATAAGTATGTATATCGTCGTCTAGTACCCATAACACAAGCCATCTTGAGCTTAATTTGGGACTAGATGAATTTGTGGGTCGATTGCAAAATAATTGTACATAGTTAAGGGCTTTAATTTAAACAATGTTAATTGATTCCTTTGTGTGACGAAAGTTACCCATACATTTTGTCGATGATGTGATTTTCATCGACCGATGTGTGAGGTTGTCCGATATTTATTATTAGGTATTATTATTTATTAAAATATCACTTTTTTGTTTCCACTACTCGTACAATAAAAATACTTAAAATGAAAACGATGCAAGAACGCGACCTAAGAATTAATGTTGGCGGGTAGTTCCGTATTATAGCGCGCTTGTTAACTAAACTAATTCAGTGCAGAGTAATTAGAATAAGGCTCCAACATAGCCGACAACTTCCCACAAGGGAGTAACGTGCCGAGACATAAATAAATTATGCAACACGCCACCGCACCCTGCCGCCTCGTCGCACCACGCATTACCTGATCTGCGACCCCGCCTTCAATGTACTCACTCCGACTCCGACTATCTGATAAACAACACCCGCTAACACTATCTCTTTAACGATTTATTACAAAATAAACTACAATCATGAATAATGAAACCGCAATGTGTTTATACTGATCACTGTACTAGTAATCATGTTAATATTTAATGAATGCAAAATCATATTTGTCTATTCGCGGTCGGCGGCTAGGGTCCAAATTCGAGCACGCCCGAACAAGCGTGATGTCACACAATTCGGCCTTTGTTTAGGTTGAGGGGAGGTAAGCAAACGTGTCTGTTGTCCGATGCAGTTAGGCGAGGTAGAGTACCTGACCGGAGTATCTATTCATGAAAAATGTAATTGAATGATTTATCTGGTTGGCCACGTTCTGCCGCCATCGCCATATGGACTCTCATGAATAAGTAATGTTCGGCCGCGGTCGTTGTTTCAATTAGCGGTTGTGTCGCCGTTCGAGCACGACTGCCTCCTGCCTCGCCACCCACCGCCTCGCAACCGAAATCCGACCCAGCTCCATTGTCATAAAGAACCGATTGAGTGGGTCGCGCAATTGACCACATTTACTCGGGTGTATTTTGCCTGAGGAAATTCGATATTGCTCACCGATACTGAAAACAGTAACTTCATTCTTATTGTCTCTCAATGGAGAGGTTTATTGTTTGTATTTTATGTTCAAGAGCTTTAGTTAATTTCTCCGACGTTTTATTTAATGTTATACATACGATATTTTTTTAGTGTTTAAAGATTGACTGCTCTGTAAACTAGAGGGAGTATTTTGTTAATCTGATTCAAGTCGGGATTTCGGGATTATGTGAATGCGGTTTAAAAGTTAAAAAGAAAACACCGGCCAAGAGCATGTCGGGCCACGCTCAGTGCTGGGTTCCGTAGTTGCTCATTCTTCACATTTAAGTTACGAGAAAGATTTCAAGTTCTATAAAAAGGTCGTAAACGCCAAAGTAACTGTAATTACCTACTTATTACTTTCTGGAAGTCAACTTACGTCATTTTAAAGAAAATTATGAAATTTCGCGATAACTCAAAAACGGATGGACCGATTTTGATCAATATAGTTTTCATTGAAAGTACTTATAAGGCCTAATTTTCATGAATTTTTCCATATTTTTTTGACCCGTGGTTGAAAAGTTAGAGGGGGGGGGGGGCACTGTTTTTTTTATTTTCGGAGCGAATATTTACAAAACTACTGACTTTATCAAAAAGTAATGCTTAGAGACCCCTATTATTTTTAACAGACCTATTCAACGACGCCCCACACACTAGGGTTGAAACGAAAAAAAAATCACCCCCACTTAGGTGTTCGAGAGGTACGAAAAAAAAACTTTTTTTTTTTTTTTCGTTTTTATTTTACCGTTTTGTCGGCGTGACACATACTCATACCAAATTTCAGCTTTCTAGTATCACGGAGCTAAGCCGCGGACGGACGGACAGACGGACATGGCGAAACTATAAGTATACTATGAAAGCACTAGCGAACATTGCACTAACGAAAATATATATTGTACTGAGCGACAAACTGAACTTTACCGTTGGAAAACTGTTTTACGTACCTACTTTAAATACAGACTATATTTTTTATGATTTAATCACAAATGTATAGTTTTCAGACTTTTCCCTATAATTGGAGTACCAGAGGGTATTACTTGGCAAATTTCATAGTTCTAGGTCAACTGGCAATACCCTATACATTTTGATTCCCTTGAGGGTCTCAAAATAAACGCGGCATAAACGGCCGTATCTTTTTTTACGTTAGCAATAGCAGTTTGATTTTTTTCACAGCTTTAAGGGACTGCAGAATTGAGTACCTCTGGTTTTAATTTCAACTCAATACCTCCCTGAGATAAAGGGTCTTGACAGACAGACAGACGGAGACGGATGGACGAACAACAAAGTGATCCGTTTCGATGATCGGATTCCGTTTATTTTCCTTTTAAGATACGGAACTCTAAAAAAAAACATTTGTAGAGGAGAGTGTCCCAGAAGTCAATTATAATTAGAGCAGAGTTTAACGAGCGAGAGTAATTATGTGGTAACATCCGGCGTTACACCCCGACCCTGCCGGATTACAGGAATCTCGCTCGCCTCCACGCCCCGGATTAAATTGATATGTGCGACTCTGCTTCACTCGTTTATCTATGTAAAGGGTCGGAAAGCAATCCCTTTTATTAGAAATGGGGACATAATCGCATGCGTAAGGTATGTTTTATTATTCTCTGTTATGGCCACTCGTAGACGTATTCGACTCTTTATTGCGTTCTCGTCAAATAGCATCTTAACATGAAATATTATTCTCATATACCGCTAATGCGCTTAGTGTTGGGGGTTAATATAACGTAGATAAATTTATTTTCACGGAGGTTCAATCTCAGCTGGATAAATCCGCATGAGTGCGACGGATTCCGGAGCTTTTTGAGTTTTTGTTCCGGTCGACGGTCGTCCCGGAACCGACACCATTTATACGGAGCTAAACCGACCGTGAGTAATGGCATCTACGCCGTATAACTTGCGGGTTTGAGCGGAATTTTAAATCTCATGGAATAAGCTGAGACCAAATAGCGAAATGGAAATCAGCCATGTCTTGACTTGGAATTAAGTCAATTAGTTTTTTGTGTCGCATTTAGAAGTCTCTATATATTCTCATGAATGTAAAGTATCAGATAAAATGTGTAAAATATATACCTGCTTAAAATTCTGGCTAAACTCAAGCGGACGTTAATGTGAGATATTTATTTAAGTGGTTAATGTTACTTAAAGTACCATCAACTCTGTTAAATCAAGGCATGGCACATCGAGAGATAGGTTTTGTTGGATCCATTAATAAACAAATTACAAAGTGTCTAATCTAGTATAAATAACTAAAAGTACCTTGTAAAAAAAAAAAAAAAACCCACACGTATATTAACGGTGACGTTATTTGTCAATGTTTAAATAAAACGCTAATTCCGTTATTAACTGCTTATAATGCTTATTGTTCCTTGACACGCAATGCACAAATCGTCAACTTCAATGACGACAAGAAAATAAATTATCCTGATTTCACGCGATTCAATAATACTTACGTTAAAACGAATTTAAAATCAGAGTTGGATTTCAACTATTCCAAATTATGTTTAATAATGTAGGATTTCATTGTGGCGGGGGTGTTACCCATTTAAAGAGAAGTCACTCGGCGTTTTATTTTCCTTTAGTTGTCGCAGATCGCGACCGGCCCCGCTCGAGCTTGAAACCCTACCGTAAAATACACGCGAAATGTGATAAATGGAAAACTCTTTTTATTGTCAGCCCCGGGCACGTTACGTTATGGGTCGTCTCCTGCGCGCCCTCGCTTACTTGCTTCCTCGACCCCGTCTTATCAAGTTTTCTTATATCCTAGTTACCGCTCAATTTTGCGATCCTATATAAAAAAGCTTTTCCTCTGTCCTCCCCTCTTGGCAACAGAATCGTAACTTAAAGTATCAGTAACGAGAGTTGCCCGGAGGTTTAATATAACGATCTTAGTCTATTGGGAAATTTCGTTTTCCATTCCCGATGAGTAAACATTCTTAGAACTATGATTTATGCTGATACACAAAACGTTTATATTTATTCAAATGTATTCATTTCTTCAGACGAGAGCTGTATAATCTTTATTTGTTCTATCGTATCTTTGATCTAATTGATTGTGTTTGTTTAGACAATTTAATGTCTATCGAGAAACACGAAAGTGAAATATATTCAAACGTGAAAATATAGGCAATCGTAATAAATTATTTTATTAATTTGCTGGAGAATCGATTCAAGCTCTATTATTTAACCTTAAGACAAACTCATTAAATTATATTTCATCGCGTTATTACATTAATTATATCTTTAGAACATAAATCTTTTGTTACCAAGGTTCTATTTACTGACTAGTTTTAAATGGACCTAAAATTATAGATGATTAGATGCCTTTGCGAAGATAGAGAAGTCTACAAACCCCGCAGCTTGCAGAGTATTTGTTACTGGTAGTTGAAGCTACGGTTTTTGCAGGGTATTACGCTGCTTCAAGACGCTGGCACGTCGGATGACAGTGGCCGGGCCTCCGAGCGGCTCACGGGCAGTTCGGTAGCGCCTCGCGACCCCGACTCTTCCCGCGACAGGCTTAGTGACGTAAGTGACCCATCGCCTGTCGAACCTTCACCCCGCTTTGCACGCTCTTCACTTAACCCTAGATTCTCGCGGTTTAGACCGTTCCCTTCGGTCGGAATCTAAAGTGTCTGTCAATTTACTACTGGCTTATGTCCAATTTTATAGTAAAATTGTCAGCTACTTTTGATGCTGACTGTACGACACGGGAAGGTATGACCATGTCTTCTACGGCGACTCGCGGAATCTTATCTCGGCGAATTATTGCGTTAAGTGTGGAGCTTGCTAAACTAGCGGAGACGATGAAAACAGCGGGAAGCAGCTTTAAAACAGAATCAGATGCAAATAAAATACCCTTAGTTTTATCGTATGCTCGCTCAGCCCCTTCTGCTTTAGTCCGACCATTTGCTAATGAAATGTGAAACACAATGTGTTGAATCCTTCTTTTTACGCTGTTATTAAATTAAATTGGAATTTATTTATACTTGAGAATCGTTGAATTAATAAAATGTTAACTAACTACACATGAATAATCTTTTAATATGAATACCTCTGTAGGTGTATAAATACTTATTAAAATGTTAACGCTCATAAGTTATTCATATTTACACGTTAATGGAAACCGCTAGTAACAAAATAAACAATAATAAACAACTTTTATCCTGCATTGCTCGGTCAGGCCCCGCATTTATTTAATAGCTTTCATTACCGCATGCAATAAATCTGTTCCAATAAAATCCCTTCGAATCTTACACAAAAGTCATAATGGGAGTACAAAAGAGTAGGGGTTAGCAATTTGCCGCCCCGGACGACCCGAGGAAAGGTAGAATGCTTGCGGCGCGCTTTCTCCAAGTATCCATCAATTTAGTTTATGGCTCTGCCTCTTAATTATCGTCTCCGCTTAGGTCTGCCGACTTTATAACGAATAGGAACCCACTCTACACCGAGGCGCATGCACAATAAATTCACTCGTTGTCCGCTGTAACTGTACTTGACTGTTAGAATGTGTGAACATGTCGTCTTCTATTTCTTTTGCAATTTCTCTCGTCTCTTCTAAAGCTAAAAAAACACCCAAATTAAGCATTCCTACAACGACTAGTTTAGGATTCAAATCGTAGCAAAGTCAATACAAACCGCGTCACCTCGCACTGATTGAAAACAAATAGCGCTGCGGTGTATAGTCTAGGGAGAGACGAGACAAACTACCTCCCCCAGTCACTCCAGTCCACTCATATGTTCGCTTTCTCTCTCCTGCCTACAGGCCAGTAGCCGCTGTAGTTCCGGAAAAGGCTATATCGTGAGTATAATCATTGTTGTCCATGTTTAGTGTTCGCAGCTCCTTTCTGGCATGTCTCACAACCACTATCGCATCGCAATCTTTTAGCGCGCGCTACTTTATTATATTATCATTTCCTTTTTGCCATAGCATGGTTGTTTTTTCTTTTTTATTCCATTAAATGGTCCGGATAATTTTAAGCTTGAACTAACTTATCGAAAGCCGTGTAACAGGGTAATAGGTGTAATTCCCGATCGGAGAGCGCAAATATACCCTGATCACGCAACGCACACATCCCCTACTCGATATTCGACGCGTATCGCAGCTAAATCACGAGATTTGTCGAGGCGGTGCCGCTCCACACTACATAACATTACCTGCGCCCGCCCTGAATACTTCATGCTGTGTATTTATTTGAAATTGTAATATCTCAGCCTGATCCCTGCTTGTTTCCCTCGGCGCGAACTTGCCTCGTAAATATCGTGTAACGTTCTCGTCGATTTATGATACGATAATATCTTCTTCACCTGTTTATTGATATTCTACCTACTCCCCCAATTTAGGACGTGGAGGAATCCTTACTTGGGGATACTTTAGCCGTATTTCCTTATTGTTGGATAAAATCTCTAGGTTTATTTGGATCGAGGGTCGGACGACACATTTTATATTTAACGCTTCGAGATCGTTATCATGAGCGACAAAATGACAAACATTCTATTAACTCAACGCTTCTGAAGTTTTTATTAACATGAACACTTAGCTACAAATGTAATAAATAAACAGTAGGTAGACTGCATGAAATTCCGCACGTTAATTTTGGCTTCTTCGTTGTTCAGACATGTACTAATTGACGTTTTTCTCCTTTTGCAGTGTGATAGTGAAGGCGACGATGACAAGGCAAGTGATTTATTCTGTCTTTTAAACTTTGTACCTACAAATGTCGGGCTATATTTACGAATCCCGCGAATTAATTAAACCGGTGTCTGGTTCGCTGCGAGTTGGCAAAGTTAAAACAGAGCGTAGGAATAAATGTCCATGTAATGTAAGTGGCGAAGTTGCTCTTTCCCAGTTTATTACGGAGCCGGACTGCTTGGCGCTGTGATTAATCTCGCGGGGCTGTACGCCCAATGCTCATCCCCCGCACCTGTTTACAAATTGTTTACCTTTTCCATACGAACCTATTGTTTCAGAGCAAGACGGCTTAATGTTTTATTCAGATTGCGGGGATTAATATACATTTTATCGAGAGTAAAAGAGGCCGAGAAGAAATTAATTCGGGAGCTCATTTCTAATACGAATTAGAATTACAACTTGTTTTCAGTAACATGAAATATTTTTCCAACCTCTTAAGCTGTGCCTTCGAGCGACGGGCGGCTTTACTTTTATCTTATTACACAAGAAAATGTATCTCACTAATTTGTAATTAGGGTCTGCCGTTTAATATAAATTAATGTTTATTAGCTGAAATGTAGTTAAGCTAGTAGTTAACGTCAGTGAGACACGTTTGCAGCTGAAGGGTAATAGGCGAGTTCGCTTTGTGCTGCCTTACGCTCTAGGGGCTTAACTAACTCGTCAACAGGTTGTGAAATGCGAATCAAAGCGCCGGAGTTGAGCTCAGAGCTCTCGGGCGCGTGTCGGGGTCGCAAAGGGCGCTGATTACGCTCCTCTCTGTTCCGTAATTACTAGATTGGTGCAGTATCGGAGTGCCTGTAATTAAATACATTACACCCGCCTTTGCCGTCAGTTACTCACGGAGCGCACCGCCTAAACTGCTCCTTACGCCAAACTCACTTACAGCTAAGTTTCGCGTTTGCCGCTATGTAAATTTATTTCCTTGATAAATTGAGTTATGTTATGCTGTGAATTTTAATAGCAGTTGGAGGTTAGTTATGAAGAGTATAACTATTTTCATTCCTGTTTACTAAACTTATAACTTCGTTTTTATTGTCGCTGGCACGAAACTTTTTGAGTTAAGCGAACTCTACTTATCCAATTATGTACAGAAGAACTATGTTATTTTTAAATTTGTGATTCTGAATGCTCAGTTATTCACACAATGTTTTTCTCGAAATGACTTCAATTTTTCTCTACTGGATTTATTTTTGACCCTTTTTGCGTTACCCACTCCGTGACCGTCTTTGATCGCAACATTAATCAGACTATTTACACCATCTCCGACGATAAATCAGACAAAATAAAGCAAAGTGAGATTGAAATAGTGCGAACCAGAAAATAATAAAGCGAACGCAAGTACAATCAGCGTTGGCAGCCAAGCGGGGAAGACTTTAAAGACTGATAGGTAGTATTGTTCGGCAGCAACGGCCGGCCTCCGTTCCCAGCGTTCCCCTTAATCTAATTATCTGGTCGCTTCGCCGCCAGCCAGCCCGAAACTCCCCCACCCTCTATCTCTCTCAATTTTCTTCACAGCGAAAACGTTTAAATATGAAAGTATTTTAGGCAATCCATCCCCCGCAACATTGAATGGAATCTTCAGATTTTAAATGAGTTTTGGACGTTAAACTTTCGTTTCTTTGGGTGGCTTATAAATAATTATGGAAATGTCTTTTGTTGCTTTCAGAAATTGATTTTTACAATTACCAATAAATTAAATTTGTCGCAATTTAAGCAAGATGACTTACGTGTAATTATTTCTATATTATATTATTCACTATAATGCTTGTTCATAAACTTATACGACAAATTGCTGTCATTGTGGAGCAATGGTTAAAATTAAAACCTGCCATTTAGTAAGTAACAGTCAATGAAAATTTAATTACAAGATATGTTGATGATGTTTCCATGCAAGTTAATCGTATAACACTTAATTTAATATTCAAAGAATGTAATAGACACTTTTATTTTATTTTCAATCATGCTTACAACAGCATGAAGTGGCCGTTCATAAAATTTAATACTGGCTATAAACTGATATTACCTCTGCTAAGTTTAAATCCTAAACACGAAACCAAATTATATATCAACGTTACTAATTTCAGAATTAAACTCCTTGTAAGGAAAATTGGTTGCGGTTATTTGCCTTATATCGTCATTTAAATGATATCTCTTACTTCTAGCTCACATTATACCTTAATTAGCATAAGTGCTTCTTTAACTTGCACCATCACGCGCCTGTAGATAAATTTTTACGCCACAAAATAAGCCACTTAATTTTGGAGTTCACGAACTAATTTTCACTTCGAGTTATACGAGGTTAATTTTTTGGCAGCTAAAGTTTGCAGCTTTAAAAACTAATTTCGTGTCGTAACTCAAGGATTTACATATCATGTGGGAATTTCAAGTTTTTATCTTATTTAGTTTAGTTTAGAAGTTAGCAGACAAGGGCCACTCTTTCTAAGATAAAAATACCTACTATATGTATTTTTCGTATTTTATTCCTCCTTAGTATTCTTAGCGAAGACTTCTTGGCTTTGAGTTAGACATAAGTTTAAAATAAAATTATTAAAATGTTGATAAATCTTCACGGTTAAAGACCAATTTACCGCCATGTTGCAATAATACAATACATCCATTAATAATGCATAATTGTGTAGCTCAAGTACCTGTTACAGCTGTTGTACTCTTACCGTAATAACATTCATCAATAAACATTCAGATCAGAACATCTGTTCTTACGTTAAACTTAATCGAATTGGAAGTTTAGTAGCATAATAATGCCGGTAAATGGATATCTGAGAAGGAAATCAGTCTCGACTTCGCTTCGAGCGTAGTCGATTAATTACATTATCCTGAGCGGTGAGACTGGGATATGAGAACAAGAGCGGTACGCTTGTAGCGGAAGCGAGAGCGGAATAGACTATGAAATTTGTGTTTTGTCCATTTATTAGACGTTGAACTCTATAATAGTTTTCTTTATCTTATACTAGTGTTTTGCGTTGTTCTGTATTAATAATCTAAGCTGGTATCTTTTTTTAAGATGTAAACAACCGGAATACATTTAGAATGTACAGTAGAAATACACAGCAAAAACAAACATTGAAAACCGTGACAAAGTTCTGGAAAGAAGGGAGCTAATATTTGACTATTAAAAATTGCTTGCTTAATCGAATGCATTAAATTGATCGTCTCAGGGCTCTAATAAATACAAACCCCCCTATTACCAACCATAGACTAGAAAAAGGCCAAGTTCACAAAGCCTCTATCTTACTGTTTACCCATCACACTATGTCACAGAGGGGGAAATTATTAGGGGCACGTGTTCCCGATTGCGGGGAGATTAATAAATAATGTCGGTGCAAGTCGTATTAGCCGCGAGCGGGTAAGTTAGCCCGATGCGCGTCCCGGCGGACCGGGTGCGGTTCTACTACACAGTGGTCCTCAACCAGTGTTTGGTATTATTTTATTATAATGCCATTAATGACTTTTTAATAAAAATACCCGCGACGTCAATTAAAAGAAATGATGCTTTCCGTGAACAATGAATGAGTAGGAAAATAGATATACCCAAATCATGATAGGTGTGATTATAATATTTGAAGAGATCCCTAGACTACCCCAGGATCCCATCATGATATCATATGATCTAATGACAATGGGACCCGGCCAGCCGGCTTAGCTATCAAGTAATCAGGGAAAAAAACATTCGACAAACTGAATGAATATCCTCCCTTTTTGACATCGGTTAACATGTAGCCAAGTGCAGCCTTCAAGAATAATGTAGTACCAAAAGTCTCCCAGATTTAAAATGTTCAAGATTTGAAATGGAGCTGTGGCCCCTTTTCATTCCGGTGTCATAGGTATATCAAAGAAAATGTTGAGCGGGGGTGCCAAAATTAACTAAATATCACAACATATTGAATACAATAAAATACAAAAATAATGGGATATTATTAATGGCACAGCAAACAAATAATCGCCTATCAATTTATTTTCATCAATTATCTACTTTTTATCTCAAATTAATTATTGCACAGCAAATAAAATAAATGCCTAGCAAAAATTGTACTGCAGATAATTAGAAAATACACATCAGCACGACATTACTTTCATCTTTTTAAAGAACCCAGTAGGTTAGGTTAGGTTTGTTTCATAATCATTCTGAAAAATAAACAGTTTTTGAAAAAAATGGCTTTCGGGCAAATGAAAATTTGGCGAAACGTTCCGAGGGGCACACCGAAATGATCGGGAATAGAGTACTTTAAACTGAGTTACATTAAATCCTTTTTTGTCACATGCATACTGGCGACTTACAATCACGATGCCGTTTTTACAATTTAAAAAAAGAACGATATATTTTTTTAATTCCATTTTTAAATTGACAACTCGATGAACAAAATGGAGCTGACGCGTGAAAATTTTCGTGCAATTATTTACCATAACTTTCGTCGTGGCTTATCTCCAGATGAATGTCGCAATGAGCTTGTTACTATATACGACATTGAAGCACCTAGTCAGACGACAATATATCGGTGGTATGCTGAGTTTCGACGGGGTCGTGCCTCTCTTGGCACCGTACCTTCATCAGGTCGGCCGAAAACGGCGGTTTCGCCTGAAAACATCGCGGCTGTGGAAAAACTACTAAAAGAAGATAGACATGTGACATACGAGCAGATTCGGGCAACCATAGGCATTGGAATGACTGCAATTCACACTATTTTGCATGGTGAATTGGGTGTCAGAAAATTGATTTCCCGATGGGTACCCCATAATTTGTCTGAAGAGCAAAAGGCGGCTCGTGTTGATTGGTGCCGATCTATTCTGAAATGCTACAATGGAGGAAAGTCAAAAGCCGTTTATAATATGGTCTCGGGTGACGAATCCTGGATTTATTCTTATGAGCCTGAAAGAAAGCACCAGTCGGCAGTATGGGTCTTCGATGACGAGGTCAAACCAACGAAAGTTGTGCGTTCTCGAAGCGTGTCGAAGAAGATGGTGGCTTCGTTCGTCTCAAAAAAGGGGCATGTTGCCACAATTCCTCTAGAAGAACAAAGAACCGTTACCGCTGATTGGTATATCACAGTTTGTTTGCCGGAGGTGCTGGCCGAACTTCGCCAAGGGAACCCGAGACGCCGCGTCATCTTACACCACGACAATGCGAGCTCCCACACCGCCCACAAAACAACTAAATTTTTGAACGACGAAAACGTTGAGTTGATGTCCCATCCTCCATACAGCCCTGACCTGAGTCCAAATGATTTTTTTACGTTCCCTAGAATTAAAGATTTATTGCGTGGTCAGCGGTTTGAGAACCCAGAAGCCGCTGTGGAAGCCTATAAATCGGCCATTTTGGCAATGCCTACTTCAAACTGGAATTATTGTTTTAATGACTGGTTTAAAAGAATGCAAAAGTGCATTGAATGTAACGGAGAATACTTCGAAAAACAATAAAATATAATTTATGTATATAGTGCACATAGTTTTTTAAATTCCCGATCATTTCGGTTTGCCCCTCGTACAGATGGGAAACAAAAATTAGTGTTTCAGATAGGTAACCATCTAATCCTGATCACCTTTCAGAGCAGGTCCGACTCGGCCGGGTTAGGTTAGGTTAGTTTTTTTTTTATGTCCCTAAGAAACGCTCCATAATGTGCGGTAGTCATTATTAGCTATGCAATTATGCATTACTTAAATATGCTTTACTTTTAAATAAATAGATGCACGCCACAAATATAAATTGTAGTATATTTAGTAACATTTTGAGTGCAATATTTGCTGTGCAATCAGTAATTTAGATATACATTTTGATTATTTTTGCATAGAAAAAGGTTTTTTTTTGATGTGCGTTTAAATACTACCCAAAAATAATTAATAGGTATACAAAAAAAGAAGGTAGCAGCTATGATTTGTGACCTATTTTTTTTTAATTCTTGGAGTGATTTTTAATAACTTACATAAGGTTGAACTTAGCTACGTTTTAAAAATATTATTTATATAATATTAATATTATATATACATATTTACTAACGCTGCTTGAGCTTGAGGACCACTGTGACCGATGTGCGGTCCGGTACGCTGCCTGCATAATGCCAGTTGCTGACTCCCGTTACTGCTAAGCTAATAACAGAGTTTGCATAGATTCGTGCTCGAGCTATTCATAACTTCCACTTGCGGAGTGCAAGTTTAATTCTAAAGGCGTACCTGTTTCGTGACATTTGTTTGTTTGTGTAACATAAGGTAAAGTTGAAGTAACTAAAGGAGTATCTTTGGCGAACAAGAACAGGGAATCAGGAGTTTTGTTCTTTTTATACCTTAGGATATAGGGTGAAAGTAGCTATTATGTGAGGTGTTTAGAGTCTTAGCAAATTAACAAATCTATTTAGAAATCTTCTTGACCATTACAATACAACTCATATTTAGTAATGAATTGTTAAATAAACGGTAAAATCGTATACCTATGCTACGTTATCAAAAATCGCAAAAAAAAAAAAATTACTCGTTTACATCGAAGCACAATTGCCACATACATTATTCTTCGGAAACCGTAATGAACAGACCCGACTTCTTTTAACATGTAATTATCTCTGGAGCTAAAGAGAAAAAGTTTGAGAGGTATTAATTAATGCTGCGTAACTTCTCAAGTAGTAGTTCTATTCTCTTTTTTATATGTATACCTTGTTTTGTGTTAAATGGACATGGATTCTGATAGGCGCACCAAACATTTTAATTTCCTACGATGGTTATAGGTTCGAAAGCATTTGTGCCATTTTAATAGCGAGATTAATAAATTATAAAATTAAATGTCTTATACAGCCGGAAGTATATAAATTGGACTCCTATATAGAAACGCTGCAGAAGCGTCTAACGTAATTAGTCAAAAGCAACCGGATTTGCATATCAGTGCGGAGGCATAATTGAAGCGGTAGTGCAAATAGCATGAGTGGAATCGGATTGAGTTAGTGGCGCTTTCAGAACGGGCACTACCAGCCGATACTGTAGTGAGCAATTCGCCCTTAGAATATATGAAACAGCTGCGAGAATGTGGCATTATTCAGCCAAATCCGTGTCAATTGCTACGTTTAAGTCTGTTAGTTGTGCATCGGCCTACGACGAATTGGCTCTTAGAAGAGTAACATGAACCAGTACAAGTGTTGCAGTCGAATATGGCATTATATCGCCAAATCCGTCTCAATTGATACATTTAGCTCTGTACGATGTAGATCGGCCTACGAATTTAGTGTTTGAATACCGGCAAGAGTGAGTTTTTGTATGACGGGGACGATTTTTGTTCTTATACTCGTATATCCACATCCTTTCGTTTTGAACTTATTCATAAGACAGATTCCTAGTTATAAAACCCGTTGACAATGCCCTTTGGCTGAGATGTCCATGCATCGATTTTGCTTTGACAATATGGTACTTGCAGCAGCCTTAATTACAATTTAATCTTTGAAAATATACAACCACAAAGCCTGTTAACAAATTAATTACTAAATTAATGTATCCATTTAAATATCTCACTCAATCAGTAAATAATTACGGCCATAAAGCTTTATGATGTTATCGGACCGACGTGGAAAGTAAATTATCGGGTTACCAAATTAACGCAATCATTATTTAATTTATGTCGAAATTAAAAACATACTTCGGTATTTGCATACGAATTCGTATGTAATTTAACCGAGTTATACCTACTGACGTGCACACAATAATATTGTCCTTTGTGCGCGGTATTCTCTGACAATATTACCGGGTGCGCTAATGGAATTGTCGTTCCATGTCCATTCCGAAATTAACGTGTAATTTGCCGTGAAATTCTTTATAGAACTAATTAAATATGACTGTAGGTTCGGACGATAAAGATTTTATCCGCTATTATGAATAACTTGGAATGTTATTTTTAATTAAGTGTTCGTTGGCTGGACATGTGTCAATTATTGATTTTGAAGTATTTTTGTAGCTTAACTCTTGATCAATGGAGTTGTTATATTATAATTTACTGGTATTGTAAAAAAAGGCAATATACGACATTAATAATGATCAACCTAAACAATCAAATTTGTATTCCAGGAATAGCGCTTAATCTCGGGTAGTAATGTCAAATTAATATTGGGATCTGACATTACTACTATTATATATTACTAGTAAGCCTTATTCTTGGAATAAAAGTTTGGTTGGTAACCTCCAGACAGGTGGCATTTCTTATTTGAAGTATTAAAAAAATCCATTTCAAGGAATTAAAAGATTAATTAATTTTCTCATAACTATTTCGATGAATACAGACTAGTGGTATTTTATGGACTAATTATAGGTTATCTATTTTCACCGTTAATATTGATTCCTAAAACTCATGCGAACTTAAACCGACCCGCAGTACAATAAGTACAGTCAGTTCGGCTACCACGCATTCCATCGCAGCCTTTTTTCGCTCAATAAATCAGTTTCCGAAGCGGGTTACAAAGCTCATCATCATTCATCAGGTGGCATATCACTTCTGGTCGATTAGACCGGCTGGCTTCGCAATCTGTGCGAACACGAGCAAGGGCGCCTCGCCGCATTAATAGGCTCATGAATACTTATCGGATACCGCTAACCTCTGAACATACACGTACATAACGCCTATTGTATTCTTCGATCGGCTATGTAATGGAGAAAGGCCAAAATTGTGATGCTGTCGCCTTTAAACTTAAAGCGGATATGATCCTTATAATATGCATTTGTAAATTGAGCAAGAAACTGGAATCATTTGTTTGGGCTCAACTGTATACTATTTGACATCTAGTTTAGGGTTTCCCATTTTTATAGATTGTAGGTACCCATGATAACCCACCCACCAGATATCAAATTGCGGAATCCTATTAAAGTTTCCCTTTCTTTATTTGCCTATAATATGGATTATTTCAATGCCGTTTTATTTACAGATTAGTCTTAGGTAGGTATAAATCAATTTGTGAAACATTTATAATGCTTTTTTTTATGTGGTAACACCACGTTTTTTATTGAGTCATTGATACAAAGATCAAAGCACAAAAAAAATCTTTACCTGGCGGAAGAGACCAGGAATCGTGACCAGAACAGTTTAAATGATTTAATGCTAAAATAAAGTCTGTAAATAACTCTTGATGTCCCGAAAAATTATTCACATCATGTATGTAGTTTCAATGACAATACCGTCAACTTGTCAAAAAGTAGCCTTTATTTAACATATAACTTTTAATATGAGTCATGTTTTTATTAATGGCGTCGATAATAAATGACGAGTCAATATAGTTGCATAAGCTGTAATGACAAACCCGTTGCCGGCGACAGATGCAATTACTGTCAAGCCTTATTGAGTGTAATTTACATTCGCAAGATGTTGTAAAATACTGTAATAGCTTAACTAGCACATGTTTGACTGTGGATAGATATTAGATATCTTTTACAGCTGGTTACTTTCTTATCCACTCTTCATGAGGTAGGTACAGCCGTTGACAGTAATTATGTTCTTATAATATAATAATTTTTAACAAAAAAAGAACCGACTTCAGTAAAACTAAAAAGCCAAAAATAACCCGTTCAAGTACAGATTACATTTGACTCACCCTTCGAAGTCGATCCCAAACCACTCAGTTCTTATATTTATAGTTTACGCGAGGTTTGGCACCGACTTCGAAGGGTGAGTCAAATGTAATCTGTACTTGAACGGGTTATTTTTGGCTTTTTAGTTTTACTGAAGTCGGTTCTTTTTTTTTTTATATTTTTTTTTTGCTTTTTAGTGATTCGTATAAAAGTTCTAGTAGCCATCTGTGGTGTACATCATCAGTTTCCTTACACCAAATCCTATAATCAATAAATTACCGAAAGCGCCGTACATGTCCCTATAACATTTGAAGGGTTCCCTCGATTTCTCCAAGATTCCATAATCAGATCCCGACTTAGTGCTAACGGGACCAACTCGGAGTTTTTTTTTTTTTTTTGTGTCATAGGGGGCAAACGAGCAAACGTATCGCCTGATGGAAAGCGATTACCGTCGCCCATAAACACCTGCAACACCAGAGGAGTCACAAGTGCTTGCCTACCCGGAGGACGAAGATGGAATGCCTCTATGCTAGTAATTTCACCGGCTATCTTACCCCCACACCGGAACACAACAATGCGAACATTGCTGTTTGGCGGTGGGTTAGCAGGCAAGACGGTAGTAACAATCCGGACGGACCCTGCACGAGGCCCTACTACAATCAAAGTACTAGAGTTATACCCTTTCGATAAAAAAAAAAAAATTAAAATCGGTTCACGGTTCTCGGAGATATCGAGTAACATACATACAAAAAAAAAAAAACATTAGTTCGAATTGAGAACCTCCTCCTTTTTTGAAGTCGGTTAAAAAAGGCTAGTTGATTGAATGTGAAACGTGGAAGGGTGATTCCACGACAGACAATAACGTAAGTTACAATCCAATATAACAATACTTTATTGCACACCAATATAAGTAAACAAACGGAAACTAAACAAATCCAATTTTTAAGTAATGGTATACAACAGGCATTACCATTTAATTGTTTTATTTATTTATGACGCAAATTTAAGTGTCAATATATCTGGGATAAAGAATAATCCTTAAGATAAATTAACCCTAAAATGTACACCATAACTATAAGAATTTGAAATGAAATTGTAACTTGCGTTACACTTTCGTGAAGTGGCTCGGAATAAAGTATTATTAAACAAATACATATATTGCTGAAAAAAACAAACTTACCATTGACCGTTGAACCTTTCCCTAAAATTCTTCAAAATAATCTGAAAGTGAAATCACGCCGTATAAAATGTTTTCCATTCCTTGCATTGGAGCGCCTCTTTGTATATTATACGTAAACCTCTGCGGTTAATTGAAAGAGCTCTCGTCAGGTGTAATATTTTATGCCACGGAGCCCACAAGTGCTACCTGTCTCTCTCCAACACCCTCCTCATGATATAGTTCACTTATTTAAAGAACTCTTATTAGAAAAAATAAAAAATAATTTATCCACTTCGCAGAATCAGAATATAAATTCGTTTCAACATTATCTCCTTAATCGCTACTTCTATTGCATCATCTTACGACTAAAGCTTATTTTCCTTTGTTCCTAATTTTATTTACGGAAAGGAATTCGTTATCAAATTAAATTGTTCACCAGCTTTTACACTGGCCCAATTTTATTTAAATGATGATTCTTGTTCATTTTAATTGCTTACATCTGATATGATCACGAGTTCATAAGACTAACTTGTACGTGATAAGAACTTGTAACAATTAATGTTAGAGTTGAATGTTGTTTTGTGGGAACATGAGCGGTAATAAATCGCCCTCGCCGCGATGTTGCCGCGGCACGCAAGATTAAGGGTCACCACGCCACGACACAAAGCACCTCAGAATCGATTGGTCTGATATCCAATACATCCACCGACATACTTACGACTATCCTGATTCTGAAGGATTCAGTACTACATTGTCACAGTTCCGCTGATCAACTACACAACCCTCCTTCGCCTCACACTTTACGATTTCTCGCGTCTACTAAGCCACTAAATCCACCGTTTAGTACACCCTCCATTTGCGGCTATTTATGTGTCATATGTTACGCTTTATGTACACAGTACCAACACCTATGGCAATAATCTTGTAAACTCTATAACTACGTGATTAACATAATGTTTCCAGAATGTTCCACTTTTGTCTTGTAAACGAGCATAAAGTGAAAGAACAAATTGCGAGTTTCCCCAGTATTTTCCTCGCTCGGAAAAATATATGTTTTATTAAAGCTCGGCATTTCCGAGAGCGAAGCAACCCTCGGGCGGGGGAGGCGGGCTGGGATGGGTCGTGGCGCGCCAGTGTATAACAGACAGTAGAGGGATATAAAACATATTTACGCGCCTATAAAGTACTCTCGTACGCTCGCGCTCCACCATTTTCTTTTGTTCCTCACTCGCAGCCAATGATAATGCTTTCTCCCGTTCGGTTAAACTTATTTCTCTTCCGTCTTATCTGGCTTTTCTTCGACACTTTTATTTATAACCGAAGTGGTGTAACGTAACAACGTGAAATAAACGATTCCGGTCGCTGCTCATATTTTAACATCTTGTCGGTTTCAATCGTGCAGCTGTTTCGCTCTATGATTTATATACTTCTAGGAAACATAAACTTATGATTGAAACTCGAATTCGAGACTTAATACTGATGGAATAATCGTAATACAAAATTATAAACTCTTGGTCATCACTTTCTATTTTGCTAGTAATTCGTTTAAAATTTTCGTATAAAACAAATACAAAAATACAGTAGGTACAGTCCGTGAGCACTCAGATTGCGATTCGGATTCGGGTGAAAACTGAGAGGTTATATGGATCGTGTGAGAGCGGGCGAGACGGGTATAAAACTCGAATTGTGTTCTGGCCGCTCACGCACAGTAGGTACCTATGTTTTTCGGAAATCATTTTATTTAATTTTGTTCCCATAGTCATTAAGGAATAAATCCTGCCTGCAACATTAATTATTAGTTAATGCAAATATTCTAAGCTAATATGTGGCGTGTATCCGTAGTCCGTACACACGTAATGGACATCGCGGTCGAAGTGCGTTATTTAGATTAAGCACTAAATTGCAGCTACTTCGAATACTCTCTACGTAACGTCAATATATTAAAACGGTTTATAAAAACATCCATAAACAAATCCTTACAAATGGTTAGCCAACTTAAATAAGCCCGCTAAACTTCCAAGGATAAAGTCGCCGTAAAATGTATCGTAAAATACCCTTTAACTTCGTTAAAGGACGTGCGACTCCTTTAGCAAAGAGCGCACTTAGATCTGATCGCGTTTTATTAAAGTCAGCGAGCAGAAAGTGGAGAACATACTTGATGCTATTCAGAACGGAAGCCAGAGCGTTAACAGTAAAGCGAGGAGCGTCTTAATCTTGCGCGACAGAACGGCTCAGAGTAGAAACCCCTTGCATAGGTGAGAGGGTGAAATAACAAGAGTACCCCCCGCTCCACCCCACCCACTAGTTCGCCGGTTTGCAAACTTCCACCGAGATCCATACTACTTCCTCGTGCTTGACTCTAACTGGCTCGACTTGGATAGAACTTAACTCGCGACGATGCAAACAAAACCTTAAACACCGCCGGCTTACAAACTCTCGCATTTCCGACTCAGTTATCTACTGCTTTTGTTTTCGAAACCGACAATCTCGGTTACCGTGAGCTTTTTCACTTAGCCAATTTACTCTGTTGTTTTTTAATGGAATTCCAACAATCGCGCCGTGTTTGCTTTACTACAAGTATGTATCTTATGAACGGTTCTCAAATCTTTTATTGTTTTATACCCCAAAGGTTTTCTTTCGTGTTATTTTATTTAGTTTACCGCTCGCTTTGTGTTTGTAGAAGAAACGTTTACTGTAGTTCAGTTAGGCAAATAGCTATGACGAGAATTGTTAAAATAGTTCCACACGGCTGCCACTTTCTCGTGTAGGACAAAGACACGTCGTCAAAGGGCCGTAATTATCTGTAGGCGGGCGAGTGTTAGCACTCGACGCCGAGGTCGAGAATATCTCTCGCCGGATCAGCAGCTCAGTCGCGATGCACTCGGCGATTCCGTTTGTCACCCGGCTGCGGTCGCCTCTCGCTCTGATAAACACACTCATGTCAACGTTCTTTGAACCTAAGCGGTATTCAGACGACTGCAAGTTTATTGCTTTGCGCCGAAACCCTAGAAAAGCACGCTGAATTCATTTAAAGTCTGACAAAATCAGTCTCTATAGAATAAATTTGGGAACCTCTTATAGCTATCCATCGTATATTTTACTGTAATGGTGCGGTTGCCAGTGAGTGAATAACCCTCGCAAGGTAGAGTATACTTATGACCTGGTGAAGGTTGCTGGAGTCCGCTCCATACGGGTGGCGCAGAATCGATCATGCATGGTAGTGTTCTTTGGGGCAAGCGTATGTCCAGCAGTGGACCTCTTTTGGCTGATGATGATGATAGTTAGGTTGTCAAATTATTTCTAGGCAGATTTCCATGGGATTGCCAGCGCTTGGATAGCCTTCTATAGGGTTGACTGAATGCCTTGGTAAAGCGGGTTAGCACTCAACGACGCGCCGAGGCCGGGGATTACTCTCGCCGGATCAGCAGCTCACTAGCGATGCACTCGGATGTTCCGTTTGTCACCCGGCTGCGGTCACCTCTCGCTCTGATAAACACACTCATGTCAACATTCTTTAAACATAACCGGTATTCAGCTCTGTATAGAATAACTTGACACGGGATATTAAATATTACCCAACCCTGTGCATGTAGATCGGCACGAGGGTGTGTTCGTGTGATGAATTTCGTTTCGGTGAACTTTGCGGGCTACTTCCGGTCGGTCAGCACGACGTCCAAACAGAGCGGCCGGCATGAGTATCGCGCATTCGACTCGTAGTCGCTGTGCCGGCATTAACATCGTTATGTCGCATTTATACCTTCGCCAAGGGTGTTCTAATAGTTCGTATTACAAAGTTAGTTAGGTTCTAAACGAAATAAGAGTCACATTCAATTTAAACATGAATCATTTTAACAATTACCCATGGCCAGCAAACAAGTGAAAACATATAACTCCTTATACTCAAATATAACAAAACCCTGTGCAATGTGCATATAGGTCGGGAGCACGAGGGTGTGTACATGTGAAGCATTTCGGTGTAGGTACTTTGCGGTCGGTCATCACGGCGTGCAAATAGCTGCCGGCATAAGTGTCGCGCGTTCGACTTATGTTCGCCAATGCATTTGCAATAATAATAATAATCATCACGGACAGGACTATTGTAGCCAATAAGCCTGATATCGTGTTGATAGATCGATCCAAGCGCCAGGCAGTGCTCGTTGACATCACCATCCCTCATGACGTATACCTCGTGAAGGCCGAGAAGGACAAACTCAGCAAGTACCTTGACTTGGCTCACGAGGTAACCGCCATGTGGGATGTTGACTCGACGATCATTGTCCCGATTACCTCGTGAAGGCCGAGAAGGACAAACTCAGCAAGTACCTTGACTTGGCTCACGAGGTAACCGCCATGTGGGATGTTGACTCGACGATCATTGTCCCGATAGTCGTTTCGGCGAACGGTCTTATAGCGAAGAGTCTCGACAAACATCTTAAGAGACTCACGCTAGATGCCTGGATCAAGGGTCAGATATAGAAGGCGGTACTCCTGGACACGGTGCGCATTGTCAGGAGGTTCCTCTCTCTGCAGCCCTAACCACCGGTAGCCTCGGCCCTGCCCCGCTGCCGGCGGCACCCTAGGTTAGGTTTTTTTTATATTGTAATTACTTTGTTGTATTTTACTTATATAAATTTATTGTAAAAAAACGTAACCTAAGAGATTAAATGAATTTACGAAATAATAATAATTCTTTACTTCCATTATAACACCAATGGTGTTTTACTAACTCTCATTTCAGAATTAGGTTACTCGCTTGTTATCTCAATAATAACACTTAAATAAAGTTTTTCTAAACGAAATAAGAGTCACATTTATTTAAAACATGAACAATTTTCACGACAAGTATGCGGCCGCACTATTTGCACGGCGTTGTGACCGACCGCAATTAACCCGCAATGTACACCGGAATGCTTCACACGAACACCCCCTCGTTCCGACCTACATTCACAGGGATGGCTAATATTTGTGGATGAGTGTAACAAAAGAAACTCCATATCGTTTACAAGTAAAGCCCGACTATTGGTATTATATTTAACTTTATTGGGTTCTATTGAGAATTTATTTATTTAAATCGCTAATATTGAGTTAATACGCCGCACGGTAACTTGACTCTGTAATGTCTATTTAAAAGACCATCGGCGAAGTTATAAATGACATAACACGAGTCGAATGCGCGACACGTATGCCGGCCGCTATTTGCACGCCGTGGTGCGACCGACCGCAATTAGCTGCCCGCAAAGTTCACAGGAATGCTTCACACGAACACTCCCTCGTTCTGCCAACCTAAATGCCCAGGGTTGGCTAATATTTGTTATCTCGTGTCAGATGTTTTGATTAGGTACCTATTTGTCCGTGTGAAAATGAACATTTGTTTTAAGCGATTGTTGTTCATTTCATGAAGTGGTTTTATTTAAAACTTTTTTTTAAAGATGCCTTGTGTTTTGACATTTTCCACAGCAAGTTTATAATCGATGGTGGCTGAATGCGTCGTGAATGCATGACACGTAGGCCGTCCGTGCGGCTATTTGCACATCGTAGTACGGCGGCGGGACCAGCCGCAGAGCTCTTAAACGCTTTACACACGGACGTAAATATTCGCCATTCTACCAGCCAACCTATGGGTTGCGTACAATATGGCGTTATCTTTTTCTACGTATCTTGTTTTAACGGGCTGGCTTTTACAATAGAGCTATAAGATTCACGAAAGGGGAAAAATCCACCAATATTCGCTGTTAGTAGATTTATCCTCGGAGGCCACTGTAGCTTAGCTTTATTGGGAAAGTAGCTATAAGACTATATACTATGCCGCAGAAGCAGACCAAAAAACGAAAATACGTTTTAGCTACATATGCTTTAATCCCCGATGCTCAGTGGTTAAGGGATTTAAAAATGTTCATCCACAGTTACATCAACAAATTTTCCAAAAATGTTCGCTAACATTACAAAATAAACTGAACCTGACACCCCTGCTACCACCCACCCAGAATAAAACAATCCCAGAGCCGTGTGCTCACTATAGTTTATTCAGACACTTTATCGAATCGCGGTCCATAATTCAAGCAGGTGTTGAGAGCTAACTTGTCCACGGGCGACCGCACGCTCACCAATTGGTTCTCGGTTTCCGATTGCCTCTTTCTTACTTCAATTGGCTCTGTTCTAGTATCGGCGAACATTTTCCTGGTACAGTCCCTGGCGAAATGTGTTTGCTAACTTATGGGTTTCGGTCTGTTCTTATTATAGACGTATTTATTGCCTAATGCTCCTATTACGGCGATTAAACTCTATTTTATATGTATTAGTATACAGGTAAAATCTTATGTTTATAATTATGCTGTTTAAGTTAGTGGTTCTTTGTTGGGATGAGGAATGAGGATTTGCCTTAGCGTAAAACATTCTAAGTTCATTATTTAGGTATTAGTTTGCGGGCAAATCTTTACAAGCGTTAAATATTGTTTAAAGTACGTCTGTTGCCAGCGAGCGAGCAGCCGTCTCCGCCGGAGAAAGATAAAGACTTTTAACGGTTCAAGTTTCAGCGGTCGTTATTTATGTCGTAAATTGCTGTAGACCGTTAGTGGCACGAGAAAATAAGAAAAACAAGCATGCGACGACGACATGATAAAGTAGTCGAATACACTCCACCCCCAGTCCTTCGGCATTAATAATTAGTTAACTTCACGACATCGTCTAAAGATGTAGACGCATAGTTAACGTCTGGGGTGAATTTTGGTGGAATTATTATAAAGTAATCTAAGTTAGTCGACCCGTAGAGACGTGGGGGTTGACAGGTGTTTAAATACGCCCCTCCCTTTGCTTCGCTGACTACTGTTTTAAGGCTCTACCACACCGCTGCTCAAAAACGGTTCGTAAAAAAAAGAGACTTACGTGACACAGACACGTGTCAGATATATCACACTTTTGATTGGGTTTACGTCTTTTTAGCAGCGGTGTTAAAGGATGCGTTAAAAACGTTACTGGCATAGACACATCGTAGCGTATTTTGAGTAGCGGTGTGGAGTGCGTGCGTTAAAACCGGTAGGGATACGAATATGATAGTCACTCCGTAAACTCACAGTCAGCTCAGCGTATTTTGTGCAGTGGTTTGTACTTGGCGGCGAGCGTGTGCGGTGGTAGGGGCATCCTGAACTTGCCCATTAATTGCTCGTTCCGACGCAAACTGAATATCACATTTTGCCCTCAGATTCGAGCCAAAGTACTTGTCAGCGGCTTTTCTACTAGAGAGCATTTTACTGGCTTGTTATCTCCGTTTAAATGTTATTTTAAAGGCGGGAAGGATTTTAGCTTTAGAGTAATAAGGATAAAGTTTTAGTTAGACTATATTCAAGAGCCAAGATATAATTTATATATCATGAAGTTCAGTTGTGTTAGAATCTTAATAACATCTCAATTACGGAATGTAGTGTAAATTGCCAGCTAAATACTCAGCGCCGCAACCACAATTAACCACATGCAACTGTAAAGCGGTCACGTTACGTTCTGAAGCTGTAAATAATTGTTTTAGTGCGGAAACTGAACCTTTGTTTAGTTTTATCACAAGATCACACTTTAATGACTACTACGTAAAGTACGTACTTTCCTTACAGTTATTTTGGTTATATGCGGCCGCATAACATAAAATAATTTGAAAATAATACTGCAAACCAGTTGGCGCCGCTGCGAGGACCAAATCATGTTGTATCGTTAAGATATATCGTTCCTTCGATTCCGTGTTAATTAAAAACAAAACGTATCGAAAGTTGGTACTATCCTTTATAGGCACTACCAGTGGGAATAAGAAAGATAGAGCAGTCAGCGGTTATACGATACGAATCTGTTCAATTGCACGGTCTAAATATTTTTTGTCCTCGCCTTATGTTTATCTTATTACTCTGGCGCTATTGAACCGAGGCAGATCACTTACGCCTCCGCGTGTTGTGGCACGCTTTCTTTTATATGCCCTCATCTTAATTTACATAATCGTATGTTCTGCTCAGCTCAGACTCGCGAGTCAGCGCTTTACCGACGACCGAATATTTGTTGACAAATTATTATGTATTCAGAGATCTTATCTGTAAACGTTTATCGAATTTATGAAAGGGATGCTTATGAAATTGAGCTTTGAATAGCAGCGTGGGTAGGCGTTATTTAAATTGAATTTTATCAGATTGAATGATGTTTTTTATTCGTTATGTCAGCTCAAACGAAGCCATAAGTTATACAAGCTCATTGGCGAACACGTAACGCTAGCTCACATGAATACATTTTGAAAGAAAATGTCACTGACAAATCGCAGAAAAGTGTAAATTTACTTTCCTGTCGTTACCACCTCGCTTGACGTTCACTCAAATTAACGTATGTCCGGCTGGCATCTCTCGACGGCCATTCCTCGCATTTTGTCGTGCAAAATATATCGTACCGAACGTTCGATCTCGCCTTTAAACTCGATTTAACATCTGGTCGTAAACCGACTCAGAATAATGTGCTAGGAAGACAGATCATTATTTTATATGGACCCTAAAGTACTATCCCGCCCGAACCCTGATCGTTGCCGGATTACTCCCCTCTTTACGCCGGCGATGTGCGTCTACCACTTTGTTGTTTTATACTTCGTCTCGGAGCGACTTTATGCATCGCCTCATTGCTCTTCGCCGTTTCGCTTAGTTTCCCCTTTTATCCTCCACTCTCGGCTCATATTCCTATGTAAATTTCGGGACCGATTAATGTTATCGTGTGTCTCGTACATGCTTATGGCATTCGTAATTGATCTCCAAGCATTACTGCCATTTATTACACTGAAACGCTTTTATATTGCACGCCTATTACTCTGAAACAGTATTGTCGACGTGCTCGACCGGCAAAGCAAACTTTGAAGCAACTTAATAAAAGAAAGAATTTCATTTTTCGACAAACAGGCAGCCGTAGCGGGACCCGCTGTAATAACGCGTCGCCACACTCGCCGCCGACCCTCGACAAACGCTCAGAAACAAACTACATTTTTATACGGAGAGCAAACAAAATGAGTTAGTGGTGCCCATGCGTCGCTTTTTCCTGTATTCCTTGCGAGCGAGCTGAAAATTCGCTTTAATGCCTTTGTTCTACAGCTCTTTCGAGCTTTCATGTTCCGCATATTTTTACCGTTAAGGTTTATTTTATGCTCAAAAGATTTTATACTCTACTTCATGCACTCAGATTTAAACTTTTATTTATATTTATTATATATTATATATTTATTTAATACCATTAATGTTAGCACTAACAGCTATACCTTACATGCTAACTGGCAAATTAATCTTAACGTGCGATGAATGAATGTATACATTGGATAATATTAATACCTAATAATTATTATTGGAATGTCAAACTATTACAAAACTATTACAAAATATTATATTTATTGTGTAAATCTGTATTAATTATTATTCTTGTATATACTTTAAAAGTTAATGCAACTAATTACCGTATACAGATACTCGCTGAAATAATAATAACATTAAATACTCATTAAACCGAGATTATTAACGATTTTGACGGGCCACAATAGACAAATCAGTTTGCTTGTTAAAGGATGGTAATCACTTTGAATGTAAAATTAAATAAAATAGGTGGAATCTCCCGGGTGAGTTTATTCATTACTTTCCGCCGCGAGCGGCGGGGGATGGGGGCCACCCACCCTCACTTCGCTCACTTTATGGATATAACCTCGACAAAATACCCCTAAAATTGCACTGTTTTTATTACGTTCTCTTTATCTCTTTCGGTTTGTTGCTCCTTTTTTTACGACGTTATTATTTTATTAACGAACTTGATAAATATAACAGTCATTCTTTTCTCAGCGCTTAAAAATTATTGCATTTCGCTTTCAGACTGTTACATATTTTTTACAATAATCACCAACAATGAAGCAACGTGTGATGGCGTAGTGAAGGGGCTGACATGCTCGAGGGCCCGATAAAATATGACGGCGGGAAAATAAAATATATGTTCAGCTTTGCGGTAACCGCGGCGCTCGCGCACGCATTAACTCGTAATTAATTTCTCTGGATTGCTATGACGCGCGCCGCCGACCCATTGTTTGTTTATGTACTGTAAATTGTTTTTATCCGTCGCTGTCACTTTATTTAAACACCTCATTTTTATCCGAGCGGTAAAGAATGAACCGAAAATTCAATTTGCACGCTCGCTTTACAAACGGATGGTAATGCTCCCGAAATATGTAGACGAGGTCCCGAATGCCAAATCTTTGAAACATCGCTCTCCATTATGAAACCCTATAAATAAATACATGACATTACCTGCATAACATGAGTCGTTTGTGTTGACAGATTGAGAAATCCGCTAAAAATTTTCTGTATCATTAAATAAAAACATTGTTAAGATGCCAAATAGTTCGCGTTCGCGATAAAACAAAGCGGTTGGCAAGCGACCAAGTCGCGCGCTGCGATCGCAGAAGCGACACGAGTGGATGAGCGCCCGATTTGCGACCAGCCAGCTATACAATGCACTACGACCAAAATACACGCTGGAATTGAAACCTGAAATCACGTACATCAAACGAGATCTGTTAGGTACACTGTTTTTATTACTTTAAATAATGTCTGTAGAATTCAATCTCAAATTAAATTGTACTCGCGCCAGCGTAAATCGTTGTTAAGTCTAGCTGTGCAGACTCTTGTCTCGGTGCGGCACAGATTTGCACGGATACATTTTAAATGGAGCCGCCAGATCTCAATTACACTCCCTTTGAGCCGACGGGAATGCGTTATGTATGACATTCGATTCAATTTCGCTCACAAAGCTCGCATTCTCTTCGCTTTGGCAAAACGTGTCGTAATATGCTTTGACGGCTTTCATTATTTATGTATTCAGTTAATAACTATAGAAGTGTAGATACTAATCGCTCAGCTCTATCTATAAGTATCCTACCTTAGTACCTTTATGCCGATGATCTTCAAATTTATTCGCAGGGTGTTCTCGGCGACCTCGCGTCTGTTATTAGTGACGTAAATGGTGATTTGGACCGCATTTTAAATTGGAGTCGAAGGTTTGGTCTCAAAGTCAATCCTGCTAAAACTCAAGCTATCGTAATTGGCAGTTCTAAGCTGATCTCCAGGGTTGACTTTGATAATGTCCAACCTGTATTATTTGACGGAGTCCATATACCTTTTTCGCACTGTGTAAAAAACCTCGGTGTCATTCTTGATCGCACTTTATCTTGGGTGCCACAGATTAATGAAGTAAGCAGAAAGATGTTTGCGGCAGTCGGTTCTCTCAGAAGGCTCAGTAATTTTCTGCCTATTGCCACCAAAATTGCGCTCTCTCAAACTCTACTTCTTCCTATATTGGACTATGCTGACATAGCTTACCTTGACCTCACGGAGGAGCAGCTTAATAAGCTTGAGCGTATCCAAAACATCTGCATTCGGTTCATATTTGGGTTACGCAAGTATGACCATGTATCCGACTTCCGGTCTCAGCTCAAGTGGCTCTCAATCCGTTCTCGTCGTCACTCCCATATTCTGTCTCTTCTTTATAATGTACTATTTAACCCCACAACTCCCCGCTACCTCAAGGAGCGCTTCAGTTATTTGCGTTCTGTTCGCTCTGCACTAAACTTAGTTCTTACTGTTCCCCCTTCATCTTCTAAATTTTATAATGGTTCTTTCACATTCCGGGCTACTTTACTGTGGAATTCGCTTCCTCTGGATATAAGGCGTGCCCAATCTCTTGCAACATTTAAAACCCTCGTCAAAAAACACTATTTGTCTCTCCCTTAGTACACTGCAATAATAATCGCTCCTTTAACTTTGTGGCTCATACTGTTTTGTTTTATTTATTACTTTACAATATATTTATTTATTATGTCTAAGTATTTATGTAAGTATATCTGTATATTTTTATTTATGTATGTTTATTACGTTTGTCTTTTATGGTAGTCGTTCATTTAGTCCTATTATTATTATGCACCACCTACTAATTTCAAACATTTTTTCAACTACTCCGCTACCTAAAGGTTGTCTGGAAGAGATCGCTATTTAGCGATAAGACCGCCTGTTGTTTACCTCTGCCTGTTATTTTAATGTATTTCATGTTGTGTTGTATATTCCTTGATGTTGGAGGTGTGCAATAAAGAGTATTTGTATTTGTATTTGTATCCTCAGAGATAGTAGTAAGTTTGTCATTAGCCGCTCGTGATTCAGTCGGCGTGACATGTGACAGATAACTCGCGTGCCACCGAGTGGTTTGATCGGAGCTGTCGAGTGCAGTCCGAATGATGTCCCGCCGTCTGTTGGCAAAGTGCGAGTGCATTCCGCACGTCCACCTGGCCGTGGGCGGTCCGCCATCCCAAACACGCTTTGATGTCCCCTCACGTAAAAAAAAGGAAAACGACGACGACACTTTGAAACTCAATTAACCCACAAAACTCAAGCGTTTACTCGTTTCATTCTCAAATCAAACTCAATTAATAACAAACATTGTGAAACGTCGTAAAACTTATTTCCTGTTAGTTTATTTTATTCTCCACTAAACGGCGCCACGGCGATATATCTCGCGTGTGTTATTTCACAATAAAATAAAAAAACTTTATTGCAGCCAGTAATAACCGCCGTCAGTTACCAAATTAAACGCCGCCCTGAACAATATTATTGGGTTGTAATTCAGGATATCTTAATCGACTTTTAGCCAACATTAATAAAAAATGTATTGTAAACTTAGGGCTTAAGATCCTTTGCAATTTGTAGGTGTATGCTGAGGTTAAGTCGAAGTTAATTAATTTACGGCGAGCGAGGTGAGCTCGATTAGCGGAATAAATTGGGCTTGCGGCGGGCGCAATCCCCGCGCAGTAAACACCGCCGACAACAAAGGCAACTCGGCAATCGCCCCCTCCGCGCGAAAGGCGAGCTTAATGCTAACTCATTATTTATTCACATCTATAACGAGATTGTCGGTGCCCCCGTCCCCGTGCGCTCTACAGCCGCTTATTTGTCTCGCCACTCGCTCCCGTCGCCATATTTACTCTCACTCGCTCTTTTTGCTCGTTTAATTCTCTTTTTGTGACGGAGTTATAAAGCTATTACGTTTTCCTTTTACATTTTCTCCCTCTAAAATTGCCGACGAGTCCTTGCAGCGTACGCTTCTCAATATTGCAGTAACACCGCTTTTGAAATGTTTTCTCCCGTCGAACGACTGTTCTATTTACATATGTATAACCGCCCGAGACTCGACATATGCTGTCGACCATAAAAGTTAGAATAATTCCAACGTGGCCTGATGGGGAAAATTAATTTAATTAAATAAGCATAATGCATTAAATTAAAGCGGCGTATCATCCTTATTGAGCAAATACGAAAATGCAATATAAATTATTTCGCTGCGCTGCGAGGTATTAAATTCGAATCCAGTTGATACAGGCCAATATTTAATTAACTCTGTTAAACCCAAGCGAAAAGCTTATAAGCGCAGGCAGAATATCGTGAAATTTTGACAGGCGTACCAATAAACTTTATTGCAATGTGATAATAACAAGCTGATAGTTCTGCAACGTTGAACATGGCGACCGGAAACAATGTTACTGTTGTAAATCAAACACCGAGCTCAAGATGACAACTGGTTTATTAATCTAATAGCGGGTAGATCTACATATTACAAATGTACCCACAACACCTTCCCCTTAAAATATAAAAAAGCATGCATACACGAAGTGCTAGAATCAATTCTATTTTTATACTACTTAATATAAACAAAACAAAAACTGTACCTATAGCCCATCCCCCTTTTATTTTTTTTTTATTGTTTTTACCTCATACCAAGACAGTACCACATATAGGGTAATTAAAACAATGCATTTATATCTATGCCCATTTTGCGAGCCCTCTTGCGAGTCAGAGTGGGTTCACCCGGCCGAACATCTTGGCTAGCACCACTTGTACTCGCCACAGGCTCCGGTGGGCCATGACTATGTGCCTGTGGCGCGACTACACCTGGAGCGGGCTTGCACTTTACATCGAGCAGGTTCGAATCCTGCGTGGGTGGCATCGGCGGCGGCGGCGGAGGTGGCGCTGGTGCGTACTTTACCACCGGCGCCGCCGGCTCACACTTAATTAGGTGTCGGCGATTACGACGATATTGCATACCTCGTCGGTTCTTTATTATATATGATCGAGGATTGGCACAACTTTTAACAATTTTTCCTCTCATTTTATTCGTTATATTAGTGTGATCCATTATAATGACGTCATCGCCGACATTTAATTTTGACAGATTTTTACAATGTTTATCATAATTTATTTTGCTTTTGTTTTGTTGTTTAATAAGCTCTTTATGATATTGCACATTCTTATTAATAGGTTTTAACAAGCTATGGTGGACAGGTAATCTACAATTAAGCCTACGGCCCATTAACAACTGCGCAGGAGAACCTATGCTTCCGCGCGGCGTATTTCTGTAACTTAACAAATCTAGATAAAAATCAGTACCGCTGTTGATTGATTTCATTAGGATTTTTTTTATCACTTGCACTGCTCTCTCACTTTTGCCATTCGATTGAGGATAGTGCGGCGATGAAGTTATATGCTCAAAGCCCCATTCACACTTAAATCTATAAAAATCCCTACTAGTAAACTGTGTACCATTATCACTTATTACCGTTTGCGGTATACCGTACCTAGCAAAGTTCTCTTTCATAACAGTAATTACTGAAGAAGATGTTATATTTTTCAATTGAGCTACTTCAATATAACCAGAGAAATAATCAACTATGATTAAATAATAATGTTTTCTGTACTCAAATATATCGGTGCCCAACTTGCACCATGGCAACTCAGGAATTGGTACAGGCAGCATAGGTTCTCTAGCAGGGGCGTTCTGGCATTCCTGACAAGCTTGACAGCGCCTCACGTACAGCTCAATATCTCGCGAGATGCCGGGCCAGAACAATACCTCTCGCGCGCGCCTCTTGCAGCGGTCGATTCCTTGATGACCATCGTGAATCACCTTAAGCATTTGGTCTCTAAGTGTTATCGGTATAAGGACTAGGCGATTTTTAAAGATTACACCTGACGCAATATGTAATTCGTCTTTGAACGACCAATAACATTTTAATTTTTCTATAACATTACACTTATGTTGCGGCCAACCTTTGTTGATATATTCTTTTAACTGACACATAAGTTCATCTTTGGCCGTCTCGTCTCTTACCAAATTCAGTTTTGACTTTGACATTTGTACATTATTTAACAGCTGATCTACTTGATATACGACGCATTTACTTATAGACTCATCATATAATTCTGGAAGGGGCGCACGTGATAAGGTGTCAGGAATAAACATATATTTACCCGGTTTATAAGTAACACACAAATCATATCCTTGTAATCGTAATAACATTCTCTGCAAGCGCACTGGGATCGTATCTAAAGCCTTTTTGAAAATGCTTTCCAACGGTTTATGATCACTTTCCACGAGAACATTTTTTTGGCCATAAATATATTGGTGATATTTCTCACACCCGAACACAATAGCGAGCATTTCTTTTTCAATTTGCGCGTACCTCGCTTGTGTGTCCGTGAGTGTGCGCGACGCGTACTCGACCGGCCGCCCGCCCTGCAGAAGGACCGCGCCCAAAGCCACGCCACTTGAGTCTACCGACAACACAACAGGTTGCGTTGAGTCGAACAACGTCAACACCGGTGCATTACATATCAGCTCCTTTAATTTCGCAAACGCGCTGTCGTGTACAGTGTCCCAACACCAAACAGATTCTTTCTTAAGAAGTCTGGTGAGCGGATAAATATTTTCCGAATAATTGGGAATAAATTTTGAAAGATAGTTTATCGCTCCTAAAAATCGCTCAAGTGATTTTTTATCAGTAGGCGCTGACATCTCTATAATAGCCCTAACTTTGTCAGAATCCGGTTTCATGCCGTCTTTATTAAATACGTGGCCTAAATATGTTACCTCCTCGACACACAGCTTACACTTGTCCTTATTAAATTTTAAATTAATTTCTCTAGCCCTTTTTAGCAAATTATTTAACCGTTCGTCATGTTCGCGCTTCGTCCTACCCCAACAAATTATATCGTCGATAAAGGAATCGACGCCTTCCAAATTTTCTAACAACTGCTTAATCTTAGCATGAAAAACCTCTGATGCACAGTTCAGACCATATGGTAGCCTTAGGTACTGGTACCTGCCAAATGGAGTACCAAAGGTACACAAGTCTGCGCTCTCTTCATCTAACTGAGTTGCCCAAAAGCCAGAATTGGCATCTAAAACCGAAAAATATTTGGCGCCATGAAGTTTGGACGCCAGCTCATTGATAGTCGGCAACTGGAAGTGTGCGCGCTGCACAGCGCAGTTGAGCGGGCGGGGGTCGAGGCAAATACGGAGGGACCCGTTCTTCTTAGACGCTATTACTAACGCATTCACCCACCGCGTAGGGTGACTCACCTTACGTATAACTCCCAATTGAACCATTCTGTCTAATTCTTGTCGCAACTTATCGTGCAGGCCTATGGGCACCTTCCGAGTGGCACTAATAACCGGCTGAACCGATTCGTCTACTACTATATGATACTTACCCGGAAGACACCCCAGGCCCTCAAATAAATCAGTATATTCTAATAAGTTTACGGAGTGAACACGCCTAATCAGCCCCAACTTAGTACAGCTATCACGTCCCAGTACGCTCTCACAGCTTATGTCAGCTATTGCAAACTTCAAAGTATAAACACTATTTTTGTAACACCATTTCATAAATGATACACCTTTTATAGGAATAATATTTCCACTATAAGACTGCAACTTTATATTCAGATTATTAGTAATCATTTTCGGATCGTAACCTAAATGCAAATATCTTTGAAACGATAATACATTTATATCGGCACCAGTATCAAGTTTAAATTTTTCATTTCCGCACTCACCTCTTAATGTCTCATACCAATCATCCGTCATGGAGTCCGTCCCAGAAATATCAGCGATCACCGGTATAAAAAACGACTCGCACTCATTATCGGGCTCATTATCACAAACAGCAATGTCATACATCTTCCTACTATTACCGCACATACGAGCGAAATGACCATAACCACGACACACAAAACACTGCACTCCATTAGCCGGACACATGCCAGGATCACAGGTCTGCCCGCAACCGGGACACGGTGCTCGCGCTGCGCCGGCGCTGTGCTGGCGGGCGCCCGGCGCCGCGCCGCCGGCCGCGGCCGCGGGCCTCGCGCCCCAGGCTCCGCGCGCTCCTGCGCCCGCGCCACGGCTCGGTCTCCAACGTCTACCGCCTCTGCGGCCACCCCAACCACCACGAAATTGTACGGCGTCGACGTGTGACGGCCCGGCGCTTAGACTCAGCGCCTCGAGCCTACGGGAACCGTCCGCAGACACTTCGTCCGCTTGGCATATTTTGATCGCCTTATCCAAGATCAAGTCATCCGTGCGTAGCAGTCGATCTCTCACGATAGTATTGCTAATACCACACACGATGCGGTCTCGGATTAAATCCTGTTCCAACGTCGAAAATGCACAATTTTTTGACAGTAACTTGAGGGCGGTCACATACTGACTAATACTTTCTCCACTTTCTTGATTGCGAGTGAAAAACTTGTACCTCGCTAATGTGATATTTGGTTTGAGACCAAAATAACCATCAAATTTTTTTAAAATAACCTCAATGTTATCACGATCTTCTTCCTTATCAAAAACAAATGTTTGATATGCGTTAAACCCCTCGGGTCCGATCAAATTTATTAATAAGCTGGCCTGGACCGCGGCGTCTTCTTTAAAAACTCCAGACGCTTTAAGAAACAAATTGAATTGCATCTTCCAACATTGCCACGCGTCAGCCCGGCTGACGGGGCTCCCGTCGGTATTGAGCTCGGGAGGCGGTCTCGCATGCTCCATTTTTTATCACAAAACGATCGAAGCACTATAACTACACAATTTCACCAAGAGTACGCCTTATTACAGTTAAAAATTAATTAACTAGCACCGCTGCCACCATGTTGTAAATCAAACACCGAGCTCAAGATGACAACTGGTTTATTAATCTAATAGCGGGTAGATCTACATATTACAAATGTACCCACAACAGTTACACTTGAGAATTTTATTTGAAAGATATGAATAGCGGCAGAGCACTCACAAATGGCTAGATAATGCCGGCAGATACTCCGCGCAGTCGTTGAAAATTTTATGTCGCCTCTCACTGAATCGTCAAATGCACCTCCCTGCACCCGCGTTCCCCTCCCGCTTCCACCATGCCGTTAAAATCATGCCTGCCATTTAATTTCCACGCTGACAATAAGTTTGGTTGTAAACCATAATTTATCGCCCATAATTGTATATTAGTTGCGCAACACAAAACATTTTATTTATCCAACAAAACAATACCGAAAAGCCAAATGTTTAAGTATACACAAAAATATAAGTGGAGTTTTCGCCTGAAGGGGCGTGGGTGGGATGATACAGGGGTTTTATTGTAGTCGGTACGATACGTTGTGCGAGATTACTCCAGCTTTACAGAAATCCGGAGCAGCGGGTATTCCCTTTGTACTGTTGACGCTCCACCGTTTTTCCGCCCTCGCTCGTTTCTTTACCACAAATACCAATTGCAACTCCTTTACGAATGACACTACACTACCTCTTTTGAAAACTACTCCGCGGCGCTTTCCGCTCTTAATTTGACATCTCGGCGCTTAATGTTTACATTAAAGCATGTTTATTACTTCACTTTAGTAGTTAGTCGGACAGGTCTGACAACTAAATGTTAATAGAACTATTTGTATCATGTAATTAGTAATGTTTACATCTATTTAATAAATGTTTTATAACATTGTTAACATAGAAATCACCCGAGCATCCATAACTTGGCCCGCACTTGATTGATATTTGGCACGGTACTTGCCTCACATCGCATTGTCGAGATTCATCCGTGTGATCTAAATAAACACAGTTTATATTATACCCGTGCGAATATATGCCCACATGGAGCTTATCCTCATTGTAATTCTAAGTATGAGCCTGCCATCGCCACTCTCGGAATATGTTTGTATGTCATGTGCGGCTGCTTCGCCTTCGCCACGGCCTCTTCTATTTTCAAATGTTTGTTACGCTTTTAAAAAAAAATCTCACATTTATTTATATTTGATTTACTGTTTAGAATATTTTCATAAGTCGCTTATTAATATAACCCACTCTGCGTTCAATTTAAGGGCCTCATATTTAACCCGTAACAAAATAAAATAAAAGCCAAACCAGATAACACGCCAATAAATAAAAGCTAGTGAAACTCAACTGATGCCAACTAAAATCCGCAATATATTGTGACACTAAATGTTTGTAGGATTTTCGTGCGTATAAAAAAAACCCCTTAAATGTGAGCGATACAAAAACGCAATTCAACAATACGTTCACCGCAAATTGAATGAGGCTCGAAATAAATCCCGCAGTCGCTGTCTGACTCCCAATACCGTGTTCGCATTTCACCCCTGTTCGTCGTTGGCAATTCATACGGAGGAACGCTCGCACCTGTAAAACGAGAAAAGTTGTATTAGTTATCTCAACAACGAAAAAACTTTAGCCAAACCAATACAACTTACACCCAAATTATTACTCACGATTTATTAAACAGCGTCTCGAGGATAAAATTAAACTCGAAACAACAAGAGTCAAATCAGGGCTAAATACCTAGCCGCGATCGTTATCGGGGGAGCCATTTTCTCTCCCTCATTAGAGATCGAGGCCCCGAGGGTCGAGCACCGTAAACCGGCACTTGAATGTATCGTAAGTGTTAATTACTTTTGTCACTCGGCGGGCGGTTAACAAATCTCGACGTTACATAATTCCTTCGAGTACTGTAATTTACATGCCCTGACGCAACATTGTTTGGATAATAAATTATTATGCCTTGAAGCGTTCTTAACGGGCGGCTAAATCGATAAGCGTCGTTTTTATTGCATCATTAACAGCGAGGGGCGAAGCGATTTCAATCTGCGTAATCAACGCCGGGAGCCGTGTCGCTCACGCCGCAGACCTAATTCTAGCCTAACTGCACTACCTAACCGCGTAACTGAAAGGTCAGGTCTATCAAATATTTACACTGTATTTGCTATTTAAATAGGCAAGGCGGAAGCTCTACTTGAACCCGAAACAACAAGCGTGAAATTGCACTATGATTTAACTTTGTTCTTAATGTGGACTACTGAACGGGCTGAAAAAGTCTAAGCCTTTATTAGGCTCTCACTATAATCTGGTGAAAAGTAGTATACAAGAGCTTAGAGACTTCCAAAAGCTTGGAAACTTGGCTATCAACCATTTTTAACATGATAATTATAAACATACTGGTTTTTTTTATTAAATTGCTTTCAAATCAAATAGCCTATTTCGATATCTTTGAACAATATATGTTAAATAGCAATGCAACAGGCCTAGCAATTTTACAGCTTTATAATAGCACCATGATGAATACGAGTATCGTGACTATCTACCAACAAAGGAACGACAAATATATGATTGATGCGTTACTGCACGCTCACTGCACAAAACAATACAACAATTTATTCACTCGTGCAAAATTTACAAAATCTGATATGGAAATGCGACCTGAAGGTTTAAAAAAAATACGAACTGTTTTCAGTGCGTCCAAAAGTGGGAAAAAATAAACAGCCCGCTGTCGCTCGCAAGCGAATTTCCGGCACTCTGCCGGCCGGGAATTTCAATTTTACGAAATATAAACTATCGTCGTTTGTTATTTTATTTTGGATTTATCGTGTCCGAGTCGTACAAGCCGGAGCATTTGAGATAAAACATCAAACAACTAATTATTATGTTTCAAGCCGCATATTTCAAGACATTCGTTGTTATTGCTTCAAAGAAATTTAACATCGAATAAAGTTTCTCGTTTTATTACTTGAGCCTCAGATGTCTTGCTACGATTTTATATTCTTATAAAATTTATTTTCCAATTACATCTTTACTTGGATATTTCGCGGATCATTTATTATAATATAACAATATATAAGTTACATTTAATATAGTAATATTTTAAAGACGCATTAAAGTCATTCTTTACATTCATGTATACTTTATTTATTATACACTTATGAATGTATAAAGTATATGCATATTGGTCGTACAAATAAGTCATTGATTACGTCAAAATTGCTTATAAGTATCAGTATAGGACTTGGTTTCCTCTTCGTGTTTAATTACTCTTTCCGCGTGATTTGATTAAGCTTTCTAACAAATAGGCAACAGGCAATTATATTTGTATTAGCAATAAACCTGTGCCTCTACTTGTAGATTTTAGAGATAGAGAGCAAATATAACGGATACACGTTGTATGGATTTTCTATAAAATGGGAATTTTATTTGCTCTTGACTGTAAGGTGAGTCGGGGCTATTGTAGCTATGGGGTTATTGTATCTTCTTACCATTATAATGGTCTGTGACCCTTAAAATGGTCTGTGTATATATAGGATTGTGTATATATACCATTGGTCTGTGTATCCTATATATACACAGACCATTATAATGGTCACAGACCATTATAATGGTAAGAAGATACAATAACCCCATAGCTACAATAGCCCCGACTCACCTTAGAGCTATTTTTAAATTACGCCGTGCTCTTTCAATCAAGCTGTAAATCGTGGGTCCCTTCAGACAGGTTGTGTTATTTCAATTTGAGAATTTTACATTATCATCGTATATCCATCATTCTTCGCATTGTTTGGAGAACAATAATGTATATTTCTTGTTTCCCGGTATTATAAATTGGACATATTGTTACAATCTTATGAATCATTCTACTATACTGTTGTAAGTGTGAACGTTTCGTTTAGTATGACGTGCTTACTAGACAATTTAACTAAATCTCATCAATTTAACAATTTAACTAAGTCTCATCTAAAATTATCTAATAAACTTAATCGATAATTTTAGATGAGACGGCAACAAATAGATCGGGTAATTTATAAAAAAAATCGGAAAGGTACTTATTTCCCATTAACAGGGGCAACGCCACAGGTACCTAAACAATTATAGTCTAATAGTAAAGCCGCATGTAGAACAGGAATAGTAGAAGGAATTCAATAGGAAGTGTATTCGATTAGTGCTTCACTAAAAGCCATTAATAATAAATACATTGTTGATAATGATTAAAGCTAAATATACTACGAAGCGCTTAATAAAGTGGTTATCTTATGGCGCGTTAAAATTGTAATTTACAGGTGCTCTCGGTTTATCGCCGCCGTTCGCGGCTGTGCTCCATTTTGACCGACTTCATAAAAAGAGGAGGTTCTCTATGTCTGTTCCATTGTACTTCATTATCTTAAATTTCTTTATTATATGTTTTTAGGGTTCCGTACCCAAAGGGTAAAAGCGGGACCCTATTAGTGAGACTTCATGGCGATTCCGGTGTTTTTTATAGTAACTCGTCGTTTAGTTGTGCTCAGAAATAACTATCATTTTGCTACAAAGTTATCTAGGGATAAGTAATTGTTGAAACTCACGGAGCTCCTAGTTTTGATTACCCAGCTGTAAGCTGCGGCCGTATTAATTGTGTTCAATTTATTTTATTAACAAAACAAACACTCGCACCATCACAAATAATGAGCACGATTATACAATAAAAACGAACAATAAAACGTTGTTTACGCCCAGTTTACTGCTTCGCTGTGAATGTTTTAGTGCCGTCTTAACATCTGCGCAAATTTCAAACTTATTCAACGTAATAGTTTCAACAGACTACCAAATAAACCGCTACATTATGAAAAAGTAAACTATTCGATCTTATTTGTTTAATTTTTGTAAACAACATTCTAACCTCAAAGAATATCTGTTTCCGCTAAGACGAAGATAATTTTGTCGTAAATAAAGTGTCATGGGTCACTATATCGCATATCACGTTGCCTATTTTATAAATAAAAAGTGATTCACTTGCTATAATTAACCTGGTTTTGGCAATTAATGTAAATTTTGAGGTTATATTCTAAATTAGACAAGTAAAAACGAATAGACTGTAATAATTTCAACGTAATAAACGACCACATTAAAACGTAACGTAGTTGACAGTAGCATTTACAAAGCACAATTAAAGGCTTAATAACCGAACAAGGAATTTGCCGTGTAGGTAAAACATTTGCTCGTTGTAATTACGGTTAATTAATAATGACTTAATAGCCGCTCGGAGTGGCAGCCGCGGGGTTGAACCAGCCAACTGAGGGAAATCCGCGATCAATCTTCTACTTACTTATGCGGTTAATTGTTTTTAACTGCTACTAATTCACGGTAGGAGTAAAATAAATTCGCTTTGACATTTCGGTGACGTGTAAATGTCGACATATTTTCGGGTTTTATTTTCTGACAGATTATGTTTTATTCAATAAATTTTATACAAATAAGTAGGCACGTGATTTAATGTTTATATTAGGTAATATTAACTTCGTACACGCGGCTAAGTAAAATTACCATAAATGCTTTATTTTACCGTAGTCGAGTAAAAGTAATCTATAACATCCGTGGATACCCAGCAGCTACCAGTGTACTCCAGAAATAGTGGCAATCCGACCATTCGTCGTCACGATTCGGTGTCACTTACTTTTTGTAAATTATTTTCAACTCACAGAGGCATATGAATTTTACAATGTTATAATTATAGCCGTTGTAAAAGTTATGATGAATAAATCACTACCGTTATAGTTAACCGTTCATTGCTTCGATAATTCAATATGATTTTCTAAACATAATACCAAATACCAAGCCATCATATCCAACAGCCAAAAAATGTGAACGTAAATTTTCTTTCAAGTGGTATCTTTTATCGGCATGTAGGTGGGTATTAGCTTCCGAAAGCCGTTTACATGTGTAGTGTGAAATGCTCAGCGCGGAGGCAGATTTGTAGGGCGGGCGGGCGCGTGCGCGCTCGCGAGTGGGGAGGGGAGCGCGGCCGACGACCGGCCGCGCCGCACTCCCGTCCCGGCCGCCAGCCCGACCATATGTCTAGCACAACACGACCATCTTCTTTGTCTCCATTTGTATCGCGACGAGTCTTTATTTTTGTTCCCCATCGGATCACATCGCATCGGACACCCGCCATTGGATTGCAGTGCGCTCGGATTGCAGTGATTATTGAGATCATACGACTTTGCGGATTGTTTTGATGAAGTGATAAGTGCAATAACAAAGTTTAGTTTTGCCGGTAAACTTTAAAAAGTGTTTCTAAAGTGAATAAATAGTTTCAGTGATTTGTAAAGTTCAATTTGGACGATGGAAAATTGAATGACAGTGTTTTCATTGATGTTATTACTTAGTTGTAAAAGTGCAGTGAATATTATTGTGCATTAGTTGCCGTATCAGTAACCATAGTGAGGATCAAAGATTCACCTAAAAGCAATGTTGAGAGTGGCAGCAAGAAAGAAAGCAAGAAAAAGAGTGTTAGACAGAAAACAGACCGCAACAGCGGGACGGTGACAGGAGTGAAAAAAGAGAAGGCGACTGTTGTCTTCTCCAGGACGGAAAAGGAGGGAAAAGAACAATCGGTGGCTAAGGATGATACGAAATATCAGGTATAACAGATGCTTGACATTTGAAGTTTTATTAGTACATAATTTAATTAGCCTGAAACTTAAAAAAAAAACAGTAAAAAAATCACATATCACAATACAGTCTGTATGGGGATATTATTTTGCTTGTCCAGCGAGCCTTAGATTTATCCTAAGTATTATTAAATGGGTGTTCCGCTCGGTCCTTCAAACTTTAGAATAACTTTGATTGCTTTGTTACGAGCGGAGTGAAAAATCAACACAATTAGTAAATATGTCGCAAAAACTTAAAATTATACTTTATTCCTTAATAGACAGCTTATCTTATATGCTAGTATTAATAGATTGTTTATTTAGATGTAACAAAGATTAATTACTGCAAGTATTCTAATGAGTTTTACGAGCTATTTATCTCCTAGATCGTAAACATTAATTTGCATAACAAAGAATACCTCATTTTATAAAAAAGGTGAAAATCCGCGAACAGATCCCAGGCAGGTACTATTCCACATTGAAAAACTAATGGAATCGTTATTGCTGTTGGTCACGACATATTCGAAACGCAGACATGCGTAGCTTTTACTGCTATTACACTACGATTCTGTCTGAATGTTTATAGCCGCGTAATTATACCTGTACTCCAGTCAACAGGGAATTGAGTCACACTATTATTGTATCGTCTGTGAGTCGTTGCAGTTTGGAATATCTAGTTAAACTGGCACAATTATTACGCATTATTACAACAAATATTTTTCAGTCTCTTCCAGACCATGGACGAGCGAACGTTGTCTTTTTCTGCAAAATAGTTAAATTAATAAATAAATGCGTCCGTAATATTAATTTTATTCAAATTAGATTAGGTACCTAATCATATTTACTCGGGGCAGACCCGTTTTATACTGATACAACAGAGTTATTTTTGCAGCATATTATAATAGTAAAATGTAATTTTTGGAGGCATAATAAACTAATAAAACTTTAATTTATGTATATTTATTTTACTTAATGTAAGATATGAATTATTCTAAACTATCACTCATAAAAAATGGGTTAAATTGTTGTAAATTTTTCCGGCTATGAAAAATGAGCGTCTAGATTTGATTGAGGCCAGCCAGGCTGGCGCGCCATTTCAACACACAGACATATACACTAATATACATTGGAAAATACACATCCAGAATATCAAAACCAAATTATCGTAATTCATGTGTTGTTTACGAGCCTTGAGGGCCTCGGAGGGCATAGGTATGCCAAATACAAATTTTGAAACAATATTGTCAGCATATTATGCCTATGCTTATTCATGTCTTCGCTATATAGTGCATGCAAACAAATAACGGAAGTGCATGATTTGTTTGTTATACAGATAAATGCATTCGAAGTCAATATTCGTGAACGTGAAAGTTGTAAACCGCACTTCGTAAAACATAAGCTGCGCTCACTACCCTGCATATACATTCTAGATGTTATTATATTTGTACGGAAACATATCCATCTATTCCCACAAAAAAAAAGGATATTTGTAAATATATAAATTATATATAATATATAAATCATCATCATCATCATCATCGTTACTAATATGTTTGTATTATAATTGAATATTTTTAAGAATGTATTGTGTCCGTATTTACGAATGTCAATTTCTGCATATTCTTTGTTTAGATTGAGTTAAGTAAGCTATACCCTGACAGGGTCCATGATATACCTTACCTATAATTGAAACACCTGTAATACCATGGTTACTATAAATAACTAATTTGGGACTAGATCGATTTGTGTGAGGTTGTCCGATATTTATTTATTTATTTATTTAATATATGAAATGAGATATGAAATGTAGGCTAAGTTACACAAAACAAATTAGAGAGGGAAAACATAAAGCACTTGAATAAGAAATATATTCTATCCAAGGAGGCTCTAGACGTGTTTAGACGGAAAGAGCAGCTCTTACGCTTTATTAATTATAACGAATAGTGTTTAACTCTTCAAACTGTGATAAAAAGTTAATTACTAAGATTATTACGGGTAGAAAGATTAGTCTTACTCTTGCCCCTTTAATCTGGAATACTGCTATTTTATTCATGTAGGTTAATAAATGCTTTTATGCACGCCAAGCTGACGTCGGCTTTACCAGTTCAGTGCAAGCGCATAATGCAGCGATTTATCACCGCGTTATATAGATAACATAATTTATTACAAGGTAGATAATTGTTTCCTTTACGCTCTTGTAAAGGATACTTAATTATCCCACTGATTGATTTTGTAATTATCTGGATAATATGCTTGTTTATAATGGAGAGCTACGGTATCGTTTAGGTAATATTTGTTAATTTAGAGAGTTTTAACCGAATTATCGAATTTTTGGAGATGTGTCTGTATCGTAACATTATATTGAATTATATAAGTTTTCCCGCGTTTTCGTCATCGTGGCGAACGCTTTTTTTAAATAATGTACATGTTTGATGTTGTCGCGACGCATATGTTACTTTATGCCACATCTATCTCTATGCAAAATTAGGTTACCTAATTTATAATTCAGTTACTGACTGGAGGAAAACCAACTTTTATATCCACTACAAAATAAAAAATGAATATATACCTGCATTAAATAGGTCAGGAACAGGTTATTGACGTTGAGACAGATGATGAAATCCCAGGGCAGACCGGTAAAGATTGAATTTGACGCTACCATTACTCCCCGGTCCCCGCATATCAAACATTTAAGTAAGTACTACAATTGCCTACTACAATTAATATAATTATTAGTCAACCATCGATAATAAAGTACACTTAAGTCGCGGTCTATTAAGTCGCCGCTACCAACATTTCCTTAATACCAGGGTATGGAAGCCGCCCAGTGCGAGCGTGTTCTTACAATCAGCGATTATTCAGCCTATAATCATAATCAATTGAAGTCTACAAGGCATTTATTTGCCAACGTTTTCATAAAATACACCCTTCACTCGAACAAGAATTCGATAAACATACATGTGGATATTAGACCTCTCATTTTGTAGTCACGTGCGAATAGTTTGTCTGGCGAATTGATGGTAAGCAACACCTCTTACTATGCATGGACAGTCGACGAAATTCTGAATGCCGCACGAATTCGGGTCATGAACATTCAATCAAGCACTGCATTATTCATGAGTGATTTGATTTTGTTAAGGTTTTCAAATTTCTGGTTTAATGTGTACTTAATATCTACATAAATAACTAAATGGATCACTTACGCCCTGATGATAACTATTCCTCCTACGTCAAAATGCGCGCGTACAACATAACTGACCGAAATGCGTCGGAAAGACACTGAGTTATCGTATGTCGATATTTTTCCGATAAGCATGTTTTTTTATAACTTAGAAATAATTACACCGGATTATATTGCGTCTTCATTTTTAGACCTGACGTTTCGGCAACTATTACTTACAGTTACCGTTATCACAGGTTGACTGAGAAAAGCTATCTTCAGTAAGACTTTCCTACTTTTTATAAATAGGTGAAGCTGGGAATCTGGTTCTAACCATTAACTCATTTGAAGCACGTAACTATTATAATCATAACAAATCGGTACTTTATCGTGAATATTATGTTAATTATCTTCTTGAATTGTATAATGCATAACGATTCTATAATGATGAGCGAACATTTTAAAAGTGAAAAGCTATCAGGCATTCTCTAGTCGTTATTTACATGAATAATCGAAACGGTGTAATATTTGTCGAAACATTGTTTAATGCCTACAACACTTGTACAAACATTTGCCATCAACATTTCAATGATTTATTTGTTTTCCTTATTTCGTTAAGTTACTCGACAAACGAAAAGTGACGAAAGCAAACAGACCGAAAGCCAAATGCAGTAGTGGGACTCGACAATAAGTTACTGAAGCATTGTGAATTATTCATAGGGCAAGGCGAGCTCATTGTACACGTTACGAATGGAGTCTTTCTCTTTTTGTGCGATTCCTTTGAAATCCTCGCGGGCCGGACGCGCGGTTATGTCGGCAACCATTCTATTGCCACTTTATCTAGTCATCATCTATTCTCTATTGATGTAAAAGTACCTTCCGTCCTGTTATTTTTAAGATTACGTATAAATAATATCGATCATTTACATGCGAGTAATTTTTTTATAAATAGGGAATAATTTAAATAAGAGATTTCCTAGTGATCGTATAAATAAAATGTGTAAACAATGCTCCGCTGACAAGGACAGAAGTCTCATGTTAATGTCATACGTTGACAAATAAATGCCGGTGAAATCTGTAGATACTACAAAAAATGTCTCAAGCTTGAAAATGCAGTTGGATTGCAATAAAATAATATCATCGGTTCCTGTCTTCAGAGCAACTTCATAAAGCTTACTTTTTAACAAAGTAGCAGGTAACTTCTCTCTAGTTTACAACTACTTAGTTATTGATACTTTTCTCGGGAAAGTTAATTCTTTATTCAAATTGATTAAACGTTGAACGGAACGGGAAAGCTCGTAACGTAAAAAAAGAAAAGTCACCGTCGACGATCGCGTTGCGAACCGCTGTTTGAAATTTGCTTGGAAACGGAATTCTCCTTGAATTTCAAGTTCTATCCTATTAAAAGTTTGTCAAAGTATTAGAAATTCGAACGAGGGGCGAGCGAGAAGCTATGACGCCATTTTTCCGCTCTCCCCGACGGGAGGCGAGCAAAACGGCCCCCCCGGGCTGGGATCGCAAGATTATGTTTCGCTATCTGTTTTGAATTCGTAATTTGAATATAATTAATTCAGAAATTCCAACGTTTAATTTATTTTGAAAGTTATTCTCTTAACTGCTTTTTGTATCCATCCGATCTACCTACGCTACAATAAAAGCGAACAAATAATTTTCGCTCGAGCTACCCATTAAACTCGTGTTTTTACAAATGAGCTTTCAAATTTATTTTCAGAACATAAACTGTCTCGACAGCGAGACAATCTTCAATGTTCGGGTCGTGTTAATATTCTAATTTTTATTTTGACATCGTTGACTAATGCTGTCGTTTATTTTTATTGCTGGTTTATTTTAGCGGCGTTTGTTTCTGGTCGGAGGTGGGCTCGCTACTCGCTATTATTGCTCGTCGACGCATCAGTCATCGCGCTAATACCTCGGTGGATATCTATTTTAACCTGAGACGGTTTTGACAGGCCGCCAACGCTGCGTGCCACCGCCACAACACTGCGGCACCTTTGAATATCTTATAGGAGCGGACGCGGGCGCTCGCGCCGCGCCGCCGGCACGCGCGGCCCATACTTGATTTATCACTCCATTGTTGCGGAGCGTCGACCCACCCTCTCCGGATAAGGCTAAACATTCAATTGCTGGAACGCTCCTTAGAAGATTTTGTTCCCTTCAAACGATCGATTGACTACTTTACCTACATTACATTTAGCTTGTTCCGCCATCCGGCGCCGATTCAAAACAGATTTATTTATTTACTGTGAGGGAGGATAATATATAGATTCGGAAAGTAACAAAATGTTGATATAGTGTCACAATGTTAAATACATGAAAAAGACGCTGTTAATTTGGTTAGATTTTTCGTAATGGAATTTCCAAATCGCATACGTGTTCAAAACAAATATACGAAAAATGCGAGCGAGATATGTTTCTCCTCAGAACTGTCACAACAAATGTTATATGTATTTACAACAGTACGTAACTGTTGTTTTTTATTTGACCGCGGAAGGGAGAGAATCTGTTCGATAATAGCTAAAGTTGCGTTTAATGGCCCGCGAGCGAATTTCTCCTCGTAAAAAGGTCGCTTCGAATTTCAAAGGAATTCTTTACGGAAATATACTTCTTGCTCAAATACAAAGTTCAGTGGACTGGCGCAAATCATATTTCACTAAACAATTTAGCATCATTTTATGATGTCCCATTAAACGTGCTAACTTCATGTTTCAACACTTGCGACACCGCGAATCCGCCTAAAAGTCTGCTAACCAGCGTTACGCTGTAACGTTCAGTTTCTTCACCGAGTTGCTCAACGTTTAGAGCGTGTTCGCAAATAAAACGGCCATTGTTAAATCAGGTGTACCTAGGTAACAAAACTGAAGAAACACTGCTACTTAAATTACGCTGGTCGTAAACGGTCGGCCGGCGGTTACCCAGCTAGTTTTATTGAGCCCCGCTCTGACTGGATCGTAAATATCCACAAGTAATTACTTTCCATTCCCCCTTAAATTTGCAGTCTATCTTTTGGAATAAAACACATAAACGGTTCGCCTCTTTGGATATAATCTTCGTATTCGCTTTTTACTTTTTGTTCTTGTCATTTATAGTACTATTAGCCGAAAGAAATACGTCATTAGAACGAGCCTTCATAAACGATCGTAATTACGGGCAATTTGACTACTTCAATAATAATGAAGGTTTTAACGTTTTGAATATCCGCTTACGTTTGAACGATATAACATTAATTTATCAGATTTCCTTTGAAATATTCGTTATTGTCAGGCCGATGACTGATAAGTTCCCTACTGATAATATCTCCAATTACATTTCAAAACTCATTTTGCTATATTTCCGTGAAGCTTAATTTTGATGATGCGAGATATCTTCTTGAAACTGCTTAGCAGTAATAATAGTAGTTATTACCATTCAATGTCTGCTTGTAATTCCTATTAACATTGTTTTATGTGTCAGACGTGATTGTATTTGTTCACCGGACACAAAAAACCCCGTGGGCGGCGATTGTTTTAGAGCAACAGACATAGGTGGAATACTAATAACCACTCATACGCGCTCGGTGTCTGCATACATACGAGGCTCGCCGACTGTATGATGCGTCGAGTGCTAAATTCTAGCTTTCACTCGAATGTTGTAAGCTATAGGCGTTGAAATACTCTTGTAGAAATAAGCGCTTTCTACCACGTATAATTTTACTTATATATATGTTTTCCTTGTTACAGGCGAGCCCAGACAATAGTAGAACCGTCTCACCAAGATATCATGATGCGTCAATGGAAGATGTAAGTTTTTTTTTTGTATCAGTAATAACTTCAACCAAACGCGTGCAAGCTTTGGCTTTTGGCTTAGATACTTTTCTATCAATATATAATATAGTTGAAAAAGATAGTCTATTATATAATAAGATTTTTGGAATCCGGATGTATCGCCACATTTTGGATTGGATAAGTCCGTAAGTATTACAATACATAACGTTTTTCTTTTGCTACTTTCAGGTATCGGACGCTGGCTCTCTGTTCCGGGTGACGGGCGCGGGTGCGGGCGGCCCCATGGGCGCGGCGGGCGCAGCGGGCGGCGGCGCTAAGAACGAGCTGGTCGCGCGCGGCGGCAGCGGCGGCGCGCTCGCGCTGTCTCGGGCGCCCGTCGGCGGCAGCGCCAGCCCCGCGCCCGCGCCGCTGCCGCAGCCGGCGCCTTCGCCCGCGCCCGCCGCCCTGCCTCCGCCCGCGCTGCCACCACCGCCCTTCCGCGCCGACACGCCGCACCGGCCCAACGGCGCGCACATCCCCGCCCTCGACGGCCACGCCGCCACGCAGATTCCCGCGCGGCCCGTGGGCGCCGCCGGGCCCGACACGCCCGAGCGGCCCGCCAGCAACAACAAGCTGCAGCCGGGTGCGCGCGCCGCCGCCGACAGTCCTACACCGGCGCCGCCCGCGCCGCCCGCGCCCTCGCCGCTCTTCCCCTCGCACACCGCCTACCAGGCGCACGCGGCGCCCGCGCTGCCTGACTTCCGCCACACCAACCACGAGACGCGGACCGAGCCGGCGGAGCCGCCGCCGGCGCCGCTCGACCTGCACGCGCACCACGCTCCGCGCCCGCACCTGGCTCCGGCCGCGCCGCAGCCGCCTCATCCTAGTCTCCCGAGCCGCGTGCCGCACTCGCAGCCGCACCCCGTCATGCCGGGGCACGACGTCCGGAATGCCCCGGCCGCCGCCGCTCCGACGCATCCTTCCGTTCCTATCTCGTTCCCGAGCCGAGTGAACGGCGTGCCGGTGCCGCCGCCGCACTCGGTCGCGTCGTCCACGCCGAGCTGTCTTCCGAGTAGTCAACCCCTGGCCGCGCGGCCGCTCTCTCCGGCCGCGCCAGCCTCCCGCCCCTACCCCGCCCCGTCGATCGGGTCTAGTCATATAAACTCGAGTTTAAGTTCCAGTATTCACGGCCATTCGATACCGTATCAGAGTCAATCAAGTTTACAGAAACATTCCGTACAATCGGTATATACGAGTCGGCCCCCTCATCTCGCCCCTTTCACCGTGCCTAATCACGTCTCGTCGAATCATATCCAATCGTCTGCAGCCAATCAACCGACCGCCACACACTTAAGTCATCCTATAAACAGTCATTCCATTGTCAATCATGTGAATCATCTTCCTTCGAGTAATTCTAATTCCTTAGCGACCTCCACACCGAATCACATTGGGCCTCCATTATCTCTTCCTTCTACGACTGCCAGTTCTATATCGAGTTTTACGCCAACTCTGAAGCATCCCGGTCTCGGTCTACCTCCCCACCCGGCTCCTATTATTCCCCCGGTGACGCTTCACCAGCCTCAGCACAACCACGTAGACGCGTCGCCAGCGATGAGCGGCGCGCCGACCGTGGTGACGACGAGCAGCCATTCCCTCGCACCTCCAATGATAGACTCGCGGCAACCGTCTCTCAGCGAAGCTCAGACCAGAAGCGAGGTGGCGACCGTCAGCTCGAGTCTAGCGTCGAACGGGTTCCCGCCGCCGGCGGTGTTCTCCGGGGCGACGTTCCCGCCGCTCTATGCGCCGTACGCCACGACGCTACAACACAGCCCATATCTGCCACCCGCTGCTGCGTCTCCTAGAAACTCCGCAGACACGGTCAGTATTTCCACCAAATTTCCTTCAAACTACATGTTGTAAATCATTCTGTAATTGGCTCACCGTTAACATTTTTTTTTATAAGACCAATAATGTATTCTATGGAGCTAGTAGTTGGTTCTCGTAATTAATAAATCTGACGTGGTTGGTTAGTAATGTGTTTGTTATCGTTCCAGCGCACAAGTCTATCTGCGTCGCCACTAGTGGCACCGAAGACACCGAAAGGCGTGCGACCGCACACTCCAGGGTCCACGGGTGCCGCGGGCTCCATACCTTCACACGCGCCTCACTCGTATTCGCCCAGACACAGCCCGAGCAGGGAAAGGGAAAGCTTTAGGTACGGTTCATTGTAACTAGACTATACATATATACATAGACTATACAATTGGGATACTGTTTGTGGTTTCATAAAATGTTGTTAAGGACTCCCGTAGTATTTAATCCTATCAATACCATTAAAATCTACAGGCATGACAAAAAGGTACTCTACGAAACGAAAGTATTATGTTTACAAACGTTCAAATAATGTATCGGTTACTCCTCATTTCATAATTCGAACCTCGAAACGTGTCATCACGCTCATTCAACTGCGTATTTAACTTACATTCCATCCTTAGGCCATGCAATGAGCTTAATATTAAGACGATCTTGGTTTAATTTCAGCAGCAACATCAGTAGTCTCTCGCGCAGTACGCCGGCGTCGTCTAGCAGCACGCCGCTCGCGCCTACGTTAGGAGCGCCGCTGGCCGCGCCGTTAGCGACTCCGCTGGCCACCCCGCTAGCAACGCCGCTCGCGGTCAGTTTTTTATTTAACGTTACTGAGGAACATTATTTGGGTGTGAACGTATATTTGCCCTGAATATCTGTTGCATAAAAATTACTCCGCTGGCAATGGCAAAGAAAACCGTTGAATCCGACTGAACTTTTATTTTGACTACGCAATATATATTAATTCAATTATCCTGCAATGTCTCAAGTCGGTCTTTGAGCAGTGTTGACAGTGATGACTTACTCGCTGGGAGATTTTGAGACTTTAAAAAAGGCTCAAAATCTCCCAGGGGGCATGTTGATGATGATGATGATAATGATTTAACGTGGAACAACGTGAGATACATAGGTGCGTTGTGTCTTAAGCCTGATTCTTCGATTAGACGCTGTATAGCGTTTAACCAAAGACCCAGGTCTTATGTCCTAAGAGTTTATTGGAACCACTGGCGAAACATAAATCACGGTTCCGGCATTCTATTCCAGGCACCACTAGCTCCGTTAGCCGGACCTCTAGGACCACCACTGGGCGGGCCGCTAGCGCCTATCGGCGCACCGTTGACGGCGCCGCTGGCCGCGCCGACGCCGACGCCGGCGGCGCCGAGCGGCGCGCATCTCGCACAGTCGCTGGCGCCGGTGCCAACCGTGCCCAGCATTAGCTCTAGTGCCAAACCGCCCGCGCATTGGGGGGTGACGTGAGTACAATAATCAATACAGTACACTACGTATTACGTACGTTCAGTGGCGTAGCTAGATTATCAAACAAAGGCCCCAAAGAGCAAAGGAGTATTGAAGCCCCATGTCAGTTGGTATGTTATCTTATTCAAGCCAAGCGATAAGAAAAAAATATATAATATAGATGAGCATTTCTCAAAAAGTTTGTACACAATTAAAACGAAAATTAAGGTAACTAGGAAAATTATATTGGACTTTAATTTTCTGTCTTAATTGTGTACAAACTGTTGTGGAAACAGAAATGATATGAAAATTTTGTACCTTGGAATAGTCGATTCAGGTGGAAAGTGTGGTGTGGTACTTGCGTGGGATCCCTCGTGGAGCGGCGCCGCTTGCTTCTTGGCTATTACACCACACTTAGTCCGTCCGTTACGTCAAAAAGTGAAATTTCGGGAAATGCAGAAGGCAGACAGCAATATTAGGAGGATGAGAATTACTTTACATGGTTTGTTAACATTTTCAAACGCGGGAGCACGTTGTCGCCGTGCGAACGGAAAATTGTTAGAGTGAGAGTGAATGAAAATGTAGAATGAGCGAATGAGAACAAAGGCGGGATACGGAAGTGAATTTAATTAGATTTTGACGTTTTTTAATGTTGCCAGTTACCATACTTATTTCCTAAACACAAACTTTTTGAGAAAAGCTCAGATACACTTATTTTTTCCTTCATGGACAGCCTGACTGACCTCTGACTACTGACCACATATTCACTTTAAGCATCGAATGATCTTGATTTCTATACGCAGCTTTATATTAACTATTTTAAAATATCCACTTACTGAATAATCCCATTATAATATCGTTTGTGTGTCAGAAAACGTGTATCGTACCCGTAACACAAGTCACGCTTTGTGTAAATTATGTCAGTATAGTGATCGTATTCTGGCGCTCGTTTCCAGCAGGCCCGGAGCCACGGAGCGGGGGTTCGCGCCGGCGCCGCCATTGTTCGGCGCGCCGCTCGCGCCGCCTAACCCTAATCCGTTCTCGGCCGAGTCACTCTTCCAAACCAGTAAGTGCTTTTTAGGGTTCCGTACCCAAAGGGTAAAAAAGGGACCCTATTACTGAGACTTCGCTGTCCGTCCGTCCGTCCGTCCGTCTGTCACCAGGCTGTATCTCAAGAACGGTGATAGCTAGACATTTGAAATTTTCACAGATGATGTATATCTATTGCCGCTATAACAACAAATACTAAAAATGAAATAAAATAAATATTTAAGGGGGGCTCCCATACAACAAACTTGTTATACCTATATATACATATATATAGGTACGGAACCCTTCATGCGCGAGTCGGACTCGCACTTGCCCAATTTTTTATTTATTATTGTTTCTATCATTAAGAGACATGTTAGTTAGAGGATCACCGCAACACTGTCCTAGACGTTAAACGCAACGAGCTGAGGGCCCATCTATCTACTGCCATCATATATAACTATGTAAACGGTGAACTTAAGTACCGACAATGTGCGCGGAAATAGCTTGTGTGTATACGATACAAAGATCAAGCACAATGAAAATTGTGCTCCCTTACTGAACCAAACCGGTGCGAGTGTCAACGCCAATGAGGTGATTTTATTTTTCTTATGCGTATTCTTTCTTTATTTACGGGGCTTGCAGTCACCCCTGCTCTAGCTACTTGCATTTACTGCGTTTTTTTTTAATAAACATGATCATTATCGGTGGGAACCTGTAATTGGCTTTCCATTAACTATTTCTAAGAGCAATGTATTGTATGTAGCTGTTGGTTCTCCTAATCACTACATAGTATAAAACAAAGTCGCTTTCTCTGTCCCTATGTCCCTTTGTATGCTTAAATCTTTAAAACTACGCAACGGATTTTGATGCGGTTTTTTTTAATAGATAGAGTGATTCAAGAGGAAGGTTTATATGTATAATACATGCATTATCAGTATTGCACCCGTGCGAAGCCGGGGCGGGTCGCTAGTAAATAATAAATAAATATGATAATAGACATGTTGACAATTTTTTTTTGAGGATGTCAATCGATTCTATTTTTTATTGTGATCAAATGTCTATATGGGACTGACTACATTTAAACTGCTCTAAAAGTCAGAAATGACCGTCAAAGTTCAACATTCCTACGTAGCGCTAAAAACGCTCCATACAAAACGCGTCAGGCTAGTGACGTCACAGGCCGGTATAGGTACCAATAAATGTATGGAGAAATTAAGAAATTTGACATTTTCACCGTGAAAAAGTGCGTTTAAGTTCATAGTTGTCATACAATTATTGTTTCGTAAAATTATGAGGATCCTGAAAACATTTTCAAAATTTATTTTGGATTAAAAAAAAATATCATAAAATTTGCGTACCTTTGAAGTCACATATTTCCAAAATATATATGTTTCTGGATTTTTTTTCTTTGTTTCGTGAAATATTTAGCTAATTTTATTCATTTAACTACAGTACACTGTAGAATTCAACATCAGTCAAATAGCCTATTATGTAATTCCAGGTCCGAGCGCAGACCTGCTCCGTCGCGAGCTCGACAACCGCTTCCTGGCGGCGGCGGGCGCGGCGAGCGCGGCGGGCGGCGTCGGCGGCCGCACCGAGATGCACCATCACCAGCACCAGCACACGCACGTGCACCAGCACCCGCACCATCCGCCGCATCACCAGCTGCTGCACCCGCACTCGCCTCTAGTGAGTACAATAATAATGCGAAGTATGGTTCCATATAGTCCGTATGCCCGCTCCAAGATTGCCTACGTAATATGACATCACGATAAAATGCATGGCACACGGTCGAAAAAGTTGTGCTGAGCGAGAATCAAACGATTATCGCACAGAAAATTGACCGGAAGTTTGAGAAAATCCTTCACTTCCGGTAAAAATTTTGGGGGTGTACTTACGTCATGTGACATCATTAGGTGACAGATGGCATCATGTAGCCCTTTAATTGTAGAGAGTGTAAACATAAGTCTGCCAGTTCTAAAATGGCCGGAAGTGCTTGGCAGACGGGGTCAAAGATGGTCATCGGATACGTTTTCCTACGTTTTGTGGTATCCATGCATTTTATCGTGATGTCATATTACGTAGGCAATCTTGGAGCGGGCTTACGGACTAATAACGGTCCAAAAGAAAAATCGCGCTTAGAATCAGTGCGGCCCTGCGTACCGACTGATTCCAAGCACTTACTGCGGTCCTACCGACGATGCAGCTATATGGTTTCGTATATATATTACTCTACGAAGGCTGAGGATATCGTAGAATATGTACGTACGAGGGAAGATCGGATTTATCTTAAGGGTTGTGACATTAGAATCCCGTTGCAATGTGAATTTTATTTCCTTCGTAGAGAGCGTTCTAGCAAACCGGGCTTCAACGTCGTTCTCTCACGAAAGCATCGCGGTTGGACCATCTCTGTCCCTCTGCATAACGCGTTTAAGACTTTTCTGCTTCAACTTTTCGGTTAGAAAGTAGCCTTTACCAATCAAGTCAGCTTCAAATTTGTACACAAAAAAGTATATTCCGTCAACCCATTTTGGTATTATAAGGAGACAACAATATTTCAAAGAAAACTGGCATCGCGTAGAAAATTCTTTATCAGTAAAATAGAGTCCTATAATAAAAAAGTAGCACAGTAACATCGAATAAATAAGAGCATGTATGTAACGGGGGACCTCGTGTTTCAGTTTAAGGACGCGCACAAGATGAGCTAGCGAGCTCCACTTTGGTATTATAAGGAGACAACAATATTTCAAAGAAAACTGGCATCGCGTAGAAAATTCTTTATCAGTAAAATAGAGTCCTATAATAAAAAGGTATCAGCTTTATTCGTCCCATTCGCTTTTCGTTCAATTCTTATTTCGTCTCATTCTGCATTCGTCACTCATTCTTTATTCGTCGTGTTCGCCATCTATTCCTATCTTCCTAAGTCCAATTCTATAACTTGTCTCATTCTTAATAAGTTTTATTCGTTATTCATCACATTCTTCTTTGGACTCATTCTTCATTCCTCCCTTTCGAATTTAGTCTCATTCACACTTTATCTTTAGTCACATTCGTTATTGGTCTCTCTCTTATTTTGGCGTTACTGGCAAATCGTCTCGTTCTTTTTGGGGTACGTTCGCTACTCGTCTCACTAGATACACGTTTTATTCACTATTCATATTTTTGACCGGATCGGTTATTCATAGTTGAACAAATTAAACTTTATGATTTTGACCTATGATTACTTACCTACTTTTGAATGCCTATTTATGAAGCGACGTTAAAAAACAGGGACGACACTACAATTAATTTCTACTCTTTTTGGTCGGACTGTACATGAATTTTGATATTTAGACGTAGTTTTATATTTTAAGTTGATCTAAATAGGTTTCATAACCTAGCAAAAATCAGTCGCCCAAATATTGATTATTTAAGATTGACATGAAAAGATAGTTACAATTACAAATAACTACTGAGACTAATAACGAATATATCGAACTTCGAAATAGACTCAAAACGAAAGAGACTAATAACGAATGTGACCAGCATCGAACGTACCGAAATAAATGAGGCAAATAAGTAAATGAGACTAAATTCGAAAGGGAGGAACGAAGAATGAGTCGAAAGAAGAATGTGACGAATAACGAATAAAACTTATTAAGAATGAGACAAGTTATAGAATTGGACTTAGGAAGATAGGAACAGATGGCGAACACGACGAATAAAGAATGTGTGACGAATGCAGAATGAGACGAAATAAGAATTGAACGAAAAGCGAATGGGACGAATAAAGCTGATACCAATAAAAAAGTAGCACAGTAAAATCGAATAAATAAGGGCGTGTATGTAACGGGGGACCTCGTGTTTCAGTTCAAGGACGCGCACAAGATGAGCTAGCGAGCTCCATTTTGGTATTATAAGGAGACAACAATATTTCAAAGAAAACTGGCATCGCTTAGAAAATACTTTATCAGTAAAATAGAGTCCTATAATAAAAAAGTAGCACAGCAACATCGAATAAATAAGGGCGTGTATTGTAACGGGGGACCTCGTGTTTCAGTTCAAGGACGCGCACAAGATGAGCTAGCGAGCTCCATTTTGGTATTATAAGAAGACAACAATATTTCAAAGAAAACTGGCATCGCGTAGAAAATTCTTTATCAGTAAAATAGAGTCCTATAATAAAAAAGTAGCACAGCAACATCGAATAAATAAGGGCGTGTATTGTAACGGGGGACCTCGTGTGTCAGTTCAAGGACGCGCACAAGATGAGCTAGCGAGCTCCATTTTGGTATTATAAGGAGACAACAATATTTCATAAATATATTAAAAAAAAAAAAAAAATGTAACGGGGGACCTCGTGTTTCAGTTCAAGGACGCGCACAAGATGAGCTCGCTGTACCGCGGCGGGCTGGGGCTGGGCTACGGCTACGGCTCGTCGCTGCTGCACGGCGCGCCCTACGTGCCGCCCGCCCCGCTCGCCTACCCGCCCAAGGTGCGTGTGCTAACCCTAAAGGCAGATTTAGACTAGAGATGGGTAAATCCTGAGTTGAAGATTTAAATGATTCGAATCCGCAAGGGGATCCGAATCCCTTATCGACTCTTCACAAATCTTATCGAATCCAAGGAGTTATTAACTCCGATTAACTCAATCGGTACCGCGAGCCGTTCATAGTGAACGAAACGAAGTGAAATGAGCACCGAGCCGAATCGAGTCGGCCGAGCGGCGGCCGCCGGCCGGCCGTGAGCCGCGAGTTGCAATTCACTTCACGCGGTTCACTCGGCTAGGCTCGGATCGGTACTGTAAACGAAACGCAATCAGTTTCAGAGCGGATTGCTTTGAAGAGTCAAAAGAGTTGAAGAGTCATTAAGCGGATTCGGTTCCGCGAGCGGATTTGGATTTAGATTATGTACCTATGTTTACAAATAAATGTCTGATTCTGATTCTGATTCTGAAACACCACATGGAGTCGAGATCGCCCACTTCTAATTTAGACGAAGACAATTTTGAGACGCCTAAATGACGGCGCCAGTGATTACCGCACAGCACACCTCCGACCGTTTAGACAATGACTATTTTCAGCCGCCTAAATCTCGCCGCCAGTGACCAGCAAGCCGTGTTTACACAGTGCTTTTTTCAGTACCAGTCATTAGTGGCAGCGAGAGACGCGGAGGGGGGGTCGCTGGCGCCAAAAAATAGGCCCGTGTTCTATTGCGCGCCGGCGCTGGCATGCCGCGAAAAAATGGCGCGGAAAGTGTTTATACGGTGCCTTTTCGAGGCGCCGTAATTTAGGCGTCTCAAAATTGTCTTCGTCTAAATCTGCCTTAACCCGCTGCCCAGCCGGAAAGTCAACCTCATCGAACGCGTTCACTTTGAACCCCTCGTACGCCATGTCAAAAATTTGCTAAACAATATAACAATCAACTGATATTTTAATCTAAAGTTCCGTGTCGAGCATACGAGGGGATAAAACCGTTCACTTTTGAGACTTCACTCGTAAGGCCCACGAAGTCATTTAACAGTGCGGTCCTTACGAAGATGGAAGTAACCTAACGTAACTTCTATATGATGTTTTTTTTTTTTTAAAGTGAATTAGAACTTCTTTGAAATGAAGAATTCCGCGAAACGTTTGTCGCGTATTAGAAGGACCATCTTTATATTAGTTGCGATGTGGGTTAACTATCACCCAAAGTCTGAGGCTTGTTCACCGCCGGTATTAAAATCAATATTGAAATTCAAATTTATTACTTACGAGACGAGGTCAAAATAACTACATTTGATGCTCTAATAGTATTACAGTCTTTCGAGTATCTTAAGGCAGGCAATGTCTTTTATTTCTGCTTCGTCTCGCCGAATAAGTTCGGACATAACAAATTTCTAAATAGAACAGGCGCGTTGTACCGACCGAAACATCTTGGCAGTTATTTCGCTATCAAATGTATGATATTGTCACGTTATTGATACATATTTGTTGGTTATTTGTCACATCATGATGTAACGTAATCATTATGTTGATAGTGAAACAGCCGCAAAATCCAGAACATACTGCACAAGTTGAAAGTTCCTTATAATATAACATTAAGTTCTGTCGGGACAAGTACGCCAGCGGGACAAGCGATGTATCGAAAAGTACAGATATTATACTACTAACGCCATCTTACTTTTGCCAACTAACTGTAGTTGAGTGGTTTTAAAATAGCGTTAGTAGTATTATATTAATATCTGCGCCGATATGGTGCACTGCTGGGGCTCTTTTCCCGACTGCTCATATGGACAAACCGACATGAAAGTCATACATAGCTCGAGTTGCGTACTGTGTTCTGGCCTTTAAATTGGCCATAAACGGGCAATTCAAGGGCAGCAAAAACAGATGTGGAAGAGGAAAAACGCATTCAGCCTGACAACTACCCATTGATTGCTGCTCATTTATGGCCGTCTTTATGTTTGTTGCATATAGATATCGGTAACGACCCTGCACGTCTAGCATAACTTTGACACGCTATAAATACTACCTGTCACTTTCCTTTCAATATCGTGCGAGTAAGACAGGAGATGCTGACTCGACAAGCGAAGTCGCGGCAAGATATGCTAGCCCTGCTGCAACTAGTGGAAAAGTCAAGGGATATCGGTGAAAACCGACCCTACAATCACAGCCTGTCAAAGAAAATATTGGCAGTAATTGTAGGGATTCCAACATCCCTTGATTTTGCCGCGAGTTGCATGATAAATATTAAATACCAATGTTTGGTTACAAACCATATAGATAGATAACACTCGATGTCATATTGTGATTGCCTTATTTAAAAAAAAAACGCCAGTATTTGTTTGCTGTTGCGATTTCTATTCGTACAGACACAAATCAGTATAAAGTTGATGACAAGAACTATGTTTGAATTTAGATGGATTAAATTAACAGTGGTTAATTTTCAACTAAACATTGAAATGTTTTTTATATTGCATATTTATCAAGGCCTTGTCGCTCTTAACTTTATTATTTACTATTTTAATCTTTTGTACAGAAGTCGGCAGACTAAATGAGAAAGGCGCGAACAGTATTAGATATTCCATATAACATTCAATAGATTCGATAGACATGTATAGTAATGCAGTTCATGCGCGAATGTAATAGAACATTATTGCAAATCATATTCACTTAGTCTGCCAAAGTTATAATTAAGCTTTTTAATTGTTACTTATTTACAACACTTTTTATAAGACTACTGGAAAGAGGGTAATTTCACTCCGAATCCTTCATACATCATTACTACTTAATACTTTCTTTACCTCTCTTTTCTTAGTGCTTACGTTCTTTATGTTGCTTTACGATCATTAACCCTGCCTCGCCTCATTTTAACAGCCCGTAGTGTCGGCCGCGAGCGACTCCGCCACTAAACCGCCAGCTCGCCCCGCGCCCGCGGTAGGTTTCCACTTTTGGCACTTCATTACTCCGCATGCCTTTCACTATCATTCTTTTTTCATTTCTATTCGTATATCTCTTACCGGCGTATCTAGAGCCTACTCATGTGGACCGTTCGCGGCGTGTGCTTGCAGAAAACCGGCAAATGGAACGCGATGCACGTGCGCATCGCGTGGGAGATCTACAACCACCAGCAGAAGGAGAAGACCGGCGGCCCCGCGGGCGCGCCCGGCGCCGCCGACAAGGACAAGCTGCGCGCCTTCCCCGCGCCCGCGCCGCCGCCGCCCGCCTACCGCTCGCCCTACGACCTGCCGCCCGCGCCCTACCTGCCGCACCACCCGCACCTAGGTAGTCGACACCCGCCCGTCTCCGCGCACCCCGCGCACCCCGCCTCCCTCGCGCCCACTGATCGAGGTTTGCGCGTTTCAGGGATATCGCCGTTCGGACGCTACGGCGCCGGCGCGTTTCCCGGGGCGCCGACCGCGTTCGGTCTCTCCGCCTACGGGCGCGAGCTGGCTCTGTCGTCCGCGCTGCACCCCGTGCACCACGCCGGCCCGCTGGGCGCGCCGCTGCACGACGCCTGGCGCGCCGCGCCGCGCCCGCAGCCCGCCGCCGCCGCCGCCGCCGTCGCCGAGGCGCGCCGCGACCACGAGGAGCGCGAGCGCGCCCGCCGGGAGCGCGACGAGCGCGAGCGCCGCGAGCGGGACGAGCGCGAGCGCCGCAAGCAGCGCGAGCACCGGGAGCGCGAGCTCGAGCGGGCGCGCGCGCGCTCGCCGCTGCGCAACGGCCTGCCCGACCAGCCCGGCGAGCGCGTCAAGGACGAGCGCAAGGAGCCGCCGCGGCCGCCGCCGCCCGCGCTGCCGCCGTATCCGCCGCCGCCGCCCTGGGACCCGTACCGCGCCTTCGACCCGCTGCAGCACATGCGCTTCGCGCCCATCGTCGAGGCGGCCATCCGCGCCGAGGAGGACCGCCACAAGATGCTGAGCGCGTACGCGCACCACCAGCAGCTCAAGTCGTCGCCGCTGCTGCACCGCGGGCTGGGCGCGCACCACGCGCCGCTGCCGATGGCGCACCACGGCGCGCACGGTGCTCACGCGCACGCGCACGCGCACCCGCACGCGTCGCTGGCGCCGCTGCCGCCGCTGGCCCCGCCGCTGGCGCCGCTGGCCCCGCTCGACCTGCTCAAGAAAGAGGAACCGCGATTATAGCGACGCGGCGACGCCGCCGTCTCCCCCCCGTGTACATAGAGTAGCGTAAACGACGTCGCAAGTGAGAATACGACTAATTTAATGTATATCGTTTCGTATTATCGGTTTAGAAAAATATTTATTGTAACGTCGCTTGCTGACCGATTGTCGCTCTACTCGCGGTCGGCCCGTCTCGACGCGTTCTTAGTGTAATGTTGGTCGGTATCGTAGCGGCGTCGAGCGGGGCCGCGGCAGGCGGCAGGAGACGGAGGCGGCGGTCCGAGCGAGGCGCTCTCGACATGTGCAATATAGGACGAGGACTCTGGGCGCTCGTCGCCGCCGGCCTGTACACTACTGCTTGTTTATTTACATGGAAATATCTATAGAGTTGTTATTGTGACCATTATTAGTTAATTATACATCAAATTGCTGATTATGTGAGGGATAGGATTATCGGAATCGCTATCAATATAATTATACATATTTATATATACATATAAATAAAATGTAAATAGTAGCGTGTAAATTAGTGTTAAAATATAGAATTGGTTTATTTAACTTCAAACAAAGGAAAATCCCATAAATTATTATTGTATCGGGAGTTTAATTTATGCTTCCGTTAAAAATCTCATAATGGTTTTTCAATTGTACCAGTGGAGCTATTTTATTTATTTACAGACTCCTTCATTAGTGATCATGAAATAAAATTACACTCAACAGTAAGAGCGGTGACTTTTTGTTTAAATGCATTTAAAAGTATGTGATATTATTATATGTATGTATTGTGGAAAATAAAACATTTTGTCTGACTTCAAGTAGTGTCTATTCTCAGGTTTATAGATCTAATGAGTATATGCAGTAATGTTCAAATTTGTATAAAAGTATTCCATAATTCATTAAATTTTTTGTTAACAAAGTTCGGATTTGAAAAACTCGTGAGCAGTATCCGTGTTCATATCTGTTTGTTATGTTAGGGCATCAACTGTGAACGCGTTAATGTGCCATTAAATCAGTGTAAATGATCATTGAGTCAGACAAAATTGCAGTTGGAACCTGTCTTATGGCACATTAAAATATTTGTGTTATTATCTCGCGATGAACGATAAAGTGTACTATAGTTTATACAAAATCATTCTGTATACTAAAAAGTAAATGAAAGCTTGGTGCGATTCAGAAAATACCATTAAAACTTTTGATTTTTATACCAATATGATTTTTTATACCTTCCTTATCCTAGGCATTGACTTTTGTTGCAGTGGTTCTACAATAACTACAAATATATACGTTGCGCCTTCTAGTCATCTATAAAAAAAAGTATTTATTTTATGATGGTGAGAATATATTTGCCCTCTTCATTCCAAAACAGCTGAACAGATTTTGATACGGGGATAGCTGGACATCCAAAGATAGTTCTAAGATACATTTTACCCGACTACGGCAAAGAAATAGGAAGGTCACGCGGACAAAGTTGCAGGTATCTTCTAGTTTATAGTATCACAGAATAAAGACACTACAGAAGCCGCACTCTTTTGTTATTTGCCGCTTTTGCAAAGGAATTAGCCTACTCGTTTCCGATTGGCTATTTTTAGTAACGTGCGACGCCGTTGGTTGTAGCTTCTGTGGGGCGTGCCATACTCCTAGGGTTGCCTACACCAACAAAAGGGAAACTGCTACTTGGTATTTGTATTTGATTTACAAGCTACTTTAATTTAACTGAAATTATTACGCCTAGAATAAGACTGACTTGGCGCGATCTTCATCGTGATGGGATCCAAGAGTGCCTACTGGATTTTGGGATTGGTTTAACGTAAGCATTGTGCGGTTTTCGCTTTTTAAACTGCCTTGATTAGCATTAAAATGCAGTATTATAAAATTTACCAGATGATGGATCCTGGAAGTGTCGTGTAGATCTCACGACTGGTTTAACGCAGACATGTGCAGTTTTCGCATTCCGATTCACTTTGAGTTTGACAGCAGAAAGAGCCAGTACCTATTATTAAAACGACCTATTTATTTTGTACCAATAAGTACCGTAAACTGGGGTCATTTTGATTGTTGGGATCACATTCATTAAAACTTCGAAAAATTTATTGTAAGTAAGTATATAAAATAGACCAGTGTGTTTCAAACTTTTTGGTGTCACGGCCCTAAATGACCATCAAAATTCCTTCACGACCCCCCAAAATCACGGAGGTGAGATGGCTCTCGAAGGGAAAACTTTTGGCACGGGTCATAGAGCTCAGAGCAGAATTATTGATGTACCTACAAGATAACAAAACTGGATTTGCGGATTTATTTTCTGATTATATCTGGCTATTGAAAGTAGCATATATTGCAGATATTTTCGACCATTTAAATGGCTTGAACAAAAATCTACAAGGAAGAGACGAAAACATAATTACAGCAAAAGATACAGTTCAAGCATTTACAGCGAAAACTGAATTATGGACAACATCATTGCAAAATTTGCAGTTTGAATCTTTTCCTTGCATGTCTCAAATTATTCAAGAATTTTCATCGGACAATTTTGTGAACGTGGAAAGTCATATTCCCATTATGGTGGAGAGTATGCAAAATTAAAAAAAAAATTTGAGCTATTTTTCATATGAAACAAATTCACAAATCGAACAATTATTGCTGTTTTATTAAAATATAGGTACATTCTTATAAAAATTGAATTTCTTGTAATCAGGAGACTTTTCAAAGCTGTTCCTCGCGACCCCCCTGGATATGTGCCGCGACCCACATGGGGGTCGCGACCCACACTTTGAAAAACACTGAAATAGACTATTAAGGAGGAGAGTAAATAAATAGGTTCTTAAAGGGTTGGAAACGCGTGTGATGCTTCTGGCATCGCAAGCGTTCTTAGGCGGCAGTAACTGCTTAACATCAGGTGGGCCGCATGCTTGTTTGCCTAGTATTAGGACAAATTTTATGATACTGGGCTGTAGTAGTGAGTGTAGTAGTAGACTGTAAGTAGAAAAACGAAACCCACACTTTTCGACGTTGAACCAGTTACGAGATACAGTAGGCACTACACCATGATCCATCATCAGTAGGCCTATGATGGTTGCGTTTATCACGTGATAAATAAGTGTCAAAGCATCCGTCACGTTTTGACCAATTGCGAGTGCAAGGGACAGATGCTTTGTCACTTATTTATCACGTGATAAACGCTACCATCATAGGCCCCCAGATCAGTTTCTGTGTCAGATGTCTGGGTGAAGACCAAAAAGTTTGCAACCTTAACTCACTCAAGTAATATTTGTGTCAAAGTCTCCGTTGTGCGACGACAGTTAACCTTTCAATAACGTACCTTAATGTTCTATTTTAAGGTTCCTTATTGTATCGTTATTTTTTGTCGCACAACGGAACTTTTTCAATTGTTTTTAATTCCTCGCTAACTACGACTTAATTTCATCCAACTTTTTGGTCCTGACCCGTCTGCGTTGAAGTTATTTTGAGATCCAGTGGATATTTCCAGGGTCCATCATTAGGTCAATTTTATGATACTGGCTCTAAATGTTCATTGAGGTGAGTAGGAAAACGAAAATAAACATGTCTGCGTTAAACCAATCCTGGGATCTAGTAGGCAAGTGTCCCATCTTGAGATCCTGACTTAATGACAATGGTCATCCTACAAAGTCCTACATAAATTATTGAAGTAAGATACTTACGTCAAGTGCCATTGATTTGGCGGGAATTTTTACGAATTTATCTACGACTTTGTGTAATGACAGTGACAATGACAAGTTACTACTCATAAATTGCCATTAAATTATTAAAGAGGTTGTAAGCTCATAGAATGATACAGATTATTAGGGTGACAAGAAATTTAAGACAAAATTGGTTTCAAAATAAAAATTATCATAAGAAATAAAAGTTTGTTTTCATGTAATTATGACTTCGACGTGACCGCCAGCAATTACTGAGTTAGAAAAGTTGGTACCTGATCACCGATTAAAAATCATCGTGTATAAAAATGCCAAGTTATAAAATTTTAATGACTTCCAAATATTCTTAGAAATATGGCGTTACGCGCCCGTCAGTTTGGTGAAATGCCCCTTCAACATAATCCGCTGAGCTCGAGGAATTCCCGAAATCCCTTTGTCTCTCCCGAGAGAGGGCGTTACACTACCGATACGACACTCGTACTAATAAAACGAGTTTTTGTTGAGACGCTTTTATTGACTGTACTTTCTTACGCAAATCATCAGATTAGCTCCCAAGTTACCAAATTATTGTATTGTCACAAACTACATATGCATGCAGTTTCATTTCAATAAGACAAATAAAAAGTAAGTTAAAATTACATTGTTATTATATTTATAAACTAAGTACAAACTTGGTTACAAGTAAACCTAATAAAACCGTGTTAAAAAAGACTATATTTATGCATCTAAGAACATCGCTATCATATTTTCTCATTAGCCTGCTTAAATGAGCACGAGGCAACAGATTGTAGTGTGTTAACCTATTGACCGCCATAATTTTCGTAGCGCGTTTTTTTCTTTCTAGGGTTAAGAATTGCTTTCCGTGTCCTGTGTTTTTTCATGTTATTTGTACGCTTTTTCAAAAACTGTCCGTGGACCATCATTTTCAGAAAATTAATTTTTAGGCTCATTGTCCTCAGAATCGTTTGTATACATTTCCAATTCAGATCGTCACGTTTTTTTATTTATCTTTTTAACTTATATGTAGGTAAAATATGTTAAACATATTAAACCATACAAAGATCAAAGCACAAAGAACATTTTAAACGCGTATCCTTGCTGAAGAGACCGGGTATCGAACCCGGTATATCTGGATTACCGGTCCAACGTGTTAACCTCTCCACCACCCTAACCCCCAGATAACCTTTCGAATTTTTCCTTATACTTTGTGTGGCGATCTTATCAATGTTTATTTGAAAGGCCTTACACCTTAGCGACCTCTATGTGAATACTTTACTATTCATATCTTACTGCTCTACTTTACAGCAGTGAACGAGCAAGCGAGAGGGCGCTGTTAAATATACATATACTGCGAGCGGCAGCGGTGAGCGGTAAAAACAAAATCCCAAAAAGTTTCATTAGCCTTAGTGTTAAATGTTGTAACACCCAGCAAACCCATTTCTCGTCCGGCGATGGCAGATCTCCACTGTGCAGAAATAAATTTCAACAAGGAAAGCTAAAATAGCGGGTTGAAGTATGCTGACGATAGGTACCGAAGAAACATTGGGAAATGTTTTTTTCTCAAACTTGCAATGAAATGTCATAACGTGCACTATAACAGGCTTCGAAGTATCACGTTTCGCGAGGAACAACTCGAGAGAACTGCAAAGAAATTTCATACAAATTGAAGGCCTAAGTCGGGAAGTCATTTTTAGGGTTCCGTAGCCAACTAGGAACCGTTATAGTTTCGCCATGTCTGTCTGTCCGTCCGTCCGCGGCTTAGGTCCGAGATCATTAGTATCTACTAGTGAATTTTTTATTTCAGATAAAATCCATTTCAATGTTAGTACCAAATAAAAATATAAATCTTAATCGTAATGTTAGTATAAAATTAAAAGTAAAACTAAGACTAAAAGCGGCGTGGTGCGGCTACGACTGGCGCGTGCAGCCGCACCCAGCGCGCGAGCAGCGGTGACTCCCAGCGCTGCGACAACACGCTCACAATGCTGTTGGAGCTGCGGCGACAGCGGTCTAGTAAGGAGGCGCACCGTTTTCTTACTATACCTAGCGTCAAAGCTATCTGTGTGCGCCTTGGCGAACATGGCTGACGCGCTGCAATGTCGCGGCAGCCCGAACAACAGCACCCTAAACGCGTTAGCGCCTCCCCCCCTCTAACTTTTCAACCACGGGCCAAAAATTCAATGGAAAAATTCATGAAAATGAGGCCTTGTACTAGGTACTTTCAACGAAAACTATATTGAATAAAATCGGCCGAGCCGTTTTTGAGCTACCGCAACATTTCATAATTTTCTTTATAAGGACATAAGTTGACTTCCAGAAGGTAATAAGTAATTACAGCTACTTTGGCGTTTACGAGCTTTTTATAGAGCTTGAAAACTTTCTCTTGGCCGGTTTTTTTAAACATGGCGTCTGTTCATGAACAGGCTAAACAGCTGTTTTTTTTTTGTGTGGTGTATTTTTTTATTTCATTGCATGTTTGAGAAAAGGACTGTACATGCCTTAGCCGTGAAAAGGGCTTGCCGGTTTCGTGTGGCTTCGTATCACTATCCCTACGGTCGGCAGTCTATACATACTCATCCAGGAAGCCCGTCTTTCTCAGCGTCTGCAGTAATGTACAATTGTTTGTCCCTTTTTGAAACAGCAATGTTTCGACAAGATTTTTTACGTAAAGATTTGAGCATTAGACATGCATTTCCCGAAAAGATGTACCGTTTCAAAAGCACATGGAATAATTGCCAAGCGAGCAAAACCGCAGCGAATACTAGTTCTTAAATAAAAGAGGGTTACAGCTGCAACTACACGATGTATTTACTGCGAGAACAAATTATGTACATATAAATAAAAAATTATCTATATTCTGATTTAACCACAATGTATTAGATAGAATTCTTCACTTCCTGTACCAGATTTGAACAGTTTTCATCCTCTTGACTTTCTTTTGTAATTGAAGTACACCATAAAGTAGGGCTTCGGCAGATGGTGGGCATCCAGGAACATAGATGTCAACTGGGACAATTCTGTCGCAACCCCTGGAATAAAAAATACACTTCAAATAATTACTACAATAGGTATTTCCGGCTTTATCTACAATAAGTTTGACGATACGACACTGTTGTCCAATACAACATTTTCCCTTATATTTTGCATATATTGTTATTTTGACTGGAACTTATTGGTCTATTGAACCCAGTTTGTAGCCCAAATGATTTGCAATTTTTATGGCATAAGGGAAACTAGTATTTTGAGCAGAGACAAAATAATTCACATAACTGATTGTACATTGTAAAGTAAAATAAAAATGGAATGAGCTTAAAATACTATAGAAAAAGATTATCTTTTAGAAATAACTACTTTATTATCGCGAAATCGCAAGACAATCGTCAAACTAGCTCATAAATATAAAATATATAAGGAATGTCAATAACATGTAATACATACATACATATAAATGTAAATTACACAAACCATATTTTATAAGATTGTTAAATAAAGGCTAATAATAATAATAACTTTATTATAACAAAACGAGACATAATCGCGAAATATTTATTTTATTACATCTATGTTTCGAATGTGACCTTACTGTTCATAGTTCTGTTTTGCTATAATAATGTGTGAAAGTTGTGTATTATTATTACCTGACAACAGAGTAGGAGTAGTGATAATATCCACCACCGTTGGCGCAGCTTCCCATGGAGATGACCCATCTCGGATCAGGCATCTGGTCATATACTTTCCTAAGAGCAGGTGCCATTTTGTTTGTCAAGGTGCCAGCAACAATCATGACATCGGATTGGCGAGGTGATGCACGGAAAACAACACCATATCTGAAATACAACAGTTAAATATTCGAGAAAAATAAAAAAATTACCAGATAGTCGACCAACCAACTAGTTGGCAATATGTATTATGCATATACCAGAAACGATGAAGAAAATACCTTGTGAAGAGTATCAAAATATCGAGAATTATTCTATAGGTTTTCAATTGCCTAGAAATTCAAAACAACTGACCAGGTCTGCACTCTGCAGACCTTTTGCTGGAAAATGTCAAAATTGATGATAATTGTTGAATTTGGCTAAAATATATATGATCTCATTTTCCAGTACCTACTGCATGGATTAAATAAAGTTCAATATCCAGCATTTCTAGCAGACTTATCGGCATCTAATCTGCTGACTAGAAATGATGCAGAATTGACGGCTGTACCGACTAGTTGGCACATCCCATCTCTATTGAATATATTACAGTTTGTTATGATTTATTTGACAATTTCAACATATTATCACAACAAAATTGAAAACAATTAACTAAAAACAGAAAACCTGTAAAACTACCATAACCCTCCCAAGACCATGTCCTTTTTCAAGACCATGGACAGGGTGAGACAAACAAAGTATTGATGTCAATAACCACAATCTCAGAAGTGCCTACCTATATTATTTGAAAGAAAATAATTTGGCATCAATTTCAATATTTTCAGGTAAATTAAATTGTGTCTACGTTTAAATAACCCATATTCACACTTCAAATAACACAACATTGCTACTATATACTTTTATAATATCCAAATTTTTTATACTAGTAGTCAACTTTAAAAGCTACTCCAATAAATTGTGTCTGAAAGTTGACGATAAGGTTAATCCTAGTAATTTCACAAATAACTTAAATCAAAACATTGAGACTACCTGTCCATATCATAGCGAGGAGCAGCTATGTGCATCATCTCCACAGCACAGCAAGCTAAGCCAAATGTCATAGGCCACATGGAGCCCTTTCTACCCCAGTTAAGCAGGTCGTCGAGTCTAGCTACAGCAATCTCTGCCATGTTACTTGCATCTTGGAAGGGTGAGTATGGGCGCTTTTCGTTCGGCTTCGGGGCCGGCAAATGAGTCTGACGAACTTGATCGACGATAGGGGCAAAGGCACCTTTCTTTACAATAGAAAGAGCCTTAGGAGCCGTTGCTCCCAGAGCCTTGATAGCCTGCATGATTACCTGAAAAATATTTCGGTTATATGTAAGTATTCAGAGGGGAATTTATTTTCATAAGCACAAACACAAAATATATATTAAATTACTTACAGTCTAACGCACAAAGTACTAAACAGAATAATCCCACTGTACGCTTAATAAATAAAATTATAATAATACAAAATTTACGTAAGACCGAACAAGTGTTTAAGAAGTTAGCTAATCATTCCAAAACTACGCGTAATATTTTTAACACTAATCAACTCCTAATCATAAATTAAATGATTCTAGAGATTACTTATAAAGAAAAAATGGTGTACGTATAAAGTAAATACGTGATTTGCAACTAATTTTCTTATACGCAGTCGGTAATTGAAATATGATTTCGGTTTCACATTCTTCGTAAACCCATCTTTTCTATAAGAGTGTATTTTTCTGTGTAAAAGTAAGATTTTAAGAAAACTGGTATTAGTGGATCATAAAACTTAATAAACTATTAAAATAAGTAATAATTTATTATGAAATTACATCAAATAAAGCTTATATTGTTTTATTAATATTTATTCTCATTATAAACTCTGTCACTGAATACGTCAAATCTCAGCTGATTTAATTGTCAGTGTCAATCACATTATTGCGAGTAAGTATCGCGACGTTGATATTGAAATTTTGAAAGTTACTTTGATTGTTTACATTAATTTTTTGCTGTGCGTTTCAGTTTGAATGAAATACAATCAATTAAGAGGAAAAAATGTCTATTCAAAAGGTAGTAATTGTTGGTAATTTGGTATTGAAGAAGTAGTTTATAAACTGTTCTAACATAGATTTTGTTTCAATAATGGTGTATTTGTTATCAGGATAAGAAATGGTTTAAGCCGATTTTCGACTTCGAAGATGATGTTCCTCCTGCAAAGCAAAGGAAAAGCAGAGATGGAGGTTTACCAAGCTCTAGAACCCCAGTCAAAAAAGTAACTTTTCATCATTCTTTGTTATGTTGAATAATTTTGTTACATGGTTTTTTTCTGTTATAATATTGACTTACAGAACAATGACAATGATATATCAACCACAGCTGATAAAACGCCTATTAACATCAACCACAAGAATTGGATGAAGAACTTTGACCCTGTGACAGTGGAAGACTTAGCAGTTAATAGTAAAAAGATTCAAGAAATTGAGGAGTGGTTGAAGCCTAATATTCACCACAATAATAGTGAGATATTACTGATAACTGGCCCTGTGGGATGTGGAAAGACCATTACCGTTCAAATCTTAGCCGCAAAATACAATGTCAAAGTCACAGAATGGATCACCCCACTGGATATTGATATTCCTACTGAGTATGGTATGTTTTTTTTTATGATCATTTCTTATAAGTACCACACCAGACAAGTAAAATTCACAGTGCATCAAATTGTTAACATTTTTTTTTCTAGTTATCTGCAATCAGTTAAACTATAAGCAGATTAGTCGAATGAAGCTTGACAAACTTTAAATTAACTGATGTTAAGTCTTTGCAGTGAATGCCGAATATATCTACTGTCCGGCAACATGTTAAGCATACATATAAGTTAATTGGGATAAGGGGTGTCAATAAAAGCTAGTTCACAGATAAGATTGAAGGCCTGTTGTTTCATATACTCACTTTGTTACTAATAAATATGTAGAACCTTAAGTTTTGATTAACTACATGATTGTGCTAATCAAGTTACTATTCAATCCTTATCATTTTCAGGAGATTACCAGTTTAAAGAAAAACAGTCCACAAAGTTTCTTGACTTCATATTAAATGCTGCCAACTTTACATCTCTATTAGACAACAACAGTAGCAAATTAGTGTTGGTAGAAGACTTACCAAATACATTTTTAAGGACACCATCCGAATTTACGGATATTCTACAGTAAGTTTATACATATGAATATCAAGTTATACATGATGATAAATACTTGAATTTATAAGGCAATATTCAGCCACAGTCAGAAAGTACCCAAGGATCTACTATATTAGAGTCCATAAGTTTCTTTTAGTGCAAGTGCCCTAATATTTAATGTAATTAAATCTTAAAGTCAAACACATAATGTTAATAGTTCTAGCTTGTCTAAGCGTAATGTTACATCTTTATTTCAGCCACTATAAACAAAGAGCAAAATCACCAATAATCTTTATATGTTCAGAAAGTCATACAGATAGCAAGAATACTGCAGCTAACTTATTCACACCTAGTTTAAAAGAACAGTTTAAAATTCATCATATCACGTGAGTATTGTTATTTTATTTCTATTGATTTCAGTTATTTGTTCAAAAGAAATCTCAACGTCACGTCAGTGTCAAGGTAAAAGATTCAGATCGGCGGCACCGCCATCGTTGTGCATGCTCCCTAACTGGTTCATTTAGTAGACTTTTGAATAACTAAAAGATTTCTACAAATACAAATCCAATTTTCATAACTTCAAGGTTCATATTGAATGCTTGTAAGTTATTGATGTCATTAGCAAAATTAAACCATAAGTAGCTATTTTCGATATTTCTTCTTGTCTTTATTACAAGTTTTAATTTGTTAATTTCAGATTTAACGCAGTCTCAGTAACAGGGCTAAAACACGCCTTAAAGCGGGTCGCCGAAATAATTAGTAAAAAACATACCACCATGTACAATAAGCCAGCGCCCGAGCTGGTCGACTGTGTAGTTAATTCTTCTGCAGGCGATGTACGGTCAGCTGTGTTGAACTTACATTTTGCATGTTTAAAAGGTAAAATACCGTTTCTTCTTTGTATACCTGACGATCTCTATCAAGTGGACTGCATGCTTTCTTTTAGGAAATGCAAACCCGGTTATTTTGTCATAGTAAAACCGGTTATAACCGGCTTCCTACTTCCTTTCAATATGTGTTGGTATAAAAAAAATCTCATCATTAATTACTGTAGATAAGCGTTATACAGTATTTAAGATGGAACTTATAGGAAGGATGGTTCATTATTATTTCAGGAGCTTATCAAAGTATGGAGACGGATGTGATCATCGAGAAGGAAAATAAGGGCAAGAAAACCACAAACAGCAAGAAAAAACCTTCGAGTAAATTCGTTTCTCTAGGGAAAGATCAAACCGTTAGCATTCTACACGGCGTAGGAAGAGTACTAAATCCAAAAGGTAACATTGATTATCACTAACAGCTTAGTCCAAAGTTTAGTCTCCGCTCTACCTTTACGTATAACTAGTAGGTATTTGGCTGAGATGGCATATTATAAGATACTGCGGAACACAGACTAGTAGGTAATTGAAATTGAATGTAAAATTAATCTATGTTTTTCAGTTATTGTAAGTGAAAATGGAAGATCACAGTTCACTCATCCACCTAAAGATATAATAGACCAATTTTTGAGCCAACCAAGTTCCTTCATCAATTTCCTAGATGAGAACTACTTGAGCCACTACTCCTCGATTGATCACGTAGACAAAGCTGCGTTGGGCCTGAGTGACGCAGACTTTATGCTAGCAGAGTGGCGGGTAAGTTAAACACATCGTGTTTTGGACAGACACGCTTGATGTTACCAGTCCCCGAAGAGGCTGATTGTTCGAAGAAACCATTTTTTTGGATGATGGAATGCCTGAGCGTCTAGGAAGGAAATTGTAATTTTCGCGCACGGTAAAAAAAAGGAATTTACATTTTTAGGGTTCCGTACCCAAAGGGTAAACACGGGACCCTATTACTGGGACTTCGTTGTCCGTCCGTCCGTCTGTCACCAGGATGTATCTCAAGAACGGTGATAGCTAGACAGATGAAATTTTCACAGATGATGTATTTCTATTGCCGCTATAACAACAATACTAAAAATAAATTAAAATAAATATTTAAGGGGGCTCCCATACAACCAACTTACAGATAATGGTACGAAACCCTTCGTGCGCGAGTCCCACTCGCACTTGGCCGGATTTTTTTTCCCTCACTTAATACTTCTAATTGCTCAAGTTTTTATGTCGTCAACTTTTCCCGTCGTCCGCGGCGGCAACGTCTGTTTGATAACCGTGGAATTTATCTTATTATATTTGCGTGCGGCATATAATGCGTAAGATTCGTGCGTTGAAACACTATGTCCATAGATAGAAAATTTCACGTAATTATTACTTCATCTCCAGGAAAAGATGTGTCAAGAATACGGGTTGTACACGGCAGTGGCTGGGCTAATGGTAGCTAATAAGGCTCCTGTTTCGGCTTGGAATCCAGTCAGAGGGCCCAAGAACATGAAGATTCAATATCCGTAAGTTCTTCTTACATTCTATAAGTTGTATTTGATAATTAAATTTCGTTTTAATTAATTTTGCCTTTTTTTGTTACAGATTGCCACAAGAAATTCCTTTGTTAGAACAAAACTATTTGTATAAAGGAAAAATTTTAGTAGCAGATTATCAGACATATTGTAAAATAATTAGCAAGCAACAATGAATTTGTATAAGTAATGTTATTTAGTAACGGTTTTAACAGGTTTCTGTTGAAATTAAACAATATAAATTATTATTAGACTTTTATTTTACTTAAATTCTAACATTTAAGGGACTTCTTAGTGTTCAAGGAAACTCAGAATTACTTGGACACGGGATCTGGGGATCTGAGGAAAATAAAAAAAAGTTACTAGTATTACAATTTATTAAAGTCAAATGTCTCTGATTATACAAATCTGAAATTGGTATCGAAATACATAAAAACACTTCACCAATATAAAGTTCATGTGGCCTCGCACTGATCACTCACTGTTCAGTTTCCATTTTGCAAGCTTTTATAACGAGAAATTTTAAGTTAATGTTGTGGTAATAAACCATTGCGTTCATGACACTATACTTACCTCTCCGTAGTATCTACGGGAGACATTCTAAATAAACGGGAATCGGATTTATACTTACCTCATTCGAAGTTTCTGGAATGTGTCATGGTGAAATGGAGATACTATGGTATTTTTTTCCTCAAGTCTGAGACCGTCACGTCTATATATTTAACTTATGTATATCGTAGAATCAATAGGACTTGAGAGAAAAATGTACCAAATCTCCAATACCAATCGTGCAATTCATTTCATAATTTGTATCATTAGGTATGTCTCACGTGTATGTGTTCGCATTTAAGTGAATCAACTTCTATCCCTATACGACTTTATTTTGTAAAAGAGACTGACTATTTGTTCTGAAATGAGTTTAAAAATATTCCTCCACTCTCGTTACCTTTAAAACCGTTGAGAGATAAATATTTTTCGTGATCGTATTTTCGCGCAGGAAGGAATTTCTATTCGAAGAAGTTCGGTCTAAAGGTTGATTCAACCAATACTCTGGTCGCATGTGTGTGTCGGAGTGTGTATGTGTATGTGTACGGAGGGGACTAGCGGGAGGAGGAGGAGGAGGACCTGGAGCGGCGGCGGCGCGGCGCGGGGCGCGGCGAGCGCGAGCGCGTGCGCCGGCGCCGCGGCGGGGAGCGCCGCCGCACCGGGCTGCGGCGCCGGTACCTGGAGAGCAGATATTATCATTCACATTTGCTATACCTTCCACCGTGAGCGTCAGGATGACTGGACCAAGAGAGATTTTGGAAGTTTAGATATCCTATGTTTTTGTACCTATTTTGTACCTGATATGAAGTAATTTGTACCTCGCTAATAACGGAAAAATATTAAAAATAAAGTGGCCAGCCATTGTGACGTCAGGTTGACTGGACCAAGCTGGTTTCATTTAGTTATAAGCGTTACAACTATTTAATTTATTTGTAAAGATTTAGTACCTAATTTGTACCTTTAAGTTTGATTTACGTTTACATTCTATCGACACACCAAAAAAAGTTACACCTAAAATAAGATTTTCATGGGAGTATTGTAAAGCGAGTAACACACGGAACCTAAGGAACATGCTATATCATAGTAGTCTCATGTGTGACTCGCTTTACAATACTCACACGCAAATCTTATTCTAGGTATAACTTTTTTGGTGAGTCTATAAGAAGTAAACGTAAATCAAATTTAAAGGTACAAATTAGGTACTAAATGTCTACAAATAAATTAACTAGTTATAACGCTTGCAACTAGGTTAAACCAGCTTGGTCCAGTCATCCTGACGTCAGAATAGCTGGCCACTTTATTTTTAATATTGTCCCCATAAGGGGATACAATAATAGCGAGGTACAAATTATTTCATATCAGGTACAAAATAGGTACAAAAACATAGGATATCTAAACTTCCAAAATTTTCTCTTGGTCCAGTCATCCTGACGCTCACCCTTCCACCGACATGTTTTAATCAATCTTACATCCGAATTTATTCAACCTATAGTAGGTTCCCTAGGCAGCGCAATGAGAGACCGATTGAAGAAAGACAGAGAGAGATAGATGTGATCGATAGGGATAAATCCTGGGAACTCCGGTCTCGCCAATTGAGAACTATTGTGTACCGCCCGGCAGTTAGTGGACCGGTAGAAAGGTTTCACCATAAACTGCTATACCAGATCACACTGCTAAAATACTAGAAAGAAACCCTTGGGAATTGAGAAGGGCTTCTGTGCTTTGACCGCCGAATTACGTAGTTGGTGAATTGCATAAATTGCCCCGAGATCAGCAAGCAGCTAATGACCGACTGGCAGACTACCCTGGCGATCAAAATCTGGTTCTCATCATGAATCTATTACGATCTGTCAACTGTAACACGTGTGTTGTACGTCACGATTTGGCGAGAAGGTTACTTCACCTCTCTTTTAATATTAAAGAATATTCTTTACAAGACAATGAAAAATCACACTCTTCAAGGCTTACCTGCCAGAGCTTTTATACCTGCAGCTTGTGGACCAAGTACACTCAAAAGTCACTGAATAGCTTGCGTGTCCAGTATAACAATGCTTTCAGGATGCTGTTGGGGCTGCCTCGCTGGTGCAGTGCGTCAGGAATGTTTTTAGAGGCCAACACGGTTGGTTTTAAGACAATAGTCCGAAAACGTGTGGCATCCCTGATGAGCAGAGTGCGAGACAGTACCAACGGCCTCCTGAGTTCTGTGCTGGATAAGTTTGATTGCTCAGTGGTGCGGCACTGGAACTTTGTGCACTTGGGTGACAGACCAGTAATTTTTGATGTTAAGTAGATTTCTGTAGGACTATTATGTTTTTTTTTTTTTTTTTTGTTGTCACTGGAATTATTATTATTTTTAATGATTATACTCTTTTAATTTTTCTTATTATTATTTTATTGGAATTTTTTGACTATGTTATAATTTTGATTTTTGATATTTGTGTTGTGTTACTAATCCCTAGACAATAAGATCTTTTGTATTACTAACAATCTATGGACTCTGGTCTGAAATAAAGATTTGAATTGAATTGAATTTGAATTGAATTGAATTGAAAAATCAGTTTAAAATTTTATGTAGCAAAAAAAAAAACGTTTTGGTTTCTGTGAATCGGTTGAAACCAGCAATGTAGGACTACATTAGGGCTGAAATGCCTGACACTCAATATCATTGGCTGTTATTCATATGCCGAACAGGATAGCGTGTGTCTGGTGTCTATTAATCGCTACGGTGCCGCTATCGCGCACAGTCTTGGCATTTCCGTTAGGATTATGAAAATGAGGTCCTATGTTTGACAGATTTTGCTCCAAGGGTTTTGAGTACTTTTAACCCTTTGACCGCCAAAGACGGCAAATCACGTCATCGGAATTCGTGCCACTGACGCCAACGACGCCTATTGACGTCAAAAACTTTAATGGTCAAAAACATGCTAATTCTAACCATTATCTGTGTTTTTCAATCTGTTGAAATTGGAGCACTTTTTTTTTTTTTGGTTTGGCGTCTGTGGCACGGTGAATTGCTTTGCCGCTTGGCGCTCAAAGGGTTAAGGCTACTTTACTTCAAAAATCAGAAATGTAAGTACGAGATAGGTAGGTACCTGGGCGGCGAGTGTCTGCGCACGGGCGCGTGTCGCGGCGGCGGCGGGCGCGGCGACGGCCGGCGCGGCCGCGACGGGATCAGCACCGGCGCCGCCGTGATCTCCTGCCCGTCGATTTGTCCTGTAATACAAACAAATAGTTTATTTAGCTGTACAGATTGATGAGGCATACATCTACACAATATCTCAGACTCCACCACTACGCTGAGCCTTCTCAAATTTTATGATAGTTTCTGGTGCAATGGCCCAAACAGGATCATCAATTCCAAAACAAGTGCACCTGCATGCCATGCAGTATCTCGCCAGTTTTCAACCCCCATTTGAGGAATAACTTAATACAGATAGATAGCTAGGTCAAGCCAAACCTTCCAGATAATGGTAATACTTACTTAAATAATTCTTTTTTTATCAATAATTGCTTACCTCCATCCATATGCTTCATAGCATTCTCTGCTTCATCTGCATTGGAGAATTCTACATAGGCATACCCGCGGCCGTTGTGTGGATGCAGGCGGTCCATTGGGAATTCTATTGCTTTCACAATGCCATAGGTAGAGAATATCTCTTGAATGTGGTCCTTGTTAACATTTAGAGTCAACCGCCCGATGTGGATGCGTGTGGGTCGCGGCGGAGGCGAGCGCTCCCTCTTCTTCCTAGCAGGAGATCTAGACATACGAAAAATTATATGATTATAGACCTGGTGAAATTCATTTCCACAGTAACACTTGCAGATAGGCTAAAGCTCATTTAAGATTAACCAATAGTTCAGATCTTTTGGCTGGCAAAACACATTGAGTCAAATTCAGTTATAATGGAAATCATTGTGACAAGGCTGTATACTATCCCTGGTGTTGTTCAACATCTATGAGGAGTTTATCATATGATGAGTGTGCGAGTACTGGGATAGTGCCGTTTTCATTATTGGGATGAAGCTCACAAACCTGTATTATGTCGACGACACAACACTCTTCGGGTCCAACAAAGGGGAAATGTGCATCTGACTGGGCAGATTGGAACAAACCAGCAGAGAAATGGGGTTTCCAAGAAAAAGAGGGAAGACTAAAGTTAAGATGATGATGTCTTGTTGACAGCTTGTCTCTTACTATGACCAACTAGCTAAACCTGGAAGAAGAAACCTGAAAGACCATACCTGTCATGTTTATCCTTGCTTTTGGATTTGTCATTAGAGGATGGTGCAGAAATCTTCTTCTTGTCTCCCACTGGTGACCTGTCTCGTAGCTTATCCCTGTCAGGCTCCCGGCGATCCTTCACTGGACTCTTCTGTGGTGATGTCCTATAGAATATTTTAATATAAATATCATTATTGTAGTTTCAAAGCACTGGACAATAGGGTGGAACAATAAATATTGAAAACTAAACACTGCGGTATGCTTTTTCTCCACCCTACAGCACAAAACCACAGTCCATAAGCTAATAAAAGGGTTTTGTGTTTAAAACCTGTCTTGCTTGCACTTACATGGTTGAGATTTGAATCTCTCCTGAATCTACTCCAACCTTAACACATTTCACGGATTGTAATGCAGTGATTATCAATTGACGCTCATAATAAGTTACTAAGACTCCTGTTAAAAGTCCAAGTTTACATAGTTGTTGTAAGTGGTATTAATGTGATGATGGAAAGAGAACTGATATCCCTTGATTGATTTTATGACGAAAAAAAAACATTGGTGGCAAAATTATTCCACAACAGAAATTCAACATAATTTTTATTAAAGCAGTAACATCTGCTAACGTAAACAAACAATGAAGCGAAGAATTGAAAAATTCAACAGTTCAGGCAGGATATAGTCCAAATCTTTACAGTAAATGGTACTACGATGCCACCCTAAGGCATAAGGCCCGTGTTGGCCCAGGTTTGAATCTTGCCTGACCGTTGAATTTTGAAATTTTTCGCTTAATAAACATTTGAATTCAACATACTTCTTCTTGGCCCTGGAACGATCATTGCTACTGCTGCTAGAAGAACTGGAAGAGGATGATGATCTCGAGGAGCTGCCGGAGCTGCTTGATGATGACCGAGAGGATGATCGAGATGAACTGCTGTCCGAGGAACTAAAGGGTTAGTGTCGATTAGCAGATCATTCAAAACATGTATGTAAAATTAAAAATGCATAATCTTCAATCAAACCTTAATCGACGTTTAGTAAATTGATTTTTCTGCCTTATGATCTAATTATATTTAAACATGTATTTTATTTCCATTTCTATACTTTGATTGTGTAGTATAGTGCCTACAGCATTAAAGCAATCTTGCAAAATGCAGCAACTTTCGTACATAACCTAAAATATGTCAATATTTAGTGGATACTATAAAATTGCCTTTTATTTTGGCTTCAGTAATAAGAAACACATTTAGAGTAACATACCTGCCGCTACTATCACTGCTACTAGATCCAGAATCATCCTTTTTCTTTTTATCTTTTGGTTTTTTCTTGTCTTTATCCGATGTTGCTGATGGCGATTTATTGCGAGCCCTTAAACAAGAAGTTTAATTTAATCAGCCATATACACATTGCACAACGTTGAGGCGTTTACAAAACCACAAAAACTTACATTATATAGACAAATTTCACAAATTATAACAATTACAATTTCACCACTCGCGTCCTATTATAATATACGCACGCATCCAATCAATCCACCATCTTTTTTTACCGGTGGCGGGCAGTGCTATTATTGGTCAACATTTGTCATTTTTAAATGGATGAAATAGACCCTGGATTCTAGTATATTAGTCATGTAGTTTCAAATAAGGTGCACGCACACTATACTGCAACGAAGCGGCGTCGACAAATTATTATTTGCAATAAATTCGCAATGTATGCTATTATATTTTATTGTATTTAAAAAGCCATTCGTTATAAAATTGGGATTTTGTTTACAAATATTAGTAGTGGCATCTAGAGGAAAAGAAAAAGCTATAACAGTTCGCCTATTCGCCACTAGATAGCGTTGAGATCAAAGTTTGTAGGGACATCTAGCGGCAAGAAGAATAGCTATAATTATTAATTTATCAACCAATAGAGGGCGCTAAAACTAATACTTGTACCGTGCGAACGCATCAACCGAAAATCCGCTGACAACTTGAACAAAATATTAGCAGAATATGGACAAAACACTCACTATGTGGACAAAAATACTAACCTTCACGGCCATAAGGTAGTTGGGTGATTGTGACAAAGTGATGTTTGGTCCCGCGAACTACTTACTTAGGCAGCCTGCAACCAGGCTGCAACAGCCAGTCGAACTATAGGAATTATTGACAGCCTGAGTATTTTCTTTGGATGATTTTAAATATTTCGTCGGGGATAGTGCAATACCGCGTAGGTACATGTAAGCGATTTGCATGTAAGCATAATTGCAAGCGATTGCATAACGAACTGGACTTTACTTTTGTCCTCAAATTTTGCTAGTTCCATTAATTCTATTAATATTTTAAGCCCGTTTTAAATAGTTAATTTTCTTTCTTTTAAATGTGTTAACCAAAACTGGTCTGTAAAATACTATACTCAATTTATAATGGATTTTATATTTGTGACTATCTGGAACTAGTTCCACCACAATCTGAAGTTATAATGTCAATATTTTCTATCTTTTTCTTTCATGCTATTTTCTCAAATAATACACTATAACTTATGAAGAATTGAATAAGCAAAGAAATTTCAAAATCAGTGTTGTAAAAAAATCGTTATCCGGTTCGTCACTTTTATTGAAAAACGCTCCCTTAGTCCCGGGTACTCATACAAGAAAAAAAGGTTTGCAAAATGACATGAAAACTTTATAGTACGTTAATACTCTTTATTATACTGTGACAATAGTCAGTGTATGAAAATGTATGGCGCTAGCGACTGCTTGAACGATTTGTATGGAGAGTACAGCGCCCGTAGCAGTTACTTTGCAGAACTACAAATTCTCCGTATAAATCGTTTACGCAGTCGTTACCGAGTACGGTCATTGTAAACTCATGCTAAGTAAATTTCAACATCGCGTTCTGTCGTAGACGGAATTGCAGTTTTAGATGATGGTATTAAATATAACCGAATGCTTAATGTGGCGACCTTAACAGATAAGTTAGTACGTACCTACTTACCTCAGATAAGGTGTCTCAGAGAAATAATAGATTAAAATAACTAGTATTCCATTCCCTATGGTGTCTGCTCACCGTTTTTAATTGACTGCGCCAGAAGAGAGGTTAAGTTTTGGAAATGTTGATACGGGTTTGTACGGATACGGAACCCATGAAGGGTTCAACTCTCATCTAGCCAGTTTATTTGTAATAAATGTTTTGTCTAATGAGGTATTTATAAAACAATATTTTGTCAATCATAATGTTGTCAACCAATGTTATTCATAATTTTTTTTTTAACGGAACAACATAGTGGCTCCACTTCGCCTGATGGTAAGCAAAAAGGGGAGCCCAAGTCGCAATGGCAACTGACGAGAAACCAATGGTGCCAAGTCAGTTGACACTGCCATGCTGGCCCGAGAGATGCTTCTTCACGCTTCGTTTGAAGGGTCCCAAGTTATAAGAGGGAGGAAACACATGAGCCGGCAAGGAGTTCCATATTTTAATAGTTCGGCAGATGAAGGAATTGCCAGACTTCTTGGTGCGTGTGGGAATATTCTCCATGGTGAGGCGATGACATCGCAAACTGGCACGTGTGGTTCTATGACGGAAAGGGGAGGGTGGGATAAGAGAAAATAACTCCTCAGAACACTCGCCATGGTACAGGCGATAGAAAACGCTACCAACGCGACCCAATGTCCCTACGTAATTGAAGGGGTTCGAGGAATCTGGTACTTTTCTCGATTTACTTTAATGTGTTTCGATGTAAAGGAAAATACCAAGCATTTCGTCGGTGATTAATAAAGAACTACATAGTAGTAAAACCTAGTTACCATAGTTTTCATCACGCACTTGTCCTTCGGTCTGTAGACTACCGGCCGTGTACGCAGCTATTTCTTTCCTAATGCTATCAAGTTGAAAATTGGCGCACGTAACTACGGACGAACGTGTCTAACGAAGCAGCTTCAAATCTATTTCCACTGCAAAAATCTATAGAAGCATTTTGAATTTAATTGGAAGGCAAGGACATTGATATCGATTTTATTTTAGGTGTACCCTCCTACGTTAGCTACTAAAAACTAGATTCTTATAAAGTACTTACATGCCATTTGTACATTTTTAGACTCTAGAACGAAGGTGACTGTTTATTTTATACTTGATGTGTAAATGAAATTGCCAGACAGACAATCGAGTGATTTTATTATTATTTATTATATCTTTATGCCTGTGTGGACTCCGCAGAATAGCACGTCAAATGTACCGTAACATATCGTATGATACCTTGCTATACAGGATGTTTGGAGTAACGATGTAGGAACTTTGGGATGTGATACATTGATCTTAAAATAACGTTTACTACTTAAAAGAGAGCTCGTATCTCAGTATCACAAACTCGATTTAGATAAACTCTTCCAAAATACGAGGGCAGTCCCAGAAGTACCCGACCTGACACACTTAAAGAGGTTTTTATTGTGAGTAAATACTCTTTGTAAAAAGAACGCATTTTATAAAGTTTAAATTTGAAATTCGAACACGTAGCGTCGTTGGTGTTTTGTTTAGTAGCCATCAATAGTGGACGCTGTGAACAAATTTTCAGACATGGAGAAAATTGGCCATCGTTATGTGATACAATACTTTCATTTGAAAGGTTTTAGTCCAACTAGCATTAAAGCGGAGCTAGATTCTACTTTGGGGGAGTCTGCTCCATCGTTTACAACAGTAAAATATTGGGTGGCAGAGTTTAAACGAGGTCGCTCTAGTTGCGAAGATGAACATCGATGTGGTCGACCAAATGAAGTGACTACGCCAGAAACAGTTAAAAAAATCCACAAAATGGTATTAGATGACCGTCGATTGAAAGTACGCGAGCTAGCAGACATGGCAGGGATTTCAAAAAGTGCTGTACATCGCATATTAACTGAAAATTTGGGTATGAAAAAGATGTGCGCAAGGTGGGTGCCGCGATTGCTCACAGACGAACAAAAACGACGTCGCGAAGATATTTCAACCGAGTGTCTGGCTAAATTTCATAACAATAAAGCGGAATTTTTGCGGCGTTTTATCACTATGGATGAAACGTGGGTGCATTATTTCACACCAGAGACGAAAGAACAGTCGAAGCAATGGACTCGAAGAGGAGAACCGGCCCCAAAGAAGGCAAAAACCGTTCCATCAGCAGGAAAGGTCATGGCCTCCGTTTTTTGGGATTGCCGTGGGATAATCTTCATAGATTATCTTCAGAAAGGAGAGACTATCACTGGCGAGTATTATGCTAACCTTTTGCATCAATTGAGTGAAAAAATCTGTCAAAAACGACCACATCTAGCGAAGAAAAAAAATTTGTTTCACCAAGACAATGCACCAGTACACACGTGTACCAAGGCCATGACCAAAATCCGCGATTTAAAGTTCGAATTACTTCCTCATGCACCCTATTCGCCCGATTTGGCCCCTTCGGATTATTTTTTGTTTCCAAATTTAAAAAAATGGCTTGGTGGTAAAAGATTTGCCAGCAATGATGAAGTGGAGGCTGCGGTTGATGGGTATTTCGACGAGCTCGACCAATCTCACTACAAACAAGGTGTTGAAGCTATCGAACATCGCTGGGCCAAGTGCATAGAACTAAAAGGAGATTATGTAGAAAAATAAAAAATAAAAATTTAGATTTTCTTTTGTTTTCTTTGTCAGGTCGGATACTTCTGGGACTACCCTCGTAGTCTCCTGTATTACCTCCTAACGTTCCTACATCGTTATTCCAAACTATTGTATATATTATAGCGCCGTGTGCCCGGCTTTGACCATCAAGGGTTAAGTATTTTTGTTTTTCTATAGAAACTATGCATTAAATCATTTTTAGCTCTAAACAAATAACCCATGAAAGCACGTCATTTAAGATAAGCCGGAACATTAATCACCGCTTAATACAGCAGTAGTTGAGTGGCCCAAATGATTAGCTATAGGCCCCACGCGGGGCAACACGGCCAATACATTAGCCGCACTGGGCAGCCCCTGTTGCATTACACCACCCACTTCGATGGCCTTTCTTCCTGGCTGGCTATAACGTTATGCGAACGTCCCCTACCTAATATTTTTATAGCGATAGTGTTTGGAAGGGGACTTCTTCCACGTTTCGAATGTTGCTGCGTTTCCGTAGCTATGTAAATGTATAGGTAAGGCAGATACTCGGCTATGTACCTACATAATATGGGTGTATAAACGCAAGCAATCCTATGGTGGTCCCGTTTATAAAAGAACGTTTTGGTAGTAACAGTAAAACAAAAAACTTCCGAACAGCTTTTACTTTTGTTTACTCATGTACGATGTGGCGTCAAACACAGACTCAGAGGAAAAACCGGGATATATTTCTTCAGTAGCAGTAGATAATGGTACCAAATAGTCCTGAAGTGGGCAAGCCGGCGGGAATGGGGTTGTATCAGACGCCATGCCACTGCTGATTATGTACCTACCATATGAAGGGCATTTACATGAGTTAATTAGGTACGATTAGTTGTTATATCCTGAGGGGTAAGCAAATATTCATAAGTAGGTATTAGATATGTTATTTATAATAAAAATTGCAAAGGATGTTGTCAGGCACTCCGCCTCGGAACCGGAGATTGCTCTAGCCTGGATAGGTACACGACTACATATACCTTAGCTATGCATTGTAAATCATCATAGAGTTGGTACCTACACATAATAAAATAAGGATAGGCGACGCCCAGTAACGGGAAAATGTCTAGTAGACGCGTGCGAGTTAGTACAAGCGGGTTTTTTTAGGGTTCCGTACTCAACAAGGAACCCTTATAGTTTCGCCATGTCCGTCTGTCTGTCTGTCCGTCCGCGGCTTAGCTCCGTGATCATTAGTACTAGAAAGCTGAAATTTGGTATGAGTACGAGGGCGAATTGAAAAGTTTTGAGCCTGAGGTTGATAATGAAATTAAAAGAAAAAAATAATACTGGCACGTAAGACTTGCATATTTTTTTATCATAACGCACTATTTTTTTTTCTTGTGTCACAATTGCAAATTTTGTGATCGAATTACTAAAAGAGATTCGCGATTTTCTTTAGAATGGATAAAATTGAGCACCGTTCTGGAGCCTTACCACGATCTCTTAACGCGACTCACTTTAGGCCCTAAACTGAACTGTATCGCTATTTCATACCATGACATTGTATTTACGACTCAGTTCAGATGACAGTTCAGTAAGAGCGTCTCAACTATTTCATTCTCTCATTTCAAGTACTTTTCGTACCACGATGTGTCACTTGAGACGAAACTGAATCGCACGAGTGTCAAATTTTGCGACTCATAAAAAGTTCCTCATTGAATGTATCGTTCTGGATAGTTTTGTGTAGAATATTTATTAGTTCTTAGCTTTTGTTCGCGACTTGTCTCGCACAGGTCTGGAAACGTGTCTGTGTAACTTCCTACCGTTTTATTCAGGGACGTATTTACCCTAGGGCGATCCGGGCTATAGCCCGGGGCGCCAAACCGACAGGGGCGGCGTAGGCGCCCCTGGCCGTTTGCATTTTGTTTTGGTATTGGCGCCTTTCAACCAACTATTACTTTTCACCTTTTTTTGTCAATCCAAAATTTAAAATGAACATGAAAAATAACAAGAACAAATAGTTTTGGTCGAAAACATGCTTGTAAGTTTGTCAATATCTTCGGGGCGCGTCTGTAAGTAAGAACATGAACATGCTTCAAATATAGGGCGCGGGCGCCGAGTGAGGTCGCGGGCCGGCAAGAGGGGCGGTGGCAATAGGCCATACATATATCAGCGTTGCCAGATCGGATCTTTTTACACTATATCGGTCAATTTTGTTACTACGTACCCCCGCGCCGAACAATTTCGCTCTCGCTGCGCTCGCGTTTTCATCTGATCGTGTTCCCCGGGCCAAAAATTTCGGGCTCGCTGCGCTCGCGTTAATGTCTATTTCTGTTACAATATACACGCACTACTATGTACGTACGCACCCCATCGCCGAAAAATTTAGGGTAGCGAAGTGTTTGACAGGTTTTTCAGAATACTGACGAGTTAATTTCTTTTAAGTTATTATAATATGATCTCTTGGATAATGCAACGGGGAAAAAAAAGATGCACAATGCGCATAGATAAGAGTGCATTACTGGTAATAAGTAGATAGAACTTCGTGTTTTTCGGTTCCATATGACTACTGCAATACTAAGGTAAAGAGCTCGTAGCTTTGTATGGATTTCATAGTAAGATACGTTTTTTTTCCGTAGCATTGCAGACTGTAGTAACTAAATTAGCCGCTCGAGGGTGCTTTACATCATGCTTCTTTATTTGGTTACTATTTAAGTTCTTAAACCACAATATGATTTTTAATAGATTGAATTATAAAAACAAGTAAACTATTTTGTAAAACAAAGAACTGGAGTTACAAACATTTGCACTGAACCTAAAATAGGCAACTATAATTGAACATATCTTTAAGCAGTTGATAATTTATTTATTATTCAAAAAAGTTACACAGCATTACAGTAATAAAACCAATAAGGCACTGAACTACAAAAATACATATAAACAAGACTTAAAACTAGTTAATTTAGGCGACACAACCGCGTGGGTCCTTTGCGTCGTCTGATCTGGTGTATAATTCGGCAAATTACCGCGGAACTGCCGAAACACAACACCCTTCCGCCAGAAGTCTGCATTTGCGATGGTGTCCTGCAGCGGCCGCGGCACGCACACCACAAATGAGCTGAAGTACACGTAGTGCCGGGACTGCAGCTGGATAATATTGATATCATGGGGTCAAAAATATAAGCCCGATTTCAAAGGTCTCTATCTCGGCGGGAGACAGCTGGCGATAAAAACGGAGCTTTTAACATTGTCATTGACACACTTGATATTATATGGGTGATAAAATCACTTCACCGCATTTCCTGGTCACAATTTCTTTCCCCTGAACGAATACACTAAATCCGCGGAGGATTAAACTGAATTCGAAGATTGGCATACCACGTAAAATTCATTTGAAATTTAACAAATTTACATGTCAATGATTGACATGACATTATCACAGGCGGAAGGCGGCACACGTTCCGAGTCTTAATTACAATTCTTTTGAAATACAGACATTTTAAACTTTATTTCATTCAATAAAGCATTTGGTATGGCAAATATTGTCATTAAATTAAAAAAAGAACATAAGTCCGATATGAAATATATGTCTTTTCTTTTCAATATTACCAATTAGTTTTAAACAAAGTGTGCTGCGAAATTAATTTGTAATATTTTAGTTACCGAACGGATAGAAGCCAGAAAGAGATAAACATATAAGAAACTCACATAGCGGCATCCCTTTCGCGCCGTAGCGTCTCAATTGCAGACCAGAGACAAATATCGGTCTTTCATTCACTTTATGCGATCGAGAATCAGCGCTGCTTTAAATGTGTTATGGTACGAAATTCAGCGATTCAATTTAGGTGCCTAAACTGAACTGCACTGCTTTTGGATAGTTTTTATAAAGATTGTGGTAAGGCTCCTGTAATAAAATACTTACAAAAAAAGGGCTTAACGCCAAAGCAAATCTTTGAAGACATGTGCCAGACTTTAGGTGAATCCGCTCCATCATATGCCACTGTAAAACGATGGGTAGCAGATTTCAAACGCGGCAGAGAAGCAGTTGAAGATGAACCTAGGTGTGGCAGACCAATAACGGCTTCTACAGATGAAAATATCAATAAAATACTAGATATGATTATGAATGACAGGCGGTTGAAAGTTGCAGAGATAGCGGAGACAATTGGTATTTCCTATGAGCGAGCGCAAAACATAATCACTAAGGATCTAGGTTTTTCTAAGGTTTCTGCAAGGTGGGTACCTTGACTGCTTTCAGCTGAAAATAAACGCACCCGCCATACAGTATCACAGGATTGTTTGGATCTGTTTCAATGCGACCCACAAGATTTTCTTGGTCGTTTTATAACTATGGACGAGACTTGGGTCCACCACAATACACCGGAGTCAAAAGTGCAATCCAAACAATGGAAAAGGTCAGGGTCCATGGGCGTCGCCAAGGGGGGGCAGGGGGGGGCAGCTGCCCCCCCCTAGAGATCCAAAAATATGTCCAGTCACTTGACTTGTCTGATGGATCATACTTGCACATCGAAACTCAAATTAATTCAGTAAGTAATAATTCCAATCCATTCCAACTCCTCCACAAAATGGATGTAATTAGGAGACTAGAAGTCCAGTCAGGGGCTAGAGGTAGATCGTTGATGAGATCGCCAGTGTATCGGCTACCGTCAGTAAAGGTCATGAAAAGTGACTCTACGAAACGAGTGGCGACGTGTCTCACCGACAGGTGACACTTTGTAGAGACTATGTAGAGTGTACCGAAGAAGGAGAATTGCCCATAAAATATAACATTGGTACAAAAAAAATAGAACTACTCAAGTGGCGCTGAGCTGAAGACCTGAGTTTGCTCTAAAATTGGTATATTTTTCGTTTCCAGCCCCAATATTAACGCCATTTTGAAAAAAAAAAAAACTGAATCGACAAACGTAGACCAGGTCTACTGGGCAGCCTCGAGTCTTTACTCGTCGCGTCCAGCAGATTTTCGGCTCGTTGCAAAATCTCTCGGTCCGTTGCTTCGTGATAATTCTGCACTTGCATCAAAATGTATTGAATTATTGTCTTTCAACTTATGTTATGGTTACGAAAAATTTCGCGCTCGCTGCGCTCGCGCTTTACACTCGTATCTGACTTTGTTTTGACCCTTCCTCTTAAAAAAATTCGCGCTCGCTGTGCTCGCGCTTTCAACTAGTTTTGTTTGGACCCTTCCTCTCAAAAAATTTCGCGCTCGCTGTGCTCGCGCTTTCATCTGGTTTTGTTTTGACCCTTCCTCTCAAAAAAATTCGCGCTCGCTGTGCTCGCGCTTTCATCTAGTTTTGTTTTGACCCTTCCTCTCAAAAAAATTCGCGCTCGCTGTGCTCACGCTTTTATCTGGTTTTGTTTTGAACCTTCCTCTCAAAAAATTTCGCGCTCGCTGTGCTCGCGCTTTTATCTGTATTTGTATTGACCCTTCCTCTCAAAAAATTTCGCGCTCGCTGTGCTCGCGCTTTCATCTGGTTTTGTTTTGACCCTTCCTCTCAAAAAATTTCGCGCTCGCTGTGCTCGCGCTTCCATTTGGTTTTATTTTGGCCCTTCCTCTCAAAAAATTTCGCGCTCGCTACGCTCGCGTTTTCATCACATTCATGAACCGTATCCCGTCTTAAATTTTCGCGCTCGCTCCGCTCGCGATTTACAACTAACTACGTTTTGCACAGTCCTCCCAAAACTTTTGCGCTCGCGTTTCCATCTCATTTTTAGGGTTCCGTACCCAAAGGGTAAAAACGGGACCCTATTACTGAGACTTCGCTGTCCGTCCGTCTGTCACCAGGCTGTATCTCAAGAACGGTGATAGCTAGACAGTTGAAATTTTCACAGATGATGTATTTCTATTGCCGCTATAACAACAAATACTAAAAATTAAATAAAATAAATATCCACTACAACAAACTTGTTTTATGGTACGGAACCCTTCATGCGCGAGTTGGACTCGCACTTGCCCATTTTTAATGACATTTATGACTATAAGCCGAAATACACTTTCTATAAGGTACTTGCGCCAAAGACGGCCCGGTTCCTAAGATAGCTCACAAAGATAGCCGTACCATATATAGTCCTATGGTACTTACCGAACATGGGGGCGAAATTTGAATTCCTTCAAACTTCCTTATAACTATAAAATTTTGAAGTGGGCTATCTTAGGAACAGGGCCATCTTTGGCGCAAGTACCTTATTTACGTGCTTGGTGAAGCTTCCTATCCTCTAGCATGACTTTACCACAATTCCTTTTCTCCACCCTGCTTATATGTCAACTTGCCCTGCCCCCCCCTGGACCTTCGGCTGGCGACGCCCTTGTCAGGGTCTCAACCTCCTAAAAAAGCTAAGGCCATTTTATCAGCGAAGAAGGTAATGGCTTCAGTTTTTTGGGATTGCAAAGGGGTCATCATGGTTGATTATCTTGAAAAGGGTAAAACCATAAATGCTGATTACTATTGCATCCTCGTACAACGTCTGCATGAAGAAATTAAAATAAAAAGACCTGGTATGATTTCTAAAAAAGTGTTGTTCCACCAAGACAATGCTCCTGTCCATACTGCAGCGAAATCTATCGCACAAATACATAACTGTGGGTTTGAATTGTTGCCGCATCCACCCTATTCGCCGGACTTGGCCCCTTCTGATTATCATCTTTTCCCGAACCTAAAAAAACACTTGGCAGGACGGACATTTTCGACATATATTGTGGTGCAAGAAGCTGCGACTGAATATTACAATCACCTTGAAGATTCATTTTTTTTTACAAGGAATAATGAAGTTGGAAGCAAGGTGGCAAAAGTGTATAGATCGTTTTGGAGACTATGTAGAGAAATAAAGTTGATATAAAAACTCAAGTCTTTATTTTAAAGGTTAGGCTCAAAACTTTTCAATTCACCCTCGTATATGTATAAATCACGCCGACAAAACAGTAAAATAAAAACTAAAAAAAAAAATATTTTTTCGGGTACCTCCCGTACACCTGAAGTGGGGGTGATTTTTTTTTTCGTTCCAACATTAGTGTGTGGGGTGTCGTTGAATAGGTCTTTTAAAAATAATATGGGTATTCAAACTTATTTTTTGATAAAGTCAGCAGTTTTGTAAATATTCGCTCCGAAAATAAAAAAAATAGTGTCCCCCCCCTCTAACTTTTCAACCAGGGGTTAAAAAATTATGAAAAAATTTACGAATATGAGCCCTTATAAGTACTTTCAATGAAAACTATATTGAATAAAATCGGTCGAGCCGTTTTTGAGTTATCGTAAAAATTCATAATTTTCTTTAAAAGGACGTAATTGCCGCGCGATGTCCTTACACTTCGAACGTTATACATATTGCTTATGAGCCATACTGTATTAAAACATTTCGCTCAATCTGGTGCGTATAATCGATAACTTCCAGAAGGTAATAAGTAATTACTGTTACTTTGGCGTTTACGACGTTTTTATAGAGCTTGAAATCTTTCTCGTAATTTAAATGTTTCTCGTAATTTTCGTCTTTTGTGAAGGATGGGCAACTTCGGAACCCTACACTGAGCGTGGCCCGACATGCTCTTGGCCGGTTTTTATAACAAATATTCGACACATGACAGCACCCATATAACTTTAATGTGCACGATCTATTGAAATTCATAAATAAAACAAAAAACAAGCAATGACATGGTTGTTTTTCAAGTACCTATCTATAAACTTTTTTTACTCTCTATTTGATACAATTGAGTTATATCTGTATTTTTTAAAATCGTTTAAATCAATAAATTTATGACATGAAGAAAGTGTTGGTATCCAGAACATTAGGCTAGGTTTGCTCTATAATGGTGAGAAAGGGTTTTCAGAGATAAAAAGAACTGGCGTTTGCCATAGTTTGAAACAGTTGAGAAACAAGGCAGCTAAGGAAACATAATAACTATTTTTACTTTATCTACATGACCTAACGTTAATATCATTTTATACTTTTCCAAGAAGGTATTTAATATTGTCGCTTAACCAACGTGGACGTGAAAACGTCATCACATTTATGGTTAAATGTTATTGTTCATAGAACGCGTCTTCGCGTAAATCTATCACGATAACAGCTACTGAAAAACATGTCAGTTCACACGATTGTTGTATTGTACATCAGCTTTGTTTCACGATAGCGGGCCTTTGAGGATTTAGAGGGCTTAGAGAACCGGCCAATATCGGCTCCATCTGCGCAATAATAATGCTGCTATAAATAGCTATACTCGTATATACCAGATGTAATTTAAAGTCGTATAATAATACAATACAAAAATACTTTATTTCATACCAAAAAAAGCCTACAAAAAGGAATCAAAACGAATACCGTAAAACTACCAAAATATATACACAAAACGTAAAACGTACCTAAAACTATCCAATCATGCAACTATGGTCCAAAACAAAACTCGATTATTTTTATCAAAATCCATATTTATCAGTGATTTTATACGTTTTTATTATGTTTGTTTAATTATGTTGTTCACTTTAGAGTTTATTCGTTATAATTGTCATATATTAACGAGTAATTATCGGATTAAATTCGACCATAGTTGTGTGAACTGGACTATTTTTGGGTAGTTTAACGGATACAATTTATAAACAACGGTAGATAACCTTAGAACTCTTTATACAACCGATTTGTGAAAGATGAAGCCACTTGGTTGTATGTGTGCGTGTCTACAGACGTTGTGTGCATTGTGACAATGACGTTGTGGCAGAATGCAGATTATGCGCCAACAACGGACGAAAACTAGCCCGTGGCTAACCAAAACTGGCTTCACTTTTAAGCGCTAACTAAGTTTCTAGGCGTGTTTATTCTAAGAACGAAGAGAACACTACATTTTTTCAGGATATGAATTAATCCAAAATGTCAGCTACCACCATACCAAATTTTACAACATTTGTCCAGCTGTGAAGAAGTAAGAAACATACACATAAACATACCCACAAACTTTTACCTTAATAATATTAGTGTCTATCATTCCGTTCCGATGTGACTAGGTACTTGATAGGCAAAGTTGTCCTAGCTTAGGTAAGCAAATAGTATAGCCTGATTAGTTTTTTGTGACTACTGAGTTAATTACTATTTAGATTTAGGTTTTTAGGTTTACCACTGACTCGTCTTCCGTTAACTTCGTCTAGAAATCATCCGGGGCTCGATCATGTTTCCTCTTATCTTGTAATGTTAAAAAATAACTGCCCCCTTAAAACAAAATTGTAAACGCACAAAATCAACATGTCGACACGACGGTTATGGATGTGATGGTCAGCACTGCATTGTTGTGAGAAAGCAGAAGCCCTGAACAGTTGAATATCTATAAAAATTTTTGGACAAAAGTTTCAATTTTACCTACACCCAATTTCCATATTTTCTAAATTATAAGCAAGGGTGTAGAGTTTTCAGATAGTTTGCTTCATATTTCGAGATGTGTGTATTATGTATGCTATGTTATAAATATATGTAAATCTGTAGACATCTCAGTAAGTACCTACTTCTCGAGATGTCATTGCTGTGGTACTTTCGGTTGAGAAATGAATGGTAGTGACCTAGCCTAGGGGATATATGTATGTCGCAGTCATCTGGTTGAATCTGCTATTTGATTGAATGACTAGCGCGTTCATTGAATGTCAACATTCAATTGAATGACTAAAGGACAACTCGTCAAGTTGTTTAATATAACGTTCAACGTCTTGACTGAACGTCATTTAGCATTTCTATCACCTGACTGATTTTACGTCTGCTCTGTTCAAAGGGCTATGTTACAATCCGCTAACTAGTTGGACGTTGAGTGACGCTTGTTCAGTTAACGTTTTAGCCTAAGTCATTCAATTGAATGTTGTCATTCAATGAACGCGCTAGTCATTCAATCAAATAGCAGATTCCACCAGATGACTGCGACATGTACATATAGGTTAGGTCCCAACGACAAATTAATACCCTAAATTTTTTTTATGTTGGCGAACATTATGGCTCTATTCGTGTTTCTCTTCTTGAACACTTAAAGTTAACTGCGCTATACGAAGACATCTTCTTCATGACACCGCTATCCAACTTAATGAGCTAGCTACCACCGACTGAGTTACTTTTTACGATAGTTCGAAGTTATCTAAACTTATTAATGCTCATACTTTCAACATGACTCCAACTATATTCATTAAGTTCCTTGGTATGAAGAGTAAGGGATCGATAAGATCCGTTTCACTATCTTGTGTACAACCGACAAAACCTGTATAAACATTGTGTGACTACTTCGATTACCTACCTAGCTAATAGGGCTATATTATGTATGTATGTAAACACTTTATACATATGTACACAAAACATGGAATGTATATTTTTTTTAAATGTGTGATAATTTAAATTAGGTAATCTTTAGCTTTCTGTCTCACCTAGTGCACCTTGGGCTCCTTATCCGTTCAAAAGTGCTGATTGTCTTAGAAATGTTTCATTGCGATTTATTGGTATGGTATATATTTAAAACCCACAGTTTGAATTTTGGCATTGATAGTTTTTGGTTTAAAAACTACTCGAAATTGACAAAATTCACGCATAAAAACTGTTTTTTTCCAACTTATTTTCGGCTGCAATGAAAGCTTGAAATAGTTATGTTACTATCTAGGACACGGAAAAGTATTATTCACTTCAAAAAGTGGGTTGAAATTATCAATATATTTGTCATAATATGAAAAAAAATATATATATATGAAATATGGCCTCTTAGTGTAAGTGTAATCCTTATTTACACCTATTCTGTTTAACGAAACCTCATTTACAGCGCTCGTAACTCATCAAGCGAGGCTCGGAGGCTCCCATGTGGGCGCGTGTGGTTATTATAATACCATCCCTTATACACACAATGAACGCCAATGAAAACATGTACGAGGCAAGTTTTTGAACTTTGCAAGATAATATTTTATTTTTGACAGATCTTGTGAACCATTATTCATGATTTTCCATTTATGGCGTAATAACTTGCTCGACATGAACCAATTTGATTATACCTACACATTTATAATAAATAATAATATATCTTTATTTCAGAAAGCAATATTCCATAGATTGATTAGTAACAATGTTCCTTAGCGCTACGTTAGTAAACAATAACTTAAATAATTTAAATAAATAAAGACACATAGAACATACAAAAATTAATCCATACTATACTATATATACTATATACTATACTTACTATAATATTATAAATGCGAAAGTGTGTCTGCCTGTCTGTCTGTCTGTCTGTTACCTCTTCACGCTTAAACCGCTGAACCGATTTAGATGAAATTTGGTATATACATACATAGTTTCAGTCCCGGGGAAGGACATAGGATACTTTTCATCCCGAATAAATTTAGTGTTCCCGTGGGATGTGCGGGTAACACCGCGGGCACAGCTAGTATTCTATAAAACTATGGTTTTCAGTACGGGGAACAGAGTGCAACCCCTTTAATTTGCCCAACCCAGTACATAAAGATGGGGCAATCGTATTTGTCTACAATTGTTTTCAGAATGCTGTTGGGACTGCTTCTAGTTCTGCACAATAGCGACACAATCTTTTTTCGCATGATTGCAGGAAACCCATCCGTACGTGCCTCGCAAAACATGCCTGACGCACTGCTCCTACTGGGCAACCCCATCAGCATTCTGAACGCATTATTGTACTGCACTCTCAGGGCATTGTAGGCACGCTTTGTATAACTGACCCACAGGCTGCTCGACAGGCTTGTGACCAATTAAGGTAAAAAATAATTACAGTTAGTTGGAGAAGTCCAAGTTGTCACGCACAGTAGTTGATGGTTCGTATTCGTAACAACCAATACGAGTACTTTATTTTAAACTGTTTCTGGCATCGTAAAAGTACTTAATTAGTTTATGTTTGCGGTTCGAACCTTCGTTACGGAGATATTGACAGCAGGTCAATTGATTCATTTCGAAATAGGAGTTAGATATGAGGAAAAATGCAGTATTTTGTTATTACAGAACCTTGTATTGCAGAACATTGTAGAACATTGGTTCGGCCGGCCGTTGGTGCAGAAGGGTTCCTGATAACCATTCCGCGGAGTTTTGGGTGCACGAATGTTTTGACGGCTACAGCTAGTTTCGAACCATCCGTGCACCGGGAACCCCGGGGCACGCTGATGACGCAGCCAAGGCGGACTGCGCCAAAATGAACTATCTGATCGAGATAGGAATGAGTAATTTAAAAAAACATAAATTTCTTAAAAATGCTTTTAAAAAGTCTATGAAACTAATTCTGAAATACATAACTTCTGGAAGTCAGCGCTATACAATGGACCGGTTTGGCACTTTATCAACGTTTTACTTTTTAACCAATTTAAAAAAAAAAAACAACTAACATGAGAAAAGGGGGTTATTAGTAGGTACCTACCTTTGTTCCCTGACCCGTCGATTGTCAGTAAAAACATAAACAAATGCAAAATGGAGATAAAACCACTTTCGTTGTATTAGGTACTTTCCTAATTGACTCTATATAACGTTAAAATGGTTTACTATATCTCCTTAAAATAGAATACGAAAAATTCCGGGTTACATTTTCACAGAATGACTGTGTAAACATGTTTGAGAGACGTAACTAGCTCACCTACGTTGAAGACGTCAGTACCTACCCTTACCATGAATTAACGTGACCGTACTTCATAGCGAATGCGTAAATGATAAGTTTGTAAGGAGAATAGTACAGCGCCCCGCGGATACTATCAATTCTCCATACAAATCATTTACGCAGTCGCTAGCGAGTACGGTCACTGTAAATTCACGGTAACCCCAGCTCCACAGTAATCGTGAAGTGTACCGAGGTCGGGCGCTTCGCTGCGGAAACCCATACTTCGACCAACATCAGTCAAGTTCGCGAGTAGTGTGGAGCTAGAGTAAGAGTTAGTATTAGGCCTATGATGGGTGTTCTTATCGCGAGATGAAGTCAATAGTATAAGATTTAGGTGTACCTAAATGTCGGAATCGGAAAGTTACACATGTTTTATCGTATACCTGTTACACCCAGGATACTATATAACGCCCTAGTATGGTGGCATAAGGCCAACATCAAAGAATACCATAAAGAACTATCAAAAGTACAAAAGCCTGGCATGGCTTATGATCACGGGGGCAATGAGGACAACGCCCACGCAAGCAATGGAAATCATGCTCGGTCTCAAGTCACTTAAAATAGAAGCGGAGAAGAGGGCCATGGAACAATGGTATAGAATGAAAGCATGTAAGGAATGGAGAGGAAGCTGTGTGGACAAGGGACACGCACTCATTCAGAGGGAAGCATGTTCAAAGATGGGGATGCTCACCCAAAACAACGACCTCATAAAGAGACAAGAAATTTTTGATAAGAAATATAGGATACATATAGGAGACAGGGACAACTGGAAGATAGAGGTAGAATACCCCGTGACCGTGACTATCTGTTTTACGGATGGTTCTCGGCGGGAATCTACGAAACTGGCAGGAGCCGGTGTAGTGATACCAAAGCTGGGAAAGAAGGTACACATACCTCTGGGGAGGTATGCTAGCGTATTTCAGGCAGAGGTATGCGGCATAATGAGATGCGTGCAAATAATAGATGAAGGTTCGCAGAAAGGGGAATCTCTTGTAATATACACAGATAGCCAGGCTGCGCTAAAAACGTTAGACAAGCCGATGGTAAGCTCATCCTTGGTAAAGGAATGTAGGGAAGCTCTAAATAAACTTGGAGAACACACAAAGATTACGGTAGCATGGGTACCTGGACATCAGGGTGTGACAGGGAATGAAAGGGCAGATGAGATGGCGAGGCTAGGGGCAGGAAGGGAACTCATAGGACCCGAACCTGCACATCCAATATCGGCAGAAGTCACGAAAAGAGTTATAGCCAGGCTAATGGAGGAAGAGGCCAACAGACAATGGCGGGAGACAACGGACTGTCGACAATCGAAGATGATCCTAGGAGGCATAAACAGGAAAAGGACCAGGTATCTCCTGGAACTAGGTAAGAAAAATCTCAGATTAATCACGGGACGTAATAGCCTTAACAGGCACCTCAATATTATGGGTGTAGTAAGTGATCCATGCTGCTCGCACTGTGACCATGAGTAGACTAGTAAGCATGTTATAGCAGAGTGTGGCATGTACTCATGCGATAGTACGCTATAGCATCTTCGGGAAAGATAAACTAGAAGAGGAGGAGCTGAGGGACATTAACCTTAAAGATGTCCTTTCCTTCTGCAGGAGAACAAGGAAATTCGAGGAAGAAGGCTGTATGGGAGCGCTGCCGGGACAGTAACCGTTGGCGCCAACTGGGAATTGGGCTGAATGAACGTGATCAAGCAATCGACAGCCCGCATGTCTCCGGCCGGGCGTCCCTACACCAAATCATCATCAAATCATCATACCATCATATCCGCGCTTATCCCGAGAAGTCTGGCGTTCTGGAGTCATTCACCTTCTTTCCAGCTGGGTCAACATTGTCCGTTAAAAATATAACATATTATTTTTATACCAGTATGTTAAATTGCCGAATAGATTCGCTAAAGATGTGTCTAGTGAGCCATTAGATTTCGTTACGGACGCGGAAAATGTTCGAAAGAGCAAAATAAATAAATATACTTTCTTTCGGAAAAGTAATATTCGTTGTGAGGAAATATTTAAACTATTGATACAAAGATATCAAAGCTAAAAGAATAATTGAAATGATTTACCTGGGGGACGAGACTGGGAATCGAACCCGGTAACTCTGGATTGCCGGTCCAGCGCATTAACCACTTCGCTACCCGAACTCCAACCAACCTTTCGAATTTTTCCTTATGCTCTGTTCCTTTGATAGGTTTTACACGTTAAATATTTTTTCACATATGTGACGTGCACACGTTAACTTGTTTTCGAATTATGTAGGTAATAAGTATGAACATTTAAAAAAACCGGCGAAGTGCGAGTCTGACCCAAGTAGCACAACTGGGTCTAAATAGCTCGTATATCATATCTAATTAGATGCTTAAGTGAAATTTACCACCATGACTAAGTGCTATATAGGTGGCAATAACCCTTATGCCACCTATATAGAACCAAAAGGAGAAAAATTGCAGCCTATTTTTGGTGCTAAATAGAATCCATAAGAGCTCTCACAATTACCTTAAGTGGTAATTAGAACTATGGGTGAAAGTTATGCGTCCATAAGAGATCTCACAATCACCTTAAGTGGCAATTAGAACTAAGGGTAAAAGTTATGCGCAGTGAACGAATGAAAACATTTCAGTTCGCTCAATGAGTGATAAATGAGTCGCCAAATTATCTTTGAGTGGCGAGGCAACTGTCAAATTGTGTTGTGTGTAATACGTGATCTGCCATATTTATTTTGGATTTATACGTCTGTTTGGTGAGTGATTAAAACTTTACGTTATACAAGCATTGAAATAAGCACGAAATTCTTGCGAATTTTTTGTTACTGTGAAACTATAGTATGTTTTCTTTGTAAATTTCGACGGGCCTTTCATTTGATCAGGAATATTAAAAAAGAGAGTGCTAAATTAAATAAGGAATAGATACTGATAAGAAATAAAACTGTTAAAAACCTGACCTAATGATTGTAGGTTACCTACAATGTTAAAGTAACATCGTCAAAACTATCAAAAGTCTGTGATTATGCGTGAGTGTGATAAAATTCTGGTCAAAATAATTAATTTTCATTGGCTTCCATTTGTAAACATGGCGAAACAAAAAAGATCTTACAGTGTTTATTTTCACTTATTTGTTCCTTATTTGGAACTATTAGGTCTAATAATCACTTATTTGTATCTTGCGAGTGGCAAAGCAGTGCAACTATTAAATATATTTTGACAAGGCGCAATAGGAACTATAATAGAACTTTTAGTTCGTTAGTGGTTTGAAATAAGTGAAAATAACTGCTTTTGGTTCTAAGAATCTCCTATTGAGACCTATTTATGCGTTGGAGTGGCAATAAGGTACTTCTTAGGCCTTAAAGTTGCAATATTTTTTGGTTCCAAAAGAGCCGTAAAATTATCCCTTTAGCCACTATTGGTGATGTAATTCGCTATTGTACTAGTCATTTGGAACTTTTAGTTCCAAATAAGGGTATGTTGCCACTTATATGTAAAAGTTGCTTATAAGTGATTTTAAGGCCTTATATAGCACTATTGCTTCTTATTGAGTGACTATTTGAACCTGCATGCAACTTTAAGTAGCAAAATCGACTTTATCCCACCATAAGTAATAAAGTAGAAACAAAAAACGTTCCTATGCAACTACAAGTGATAGGATGAACTCATATACAGTTTTGAGTTGTGTTTAGAGCTATAAGTTGCATCAAACACTGTTAAACCACTCATTTAGAACTTAAAGCTGTAAGATAAGCTGCAAAATTCACTAATGTGCTGCTTGGGGACTCCGTCCGAGTCTCCGAGGGTTCCGTACAAACTTTCACTTAACCCATCTTAATTGGCCTGGTTGAGTTAAGTTTGCACCTGAATTGCAAACTTAACGCAACCGAGTTCTCCAAAATATGATGTTTCAAAAGGACTATATTTTTTTAATGATTTTATTAAAAATGTATAGTTTCAGATTTTTATAAATATTTGTAGTATGTGACGATATTACTTGCCAAATGTCATAGTTCTAGGTCATCGGGAATTACCCTATCATTTTGATTCCCTTGAGAGTGTCTAAATTACGTTTTTTGCGACATAATCAGGTACAGTTTTTCCGATTGAGGTACGGAACCCTAAAAACATTACACACATTCAATCAATCACAAACATTACACTCTGCCTCAAAAGCCTTGTTACGATAATTTGGGATCACTAAAGTCACAAAGAAATATTTCTTTGGCATTTAATCTTTTTAGAAATAAGCATTTAAGTTTTACCGAATCAGTAATTTGAAAATAAATAAATGTAGATGTAATACCGGTATGTGGTTCCTTGTTGTGACTATGTGATCCAATCCAACGAATATTTTGTAAATTGGTTAAACCCAAGCTACGCGCGTTGTTTATTGGTGTAACTAATGACTAATAATATAGGTAACTTATATATTGTCCGTCGTAACTAATAGTATCATGATTCCCTTGCCCTTATCCCATTTATTTGACGTCGGTGCAGCATGTTTTCTTCCTCCATTCTTCCCTTCGTCATCTCATCGTTTACTTCCTTCCTATTCATATCATCTTTCACACAACCCATCCATCTTTTCTTTGGTCAAGACCAAAGAGGAAGATTCCTCTTCTTCTATATCCGTTAACTAATAATGAACAATCAACAGGTCGACGTGGAATGGTGCGGATGCGCGGAGCCACGGGCAGGCACTAGGGCAGCGCCCGCCCGCCCTTATAAAGGCTTGTACGGAGCGCGCCGCCCAAATAGTCCGGTGAGCTTACGCGCGTCGCTACTATTTACTGTACGTACAATAATCAAAATAATCTAAAATAGTCAATTGCTACATAATTATCGTTAAAGTTACTAAGTTCGTTTGTTCAAAAATATGAGTTTACGTAAGTAGTTTTAATTTTTTAAAGTAAGTATAATTTGTTTTTACAACCGAGTGGTCCAAGTTTTTTATTTTTTATTTAGGTGATGTAGGTACCATAATATATATATCAGTGATAATCATCGAAGCCAAAAAGACAATTTCTTTGTCGTGTTCAAATACGGTGTTATTTTGGTATACTTTTCACTTATTAATACTGTATGTTACTTACTTACAGTTAGTAGATTTCTGTACATAATAGTTATTGCACTTAAACCCTGTTATGATGTAGTCATGTGTTAGGTATTGACATTAAAACACTAATTACATAAGATACGTAATAGTACATAACATACTTACCTACGGCGGTGAATTTGTGAATGTCCCAGGTCGCCGGTGTCCATTAATATGCGATCTGGGGCTTTACGAATTACCACCCGTGGTTTGTCCAAAGTTTTAAGTCTTGACATGGCCAGGAAGTGATTTTCTCCCCGCGTAGCTTTAAACCAAACCAATCTTATTCGAAGGATCATAAGGATCATGGAGATAGGATAACAAGTTACAGGAATTTTCCTCGTGGACTAATTACACTGATTGCTTCTGTTAATTTTTAAACAAGTTAAAATATAATTTTCTTCTGACGTTTTAAAGGGTAAGTTTGTTACAGTCAAGAGAGTTGAAAATTACTGTTCTGTTTTTGTACCGATAGCGTGCTCACCAGCGATCCTCAAGATTGATAAAAAGTTTCTGCCTAATAACTATAATTTGTTTGTTTGTTTTTTTTTTTTATATACGTGATGATGCATATGATATTAATATTTAGCTAAAATTAAACTTAATACGCGGGGTCCCGCGCAATTACCTCACTGTTAAATTAATTAAAAGTGAAAACATAATTAAAACTAATAACCACTAGATACATGGTCATCCTACATAAATTATTGAAGTACGATACCTACGTCAAGTGTCATCGCTTTGGCGGGAAATTTTACGAAATTTTCTACGACTTTGTTTATGTAATGACAATGACAATGACAAGTTATTACTCATAAATTGTCATTCCCATTAAATTATTAAAGAGGTAGTAAGCACACCGATATAGATTAGTTCGGTGACAAGGAATTTAAGACAAAATTGGTTTCAAAATAAAAAATATCATAGAAAAATAAAAGTTTGTTTTCATGTAATTACGACTTCAACGTGATCGCCATCAATTACTGAGTTAGAAAAGTTGGTACCTGATCACCGATTAAAAATCTTCGTGTATAGGTACATTTCATAAAAATTTCGGTTCTGCGTGTGCCTCCCAAAGGTACCATTTCCCGAGACCGGGTATAAATTGTAAGTAAGTAAGTAAGTAAGTAAACGCTTTATTGTACACAAAAACAGTTAAAAAATACATCTATTACAATTAACATATAGGTACAAAGGCGAACTTATCCCTATAAGGGATCTCTTCCAGTTAACCTTTGAGCAGTTGAGTGAGTACGAGAAGAAGATAGACAAACTAACACCGTGTACAAAAAGGTATTAAAAATAATAAGACTACTAATAATTACACATATAAACTATTAATACATACATACATATATACATACATACATACATATATATATAATGTAATATAAATATACACATAAATATAAATACATTGTAGATCCAATTCACAAGTCATTGGAAAGCCATAACTTCTTAAGATTCGTCTTGAGCGATGCTACAGATGGAGACTTCCTAAGGGACAGTGGCAATTCGTTCCACAACTTCACAGCGCTTACTGTGAAAGATTTGGCGTACGTACGCGTCTTGTTAGACGGTACAGCCAAAGTGAGATTGGCAGACGACCGCAAGCGGTGACCACTGCCATCGGCCATATATCTAAACCTTTCACTGGGGTAAGGAGGTGAAGCAGGGTTGTAGAGAACATTAAAAAGCAATGACAGGACATGCAGGTCTCTACGCTGACGTATTGGCAGCCAACCCAGCTGCGCTCTAAAGGCGGACACGTGATCGTATTTGCGCAGTCCGAAAACATATTTTATGCACACATTTTGTAAGCGCTCGAGCTTGTCAAGTAGTTCCTCTTTGAGATTCGTCATAGCAATGTCACCATAATCCAGAAGGGGCAGCAAGAGTGAACTGGCAAGAGTAAGCTTGGTGGACATAGGAAGGAAGTTCTGCAGGCGCCTAAGTGAGTGAAGAGATGCGAAGAGCTTCCGGCTGACCTCCGAGATATGCGGAGACCAAGACAATGTCTGGTCCATGATGATACCTAAATTCCTAACAGTAGAGGAAAGAGGGATAGGAATCCCACCAAAAAGAATATCAGGCACCACCATTTCCGCCAGCTTGTTCACAAAGTGAGGACTACCGATGACAATTGCTTGCGATTTTTGTGCGTTTACGTTTAAACCAAAATTATTAGCCCAGCTGTGAATACATTCTAAATCTGCATTGATTTGATCAATAAGCGATGGCAGATCCTCAATACTAGCCGCTGCATAGATCTGCAGGTCATCTGCATAAAGATGGAACGAAGATCTTAGGCACTCTGTGATCCCACCAATGAAAATCGAAAAGAGAAGAGGAGAAAGGACCCCCCCTTGAGGGACACCAGCGGAAAGTTCACGCCATTCCGACATTTTGTCGTCGACCCTAACCCGCTGGCGTCGACCAAAGAGGTAGTCGTGAAACCAAGATAAGGATGATTGAGACACATAATTTGCGATATAATTTGATTAATTTTATCATATCATATTAATATTCTATAATGTTATTTTTTATGTATTTTATTTTTAGTAATAATTATATTAATAAATTGCTCTGCTTTCTATAACTGACGAACCGAAAGTGCTTGTAGCTAGGCCTACTTGAATAAATATTTTTGACTTTGACTTTATTCCCATATTTTTATTAGTTTATTTAAACTTTATTGCGCATTACAAATAAGTAGAAATGGCGGACTTAATGCCATAGACCTACCAGTCAACCATATGGCCAATCAGAGACTTTACTGATCGGGATGGGTGTACAACAAAACGCGTATGCACGCCATGCATTTTTTAATTTTAATTTGATAGTAGAAGCTGTTCCCTTTAGATTCACCTAAACCCGTTCAACACGATGTATGAAAGGTTGAGTAACACGCTTAAAAATATATTCTTTAACATTTACTTTTATAATAGGTACCTAAACAATTACCGTTTACAATTTGAGAATCCACTTTTAAAATTTAGTTTTACAATAGGTGTGATAAGATTATGTGAAATTATATCATTGTAAAGAGATACATAAGTCAATTGGTGCAAATTGAGCCCCTTAGTTTTTAAGTCAACATTTGAAGCATGTGAAACGTCGCACGTGCGTTGTATTGCTTGTTCACACGTACCTATACATGTGCAAATGCACTTATGCAAGTTGTGCACGTTTTAGTTTGCATTCATGTGTCGATTAAATGTTAGCATTAGTCAGGCTTCGTCGTCAAAAACCAGACTGAACTTTTAGTGGCAGGAATGAAATTTGTATAGAGATTTCTTAGCAATATTGTTTTATCAATATCGTTTTCTTAATAATATACGTAAAAATACGTAAGAAAAGATTTTAATAACATCATAATATATTTACATTTTGATATTGTGTCAGAAAAACTGAAATAAGTAAATATATTGTGTTTTTTGTTCTATTAAATTACATAAATGTCACCGTATAATTATTATTCTTTCATAAAGCTTTCACATAATAGGCTGCGTTTCCACCAGAGATGTGTGGCGAGGGATGTGTTTTTGTTAACCAATGGAATACCTTCATTCACTCATCCTCGCTCGGCGCAGCTGATTCTATTGGCTAACAAAAACACCACACACCACAAATCCCTCGCTACACATCTCTGGTGGAAACGCAGTCTAAATGTCACACGCACAAGGTTAGAAGAAATATGTAGACTGCATAAAAGAATAGCAAGGTATCGACAAATTAAATTCGGAAGGAAGTAATCTAGTAAATTGTTATTTTAGAAGTACTATGTCTATGTCTGCTAATAACTATCGGTAGCAGGACCTGGCCAAATCCTTCGGGAGTTGTCTGACGGAACTGTGTAAATATACATGAAAGGTTTCTGATCATAATTAACACTGGGATTTCATCCAACGTCATTGTATGTTTGATCCTTCGAAAGGGTGAGATTTAAATAAGTAAGTACTCTAAAATATCTGACAGGGTATAGGTACAGGGAGAAATTTTTCTCTATGATGCCTCTATGTGGACAAAAGATTTCTACGTTTCCTTAACTATAATACTTTCATTCAGGCAATCCCTGGTCTGAGTAGAGAATACTTAGGTTGGTACCTAGTGTTTGTATAAAAATTAACGTGTGTGGGTTGACTCTAACGAAATGCGGTATTTTACGGTCTTATGCTGCTTTAGCAATACAACCTTGCAAACACTGATAACAAGTTATGTGCTAAACACCTTGGACATACCACACTTGAAACCCCCATATACATCTCGGAGCATTTAACACCTAAAGCGGCCCGCCTGCGATATTTAGCGCGGGACTTGGCACGCTCAAAGCAATATGAGTTTTGCTGGACGGCTCTGGGAAGAGTATTTCTAAAAAAAGGTAAAACTACAGCTGTGATCCACGTAACATGCGAGTCACAAATTCAGAGACTTTTCCAAGAAAACTGACTAGTTATACTATGTTATTGTAAAACTCTCTACTACAATCAATACCCATGTTTTTTGGCTTTACATCACTGGACTACGTTCTGTTTACACGCGCTTAAATTACAACCTGTCAAACTTTATACAACATCTACCTATCCTACACAGTGCAAAATCATACACAATGTTTCACTTATTATATTCATGAAAAACCGGATCTTTTGTACATTAACACGCAACAATAACATAAAAGAACGACATAAATATGTACACAATATATCTTATTTGCTTTGGCCACCCGAATACAGCATTAACAAAATATATAAACCCAATATTTCACATATAAATTACATAGATCATTGCTTTATATTAATAAACTACAAGGACACTTCCATACTCAAACTATCTTACCGAAATGCTACACAGACAGACTTTCTTATTGTTTATTATAATGGATGACACTCTCTCGACAATAAACCAAATTGATAACCTAACAATAGCCCAGTCAATGGAGTGTAAAACTGAAAATATTAGTCAACACATACGTATTAATAAATCGGACTTTATAATTGTTTCTCAAAACATACGAAGCGTGTACTGTAATATGAACAATCTTATTGTTGTTTTAAAACAGTTTGATTTTGATATTGATGTAATTATCCTTAGTGAATGTCGCTTACACCCCGATAAGCCGGTTCCAAGTTTAGATGGCTACATCCATTTTTCAACTACTAATCACCTGAACCAGAACGATGGTGTTGTTGCCTATATTAATAAATCACACAAAGTAATGGTTCAGGAGGTAAAATTAACCCACGCATCGTGCTTAGAAATAATAACCGAAAGTGAAAGAATTTTAGGAATATATCGATCTCCCTCAAACAATGACGCTAACTGTTTCATATCTTCACTAAGTTCGCACCTACATTCCATCAAATCTAGCAAAAACATAGTGGTAACTGGGGACATTAATATTAATATTACGAATAAAAGCAATGGACAACCCTTTGAGCAAACAAACAGGTTAAACTACCTAAATATGATGGCAATGCACGGTTTGCTACCTGGTCATTCCCTGCCAACAAGAGATAAAACGTGTTTAGACCATTTCATTCTTAAATTAGAACAAAAGTACTCAAAGCCGGACATTCTGGTTTTAGACACAACAATAACAGATCATGCCATGATATTACTTAGACTTGTGAACCGAATTAACCGAACATGTCAAGTTACAAAAACAAATATAAATTATGACAAAGCCTTAAATATACTTGCTGGAAAAAATCTCAAAGAATTATTAACAATAAACGATCCTAACTTACTAACAGAAACCTTCATAGAAACTATCAAAGGGTGCCTCAGTGAAAGCACTATCACCACTTTAGTCCCCAGAAGAAATCGGATAATAAAACCCTGGATTACACCGGGGTTGTTGCGTTGTATCAGAAACAGAAACAACATGCAAAAAAGTGTTCAGTCCAATCCAGACAACAACATCTTAAAAATAACATACAAAAGGTACAGAAACCACTGCAACAACCTAATTAGAAACTTAAAACATAAATATGAAAAAGAACAATTAGCTAAAGCAAGCAAAAATCCAAAAAAATTGTGGAAAGCTATAAATAAAATAGCCTACCGGACTGAACCAGATAAGGTAGACAATACCGAATTATTAAACATAAAGAACACACCTTCAGAATCTGTTAATGCAGTTAATCAATATTTTTCTGACATTGGGAAGAGTCTTGCCGGGGCTATATTATCACAAAATTGTCAAAATAATAATGATAACCACAAACCCACTAGCACTTTGAACTCATTTGTTCTTCTCGACACGGATCCAATCGAAGTTCTTACAGTACTACGTAACCTTAAATCTAACAGTGCGCCTGGCTGGGATAATATCCCAACACAGTTCTTGAAACTAGCCAGTGACATTGTAGTTCCTGTAATAACACACCTAGCAAATCTGTGCTTTAATCAAGGGATTTTTCCTAATGTTCTAAAACAAGCTGTAGTCACGCCTGTGTACAAGAGTGGGAACAGAGATGATATCTCTAATTATAGGCCTATATCAGTTTTACCTTCTATTTCCAAAATTCTTGAAAAGATTATTAACAGTAGACTAACTAATTATTTAGATAAATTTAAGGTGCTATCAAACGCCCAACATGGCTTCAGAAAAGGCATTTCAACTGAGGATGCTATTTCGTCGCTTACATCTCTCATAGTTCATAATGTAGATATGAACAAAAAGTGTTTGTCAGTATTTTTAGATCTTAAAAAGGCATTTGATACAGTCTCTGTTCCCATTCTTGTCAAAACCTTAGAGGACATTGGTATAAGAGGTATCCCTCTTCGTCTCTTTACTAGCTATCTTGTAAACCGTAATCAAAAGGTAAAATTGGGCGATTTCGTCAGTGACGAGCGTACCTTATCCTACGGAGTACCACAAGGTAGTGTTCTTGGACCTACCCTTTTCTTAATTTATGTTAATCAGTTATGTAATATGCAAATAGATGCGGGTACAATCTTCACATATGCTGACGACACTGCCATAGTATTTTCGGGGGATACGTGGGAGGATGTACGCTCAGCCGCAGAAAGAGGACTCTCCAAAATTGCTAGATGGTTACACGGAAACCTATTAACATTAAACACAAACAAAACTCACTACATCTGTTTCACAAACTACAGTCACACACAACCAGACACAAACTTCTCTATCAGGATCCATACTTGCGATAACACTCCACAAAACATCTGCTCCTGCCCAGGTATAGATAAGGTGAAAACTACAAAATATTTGGGTGTTAATATTGATCAGCGCTTAACCTGGCATGACCACATAGAGAGTCTCATGTCCAGAGTCCGAAAGCTTATCTGGGTCTTCAAACATCTCAGGCATGTGGCCACAAATGTCATGATAAAACATATTTATGTCTCACTGGTTCAATCAGTCCTCACATACTGCATTACAATATGGGGCGGAGCAGCGAAAACTAAATTTCTAGAACTAGAGAGAGCACAAAGATCACTGCTTAAAGTCATGTTATTCAAACCTTACAGATTTCCCACAGCCGAACTGTATACGACTGCTGACTTATTGTCCGTAAGACAACTCTACATACTAAACATTATCATAAAAACACATAAAAAAATCGAATACAAGCCAGTCCAAACATCTGCACGTAGGAAAAACAAAACAAAAGTTATCAATGCTCCCATTTTGAAAACCGCCTATGCAAGGAGACAAGAAAGAGCACAATCAGCATTATTGTATAATGTTATAAATAAATCTATTGACGTATTCTCACTCACAACATATAAATGCAAAATTAAATTAATAGAATGGTTAAAAACAAAAAACTATAATGATACTGAAAACTTACTAACCAACAGGTAACCAGCAAAAATACACACACACAAACACACACATGCATTCAAACAAACATACATAACAAAAGATTAGTAATTTCATAATATTGTGCAAAACTAACTTATTTAAATACTTAGTAACTACTTTAATTAAGCTGTAAATTTAAGTATTTTTAAGTAAAATGTAAATTCTAGTGTATGTAAATACACCTGTACACCTAGCTTTATACAGTTACAACATGTGGAAGAGCGGTGTTTCTTAACACAAGCATAATTATTGCTTAAAAAGAGGCACCAACTCTAATTTTGTGAAATAGTTTTAAGCTACTGAATAAATGATTTTTTTTTTTTTTTTTTTTTGATGCATGAGCGAAGATAATTACTTCGTTAAATCTACAAAAAATTAATAACAAAACTAGATTAGCAATATGGCTGTCAGCATTTAATACGAATCTAAGTATAAAATACTTAGGTTTAGGAAAAATAATAAAAATATATTCCTATTTTTCGGTATAGCAATTTTTTAAATATATTTTTTATTTTCGCATTCAGTCATTAAAATATTTTGAATGAAGCCATTTTACTTTACAACTTTATAATATTAGTATAGGAAAATCATTATGCGAATAGATTAAAAACTAGTTGTTCCGGGAAAATAATATTCGGTTATTTTTAATTCACTTGGCGGGGACACTTCCGTGCCTCCCAATGCACTAAGTTCTATGTTTATATTTGTTTTCCATCTACAAGTTATAAGCGGACAACTCTACTACTAATACTGTCTAGATTTAGCTCACCACGAATACCTATTCACTATTCAGGCATTGAACTCAAAAAGTTACTACCTACGGTTACATTGATACATTCTCGATTTTTTATATATTTTGATGTTATAGTTTGATAACTTGACAGAACTCAGCCAATATGTGTGATCAATTGATCATTATCTTAATTATTTAGCTTACATCTTGTAAAAAAAAACTGAACAAGAGCCTCGGGTCATGTTCAGTGTAGAGTTTGGCAACTTGATTTTGAGCCATTTTAATCTAGAAGGAATGAAGAATTTTCTTGTTAATTAACGTCTAACTCCTTTATAAACGCTAACGTTTATGACATTAAAATTTTGATTAGTTTGGTAGTTACACTTAGTTATTCTAGCGAAATTTGCACATTCATAGGTACTCTATATTAATTTTATAAGAGTGTAAACGTACATGAATAAATAATGTCGTTGATGACTAATTAGTACGTATAATTTGCCTAAGTAATTAATATAAGCATGACATGGTTAATCTTCATGATTTAGTACTTGTTCTTGACCTGAAAATAGATTGGCTGATTCACTTAAAACGTGACTATTTTTTTAAAGTTCTAATTAGTCATGTTAATTGCCCCCTAAATCTAAGCTCGCAACTGTTAAGTTAGAAGTTTCTATCCTACGTTTATCTTCGAGTTCAATAGAACTCTTCATCTTGTCTAAAGTTATATACCCCATCTTTTTCCCAGCGCGGCGCGAACGGCCTTAAAGTATGTTATCCTTCCGTAAAGAATGTAAGTAGCTTGTCATCCAGCTATCAATAAAGCATTAAATTCCATGTTATGTGGGCTCAATTTTCGTGACCCACATAATAACGAGCAACATCTATCATTCTATATTTTTTTTGGTGCAGTCTTATTTGTTTTTTTCCTTCATTATTAAACTTTGTACTTAATATAATTTGCGAAGAAGCCACTAAACATTCTAGCTTGATTTTAACTATAACGTACCTAAGATGTAAGTAAATTAGTCAATTATAACGTCTCAAGACGTATGATTTTTGATTTGTCACACGTTGTTTATTATTAATGACTACTTTTCTGCTAAACTAGACTTGGAATTAAAAACATAATTAAGATACTGTCTGATAAGTAATTTATTTTAGTTGAATATTAATTTATTTCTTTACTAAATATCTGACGAACCATTATTATTACCCATGTTAATATTTTTTATTTCGGGGCCTTTTATGGTCGCGTTCAGATAAATGACGAAATAGCTGTCACTATCTGACAAACGTGTGAATTCAAGAGTGACTGATTTATTTATCGCATGATAATCGGAAGAGTCGGAAGCATTATAGCTGAAATCCAATTTTTATTGGGGATAAAATCTGCACAAAAAGGTCAGGTGCGATTAAAAACCTGCTTAATGTTACTGTCTGCTTTGCCCGAAGGTTGACTGGTAGAGCATGCCTCATAACATTAAGTGCGCCTTTTGAACGGTACTTTTTCTTATGTGCAATACAAAACGCAGATTGTTATTATTTTGTTCAGTATCGTTAAACTACTACCACAACGCTTACTTATGATGTACTTTCCCTGATTCTTTTTTTGTTACAATACGGTGTTTGAGTATAGTGAATATAAATTGTGGCACTGAAACTACTAAACTCACATTAAAAAATACGCGGAATCAAATAAACTATCACTAACTTTTGGACGTTATACTATTTTGAATTGTACAATAACTAAAAAGAAGACGTGTTTTGACTACTGCTTTTTATGACGTCACATGCCTGTATCACTGTATCATCATCGAAGCTTCATACTAACAGCCCATTTTGACATTTCATAAAGAGTAACTGATTAGAGCGGTCATAAAATACCTTAGGTACCTACCTATTCAGTCAGATAACATTCCGCGGTATTAATGTGGGTTTGCTACTGTAGTACGAGTATGTAGCTAATGTCTACATTTAGTATAGCATGCAGTATAACTGTAGCCTAATGCATATTGCTTGGATAAGCGTTAACCTTATTGTAAAAATGTATATAAGCTAATGTTTTAAGTAATTAAACGTTCACTACTATCTAGAGCTTGGCATATACTTTGTCTCCCATCAACGTCCCTTCTCTACCACATCATTACATATATTACATGGCGACCCTGCACTAACGTTCCGAAGACGAACTTCTGAACCAGTCAGAACCTCAGAACCTCGCACCGGACGGTGCGGCGGGACACCGCACCGTCCGGGACACCACAAGAAACAAGAGGAACCACCAGACTGACGATGCAGTCTCAAGAATGAAGATTTGAATTAACTTGAAAAAAAAAGAAGAAGAAATTATGAAAGAAGCCATAAGAAGAAACCAGTATCAAGAAAAGAAGAGCGTTGTCCAGGGTTATCCCGGCTCGCAAATCAAGAGGAGTCCAGGGTTATCCCGGCTCGCAAATCAAGAGGTGTCCAGGGTTATCCCGGCCCATGCTCGAGGGTGTCCAGAGTTAGCCCGGCCCGTCATCGCATCGCGCATCAGCAACGGCATCGTGCTCCACGTGCCTGCCAGCCGCCAGCGCATCAACGTCCCGCCATGCATCGCGCAACGTGACGACACGCGATGACCTCAATATCGTTAGGCATTACTCCTACGTAAGCGTTGAATTAAGTAAGTGAATATTTTATTGTATAACTTAGGTTTTCGGTTATATTAAAATTATTTTAGATTTATGCACGATTTAATTTTATTATGTCTACTGATTTGCAAGACTTATATACTAAGTGGAAATATATAAGAGAATATTTAGTTAAACTTGGCCCTCAGAGGCGTCAAAAGGAAATCGCATCTAAGAAATTAGAATGAGATTTTTTATGATATTTTTTTTTATTATATAAAAATTAATTAGCTATACAGGTTAACGCCCAATTCATTCAAAATCTTTTTCTTTTACATACATAAATTGTTAGATAACTTTCGTACATGAAATTGTTACCCGTGTCACTTAGCATTTCTAATTATTATTATTTTTTAAACCAGATATCATCACTTAAAATCATTGTAATAATCGTCGCTAATAATTTTTAGATGCAAATGTCGTAAACAACTTACACATTTCGCAATTTCCGACCGCACGGAAATGCATACGCCGCCGCGAAGTCCGCGCGTAAGCAAAAATTTTAAGTAGATCACGCGTGTTCGCTGTCTACAAGTAAACTTTTAATTATTGGTGAATGTAATTTGATATTCACACTTAGAAATTTTATTGAACAATTATACTATAGCTAGTTATTGGATTGATCACCTAATAATTTAGTGACAGTTAATTGAGTGATATTTGCGTAGATATTTCTTTTATAAAGTATTACAATATGAAATTTTAATTTCAAATATTTTTTTTTACTCTCTCAGTACTTGGTAAGGTACGGTACAGATTTATGTTAGGTGAAGGCACATTTTTATAGTGTGTACTATCGGTTAGTTCACGATCCTTTTACTCGATCATAGTGTGACCTACCGTCCTCCGTGAGAGTATTTGGGGACTTTTAGTCTTAATATATATATTGTGTTTCTAAGTACAGGCGACGGACCTGATATGCCATGTGGGTGACCATGCCCACTATTTTTGAGTTGAGGGTGCGCACGGACGCGCAGCCCATTGAGTATATTTTATAGGGTGACCATGCCCTGGGTAACCATTCCCGTGTATTATTTTTTTTTTGGAGCGAAGACTCCATTAATACGGCATTAGATATCTTATAGGGTAAATGTACCGATACCGTAATACCAGTACAATACATGTGATATATACATGAGATTTAATGGTGAATTTTATAATTTTTTTTTTAATAATATTTTGAGAGAGATTATTTGATAATAATACTGATTATTTTGTTGAAACAGACAGGAATTTTAATAAAAATAATTTTAACTTCAACTATAAAATATTTCTTTTGAAACAGTGACACTGGGACATGACGTTTTTTTTTTTTTTTTGGGGAGACCAACTAATTATTTTTTCTCTTTGATATATTCTTGTAAAGTGTATAAACTTAATTATAAGTAGTTTACACAGTGGTCCCCATCTTCATTTCGAATTGTAAACAAGTAACATGCATTACATTTTTTCTTTTTCTCCAGCACCCCGGGGGTGAAGGGATCTTACGGGGAAGCTGTAGTACGAGTATGTAGCTAATGTCTACATTTAGTATAGCATGCAGTATAACTGTAGCCTAATGCATATTGCTTGGATAAGCGTTAACCTTATTGTAAAAATGTATATAAGCTAATGTTTTAAGTAATTAAACGTTCACTACTATCTAGAGCTTGGCATATACTTTGTCTCCCATCAACGTCCCTTCTCTACCACATCATTACATATATTACACTACCACTAATCCGGCATTTGACTATATAGTGGAAATAAATTATCTCGCGCTAACCAGTAACCACTAATCACGCATTCAAAAATACATTGGGCATTATAATTAAATATCAAAAATCTGGATTTTTTTTAACGTTTTATTAGCATTGATGTTGCTCTCGACGAGGGGGTATGTGTTTAAGGTTGTGTGTATGTGTAATGCCAATTTTCCTAGAAAACTGCTGGACTGGTTTTTAGGGTTCCGTACCCAAAGTGTAAAAAACGGAACGGTGTAAGGTTCCGCTGTCAATTGACAACAAATACTATAAAAAGCAGAATAAAATAAATATTTAAGGCGGCTGCCTACAACAAACGTACATCCGGCGCCATACATACCAGGTAAAAACTTAACTTAACCTGGGGGCCTATGATGGTTGCGTTTATCACGCGATAAATAAGTGACAAAGCATCTGTCACTCACACTCGCATCTAGTGAAAACGTGACGGATGCTGTATCACACGACACGCCACTTCACGATCACTTATTTATCGCGGGATAAAAGCAACCATCATAGGGCACCTGGCCAGTTAAGATGGGATAAGTGTTTGTACGGAACCCTCAGTGCGCGAGTTCGACTCGTGCTTGGCCAGTTTTTTGTATCAAACGGCTGATAATATCAGAACCGGTTCTTAGATATATTTCACGGTTGCATTGCAGGGCACCAGCGAGCGTTGCAGCAGCCACAAACGTTGAATTAATCTGCAGCGTAGATGTTTTTTAGGGTTCCGTACCCAAAGGGTAAAAACGTGACCCTATTACTGAGACTTCGCTGTCCGTCCGTCCGTCCGTCCGTCTGTCACCAGGCTGTATCTCAAGAACGGTGATAGCTAGACAGTTGAAATTTTCACAGATGATGTATTTCTATTGCCGCTATAACAACATATACTAAAAATAAAATAAAATAAATATTTAAGGGGGCTCTCATACAACAAACGGGATTGGTTGCGTTAACTTTGCACCTCATTTGTATGGAGCGCTATACATACCAGGTGCAAACTTAACTTAACCACTTTAAGGATGGAAGGTGTTTTACGGAACCCTCGGTGCGCGAGTCCGACTCGCACTTGACCGGTTTTTTCTTAATTTTCCCTGGTTTTCTATTGCGCAGGACAGTGTGATGTGCCAGCGATGATGAGTGGCGTGTCGTTGATGCTGCTAGCGCTGGCGTTTTCGGCGGTCGCCGCACCCGCACAGCTGTATGAAAACCCTGAGGTATTTTTTATAGACATGAACTTAGAGATGGGCATTAATTTCACGAGAACGATAAATAATAAATAAATAAATAATAAAAAAAAAAATTGATCGGGGCACCCCCTAATTTTATTCTATTAGTTAGTCAATAAGATAATCTGTGCAAAATTACAAATACCTACGGTAAGTCTAAGCCGGTGCTCAAACTACCCTCAACTTTTTTTCATACTGACATTAGCAAGTGTACTGAGGTTTGGCTAACCATAACCGTTGCTTTGCTTTTTTAAAAAAATGTTTTGAAGAAGTCATTTCTTGTATTTAATATTATTAACTGTGTACATACTATTTACATACAAATAATTAAGGTTTATTTTTGTTACTAAACAGTCAAAATTGCTTATTTGAACCATGACAACAACCTGAAAAAGCGATACTGTGTTTCTAGTAGGAGTGAGAAATTTGGATCCCCTTGCTTTATTAATTCAACTTCCAACTAACAGACAAGTATTTCTATGATTCTTGCACTATCTGAATGACTTAAAAATGATACGATATGCGTCCCAGGTAAGTGTTGAGCAGTTATTAACTCTTTGAAATAAAGCTGCTATACCTACCAACGCGACTTAAGAAACACTGCCAAGAATAACTCCAGAAAATTCATTCTGATTGGTCGTTGTTAAAAGAACAAACACAGGAATTCACCAGCTCATCGAGAACTAGAAATCAAGTTCACAAAAGAACTTGATAAACTTTATGATGTAAGTATCTCATTCTGACGCGTTTCCGCTTATAAAAATAAGCGACTATAGGAAATTTCTGCAGGACCAAAGAGGAGAATGGTGATATCAACTGTACATAAACAGTTAGCCCAGAAGAATGTAAGAGCCTTATAATGTGCGCTAGCAGAAGAAGATCGTCGAAACCGCCAAGCTCTTAGTTCTTTCCAACCGTCATGTTCAACGGCTACTGAAATGGAGGATGAGGTGTGTAGCTTGTTTTCTGATGACGATGATGAATTTCAAGCGAGGCCTGTGATTATTTTGACGACGCCTTTGGCTCGGTTTGTAGACACCTGCCTACTGAGCCGGCGGTCCCGGGTTCAAATCCCGGCCAGGGCAAATATTTGTATGATGAATTCGAATGTTTGCGCTTGGGTCATGGTTGTTCTATGTATTTAAGTAGATATTTATCTATATAAGTACGTATATCTTCGTCTAGTACCCATAACACAACGTGTCAGTACTTAATCACGAAAAATACGGGACGTGTTGATAGATTGTCACACTAGCTCATCCCTAACTCTCTCTATGGGCTCAAAACATCCACCCAAGCTATCCGCCCGAACATAGCTGTTGTGCCAATAAGAACTGCTTTAAACGTTTTTTAAATACGAATAAAGAAGATTGTTCTAGCATTTATTAGCAGCATACCGAAAGCTGCCACGAAACGCCGCCGTACCATGTCGCGGGCATATGAGCCGAAGTGCTTGCCATTCATGCGCTCGTGAAAATATAAGTTTGGAGTAAAGATATGGAGGCTGTTTTTCTCTAATAACTTCAGACAAGAGTGAGGCCAAGTGATATGCGCGACGACGAGCTTCCATATTAAGTAGACCACCCTTGTTTAGGAATGGAGTAACATGAGCCCGAGGAGGAACTGGGTAACAGAACCTTACACAGGCGTTTTTAACGCGTTGAATGAGTCTCTTTGTTCGCGATAATAAACACTGTCCTAAAACTGTATCCGCATAGTTAAGTTTTGAAAGAACTAAAGAATCACATAGTTTGATACGCATATCAATGTTCAGGTAGTTTCTGACATGGTACAACACTTTTAGGCGAAAGAAGCAGTTACGAACGGTTTCGGATATGTTTTTCAAAGTGCAGCATATCCATGCAGACGCCAAGATTACGAGCCTCTGGAACATATTCTAACTTGTCGCCATTAATAACCAGATTTGGCTCCTGTGAAAGAATAATACTAGCGATTTGGTTTTTGACCCCAGAACTAAGAATTTCGATTTAGATGCGTTAAGAACTAGGCCGTTATGAGCACACCAGATAGTGATTTTATCTAGGTCCTGATTGAGCTTATCGACGGCGTGCTGCATATCATTGGGCTTAAAAGAAATATATATCGGCAAATCATCGGGGTACATGTGATAGCTACAGTTATTTATACATTTTATGATATCTGCACAATATAACATAAAAATTATTGGGCCTAAAATTTATCCCTGAGGCACGCCTCTATTCACAAGTGTTACTCGTACATCAGAGACCAAAGACGAACCATTAGAATTACGAACCTCAACTAATTGCGTACGACCATTTAAATAAGAATTAAACCATCCGACAGTGCTAGGATCGAAGCCATAGTATGAGAGCTTTGACATCAATGATGTTGTATCTATGGTGTCGAATGCGCGGGAGAAGTCTAACAACACAAGAATCGTGCCCATTCCTACGTCCCGTGCTGCCAAAATGTTGTCAACTACATCCAGAAGGGCTGTAGCCGTGCTACGTTTCTTTCGAAATCCAGACTGCATATCGGGTAGAATATTATTACCTTCTAAGAAACCTGTTAATTGATTACAGACAATTTTTTCTAAGATTTTAGACATCATAGGTATAGAACACTTATAGGTCTAAGATCTTTTAATTCTGTCGGTGGGGATTTTTTAGGGATTGGCTTCACTACTGCTACTTTCCAAAGATCAGGGAAGACACCAGTGTTCAAGGATTGGTTTACTAGAGTTGTTAATATATTTAGCGTGCGTGGTAGTGTTATTCCACCAATCCCTTGGGCCTTGGTTTTAATGGACTGAATTACCTTAGCCACGGTCATCTCCGATACAGGCTTCAATTTGAATATTGCCGAACCATACCTATGAAACTCAAAAAATGTAAGGTGTGACAATTTTAAATCTATCTCGCCAGGTACATTGATAAACTGTGCATTTATGCGTTGTGGATCATTTAAGTGCGAAGGCAGATCGTATTCTTTCTTCTTGAAATCGGCCACGTTTCGTTTAATGTTTTTCCATAGAGTACGAGGCTTAGTTGTGTCGGCAACAATGTATTTTACCGACTTTTCGCTATGTAAGGCATTAACAACAACTTGCTTTAAGTCTTTAAATATAATACAATTTGTCCTAGTCTAAACCAGACTTTTTATAACGCCGTAAGGCCTCATCCCGAGTCTTCATCATTTCTCTAATGTTGTATGTTATCCATAGGTAAGAGTGTTCTCGAACAGTAATCAATTTATTTGGTGCAAAACAGTCAAAAATATATGTTATAGGTATATGTATTGAATCCCTCAAGGGTGTCATTAACGCAGCTGCGGGAGATCACTCTTTCCCACCAAGTTGAATCTACAACAGAGTTAAATTCATCAATAGGTATGTCCTTAAGAGGCCGAATGACAATGCGCTTCGAGGAAACCTTGTCTTTTTTTACCCCAACGTCACAGGAAATGAAGGCGTGGCTGCTAAGATCCGGTATATGGTCTATACATAGATTGTTGATACACCAAATAGTTCAACCAAATAGTTCCAACATCTTTTTAGTGTTGGCAATGTTGGCATCCTGTGTTTTCAAAAAGTTGACATTAAAATCACCCAATAAAACGATATAACTAAATGTCGAATGCGCGACGATCGTTTCGGTGAGGGCGTCTACAAATATATCAATATCAAGCCATGGTGGTCGATATGCGGTACCTAATGCGATTTTTTTACCTTTACAAGAGATATTTAGCCACATTTGCTCGACGGACGGACTCGAGGGATGTGAAAGAAGGCGTGCATTCATACCGTGTCTAATATAGAAGCCTACGCTATTATAGTTATTATTTCTATATGCTGACTCAATCTTAGGTACATTCCAACCTCAAGTCCATTGGGATGGAAAAATCCTGCCAAATATATTCGGCACAGGAAAAGTGGATCGTTTGCCAGTTTTAGTGTCCGACGACGGCCACGACTAAGAGTACCAAAACTAACAGCTGGTACAGGTGAAAACGAAGCTAAGGCTGTGCATAGTTTATTGGAGCAATGGAATATTATTGATTCTGTACAAGCCATGAGTTTTGACACACCGATACACCGATATGAACAAAGGAGCCTCGAAATAATTATTGGCCGTGCGCTTGCTGACATCATATCATCATGTGATCGCTTTCCATCAGGCGATACGTTTGCTCGTTTGCCCCCTATGACATAAAAATATATATATATATATATATATTTTAGAATGAATACTATCTATAAGATTTTATTTCTGTTTGGTCAGAAGAACTTAAATAAATGTTAAATTGTATGTTTTTTAAATGACTGTGTGACTTTTATTTCCAACGTAAACTTAGCTCCTAAAACGTTTAAAAAAGTTCGATTTCTTGGAGTCAAAAGCGTTGATGAGCACCGCCTTCCTCTTATACTAGGACATTGAAATTTTACGAAAATATTCCTTTAGGCTAGTGTAAAAGATTTAGGGGGTGCCCCATCCAACTATCCAAAAAAAATTTTTTTCATACAACTGTGAGCCACCCTACTTGTCATGTATACAAACACTTGAAAAATCATTCTAGTGTGTTGTGTGAAATAAACTTGTTCTAGTTAATACATGGTAGTTTGTATAGTGCAATTCTCTAGGGTCTTCTAGGTAAAGGCGATCGAGACTTAAACTTAAGTACTAAAATATCTTATAAAATATTTATTTCTTCCAAATATTGATCGAGCGAGATAAGAATAACCCTCCTCATTCCTAGATAAAAGTAAACATTTTTTTTGAAAATATATAGTTATGAAAATGTTTTTGCGCGCCTTGTTCGGGCATTGTCGTAATGGCAAACTTAACCCAAGCGATAGATTTTTCTACTCGTATGACCCTTGTTAAACTATAACATACCCGTGTACAGCGAAATGGCTCTTCAACTGGCCCACCCACGCCCTCTGAACTTTCGGAGTCAGGACCTATTGAGATGCCAATAATTTTCCTTTCTAGAAAAGATTATGTTATCAATCTTTCTTATTTTTAAGAACATGGTAGGTATTTTTTATATTAAATGTTATTTATATCTTGGAGAGCTTGCTATCAAGCGTCGAAGGTCCGAAGATGATTTTCCGTCTTTTATTATAGGTTTTACTGAAAATTAGTTTTTTTTTTATTGGCCTATATTTGTCACTAAGCTGTCGCTGGGCAATGGCCTTGACTTTCTCGACTTCCGCGACATGTCTTGATCGCCCCGCCATCTCCGCCTAGGTCTGCTCCACCTGCACTCCCCATCTTGTTGCACCCAGCAGTGGGACACTCAAACAGGCTAATTATAAAATATATAAATATATATAAAAGGAACCTGAAGGGCTACTCTGAATATCGAAATCCGAACTTTGTACCGTGGTATCTCTCTCGATGTTATGTCAAACAGTTTTTGACTAAGCAGGACAGACGGCACGATATACGTAGTTCGAATTTCGAACATCGGAGTAACCCTCCTGCCTTTTTTTAAACATTTGTTACATCGCATCTGATCGGGCAGCTAAAACGAGTGTTATGGACTAAACGACCGATACAAAATCTCATGGATTGGAGACCGTGTAAAACTACGGTTTTCGATTTGGAATGTATCGCTCGGAATAACTTTAAGCATTCGACCAAGGACAAAAACGGTCTAGGTACTTAACTCAATGTAATCTTTCGATTTTGCGCAATTTTATTCCTATATTCATATAGTTCATAGCTACAAATATCGGACTATAAAAGAGCATTTCTAAAAAAGTTTGTACAAAATTTTGACGATTAAAGTTAAATATATTTTTCCTATTATAAAAACCTATCATAAAAATTATCGAAAAGTAACTAAGTTAGTTGCGTGGTAGTAAAATCAAAGATGGCGTTGGTAGTATAGCATATGTATTTTGCGCTTATTTTTATGGCAAGGTGCGCTTATCTGGACTCATCTTAGTACGCGACTATAAGTGCAAGAGCAGCGAATGACGAGTATAAGTGCAACAGCAGCAGATGCCTCGTCATTTCTTCATTGCGTGATAGATGGAACCATCATGGCCTGCTGGAAACTCAGTGTATTTATATTTCATTGTAAACGGTCTGAAAAATACATACTATGTTTGCCTTATTTAATTATGATTAATTGACGATGAATGTCCCTTCCACGTAAGTTCAAATGTGTTCTCCCGATAAATTGGGTTAAAGGTCGCAGTTTTCTTTGAATTCGACGCCATCGATGTAATTGTGTGAATTGGCCTTACTTTCACAATGCTCGAACTGTACGTAATAGTGCTATTATCGTTGTTTTTGGAGGGAATGGATTTATAGCTAGGTTTTGTGATCAAAATAATTTTATTTTTAAATAAGTTTGCTCTATAACGTTATTTATTAATCTATTTGATTAAAATGTACGTATACTTGACGTATTTACAGAATGTGTGACCGCTGTCTTCTCTCTGCTTTAATTATACTTGAGTAGAGAGCTGTGGTAGAGAGATTATTATTTTTTTGTAACCTCGTATTGGTTCACTTTTGATCGTCTCGAACAAGAGCTTTTGGGACGAACTGGTATCCTATAATCAAGAGCCATATATAATACTGACACTATTACAATTAAGCTGGTTAGAAAACTATGAAACTTACTTTTATCTGGTTCGAACATCGAACCAGATGTTCGAACCCTACGGTGACAAGAGTATAAGTATAGCCATCCAGCGAGGCAACGCGACCAGCCTTATGAGCACACTACCTTAATATTTATAATGTACTATAATGGAAAACCCAGAATCGACCACTTTCAAAACCGTTTTCATTGCAAACGATGACATTGCCCAACTGTTATTGACATTGCTATTGATTGCTTTACCTTCCACAAGTCATCCAACTTACTATTTCACGCAAACCTAAGGCTGATCATGACGTTACAGGAGGTGCTGATACCCCAGAAGCGCGCGGCACTAGTGTTGGACCGGATCCTCATAGCGCTACAGAAGGCACTACACGAGCAACCAGCGGAGGCCTATGGCGGCCCGCAGGCCTCAGCGCTGCGCGTGCCGGCGTATCTTGAGGCGAATGATGTGGTGAGCGGAAATGTTTTCCTCCGAAGCAGTAAAAATCCTTATCATTATCAAGCTCATTTCAGATCAGCTTAGGGTGGCCGACGAGTCGTGCTGAAAATTTAGTTGGTGGCCATATATATCAGAGAGAAATAAATCTGAACTAAATCCCCAGGGAGTCTTACATTTTACTATCTATCCTATTTATTTTGTTTGATTGATTATAATATGCCGGCACAATGACAAGGAAGGAACATTAAAGAGTTTCTCTAAAACATTTTTGTGGATATGTTTTTCCGTTAAAGTTTTTTTTAAGGATAGACATCAGATGCCGTTTATATGCAAAGAAAACGTGGCTTGCGAAAAAAACTTCTTTTAGAACTATATGTATTACATAATTAGTGCTCACGACAAAATGTTGAATTACAAAAAGGCTATCCAATAATGAAAATGAAATGAAAATAACAATTAGACATTATTTCCTTAATTTATCGAAGAAAATGTAAGCCGCTAAATACTGCCAAGGGTCTCGATATAATTAACAGTGAGCATGTATCGTCGTCTAATTTTATATATGCCACTGTAAGGCGACCACAAGCCAAGGGGCGTGCAAGACAAAATCACAACCCTTATTTTTCTCTTACCATTGTTGGATAAAAGTAATCCTCAAAGAACATTTGTGGACACCCATATATCATAAATAAGTCATCCCCTCCAGCAATAGTGAGAGCGTGAGCTTTTCAGTAACATTTTGGTCGGTTTAACTTTTTATTATAAAAGTATGAAGAAATTAATGAACGTGTACTCGGGAAAGTCGCGATATTCCGACAATTACTTAATCTGCCAAAGAATGTTTTTAACAACATACAAGGCAGTGTAGCTAGCGCAAATAGGTAATATTGTCACGTTTGGTAGACATTACAAATTTTCTGCATATTCCGATGATCGGAGTTACCCGAGTACCTACACCTTACAGCCAACAGTTTCACTAATTAACAATAAACATGTATCATCTAGTTTTATCTAAGATGTGATATTGTCGACAGAGTTCCTTGCAGCGGCGGGGACAATCCGGAGCCACAGGGCGCGGTCGAGTCCTCCGATGTTACTTCAACGCAGTCACCTGCTTCTAAATGTACGGCCTGAGTGGACGCTTCAAACGGAGCGGCAAGCGTGGCGGGCAAGCGGCAAAAAAGTGTATAGCGTGCACACGGGGCCTTAGTTCCTCATGTATATTCCGCTGAATCTCGGCGACATCTCCGAAGTAGCGATACATCTAGTATATCGCCAACCCAGTCGCGTCATGTTTGCGCCTCATTTATATGCGATGCGATAAATATCAGGCGCCTGTTTTACTTGATCGTGTAGGGTAGTGTCACTTTTTGCAGCTCGAACCGCAAACATCACGTTTTAATGATAGTTAAAGGCGATATACCTGAGATATTCCTGAGACGCAGCTTATTTGGAGATATCTTAAAGTACACTCGAATTAGCGTCCACATGCAGAATCGCCCATCGATTGCATTTGTTTAACATGAACGCCGCACGCCCCGTCCCGCTGCACGCTCAACTCGAGCGTCCACTGAGGCCCTACCCTATAATCACATTAATAATATTCTATAACATTATTAACTCTAGCTAAACGCCGTTATTTCTCTATCGTAGAATTATTTGATACGATCTCATTATTCCTATACTGTAAGAATATTATAAATAAAGTATGTTGTCCTGTTAATTGTTAAGTGGTTTCTGATTATGTAATAAACAGTATCTGCCTGCGACGTATTAGTAAATAAACCCTATATAGTGCCATCGTGAAGCCATGTGCGCCATTGTAATTATTTTGTGTTGTCAGACAACGCTCCTCTGCTTCGTGATAATAAAACATTTCAGGATACTCCAATACATTCTAATTGGAGTATGTATTGTTCTTTTGAGCGGGAAATGAATACACTTAATATGTTATATTTGGACTTAATAATCTTAATATAGCTGCAGTAAACATGCTGCAAATTGAACATGCATTATTTTGGTTTTATTTCATGTTAATATCAGTAGCCGTTTGTTGCAATCAAACAAAAATAACGTGCACACGAATGACGTCAGAGGGTAAACTATATGATGGGTAAACTTGAGTTAAGATGGCTTATCAAATATTTATATTATTATATATAATTCTAAAATTGTATTGAAAATTATTTTTTATGGGAAGGGGTCATGGTGTCAGTAAAAATCTTAATGGTGTATCTTAGTGGTGTATGGGCACGCAGTTCTGCGCCTGTTGGTAGAAAATTATTTGTCCGCTGATCACGCTGAAACTACTGGACGGATTTTAATAATTTTGGCATGGGGATAGCCAGCTGGACATGCAATGATGGATATAAAAAAAAAGAAAATTACACGGACGAAGTTTCGACAATGTTCTAGTAGGTATGTATTTAAATACAATTGTGATAGGTAATTGATAAAGCGAAAGCGCGAGTGTCTGTTATTTATAGCACAATTATAAACCCTCTGGGTCATCGGGGTTTTCAATAGCATTTAAATTTGTTTTGATGTATAATCCAAATCCTGTTATGATTATCGCCCGCAGAGTCACCGTGTAATCCCTTATCCTGACCCTGACCAGGAAATGAGGTTTTCATCAGTGGGTGGTAGATATTTATTTTCGGCCCAAGTGAGGTAATCCCTAAATATGTATTTTAAAATAAAAATATTGAAGGAAGATTTAGGTGTGTCCATTAATTTACGATCATGAACAATTATACATTTAAATAAGTTCACGGTTTTTGTTCCCAGCCTATACAAGTAGGTACAGTCTGTGAACTCTCAGATTGCGATTCGGGTTTGGATGAGAACTGAGAGGTTATCTGGGCCGCGTAAAAGCGAGCGAGACAGGTATAAAACGCGAATCGCATTCTGAGTGCTCACGCACTGTACAATTTATTAGTGATATATATTGTTTGTATTATCTTAGGTCTCTACAAACTAAAGTTAGTAATTTCTAACCCGATATTATTGCTCATGGCCGTGTAATGGAACAACACAACAAATCATAATACACGTGTAATGGATTCTGAGTAAAATTTACATATTAGGGTAGGGAAAACTTTATTGGACTAAATCCGCTCGAAGCTTTCTCGAAAATTAAGCTTCTGTACCCTTACTTCTTTGTAAGGTTTCTGCGAAGTCACGTATACAGGCATTTCTCGTGTAGATTCAAAATTTATAATCAAAAAATATCACGACTAAGTATATGACTATTTTAGCGATATGCTGTACACCTTAACACTCAGCTAAATATTTTCAAATAAATCAAAGAAGTGTTATCGTATTCGAATAATTTAGGCTTTATTCTATTCCAAGATGTGTGAAAATATAAAGTGAATTCCACCAAACAGAGTTTACAAAAATTCTAATAAACGGTTGATAACCGGCAGTCTTATTCTTGGGAAATGTGTGTTATCAAACACTATTAAAAACACTGGGCGTTTTCTATTGGTGGTGTCCATTGGCGTATCTTAGATTATTTTTCAGGCTGGGTGGGGGCCTGGACATGGTCTATGAGTTGAAGTCATGAAAATCCTGGGGTGGGCACTAGACCGTATTGGGGTGGGCACGGACCACCCGGCCACCACCCTAAATACGCCAATGGTGGTGTCATTAGTTATAGTTACCAGTTAAAACTACACTCATGTTTTCCCCTCATTATAGTACGGTTGCGTAAACTATTATCGTAAAGTGTGCAATAATGCACACCGAAATGAGTTTACAAAGGAGCTATATCTTCCAGACTTAGGTATCTATAATTTCTTACTGTGACAAATTCTCGGGAAACGTGTTTTATCAAATACTTTATTTAAAAACTCTAGGCGTTTTCTATCTGGTGACGTCGTCATAGTTAACAATGAACTCTTTAATTGGTCTCAAGATCAATGAATGATGAGTTTAGCGTAGGAACCGGGCGTAAGTTCTATTAATTGGGAAATAGTCGGTGCGGCACTTTTATATAATACTCAGAGGATAGTGCCGGTTAGCACTTTTAAAGATATCAAAATAATTGGTGACATGGAAATAATAGTAGATCCAAAACGATGACAGTAGTAGTTATAATTACTAACGAATGCAACATACCTATATCTTACAACATATACATTACCTACGCAATATAATGGATAATAGCAATTGTAATATTATTATCATGGATTATTATAAGGGATTTGCCACCTCTTGGAGTGACTATGAAGCCGATTATGGAGCAAGCCTAGGTTATTATTCACTTAGGGCTTCCTATACCGGGATTTTTTAGTATGGGCAATCATAGGATGACTGGAAGCCTTATTATTCACTCTCGTCTTATTTTTTTCTACGATACTAGATACGATCAAGTTTGTGTTACTCTCTTTTCTATTTCATCATCATCATCATCATCTCAGCCATAGGACGTCCACTGCTGAACATAGGCCTCCCCTTTGGACTTCCATATATACCGGTTGGAAGCGACCTGCATCCAGCGCCTTCCGGCGACCTTTACAAGGTCATCTGTCCATCTCGTAGGTGGACGTCCTACGCTGCGCTTTTTCTATTTATTCACACAATAAAAAAACCCGACCGCCAAAGTACATTAATGTTACTGTACAGCAAATTTGTAGCAGCGTAGCGTTGAATGCAGTTATAAAGTGATAGTATTTTCGTTGCCGAGAAAAGGTTTAATGAAGTAAAGTACACAAACAATGCAATTTGTTCGGTGCTGCGATATTCGAGTAAAAAATGGGTAAGTACTAAATGGGTATTCGGGCGGGTTTATTATTGGGTATAAGGTCACAGACAATAGGTACAGTCTGAGAAAAACACAATTTTTCTCTGTCAAAGATACATTTGTGCACATTACCCATACCTACCCATTTAATAAACCCGTTCTCAGTCAACCTTTGACAGTGGTAACTGTAGTTGTTGAAACGTCAGGACAGGAAGGCTCAAATAATTAATACACGGGATATAATCCGTTTGTTTCATTTTTGTTTAAATATGTGTACTAATGATAGCTAGAAAACAAATTAAACGACTTTGTTTATTAAGTGAATGAAAAGCGACCCATTATCTATTTCCGCATAAGTTCTTCTTCACAATACTTGTTTATAAAAAAGTGGTTGAGATAACCCAGAAACAGACAGACGGCAAAGATGATTAGGGGTTCCTTTTTTACCGACCGAGATACGGAAACAGAGAAAACGAACTATGTAATAGTTGGACACGTAGCTGTAGGGCTTCCAATTGGGAATTTTCAGTATGGGCAGTCGGGATACCGGCATTATTATACCATACAAAAAGTCCTTAGTATCTAAACGTCACTCTAAATAAAATATTTTTATCTCTCACTAGAAGATGCCAACTACGACCTCGTAAAACTTGCTTGTTCACCCTATTCGGGTAAGTGGTATCCCATAAACCATCTTTGAATGTCCAGCTATCCCTGTACCAAAATTGGTTAAAATCCGTCCAACCATTTCGGGGTGATGAGAGGACAAATATTTTATTTACCAACATATGGCGTTGTACAGGTGTCGCCGCGCGTCCATAAAAATCTTGCAGTGGTGTTGGAGCAATATGTAATTGCAGTAAAAAGTACTCAAAAAATTATTTGTTTTATATGATAATATATAATAAATAAGTTTTTGATTACTTTTTAATACTCGTAATATGACCAATTGACCATTATCATAAAACCTAAGAATAATTCCAGATAACCATATCCAAACAAACAAGACTTTAATGTTGGAGTATGCGAGTATGCAACGAAGTATAAAGTAGCAAATCTCACGTAATTAGGTATAACTATGGAAGCCTTCATTAACGCCTACTAAAGCTGCGTTCGACCAAAAGTTTATTTTAAGAATAACGCTTACTCACGGATAGTAACATTAAACTAATATGGGATTTTGCCATTACTATCCGAGAGGGTAAAGTTCAATCAGAGGAAAAAAAAATCTAGGAATAGACACTAGGACTATAGACAATTATTTGGATTGTTTTGTTGGTTTCACTGTAATCATCAGACAAAGCATTACTACGTGCCTGTTTCCTTGCAGTAAGGCGGCCTGTCCACAGCAGCGGAGCGAGACGAAGATGGTAGCACAAAAACAGTGCATCCGAGCCATATCAAATGTTGACATCCTGACGTCATGTAGACCCTTATTCCAGGAGTTGAAATTGTTAACCGTACCAAGCATGTATATCTACGAAGTTTGTCAATTTGTTAAAATGCATCCTGAATTGTATAAAACAAATAAAACTAATTGTAAATTTCTAACAAGGTACCCAGATCGTCTCGTTTTTCCAGCAATAAAGACAAAACTGTATGGCAGCAGCCCCTACTGCATGTCAATAAGTATTTACAATCGTTTGCACAATGACATAAAAGAATTGCCAATTAACTTGTTTAGAAAGGAGCTTAAAAACTGGCTCGTGCAAAAATGTTTTTATTCGGTGGATGAATATTTCCAATATTATAAGAAGTAAATGACACCATAAATTGAACAATCAAATGACATTATACAACGTGGGCCCTGCAACATAAGCAAAAAATTAAAACATTGATTTTACTCGTTAAACTGAACAACAGTTGTTCAGCAACTTTAAAAAAAAAACAGTTTTCAAAATTTTATTATTTCAAACAAAGTAAATAGTATTTTCAATGTATGTCGTCCAACGTTGACATTCCCTGAGCATTGACATAGCTGTCACTCTACTAATATCGGACATTTCGCAATACATTGCTTCTTTGTCTAAACTTTATTCTACAAAATGTTATTTAATACACGTTATTTTCAGAAGTTGCTTAACAAATGTTGTTTAGTTTCAAGGGACGAATCTATGTTTTAATTTATTGCTCCTGTTACAGGGCCCACCCTTTATAATTTTTTAGGTTAAAATAGTTTTATAAGGAATTATTTAGTATGCACTGACATTTGCTTAATATTTTATAATTATAAATATGTTTAGATGTGAATTCTGTTATGGATTAAGGTATAATTGCATTATTAGTTATAGACGCTTTATTATATATTAGTGTCGTATTTTAAAACTCTTGTTTTGCATGCCAGTTGCAGGCAAAATGTGTGTGTCTGTATTTATTTGAAATGTACCATCTTTAATACCACATTTTACGCAAATAAAGATATTTGTATTTGTATTTGTAAAATGGACCAATTACATTCCTCAGATTTAAATGCTCCTCTTTCGGGCTTTTATAAAGACGCAACCGATTGGTTCATTTGCTCCGCTCCGCTTTCATTGCATTGGCAGCCTTAAAACCACTTGTTTGGGCTGCTGAGGATATAATACCATAACATTGTACCGACATCTAGCGAGAATTTGTACAACTTGATCAACATAGAGCGGTGCGCGTCACCTGAGATAATAAATGTGTAATACTTTTCTGTGATATCAGGTGAGGTACCTATGTCCTGATGTTTGCTGCATACTCAAAGATGGCGCTACAAGTTTTACGCAATAGCATTGCTTCAGTCCACACTCATTTTCCGGGCCTCTCTCTACTATTATGCACTGATATTTAATTTTTCATTCTTCTGTACTATTATAAAATTCTAAAATTGTATTGAATATGAGTTTTCTTGGAAAAATCTAAACAGCGCGTTTGAGTAGCGTGGCACAAGCCATACATCTGTTGGTTAACTTTTCTCTGTCTTCTCATCTCGCCGAAACGGCTGGAAGATTTAAACAACTTTTGTTCAAGGATAGCTGGACATCCAAAGATGGTTACAGGATACTTAAAAAGAAACTTTCTAAAAAAACGGGGTAGAAGTTGTGGGCCGGGCTACCTTCTTAGTCTGATAATAATAATTCATCTGAAATGCATGTCTATTTAAAAACTTAAATAGCTGGTCGCCTACGAAGCTACTCGTCTTAAATCCAACGTACAGTCAATCAATTTAATTTCTAGGCCACTACTAAACATTAAACAAAGTTATGATATTTTGATCTCTAAGATCATGCTGCAGTCGTTGATGACATTTGAAAATGAGCTTAGAATACTAACCCAATAAATTATGCACTAAACGAATTCAAATCAGTCCGGCATTGTAGTAGACTTGTGAGCCATTGTAGTTGAGATGTTGAGTCGACATGATAGTTGGGAAAAAACTATACGGAAAATCATGAAAAGGCTTGTCGCGTCCTCAGCCGATTCATCTGCGTTCCGCACCGAGACAGCTTCTTTATGCCGCCGGACAAAAGTGCAACCTTATTCCGAGTTTTTTTTTACGTTGTTGCAAAGTTTACTCGTTCATTTGCTGTTTTTAATCAGCCCTTTAGAATCTCTCAATAAATATCAGACAACTTCACACAAATTGATCTAAAATCCCAAATTAATCTCAAAAAGGCTTTTGTTATGGGTACTTGACGACGATATATATATACTTATTTAGATAAATATATACTTAAATACATAAACACCCATGACCCAAGCACGTAAACATTCGAGTTCATCACACAAATATTTGCCCTGGCTGGGATTCGAACCCGGGACCGCCGCTCAGTAGGCAGGTGTTTACAAACTGCGCCAACCGCGTCGTCAAAACTCAAGTCAAAAACAAAGATCAGTGCTCACGCTTGCCTCGGTATGGCAGGATATGGTGGTTCAAGTCCGACAAGGCGGTAATTTTTTTCACTGTTTCTATCTTTGTATTTGTAATGTTCAGGTTAGTACACGTTCATGTGTTGCAGTTTCGATGCAGTAACAAAGGAATAAGGCTGCAGTCAGCCAATGTTCCAATCAGAACTGGCAAGTATTTCCCTGCTTTATTAGCGGAGAATCAGTTCCATTGTCCGGTGGGTACTGTGTTGAAGGTTTTCACAACTGATTGAGTTTGCAGCTTTTTCGAAAAACCGTCTATCGTATCTTTTTCAAAATAATTTTGGCTGATTAAGTTCTATAGCGCAATTAAGAAACTTAAATTCATACATTTTGGTAATATATTTGATTTTAAGAGTATTACTGATAGCAAGACATAAGTTAGTAATCATGATTAGTGACGAGGCGTCCATAGAACCCGATTTAAACAGACTTGACTACTTTAGAACATTTGAGCACCCTCTTTAACACGCTTTTAATTAAGTTCACTTGTAACTACATTTTTTAGTTACTTAGTTGTAACAAACATTGTAACCAGACTTTAGAGTCAGTTTTAACATACCTATCTGAAAAACGAATTTTTGTTTCCCATCTGCCATCAAAGCCGTCTTTTTCCAAAACTGTCATTTGTCAGAATAGTTATAAAACGAAAACCTAACCTAACCTAATGGGTATGCTTTAAAACGATTTTTATAAAATACTGAAAATATTACGGATCTCAGAAAAAATACACTTTCGGACAAATGAAAATTTTGCGAAACGTTACAGATGGGAAACAATGTTTCAGAGTTGAGATAGGATACCAGTTTTAACCTATTGCAGTGGAGACTGGTGGGCCTTGTGGATCAGAGGCCAAAGATTTTGTTAGGGAATTGGATCGCTGGCTTAGGGATAGAGGCTGTGAGCACAGTATAAGGCTAAAGCAGTATGGAAACTAAGGCAATTTTTGAAGATAAATATATATACCTACGCGCTAGGGTTGTCATCCGCTGCCGGCGGCACCCTAGGTTAGGTTTTTGTATAATGCATTTATATTTTGTAATTATCTACTTTATTTTATTTTACTTTTTATATACATTTGTTGTAAAAAACCTAGCCTAATCGAATGAATTGACTAGTTTAAAAACAAAATTATGTAATTAAAAGACTTCAACATTTTAAAGCGTATTTATTATAAATTGCTGACTGAGAAATACTTTCGCCTGCTACGACACGTTCGAAAAGCTTTATTATTCAATTTTATCGTGTAAAAAATCCTCATTCTAATAAATAAATTACCAGAAAGCATGGGCACGGCACCATAACTGATTTTGTCTACTTATTGATAAATTGATGCAGCTACTTTACACATTTAGCTATTCTCTTTGAAAACAACAGCTAAGGTTTGAAGAAGCCGAGTTCAAGCAACCGTATACAACGCAATACACTCATGGCATCTTTAAAAATTCGCGGACAGCGCACGTAACACGCAATAAAAACAAACAGTCCGCCCGTCGCGACGCGCCACGCGCTACTGACAGCACCGCGAAGCAGTGTTGCCAGATGACATTTATGAAAATCCGTAGGGTGAGACATAAAAGTCTGTAGAATTCCGTAGATTGTCGCTTGAAAAATCCGTAGTTCTACAGATTTTTTTTCAATGCTTTATTGGACCATATTAAAGCTTAAAATGTTATTAAAAGTTGGTAACTTTTGCAAAAACGTACGTGGAAAAACAAAAATCTAATATTTTTGAACACCATGTCCATAGTTTATTCATAGTTTTGAGTTGGTAAGAAAATGAAATTTAAAAAACGGACCACTGAGTGAAAGTGCATGATTAGTCCGCGAGTGTTTCAGCCAGAATTACAATTAATTCGCAGAAAAAGTACATGTTTTGGTGATAAATAAAAGTAGTCTGAAATTCCGTAGGTTCCCCAATAATTTCCGTAGGTCTGGGCACAAGGCCTAAATTCCGTAGATCTACGGATTTTTCCGTAGTTCTGGCAACGCTGCCGCGAAGTACGCTTAGCCGCCTCGTAAACGCTTGCGTCTGTGTGTGTGCGCTGTTTCGACCGTTTGTTCGTAGTTTCCATACTGCTTTAGCCTATATATGTACTGTGCTGTGAGTGTGACCCGCACCCGCATCGTACTGGTGATGGTGCACCAAACTTTAACTATTTTAGCGCCATAACGCCGCCAGTGTAATGGGAACTTATTTAACAAAATTGACGAAGCCTGTTGTGGATTGCGTCATTGATTTGTACATTGTGGAATGAATTGTCGCTTACTTAACTCAAATTTTCGTATCTATATTATGGCCGCAGGGCCCGCAGGAACCCCTAAGCAGCAAAAGATAAACCCATTGCATATAGGCTCATTTAATCGTTCTTGATGAATAATTAAATTTTGTGTAAGAAAATACAGTCTGTAAAAAGGGGCCCAAGAATAAAAAAAAATACTTTTATTGCTCTTAGAGAAAAAAATATTAAATTCCGCTCAGGCTAGCTCAGGGTTTACAAGCGTAAAACCAAGTGTGCCCGTATTCACCAAGACTTTTCCCGTATTCAAGAAAGCCGGGAATGTATGTAATTGAACGAAACGTCCTTAATGTAGCAAAATAGCTAGCAGGCAAATAAACTGTTTACACAATTTCACTTAAACATTACATAATGTCCACAGGAGCTTCAAATTAATTTCTTGCGTTTCCTTTTCCGACTTCACACAAACACGGAGGAGTCTTAATTAAAGAGCTATTTCCAGACTGCAGTTCGCAGGTACAAATTTTACACAATTTGGGATCCTGCCATTCAATTTGTAGTTAGTAATTGACTTTCCTTACTATGCAACTCTTGAACTTTGAACTCCAACCCTTTTCTTTGGCAGAAAGTTTCTCGTAAATACAGGCTCAGAGTACTTCGACGTGCAGAACCCGCTCTCTCAAATAAGTCCGTGTCTTGTCTAATGGTGCACTCTTCACAGCATGAAATGTGCTTTTTTGAACGTATGGAATACAAATTGAGATTGCTTATCATTTTAAAGTGAATATAATATTTTTACTTCCAAGCCTTCTTTAACGTTTGTGATACTGTCGGTAGCAAGTATAATGCTCTGTTACCGAGTCCGATTACGCCACAACATACATTTGAACATGACAGAAATTACACCCTGCATCTGTTCGTGACTCCCATGGCGTATTTTTTAATAAACAAAAGGGGAACAAAAATAGACTCGGGGTGTTAATTCGAGAGTGGATATATCGTATCGGTATATCGCCACTTCGAAGATATCTCCGAGATATTATATAGAATTAGGGCCGTGGAAAAAAAGCACAGTAGTTGTAGGTTGATTAGCGTATTGTACGTCGGTCACGATCGCCGTAATGACCGAAACTAGAAGATTAAACGTGGTAAAACTTACTACGCAATTAGCTGTTCACGTAATTTGCCATGTATGAAAGAAGGGCTCTGTCCACAAAGGACCGCCCGGCCTCCGAAACTAACCAAATTATGGTCCACGCCGCGCTGTAATCATCCTTCACCCAGCAATTATTAAAAGTACCTAGCGTAAACATCGGTTACGCGAAATGATAGTTTCGTATAACATCGAACGACTTTGTGAACGCTGGGTAAATGTTAATACAGTAACTATCATCTATTATACACAGTAATTTAAATTTATTGTTATTGAAAACAGGCGCATATGTAGTTTAAGCCACCCCACATACACCCACTACCAGATTTTATGTGTCTGTCTATTCTGTCTGTACTGTACTGTAAAGAACCGCCGAAAGAAAACTCCCAGATTGCCTTATTTATTACTATGATGTACTTTTAAACAAATACTTGTAGGCCACAAGGGCACACATGTACACATCACATGTCTTTTCATATGTCTGAATTTAGATTCAGACATGTGAAAGTGCCCTTGTGGCCTACTAACAGAATAAACGTTTAGATTTTGATTGACAGCGGTCTCATCTTGTGAAATGCCGGTAGATCAGATATACCGGCATTTCACAAGAGGAGACCGCTGTTGTAAAGAAAGTCGAAATAAACTCAAGAGTAAGTGATCGCAGTCACAAGATTTAGGGGTCATCCAGAGCACAAACCATCCTGAAACAGAAAACAAGTATAAAGAACGTAAGTCTGTTGAAAGTTTTAAGTAATCTAAAGAGATGGTAAAAGACGAGGGGGGCTCGGGAGGCGGAGCCCCGCGCATAAGTGAGGACATCATCATATAAAACGGAATCACGAAAGAAAGTCTGATGAAACCTTAAGTAAGCTGATGTGATGAGATAGTGACCAAAAAAGACGGGGCTTCAGGTGAGAAGCCATTAACACAATATCCTAAAACCGGAAACAATATTTTGAGTGCTGTTATGCCTCAGACAGATAAAGCCAGCCCTATCGACACAATCCTTATTTTTATTTGGAATAAAAAACTTAGAATAATTATAGATGTTTGTCTGGTGGTGGCTTGCAGACGAGTGACACAATATTTCATTATAATATTCACCTTCATTTATTATGAAACCAAAATCGTAAATACTTTCCTTATAACCGGCCTACATCCCTACAGCACTTATCATCTTTACCTATGTAGCTACAATAAAAGTCAAGGCCATTCACAAGACGCACCTAGCCTTTGAGTGCATGCATCCAAGAACACGCGTTAGAGAAGTATCGAAGTTACACTCAGCTGTAAAGCGATAAATCCGAGCTGCATACTCGTTATTTATTTTCCCTTTCATGCTTTCAAAGGCTCGTTCCTTGGAGAGATATTTAAAAAGCACTGTGTAGATTTAGCGCTCAGGTAGCTATGAATTACACTGATATTTTGTAAGACTTAAATATTATTTTAGTTTCCCCTGTCCACCTTACATATCGCTGTCTCGCACAGTTCGACACGGATATGAGTAGGTACTGCACGCCTAAGAAATCTGTGAAACGCGACTTTTTGTCGCGCAACAAATACTAGCTGTCACTCTCCTTTCAATGCCATCCGAGCAAGACAGGTGATGCTGAGTCGCGTGAGAAGTGACGTCACGGCAAGATATGCTAGCCCTGTAGAAATGACAGATGCTTTATTATTTAAGTATCCTTTCACATGATAAATGCAACCCCTAGGTTTATAGGCGTATTTTTTTATTCAAAAATAAAAAAATACGCCTAGAATAAAGTGAAGCCAGTATTGGTTAGCCACGGGCTAAGTTTCGTCCGCGAATGAAATGCGCATCTGTCACAACGTGTCAATGTCAATGTCACAAGCAAAACGTCTCTAAATGATTGTGTTCCTAGACACGCACACATAAAGCTAATTCGGTGAATAGAGACTAAAGTACTATGTGTGACCTTACAAACGGTCCGGTAGTTTTGAATTTTTTATATGTTGTCTAGAATGGTTAGTCAGTGTTTAAAATGCAAAATGCACAATTCCCCCCCCCCCCCCCCCCCCTCCGCGCCCGCCGCCATATTGAAAAAACCGGCACGTTCTTCATATTTTTGCTCATATCTTCCTTTAGGAGCATTTTAGGTAGAAGAAAGCTTTGACAATGTTATAGAGAGTTAAATTTACTACATCCTCCATTTTATATTTTGTTTCTAGGACAGAAAGTTACGGAGATATGCACATTTAAAAAAACGTAAAAAGTCGCAATTTCCAACTCAAAAACAAACTTCTGGATTATATCTTCGTTTAGGAGCATTTTAGCTAGAACAGTGCTTGGGCAATGGTGTAGAGAATTCAATTTACTATAATTTACATTTCAAATTTTGTTTCAAGGACGGTTAGTTACGGAGATATGCACATTAAAAAAACTGGAAAAGTCGAATTTTCAAAAAAAATCTAAAAATTCTTGGTTTAGAACGCTGTCATTCAGTTACGGACTAGTCTAGGACAAATTAATACATGTTGGAAATATAATTGCTTATAAAACTCATGTCCATTTTTACATACATTTTCGGAAAATGTGACTTTATTTTTTACATATCTCCGTAATTATCTGTCCTAGAAACAAAATCTGAAATGTAAATTATAGCAAATTTAAGTATCTACAACATTGGTCAAGCATTGTTCTAACTAAAATGCTCCTAAACGAAGATAATATAACCCAGAAGTTTGTTTTTGAGTTGGAAATTGTGCATTTTGCATTTTAAACACTGACTAACCATCCTAGACAACATATAAAAAATTCAAAACTACCGGACCGTTTGTAAGGTCAAACTCCTTTATTTACTGAATACAGATATTAATTTCATGACATGGAGCTGAACTGATGACAGTGCCGGGGAGTGGTCTTGGTTAAAATTCTGTCTTAAAAATGATCATAGTTATGCGGAAAGCGACCAAAGTATTTTTTTGATAAAGTGACCTTTTTCTTAAATGATTCAATTTACACTTACTACTTTAGATTAATTTTTTGTTGAAATGACTTAATTTTTTAATGGGATTAACACACAAAAATCTACACACCGACGAAAATCTGTCCACGAAAGTGAGGCGGTTCAAACGCTCGAATAATGGCCCGTAAATGCAAACCGTCTGATCTTTGTTTCAATTTAGAATAGACATTAGAGAATATAATTGACGTTGTGGGTGCCTACTGCCTACTGAGCTGCGGTTCTGAGACCAAATATTTGTATGATGTACACCTTTATTCGAGTATTTGGTACTGGGTCATGGAAGTTTTCTATGTACCTATTTAAGTATGTTTACCGTTCTTTAGTAACACAAACCTAGTATTTAATTTCAGACTTCGATTTGTGTGAGCTTGTCCGACATTTATTTATTACTTAACTATCAATGCCCTGCTCGGAGTAGTATAGTGTGGCCACCGCATCGAGTCACCGAGCAGGCTCAATCAGTGCTGTGATCGGAAACCGTGGTGCTTATAATTGAATCTGTTGCGAAACCAATATCATGATCGCAGGCTTCTCGTGTGTTGCGTCTGCGTGTTACACCATATCCATACTTCCATACTAATCCATACTAATATTATAAATGCGAAAGTGTGTCTGTCTGTCTGTCTGTTACCTCTTCACGCTTAAACCGCTGAATCGATTTTGATGAAATTTGGCATAGAGATAGTTTAAGATCCGAGGAAGGACATAGGATAGTTTTCATCCTGGAAATTATACCTAAAAAGATTGAAAAGGGAGTGAACATTTCTGTTGGGGTGCGGTGACCCTGTAGGAAATGTAATTATTAGACCAAAAGCACAATTGCTCTTACATTTGCTTAGGCGCTTTCAATAATCCCTTTTAAAAGTTCCACGCGTACGTAGTCGCGGGCAAAAGCTAGTAATATTATAAATGCGAAAGTGTGTCTGTCTGTCTGTTACCTCTTCACGTTTAAACCGCTGAATCGATTTTGATGAAATTTGGCAAAGAGATAGTTTAAGATACGAGGAAGGACATAGGATAATTTTCATCCTGGAAATTATACCTAAAAAGATTGAAAAGTGAGTGAACATTTCTGTTGGGGTGCGGTGACCCTGTAGGAAATGTAATTATTTTATTAGACCAAAAGCACAATTGCTCTTACATTTGCTTAGGCGCTTTTAATAATCCCTTTTATCAAGTTCCACGCGTACGTAGTCGCGGGCAAAAACTAGTTTGTTATATAAATAAAAATCCTACCAACATTTCCATACTGGAAGAACTCCGCATTATATTATCACCTTGACACAATATGGTACTTGACTGACGGATCAAGTCAGTTCTTTTTTATGGACTAACAAACCGCTCCGATCGACAGTACGAAATTTTAAAGAAGAACAGTGTTATGACGACACTACACTATACGATAGTCCTTATTTTTACTAAATATTTGGGCATTTTAAAATCGTAAAAACTCAAAGCAAATGTACAATAGATGTTTTCTGCGTATAGTCTGAAATTATAGCATTTAATGGCTACCGACACATATTTTGTAGTGACTGAAAGAAAGTGGATAGTTCGGCTAGAGATGTGCCGTTCTCGAGAAGTCGGCATCTCTAGATTCGGTCTATCGCTCTGGGTGTATCCGGCAGACGTGTTGACACCCACATCTGCCATACCTGTTTTGGAGCGCAGTTTCGGTGTTTCCACTGAGTGGATACCGCACGATGACTACTGAAGCAGAGGCAAACCGAGAAAGAGATGGCGGGATAGCCTAGATGCGTTCCAGGATGCATGGCAAGCCATGCACTTTAACGAGACGACTGGTGAGAAAGAGGGGAGGCCTTTGCCCAAAAGTGGGACACACAAGCAGTCTGGTAAAAAAAAAAGGAAAGTACCCAATTGGATTTGTGTTCGCCACGATATGGTAAGTATGGTTCATGACCGAGACTGTGATAAATTCTGTCTGTTCTTAGAGCTTTGTAATAATTTAATAAATAGTATAATGAAAGTCTTGCTTGCATGATCGTGTGGCCACCGCGTCAAGTTACCGAGCAGGATCAATCAGTGTTGTGACCGGAAACCATGGTGATTATAATTGAATCTGCTGCGAAACCAATACCATGTAGCACGTTGTCGCCGGCTTCTCGTGCCGAGCATGTTACGTATGTGAAACATAACACTTTGACATGAATGTCTGACTCGCATATTGGAGGACTACGCATCAGACGAAAGCTTTCGTCGATTGTTCATCTACAAATCCAATTTTTTGTGGGTAGTTATGTCACTCGTCGGATGAACTCTAGGGAAAGTTTGGTGATACTAGTTCGAAGAAAAGGTAGGCGATTACATTATTGATTTTTAATTAGATGGCTGTCTGATAGATCTTTTAAAATCTATACATTTTGTCATACAATATTCTGTTACCAAAATGTCACTAATGAAGTAGCATCATGGAAACAACGTCTAAGGCCAAACCAAGACCGAGAAGATTTTAACCGAAGCAATCATTAAAATTTAAAGTCTGTGTGTCATTACACACTCAGCTCTATCGTCTGTTGACAACCAAAATAATAAATAGCTACTTAAAACTAAGCTCGTATCGTCAATTTACTTGCTAGATACGAGGTTTTTAAAGAGCAGTAGCAGAATTTTTTGCGAGTTTTGGTTGTCACCAAGCGATAATGTTATTACTTACACAGTTCTCGCCTGTACAGCCTCGGACTGCCAAAAGTTCCAAATGCCCTCGTGTACCAACGTAGTACTCAATATCATACTTATTTTTCATTTCTGAAAAGAGATCGGTACCAGAAACATAAAACTCAATCAAAAGGTTTGCCTACGTGGTCACCAAATGTTATGTCAGCCGTGTTACGTAAACATAAATTATTTAGATAATTATTGGCCTGCCCACGGGACCTCATCAGTGAAAACTTATATTGGTTCTCAATCCAAAGGGTTGCTGATTCGACCTTCATTTGTTAATTATCTTAATTCCCTGTGCACGGAACCTTGATTGCTGTAGAACGAAATATTCAGTGTTATAATAACATGCGTGTTTATTTACTATTTCGAAAACTTTACATATAAATTACGTCAATGGGTAACTACAAATTCATATTCTTGTATGATGTGATTGCATAAAAAATTGATTCACGAAATACTTAACCTACAGTTGTGACGTTCTAAATAGGTACTGCTTCACGACAGTGCAGTTAAGAAAAATGATCAGAGAGAGTTTCAGCATCAGAGAACTACCTACCCTGGACCAGTCATTTTGATCTTGATTTTAAAGTTAGTAAGAACACATTTGTTATCAGCTGTAGTTAGGTTTGTCAGTAGCAAGAGAAGTTTGTGTCACCTTCAACGTCTTGACTGCTTATACCTACTGTACGTAACTGCATCAAACGTTAAACAAACGTGTTGCATAAACAAATAGTTATTAAACCTTGCTGCTGTAATTTGTTTCAAATTCATTTACGCTATGAGGCGTAATAAGGTGTATGCAGGCTTCTTTTGCAAACTACTTTGACTTTGCATGGATGGTGCCTCGGATTTGCATTAAAGGCGCTGATTGGATGGAGTTTTGCGATATCTCGGAAGATCAGATAACCTTTAATGGCACTCAGTGAGCACTCGCCAACGCGTTTGGCTCGGTTTGGAGACACCTGCCTACTGAGCCGGCGATCCCGGGTTCGAATCCCGGCCTGGGAAAATATATGTGTGATGAACTCGAATATTTGTGCATGGGTCATGGTTGTTCTATGTATTTAAGTATATATTTATCTATATAAGTACGTATATCGTCGTCTAGTACCCATAACACAAGCCTCCTTGAGCTTAATTTGGGACTAGATCGATTTGTGTGAGGTTGTACCACATTTATTTATTAAGTGCACCTGGAATACCATGAATTGCTATATTTTTGATGTAATGCTTTAATAAAGTTCCAGGATATTTCTAAATTCAAGGTATCGCATAATTCCTTCGTCACTTAGAATTGAGTACAGGACGCGAAATTTGAATCTGTCTGTCTCTTACAACGATAAGATGTCTACTAACCTTTTTTTTTTTTTTTTACCCGGAGAAATGCATTGAATTGCATACCACTACGTAACATGAGACCCTCGGGGGTAGAGTCAAATATTACGCATTGGTGATGTGGGGCTCTCTAATCCGCGAAGGACTAGCCTACCCACTAAAACTCTGGGATGCTGCCAACCCGTGCCGTAGTGGTGATGCCATGGGATCGCGAACATTCACCACGACACCACCGGCACTTTCGCCCTAAGGCGAACCCTCACCGAAAGACACACAGTAGCATAGCAGTGTGCCTTACCCTCACCACTTCCCCAAGCCCCCAGGAAGCGGGGACCGCCACCGACACACGGTGCTTCGGTCCCACCCTCCTTGCTGAGGGAGAACAAACGCCCCTACCCCTCAGCCGGCCATGGGAGGACAAACGCCCCTACCCCACGACACACTCCCCACGCCAAGGGAGGACAAACGCCCCTACCCCTCGGCCCGCCACGGGAGGACAGAAGCCCCTACCCCGTGGGTCCCTCAACGCCGACGGAGGCGCAATTCAGCACAAACACCGAAGTGCCCACCCGAGTCATGCCCCGCCAGCCTCCTCCTCGGTCTCCTCCACCGGCGGAGGTGAAGTCCATCACAAACACCGAAGTGCCCACCCGAGTCATGCCCCGCCGGTCTCCTTCTCGGTCTCCTCCACCGACGGAGGTGAAGTCCATCACAAACACCGAAGTGCCCACCCGAGTCATGCTCCGCCGGTCTCCTTCTCGGTCTCCCTCGCCCGTCTTGGCCCTTAGGCCCCCTCCCTGGTGTCTCTTGGCTTCCCCGCGCCCAACCGCAGGTACTGAGCCCCCCCACCACGACAAGGTGGACACCGTCGGGGGGGAAGATGTCTACTAACCTAACCTAACCCCTTTAACGTCAATAGACCACTAATATAGGTGCCAACCTTTTAAATCGAATTTAATACTCTCATGGTTTTCTATGTCAATAAAATCATGGTACAATGTCGCGTTATGATTGTCTTTTTGTTAGCTAGCGTATATGAATGCCCCACTGCTGGACAAATGCCTCTTCTCTTAGACCACATACTCCAGATCAAACAAATCACACTTCCGGCCACTTACTAAGGTTACGTTATGAGTTGAGGAACATGTCTAGATCGTCTGACCATCTCTACTAGACCCGCCCCGTCTATGCTGTCCTAGTTAACTTACTGACAATCTTGCCGGGAAGGTCACTTAGTCATGTATTTTTCATATTATAAGAGTACTCGTAGTCAAGGGCGTCATCAGAGGAAATGCGTCTTTAATGTAACTTAGTTTTTTCGTTTTTATGGCCGTTTGGGTTTTATAGGTCGTTATTCACAACTATCATCGTTATATGGCTGCCTTGGATTTTTAGTTTACTTTCGGGTTGAGTGCTACAAGGCTCAGCTAAATATCGGATTTACTCATATGTGATCTTCAGGGTGTACACGTAAACCATTCTACCTCTGTAATAGTACATTACGGCAGAGACCAGTAAGTAAGCCATACTGGCCGAGTAGGAATTAGACGGACCGAGCCGTAGGCGAGGTCCGGATATAATACGAGGCCAGGATGGCTCTTACGGTCGAAGCAAGTATAGTGCTTTTCTCAAAAATTAAACAAGAAAATTAGATTAAAATTATATTTTATAGGTGGCATTCATATTCGGCCATTTTCCAATTAATATTTTTGTTATATCCCATTTTTATTATTACACATTGTGATATTCGTCGTCGCAGGCACCATTAACTCCCACGATAACAACCTACAACAAAAATAATTATGAGTTTATACTTGGATAAAAGATATAGTTATATCGTTATAAAATAGTGGCAGCATTTTATTTACCTTCATCGCCAAACTGTTTATCATCTAGAGCTTGATTTAAGAACTTTTCTATATTTTGCTGCTGAATATTTGTGATTTCTTTCCTTTGTAGCCATCCGATTGTCTCAGAAAGATTGTTGAAATATTCAGACCTTATCACACATTATCTGACCAACTATTAACTTGATTTTCTTCCTTCCATTTAATGAATCTCTTGTATTTTTTTATATCTCCTTGGATTTAGTCGGAAGTAAATTATTTTAGCTAACTCTGCCTCCGCTTTTAAGTATGGAGGAGTGCCGTCTATTCGGAATCAGACTCGTCTGAACTCATTTTTGCTGAATTATTGTAATAGATCACACAAACAAATTTGAAATTTTTGTCTTTTAATTTAAATCCCGCCTTAATTTCTTTTTTTATAAATACTGCGTTTAATTATTTGCACTGTCTTACAAATCTAAGTCTTAAAGATAAATTTAATTATTGTTATACATTGTTTTATTTTCTAACTAATTTTCATATCATAAAGTTTACCTTCAATTTTAACTCCGAGGTTTTTTCTAAACGACACAAAAAAGGAAGGAATTCTGAAATATCATTGTCATTTTACACAGCACAATTATGAACTAAACGCTGCATACAAACTTCCGCACTAAACCTTGTCGCTACTTTTTTTTTTTTTTAAATATGCATCTTGAGTTACGTTTATACTGCCAATAGTACTAACCTCTTTTTATTTTACATTTGCTCTTAGTGTAAATTGCAAGTGTATACTGCAATGTCGTCTCTTTCTATTTAAACTATGAAAAAGGACGCCATTTTTTAATTTCTACAATTTGCTGTCGCACTGTACTTATAATTAAAACAATTTGTGGAATGCATCCTTTTTACATTTATATACGACCTCATCGCCTTCACATCCTTAGTTTTTTTATAGGTCGGTGACGATGTAAATCGTGTTTCGATATTCAAATATCTTGATACGTAATAGGAATTACATACTTACTTACTGGACCAATATTAATTCCAAATTAAAAATCTCGCTGTTTACTGGACACTTCTAAAAAGTCTTCGGTATGTTCCACTTACTGTAGTCTATCTAGCGATGGTAAGGCAACATTACATGCAATTTTTGAGAAAATTACATTTACTGGTTTACAATTTAGTATTAATTCTACTTGTCTCTCATTCATGTTTTAGGTACTTACCTACTCATCTGTCATCAATATTGAAATCTTTGTTTTGGCTTATAAATCCCAAAGACGATGTCCAACATGTAGCCGTGATAATGAATTCACATTTCGCGATAAATTTACTATGATGTAATTGTCATAAATTGAGAAATGTTAATAAAGTTTTACATTGTTACTTTTAACGAATACGTAAATGAAAATTATGGTTACATAATGGAGAAAAGTGATGAAATGCAATTAAGTACAGTGCATACTCTTAGATTCACTTTCACTTTTCAGGTGAAATTGGAAATGTTCATAACTCAAACAGGTACACGAAAAGACGAAGTTCATTTTAACAGCTCACAGACTGTTAACATAATTATGTAGGTACATTAAGAAAAATCAATACTGTTCTACTTTGTTACTTTTCCTAAGTACCTAATTACTTATAATGAAAATATTGGTATCAAAATAGAACGTTTTTATGTTTCTTAAGTATTAGGTATGCAATAATAACATCAGATAATTGAATGAGTTCTAAATAATAAAATAACAAATAATATACATATTAACGAACGATAAGACAATTTTATTTACACTTTTGTTTCCGAAAATCAGAAAGTAGAAACTGAGACTAACTTGGAATGTCAAACTTGGGAGTATACCCCCTGTTCGTAATCCATGCGAGGAGTTGTTTATATCTATACTGTCCCAGCATAGAGAAGCGTATCTTAACCTTGTTAATACGTTCTTTAATAGGGGTGTCTATGATTTCATCGAAATTTCTTACGTCGATTTTCATGTCATCGAAAACTATTCCACGAATGTCTTTTAATTTTTTTTTCTAATCACATAATCATCAATTCATTGCTTTTCGAATCATCGATCAACTATTCAACGTAAATTGTTTCGAATTTGTCTCAAATCGTAGCTTAAGTATTCATCGAATTTACCTTTCATCGAAACATGATTCACAGATGGCACGTCCCATTTATTATTACTGCCACGAAAAATGTTTCATCGTAGTAACGTTACGGATCATAAAAAAAAATAACCTAAACCTAACCCAACCAGGTCGGATCTAGCCAAGTCGGGTTTCAGGTCATAAAAAAAAATAACCTAAACCTAACCCAACCAAGTCGGGTTTCAGGTCATATTGCCACGAAGAAGAAGAAGCGTATTATTGAGTATAGTAACACTAGTGAAACGATTTTCTATGATATAATAAGTATGGGAATTAAAACTTACGTTAAATCAAAATTATAGTAAAAGCGATTCGATGAACGACTACGTCGTTAAACAAATAAAATAATGAAGTGAAATTCGATGAGTTGATTCTTGTGTAAAAGGTAATTCGAGCAAATGTACAAGCGATCTAACGAAGTTCGATGAATGATTCCTAAGTTGTAATAAAATTCTGCGAATAGTGTTATGGGAAACGATAATCGATGAAACGATTTTCGGTAAAGTGATGGATTACCCTAATTATTAGGTTTACTAACAGGGGCAATACCAAAAAATTACACAATTTTCTCACATCATCGTATGAACCCGAAAACATCAAGTTCTGGAAGAAACAAGGTCCAGTTTTTTTTTGGATAATGCCCTCGTACATCATAGCCCAATTAACAATGATCTCAGCTGCTTGGTAATCCGCCGGCTAATCGTAACCGACGCCGAGTGACATCCTCAACACTAATATCAATATCATGCGAATTACCGTCTAATGCCGTGACAAATTGCCTACTAAACGTGCCAATTGATACATGCGTATAGGTTAGAATAAGAGCTTTAGTTAATACCTATATACTATGGGCTGCAGAATTGCATGGCCCATTTATGAATGAATTCATTCATAAATGGGCCATGCAATTCTGCAGCTCATTGTACATTACTTGATTTCCTTTCAATCGCATGGCGTCAAACAAATCGTTGAAGTTGGAGTGGGTGTGGTTTACTTTTCTATCTAGAGGAGTTGAGTAGGTTGTGACAAGACATTATTTCCTTATCTTTGCTTAAAAATCAGGCCTGCTTAATAAATTTACTGGTAGTTGTTGTTTGTTACCTGATTGCGTCAGGAGAAGGAGGAGGGCGTATTTAATGTATTATTTAAAAAATAATGCAAACTTGTTCATACCTGAGCGTTCGTGACGTGTTATTTCACGTAGTGATAAAGGTAGAGAGTTATGTAATAGGTAATAATAATAATAAAGCATTATTCCACCATATAGAGTACATGGTAAACAATAAAATAGAAACGAATATTATATATGTTGGAGCGGTGTCATACTCCATACTGCAGAGCTACAATGATTCTTTGAGAATACTATTGAAAGCTACATATGAACTGGTGACGGCACGGCAGTGAGGTGGTGATGAGGAGAGTGAATGAATAAACGTTTATGATTACTTCTTGGTGTTGTATTTCTCGTAAAAGTTCACAAAGAAAATGAGCAGAGACGTCACTGCACCTGGTATTTAAAGACTATCAAAGTACCATTAAATGGAGGGGAGAAACAAGTAAGTGGTAGTCGTCAAGTAACCAGGTGTTAGTAACATTTTTAGTCAATTGACACACTGTGTAAATAATTTAACAATACTAATGTTGAATCTACTATTTCTTAAATTGCTATTATTAATTACAATATAACTCATGCACTTCACATGGACTAATAACTTATAACTAAATTATCAAGATACTCAATGATCTATTCAAATGTGCTTCTGAGGTAAAGAAAATCCAATTAATATCATTATTTGTTTTCTAAGATACATTTAAATGCGAAATAATCACAAAGGCGCTATCATATATGTGTCTAACATAGAATGGCTCCTGAACTAGGGGAAACCGCTAACCCATATGGCAAGTCAACAGGGTCTCGATTGCTCGAAACCACATATCTTAGGATAAATTAACAATTCTAATCTAATTAGACCACTCTCTAGATTAGATTAGATATATTTATTTCTCTTTGAAAATTAAATAGAATGAATTCACAAAAAGATCGTCAGTTATATAGAATTATATAAAATTAATAATCAGGTAGCAATATAAACAAAAACAACAATGAAAACAAGAGAAGAACTGTCACAAACTAAAAATATTCATTATTCTAATATACTTATAAACTACATAGATTAACCTAATCAACAAAATGTATAAAAATAGAAATAAAAAAATAAAAAATCTAAAATAATAATACAAGACCTAGCAAAAAAGAGTTCAAAAATAATAAGTTTCATGTCTAATTTAATGAAATGTCAAAGATCATGAAATAAAAATTAATAATGTAAATTTAAAAATATGGTACAAAATAATTATACTCATACTCATACTCATTTATTAATAAAATGTCAACATTTTACAAGTCAATACATTATAAAAATTCTATAAATTTCAAAATACTTACTAATTATTTATTATAAAAAACATTAAGTAATTATTAAATACTAATTAATTAGAATAGGTAGTTACATTATTAGTATTATTAATTATTATATTATTTCATTATTAAATTCGTAAAATTCGTCGATGTTGTAAAAAGCATTGGTTGTTAGCCATTTCTTTATGGGATATATTTAAATGCACATATGTATAATTTTTCAGTACACTAGGTAACTCCACTAATTAACTGAATGCATACCAGAAAAACGAATGCTGTGCAAAAAAAACAATTGATTAACTGAACATGTCCTACAAAAAAAACTTAAACATCATACAAAAGGAGGTGACCTTTTTAACCGAATTCACACCAAAAATATGGTTCGTACATACATCGGATATATTTGAAAGTTTCACCAAAAATACTGACTTGCACACTAATTATCCTCGCACTGCACACTAAGATCCGACTCGGACGGGTTAGGTCAGGTTAGTTTTTTTTTTTAATATCCAGTAAAACAGTTTTGCCTTTACCTTTAAATATTATATTGAATTCGCATTATTTAGTGTGCATAATTAGTGTGCAAGTCAGTATTTTTGGTGAAACTTTCAAATATTTTGTTCGAAAAAAGGGAATATACAGATATCGATTTAAATACATGCCTTTCTTTAATACATTGAAGAACGTTACATTATTTACAATATCTTTGATATTGACGGGTACTTAATTGTAGATTTTTGGCCCCACTATAGACATTGTTTTACCCGACTTTGCTAGCCGACAACGTGCTGTGGACATCATGTTTACGTGTTTCTGTGCAATACGTGTGCTTTTGTATGTAGCCAGTGGAAAGAGATGTATATTACATCGAACGTGCTTAATTATGTAAAAAAATAATTGTGATGTGAGTGTCATTATGTTTTTGTCTTTAAAAAGTTGCCGGGCGGGAGTGCCTGGTGCCACATGAGATATTATTCTCAGTGCTCGTTTTTGGAGAACAAATACTCGCTGCCAATCTGCTGCTGTGCCCCAGAATTCAAGCCCATAACACATCGTCGAGTGGAATAGCGAAAAGTAGCTAGATCTAAGTTGCTGGTCTGGTAGCACCTGTGCCAGTCTGCTCAGGGCAAAACAAGCGCCCGATAACTTTCCACAGACAATCTCGATGTGTGCATCCCATTTGAGTGCCGCGTCCAAGGTCATACCCAGGAACTTGGTTGTGGTTACTTGTTATATTTTTTCATAATAGATATTCTGAGACAGAACACAGGGTTTTAGATCGCAAAAGAAACTTTTAGTCAGTGGTCAAATACTTGACCCAACGTCACGTTTCTAAGGCTGGCGGGTAGACGTTCATAGAACGACTATCATCTCTATCTTGAAAACATTCTTTAAGAAAAAGTAAATAAATTAGAAATTGTCACTAGATGCTAATCTGGGTCGCCTAGGTCTTAACAACAAAAATAAAGGAAATTGTGCCCGCAAATCTTGCTAGTGATTAATTCAGTTAATTCCATGCGCCCGGAAAGCCCGCCTATTTGTTTATGTAACGTGTGTACATTGTGCCCCGACCCGCAAGGGCAGATTTCGTTTCACGCATTAGATGTGACATAAGTAATAAGTGGGTCAAATGTCACTGTGCACTGTAGTTATATGTAAGTGGAAGATTGTCTGATATTTGCTCCCACACTGGTAATTTCGAGGGGAAAATCGATCGATTGTGATGGAAACGAGCAACCCACATGATGATTTTAACAGGGTATTCCTGAGGCCATTAGAAATTCCAAGATGGTATGTTAATAATATATGTGAAATTTGGCAAAAAAACGTATTTTTCTTTTACATTTTCGCTTGTAAATAAATCTATTAGAGTGGCTTTTTTTTAATAAACAGGACCTTTAAAAGTAAATTAAGATATTTGTTCGCGTGCAGATCATTTTCGTGATAGACATCTGTCATTTTGAGATTCGTCCATCACTACGTCTAGACTTGAGAACAAAAAATGTCACCATGTGTCACTAAGCATAATCACTAAGTACTCAACACGTAATTATTTACATAAAAAAATAATATCACGGAACTAAACCTAATCAAACTACATTATACGATATTTTCAAATTTAAGTATGTCCAGGACTACACATTTAAAATGTAAATATATAATGTAACGGAACATTACTAACTGTAACAGAACAAATTGTTCCTATAAAGAAATGCTGCTGAAACTGGGCGACCACAAGGAGTGTAAGAATCGTGTACAACTCGTAAAAGCTATATTAAATAGTAATGGATACAATCAAAGCCGAGAAAATGCTATCATTTATTAGTTTGCAATTTGCTACTACGACAACTAAAGTGCTAAGACGAAGAAAAGTAACTAACTTCTTAATCTAGACAGGTGGTGTTACAAGTTTAAGTAGCTAATTACGTTAAATTCAACAAGCGGTTAAGGCAGTGTTCCGTCTTGATGTAAAGAACAAATACTGTAACGATTGTGCAATTTTCACGGCAATTTTATTAGCTCCTATCCGAGGCTTCGCTCACGCTAAAATCGGAGTACACTATCGGGAACCATACTTATTTTCGGGATAAAAAGTTGCCTGCGTGTCAAGTTAGGGTAACTATATCTGTTTTAACATGCAAATCCGTCCTGCCGTTTCAGTTTGAAGATGTTTATAGTTAGGTAACTGTAATAAACATCTTCAAGCTGAAACGGTAAACGGTATTAGGTAATAAATATGAATAGTATAAACTGTTTAACGCAAATTACATGAATTATTATTATTATTAAATCACAATCTTATTTACTGTCACAGGAACCCACAAACTGAAACGATGTCAATTATTTTACCTAGGATCTACAACTAACTAGGATCGAGCCTATGGCGGCTAGATATTACAGGTGAGTTATCGTGTTTTTTTTTATTGACTTACGGGGCAGCCACCGCTGGCTTTGAAAAAGTGAAAAGTCAATTGAGTGGTCAAGTCAGTGTAGTGGTGTGAATGATCTTAAATGTTACTTAATATGGATATGCCCCGGGGATTTCCGGAAATTCCGTTTTTTGCGACATTATATGCATGCCTTAATAATATTAAGTATCTACCTGTTAACAACTGAGTAATATTTTTAATCGAATCACATATTGATAAAAAGTTACGATTATAAGACGAAATTAAAAAAAAATAATTAATAGGTAACTTTTCACAGGTCTCTAATTGACACAATTCAATTGTTTATTGCGGTACAGTGCAGTATAAGCACCCTATTCTCAGAAATTGTATCTGAATGTATAGCTCGTACATCCCCATTATTGCTTCTTAGAAGTCAGAATCTCTGAGTAAAGCAGGGATGGACGTATGGAAATAGACATGGCATGTTGGTCCATGGTGTAATAATCTTGAAGACTACGGGATTCTATTGACGCTATCGCTATGCTCTTCGCTTATACGTCATAACACTTAACTTTAAAGCACTCAGAGATCCATTACAGATGATTGCTGTACGTATTAGCTGTTAAGTGTTTGTGTTAATGCTAAGTTTTATTAGTGCCACTCACCTTTGGTCCGCCATTCAGTAGCGCTGCGTTGAGCGATTTTATGAACTTAGGTATCGCTGTGATATTATTTAATTTTAATGCCTATGCAACCGTTTATTTTGATATTTATAAGTATTTTTGAGTTTATAAGTAACTATTGCTTCTTAGTATTACGGCGTCGCACGGGTGCAATGTCAATAGATTCGGTTCTTATCGTTATCTGTACATATATAAAAAGTCAACCACATTTGTAACATAAAAACCTGCTCACTGAGAGAAACTAAAATTAAAGTAACCAATTGGCTAAGCACTTTGAATTATAATGACACGGAAAAAATACGATCATAATATTGACACACACACACACACACACACACACACACACTTACCTATATCTTCGCATTCCCTTCCCTAGCACATAATTAATTTCTCACGCGTGTAATCTTTTTTTTTTGTTTTGTTCTACTTTTTCACTTTTTTTTCTGCTTTATGTGTATTGTTTTCTTTGACGCAAAACTCAATGCATTATGCAATATTATAATGCGGTAATTGTATTAATGTGTTGTCCTACATAAGACAGGCATTGCCTAATGCAGGTAATACAGGTAGTCGACCCATTTAACAAAGCTGAACAGTGTCCACTAATTGTACAAATGCAAATTATATATTCTATGTATTGGAACACTGTATAAATAAACATTTTTTACTTTACTTTTACTTTACTTTATATTATGCATGTATTATACATATATAAACCTTCCTCTTGAATCACTCTATCTATTAAAACCGCATCAAAATCCGTTGCGTAATTTTAAAGATCTAATCTAAGCATACATAGGGGCAGACATACAGGCAGACAGCAGGAAGCGACTTTGTTTTATAATATGTAGGTAGTGACTAACAGCGCCGAGCTGTGTTACCTGCTCATCCCACGGGAGCACTAAATTTTTTTGGGACAAAAGGTATCCTATGTGTTATTCCAGGGTGTCAGCTACCTTCATACCAAAATTTATCAAAATTGGTCCAGCCGTTTGACCGTGAAGAAGTAACAAACATACACATACACACTCTGTATCTAAAGGCCTGGGTCTCCTATTACACGCTATACGCAGTGTACAGCGTCTAATAGGAGACCAAGGCCTATATAAGTGTGTTATTTGGAACTCTACACAAATCGACGCGCGACCTAGCCCCAAACTAGTTACGCAATACTAATAAATACAATGGGTAATTATTTATTTATTTATTATAAATGTAAAGCTAAAAACATATACAATTCCCTGCAAAACGGTTTGTACCGTTTGTCTGCAGGTATGAGTCTCTATATAATATTTCTACAATAGTTATTGCTAAACACTTGAGTGACACTGAATAGACAATACTAGAAAAGGAAGCTATCATACCGGACCACCAATTCGGATTTCGCGAACAACACTCAACAGTAGAACAAGTACATCGCGTAGTGAACAAGATACGACAATCTTTGGAACAAAAAGAATACTGCGCTGCGGTGTTCCTCGATATACAGCAAGCTTTTGATAGAGTTTGGCATGATGGCCTTCTATATAAGCTAAAGTCTCTGCTGCCCAACTCATTCTACATGATATTAAAATCATATTTGCAAGACAGATTGTTTCTGGTCAAAGTTGGTGATGAAGTATCAAACTTGTATAATGTCAAAGCCTCAGTACCTCAAGGTTCAGTGCTCGGACCTGTGCTTTATTCAATATATACTTACTGCCGATCTACCATGTAGTAATGATGTAGTGACAGCGACATATGCAGATGATACAGCCTGTCTATCTAGTGATAAAGACCCGACTACAGCAGCCGAAAGACTTCAAATGCACTTATACAAAATTGATGAGTGGCTTGAAAAGTGGCGAATAATGCCAAGTGTGTCTAAGTCTGTTCAAATCACTTTTACACTACGGAGAGGAGAATGTCCAGCCGTATCCCTACGAGGAGAGCAACTTCCCAAAGAAACATGCGTGCGATACCTCGGCCTTCACCTTGACCAAAAGCTAACGTGGGCCAATCACATAAGAATAAAACGAAAAGAAGCTGAACACCAATACAGACGCCTACAATGGTTGATAGGGCGAAAATCATCACTAACGCAGACAAATAAAATGTTGATTTATAAATGCATCATTAAGGGTTTAATTTATTTGGACATATGGTATACAACTCTGGGGATCTGCCAGCAACTCTAACCTCAAGATCCTACAAAGGTTCCAAAATAATGTCCTAAGATCGATCTCATGTGCACCATGGTTTGTGAGAAATACAGTGATACATCAATATCTTAATATACCAACAGTGAAAGAGGAGGTCAATAGGTATTGTATGAAATACAAACAAAGGCTACAGGAGCACACAAACCCACTTGCCAGGGACCTGGTTGTACAGTCAAACAATAATATATCCAGATTGAAGAGATGGCAAATATTGCACCTGGATCAGAGACACTAGAGAAGTGAACTCTTTTAAGTGAAATGGGAGAGTGTTTAATGGAACACCTCTCAAAACATACCAAGAAGTCACACAATCTGATTATGACCGAAATGGTCGATTGCAGATATCAAGAAAAAAAAAAAAAAAAAACTTTGAATAGACAAAGTACAAATACACTTATAAAATAATATTTTATTGAAATATGATGCAATGTTTCCCATTAGGTACAGCAAAGCTATCCGTGTGGTTTTTACTAAATCGATGAAAAATTGTTCAGTTTCATTACTATCTATTGATTACCGTCCCTCAATAGATCAAAGACAGCAGTATTCTATCACTTGCTCCAATAAACATTCATCAAATTTAAGTCTCCAGATTTATAGAAACCTCGTCATATATCTAAAGTTCAAATATAAACTCTACTACATACGTGGAGTCCTTAAGTTCGAATGTACACAAAAGTGGTGTTTATGCCAGTTAATTCTTCGATAGCGATTAAAATATTCGCGCAAGACATCCCTTGATGTAACCTTAGATGTATTAGATTGTATTATCATTAATATTGAACATGAGGTTTGTGTAGGGTCGCCCATGAAATGAAACGGAACTTTTTCGAGATATCTAAGATATCTTTAAATATTTATTAGTTATCATAGTATTTTAGCAACGTAATATTTATCGAGGAAATGTAATAAAGATATGATAAATAAAGATCGCTCCCAGGGTAAATGTAAAAAGAAACAGGATAAATAAAAAGTAAACGTTGAGATGGAGCTACGAGCAGTGTAAGACCAAGTTTTGCATTGCTTTACATTTCTTATTTATTCATTTATTTAAACTTTATTGCACATTACAAACGTAGGTACAAATGGCGAACTCAATGCCATGGGGCATTCTCTACCAGTCAACCGTATGGTCAAACAGAAACATTGGTGCGGGATTTTTGACCTGTCTAATCCAGTAGCTTACCCAGTATTCGGCAAAGATATGTTTTCTTTTGATAATCAAATCCTGGCTTCTACCGGATTAAAATATATAATGTTCAAAGGTCGCCCAAAGATAACGGATAGGTAGATAATGACTTTGAAGTCGTCGATAAGTATCTATTTTATTCAGAAGAATATAATAACAGTGATATGAAAGCACAAGCTCTTAATCTTAGTTTGTATTCGTAGAGACTTACAAAACAAACATGATATAGGTACAATTGAGAATTGAGAGCAAAGAGAGAGTAAGTTAGGTACGCACGCCCGGCTTACGAGAAGCCTTCAATAACTTTTGCGGATGAATGGATATGTTGAAATTCAAATTCAAATTCAATTTTATTTTATGAACACTAAATTATAACATATTCAGTTTTGTGGCTCACACTAGGCGGGGCCTATCCTGTGACACCACACAGTCGCCTACACAATTTTGGCATTTAAATGGGAGCATTTGAAAAACAAATAACTACATATTAGAATGTTAGTAAAATTAGATTACATTATTACATTACATTAAAAATATTTTACATAACATTTTGACTCTTTGGCTATATTAGGCATATTCATTGGTGATTAACGTAGTCATTTGGGTCTACAGATTTTCTTATTTAGTCAGCTTTTAGAGGTTACGTATGTTCCTATATCAATTCAATTTTGATCATGTAATGTCACTCCTTACCGTAAAATTATTGGCCGAACGAGTAAAGCGAGAGAAGCATCTACATTTCCGCTTGCCCTAAAAAGCTTTCGTGTGTCTGGATATCAGTTTGTTCAGATTTCCGGCTGTTTTCACCTACAGTGACAAACAACATTGTACCTGCTCACAAAACTTGAAGTAATGTGAGCAAATTCAATAATTTCCTATATAGATTTTTTATCGCGTCTGTTCATCGAAATTTATCAAAGTGACAGAGATATGGGGGTTGAAAACGTAAAAAAGTACCATTTTAGCCATTTCAAAAATAATCGTGAGGTCTACTCACAGAGCCACTAAGCCACTAAGTGTAAATAGGTACCTTTCGGTTGTATTTTATCTATAAATCAAAAAAGCTATAGGGTACGAGACTCTCGACGAGAGGTACTACTAGATTTAATTTTGACGTTAAATTTCGAATAAGCCCAACTTACTTTATTTTTAGTAACTTATTAAAATTGTATCGTTCCGTATAGTATAGGATCCCGATATAAAACGACATTCACCGAGATGTTTATTTGATGAAATGTATTTTATATTTAATTTAATATGTCAATAAATATATTGCATATGGGTTGCCTAACAAATTTTAGTCCAAAAACCGTTTAAACATTTCATCGGTTTGTTTATTAGATAAATTCATAATAAAATAATCTTTAATTTTATTTAATTTCAATTAAATAATCAGACCGTTGCAAAATGCTAGTAGGTATAGATTTACCTGTTTATACCTGGCTACCCGATAGTTGTTACGGGAAAAGAATAGGCAACCTAACGTTTGCATATTCTATGGGTTTCATACTTTCGATTGGTATAGAATTTATCTAATATTAATCAAACCGGTGAAATGTAAAAAAAAAAAAAAAAATATTAATTAAACATACCCTAAATATGTTAGGCAACCCATATGCAATATATTTATTGACATATTAAATTAAATATAAAATACATTTCATCAAATAAACATCTCGGTGAAGATCGTTTTATATCGGGATCTTAGACTAGTAAAGAACTTTAAATAATGGATGTATTTCTACCCCATTAACCGCTTCAAGTTATGTTTGAGCGCGCCTACGTTGTCATTTATTACGCAGCAAAAACATAAGAATGCTATCTGAAGCTACAAATTTTCATAACTTTACAATTTAGGTACTGCCTCTAACTTTTGGAATGGATGCTCGTCAGGAATGTATTTTAAAATTGGCTAAAATTCGCCCCCAACTTCGTCCAAAAAATTTAAATCAACCGTTGCTAAAGAGTCGATGTGTTAGGTGAAAAGTATTTGTAGGTACTTATTAGTAGGAGTATAATTTTTAAATAAAAAAAAATCGTTTTAGGTAATTTGTTCAATATATGTACTTACATAAATTAAGTATATCACTACTCCGTGAAACATTACTTTTGAACCTAAGCTACTTTTTCGTAAGCAGTATTTGAGTTGTATAAAGTAAAATGGATATCATGATATAACGATGCTTTTAAACAAAGTACCTGCTATGAATTAGATCATAAATAATAATAATCAATAATAAGTGGAGTCGCTTGCGGGTGCTGTCTCTGTGTGCGGCCCATGACACAGGCAGGGAGAGCATCCGCATGGGGTTACATTTAATTAAATTTTCGAAAGAGCCTCTGCACGTTGGCTTCGGCTCCGTGCACGCCTCGCAGCCGAGTGCACGCCGAGCATGCCAAAGGTCCAGGACACCATTATCCCGTGAACGGGTGCGACATATCAATAATAATAATAATCATAAATAACAATAATAATTATCAATAAATAATCAAATCGTAAATATAAAGAATTCGGAAATTTTGCGACCATTACAATAATTTAAAATATTAGATTAGATTATATTTATTTCACACATATAGGGATACATTATAAATTACACATAGTCTATTTATACGAATCTACACGGTGATCGTCAACATAATAACAACAAATTAAACAAATTCAGCAAGTCATAATTCATTAGATAATAGTTAATATTTGATTATAGTTAATATTTGATTATATCCTTAATACATAAATACAACTTTCGAAGGTTTTATTTTTAATTTTATTGATACAAAATCCAATTACAGTATTTTTTGAACCACATACATATGTCTTTAACATTGGCCAATAACGAATTTACATTTTACAGTCTTATCACTAGCAAATAAAAACTAACATTGCGGTAAGAGACGCACTCAGGCAGAGTGCTTAACTAAGTAAATAAATACTAAAGTGAAGTTAAATTATTTAAAAAATGTACAAGGTTAGTAACTTTTACAGGCGTGTCCAATACCATCGTTGTCATGTCATGTCAAAACCAAAGATTGTCGTTAAAACTGATGACTTTACATTTTTTAAGCAATATCAAATTCGTGTTGTTGCTTCATGTTAAAGAGCAATGAAAGGTCAATAAACATGCGAGGTGTTGCTAAGTAATGTTTATTATAAATTTCTGCGTACTATTATAAAACAAATCAGTTCATACATACGTTCATGAATGTATGTTAAATATTACGTACCGTTACCATGACCTTTCAGTGTAGAATGTATCGCTGGGTTGTTTACCTGAGTGTAACCTTAGACTAAATGTTATTTAGTTGTAAGTGAGGTAAATTTGAATATTTTTGTTATTTCCTCATAACTGATTAATTTATAGAATCATCGTATACTTGGCATTTTATTTTATATTCCATTTCAAAATATTTTTATAGATATCCGACACTGTTTTTGGTTCTAAATGCGTTATTTCACCAAAAAGCCAGTCAAGTGCGAGACGGACGCGCGCACCGAGGTCTCCGTACGAACTATGAAAGCACTGAATTGCTCTAACCGTTAGAGTCTAACGAATCGAAGATGAACTGTAATGAGCATCGATCATGATCGATGGTAATGAGCGACAAACTTAACTTTACTTTTGGAAAACTGTTTTACGTACTTTAAAAAATAAAGACTGTTTTTATTATTTAATTAAAAATGTATAGTTTTCAGATTTTCCTTATACTTGTAATATAAGACAGTATGATTTGCCAAATTGCCTAGTTCTTGGTTAACGGAAACCACCCTATACATTTTGACTTCCGAGAGAATGTCAAAATATACCATTCTGCAGCATTTATGTTATGATATGGCCGTATATATTTTTTAAGTTCATTTAGAATGAGTATGGTTTTAACCTCCTAAGACCCAATCTATTTTTAGGACATTTGTAATAGCGACCCAGTGACCTAATTTTAGGTACATATGCTTGCGGCCCAGAACTTAGAATTGTAATAACATGTTCAAAACATGTAATAAAAAACAATAACGTCTATATGTGTACTCAGAACAAGTAGCACTAACGATTTAGATATGAAATTTAGAAAAAAAACATGTCCCGTTATTAGGTCGTTGGGCTTTAATTCAAAGAAACTATAATAATTAGTACTTGTAAGTTTTATAGAATTCTTAAGTGTGTTTTTAGATTTGAAGGTTCATATAAAGTCGAAAACGGTTTCATATGTTTTTTTATTATTAAAAATCGTTTTAGGAACATTTTTGTTCATTGATTACTAAATAACTTCTTAAAATTGGCTTATCCTTCAAGTAAAATCAATATTGTTAATCACAGGCTTTAATATGGCTTATTGCCAAACAAATATTATCAAACAACGATATAAGAGATCACATCCTTAAGTTAAAATCTTAAGTTTCCTATATATAACTATTTAACCAGTCTTGTTACAAGTTATCTTATATGTAAGTATAACCAGTCTAGTCAGCAAGGTCAATCTCATCCTTCGGAGGAAGATGTTGAGAAATCTATGGAAGCACGCTGGCGACTTCGAGGTTAATAATCGTAATCCCGTTCGTCATAATCAGCGTCACTGGTTTTGAATTCTGATACGTCCAGGTTCACGTATTTTTCTAAATCTTGTTCTTTCAATGTTATAAAAAATAGATTCAGTTAATACCCAACACCCTAAAATTAAGACAAGCAATGCGGCCCACTTTTACAACAACAACCCAATGACCTAATATTAGGACATAAAACTTTATACCCAAATTCTGCTTCAATCCAAACACGACAGAAAAAAATATAAGCATAGCCATATAAAGTACTCTTTAAATAATTAGTTTTATATTCATTTATTGCAAAATAACAACAGTTTTCAAAGAAAAAAACAGATTACTACGACGCATCCTCGTGGCCGCCATTTTCGCCGACATTTACGTGACAACTGACAGATTCTTTTGATTGAAATGTCAAAGTTGACAGCTCATTTTTTGGCTGCGTTCATCACCGACATATTTGAGAAAGTAAAGTTCTGCTTCACGCATATTTCGAACCACCGGACATGTCTTTAGTCTGTGTCATAATTTTAGGACCTTGGGTAGATATTTGATAAATTCATACATTTAATTGGGCCGCAATGAGTACGATCTCTGGTCTTTAAAATAGGCCGTTGGGTCTTAGGAGGTTAATTTCAACTAGATACCTCCACAAATTTCCGAGATAAAGGGTTATGACAGACAGACGGACGGAGGGACAACAAAGTGAACCTATAAGGGCCGTTTTTTCCTTTTGAGGAACGGAACCCTAAAAAAGGATTTAAATCTGCACCGTTTCCTCAGAGTTTACAGCGGCCCCAACTCAAACCTACGCGGACGTGTTATTGACATGTTTTACGGGAAAATAAACACACAGACGCCTGAAGTGATTAACTCCGGGCGATGTACCAATGTTAATAACTCGGGGTCTGTTACCTCCAATGATAAAATTGATCAAAACTCTCTAATTGCTGGGCGTTCATCAAATTTGTATCATTTAACGAATGAACGCTGAGATATTACGAGTATTTTATGTTTTTAAAAGCTGCTTAGAATTATAAAATAAAACGAGACAGCAAAAACAGGATTTATCGTGTGCAAATATTACTTTACTACTATGTATAAATATTATAAGACGAAGTGCAGGTAGTTAAAAATGTGGCCCTGCGGGACTCGTGCACGATGGGCTCCGTACAATCAAATAAGAAAAAAAAACACGTTTTCACGAATTCTGACAAATGAGAGATTTCCAGGCTTGGTTTGGCCAGCGCTGTGTTGGCATGCGAAAGGTGGCTGTGAGGCAGCAGTCCATTCCCTGCGCACATACCTTTAAAATTGCTTAGACGATTATTTATTCACATCGCAATTGGCAGTACATATACCTCTCTGTGCGTACAGGGCGTGACTCCATTTTTCTAGACATAGATCCCATTAGCCAATCCTCTCGAAGCCTCTGTAGTTACTATTTCGACGACTATGTACATAATTTCGCGTCATGAAAACAACCTAATGTTTTTGTTTAGTTAGGGCAACGCTGACTTTGCTAAGTTTGTATGTACTACCTCACATGCTTGAACAGCAATTGAAGTTTGCGGCAAAGTTGCTAAGCTTATTATAGACATGGGATTTCTAAAAAATATCATTCACGGAAAGTTATGCATGTAATACAGGCTGCTGTTTGTAAGTAATAAAATTACGCAAGTTTTATTTCAGGTTAATATTAGTTATCCAAGTTTCATGAAGCCCGTAGGTTCGTGGAAGTATTTGTGACCTGACTTTGACTTGCGTAAGTATATATAAACATTTCTTGGCGAAATAAAAGCGCCCGGGTTTACTTAGCACGTAGTATAGTAAATCACGTTTGGGGCAAGAGGTCGTTGAGGGGGTCAGAGCAACAATAGAGGAATAGATATGTTACATTTTAAGCCTTTAGCTGTTTCTAAGGTCTGATATTTATACATTGTTACACATTGATTAGATGTTTCCGTAGTAAATCTCATCTAAGCGTACATAAATGCACATCATAATTTATTTATTTATCGTTGTTATGGCCTACATTATAAAAATCCTTGTGTATCCGTTTTATTAATAGTAGACACGGATCATCGTTTCAGTTTGACCAAAAATCTCTCATTTGTCGGAATTCGTGAAAACGTGTTGTTCCAACACTAGGTGTAGGGTCTAGTTGAATAGGTGTTTTGAAATAATAGGGGTTTCCAGACATATTTTTTTGATAAAGTCAGCAGTTTTGTAAATATTCGCTCCGGAAATCCAAAAATAACTTTTCAACCACGGGTCAAATAACTATGGAAAAATTCATGAAAATGAGGCCTTGAAAGTACTTATTCAATGAAAACTATATTCAATAAAATTGATCGAGCCGTTTTTAGCTATCGCAAAATTTCACAATTTTCTTTAAAATTAAAGGTAATAAGTAATTACGGTTACTTCGGCGTTTACCACCTTTTTATAGAGCTTGAAATTTTTCTCGTAATTTAAACCTCGTATTGTGAAGGACGGGCAACTACGGAACCCTACACTGAGCGTGGCCCGACGTGCAATTGGCCGGTTTTTAGACATACATACCTAGTATAGTTTTAAATTTAGTTTAATGATAGAGACCATACCTATTAAATGGGTGTGTAATTTGGATATAATATGGCGGACTGCAATTTTAAAGTGTTATTTGATTAAATTGATTAGGTCCACAAGATAAATACAATTTTGCTATCGGTAGGTATCCAAAAATAATATGCGTAAGCCTTGATTGATTGATGAATTAGGAGTGAGCAAATAAATTTCAACCCATTGGCGACAAAAGACGATCGTTTAATGAGACTTAATTAACAAACCTTCATTCCGATAATAATTAATTTTGATGATTAATTGAAACCAAAACATTCAAAAACAGTGAAAGATATTTATGAAGAATATAAAATATAGTAGAAGGATATTAACCAATATTGGATAAGGTTTTCTGAATTACGAGTAGACCCATTTGTTTTATGCAAGTATCACAAAATGGTATGTTTTATTATAACAATGTTTGAAAATTGTGAGCAAACTTTGTGTACACATAAAAATGTAACGATCATTGATATTTGTTATTTCTTTAAGTATTTTTGTCGTAACTCTGAGTAAAGAACTTTTACAGGGCTCTCACGACATACACCATCTTTATGTGATTGTTAAAGTTACGTACGTTACAAAAACCATTCCTTTATTTAAATGGAGTCGAACGAAAGGTCTTCTTATTGCACGAGGTCAGCAAACGACGCAAAAAGCTTCTGGTTAATTAACAGTGTATCCTGATCGACTTTATCATTACGTCAGTTAGTCTAAAGCTCGATTTAAACCCATTTACTGTTATGAAACTCCTGAGTTGATCTACACAAAAACCCAAAAAATCAAGCGTAATGTTTTTCATCTTTCTCATTGTGTATGTCATTCTTATTTAATCCTCTAGCCTCAGGCATAATTTTAAAATTGTACAAATTAAGTTGAAATCTCATACGGTTAAATATTGCTGGAAAATGGGAGTGTTTTAATTATCTCGACAACGATGGACATGAGTGACAACTCAAATGGCGCAGCTAAAGTAAATATACGAATGCATTTCATTTAACAATTAGGAACATTAAGTTTTTTAGATTTTGAAATATAATTAAAAATATATATTTTAGGTATGAATATGATGATTAGTCTGATCACACAATTATAAAATTACATTAAATACAAATATAAAAAAAATAATGAAGTATAATAAAATGTCAAAATTTTATCAATAATGATTATTTAATCAACTAAATAAATAAAGAAATCAAATTAAAATAAATAAAAAATAACATCAAAATTAGGTCACATGAGTGCTTGTTCCACATTTTCATAAAAGACTGTCCTAGTCTTTGGCGGTTGGTGCACTCAGGAGCGTGCCAGGGCCGCCCGAGAGCCTGCGCATCAGGGATTTAGGGTTCCGTACGTCAACAGAAAAAATCGCAGCGCTTGTAGGAGCACTTTGCTGTCCATCCGTCCGTATGTCCGTCTGTCTGTCAAGACCCTTTATCTCGGGAACGCGTGGAGGTATCATAGTTGGAATCAAAACCCAGGGCGGCTCCTGCGTGCGAAGTGCGCGGCGCTCACAAGCGCCAGGGCAACAGTAATAGTAGATCATACGATCAGATCAAGGCAAAATATGACGGAAAGTGTCTTCTTTCTCCTAGACCGGTAGTCCCATTTACTTGGGGTTGGCCCTCCTCGTCCGCATCCTTCACTGAGCACGATTTCGTGCGGCTTTGGTGTCAATTTGAGCTTCTTTGAGGTCTTTTTCGACCGTCGTGAGCCAAGTGGCGGGTAGTCTTCCACGGGCACGTGGTTGGGTTACGTGTAGGTTCAGTGCCAGTCGTACTATGAGATCTTCTTCGCGTCTCTGGACGTGGCCGTACCATCTAAGGCGTTTTTCTTTGGCGTTGTCCATATTATTGGCGCGAATCCTAAACTTCCCCTGCCGTATGTACTCATTCCGGATCTTATCTAAGAGTGTGACGCCCCCTGAGCAGCGTAACATGCGCTTTAGGCTGCCGCGGTATACTCGTATGACTTTTTTAACGAAGGCATAAACTGATATCCTGGCGACTCTTCTCCTCCAGCTAGACGCCTTGTTTATCTTTAATTTAATATATGAATAGTGGGTCCTCTGGAAATGGCGCCCGGGGCTAGTGCTGAACAAAAGGCTTTGGACCGAATTAAAGAAATATTTGATAGAAATTTAAACCAAACACATTTTGTAAAAAGAAAGATCATGTTATTCAACAACCTTTTTTTTTATATCAAGGCTGAATCCAAAACAGCTTCATTTAGAAAACGAAGACCACATGATAAATGTTTTTTTGTTACGACTTGTCCCCTCCGAAAAACTTCGCGCTCACGACACTCGCATTTTCATCTTGTTGTGTTACGACCCGACCCCTCGAAAAATTTCTCGCTCGCTTTGATCGCGTTTTCATCTGGTTGTATTACGACGTAACCCGTCGAAAAATTTCGTACTCGCTTTCAATTCAATTCAATTATTTATTCATAAAAATACATTTTATACGTCATTATATTACATTTTACAGGTACACATAATTTACATTAAAATATTCAATCATTATCATTATATTTATATTTACATTGGTTTATAATTACGCGAAGGTACATTTCATTTAATATCAAAATATTTGTCATTCAAACGCATGTCAATGTCAACAGTGACGGAATTTACCCCTCAAAAAATTCGTCAATGGAATACAGTGCGTCAATAATGAGTTTCTCTTTCAGTTTTTGTACAAACGACCTGTAAGTTACAGGTCGTTTGTAGCGTTACAGGCTGTAACGCTTCTTTAATAGCCGGGGGGATCCCATTATAAACCTTGGGACCAATGTAGCCGAGGCCCTTTCTTGACTTTGCGAGGCGCGTGCATGGGTAGACACAACTCATGTCGCCGTCGGGTGTTGAAGCCATGCACGTCCGCGTTTGTGTGGAATATGTCAATGTTCCTCCTAACCACAGACCATAAGAATACTATAGACTGGGTATTGGGCGGGGCACGCGTAACCGAGCTTATGCCCAAATTCCCAAAGATATGTCAACGTGATGTCAACAGTCACTTAGTTACCGTACGAACGTGCTTGAGTAATTATGTGCCAAAAAATTAGAAATATGCCGAATTGTGCCATTATAATCGTCACAGGCGAGATCTGCATACTCAACAAGATACCTGATACCGTTTAATTTCACTGGAAAGTAATAAAATTCGGTATTTTGTAATATTTCGTAAAATATTGCAGTGCATTATGACAATTATACATTACTAGCTTGACATGGCAACTATTCACGCAACATCTTTAGGAGCACGCAATGTATACGTCCGTCTGACAATTTAGTGCGGGGGAACAAGTCTAAACCATAAATTGTCGATATTCTGTATGGAGGTTTTAATGTGAGCCGCTCGTGTTTCATACTAACTTGTCCATTTTAATAATATAATTTACACTTTATCACCTTGTTTTTTAGGGTTTCATACCTCTATCGGAAAAAACGGAAATCTTATGGCATCACTTTGTTTTCCGTCCGTCCGTCCGTCTGTCTGTCTGTCTGTCAAGACCCTTTATCTCGAAAACGCGTGGAGGTATGGAGTTGAAATTAACACTATATGTATATATACTCAGGTCTAGGGGTCCCATAAAGCTGTGAAAAAAAATCAAGCTTCTACGTTAACGTGAAAAAAAGATACGGCCGTTTATGTCGCCAAAAACGCAAATTTCGTCACTCAAGGAAATCAAAGTGATAGAGTACTTCCCGATGACCTAGAACTATGAAATTTGGCAAGTACTACAAATACTTATAAAAATCTGAAATCGCCACATACTTACTACAAATACTAATAAAAATCTTAAAAAATATAGTCCTTTTCAAACATCAAGTCCACCTTTTGTACGAACGTTTTCTTTTGAGCAATAAAAATTAATTAAGTAAATAATTATTTTTTATTGCTCAAAAGAAAACGTTACTATGGGCCTTTTAAGGAAGCTCAGAGTCACTCAGCGAGCTATGGAAAGAGCTATGCTCGGGATTTGTCTACGAGATCGAATCAGAAATGAGGAGATTCGTAGACGAACCAAGGTCATCGACATAGCAAACCGGGTAAGCAAGCTGAAGTGGCAATGGGCGGGGCACATAGCTCGAAGGACCGATGGCCGTTGGGGCAGAAAAGTTCTCGAGTGGAGACCACGTACCGGCAAGCGCAGTGTAGGACGACCACCCGCAAGGTGGTCGGACGACCTGGTTAGAGTTGCGGGGACTCGCTGGATGCGGGTCGCTGCTATCCGGCCCATGTGGAAATCTATTGAGGAGGCCTGTGTCCAGCAGTGGGCGTCCTATGGCTGAAATGATGATGATGATGATGATGATGAAGTAAATAAATAGGTAAATCATATTTGGAGAACTTGGTTGCGTTAAGTTTGATTCAAATTCAAATTAGTTTATTGCAAGAACATAGTAAAAAATTAGGTGATAAAGGTATATACAGTGTTGCTTATGTTCTACCAAAAAGGCATGCAAACAAAATAAAACAATACTCAAATACTTAATTGTTACATATTTCAATTTGTTACTTATGTCAAAAATAATTACTAAAACTCAGAATTTGCTGATTAAATTACATTAATGATTACATTATTTTTATAAGTATTTGCACCTCGTTTGTATGCGGCGCCATACATTTCAGATGCAAACTTAACTCAACCAGGCCAATTAAGATGGGATAAGTGAAAGTTTGTACGGAACCCTCGGTGCGCGATTCAGAATCGCACCTGGCCGGTTTTTTTAAATTCAGACAAGTAATTTTATTACAGCGTAATCAATAGCAGTGGGTGACAAAATCATTAGATTAAAACAGTATTATTGTTTTGCTAATCCACAATGTAATACGTGCTAGTCAGTTGACGACGAGGTTGGCGCAGTTTTAATGCACCTGCCTACTGAGCCGGCGGTGCTGGGTTCGAATCTCGGCAAGGGCAAATATTTGTGTGATGAACTCGAATATTTGTTCCTGGGTCATGGATGTTATCTATATATTATACCTATTGTTTATATCGTCGTCTACTATTGGTTAGTATAAGGCCAGGTCGAGTTATGTACGATTGTCCCTTAAATATTTTGTTTACATTTTATATGATGAAATAAATAAATCTACTCCGTTTATAATTTACCTACTACCTGTTCCAAATGTTGTAAGGTGATGTTTTTATTATTCATATATCACTATATGTAAAGTAAACATTCTGAACGATAGAAAGATTGAGATGGACGCTTCCATTTGATTTCGTCGCCAGAAATTAAAAGGTCTGATAATTTAATTTACGACGTTTACGACCATACAAAAGAAATATTTTCAACATGCATTATACATATTATAAGCCTATACATATTATTATTTTATCGATATCAACTATTTTGATTTGATCACGCCCTTAACCTTTAGAATCATTAGATGCATACCGCTGGCAGAGCTTATATTACATTTTCTGGGTCGTTAAAATTAGACCCCGTGTTACAAGGATAGGGTTCAATTTTAAATGTTTTAAAATTGTAACATAAAACCTTGCGATATTTAGCCAACGTTAATATCAATAGTGACACTACTGAATTGACGGAAGTAGAAATCAATTTCTTGTCAATTCGAGGCTTTGTCGTACTGAATCACAAAGTCTCATTTGCCTTTTATTTTATTTCTTTTTAAGTTATAATAAAAATAAAGACATTGTCTGATATGCATATAAGGACTAAAATTCTCGATACATTGATCGTAGTAGTGTATGACCACGTAATACGCACACATTAGCTCAGCCAATGTCAACTCACTTCTGTTTGTTTGAAAACCTTATTTTAATACGAATATAATTGTGTGCGTGTAAAAGTCGGCTACAGCGGTGCTAGAACAAACTGCGCTGAATGCCATCTCCATATACTCCGTGCTCCTAACATACTTGGCTATTTCTAAAATGTATAGGCTAGGTAGGTTAGTATTTTATACTTCTTAAAAAGATCCTTGGCTGGATGGTCCCACTTACACCCGCGATGACGCGTACCTACTGCTTTTTTTACGCTCGCGTTTTTAATTCGTTGTGTTATATAGACCCCTACCGGCCCTACCACCCCGAAAAAAATTGCGCTTACTAAGCTCGCATCATTACCTACGTGTGCTTCATAGTCCCAACCTCTCTTACACTTTCGACAATATGTATCTACGTGCCGGTTGGGTACAACAGGACTGTAATAGATATTTCAATTATCGCGCTCTTAATGATTCTCCTATCTTTTTACAATAATACGATTTGCGTAAACATGAAAAAATCGTGACAAAACACGACAACCAAAAAAACATTCATAGGTCTCACACAGAGGTAGTTCGTTTTCTATTGGGAAACAGTATGACATTTTGGAGTACAGCAATGCCATTTGGCACGGGTATTATACACGTCTACCTGAGCCCAAAACACCCGTTAGCCGGACTGAACACCGCGTCAGAAGGGGGGAGGGGGGGTTCAAAATTGAACTTGATATGGTTTCCGTTTTTGCCGATAGAGGTACGGAACCCTAAAAATAAGATATATCTAGAGCTTTCATAATATCTATAAATTAAATTTCTTATAATAATATATTAATTATAATTGATATTCTATTATCTATTATTAAGTAAAACAAAAGTATTTTTCTCTCTTTACAAATATCTTTCTTCTTTTTAATATACTAGCTGCACCTCACGGTGTTACCAGTGGTCAAAAAATAGCACATGTGTTAGTCCAAAGAGTCAGCTTCAGCTACCTCAATCTTAAATTTTATTAAAATTGGTTCAGCCACTTGAGCGTGAAGAAGTAACAAACACACACACTCACAAACTTTCGCCTTTATAATATAAGTGTGATTTCGAACGAAGTCAGATAATAGTTAAATAATAGTTAAAAATAAATACAAATAATAGTAGAACGTCTGTGAATCAATTATTTAGGCTATTTTTTGACCACGGGTAACACCGTGAGGTGCAGCTAGTAGCTATATTAAAAAGAAGAAAGATATTTGTAAAGAGAGAAAAATACTTTGGTTTTACTTAATAATAGATAATAGAATATCAATTCTAATTCATATATTATTTTAAGAAATTTAATTTATAGATATTATGAAAGCTATAGATATATCTTATTTTTAGGGTTCCGTACCTCTATCGGCAAAAACGGAAACCTTATATAATTACGTTGTTTTCCTTCGGTCCGTATGTGTGTCAAAACCCTTATCTCGGGAACGCGTGGAGATATCAAGTTGAAATTTAAACCATATACTCAAGTCTACAATCCCTTGAAGTCGTGAAAAAATCAATGTTCTAAATTAATAAAAAAAAAGATACGGCCGTATATTTATATTCCGCCACTCTCAAGAGAATCAAAGTATATAGGGTACTTTCCGTTGACCGAGAACTATGAAATTTAGCAACTAATGTCGTCTTATACCACCAGTACAGGTAATTATCTGAAAACTATACATTTCTAATTAAAACATAAAAAAATGTGCTTTCAAAAGTTATATGAGGACTACCCGTTTGGATTAAGTTACACACCTCACACAAAGTACACCTCATTTGTATGCGGGGCCATACGTACCAGGTGCAAACTTAACTTAACCGGGACCTACCACTTAAGATGGGATGAGAAAGATTAAAATTTGTAGGGAACGCTCGATGCGCGAGTTCGACTCGCACTTGACTGGTTTCTTTTGTTAGTAATACTTATTTTACTTTAGTACTCAGGTCTTTTTGCCGTTCCCTACGCTGCGCTGACGAACGTTGCAGTACTTTCAATATTTTATTTTTCATTGAAAATAGACAAATTTATATTTATTGTTAATGTTTTTAGAATCTGTATTAAATTGGATTTTGGATAGTATTTTTTATATACCAAGTTTAATACAAAAAATATGAAAATATAAGGGTTTGTTTACATTTTGTTAGTACTGAAAGTTTGTTATTTTAAGGATTGCGTCATATTTTGCTACGGGACCCTAAAAAACTGGCACAGGTAATAAATCGGGCATCATCTAATTACCGGATAACGCCACCAAACTTGACTTAAAGGTCCAAACTAATCCGCCAGATTTTTTTTTCTGAACGACGGGAGCACTGTATTTTGAACCCCCCCTCCCCCCCTTCTGACGCGGTGTTCAGTCCGGCTACCGGGTGTTTTGGGCTCAGGTAGACGTGTATAATACCCGTGCCAAATGGCATTGCTGTACTCAAAATTGTATACCTCTCCATACAAGCATTCCCCATAGAAAACGGACTAAGGCGCTGATGAGGGTTGGGGCGGCCCTGTTAAAACCATATGCTCAGATCTCACAAGAAAAAATCAAACTTCTAAATTAACTTTAAAAAAAAAGATACGGCCGTTTGTGCCGCAAAAAACGTATAAGTATTTCGACACACTCAAGGGAATCCAACTTTACATTTTCCGTTGACCTTAAGAAAAGTGGAAAATAATGTTGTGAGAATAATATTATTATAAATAATGACACAAAGGTAAATTAAGAAAGAAAAATCGAATGCGATCTACTACAATCGAAGCGGGGTATGAACCCGCGACCTCTGCGTTTCCGGCGCATTGCTCTCCCAACTGAGCTATCCGACCGCTACGTCAGTCACACCAAATCTTTCATCCCTTAATCCTTTACGCTACTGGAGCGCCCTCTGCGTCATATATGTTTTTTGAAATGCTTATTGCGCATTAGCCATACCCTAGGATGTGCGTTTTTACACGCACGATCCCCAATCCCCATTGCTTTACAGCAAGTGTGAAGACTGCGAGAGAGATGGCGCTGTTCTAAATATTTGTATAGAATCTTTTTATCGATTCATATTTTTTATGTGGTAATACCACATTTTTTTATTTTTATAAATAATGACACAAAGGTAAATTAAGAAAGAAAAATTGAATGCGATCTACTACCCCGCTACCCCGCTTCGATTGTAGTAGATCGCATTCAATTTTTCGAATAATATTGTATAGGAAAAAATCGGAAAACTATACATTTGTAATTTAACCATAAAAAATACAGTTTTTCTTCAAAGTACGTAACACTGTAACTATTCCAACGGTGAAGTTAAGTTTGTCTTTTCGTTAGAGCAATATACAGTGCTTTCATAGTTCGTACGGAACACACGGTGCGCGAGTTTGACTCGATCAGCTTTTTTAGGGTTCCGTACCCAAAGGGTAAAAACGGGACCCTATTACTGAGACTTCGCTGTCCGTCCGTCCGTCCGTCCGTCACCAGGCTGTATCTCAAGAACGGTGATAGCTAGACACTTGAAATTTTCACAGATGATGTATTTCTATTGCCGCCCCAACTAGCAAAGTAATCCTATAAATAAATATTATAAGTAATTATCTACTATTAACGTTCTTATAAAGGCATTGTTGTAGAGTCTTCTACTTATAATAGCATTTAACAAGCTGTAACATACTCAAGAGCATTCATTTTTATATTTCAGTCTTATAGTATGCTTTAAGACAAGAACCCAGGACGGTAATAGGATACTTATACTAATAGTAACATTTCACAAGCGTAAATATTCTCAAGATCATTCGTTCTTATTGCACAGTCTTCTAGTTGGCTACAAGATTATCTTGAATGACACTTATAAGTATAAGTATCCTATAATTGTATGCAGAGAGATTAAATTGTCTTGAATAATATTTGATCCTACAGTAGTATTTTATAAGAGTACAAGATTTTATAATACACTAAGCTGAGGTTATTATAAGTTTGCATTCTTAGTAGTCTTCTTCAAGATTCATATAAGTGTAATTGTCCTAGATAAGAGCGTTATTAGATTAAGCAACCTTATAAGCTACTCGAGTAATCACTTTACTAGTAAATACTTGGTATCTGTCATGATCAGCGTTGCCAGATGGTTACATTTGTTACATTTTTCGTAACTTTTGACCCTCTCATAACATGTAAGTAACTTTTGATTTCTGAGCACATAGGTATCGTAACTTTACAATGGTTTTTGTTAAAAATTCTGAAGTGAGAACATTAAAGTGTACAAAAATATTTCTGTTATATTTTTTCCTGAAAGTATATGCTATTTGGACTCAAAATCTGCGTGTAGTTTATTTTTACGTCATATACTTTTCAAGATAATAATAATTTTAAAACCTCAATGTGTAGTCCGAAGGCATACAACATTATTTTGGTCTATATGGAATTAGTAAGGCAAATTTTTAACTCTACGCACAGTTTCACGTCACACCGCGTGCCGGAACACGTAGCATGGAAAGCCAACCTGGCGGATCGAACTTATAAGGTTTGCGGGGCAATTGGATGAGGCGGTGCATGACCAATCGTTGTGGAGAAATTTGGGGAGGCCTTTGTCCAGCAGTGGACGGCTGATATGATGATGATGATGACAGTTTTGTGTGCTCAATATGACTATATTCGTCTATGGCCATATAAGAAGTGACGGCTTTTTTCTTGGTGTTACATCACATTTGCTCGTAAAAGATGTTATTACATGCAGGTGTACTGAAGGACAAAGGCCTTTATAGTTCCTGCGGGAGTTATGGATTGCTATAACTCCCCATTTGATTCATTACATTATTTCTGACTAACAAGGTTTCAATCCAGCCAAGGTTTTTGTATTCAGTATTTTATGCTTTCATAGTTGGTACCTTTGGAACCCTCGGTACACGAATCGGACTCGCGCCGGTTTTTTTTATTAAAAGCAAAATAAACGTAACTTACGACACAATGGCTCTGGCAACACTGACTTTTATTTTTCATTAATATGGCGGCGAGTTGTCTCTATTGAGTCTGCTTTAAGTGCAAATTTGCCTATAACTGTCGTATAACAACTCAATGAAGAGTAATTTAAAAACATGGCGAATGTTCTTAATAATTGTTGAAATATTATGTCAACAATATTTATGATATGTGATGCTTTTCAAGGGGCACTGTGAAATTAAACTATTTTTGGTAGACATTTACAATAAAAATGACTTCCCCGGCGAGTTCACACACAATATTTTATAATAAAACCAATATACGATTTTCCTTTACGAAATAGTTTCATTAAAAGGAAATAGTAGGAATACTTAAGTGTAGATATTTTTTTATCACAATAAAACAAAACACACTAACCGGCCGATACAACGAAGAGATATTTTTTATAAAAAGTACTTATAACTAATAACTAAGAACATTAGTAGTGCGTTATAAACAATATTACTCTAGTAATATACTTATGTCAGCTACTAATCAGATTATTTGTGTTTAAAAATGTGTAGTCTCAGAACATTATGGAAGCAATTGCGCTTGTGCAAGTGTATTATAGGGCTTTCTGACATTCTGTGAGTTGATTATAAGAGCATTATAAGCAAATAATGCTCCTATAACTGCGCCCAAATCCCAGGCTTGTAGCAAACTACAAATATCTTATAAAGTAGTCTTGAAGAATACAATAAGTACTGATTTTGCTAGCTATAACAACAAATACTAAAAATAAAATAAAATAAATATTTAAGGGGGGCTCCCATACAACAAACTTGTTATACCTATATACTTATATATATATATATAGGTACGGAACCCTTCATGCGCGAGTGGGACTCGCACTTGCCCAATTTTTAATTAACGTATTTATCTTTATCGCACATACACCTAGAGCTAAAGGCCAAACAACGGAACAGCTGTCCCCGATGACCTATGTCTTGCCAAATTGCCGAGATTTAAGAGTCCTGATGTTTACTTTCTTTTTCAAGAACTCGATGTCATAGCGCAATAGAAGCGTCCCAAAGGAGAGCTCATCCATAGCCTACACGTTCTTAGAAAAGATAAACCAAAATATTAGTCCTTGAAAATAGAATTCTCTAAGTAAAACGTAATTTCTGGAATCTGCTTTAGTTTTCGCACTATCCATTTAAAAAAGTGGGTGGGTAGGTTTATTATGCCTACGGGTGGTCAGTGTCAATATCTATGTGTATGGTCAGTAGTCACGATAGGATACTTTGTGATGGTTGCGTTCATCATACGATAAATAAATGATATCATAACACGGACGCACGACTATATTATAATTGGAAAGAACATGTTAAAAAAGTGGAAAGTAAAATATCAAGATTTATATATGCGATGTACGAACTCAAAAAGACAACTGATTTAAAAACAGCCAAATCAGCATATTATGCTTACGCCCATTCTATATTTAGGTATGGTATACTGCTGTGGGGAAACAGTACCAATGTCCAGTCTGTTTATCCTCCAAAAAAAGTGTATTAGAATCCTAGCTAATATAAAACCAATACCCATATTTTAAAAAACTTGAGATTTTAACACTTAGGTACTTCACTCCACATCCACGAAGTCTGCATTTTCATTCGAACACACAAAACTTTCTTACCACTGGCGGACTTTAATTCAGAACGAATAAATCAGTGTCGCAATGACAATTTGGCTCTACCTAATACTATGTCCTCCAATTAAAGACTATTCCTCACGGGACCGCACATGATGTGCATAAAAATTTATACCAAGCTACCACCCAAAATTAAATGTATAAAAAATGTGAATGTATTTATAAAGGAGCTAGATAAATATTTATTAGATAAATGTTACGATACATTACAGGAATTCCTAAATCAATCATAAAACGTCATTTTGTAGTTTTATTGTAATGCTAGGGTTAAGTAGAATTAAGGAAATTGCTGTGCCCTTACAGGGTACATATCGTCGTTGCGCTTACCAAATCTGATATGTGCATCAATTGTTTTAATACAATATTAGTCTTAGTAATGTCACAAAAGATGTCATTTCTATTGATAAAAATCTTACACATATCAGTTTTGGAAAGCGCAACGACGATATTATAATATTAGTATTGTACTATGTTGTAATATGTGTGCAATAAACAGTTTGAGTATGAGTTGAGCTACTGAGCCGACGGTTCTGGGTTCAAATCCAGGCAAAGGCAATTTTTTATGGGGTGAACTCGAATTATTGTTCTCGGGTCATGGATATTTGTTTATTTATTCATACAACGTATGTATATCGTCGTCTAGTACCGTCGCCTACTAGGGCTTCCGTTGGGATTGGGACTATCGATTTGAGTGAGGCTGTCCGATCTTTATTTTCATTTATCACTATTATACTGATTATGTTATTCAAGTCCGTTCCGATTCCATGTAGGCCTCATTAATTGTTCATTACTTCCAACCAACAGCTCGCGGGCGAAATCTGTGAAGCAGTTGGGCGAACTGGCATAAACAATTCACGGGTATTTAATTTACTCTGATTATGAGAAGTACCAGTTACTGGTTATATACGTTATTGTTATTTTATTGTTGTTTACATTTGTTCCTCTATAACCCGGCTAGCGTAGCGGATGCGTGGCGTCCATAACTCGATGCTCAGCGGCATGTCCTTGTAGAGAAGCTAAGCACAGCTGACTGCATAAATTGTTGGCCGGAGAATTTGTTGACTCCACGCTAAGTACTATCAAGTATCATACCTCGACCTATGTTATTTTAGTAGAAATTGCATATTATTTTGCAGATATTGCGAGCTCTCTAAGTTGTCTTGTTTAACTCTTGTTGCTAATTTGCACGGCTCTGTATAAGCCGGAACATCGCTAGAGAATTTATTATGAAAAAGAGTTAGTAAGACATTAATGTGTAATGGAAACACGCTTATCAGGTGAGTGTCAATATTCAAACCCCACAGCGGAAAGACATCTACAATTTCTAATTGGATGTTATTAAATGAGAAATCTATTTTTATAGGCTGTTTTTGAAAAGGTCTGAAAAGCATTACTTTAGTTTTTAAGTAATTTAATTTTAAGTTGTGGCCTGTTAGCCACGTCTCTAGTTTAAGCAGAATATTATTCAGATTGGAATTCAGATATCTCTCGTCAGAGCAAGGAAAGACAACAGATATGTCATCCGCAAATAAGACGCTAGTACTATCTATTGATTTGGGCAAGTCGTTGATGTAAATCAAAAATAATAAGCACCCCAATACGCTGCCTTGAGGGATTGATCGGGTTACATTCCTTTGTTTAGATCTTACATAGGAAATTACTCCAGATTGGTTATCGTGATGTTCTATTTGTACATATTGCACTCGATTACTAAGATAAGACTCAAACCATTTAAATACAGTTCCTCGTACACCAATACCATACAATTTGTTAACAGTACCTTAAAAGAGACTCTGTCATACGCTTTACTCATATCAAGCAATATGCCTACAGCATACTGCTTGTTATTCAATATTTCCAATGTTTGGTTGACCTATTTGTAAACAGCTAGTGTTGTCGAATGATTCTTTCTGAAGCCGTTTTGATTCTCGTTGAAAATTAACTATTTTTCGCAGAATGCGTACAGACGTTTCAACATGGCTGATTCGATTATTTAAGAGAAAGTTGGCAAGAGTGCGGTTGGTCAATAATTATTGTAATCATTTCTTTTCCCTTTTTTGTGTACAGGTTTTATAATATTTTTTTTAAGTGGATGTGGTACAACACTCTCAGGGAAAGACTGATTTCTTAGAAACGTTAATAAGGGCTGAGAAAGTTCATCGGCACATTTTATTATTAGAGCCTGATGGAGTTCGTCATAACCGAAACTATATTGCTTTAAATGACTCCTGTACTGGCTGTACAAAGAGCGGATTTGGTGTGGGAGTAATGACTGAATGGCCGGCACACGCAGTCTCTGAATCTTCCTCACCTACAAATAAAAAAACATTTTTTGAAGGAATCTGCAATAATTACCTAGCTGCACTACCACTGCGCCAACCGCGTCGTCAAATAAATATTTCATGGAAAAAAGTCTATAAATATATACTACTAGCGACCCGTCCCGGCTTCGCACGGGTGCAATGGGTGGTATTATACATATAAACCTTCCTCTTGAACCACTCTATCTATTAAAAAAAAACGCATCAAAATCCGTTGCGTAGTTTTAAAGATCTAAGTATACATAGGGACAGACAGCAGGAAGTGACTTTGTTTTATACTATGTAGTGATTCATCAAAAATTTTTACGGTTTCATCCCACCAAAACGACAAAACCCACACCAATCCGAAGTGGCCGCTGTGGCAAACAAGACGGCGGGGTTTTTTTTATGTTACCTACTTGTTTCCTTTATATTCCTCTGGTCGTATTTGTAATTTTCAATAATAAATAGCGCAACGCGCGCGCGAAGTGTTACTGTGTCAAATATGTAGAAACGTAAAATTGAAAAATTCCCCCTTAAAATACAACGCCGGACGCTCGACGGAGCTTTGCCATAAATGATATCAAACCATCAAATCAAATCAAATCAAATCATCACGGGTTTTTCATTGTAAGGAATTATACATATAAATTTTGCTATTCGAATTGTATTTTGTGATATTATTTAGATATGTTATGAGCTTCTGACATTGATATATACTTAAGCGATATGACTCGCGATTTAGCGCCTATCAAAATAAAGTATAATAAAAAAAATAAAAAAAAATAAAGTATAATCTTCTCAATGAAAGAATATATTGATAAAATATTTTTTAGTACAAGGTACCCTTATTACGCAAAGATTATTGCCGACTTTTACCCACCTACGATGATGAAAAAGAGGGTATCTTATTTTAGCCCTCAGGGCTAACCAACCGTTTCACCTTAGCCCCATCTAGTACAGGGATAATTTAACATTTTCGTCCCATGCATCAGTTTGCTTACTATCTAGTTCCATAGGCTTTCGTTCAAAGACCGTGCCAAATATTGTAAAAGTAGCCCGAAAATACATTTCCGGGCGCATGTCCAGTGAATATACAGATATAAGGGTCACTGGTTCTATTCATTCGGTACTATAAGACGGGTGTGAGGCTGTGTATGTGGCTTAATGGCGCTTTAATGCGAGAATTTCCTTCTGATCTGGTAAAATACTTCCTAAATTGTTCATTTCTAATCAGCTGTGTTCGAGATCTCGTCATTAGATGTATATCTGCGGGCCTATGATGGTTGCGTTTATCACGTGATAAATAAGTGACAAAGCCTCTGTCACTCACACTCGCATCTTGTCAAAACGTGACGGATGCTTTGTCACTAAATTTACCGTGTGATAAAATCAACCATCACAGGCCCCTGCTTTGGAAATTCGAAGTAAAGGTAAGAGTTAATTTATTTATTCGCATTTTATATAATTTCACAATTTTTATAGGTCATCGGTTCTATTCAATCGGTATTATTAGACGGAGTGTTTGTGGTTCATGGTAAGTACTTTTCTCGTATTTCATTCTGATACAGACTTCCTAAATGTTTCCTTCATTTCTAATGAGACATGTTCGAGATCTCGCTACTATATGTATACCTAGCTGCTTTAAAACTTGAAAGTAAAAATAAACTAATTTTTTTTTATACTTTCACAATTTTTACTATACTAGAGGATGCCCGAAACTACGTACGCGTAATTTTTTATACCGTAGTCGGGTAAAAAGTATCGTATAAAATAGAGCGATATTCGACTTGGGAAACCGGTTTCGTAGATATTTTAATATGTCTGAGGCCCACGATGGTTTTCTATGTAAACTTATGACTAATTTACGAAAATATATAAATAATCGATGAAAAAAAATCTTTATACTTATCGAACCTACTCACCAAATTTCATAAGGATTGGTTGAGAAAAACAACCAGTGGGCGAGAACAGCCGGAAATCCGAACATCCCAACATCCGGATATAAGAATTTTTTTCTGGCCAAGCTGAAACGGAGACGCTTCGCTCGCTTCACTCACTCGACCAAAATATACATAAAATCTATCCTACATGAATCATGTTTTTTTTGGGTTAAAAGTGGTATACGTGTTGGGGTTAGGGTATAAACTAGAGATGCAACGGATAGTTGTTTGGCCGGATACCGGATACCTGACCACAGGCCGAATATTCGGTATCCGGCCGCCGAATATTCAGCCGGCGGATCTATACCTACATTTTGAGTTTTGCAGGTGCACGTCGTGCAGATTTTGACCAGTTTTATTATTATATTACTACGGAGCAACTTCGTTCAATAGTATCCCACCAAAAACATAAATATAAAAAAGGAGAGCCAAGTTCAATGCAAAAATTATGCTTGGCTGTGGGCTTCGCCGCAAAAAGCATGGAGATCGAAATGAGTGCCAAGTTCTATTCAAAATCCAAATATGTATTTATAGGAACAAAATAACATTATGAACAAGTATTCAACTCTATTTCTTTGCTTTATTGGATACCTATAACAATTGCTGTTATTTAAAAATGTAAGATCTTAAAGTCATTTTATAAAGTTATTGAACATAATATATATTTTTTAATTCTGATATAAACTTTGACATAATTCGATCTTAGAATTCCGGATAGAGTATACACGTGCAGATAGTAGTAGTAGTGCAGTATATTCAATTTATTACTCCAAAATCAAGCAAGTTTGCTATCCGGTATCCGGCCGGCGAGTACGTTGCTATCCGATATCCGGCCGGATATCATAATAACGGCTGGATAGGCCGGATACCGGATAGTACCTAACCGAATATTCGGTGCATCTCTAAGACTATGTTTGTTCCAAATTTCATGAAAATTCGTCGAACCGTTTCAGTGTGAAGAAGTAACAATTAAGTACACACTCATAAGCTCTCCCTTTTATAATACTACCTGCGCCCCGCGGTGTCACCCGCTCATCCCACGGGATCGCAATTTTTTATTCGAGATAAAAAGTAGCCTAAGTGTTAATCCAGGGTATCAGCTACCTCCATACCGAATCTTATCAAAATTGGTCTAGCTGTTTGAGCATGAAGAGTTAACAAACATACAAACACGCAAAAACACTTACAAACTTTCGCTTTTATAATATTAGTGTGATTAGTGGGATGGACGATATCGCAAAACTCCGTTGCATTACAGCTACTGAGGTTTATCTAGCTGATTGTCCATCGAGATGCTTCTAGAAATTAGTACCCTTACCACGAGTTAACGTGATCGTACTCGCTAGCGATAGCGTCTGCGTGAACGATTTGTATGGAGAATAGTACAGCGCTCCTAGCGGTAACTTGTAGAACTACAATTCTCCATACAAATCGTTTACGCAGTCGCTAGCGAGTACAGTCACTGTAAACTCATGGTAAGGGTGCTGAGCACAGGCCCTAATAAACGTAGTCAACCAATTTGATTTCTAGGCCACTATAGAACCTTGTCACAATGACAAATGATATGACATTTCAAGCGGCTTTCATATTGACGTTTACTGTGACAAGGTACGAAATGGCCTAGGAATCAAATTGGTTGACTGTACATTGTTCATAAAAAGATAAGGTTGACGCGCACTCAATAATCACGCATTTGTCAATTTTATCTGTTTGCCCATACATAATCGCTGCTCGCCATTTGTATCCAAATTGTTATTAGAGCCTATCTTGACATTATTGATAAATCCGTGTATGATGAATTGTATGGCTCACCCTAAATATGATGTACTACTTACCCGGAATAGTGAGTTATCGACTTATCGCTAATGGATTAGGAAATTTAGGAGGTGGAAAAATTATGATTTCATTTCAAAATGTTTTATGAATAATGATTTGTAATACAATGATTGTATTCAAATTAAAATAACTGCCTGCGATTACCCCGTCACTCAAAATATTCAATGGTTAACTGGAATAAATCTCAATGATTTATAAGTTCACCTTTATATAAACTCCTAGTTCGTTTTATTTTGTATCTGATGTATGCAAAGTTATAATTAGTGAATCATTATAAATAGTACCTTTTATTCATTCTATTATCATTATCACTTACATTCATTATTATTTTAATTGCTGCCTTTTATTAATAATCTAACCGATATTTAAACTATGAACAACGATAGTAGAGTTGTTAGTCCGCTGTTTTCTAACATAATTGTGCGCATCGGGTTACAAGCATGAAATTTCTACCATAGATAGAGTGTTCCATGGTGATTATTTTCAGATGTGGAGGGAAGTCAGATTCGTCCCCTGTGAGGCGGGAGAGTGGAGTGAATAGGGCCAAGTATCCCTCTTTTCTTTCTTTATTGCTGGTCAGTTAAGTCTACCAGGACGTGTTTGGTATCGTTTCCGTGTAAAACAAATATCAGACATTAATTTTTTATGTTATTTTTGTATAGTTCCATATAAAAATATGGGTGTATGGCCGAAGAGGTAAAAATCACAACAAGTTTTTTTATTCAGTGAGGTAAATTAGTTCAATTTCGTGAACATTTTCAAATTATTATTATTATTTTAAAAAGCTCATTTAACCTAGTTTCTTAAAATATATGCATGTTGGGCACTTCTCATACAAACAGTAGCTTAAAATATATCTTTACGTCGGCGTAACCAACGTAAATCTCCGAACGCATCCTATTTCGCTTCATTAAATACATTAAATAATGATTATTAACATGCTTTTACATATAATATTTACTATATACGTCCTAGAAAAACAAATTAATGCAATAAAAAAAAATTTTTTTTTTGCTAATGTATCACGAGCACGCGGGCTATTCTCAACATCAACAATTTATTTAAGTTACTGTTTGTATGAAAAGTGCCCAATATGTATATGTTTTTAGAAACTAGATTAAATTTGCTATTTTGCAATATTTTTGTTTGTTGTAAATATTCAGGAAATATAACTAATTTATCTCCCTGAATAAAAAAAACTGTTTGTGATTTTTACAATTTCGGAAATACAACCATATTTTAATATGGTACTATGTATAAATAACATGAAAAATAAATTTCTGATATCTATTTTACACGAAAACGATACCACACAAGTCCTAGTAGCGTTATCTGATCAGTAATATCAAAAGAAAAAGAGGACTCCTTTGTCCTATTCACCCCGCTTTCCCGCCGCACAGGGGACGAATCTGACTTCCCTCCACATCTGAAAATAATCACCGCAGAATATTCTATCTGTGGTAGAAATTTTGTGGTTGTATCCCGATGTACACAATTTCGCGACTTAGCAAAATGTACTAGAACACGCAGGCTAAGCTTCACATCAACATTTTTTTCAAGGTATTTTTTGTATCAGATGTGCCCAATATGTATACATTTTTAAAAACAAGATTAAATTTGCTGGTTAGTAATATTTTTTTTAATTGTAAATATTCAGGATAGATAACTAATTTATCGTTCTGAATAAAAAAAGCTTGTTGTGATTTTTACCTTTTCGGCAATAAACCCAAATTTTAATAAGAATCTATTCTTAAATAACATAAAAAATTAATAGCTGATATCTATTTTACACGAAAACGATGTCGCACAAGCCCTAATAGCCTTTACTGATCAGTAATAAAAAAAAGAAAAAGAGCAGTACTTGGTCCTCTTCACCCCGCTCTCCCATCACACAGGGGACGAATCTGACTTCCCTCCACATCTGAAAATAATCAATGTGGAACGCTCTATGTGTGGTAAAAATTTCATGCTTGTAACCCGATGCGCACAATTTCGCGGCTTAGCAACTCTACTACGAAAGAAACATGACAGATAACATTATTTTGTTTTCGCTCCTTACCACACATATTAAAACAAAAACAAACCTTAATACCAAATTAATGTGAATTTAAAAACCTTCGAAACCCTTTGTAATTTCTCCAACAATTCAAAAACAATTAGGAAGCAAAACAATTTGTTCAATTTGTTTTTCATAAATTTCGTATTTGGGCAAATTTTTATTTTGTTGCGGATTTCGTTTTTTTATCAGATTTAAATAAAATTTGGTGAGTTGGTAAAGTTGCTTATTCTGAACAAGGTAAGCCCAATTTCACGATATGTCATATATTTTCCATTGAGTTACAAAAAATGTATGGATTTTTTAAACTAAGGTACTAAAATTTAGTACAAAATGAGGAGCTCGAAGTGAAAAATAAATAATTCAACAACAAAATAAAAATTGGCCCGTGGGCCAATTTCTGTAGTACATTTTGTGTAATTCATTGGAGAAAAAATTGTAGTACATATCGTGAAATTGTGAAATTGGGCTTACCATGGTCAGAAGAAGCAACTTTACCAACTAACCAAATTTTATTGAAATCTGAGAAAAAAACGAAATCGACAACAAAATAAAAATTTGCCCTTTTTACTTCAACCCGATGATCCGAACATATTCGATTCGTCATTATTATCTACGTACGTAGCTCTGTAGCGGCGTAGCACCTACGTAGCCGCTACGCGCCGTATATAAACCGCGTAGCCCGCTCCTACTCTCATTTGCTTTCAATAACCATCTGCGAGCAACACGGAAGACGCGCTCCTGCCGAGACTTGCCTCCACTTACGACCAAAGGTAAGTTGTAGGCCGAATTGTGTATGTAGTTGTGTTAACTTATAATCAAAAATAAAACTCATATTTTGAAATCTCAAAACTAATAATAATATAAAGTTAATTATGGATAAACATTTAGGTACATTTTGAAAATGAAAAATAAATAACATTTGTGCTTATGCCAAAGTTAATATAACTTAATTATTAAAGTCATGAAAAGGACAGTATAATATTACTTGAAAAAGGAAATACATTGCACAATTTTGAGGATTGTTATAAGTGCATAATAATAGGCTAAACTTCAATTAATATGACTGTTTATGTCTTAAAGTTGCGCCAGGAAATAAAATAATTTAAGTTTGTTCTAACACATTATGGCTCCTTTTATCTGTTCAAAAATGCTGATTGTTTAAACAGTTTTCTCTATGATCAAACATGTTTCTTAACATATCAATGTTACTACTTAGAACCGGCCAATTGCGACTTATTGATGTATATTTGAAACGTACAGTCTGAATTTTGTGTTTCAAACACTACAGGAAATTGACAAAATTCACGCAGAAACCTGTTTTTTTTTCAACTTATTTTCGACTGCATGCAATGAAAGCATGAAATAGCTATATAAGAACTCAGGGAAAAGTATTATTCACTTCAAAATGTTGATTGAAATTATCAATATATTTGTCATAATATGTAAATCATTTTTTTAATGAATAAGGTCTCTTAATGGGGTCCTATATTGTTACTAAACATACAACTTAATCACAACTAAATTACCTACTTGATGACAAATAAAAACTTAAAGATAACACTGATCTTTGAAGTTAATCAAATATGTTTTTAATCAAAAGTGTAACTCTGTTTGGTCGATCGTCAATTTGTTCCGGATTCTGGGCGTCAGTAACGGTTCTGTTTAAATTAAAACCCTTTTGTGACATTCACTTTTTATTGGGCTAATTGAAAAATACTTTTGTTAATCGTTTGTACGAGTATACCTGCGCTGGTTGATTCCAGTATGTCGGGATGGTCGGGCTTTGTTCAAATAACACTCCATAAAACCAATTAAACTTTTAACCGTCGGTTCGGCCATTTTTCAGATAATTTTACAAAAAAAAAGAATTTTTATTACGAGAGTATTGAGTATGATATTTTATATACGATCGTACATAATATATTTCTATAGTATATTTAAATAATAAAAAAAATGAATATTTTATTTAAACTGGTAATTAAAGTAACTGTAATAAAAATACGTAGTGTCAGAAGTTCTTCATAGGGGGAGATGGGGTACCTTGATACGATTTTTTTGCATAGACGATAAAAACGGCAGGGAAAGAGTAATTTCAACAAACAATATTTTGATAGCTCGAGTGTTTAACTAAGTTTAAACGTAAGTGTACATTTATCCGCAAAACAACATATTGATTTTTTTATGTTTTTTTTTCTGAAAAATGGGATTTGTATCAAACTACCCCGTATACGGGGCGGTTTGATACACACCTGGGGTACTTTGATACTCTCACTTATATTCCTATGTAATATATATAATCTTATTTAAGAATGAAAGAAAATGCATTATATTGATTTATATTATCATTTATTTATGGCATAATCAGTCTCATGAATGTTTATGGCAAATCAACTAGGTTTTATCAGTAACTTTAATTTGTACTTATATTTATCTTTGATATATATAGGTAAATAGTCAATATATATATCCTACACCTATTTTCCTTATAAACTTAAGATCACATGCTAACAATCAGTTGTTTTGAAACACTAACAGTAACATATAAACATTATTTATGTATTGACATACATTGATACAGTATCAATCTACCCCACAGACGTTTGTATCTATGTGCCCCGTGGTAGTTCTTTTAATACAAATTAAGATAGAAAAAAATCTAGAAGTATCTAGGATAAAATGGCTATTGTATAGAATAATTCAACGTATTTAATTACTGCATGTCGTAGATTCCTCTCCGATAACGTTATAATACTGCCTAATAAGTCACTTCCTAAAATGATCGATTTTTTACTCGCGGTCTTAAAAAACGTGTCCGTACTTGTCAAAATGCGTTTGAGCGACTGAGCCGCGGTGAAACTCCGGCGCCTCATTCGCCTTGTAAGTGACGTCTATGTGTGCGTGAATGAATTGTACACAACCATTCGTTTAGGTTTTATGACTACCGTATCTATGTGCCCCGCGTATCAATGTACCCCTACTCCCCCTACTTGATTTCATTTACTATGTATATATATTTCCTTGTACATGAAAAAATATATAGGTACTTTCACTGGTAAATAATCTACTATACAAAATCCATATTAATTAGCACATTTATAATAAATATAAATGTGGTTTAAATCATTCATATAAAGATCAAAGCACAAAGAAAAATTGAAATGTGTGGGTTTGATTCCCGGCCTCTTCCGCCAGGTTACGAATTTCAATTTTTCTTCGTGCTTTGATCTTTGGTTCAATATAAAAAAATGGTGTACCCACATTACATGTTTCATAATCAATTTATAAATACGTTTTTTAAAGAGAAATACTCCTGTTATGCTTTAATTTTAAGTATAAAGTATGCCATGTGAGATATTTATATGTCAAAATAGATTTTATTATAGGCACAACTTATACACAAACATGGAATTTAATATGATGTGCAAATTAATGTGCATTATTATAAAATGACATGCACATTTATCAACAGAGAAATTACTAGATGCCTTTTATATTTTCATAAAATATATTAATCTTTTACGTATTTCCTACGATGACGCGCAAGGGAGATGTTTGGTTGACGCAATAATTATTGTTGTTTTGGGATGAAGGACGCTACAAAAAAGACAAATATAAAGTTTCCTAACTGGTTCAAGTCGTTAGAAAAGTCGTGATTGCAAATCTTTAATGAAGATTAATTAACTCGATACTTTCCGCCGTTCAACTACAACAGGGATGATGGATCTGATTCCATAAATAAACTCCAATGGTTATTACTGTTTTAAACCGTTTATAACTGCTTTTCTAGTTCACTACATAATTAGTTACGGTTTGGCCATTATTGAGAAATATATTATCTTCTAATATTATTTTTTGATACCTTAATACCTATTTGATTTTTAATTTATTTTGTCTCTCATATCTGTCCGAAATATCACCACTGTATGTTTTATTGAGACGGCCGTTGTCATCATTCATCATTTTTATTACCAGGAACCCGTTTTGTGGGAGCCGTAGCAAGTTCCAACTACATACCTACATTCCTACGCGTCTACCCACGTTGTGGTCCCTTGCTCTGCACTAGCACTACTTACGAACTTTAATAGTAGTACCCCGCTTCGATTGTAGTAGATCGCATTCAATTTTTCTTTCTTAATTTACCTTTGTGTCATTATTTATAAAAATAAAAAAAATGTGGTATTACCACATAAAAAAAATATAGAATCGATAAAAAGATTCTATACAAATATTTAATAGTAGTGTTCAAGGTAAACAGATCATATCGCTCATGTATATAAATTTCAAGTGCAACCGAATTTGACGGCAGGTCTATTTAGCAGGCAAGTCACATAGCTACAATATTAATAATTCCTACGAAACGGTATGCGTCGCACATTTTTCCAAGTAAGGCCTACGTAAACGTTAACTCGTATTTGATATTCAACAACTTCGGCAACTCCGTTGAAAACGAGAGATCAAAACAAACAGGATCGACTTCGACTTCTGTTTACCTTCGCATTTTGGTAAACACATATTGAGAGGAACATCTGTGAATTAATTTATATTATAAGTTAATTAATAATTACTCGCATTTTTTCGAACGTGTAAAGAAAATCATTCATATTTTCAATCTTTTATTATTATTACCATAATTATGTTGATTCATTATTTTTGACACATTTTATTTGAATTTTGATATATTTATTCTTTGTAAGGCTTTTTCTCCTTCCTGGATAAACTACTACTAGAGCAATATTATGTACCGAAAAATTATATGACTTTCATGATTTTAACAAGATAAGAAATTCCAACGTTTAAAAAATATTACATATTTGCAAAACTTAATAGCATGTAGTAGTGGCAGCTAATTTTATGTAATAAATATGACAGCTCAGTAGATAGATGACTAATCTGGAAATTATGTTTTTTTGCTGATCATGTTTTCCCAAAATTCATGCCAAGCATTTTTTATCAAAAAACTAAGTATACAAGATTGGAATTTTAACTATGAACTAAGAAACCAAACTAAGAACGATGTAAATTTATGAAACATGTAATGTCTCATTTTGTTGAATGTGGGTACACCACAATTTTTTATTTAAACTATGAATACAAAGATCAAAGCTTAAAGAAAAATTGAAAAAGGAGCTACCTGGTGGAAGGGACCGGGAATCAAACCCGGTACCTCTTTATTACCGGTCCAGCGCGTTAGCCACTTCGCTACCCTCGCTCCACGCAGACCTGACGAATTTTTCCTTATGCTTTGTGTGTCGATCTTTGCATTGTTTTATTTGAAAGGTTTTTACACCTTAGCGACCTCTATGTGAATACGTTAATATTGACATCTTACCGCACCACTTTACAGTGGTGAACGAGCAAGCGAGAGAGGGCGCTGTTAGTTTTATAAATTTATGAAACATGTAATGTCTCATTTTGTTAATGTGGGTACACCACAATTTTTATTTAAACTATGAATACAAAGATCAAAGCTTAAAGAAAAATTGAAAAAGGAGCTACCTGGTGGAAGGGACCGAGAATCGAACCCGGTACCTCTGGATTACCGGTCCAGCGCGTTAGCCACTTCGCTACCCTCGCTCCACGCAGACCTGACGAATTTTTCCTTATGCTTTGTGTGTCGATCTTTGCATTGTTTTATTTAAAAGGTTTTTACACCTTAGCGACCTCTATGTGAATACGTTAATATTCACATCTTACCGCACCACTTTACAGTGGTGAACGATTTTTCGGTTTTTTTCAATTTTTCTTTAAGCTTTGATCTATTGTATTCATAGTTTAAGAACGATGTACCTAAGACATTTTTTAAGCCCCTTTCTGACTCATTTATGCTTTTCATCCTGTACAACTTATACTGATAGAAAATCAACGTGTCTTGTCAAAAATGGTTTCTTGTATATTGTTATTTAAAGCAGAAACTAAAACATTATCTGTCACAAATGGTAGTTGCGTTTCTCACATTATTGGATATACCTACATTTCACAAGACTAGAAGTGGATAAATTGAATTTACTGTTTTTGACAGTCTCTTGAATGCGAGTTAATAATCCATGTTCCAAGAAAAATCCTGTGTCTCAAAAACCATTAACTAGAACATTGTGAATGAAAACAATTGTATGCTTCCAAATGTTAAAAGGCTATTATAATTTACTACTAAATATGAAACCTTGTTAACTGTTAATATAATAAAATGTTTAAACAAAATGGAACCGGAACGAAGAATAAAATTAACGTACAATTTTAGACTAAAGGTACATATTACCTTCACTGGTGACCGGAGAGCTGGCGGATTCCTCGCTCAAAGAATCAGTTTGGCGATTCAGCGAGGAAATGCCGCCAGCATCTTCGGCACTATGCCGCAGGGGCCATTTTTAGATTTAGTTTAAGTTTATTATGTTCGAGTTTAGTTTAATTTTTAGGTATAGTTTTATTGTAAGTATTTTAAGTTGTATTCCTTGGACTTTATTTTGTAGGTACTAATAAATGAATCTCTAAAATTGTACTTTATTTTATTCTTGCTCGTATAGAATAGTTATTTATCCCGCACAAAATGCCCAATTACCCTGTTACCTAAGAAAATAATGTAAAACTTGAATAAATATTTCATGGTCTGTATTATTGTATTGTTATTCTGTATTATAGAAATGTATTATTCGAAATATCATTATTACTTACTTATTATTTAACAAAATACCTACAGAACAGGACTATGTTAAATATGAACAAAAAGTACATTCTTGGCTTTAATTTGTATATTTCATACTGTTAATCTTCGAGATTATTCACTATTTGAAGACTTTCTCTTATAAATCTGCCTTGTTCTTGTCTTGAGAAGAAAAATTAAAAAATAATAATCAATGTATAATTTTAAATAGGAATGTGAGACGGAATATAAATAAATGTGTGAAATTTTAACATAATATATTGTTTCCGAGGAATTACTGGTGAAAAGTAATAAAAAATATTATTATTATTATTTTTTACTTTTTGATGATAGAATATACAAAGAGTGCTCCTGACAACAATTGGTGATTGCGCGATGTAATCGCATTCTCCATGCCTTCCTCATTTAACCTTCGACGTACACTCGCATAATTTTTGAAATATTTCAATTGACCAACTTACCCGTATGCTCAGGTAGCCCCTCCCTACCCTACTGTAGAAACAAACTTACCGTCTTAGAGCCTATGATTGCAACTAAACCAAAAGTTCGGAGCTGAGTATACAACTATACACGCACCATTAGTCTGAGTTACTTAGCAATTTCCGGCCGACGCCGCGAGGGCAAGTCCTAACCAAATATTAATGAGCCAATTACTTCATTACAAGTCAGGTAAACATCCTCAATAGATTCCTTAATTCTATACTCCATTCAATAATTCACTGTATTTGATTAAATGTCAGAGACTTGCAATATAAAGCCTTGAAGCCGTGAATGTTCATTCACTAGAGAAGAAATCTACTTTACTTTGGAAACAAAACTCGTGTCTAAATTTGCTCCAACGGAAGCGCATTCATTCTATAATTTCTATGTCTGTGAAACACCATATTGTGACAGCGGGGTACCTGTAGAGTGTAGAGTCCATGCACACACGAGGCAAACCACGAAATCGCAAAAATATAGCTAATTAAGAGTTTATTGATAGCTAATTACCTGAAATGTATGGAACAATTAACTTGTTTGCGATTCCGTAGTCATAAATAAATAAATATCGGACAACCTCACACAAATCAACCTAGTCCCACAGTAAGCTCTAGTAGGCTTGTGTTATGGAAACTTGACGACGATAAACATACTTATAATATGTCAGGTATGAGAAATAAAGCAAGCATTAACGGAAATCGACTTTTATTTAATTATTTTAATAATTGTACCACACTTAAATTTGATCAGTTCACTTTGCGATGCAATCCGAAAAATCAACCCGAACTGCACTCGACAGGCGCTTATAACACCTCGCTCCCCTCCTCTCCTCAGCACACCGCACCTCACCCCACTGCACCACCAAGTCAAGCAAGCTCCTCTCCACTTCCGTTACAGTCGGCCATCCTGTAACAATTGCACCGCAATTGGTGCAGCAGAGTATTAGCTCTCTAGTAAATCAATTAAATCGTCACGGGTAACTACATCCTCATCACTACTAGTTTCACTACAAGAGGGAGCACTACGATAAGGGCGCAGGGCATCCGCAGCAACAATGCCTGTAAATTTTTTATAGCCACGCATGCCCTTAACACTTCGGATCTCATAACGACCATGAGGCAGCACTGTCTGGATAATATAAGGCCCCGAATACATAACTTGTAGTTTAGTATTTACATTTTTAACCTCGCCGCCAGTGGGAGATTGCTTCCACAAAACTAAATCACCTTTACTGAATTTTTGTTCAGGCCTATGCCGCTTGTCATATTTATCTTTCATAACCCTTGCCCTATGTTTTAGTCTTTTAGTAGCAGCCGTACGCTTGTCCTGAACAGGTACAGACTCCTCTTCCTGAGCTAATAGGTTAGGTAATAATTTACCCCTCTGAGTGAACATAAGTTCATATGGGTGATAGCCTGTGCTCTCATTCAAGGTATTGTTCATTCCCCAGACTATGTCAGGCAGGCATTCTGTCCACATATTTGGATCCTTAGTTCTAGTACGCATCGCATTGAGCAATGTGCGATTATAGCGCTCAACCTGACCATTAGCCCGGGGACATGCAATAGCATTCAATGTGTGATGAAATTGGCGCCTCTGAGAGAATTCTTTAAATATCCTACTAGTAAATGCGAGATTTCGATCAGATATTACTCTACTAGGATAGCCAAACATGCTGAAAATATCTTCAAGAATCGTTACTGTCTCTATTGAACTTAGAGTCCTTGTAGGGCGAGCTAGGGTAAATTTTGAGAAAGCATCCACGATTAGGAGTATATATTGATAGCCTTTCTTTGTTTTTGAGAACGGACCTAAATGGTCAATATGAACTGTATGCATTATCCTATCAGGTTTGGGAATGGGGTGCAACTCACCAGACTTCTTTCCATGCTCGCCTTTACCATATGCACACTCGAGACAAGAGCCAACGTATTTTTTAATGAAGCGGGTCATTTTTGGGAACCAATAGTCGGCTTTGATCAATTCCTCACATTTTTTGCAACCGATGTGTCCAATTTGGTCATGGAACCTTTGCATGAACTTCCATCTAGCGAATGAAGGCACTACTAAACGATCACCGTATAAAGTTTTTCTATACAACCTGTCGTTTTTTATTTTATAATTGTTTTTTACATCACTACACGCATTACCGTCAGATAATTGTTTGATTATTTGATTCAATTTATCGTCTTGCATTTGCACAGTTAGATACCAATCTTCGTTTGAAATGGGAATGACATTGACAGCTTTTGTTTTTAATTCTGGCGTAAACGTCAAACTAGTGATGGGGCAGTCTCCGATTTTTTCGCTTTCGACAGATGATGAATTATTTGACGTGTCCACCGGGTTACGGCTTAAGGCGTCCACATGTTTCATTTGGTCCCCCGGCCTGTACTCAATAGACATGTCAAATTCCTGAATCGTTAACCACCAGCGGGCAATTCTGGGTATTATATCTTTTTTTACCAAAGTATGTCGAACCGCGGAACAATCGGTGACAACCTTTATCGGTTTTCCATATACGTAAACACGAAAATGTTTTAACGATTCGACTACAGCCAACGTCTCTAGCTCATAGCTATGATAATTGGACTCTTCGCGGGTAGTTACTCTGCTATAATAGAATACGGGTTTCAACTCGCCACTAGTTTGATGTTGCAATAATATACCTGCGATTCCATTCTTGCAAGCGTCCGTATGAATTTCACATGGTAGTTTAGGGTCGAACAATGCAAGTACGGGACGGGAACATAATTTCGACTTAAGTGTATTGAAACTTTCAATTTGATCCTTTTCCCAGGACCACTCTGAACTTTTCTTGGTTAAATCGGTGAGGGGTTTGGCTAGTAAAGCGTATTGGTAAATGTATTTCCTAAAATAGCTACATAGCCCTAAAAATTGCCGAAGTTCATGCAAATTTCCTGGTGTAGGGAATTTTTCAACCGCCTCTAATTTTCGATTACCTGGTTTGATCCCGTCAGCACTAATTTCATGCCCTAAAAAAGACACTACCGATTGAAGAAACGAACACTTTTTCATATTTAATTTTAGACCTGTACTTCTAAGCTGAATAAAAACCTTCTCTAATAAGTGTAGTCCGTCAGTAACGTCAACCGTCGCTAAAAGTAGGTCATCCATAAATGCAATTATTTCGTTACTACCTACAAGTTTAACGAGTTTTTGCATTATTCTCATAAATACAGAGGGTGAATTTGCGAGCCCGAATGGAACTTTGACGTATTCGTATAATGCGTCCGGTGTAACAAATGCCGTCTTATGGACCGACTCAGGATCAATGCTAACCTGGTGATAACCGGAAAATAGGTCCAAATTCGTAAAAAACTTTTTTCCAGCTAATCGGGACAATTCGTCATCGATATGGGGGCAAGGGAAAACGCTCTTTGACCGTAATCGCATTTAAATCTCGATAATCTACGCAGAGGCGGTAATCGCCATTACTTTTACGCACAAGGATAATAGGGGAAGCATATGCGGATGACGATTCTCTTATAATGTTCCCTTCTAATAGTTCCTCGATTTTTTTGGATAAAATCTCTCTCTCAGCGTGCGATAACCTATAGGGCTTCCTATTTACTGGCTTATCAGTTGTAAGACTGATGTGCATTTGTCCCAAGTTAGTAACTCCTATATCTTTAGTCGAACTGGCAAAACAATCTGCGTACGACGTTAATAATTCGATCAATTTAGTTTTATTATTACTATCTACATGACCTATTTGAATTTCCTCTACACTAACCCCGCCAATCATATCAACACCACCTCCAGCCTCTCCTCTCCTCAAGGATAAAATATTTGAACTCACATCAGTCTCCACTTCGCACCGCTCAGCTCTTGTGATGGTGTCCCCTTTTGTCCATTTCACAGGCTCTTCCCCCAGGTTGCAGACACGTAGAAAGCCGCCTCCCTCTCGTAATGCAGCGCTGGCTATTGCGTAGCTCACGGCAGCCATGCTGTAGTGCCGGGGCTTGGTGCAGTAGTCGCCTGGCGGTGCTTCCTCCAAGGTGACCTTCACCAAGCTGTCTCCAACTGGCGCTTCTGTGTCCTCGGCAGCACATACTCTGTAATGAATCGCTTCATAAACGGTGTCTATACAATTAATATCATCGACCATTACCTGTCTCAGTTCTGATGTATTATTAGACACGTTCAAAATAACGTTTTCATTGTTTATAACTGGTTGGCCGATGATCAGAACAATACTTCCGAGATCCGCGTCAGTCGTCACAGCCGTAGTGTCCATTTGAATGCCGTCTACCTCCAGTTTAAAAGATACCTCTCCTGTTGCTTTAACTGAACCTCCCGCAAATCCTTTCAAGATCACGTTACTTTCTCGGACTTTTAATTTCAGTGCCTCTGCTGCATTCTTTGCCATAACGTTTAACTCGCTGCCCGTATCAATGTACGCCTTCATAAGTACTCCATTGACTCGTGCCCTTTTATTATAGGCGTCATTTAAATTGGATAAGATCTGTACCTTTTTCTCCTGGCTTGACGTACTGGCTGCTGTGGAGGTGCAGCTGGTCGCTACGTGGCCCAACTTTCCGCATCTAAAACACTTACGTTTATCTGGTTGTGTACAGTTCGGTGCCACGTGTCCACTTTGATTGCACCGGAAGCAGATTGGTGGCTTCCGCGTGGCCGTCTCTTTCGATACAGAGCCAGCAGACGAATCCGACGGTCGGTACGGCGGCTTCACCGGAGCATATGTGGTTTTACCTGTATTAGCGGTTTGGTAGTTGTCGAATGCCGACAAGAAACCTTCATACAACTCGTCCGGGCACGTGCATTGAAAAGCTTGTGCGTTCGCCTGAAGTTCCTGTGGTAGCCCTCTAATAATACACGAAACAGAAGCTTGATCGCTAAGTTTACACCTGTAACACATAGCTAGCTTTTCCTGGAAATATTTGGTCATAGATTCGCAACTCATTTTTTTTCTATTCATTAATTCATCTAAGAGGGTAGCATAATCATGGAATCTTGGAAAGGCCTTGATTAGCATTGATTTCCACTCTTCCCAAGTGTGGTCGTAAGAATCTAACCTATTAAACCACACACGTGCTTGGCCTTGTAACTTGGCTTGTAGGTTGAATGATTTTAATTCGTCACTCCATTTGTAAATATCTCCCAGTTGTTCAATTTTATTAATCCATCCTTTAACATTCATATCTTTGTTCTCAGGGTCAAAATCTGGTATTAATCTTTCAGTCTTAAGTAATTTATGTGATTTTTGATCTGAGGTGACATTATTTTCATTTAAAATATTCTTAACCGCCTTTTCTACCTTCTTATCAATCAATGATTTTAATGCTTCGTTACGAGTGTAAGATTCATCTAATTCCTGATCATCGTCACTTACTTGAGGACACAACAGCCTGCTTCTTTTTCGCTTCACATGGCTGCCGCCGCCGTTTGAACTTCGTACGCGTTTCATTATGTCCAGATCCCAATTCTGACTAATATGTCAGGTATGAGAAATAAAGCAAGCATTAACGGAAATCGACTTTTATTTAATTATTTTAATAATTGTACCACACTTAAATTTGATCAGTTCACTTTGCGATGCAATCCGAAAAATCAACCCGAACTGCACTCGACAGGCGCTTATAACACCTCGCTCCCCTCCTCTCCTCAGCACACCGCACCTCACCCCACTGCACCACCAAGTCAAGCAAGCTCCTCTCCACTTCCGTTACACTTATATATAGATAAATACATACTTAAATACAAATAACATCCATGACCCAGACACAAATATTCAAGTTCATCACACAAATATTTGCTCTCGCCGGGATTCGAACCCAAGACATATTGTCATATTGTGCATTCATAATAGTCGGTAAAATAAAAAATCAGAGAGCATCACAATAAACCGTTTTACGGTATACAATAGTATTATAGAACATTAGATCGATATGGTTGCCCGACATCTTTTTTTTTATACGAGTCGGCCCCATTGTAAGTCGTTCAATATGATTCGCCCCCTCACTTTCATGCACGACAAAAAAATCACCCAGTATTTTTTTTTTTACAATAATTAAACAAGAGCACACTTTTTTTATTAGATAAATTTTTCTACACGTTATTAGCTGCGCATTCCATTTTTTTCCTATTTTTATTTGGTGCACCCGATCAAAAGTCCGAGGTAGACCCTCGTCACGTCATAATTGGTTTTTACTGACTTTTCCTTCAAATTCTATGCTAAGTGTTATAAAATTCTAGATTTGGATAGAAAATCTGTTTGCTATGGAGAGGGGCAATGTTTCAGGAATAAATCTTAATAGCGCGATGTTGCCCGTGTCGGCCGTGTCGCGCGACTTAGGGTCACCCGTCACTCTCTGACAGTACTGCACAGCAAGAGATGGGTAATATATTTCGCGTGAGAAAGAGTCACACATCACAGTTATGCTAGAGGTGCTGGATCGCCTTTTGTTTTGTATGGGCGCGCAGCGCCTTGCCTTTGCCAGTCGGCCGCCATGTGTTAGTCATATTTTCATTGTCCTCCCATCACGCCGAAACGGCTGGTCAAATTTTAACCAATTGGTACAGGGATATTCTATGGATGTATAGACATCCAAAGATGGTTCCTATTTTCACCCGACCACCACGGTATAGAAAAAAAATACGCGGTCGAAGTTGTGGGCACCTCATAGAATTAAATTATACTCGTACATATAAGCTAAAAAGTACATTTCGTGAAGGGTACATATACCTAACTTGACAGCTACATAAAATCATTTTGTGATCTACTATAATAAGTATATCATTCATAACTTTTAAGTGCCTAAAACAACGACTTGAACTTTTTGGCCATTGGAATAACATGTATCAAACTCATTATTATTTCAAGATTCATTTTATGTAAATTAATTTTAAGGGAATGTTATTTCATAGCAAATTGGAATTAATGTATGATTAAGGGTCGCCTGACTGCGATTGACCTAATAAACATGCGTAATCGCCAGAAAGATGATTATTTAATCGTATACAGGTACAAAGATATATTGCATTGATATTAATAGTAAAGTAAAGACTTTCGTATTTGGAAATGGTTAATGTCTATGTACAAATAATCCCCCGTAAACTTCTTTATCTTACAAAAATACTCGTAAATACCAGATAATAATCGTTAAAGGCTTCATGCGTGGCATCTGTTTTCGTAGTAATAATTGAGTGGTTTTGCACCGACTTCAAAATGTGATTCAAATGTAATCTGTACATGCACGGGTTATTTTTGGCTTTTCAGTTTATTTTGAAGTCAGTTCTTTTTTTGTTATGTTAAAGCATAAAATATATAGGTACTTAAAAAAAGGGTCATGTAATTTTCTAAATATTCCGATTTCATACTCCTTAAATACAACATGACAATAAGGAAGAAGATAAATTTGAAATTAAGTAGTTTAAACCCTTTACTGTGATGATGATGAATCCTTTCGCTGTTATTTGTAAAGTGTGTGAAATTCAAGTGCCCCTTATTTTCTTTTGGGCAGTATAGCTATTAACTCAAATTATTTTCTTTTGAGCAGTATAGTTTTAATACGCCACATTACGACTACTAGTACAATACTTGTACATATTTAAAAAGGAACAACGTAATTTTATTTTCAGTGCCCGAAAAACAAAGCATCAAGCATTGCTTGAAAACAAATATTAAAATGGCGGTTAGAATCAAGAGTACACTCTAAATTGAAGCGTAATAAAATACTGAACCTCCGATATTGGAACGAGATTTGAATCACAATATTTTATTCATTGTTGCTTGTTTTTTAAATTTTCCGAACCCCTTTTATCCTATTTTCCGTATCTGCGGTTTCGAAGAGAAACGTGTCGTCGATTGTTTAATTTTATAGAATTTAAATTTTATGAACACTTTTTCGCCGAAGTCATAATTAGTACTTTACATACCTAGGGCGTTGAATTCGTGAATGTCCCAGATAGCATCTCTAGCACAACTGTCATACGCGACTATATCTGAAGCGAGATAATTACCCGTCTCTTTCTGTGCAGTAATGTGAGAGAGCGACGTGTAGCGCTATGTCGCGCGACAAGAGTCGCGAAGAATAGTTGTGCTAGACGACGGGCTGGTGTTTGTGCGATGGGGTTTTTCGAATTACCGCCCGTGGTTTCTGTAAAGTTCTACGTCTTACCTTTCCCTGTCAAGAGGATTTATGTACAGCTGCTACAAAAACAGCTTTAATGCGCAAAAGCGTATATTCTCTAGCTATAAGAATGTATAATAAATTACTAATAGAATTGAAATTATTACCAGTCCCACTTCTGAGACGTAATTTATTAATTATACTCACGAAGAAATGTTATTATTCTATTTTAGATTATTTGAATGATGTTGACATTGTATCTGACTAATCTTTATTTTATTTTTATTCCTATTTTTACTTTCATTATTATCATCTCCTTTATTCATCTTTTGTCTTAGGCTAGGTTTTTAACAATAAATTTATATAAAAAGTAAAATACAATAAAGTAATTACAAAATATAAATACATTATAAAAAACCTAACCTAGGGTGCCGCCGGCAGCGGGGCAGGGCCCCTTTTTAACAGGGCTGCAGAGAGAGGAACCTCCTGACAATGCGCGCCGTGTCCAGGAGTACCGCCTTCTGTATTTGACCCTTGATCCAGCCATCTAGCGAGAGTCTCTTAAGATGTTTGTCGAGACTCTTCGCTATAAGACCGTTCGCCGAAACGACTATCGGGACAATGATCGTCGAGTCAACATCCCACATGGCGGTTACCTCGTGAGCCAAGTATAGAATAGAATAGAATAGAATAGAAAAAGCTTTATTCAAGATAACACATCATTACAATTACAATATTACGTACCTAAGTATTAAAGACAGAGTACAAGAGATGTGCATCCGAAATGGTCTCCACTCAGCAATGCTGTTGGCTTTGCTAGGTATAGCAATGCCCACGGCGCTGGTTTTCTGTGGAGCCAGAGGGACGGTTTCGCGGGACAGCATACTGAGCGACTTGTATCAAACACGAAAACGAAGCAAGTAACTTTTATTATTCTTAGGGTTACTAATGTGTTGCACAAAATTTATTGGCATATTTTCGTTTCGCATAGCAACCATTGGCACAATCATCATTTCGCACAATTACTTTTTGCCTAAATTTCTTGGCATACTATCATTTCGCACACGTTTCTTTGGCAGAATAGTACATTGGCATAATGTTGATTAGAACAATACTCCTATGGTCGAATAATTGTGTCGCCGAAATTTATATGGCATAATATTCCGTTCGCATGATTATTTTAATACACCGAAAAATGAAAAGTCCGACTCAATATTAATACGAAACAACAAAATACCTACCTAATCTAAGCAAAGTCGGACCTGCGCAGCTCGCTCGGTTCGCTCGCTCGTTAGGGTCGTAGTTCAACCTAACACTCCTCCTCGCTTCACTCGTCGTCGTACCTAACCTAAGCCAAGTCAGACCTGCCTTAAGGTGAAATAGGTAATGTCAGGAATCGTAAGCCAAGTCGGACCTGCGCGGCTCGCTCGCTTCGCTCGCTCGTTAGGGTCGCAGTTCAACCTAACACTCCTCCTCGCTTCGCTCGTCGTCGTACCTAACCTAAGCCAAGTCGGATCTGCCTTAAGGTGAAATTGGTAATGTTAGGAATCGTAAGCCTGAGTCGGACCTGCGCGGCTCGCTCGCTTCGCTCGCTCGTTAGGGTCATAGTTCAACCTAACACTCCTCCTCGCTTCGCTCGTCGTCGTATCTAACCTAAGCCAAGTTGGATCTGCCTTAAGGTGAAATAGGTAATGTCAGGAATCGTAAGCCAAGTCGGACCTGCGCGGCTCGCTCGCTTCGCTCGCTCGTTAGGGTCGCAGTTCAACCTAACACTCCTCCTCGCTTCGCTCGTCGTCGTACCTAACCTAAGCCAAGTCGGATCTGCCTTAAGGTGAAATTGGTAATGTTAGGAATCGTAAGCCAAGTCAGACCTGCGCGGCTCGCTCGCTTCGCTCGCTCGTTAGGATCACAGTTCAACCTAACACTCCTCCTCGCTTCGCTCGTCGTCGTACCTAACCTAAGCCAAGTCGGACCTGCCTTATATTACTTACCTGCCTTGCCTTCGTTTCTGTGAGGGACACAGTTTCAACCTAACCTAACTTTGTTTTCTGGCAGCGATTCGGTTCTGTGGGTATGCTATGGTACAATTATGCCGCAATAAATTCGGCGGGACTTATATTGTGCTACATAAAATTCTGCGAAATAAAAGTTGGCGATATTAGTATTCTGCTATACAAATTTGTGCCAAATGAATATTATGCGACATAACAATTGTGGTGAGTATATAATTATGCGATAGTATCATTCGGCTAAAAATGATTGTGCGAAAACGATTATGCGAAGTGTATTTCGGACAATAGAGATTGTGCAAGATAAGGGGTACCCTTATTCTTAATTTATTATTATTATGTATATGTATATATATGAATAGGTATATGTTAGAATAACAATAAAAAATATTACGATACATTATTTCGGAGTTAATATATATTTTGTATAATGCAGGTAGGCGGTTGATTTTTTGACGGTGGACTTATACATATCAGCAATCTATTTCGAGGCAGCAGTACTTTGAGAGTCTAGAACATGTTTTTTAAGTTTAATTTTAAAGAGACTAATTAATTTACAATCCTTAATAGGTGGTGGAAGATTGTTCCAACATTTCGTAGCGGCATACCGAAAGCTGCCACGAAATGCTGCAGTACTGTGCCTCGGACATATTAATCTGGAGCTGTGTCTAATCTGCCGTTGTGAAAATGTTAGCTTATCAAATAGGTACTTGGGCTTCTTGCTGCGGTAAATACCAAAAAGAAGAGTGGCGAAGTGGAGGTTACGTCGTGCGCTCATATTCAATAACTTATTATTGATAAGATGCGGAGTTACGTGTGATCGAGGAGGAATGGGAAAACAAAACCGTGCGCAAGCGTTTTGGACACGTTGTATAACTTTTTTAGTGCGAGCCAGTAAGCAGTTCCCGTACACCGTGTCGGCGTAGTTGAGTTTGGACAGTATTAAAGAGTCGCATAGCTTCACGCGCATATCTACACTAAGGTAATCACGTGCTCTGTAAAGGACCTTCAATCTGTAGAAACAGTTCCGTGCCATTTCCAACACGTGATTTTCGAAATGCAAGGAGCCATCCATCAATAGTCCAAGATTGCGAGCTTCTGAGACTTGCTCCAGATTGCTCCCTGCAATGTTAACGCAAGGGTTTGAGGCGATTATCTGCTTTACTTGTTTTTTGGAACCCAATACAAGGAATTTCGACTTTGTGGGATTGAGGACTAAGCAATTATTTTCTGACCAATCGGCAATGCGACACAGATCTTCGTTCAATTTGGCTACAGCTTCACGTGTGTCACCTGGCTTACAAGATATAAAGAGTTGAAGATCATCCGCGTATATATGGTATTTGCAGTGTCTGATGTTATCAACTATATTTGCGCTGTATATATTGTAAAGCACTGGCCCCAGGATAGAACCTTGGGGCACACCTCTAAAGACTTCAAGTGATCCCGAAACTGAGGTTACACCTTCTGTATTGCGAACTTCAACAAGTTGAGACCGGTCAGCGAGATAGCTGGCAAACCATTTTACAGCTGAACTACTAAAACCATAATATGCTAATTTTGATAACAAAATAGAAGTATTAATTGAGTCAAAGGCGCGAGAGAAGTCCAGGAGCGCTAATATAGTCCCTCTACCTTCATCTTGTGATGTCAGAATCTCGTCCACCACATCCAGTAATGCTGTGGAAGTGCTATGCCCTTTTCTAAAGCCTGATTGTCTATCCGGTAATATACTGCAGCTTTCTAGATATTCTGTCAATTGTATGCAAACCGCTTTCTCGAGAATTTTAGATAGAAAAGGTAATATACTTATTGGTCTCAGGTCTTTGAAATTTGATGGATGAGGTATTTTAGGAATAGGCCGGACTTTTGCCATTTTCCACATATCTGGAAATACACTAGTGTCTATGGATTTATTTACAATATCCGTGATTACACCCAATGTACTGGGAAGCGTTAGTAGTACCATATCTAGAGAAATGCCATCTATGCCTATAGCATTTGTTGAAATTGACTTTATGATGTTTGCTACCATAGTCGTGCTGACAGGCTTTAGGTTGAAAACAGCAGAGCTAAATCGATTAGACTCAAGATATGCTACATACGTTTGATCTACATTATTGTTGCCAGGTATGTCAAGAAAGTGTGAATTTATAACGTCAGGATCAGAGAGATGGGCGGGTAATTCTAAGTCTTTTGACTTAAAGTCAATCAGATTATTTTTTAAATTTTTCCAGAGTTTTCTCGGATTGTTTATATTATTATTAATGTGACTCTGATAAAACGCACGTTGTTCGTGATAGAGAGAGACATTCACTAAGCTTTTCAAGTCTTTGTAATATTTTTTATGGCTATCTTTTTTTGTAAGGCGATATTTGGCGTGGGCATTGTCTCTCAACCTCATCATTTCCTTAATATTAGGTGTAATCCAAGGATTTTCATGTTCTTTAATATGAATTGTTTTTAGAGGTGCATAGGTGTCAAAAATGTCTATAATGCAGTCGTTAAACTTCATCACTGTGTCATTGATAGAGATAGAACCTGAGTCCAACTCCTCCCAGTTAATACTTTCAGTTGTGTTATTGAAATCATTTAAGTCTATATCTTTAATTGGCCTGTACGATGCAATTTTAGGGGCTGGTTTGATTTTTTTAATATTTAACTGACATGTGATGAAAGCATGACTGCTGAGATCAGGAATATATTTGACAGACAAGTTAGAAACAGTTGTATTGCAACAGATGACATCGATTAAAGTCTCACTATGTTCAGTGAAATGCGTCGGTTCATTTACATGCTGTGATAAATGCATATATTCCAGAAAATTCAATAACTTCTTTGAATTAGACTCTTGTTTATTTAAAATATTAATGTTGAAATCCCCTAGCAACATAGTGTAATCGAACATCGCAAAAGAAGTCAAGGAATCACTAAGAGCGTCCAGAAATTTGTCAACGTCAAACCATGGGGGCCGATAGGCGGTTCCAATGGCTATCCTGAGACCATTGATACTTAAACTGAGCCACATTTGTTCGACTAGCGGTGCAATCGGGTGTTGGAGCCGCCGCGCGTTGATGCCGCACCTGAGATACGCGCCAACACCGCCGCCGCGCGCGCGCGCGCCCGCGGTGTCGCGCGGCACGTGCCTCAGCCGGTACCCAGGCGGCGCCGGCGCACGGGCCTCCTCACCGCTCCTGATCCACGTTTCATTGATCATCATTATGTCTACGTCAAAACGCGACATCGCCACTAGAAACTCCGTGTGTCGCGTGCCGAGCGAGCCGGGGTTTAAAAGTCCACAAGTCAGATATTTGCTTTTAATAAATTTTATAACGAAAGAAAATACGAGTTCAGAATGTTTACAGTTCAGCAGATAAAATCTTAAGTGTGTCACGTGACGCCAGTCAGAGGTGACGGAGAAATAGGAACTTAATTGTGAGAACAGATGTAACCTCCTTTTTTTTATCAGATTAAATGTTGAAATTGTTATTTTATGTCTTAATGAGAAAGTGTAATTGTCACAATATCTAAAGTTGGCCGCCAACCATATATACATACGTGGATAAATAAAACAACATAGTAAATAGCATGCTATTATTATTTCTAAATACATATTATATATCTCGATATAGATTATATTATTATTATTGTAGTTATTATCAATCCGGGAATGGATCTTACTGTCACACATATTTTTATACGTGCATTGACAAGTTGCACAGTACACCCTCCACAACATTAAACAATTGGCTATTACAACACTATTTCTTAAAATATAACAAATACATTTATTATTACTTAAAGAATACACATAATAACATATACAGTTGTACACATAATACACTAAGTACATCCAGCAGGCGCCGTACAAAAAACCTGTTCGAATTCAGCCTCTGTGCGAATACGTTTTGGCGTCTCGTTTTCGCTGCGTCGCACAAAGATAACGCCGTCGCGGGTCCACGGGCGAAGCCATTGCCGATTCTTTGTCTCCTGCCGCACCAGGTATTAAGTCAAGGTACTTGCTGAGTTTGTCCTTCTCGGCAATTCATCATCCTCCTAGCCTTTGTCCCATTTTTGAGAATGAATTCTCAATCGGGGTCGGCTACCTAAATCCCAAGATGTGGCGTAGGCACTAGTTTTTACGCAAGCGACTGCCATCTGACCTTCCAACCCAGAGGGGAAACTAGGCCTTATTTGGGCTTAGGTGGTTTCCTCACGATGTTTTCCTTCACCGAAAAGCGAGTGGTAAATATCAAATGACATTCCGTACATAAGTTCCGAAAAACTCATTGGTACGGGCCGGGTTCGAACCCGCGACCTCCGGATTGAAAGTCGCATGCCCTAACCACTAGGCTACCACCGCTCTTTTGTCCTTCTCGGCAATTCTTATTATTATATTGTTAATTTAATTATCTTACATGATCTTGACATTGAATACTTATATGAGAATTTAGTTTGTGTTTGTAATGCTATGTAACAGCGTAATAGGCATAATAGGAATAAGTTTTGTGCACGTGCATTGTTTTTGTACGCCAATAGGCAAAACATAGTGATACATTATGATATGTAATTACACCACTGTATTTATGCAGCCTTTACCTATGTTTCACATATAAAAACACTTTGACTTTGACTTTGGCCAGGAAGTGAAATTTTGTCCTCGAGTAACCGTTATCACGTAACAAGTTAACCACCATTTGGATATGACTAACCCTGAAAATAAAAGAGCATACTTAATGCAGTCATGCGGTACAACCGTGTCCGGTCACTCCATCCGCAACACAACAAAACTTTTTAACCATTTATAAATGTACATATTACATGGGCGCATTGTATCCTGCGAGCGTCTGATGGTCGCGCTCTTTGCGCGGTGGATAAATGATAAAATCGATAAATCATTTGACATTCTCGCGGATTTTCAATCGCGCGAAAATCACGACCACTGTAGACTTGCTGCGCTGCGCTGCTGAAATATAAGCCCGACGTCGTCCTATTTTATTGAATTGTTTAACTAGAAACTCGTCATATTTTTGTTACACTCAATGAAATGAAGGTTTGCCTAACTAAAAGTTTTAATCCGGCTGCATACAAAAATAATGCTGTCTCTTTGTCCGAAATTATCTTGGTCTAATTTTTACTTGGACTGCACGCCGAACTAATGTCTCCATAATAGCCTAACTCAAACTGGAAAGCCAGCCAAGGTTATCTACCATCTGCGTCCAACGTGTGTGTGGCGATTCACATGATCTCGTCATGTGCCCGCCATCATATAAACATATATCATCATCGTGATACTCACATCATCATTATCATCATCGAATTTAAGACATATTAGCATCATACGTCATCAAGCTCATACTAAAATTATCATTTACTAGATATAGGCAATACAAATGCAAAATATGAGTAATAGTGTGAATGTTTGCGGAAGCAAATAAAACCATTCCTATAACTAAAACATGCTACCACTTTAAAAATAGCAAGTTGATATTCACAAATTGACAACAGAGGAGTTGAGCTTTATTTAGACCAAATAAGAATCAAAATCCCATATACAACGCTTGGAGGGCGGGGGCTAGGTCACGTGACGTGTCGGGAATGTCGCGAATGACGCGAAAGTCGTTGAAGTCTGGAAAGTCTGGATAGTCTGAAAAGTCTAGAATATCTGGAATGTCGGGAGATATTGGTTATAAATAGGCAACGGCTTAATGGACGGGGATTCTTTTTGTTTGGGACTTCGTCCGAGTAACATTGTTTTCTGGCAGTTAAGGTATTAAAATTAATTCTAAGGGGAATTTCTATTGGGGTTTTGATTGTCTTTGAAACTATATTTGCCTATTGAAATTTAGTGGGGTTTCTGTTGTTTTAAAGGATATTAAGCTTAGTCACATGCCAGAAATAGTGTTTTGGTACATGGTTACCAGGTGAAAGATATTTAACCTTGCGGCTGTTAAACGAATATCTTTCGGACTCTTCTAGTTTTATCCGAATTAGGCGATTCGGACACTAGCCATATATAAGTGCAGTGAATAGCCTACGAGTGTGGATAGTTTTGTTTGGTGAAAGCGAGGACCACACGTGATGGACATGCGGGCCTTTCCGCGCTCGCTGAAGCCAAACGGACCTCCAGGCTCGGTCTCATAAACTATATATTTATATATCTGCTTATATACACATATTAGGGCAAGCTACTCCATGTTTCCGGCGTCTCATTAGCCACATGGGGGGGGCTTAATTACACTGATGATAGTCACATCCTCGGGTTAATCTCCCGAACTTACAGTTTAGCTTAGCTAGGCCCCATACACGTTTAAATATAAATATGAGACCTAGGTCTCTAGTGTTCTTTGTATTAGCTAGGGAACAGGGTTTAGCGATAGGTACACCTTAATAGGAACATTAGGACGGGGATCTTTACCTACTGAGCAATCGGTCAATCGTCATTAACTAGCATAACATTTATTCAAATTATTTTAACCTTGTTAGGTATAGTGGTTAAGAGGTTGAACTATTAAATTCTTAAGTGGTTATGACCCGGGAAGTTAGTAGGGGAAGAACAGAGTCTAGTGGCGGTTTGTAAAGATTGGGGATAGGGAACCAGTTATTTAGGCCAACCAGATATTTAACACCTAAATTAAAGGAATAATTAATTAGAACTTACCGATTATGATTTAAAGTAATGAACCTTTGGTATAGCTTAAGCGATAGAATGGCATCACCGAGGTAAAGTTGAGTCAGTTGGCAGTAGATAATCGCTTTTTCAATGAACAGAAGTAATTTTAAACTTTATTATAATTTTGATAAGGAAATTGTGGATCGTTGTATAGTGTGGAAATACAAAGCATTCCTAAGACTGGATGTGGAGAATCTGAAGTGTAAATTGCTAAGAAAAGCCGGGGACTTATGGATAGCAATAATGAAAGTTATTCGTTCCCGTATTTACATCACAGATCCCAGAATTGAATTAATTTATATCACAGGGCGTAAAAGAATTCCCTTATCAGAATAAGTCAGTCGAAAGTTGAAAGATACTACGAACAGGCACAATAGTCTTCATGATTTCAAGGATATACTACATTTATGAATATGGTCAAACGAAAACCCAGTTCTAGAACTCATTAGAAGGGTTCAAACCTACTAGGAAGGAGTAGTGTATTAGACTTCTTACAAATACAATTATAACTTTATTTTTCTGAATTATAATAGTTTTACAACCATCACATATGTTTATCTAGTTAAATAGGTAGGTAAAATCCTTAAAATAGGCCTTGTGTAGTTAACGTAAAGAAGCCTGCGCCAAAAGGCTTCCCCAAAAAGATGGATCCTTGACACTATGCCGTAGGCTAGGACGTCATGCATAGATGTGATGAGATCCCACAGTGGTTTGTTCAGTTTAGAATAGGTGCGGAGTTCCCCATCCTCTAGCTGAACGCTTTAATTCGATTTGCTTCTCAGGAATAGATAGGTAAAGCGTTCAGTGACATTCTCCGCGCACTCAGGGTGGTAGGGGATAATTAACAAAAATTTATATTTATTTCTTTTCACAATAGGAGATACCTTCTCCATTATACTATAATCTAGTCCTTACTAGTTTTTTTTTATTGTGGTGATTATAGCAACTTACTACTTATTGTATAGGTCTAATCCACCTCAGATTGTCCTACTATAACTTATTTAAGGGATGTATACCATCTTCCCAGATTAGATTATAATAACAAAATTACTTAATTTTTGTCAAGTATGAAAACTTAAGATTAATTAAAGTCATAATAAAATCTCATAGGTTCTGTAACTTCCATCTATATATAGATTGGTAATGAAGTATAGTTTCATATTGTACTTAGACATTTGATTTCTAATCATCCTGGAGTAAGAACATGCAATTTTAAAAACTAAATTACCCTTCATTTCGGAATCCTAATAATATTTGGTTTGATTCACATACTGATCTTTATTGTTACATGGAGTAATCTAGTAAAACTATACCTAACTATGGATTAGATGAATTTTATAGAATTAAATAATATTTTTATAAGAGTATTTATAATATTTCATATTGAATCTTGCTATAGGAACTATGGATATTCTTGTTGGCTGGACTTCTTGGGAAGTAATAAGTTTATATTATGAGGATAGATACAATTAAATTAAGTTAGAAATTTAATTAGTATAAGGAACCTAGGTAGCAGTAGGATACGAGAAGCTTGCATTAAATAATTAAGAGAATACACATTTATTTGGAAATACATAGTAGCATAGCACAGTATATAGGTACGGAAGCACTTAGCGACACATCACGGTTAAGTTTCTTTTTAAAGAAACTGAGTTGCTACTTCAACGTAGGTTCCTACCATCTAGACGTATCACAACGGTTATCCCGATCACATATTGGCCATTAATTATTAAGAAATGTTCAGCTCAATTGTATTAAGGATCCTTTCATATTTAGGCTTGGTTAGTTGTAGGTTCTGGAAGGCTAGGTATTCATTGAAGGGTTTCCTAGGGTTTCGTTGTAGGAGTAGAGTTTAGTGGCGAGGGTGAAGCAGGCGTAGAACCTGTACCTTTAGTTTAGGCGTAGATATATTTCAGTAGGTGCATTTTCTTAGTATTTAATAGGTAGCTTGTCGTCGATACATTACAGTTGGCGCGCGTTCCCAGGATGTATTTAGCAGTTGGTCTTGATAATCATTACGATTGGTGGTCCCGTGACTCAGGATAGCTTTAGAGTTAGGGTAAGCTTCAGATGCAGCATTACAATTGCTGCCGGTGACCAGGGATTATACCATTTGCTGCCATGATCATGCATTACAATTTGCGCCGTGACCATGGATAGGATCAGTCCGGGACTGTTGAGGTCGTGCCGATGTAGTTCGGCGTGTCGTTGCCGTAGCGGATCGCCGTGCTGCCTCCTTGTGCTTTGTATATCGACAATTGTTATTTGTTTTGGAATTTTAGTGGAGTCGCTGCTGGCGGTTTTATTGAAGGGATCTTGAACACTTGAGCTTTGAACTATGAGACCCTCAAGGGTACAATTGTTGACGTGAGAATGGAAAGGAGAATTTAGCCGTGATGGGTTGTGTTGTGCACATCGTCAAGAAACACATTTTGTTGCATATTTATACACAAACTATAGTGAATAGAGTAGCTTCTTGATATAACACACGATATTTTTCTTATTTCACATAGTAATAGTACCTGAAACAAAAGACTTTTATTAGAACAACGTGATTATTTTATCAATCAATATTTTGCAAACAGTAATCAATTGACAGTTCATTCATTGAGTCATTTTATTATTTTATCTGTATCTATACTGGATTATTTGAGATATGGTTAAATTCGTTGCGATTGGTTTTATGGTTCAAAAAGTTATTTTTAATACTGATTAATAATTAAATAAGTGGTTTATTTAAGTTTTAGATAATAATTTACGTTACATAGAATAATAATATCAAGTAATAATATACTTACTTTAGTTTCAATCAGATACGTAGGCAATTTTACTCAATATGTTCGTATTATTAATATAACATAATATTCAGATATTTAGGGATATTATATTTAATATTATTTAAGCATAATTGAAAAAAAAAAAAAAAGGTAATTCACTTTTAAATTAAATACGTAAGCAAGGCAGAGTGAAAAGAAACGTCCTCGAGTTGGTTGATTTGACAAGTGACAGGTGTCATCGCTTATCTTATCAGTAAATGATTATGATATCGAGATGGAATGATTATTTAAATAAATTTAATTTTAATATAGATATAAAGTCGGAATTTTGTAGGAAATTAGTTAAGTGAGGTAGAATAGAGATGTCATTGTTCTTGACTACAGGAAATATGAGTTTGTGAAGACTTATTTTTACATCAGTTATTAGTTCAAGCTGTGTTGTAAATTTGTTATGAAATTAAGGATAGACTATGAGGATACTAAGGACTTATTATTTCGGGGGGCGCGGGTTTATTTATAGGCTTTAGCTCAATCTAGGAAAGGTTTCAGAATAAGATCCGATAAACATGACTAACTACAATGTTAAACTGTGTATAAGGCTCCTAGCCACAATATTGAGTATTAATCTTTTAGCTTATTATAAGACCTGTTAGAATCATTAAATATAGTAATTATAAGGAAAGTAGGAGTGTTAGTGATTTCATAAGTGGGGGGGGGGCGATCCATTTTTGAGTTTTTTTTTTACACATAATGTAACAAATGAAATGAAAGTAATTTTTTTAAGTATATTTATCAATATAATCACAGAATCAGCAGGTTAAGGGATTGTTCCAGGCTCGCCTTGATAGTCAAAAATCTGGAACATAAAATAAAAAATCTGTTGAATCAAGTTAGGTTAACGATTACTAATTACAAAACAAAAGTAGGGAATCTACTTTGCGTTTATTGATTGAAGTAAAATATAGTACAGTTTTATACAATAATAAATAATAAAAACAAATAATAACAAAAAGAAAATAAAAGGGGAAAACAAAAGGGGAGTAACAACTATTGGACGATTTGGGCAGTCTATAAGTAAGATGGAACGACCTTCTAGGAAAAGATTGGTTCCTTCGAGGCTCCGAGAAGATTCAATGCGGGGTAGCAGGACTGCTAGTGAACCATTAAGGATTGAGTCAACCGATAGGACAACTAAGGAATCTTCAGAAGAGGATTCTAGGAGGAAGGTAGTCAGAGAACAGAGGATAGGAAGGGGATTGGTAAAACCCACTGAAACTAGGAAAGACAACAGTGTTAACATGTTAAAGAAATAAGTTGTCATAAATGGTAACTACTGTTAAAGTATAGATTCACCTACCTAGTTCGTAAAATTTACGTTGTATTTATAAAGAATAGTTAAATATTTATTTATATATTATTTAATTAAACAACGTACAAATAATTCGGTGATTTATCAGTCTAAAGCTAATATTCAATAGGAGTATTAAGTTAAGATCAATTAAGGAATCGATTGCCGACGAAAATTTTAAAGACGATCGTGATATCATCATATATAAGTTGTACTGCAGTATAGGTATTTGTAAGTTGAGGTTTGAATATGGTTTTAAGTAAATTCCACTAGGGGTCGTTAGTAGTATATTTAATTGAATGTTTTGTGGGATGGATCGTTTCCATTAATACGTATTTTGGGGTTCTTTAATGAATTGATATTCGATAAGTTCAAAAGGGTAGTTAGGGGTGAATTGAAAAATTACGAGTTTTATTAGAGTATAACAAAAATACGAAATGTGTGAAGTGGATGGTCAATTTTATTATTTATATTAGAGAAAATCTTTATTTTGATTTTGATGAAAGAAGTAAAGGGGAATTTGGGATATTATAGGAAAGTAAAGTAGTATGGATTTTGAATACATAGTGGGTGATGTTCTTCTGACTAAGTCAATGCGAAAAAATGAATGTAGGAGCCTGTTAGTGTGACGTATGGAAATGTTTTAGTGCGCGATGTATGCTTGTGTGATGGATGAAAGATATGATAAGAATGAACAGGAGTGAGTGGACCTTTTGAGTTGGATGTTGTCTATATGTATTCAAGCTAAGTTCGAAAGTATTCGGGTCCAAAACGGGGGGGTCTACTATCTTTAGAGGTACGAACGGGAGTATTTTCTAAAGACATCAATTGGTTTGCACATACTTAGAAGTTAGGCTTAGTAAATCGAAGTTTCGATTTAAGACCGATTGTGCGGTAGTTTGTGCGAAACAATACTTTACATGGCCTACGGGCTAACCTTCTACGAGCACGGGCAGGAACGTGCAGGTTTCACACACACCCATGTCAACAAATAGATTGGCCAACTGTATATTTTTAAATAAAAGGAATTGTGGATTGGTTTATCCGTAAAGGCAGGATAAAACTGAATTGATATATTTGTATGAACCTCTGGTATAATAGTATTATTTAGCATAATTTTGAAATGAAACATTATTTCACAATTCGACTAGTAAGTCTATAGTCTTACGAGAAAAAAAAAAAAAAAAACACACAATTGTATGATTATAGAGCTGAAATTGGCTTGTTTATTCTTGATGTGATAACACGCACCGAGAAACGAGAGTCGCATGTGATTTTGGAGAAGAATTTGAAATCGGAATCAGTTATTGAATTGAAGTAAGGATGAATATTCAGTATCTATACCAAAGATCTTTGCTATGTTGTCTGAAGAGAGTTTTGTCAATTCATCGAAGAATTCGTACAAGGTGAATTCGCAAATAAGGCTGAGCAATGGGCAGGTCAAGTTTGAGGTGTTTAGGCAAAACCGAGCTAATAGGGCTTGTTTGACTCACAACCAAACACTTCTTACGATGTGGTCGAGATTTGGAGAAATATATTCACGATTCAATGATATTATTCTATGGTTTGAATTCTGATTTAATACACAAGTGACTTCCCAAGTATCGGTTTAAACACACACACACTTAAGGGTACGAATACTAACGGATTTAGAATATCCAAGATTATCACAAAATGTTATTTGCTTTAAGAATAATTGTCATATATAAATATACATATTGTTTTTTTTTATTATTTTACAATTTAATAAGGGGAATGCGAAGTTCTACGTTATTTGACGATGTCAATCCACTTCAAACTTTCGCAGGGGGGCGATTGTGGCGATTCACATGATCTCGTCATGTGCCCGCCATCATATAAACATATATCATCATCGTGATACTCACATCATCATTATCATCATCGAATTTAAGACATATTAGCATCATACGTCATCAAGCTCATACTAAAATTATCATTTACTAGATATAGGCAATACAAATGCAAAATATGAGTAATAGTGTGAATGTTTGCGGAAGCAAATAAAACCATTCCTATAACTAAAACATGCTACCACTTTAAAAATAGCAAGTTGATATTCACAAATTGACAACAGAGGAGTTGAGCTTTATTTAGACCAAATAAGAATCAAAATCCCATATACAACGCTTGGAGGGCGGGGGCTAGGTCACGTGACGTGTCGGGAATGTCGCGAATGACGCGAAAGTCGTTGAAGTCTGGAAAGTCTGGATAGTCTGAAAAGTCTAGAATATCTGGAATGTCGGGAGATATTGGTTATAAATAGGCAACGGCTTAATGGACGGGGATTCTTTTTGTTTGGGACTTCGTCCGAGTAACATTGTTTTCTGGCAGTTAAGGTATTAAAATTAATTCTAAGGGGAATTTCTATTGGGGTTTTGATTGTCTTTGAAACTATATTTGCCTATTGAAATTTAGTGGGGTTTCTGTTGTTTTAAAGGATATTAAGCTTAGTCACATGCCAGAAATAGTGTTTTGGTACATGGTTACCAGGTGAAAGATATTTAACCTTGCGGCTGTTAAACGAATATCTTTCGGACTCTTCTAGTTTTATCCGAATTAGGCGATTCGGACACTAGCCATATATAAGTGCAGTGAATAGCCTACGAGTGTGGATAGTTTTGTTTGGTGAAAGCGAGGACCACACGTGATGGACATGCGGGCCTTTCCGCGCTCGCTGAAGCCAAACGGACCTCCAGGCTCGGTCTCATAAACTATATATTTATATATCTGCTTATATACACATATTAGGGCAAGCTACTCCATGTTTCCGGCGTCTCATTAGCCACATGGGGGGGGCTTAATTACACTGATGATAGTCACATCCTCGGGTTAATCTCCCGAACTTACAGTTTAGCTTAGCTAGGCCCCATACACGTTTAAATATAAATATGAGACCTAGGTCTCTAGTGTTCTTTGTATTAGCTAGGGAACAGGGTTTAGCGATAGGTACACCTTAATAGGAACATTAGGACGGGGATCTTTACCTACTGAGCAATCGGTCAATCGTCATTAACTAGCATAACATTTATTCAAATTATTTTAACCTTGTTAGGTATAGTGGTTAAGAGGTTGAACTATTAAATTCTTAAGTGGTTATGACCCGGGAAGTTAGTAGGGGAAGAACAGAGTCTAGTGGCGGTTTGTAAAGATTGGGGATAGGGAACCAGTTATTTAGGCCAACCAGATATTTAACACCTAAATTAAAGGAATAATTAATTAGAACTTACCGATTATGATTTAAAGTAATGAACCTTTGGTATAGCTTAAGCGATAGAATGGCATCACCGAGGTAAAGTTGAGTCAGTTGGCAGTAGATAATCGCTTTTTCAATGAACAGAAGTAATTTTAAACTTTATTATAATTTTGATAAGGAAATTGTGGATCGTTGTATAGTGTGGAAATACAAAGCATTCCTAAGACTGGATGTGGAGAATCTGAAGTGTAAATTGCTAAGAAAAGCCGGGGACTTATGGATAGCAATAATGAAAGTTATTCGTTCCCGTATTTACATCACAGATCCCAGAATTGAATTAATTTATATCACAGGGCGTAAAAGAATTCCCTTATCAGAATAAGTCAGTCGAAAGTTGAAAGATACTACGAACAGGCACAATAGTCTTCATGATTTCAAGGATATACTACATTTATGAATATGGTCAAACGAAAACCCAGTTCTAGAACTCATTAGAAGGGTTCAAACCTACTAGGAAGGAGTAGTGTATTAGACTTCTTACAAATACAATTATAACTTTATTTTTCTGAATTATAATAGTTTTACAACCATCACATATGTTTATCTAGTTAAATAGGTAGGTAAAATCCTTAAAATAGGCCTTGTGTAGTTAACGTAAAGAAGCCTGCGCCAAAAGGCTTCCCCAAAAAGATGGATCCTTGACACTATGCCGTAGGCTAGGACGTCATGCATAGATGTGATGAGATCCCACAGTGGTTTGTTCAGTTTAGAATAGGTGCGGAGTTCCCCATCCTCTAGCTGAACGCTTTAATTCGATTTGCTTCTCAGGAATAGATAGGTAAAGCGTTCAGTGACATTCTCCGCGCACTCAGGGTGGTAGGGGATAATTAACAAAAATTTATATTTATTTCTTTTCACAATAGGAGATACCTTCTCCATTATACTATAATCTAGTCCTTACTAGTTTTTTTTTATTGTGGTGATTATAGCAACTTACTACTTATTGTATAGGTCTAATCCACCTCAGATTGTCCTACTATAACTTATTTAAGGGATGTATACCATCTTCCCAGATTAGATTATAATAACAAAATTACTTAATTTTTGTCAAGTATGAAAACTTAAGATTAATTAAAGTCATAATAAAATCTCATAGGTTCTGTAACTTCCATCTATATATAGATTGGTAATGAAGTATAGTTTCATATTGTACTTAGACATTTGATTTCTAATCATCCTGGAGTAAGAACATGCAATTTTAAAAACTAAATTACCCTTCATTTCGGAATCCTAATAATATTTGGTTTGATTCACATACTGATCTTTATTGTTACATGGAGTAATCTAGTAAAACTATACCTAACTATGGATTAGATGAATTTTATAGAATTAAATAATATTTTTATAAGAGTATTTATAATATTTCATATTGAATCTTGCTATAGGAACTATGGATATTCTTGTTGGCTGGACTTCTTGGGAAGTAATAAGTTTATATTATGAGGATAGATACAATTAAATTAAGTTAGAAATTTAATTAGTATAAGGAACCTAGGTAGCAGTAGGATACGAGAAGCTTGCATTAAATAATTAAGAGAATACACATTTATTTGGAAATACATAGTAGCATAGCACAGTATATAGGTACGGAAGCACTTAGCGACACATCACGGTTAAGTTTCTTTTTAAAGAAACTGAGTTGCTACTTCAACGTAGGTTCCTACCATCTAGACGTATCACAACGGTTATCCCGATCACATATTGGCCATTAATTATTAAGAAATGTTCAGCTCAATTGTATTAAGGATCCTTTCATATTTAGGCTTGGTTAGTTGTAGGTTCTGGAAGGCTAGGTATTCATTGAAGGGTTTCCTAGGGTTTCGTTGTAGGAGTAGAGTTTAGTGGCGAGGGTGAAGCAGGCGTAGAACCTGTACCTTTAGTTTAGGCGTAGATATATTTCAGTAGGTGCATTTTCTTAGTATTTAATAGGTAGCTTGTCGTCGATACATTACAGTTGGCGCGCGTTCCCAGGATGTATTTAGCAGTTGGTCTTGATAAACATTACATGTGCTAAAATACTTTGGTCACATAGCTCGCAAGGACCCTGGCAATTTGGAGAGACTGATGGTGATGGGAGAGGTGGACGGCACCAGACCACGGGGTAGAAGCCCAATACGATGGTGTGATCAGATATCCAACCACCTGGATACGACGTTAAGCAGCGCGCTCCAGAAAGCAACCGATAGGGAGAAGTGGAGAGCCGTTATCAAAAATATTAATCGGCGGAGTCACGATCCTCAGCAGTGAGAGGACCGACTTAGAAGAAGAGATAAGTTTTTACTTAGCCCACGGGTTGACTGGTAGATACTATTTTAATGATATGAATAAACACCAAACAAGTAGGTACACGTACTCACAGGAACTCAAAAATAATGTCATTTTCTCTGTCAGCGGTGCATTTTTGTCTTCTATTATTCGACAATTGACGATAGCCTCACGTAACAAAAAACGTGTGCCGTTGCAAATAGCGTCCTTTATATATTTATTTTCACTAATATCAATATCAAGGCGAAGTTTGTCAAAGTCTTTATTACAAAAAATTCAAGCGTCACGGAAACTTACAATAAATGCCATCTTAAGTGGCTTATGTCACTTTCAATCTTGATCAAGTTATCAACCTCAAACTTGAAATCTTATGGGACATTCGTACGTGGTAGGTATTGAAAGTTTGTGTCGCTAAGTAAGTATAGGTATTTTATTATTCTCACCTTTGTAAGCTATCGCGTTAATGTCAGCTGGAAGGAATAAACCAGGCACGGAACGGTCTTCACTTGCATAAGTTCGCCCATGGGAAGCATCTCGTTAAAAATATGTTAGTCTTGAACATGCTACATTATTAGAGAAATTAAAACGGAAAGCTTATAAAACTACTCCTTTGTATACCAGTTCACTTTCCAGATAGAAAAGCATTGTCAAATGGTTACATGAAATGTAAAACTTGAAAATACCGTCATATTTTGAGTTACGAGGTAAAAATTTCTTGTCAAGATTGGTGATGATGATGGTCAATAATCTTGTCCGTTTGTCTGGATAAGTTTCGCAAAAAAACAAAACAAAATATTGTCCACAAACCGAACGCTGACCGCTGTATACTTACTAACGTAAACTCCCCCGCTGTGATTTTCAGTTTTCAGCGATCGCACGCCATCAATCGGCTTTCAGCGACCTTCACTAAGTCGTCAATCCCCCTTATAAAGGCGCAACTCTTACTGCGTAGTCGGATCCGCAGTTTTTATTCAAGAATTTTTGCACTCCACGGATGGTGTTTTTTCAGTTATTTTGTCCTCCTATTCCATTTCAACTCCTTATATACTTATATTGCAGACCAATATAAATAGGAAACGCGTCATTCGTTTCTCGTAAAGGTTATCACGTTTTAAGAGTTCAACGGAGTATTCATGTAGTTATTGTATCAAGCTTGAGAAAAATTAAGCCGTGTATATATTAGCTCGAAGCAATCTTTTACCGAGAAACGTAAATACGTGTTGCATCTAAGCGAGGGAGCGTCGCCTAATGGCCGATACTTTATGCAGCCGATTTGTTCGGCTTGATCGCCTTTGCATATTAATACGACGCTCTCGATACGATATTAGTCTTGAGTTGTGTCTCCATTTGAGATACATGTTTGGTTAAAAACTCAGATACTGAGCCTATATTAGCCTCTATATGCATGGCTATTGGATCCATGATGGTTGCGTTTATCACGTGATAAATAAAATAAATGACAAAGCATCTATCACGTGTTGACAAAGTAGATTTTGTGAGTGGCAGATGCTTTATCGTGTATTTGTTACGTTGTTACTGTGACTACCGCACCACCACCCAATTATTTACAGCGAAGAAAAGAAGGATACTTACATCTTCTCCTTCCCGCCCGAAGTAACCAGCACACTACATACATACATAGTTGTTACAAAATATTTAAAGCAAAGTCCACCTTTAGTTTTAATATAATTACTCGTATTCACTAAGGACGTCCTCATTAACAAACATCTCACGAGGAATCAACAAACGATTCACAAGTATTGGGGATACTTGGATTTAAAATAATCCATTAAAAGTTTAACGTAGCAGACCAGCACTTCTAGCACAACTGTGACATGTGACTCTTTCTTCCGCGAGATATAGGTATTACCTATCTCCTTATGTGCAGTAGGTACTGTGAGAGAGTTACAGGTGACTTTAAGTCGCGTGTGGACTTGCTTTAAGTCACTTAAATTGAACACTAGTGGAATTGATTTCAAAATTCTATTATCAATTTAATATTATAGTTATGCTAGACGGGCTGACGTTCTGCAACTCCAGCATAACTGAGACACAGACTTCTTATCGTGCGGCTAATAATATCGTTACTACCCTTTCCGACACAGGCATTTCATCAGAATATCGCTTACCTAACGTCATTATTTCGATTGCACCAAATTTTCTGACCGAATACGACTATTTAACCTATGTCATGCAATGCATCCTAATCGTAAACGACAAAGTGGTACCTTTTGGTTGAAAACTATGCCAATTTGCCGCGGCCAAATTACTCGTAAGTCACCGAGAAGTGGTTCCTCCTTACCAATCATCTCCCGAGGGGTCAACAAACGATTCCGGAGTATTGGGTCCTTAGAACTTAAAATAATGCCGTAATAACGCGGATATATTGCAAAACTGCTTCAAATTAGCGCCCCGTGTCTCCATTTAGGTCTTAGGATAAACATTTATTACACTACCCATAAATGGTCCATACATCATACCAATAAATCAGAACTATAAGGTCGATAAATCTCTTTTATTCGCGATATCCTTCTGGCAAAATAATTTCAACCACATAATTGCAAACGAGGTGTGGTATGAAACCCTGTCAATAAATCCACTGACATTAAGAGACACACAAAGGCTAACTTCCCAAATAAATGAAAAAGAGAAATGAACCAAATTCTTGAGCAAAACTTTACACAGTTGTTTGTCAAAGCATCAGGAATGCGGGATTTGTTAAGTTTCGGGGATAATCAAACTGGAATACCAATCCGCCATCCAACCCTTACAGTTGTCTTTGAAACCTTTGTTTGATGCGTACTACTAAGCCCATTAGTTACGCGTGGGACGATGATACAAAACAACGGACCGTGTCAATTGATGTGCAGTTGACCTTTAAATATAGAGCAGTAGGTATTTTACATCGGCTGTGGATTAAGTATATCTAACCTATTGTAAAATCCAATAATTGTATTGAAAATCAGTTTTCTATGGTGAGGGGTTATTATTTCAGAAAAAATCTTAATAGCGCGATGGAGCAGCGTGGCGCAAGCTATACAGCGCCATCTGTAGATAAAACTGTGTACCTATATCTTTGTCATGAATGTATTGTATAATAATAATAATAATAACTACAGCCACAGCAAATTTCTCCAAGGGGGCCTCTACGTGTTGGATCCATATCCCCACGCAAGCCTTCCAAAAGACCGGGAAATATGAGCCCGTGACTAAAAAAATTAGAAACAAATAACTAATAATAATAATAAGACTTTTGTTTGACTTTTTTTTTTTGAGGATGTCAGTCGATTTTATTTTTTATTGTGATCAAATGTCTATATAGGACTGACTACACTTAACTGCTCTAAAAGTCAGAAATTACCGTCAAAGTTCAACATTCCTACGTAGCGCTAAAAGCGCTCCATACAAAAGGCGCCCAGGCTAGTGACGTCACAGGCCGGTATAGGTACCAATTTTCACCGTGAAAAAGTGCGTTTAAGTTCATGGTTGTCATACAATTATTGTTTTGTAAAATTATGAGGATTCTCAAAAAACATTTTCAAAATTTCTTTTGGATTTAAAAAAAAATCATAATATTTGCGTACGGTAAAACGGGGTTACTTTCAAATGTAAGGGCTACTTTGGAAAAATGTTTTTACGCCATATTCTTTATTTTTTTACTATCTGTGACAATGCAATACATACCTTCAACAATGACCTAACCTTTTACTCCATTTGCTCAATCGCACTATGAATATTTGCGTTTTTATAACCATTTTAAATCTATTAAAGTAGCCCCAAATTTTCCTAAAGTAACCCCGTTTTACGGTACCTTTGAAGTCACATACCTATTTCCAAAAAAGATTTATTTTTCTGGATTTTTTTTCTTTGTTTCGTGATATATTTAGCTAATTTTATTCATATAACTACAGTACGCTGTAGAAACATCAGTCAACATGTCTAATGTCTTAAGCCAGCCCAGTTATACATATATTCATCTATGAGCCAGCCTCTATTCGGTTCATTAACTTTTTTGTGTGTATTTTGGTCTAGCATCATTAGGGTCAATTTCAACAAGACGCATTTTTTGTATCATTTCGGTGTGATTCTTTATTTTTGATTAGTTTTGAGTTTTTTAAATGTGAACTTTAGACTATATCATTAAACATATGTAAAAGGGACCCTGAAATCTGAAATAGTTTTCGAGATATTCGAGATCGAATATGAAACACACAACGGAATGATAAATGTACACCAGGATGATAAAATAAGTGCACCGCAATGAAATTTCATACACCGGAATGAAAGAAAAGTGGCATATCATGAAAGTAATTTTACGTTTTATATTCGTAATATATATTATATTGGCATTACATAATAATACAAACATATATCTTAGTCTGGTATTAAAAACAAAATAACAAAATATTATTATTTCAACAATATCTATGAAAAGTGAAGCTATTTTTGATGTCATTCCGGTGTTTTCTTCATTTTGGTGGGGTTTAAAGTTATTTTACTACACCGGTAACACCGGAATGAGAATGGTGGAATGAGAAACACGACATATTTTTATTTCTTAAAAAAAAGTAAGGCCTATATTCTAAAACTAATTCAACTCTTGACATCGCGAGTATACTTTACCTGATATATATAAATTTCAAACCACGCAGTTAAAAAATAAAGAATCTATAACAAACTCCGGAATGACAATTTTTTTGTCCCCGGTCCACCGCGATGATATATTCACGTTTATACAAGCCAACGTATTGCCACTATACACAACCGGCCTCGTCGAGCGCCGCAGCTTGACTAATTCTTTGAAGTGCGGGGGAGACGGGGGGCATACTTGATCAAATTTGGGAAATAAATCGGTCCGAATCTTTGTCGGCGGTAATGAGAAGTTTTCTCGGGACAAGCGTATATGCACTTATTCAAGGGTATACAAAGGAGATAAAAAACGGGTAATGTGCTTTTTTCGTTACCTATTTATATGGTAATAAAATAACGGTAACAGATTTTCTTTGTCATGCATAGTATTTGACTTACCCGGCATTTTACAAACAAAACCGGCTTGGGGACAACCCACCTTGATGAGAAATTTGGTCTAAATATATTTTTTAAATTATTATATATATCAATATTTGAATTTTAGCTGTTGCCCGAGGTACACAATGGCGGGCTGTTTCCGAAAAAAAATGGTACTATATTATTCAACCTTTCTGCACCTGCGTTTTCAGTCTTGCCATCAAAAAATACTGCTTGGGAAATTGACCCCATATCATAATAATTCTCGTACATCTTGTACTAAAATGTTTTCATTGGTTTATTCCATTAAGATACCACGGTTGTTCCTACGTATTTACCTACCTCGTTTTCCTTACACGAAAGGAGACCACTTCCTTGATTGTGTAGTCCCGACCACACCGCCAATTTGTTGGACGCTATCATTGATAAAATGGCATATCATATATCCAATTACCCGTCAAATCGTCTCAGACTTCGCCTTCGGCTTTTGTAAAAGAAGCCGCAAGGACGTTAGGGGAAATGGTCAACTTTTGTGACGATGGCATTTTTACTGTTTTGTACTTTTTTGAAACGATTTTAATATAATATTGAACATAGGTATATAACGCTTTTACTCGCGGTTATGTGTCAGGAGGGTGATTATATGAGCGTATTAGCCGCTTACCTATAACTCTGTCCCGAGTTTTGACGAACTCCGTATGAATTTTTTTGGTGGCTTTTTACAATGATTATCAAAATTATGTTGATTGCTTTTATGAATTAGCTAATAAGGCGGACAAAGTAATAAGACGTTTAAAACGCTCAAATCATCACCAAGAAACAGCCCGAAATGTTTCGACCTCTCATGGAGTTCTTCTTCAAGCATATTATTATCTCTATGCGACGACGTCTAGAATTAGTTATCGGTACTCGTATTTAGTAATTAGATACCAACGTGGACAGAATATTTTAACTAATTATCCAACAAAAGAACAACGGTTGGGGTTAAGTTTCGTGACGCTGATGAAAAGGAATTTTTTAAGGTTTGTGTAGCTCCTTTTTCTTTTAAATATTCACATAAATAGACAAAAATACATCTCGAGGTCCAATTTTGTTTAACTGCACTTAAGTTAAAAGTTGTATGTTGCAAAATTAATAGTTTTATTAAATACATTAATTTTTGACTTCTGCTCAATACGTACGCTATTTTAGTTTCATGGAGCGTTTTAAATAGAACGATATAAAATAATTTCTATGAAAATGAAATAGAAATTTTGTCAGCGGCCAGCTACATACCTACTAGATACTTACGCATAGCTCAAAACAAATCAACCTGGTCAGATCGGCCATTCATTATGTATAGATGCAGATTATAAAAATCAAACCAAGAAGTTTCTGCAGCTACTGTAGAGTTTATTTCTTTATTCAAAATACCAAAAGTGCAACTCCAGGAATTTTCAAACATTTAATATTAATTAAATTAAAACAACATATAACAACAAATTAAAATGGATTTTAGCTTAAATTAATAAACCAAAATGGTTTAAATATATATATTTTTTTTTATGTCATAGGGGGCAAACGAGCAAACGTATCGCCTGATGGAAAGCGATTACCGTTGCCCATAAACACCTGCAACACCAGAGGAGTCACAAGTGCTTGCCTACCCGGAGGACGAAGATAGAATGCCTCTATGCTAGTAATTTCACCGGCTATCTTACCCCCACACCGGAACACAACAAAATAAATAAATTATATAAATACAAAATGTTATTTAAGTATACCGAATTGACTTGTAGACCTATAAAAAAAATCTTAATTAAGTCGTTTTACAGAGAATATTGCATGATAAAAGAAATTTAAAAAATTAAAAGGATTTATACATTCATATACCTACTGCAGTTAAAAATGGAAAAATAAGACTTAGAAAACGTTTGATGCACTTAGACGTATCTGTATGCTTAGGATTTACTGGCCTAATGTTACAATTGTATAGGTATATAGGCATAGGCAAGTCATAGTTCAAAAAAGGGCAAACTTTTGAAACAATCTACTATCTTCACTTACATACTTTTATTTCATAAGGTTAAGATTAGCGCGCCTTAAAGTTGAAATGTTTGGAATATGACTCGTTGCCTATTAACATTGATGAAAAAAACAGCAGTTAGTTATAAGCCGGCTTATTGTAATCGATGTTTATCTGTAGCGTTGACCACACCGAAGTCACATGCTTAGAGAGCTACCAAATGATCTGCCTAACCCCCGGCAAACCATACATGCATCAGACTGTATCAATTGCCTGCTTGAGTAGACATTGGATCATCATTGGGTCAGTCAGTGCACTGATGACGGACTGACTGACTGAAATCAACGATGAGTCATTTAATGCCAGTAATACGGTATTTGATGACAGCTCAAATCAGCTACTCTTTATGAAATGTCAAAAACGATCTGTTAGTATGAAGCTTCTATGATGATACAGATTACAGGCATGTGACGTCATAAAAAGCAGTAGTCAAAACACGTCTTCTTTTTAGATATTGTACAATTTGTATTTTTAAATGTGTGTTTAGTGGTTTCAATGCCACAAATTATATTCACTATAGTCAGACACCGTATTATAGCCCTGCAAGGGTTTTTACAACCCACGCCAATTTGCGGATTTTCAGTGGTACTAAATTATTTTACTGGCAACAACAAATTTTTATAAGTGACGTTGAAAGTCGGTGAATGTCACTGATGTAAACAAAAAGGAAACAGGACTAAATATTCCGCAAATTTCAAGTAATTTTTGCATGATAAAGCCAAAACTATCCACAGCCACAGTGATGAAAGTCAAGTTTTTTTTTTTCAATATGATCGAAGAACGAAGGATTGTGCAGCATTCCGGTAAACAATGTTTAGAATTTTGATAATGACAAATCTTGGACTGACGTTTAATAATGCTAATATGACGTATGCACATTATTGCCATATGAAAACTGTTTGTAGCGCCATTATCCCTGGGCCGGACCGACGCTTGCTACTCTTGCTAGGCTATACTTAAAAATATGCCCTTATTTGCTCTCACATAAAATTAATCATGTCACATGTGACCTTAGCCCTAGTAGTCATGAACGTTGATTATTTTACCCCACAAAATATCAGAACGTAGGTAGGCGTATATGGAGCGTATGTAGGCGTGTAGTAGGTCTAGGTATGGCATATATATAGGAAAAATCCATCATCTATTGCACCAATTATAGGAACCTAAAATAAACTATCGTTATTAATTAGGTACACGCAGAAAATTCCGTGAAGATTTAATTACATTGCATCCGACTGCTATTGACGCATTGACACCGAAGGAGGCGGCGAATAAAAAAGCTGGCGAGCCCGCGGCGCTGTCCGATACAGCCATGAAGGTTGCTCAACATAACCATCAGACACGTGTCTTTTATGTTATTTATCTTTCATGACATTGAGCCTACATGTTTGGCTGTAAGATGTTTATTAAGGCTAAGGGCGCCCATATTTCCTTTGTATGGCTTGAAAAGATGATTTTGTTATGATTATGATTTACGATACCTACGTATAATACATGTGTGATGATTATGATGCTTTGCGTTGATTAAATTAATATTTTATTACTTTTGAATGGCTCATACAGAAGTATAATTATAAATATAATTTAGGAAATTTGATAGTTTCACATCTTTAATTAACTTTACTGCCTGCTGGTTTATGCATTACCGTTTAGTTAATTATTCTGTGTATGTAGTATGCTAATTAGTATGTAGTAATCTTAAAAGTATTTTCATCTACAGGTACTCACAGAAGGATCACAATGAAGGCTTCCGCGTACGCAAGTAATAGCATGCTCGTGCTCGTCAGCTCACTCGCTCTACTCCTCATGTCTGTCAACGCTGCGCCTATGGTAAGTAATTTTAAACACTTTCTCTGACGTTTTGTACTTACACTTGCAGCCAAAAACATTGTGAAATGCGTAGTATGTAACGAGAACTTTGTACGTGACGACTTGCAGAGTCTACTGAGCTGGTCATAGCAGTATGTGGCAGTATTAGCAGTTGAGACCATTAGTTCAAATACACAAACTTAATTTGAGATTCCGCACGTATACAGCAGTCTACACTTAGGCTTTCGCCACATAGGGCTGCCACGGGCTATGAGTATGACATAACACTAGTCCTGAGCGCTAATTAATTCTGCCCGTGATATACCATTTTCAGTGCAATCATTGACGTTAATTAATAAGTTAATTAACACTTTGAGGGGAGTAGATTTTGTAATCATTTCTGTACTATCTCGCAAACGTTTCGAAGACTGTGATATAATAATAGGTTTTTATCCAATATTGTTATCTAATGTGTAGCCTATAAATTATATTTTAAAAAAATCAAATCGTTTTATAAAACTAAGGTTACGTAGTTTGAACAAATAATCCGCCAATAAATGACCGAATTAGCGCTCTATTGTTATTCCACAATGCAACAACAACTTGCAACTCGGCAACAGAGTCGTGGATATAGAAACGATAACCCACCTACTCCTAATAATGGGATTTTGTTACAATCAAGTAGGGCAAGACGTGTGATTAGTTCATTAATATATTACGTAATTCGTATATTATATTATATATTATATAAGTAGTATATTATTACGTAATTCGCCACTTATTTGTACTCTAGTTCTAGTCTTACACTCGGGTAAATGGCGTAGATAATAGTGATACCACATTAATTAACCTTCACAAAGTCGTAGCTTTTAAGTAGAGTATGGAGGTTGATAGAAGAGTAAATATTGCTTAAGAAAGATACGTACCATTGAAAAATATATCAATACTAGAAGGCAATTTTAACCGCGTATTTATTTGCTTTACCGTAGTCGGGTTACCATCTTTGGATGTTCAGCTTCAGCTATCACTGTACATTTTGGCGTGATGACAGGATAAAGAAAATTTTACCAATAGATAGCGCTGTACGGCTGCTGCATGGCGCTGAAGATTCTCCCTGAAATAATGACAGCTCTCCATAGAAAAATGACTTTTAATTAACTTTTTGAAATTTAGTGTAAATTAACAATCAAATTAATTCAGCCTATTGATACTTACACCTCTTCCGATAGATACTACTATACGTTTCTTTCTTAGTTGGTTTCGGCCGAAAATATTACTAACGTAAAGACTTTCAATATATACGTTATAAGCACATTATGTTAGCTTATATTATTTCAGAAAAATTACATAAGTATAGGTTTTCGCTGGTTGGTTTGTTGCAATGCTAATATGTTTTAGTCGGTGTATATTTTGCGTGAGTGTCACTCTATTACTTCTATGCTCTCTGATTTAAGTTATGTACCAGCTATAATGGATAATGGTCGTACAAGTCACTTAAAGCACTCGGCACGGGCGGGCGTGATCGTCAAAATTTGATTCGGTCATTATTTATGTCGTAAAATTCTTATGTGCGTATTGAAAGCTTTATACAGGGTGGCGTTGGATGTGGTTATTTCACATAGAGCCGAGAGATTTTTTAGAAAATGTAATGATATTTAAATTTTCATTTTTGATATTCAAAAAGATTCCAGTGACAGATTACCGATCTCGCTATCAATAGTATAAATTAAAAATAGGATGCCCTTTGTCCACACGAAAGATAAAATCTTTATTGCTTTTTACTTCTCCGTAGTTGGGTAAAATAATGGCGTCATAAATAAATGTTATAAAAGAACGTGTTCAATTGTTTTTTAGATCGCTGTTTATGAATACCTATAACTTATTCCTCAGGCCGTGTCGATTAGTCTCTACTTTCCGCCTTCGGACCACCCTGTATACAGCATAAATTATATTGAAATTAAATTGTTAACTGCAGTCAATAATCCCCTGTAAGAGCTCATTAAACAGCAGCCATAAGTAGAACTTGTTAGATTACTGGCTTGATAACTTGGACACATACATGTATGTGTACACAATGTACACAACATTGTACACATTATGTGGTTGCATGCAACAAGTGAACCGTTAAGCTGAACATTCACCACAAGTTGAATAAACGTGCAAGTATGTTCTTCTTGAGCGTGAAGTGTAGTTAAAAGTAGGTACGTTATAGTATAGTTTATATTATAAACATGGATTAAATTCTAAACTTGATCGATTAAGGCTGGATTCAACCAATCTGGAATAAGACTTAACTCATCTCGTCTTAAGATTAAGATAAGTAATTCCATATGAACTTGACATTAGTTCGAACATTAGCGTTGCTATACAGCGAGGAAATGCTGCCAGCGTCTTCGGGACTATGCCAAAGGGGTCCGATTTTTTAAGTCTTTTTTAATATTAAATTTATTCTGTTTTAGCCTTTTATTTTAGTTAGTTAAGTTCTTAGTTTATAGTTAGTATTTAAATTTCTGTAGGTTTATATTAACATACGTTCCTAATATTATTTATTTCGTGAGTCAAGTTCGAAGAATAAATCCTAATCTACCTAAACATAAGCCTTTTAATACCTAAACATAGTTGCTTAAATCAAGCCTTAGTGCTAGAAAGAAGCGAGTTTTTGTGGTAAACTGAACTTAGCTTTTGCAATAGCAAAATAATGGGCCAAGGTCACAAAAGTTTTTACTTATATAACTTATTTTTACCAGAAAAAAGTATTTGTAAGACTTTAATAAAATGCGTCTTATTTTTACGTACACAGGAAAATTTACTCACTGTGTAGGAAGTTTTTCTCAGTGCCTACACGGTGAGAAACAAAAAGATTTATCAAATACTAGCGACCCGCCCCGGCTTCGCACAGAACTTTAAAATGATCAGTGTTTCTCTTCTATATTATGCATGTATTATACATTTTTAAAATCTAAGGGGTACAGGCAGACGGACAGACAGCAAGAAGCGACTTTGTTTTATACTATGTAGTGATGATGATATATTTTTTTCTCACCGTACGTGTAGGTACTATGGGCTGCACAGATGTCTCAGTGTACTGTATATGTATAATAACAGATTATAAATAAGTAAGATTTCCTGTGTGACCTTGGCCTATTCTTTCTCAATGAAAAATGGATCGTTGTCTAGTTGACGTGTTGAAAATTTGAAACACAAACGAAAATAAATATTATTTTAATTCCCTAAATAAAGAATCTTATAAAATTTGATTCACTGCAATCAACAACTCAATATTTAGAAGCAGGCCTATGCGTCACTCCAGACTCTAATTATTATACTTACACAATTAATACTACATAATGGGGTTTACTCACGTCCCAGAAGTCGAATATCGTTCGACATGTTTCGAATCAGTACGCGAATCATCAGTGCTCGGTTGGCCGCCGCCGCAACTGATCGGGTCTCCTGATGATGAATCGCGTACCGATTCGAAACAGGTCAAGCCATATTCAACTTCTACGACGTGAGTAAACCCGTTTATGTATTTTAATATGTCTGAGACTCACGGTAGTTTTTTTTATGTAAAATGGTTTTACCACTCAATTATTTATACTATTTATCAGGAACCTGATGACGAGCAGTCTGAGAACTCCCTGGTGGCGCACGACAGCACCGACATGGACATGTCCTCAGCACCCTGGGATGCAATCAACGCCGCCGCCCTGCGCAAGCTGTTGCTCCAACTCGATGGTGAAGAAAGGTAATCTTTGCATTCTTAGGGTAAAGTCGCGTAATTTCGGTCGCGCCATACTTAGTGTGACGTGATTAGTACGTGACATGATGTATGGCGCGACTCAAATTACGCTATTCTGGCTTTACCCTTAGAAGGAGATCCTTTTCAATCCCCGACGGAAAAGAGGGATGTTATGAGTTACAAGTTTAACATATGTATTTGTGTGTCTGTCTGTGGGATCGCTCCCAAACGGATGGATCAATTTGAGTGCGGTTTCTTTTAAATCGAAAGATTTATCCGTCGAGGTGCGTAGCATGTTTGGTGGAAATAGGAGCGCATTCGTTTCAAGATATTCAGTTTTTATTGGAACAAATGACAGGATCTCAGCCAATATTTCAGCTAAGAATCCAAAATATTGTAGTTATATGAATCTTTATACTCTCGCGGCTTGTACACATAATATTAACACAAATTATAACGGGTCTATCGCGATATATTATTTTTTATTTACCACGACGTGTGCTACTCCGCCAAAACGTAAGATTATGAAGGTAAATAAAATATATCGCGATAGACCCGTTATAATTTGTAATAATTATTGTAGTTATGTTCAATTTTAGTAGTATTTTCTATATTATTTACCTACTCATTAAATGGGATCTAAATCTCATGATGTCCAGCTATTTACTTGTGAGGGAGTGTTTTCAATTTTAACCCCCGACAAAAAAGATGGGTGTTATAAGTTTAAACTGTATATCTGGCTGTGGCACCGTAACTCACAAAGGGATTGACCGATTTTAATGTGGTTTTTTATCGGAAGCCTTATCTGTCGAGATGGTTCTTAGCTATATTTGGTTACAAAGTGTCGGAGGTTCTTTTTTTTTAATTTTGTATTTAGGTTATTTACGAGCTCGAAATGGTACAATAGTCAAAGTCAAAGTCAAAGTAGTTTATTCTTCAATTTAGGCATAATTACAATGCACTTATGAATGTCAGCTGTTTTGCAAAACAGTAAGTATATTTTGTACATAAAATTACATTATTTTTTACAGTTAGCTACAATATTTTGTGTTTTCTGGATGCGATAGATTACTCGTGAAGGATGTTATCACCGCCAAACATCCCTATCCATGATATAATCACTTACCTTATAATAAGCTTTTGATTTGAGTTTTTGTTTCACCACTAATTTAAATTGACGATCGGTAAGTTCGGTAATCTGTTTTGGAAAATACAACCACACTAGTAAAATACAACCGGCATTTGGGCTCCCCTCGTCATCAGACGCGTTTAGCGACTGCTCCCTCTCACTCCCTTAACCACCCATGGCATCAGTAACAGCGTGTACCGAAATAAAATAAATGTATATACGTAAGTGTTTACTTATAGTCCTTCTATAAAATATTCAATTTCACAAAAGCTTCGTATCATGGACAATCCGACGGTATGGTAGCAATTTTTCATTGTGTTTGATCTTTTTATCGTATCTTTAACTTCAGTGGATAAAATCTACTTTAAAATATACGACGATCATGGAAGTTAACCACTTTGTTCTTTATAATAAAAAACGTGTTTGTGTTTTTTCATTATTCTTATAAAGAGTCATCTTACAAAACTAATTCTAGTTCAAGTTTGCTGACGTGGAATCGTAAACCAATTTACAGGCATAATGAAAGACCTAGTTAAGCACACCCTTCCCCGAGGGCAATTTAAGCTTACTTAGCTGTTCAAGCGCTCTAACAAGGGCGGTAAAACAAGTTTTGGTCACTCGAGTCCGAAGCTTAATTTACCTTTGGATTACCTCCCCGGTTGTCAGAACCTTACGGGTAAATTTCCAACGCAACGCACAACGTGTTTGCGTTAAAGGCAAACTTACAGTAATACGGATACACTAGAAATAAAAACTCATGGGTCATAATCGGAATAAACGAATCGATAAAAAAAAACTCTACGGTAAAATAGCGCTCCAAATGATGTTCGAGATTTGTGGTTGCGCGGTTGATAGTTGCTATAATTTCGAGAAACCCATCGAGGTACCCATGGCCGACTAAATATCATTAACCCAGTAGTATTTAATAAATAATAACCACTGAATAGTCAGTGGTTATTACTTATACTACTAGCTAAATATAAATATTCGGTGCAGAATAAAAATATATATACTTGGTGCAGGGCATAAAGCCGTGTACGCATGAACAGACATAAACATGGTGAACACGAACAAAATAAAAAAACAAAATAAAATAAAACACGAATTTATAACAATCAAATGTTTACCATACTTAAACAATACTTACATAGATCTCATCTTTGGAATTTCTATGTAGTACTTAGTTCAACATTACCGTTTTTGCACAATTCTAATAAAAATCTCAGCTAGCTTTGAATTTCACAGAAGAGATCAAGTTACTGTTAATAATCAAGTTAAGTTTTATTTATTTATATTATGATATATATGTAATTATATCTATATGTATTATATTTTGGAATTACACATATTTTATTATATTAAGACTTAGTCCTTAGTGTATCTGTGCATACTAACTTGTTCGTTTGTCTATCTTCTTGGATATCCCATTATTTTCTCATTTGCTCAAAGGTTAACTGGAAGAGATCCCTTATAGGGATAAGTTCGCCTTTGTACATGTTTTATTTTTATCTTTTGAAGTTTTGTGAATTGTTTTTGTGTACAATAAAGTGATTACATACATACATACATACTGTTGAATCACTTGCAGTTGAAGAGTTTAAATCTTTGAATAACTTCTTGTTTATACTATACTAGCTTTTGCGCGCGTCTACGTCCGCGTGGAACTTGGAAGTGTGGAAGCAACCTCGTACAACACGATAGATATCCACCTAATCACCTTAATTAATAAAAGGGATTATTAAAAGCGCCTAAGCAAATGTAATAGCAATTGTGCTTTTGGTTTTTGCGATTCAGCGGTTTAAGCGTGAAGAGGTAACAGACAGACAGACAGACAGACAGACAGACAGACAGACAGATAGACTCGAATTTATAATATTAATATTAGTATATATATTAGTATAGTATATTAGTATAGTATATATTAGTATGGATTTAGCTCTTTTACTTGTCCTTTACATTGAAAATCAACGTAACAACACCACAGTAGGTTGGATTATACTTCGGTCTTTTATGCTTTGCTAAAGCCAAACCCCAGTTAACTATGTATATAATATACCTACTAACTGAGGCGTTTTCAGTAAAAGGTTTTTAGTCCTTTTTTTATTTGGATGTTGAAAAGTTTTAGGTAATATTTATTTTTATCCGGAGAAACCAATGGTATCGGAGAAACATTTTATCTTTCGGAAATGCTTCTATCAGCACTATAGCTATCGTAAGCTAATAGATGTAAAATATTGTACTGTTAGCCGAGGCTACAACATTATAAAGTCGTAATCCGTAATTAACTGCCGTGGTTAACGAGGAAGCGTCGTCTTTCTTTATTACTTTTCTTTCCGACGATAGTTTACTGCAGAACTGGTTGCAACTAAACAATCACAGATTGTAAACAAATTAAAACTGTTAAGAAGTTGATAAAAATTAATGCATATTTTTACTTATTTTCCATTGATTGACTAAGTGTCTACTAAATAAATTATATACGCGCCAGTTACTTCTTGTCAATTCTGAGTGCGGATGTTAAGTTAGAGTATGGGCATTACACATAATTTTCCGATTACCTTCCAATCTTTCCAAGTTTTTCCACCACCACCATACCAGTCTCAAATATGGACGTACTGTATACCGTATGTGTCATTGGGTATAAGTTTAGATCGATCGTATATACATTTATCGGGACACGTTTCTCTAAGGTCAGTTGGGACAAGTGCGCCAGCATCAGCAGCAGTCATGTTACTTTTGCCAACTATTTTAGGCATCATTTCAGACAAACTAGCGCACTTTTTCCAAATATTTTTTCGGTATCGAAATAGGTACTGCAATACCATTGATTTAATTTGTATGTGTACAAGCCCCGAGAGTATAATATAAGGTACTCGTATTATATCTGACGTGTTTGTTTCAGACTGGGCATGGGCCGCGTTGGGCGCTCCTGGCCCCAGGTGGAGCCCCGCGGCTGGAGCCTTCGCGCCCTGGACGGCCGTCTGGCACGACCGTGGCGCGCCGACAAGCGCCAAGTCCGCTTCAGGCAATGCTACTTCAACCCCATCTCCTGCTTCCGCAAGTAGACACCAGCGAAGGCACAAACGACTCGCTTCCACGACTAGAATTACGGTTAATGCTCATTTCATATTGTTCTGAGATTTAAAACCATTATGTTTGCTATTGATTAACTGTGAACTGTAGTTATAAACACTGAAATGTTAATGAAATCCTTACTCTTTTGCATCTATCGGGATTCATGTTTTAGTCTGTAATATCGCTAACCTTGGTGACGCAAAAGGGTTTAAATGTAAGCTTATTGTAGGTCCACCTATTCATTCAAGGGCGCTCCGCACCTCGAGCATTCACCTGTCAAGTAACAAAAAACAAAAGCAATTTTCATTGGTGTTACATGAAAAAATCATTTCCTTTTTGTTAAATTACATACGTATGCTCGTGGTGAGGCAGCACCCTAACTGTAACAAAAATCTAGTCATTTATCTTTTTTTATAATTTAACTTGACAACTGTAGATATAGCACTCGAAATGAAATCAGAAGGCTACTGAATGGTTATGGTGTTCGTGATGTAAATAAAATCTTGCTATTGGAGAGCTAAAGCTTACTGGTCCGTATAACTTAAGTATACTTAAATTAAGCCGAGAAGGCGTATTTTATGGTAAATGTTGGACAGCGAAAATAAACAGTGCTAACTGCAGCGCAAGTCCTGTTACTATACCCTCAAGAACTAAATAAAATATGTGACTTGCCCGTTTCGTTTTCTTGTACCTTCACAACAACCTATACATTCGTATGTTGTTAGAGAACTTTGCAACAAAAACACTGTCTATCTGAAACTTTGTTACTACTGTCAACTATTTGCTAGAATACTTAGGTATACAATTTATCTATAGGTAAATAAGTATATCTTGTGTCAATGTTAATGGACAGAACATAATTAGAATGTCTATGTCTGAATAAAATATTGTTTAGTAAATGTAAGTTATTAAATTTACCCATCTCGACATAATCCGCCTTCATTACACTTTTGAATTAATTAAAATGATTAATACTTGACTTTTCTTCAATGAGAGTTCGGGGAAGTGTTATTACTCCGAATATAGATAATTAATTTACCGAAAAATATTTAATAACCGTTCTGAAACGATAATCTAATTAAAAAAATTAAATAACAACATGCAAAAGAAGTCTGTGAGAGGGCAGGAAATTAAAACCGAAAACTATACATATATTGAGATACTATTTTGTATAGATATAATGTTAGTTATTTACACTTGTCATTAAAATGGAGTACCTATGTAACTATAAAACGTAGTGTTCAATCGGCAAAAACGGAGTCGTTATAGGATTACTTTGTAATCCACCTGTCTGTGTGTCTAAAGCTTTTGCTCAAGAACGTAATTAATGTCAAAATTTTCAGGTCTGCTTGCAGTAGGGAAAATATTAAACTTATAAGTTCGATCGATCTTAAGATTGCCATTGATAAGTTAAATTTAGACCTCCTGCACATTCAACAATGGTCCGAGAAATTCGGACTATTTGTTAATCCGTCAAAGTGTCAGGCTATCATCGTAGGTAGCTCCCGCCGGCTCGCCAAAATTGACCTCAATACTCTCACGCCACTAAGTTTCAACGGCATACCTATTCCTTACAGTTCGACCGTCAAAAATTTAGGTGTTCACCTGGACTGCACTCTAAGTTGGAGAACGCATGTTGCCGACGTTAGCAGGAAGGTTATGGGTTCTTTGCATGCTCTTAACAAACTTAAGCACTTTTTACCCATTAAAACCAAGATCCTGCTAGTTCAAACGTTAATTTCACCTATCATTGACTACGGTGATGTGTGCTATCCGGACCTAACCGAAGAGTTTCTGAACAAACTGGAAAGATTTCTCAACAACTGCATTCGTTTCATTTTCTGTCTCCGTAAGTATGACCACGTGTCTTCTTTCCGCACTCAGCTCGGCTGGCTTCCTATTCGTCAACGACGTGAAATGCGAATGCTTTGCACTCTCTTCTCAATTCTTAAAAACTCGAATTCTCCTGAATACCTCAAAGACTTCTTCCACTATTATGGTTTAACTCTTAACCGCCAATTTCGCTCTTCTGGCAATCTATCTCTTTCCATCCCTCCTCACCGTACAGGTTTTATGTCCAACTCTTTTACCGTCCAAGTTGCCCGCCTCTGGAACCGCCTTCCCCTCAAGATCAAGCAAGCTCCAAACAAGGTAAATTTAAAAAAATCCTTGCGTGACCTCTTCATTAGCAGAATGCAGAAATCTTAGCATATCTGTTTTGCTTTTTAGTCAGTATTTATTTCTATATGTATATATAATAAATATATGTATTTATCTAAGTATTTATCTATTAAAACCTATTTAAGTTAGTTGCACCGCCCACATCTTATCTGCTTTGCCCGATGGTTGACTGGTAGAGAATGCCCAATGGCATTAAGTCCGCCTTTTGTACGATTTGTTTTCATTTGTGCAATAAAGATTAAATAAATAAATAAGTCAACGCAATCTAAAGATAACGCAGTTTATATGCTCCAATGGCGCATATTTTTCCATGCCAATGCCATGTACCTCGAGGAAACGGAATCATCATGAACTTAATTTAGTTACCTGCTGCGACCTATTTCGATGTATGGGGACAACTATTTTCCAACGGCAAAGTTAAGTTTACCTCTCAATCCAGTTTATCATTTCGTTAGCGCATTGCTCAGTGCATTCATTCGTTTATACGGAACCCTCGGTTCACCTCACAATTGACTGACATTTTAGGATCGCCTCGACTCTTTACACCTAGAGGGCTAAAAAGTATGTTAAGCTATTTACCCCCCAAGCCTTGACTCTCAGAGCTAGCAGCTTTATTAAAACTGTCTACATGTAGGTAAGTACTTTGTTCGGGTGGAATCTTGCAACTCTATTTTAAAGCTGTTAGCTGCAGCAAAACACCAATAAATGGCGCACTAGTTATTTTTAATGCACCCATAGCCATACAATCAAAAGAATGGGTTTGCTGAGGATAACTCGAAAAATAAAGTGACATCACTCTAAATCCAATATGGTGGACTCCAAAGATGGTGGACAAAGGTTTTTATGCTTTTCTACAATGTGAGTAGGTATCAAATGAAAAGGCTTGCTTTGAATAACTTGAAAATTTAAGTGACGTCACTCTAAATCCAATATGGTGGATTCCTAAAGATGGTGGACAAAGGTTTTTATGCTTTTCTACAATGTGGGTATCAAATGAAAGGGTTTGCTGAGAATAACTTGAAAATATGACGTCACTTTAAGTCCAATATGGCTAACTTTTAAGGATGGTGGAGTTTTCCTTTAAAATGTTTACTATCAATGGAAAAGTTAATTTTATTCTTTTGTTTAAATAAAAGCTTGTATTTGAAGAAGTTTTTTTTATTTATTTGTTTTGCTGCTCGTCTACGTCTGTTGAAATGAAACTTTTCCACATTTAAAATGGTTTTTGCTCGCGACTTATTATACTTTGAGAAATGTGAAAGATTAACGTGTAGACATGTATTTTAGGGGATCCTGCCGTTTTGCCAAAATTATTTTCGTCAAATTTCATTACCCAAACAAATTTTAGGAAGTGTTTTTATTGCCAATGCAATCTTTGGCATAATTTCAATACGCACATTTTCATTTGGTAAAATTTTCGTTCAGCTAAATATTACTTCGAAAAATGTCATTTAGGCATTTGGTCTTTTAGCAAATGCTTTATTAAGGCAAAAAAATATCAGATAATAAACATTTAGTCAAATTTTCATTCAGCTAAATAATACTACGAAAAATTACATTTAGGCATTTGGTCTAGCAAATGCTTTATTAAGGTAAAACAAAACAATGATTCAAAAGGATTTTTTTTCATTCAACCAGTGATGAGTGAGCTGCGACCACCGAGCGAAGCTAGAGTGCCGCGGCAGCAACCGGCAAAGCGCCAAAACCGACCTGGCTGGGTTAGGTTAGGTTAGAACTGCGACCACAACAGCGCACGAGCCAAGCGAGCGAAGCTAGCGTGCCGCGGCAGTAGCCGGCAAAGCGCCAAAACCGACCTGGCTGGGTTAGGTTAGGTTAGAACTGCGACCACAACAGCACGCGAGTCGAGCGAGCGAAGCTAGCGTGCCGCGGCAGTAGCCGGCAAAGCGCAAAAACTGACCTGGCTGGGTTAGGTTAGGTTAGAACTGCGACCACAACAGCACGCGAGTCGAGCGAGCGAAGCTAGCGTGCCGCGGCAGTAGTCGGCAAAGGGCAAAAACCAACCTGGCTGGGTTAGGTTAGGTTAGAACTGCGACCACAACTGCGCGAGCCGAGCGAGCGAAGCTAGCGTGCCGCGACAGCAACCGGCAAAGCGCCAAAACTGACCTGGCTGGGTTAGGTTAGGTTAGAACTGCGACCACAACAGTGCGCAAGCCGAGCGAGCGAAGCTAGCGTGCCGCGGCAGCAACCGTAAAAGGGCCAAAACCGACCTGGCTGGGTTAGGTTAGGTTAGAACTGCGACCACAACAGTGCGCAAGCCGATCGAGCGAAGCTAGCGTGCCGCGGCAGCAACCGGCAAAGCGCCAAAACCGACCTGGCTGGGTTAGGTTAGGTTAGAACTGCGACCACAACAGTGCGCAAGCCGAGCGAACGAAGCTATAAAACACTAGAATAGAACCAATAGAAACAATAGAATAGAAGAACTAAAAAAACTAAACTAGAATTTCACTGGAGGGTTGCTCTTCCCGCAGCGCCGGAGCTACGAAGGAGTCCGTTTTGCCCAAAAAATGTTGCCCATACAAACACGCTTATTTTAGCGTATTCTATACGATAACATCATAAAAAAAAACATGTGTCCGGAAAGTCCAACTCCAACGTTTACTAAAGTTTGACGATACAAGTCATTTTCCAGTTGGCATAACATATTTTGCTAAAATTATGTTATGCCAACTAAAACATTTGACTAAATGAAATTTGGTCAAAGTACCAGTTGGCAAACAAGTCATTGTCTAAACGTTGACGTGCCAAACATTAGGTTTGCGTAACAATTGTTTGCGAAAATTTAATTTGGCAAATGATCATTTGGCGAATGAAATTCTTCGATTTTTTTTTGGGTAGTGATAATTTGGCAAACATATTTTGGTAACCAGTTGGGTGCCTAGGAGTATGTTACAATCCTAGTCATATTGCGCATTTTCAGTGATACTGTTTGTACAGCTATGTATTGATAGGCTATCATCGTAGTGGGAATTATGTCGTCTTTGCTCCCGGGTCCGCTGGACATAAACTAGTAAAGTGACGCGGGAATGCCTCTTTGAAACGCCGCACTAACCTAATTCAACCTGAGGGTCTTCGTTGCTACCTCTAACCCGTTAGCATGAAAAACATTTATTGTAAAAGTTAGCTAAAATGAAAACACATTCGTGTTCACAAAGTACTTTAATTTATAACTTTTGCACATAAGGCTTTTGATCGCAGCTTATTACATTTTGATAAATTTGAAAAACTACTAACGTGTAGATTGTGTAGATAAAGATGTTTTAGTACTAGTTTAGTTTCTTTATCAAAATGTTTTATGTGTAAAGTAGGCACTATGAAATATTTTTATTGTAAAAGTTAGCTAAAATGACAATAGATTTGTGTTTACAAAGTAGGTCAATAAGTTTTGCACCTTGCATGGCTTTTGCTTGAAGCTTTAGGTACACTTTGGTAAAAATGAATAACTACGAATGTTGAGATAGGTAGGTACCTATTACCTACTTATCCTTATGTTATAGCCCCGGTCGCGAATGCTGAACGATGATCCTACGGGCACTTCGTTTGATATGTCACCCGTCTCTCTTACACAGTACTGGATAGAAATTGATAGGTAGTATTTGTCGCGCGAGGAAAAGTCGTGTTGCGTAATTATGCCACTTTGCGAATTTCAGTGTTACATAACAAAATCACGAGTACGAGCATGTTTATTTTTAGGGTCCTGTAGTCAACTAGGAACCCTTATAGTTTCGCCATGTTCATCTGGCCCTCTTGAAATGATGGTTGTTGAAAATTGGTATGTATCACGCCGAGAAAACAGTAAAATAGAAACTAAAAAATCTTTTTTTCGGGTACCTACCTCCCGTCCAACTAAAGTGGGGGTGTTTTTTTTTCGTTCCGAGTGGTAGTGTGTGGGGTGTCAATGAATAGATCTTTTAAAAATAATAGGGGTTCCGAACATTATTTTTTGATAAAGTCAGCAGTTTCGTAAATATTCGCCCGTCTAACTTTTCAACCACGGGTCAAAAAATTATGGAAAACTTCATGAAAATGGGGCCTTATAAGTACCTACTTTCAATGAAAACTATATTGAATAAAATCGGTCGAGCGGTTTTTGAGTTATCGCAAAAATTCATAATTTTATTTAAAATGACGCAAAGTGCCGCGCGGTGTCCTTATACTTCGAACTGTAAGGATGGCGCTCCGTGGGTCCTTTTTAAAAAACTAAATTTCACTAGCTGTAATACTTTATTCTAACACACACGAAATACAATTAAAATTAAATATGTCTACTGCTCGGTTGCTTCTGATGGACTGACTAACACATGGAATTTATTAGTTTTATATAAAACAAAATTGCTGATCTTAGCATTGTACTTCATACTGCATTATTTCATAACATCTCCCCCTTTAAGACGAAGCTTTATACTAAAAGGATAAACGAAGGATCACAAATTTATAATAATTACAATTCAGTATTTAAATGAGCAGTAGTTAAAACTTAATTATAGCGATAATTAACTTATAGTTATTCCTTAATTATTAATCTGAAATAGAACTGATTTAAGTTATCTTTATATTGTTAATAATTAGATAGGTTTCTGTTAGATTGGAACTTTTCAAGGTTCCGAAAAGCTACTTTAGTTTTTGTTCTATTCATTTCTATTTCTGGAAGGCTTTTAATAGACTTCTTGTCGCATTCAACTGAGTCGTCCGAAATATCGGTTAGTTCAACTGATGTATCAATTTTATTGTTCTGTCTTTTTGACTTTTTATTATAACACTGATTAAATATTTGGATGCAACAAGATGTGTTCTTACAACAGGTTCTAAACCATTTATTATAAATTTTATATGTTACGTAGAGTATGAAAACTGTTACAAGAAAATAGGTTAAGGCTGAATAATAATGTCCAAATTTGACAATATGAGATTGATTTTCTGCTTGGTGTATTTGGTTCTCTAAGTTGTCAAGCTTATGAGTTGCTAATTTCAAAGACTCGAGGTCAACATCAGATAATGAAATTGGAGATAGCGGATGAGCAGTATCGTTTATCTATATATATAAACGGATTTGTCCTGACTGACTGACATATCAACGCAGAGCCGAAACTACTGAACTTAGAACTTTGAAAATTCTACAGTAGGTCAAGTATATTATGTAGGCAAGGAATAAGAAGGGATATTTCAAAACTCATCCCCTGAGGGGTTAAATTGGGGTTGAAAGTTTGTATGGAAAATGCGTAATTTTTGAGTAAGAGTCTTAATACTTTGCATACACACTTTAAATATAGAATGAAGAAATTAATTTCAGTTTTTTTGAAAATTCATCCCCCAAGGTGGTAAAATAGGGGTTGAAAGTTTGTATGGAGATCAAATATTTTTTTGAGTGCGGGACTTGAATCTTTGTATAAAGGCATACTATTAAAATACAAGAAAAATAATTTCAGCGTTTTCGGAAATTCATCCCCTAAAAGGGTTAAAAAGGGGTTGAAAGTTTAAATCCATTACAAATTCTTTGAAACTTCTTATAAAGGCATATATATGAATAAAAAAATTACATTAATTGATCGTTATTAAAAATTCAACCTCTAAGGGGTTAAAAAGGGGATGAAAGTTTGTCTTGGGGTTCTAATTTAATTTTAAGCTAGGAACTTGAAACTACGTCAAAAGGTATTAAAATAAAATAAAAGAACTTATTTCAGCGTTTTTGAAAATTCATCCCCTAAAAGGGTTAAAAAGGGGTTGAAAGTATGTATGACGATCAAAATTTTTTTTGAGTGCGGGACTTGAAACTTTACATAAAAGCATATTATAAAAAGACCAGAAAAGTAATTTCAGCGTTTTTGAAAATTCAGCCCCAAAGGTGGTGAAAAAGGGGTTGAAAATTTGTATGAAGATCAAAATTTTTTTTGATTGTGGGTTTTTAAACTTTGTATACAGGCATTTAATTAAAATATAAGAAAAGAAATTTAAGCGTTTTCGAAAATTCTACCCCTAAGGGGGTTAAAAAGGGGTTGAAAGTTTTTATGAAGATCAAAAATTTTTTTGAGTGCGGGATTTGAAACTATATAAAAGCATATTATTAAAATACAAGAAAAAAGATTTCAGCGTTTTTGAAAATTCAGCCCCGAGGGTGGTGAAAAAGGGGTTGAACGTTTGTATGAAGATCAAACATTTTTTTGAGTGCGGGACTTGAAACTTTATATAAAAGCATATTATAAAAATACAAGAAAAGTAATTTCAGCGTTTTTAAAAATTCAGCCCAGAAGGTGGTGAAAAAGGGGTTGAAAATTAGTATGAAGATCAAATATTTTTTTTATTGCGGGTTTTTAAACTTTGTTTACATACATTTAATTAAAATACAAGAAAAGGAATTTAAGCGTTTTTGAAAATTCTACCCCTAAGGGGGTTAAAAAGGGGTTGAAAGTTTGTGTAAAGATCAAACATTTTTTTGAGTGCGGGATTTAAAACTGTATATAAAAGCATATTATTAAAATACAAGAAAAGTCATTTCAGCGTTTTTGAAAACTCAGCCCCGAAGGTGGTGAAAAAGGGGTTGAAAATTTGTATGAAGATCAACATTTTTTTTGATTGCGGGATTTTAAACTTTGTATAAAGGCATATAATTAGAATACAAGAAAAGTCATTTCAGCGTTTTTGAAAATTCTACTCCTAAGGGGGTTAAAAAGAGGATGAAAGGTTGTATCGGGTATAAATTGTATTTTAAGTTAGGAATTAGAAACTTTGTAAAAAGGTAATTTTATTAAAAGATAAGAAAACTCATTACATATAAATAAATGCAATATATAAATGCAAGTGTCCTGACTGACTGACTCATCAACGCAGAGCCGAAACTACAAATGCTAGAGAGTTGAAATTTGCACAGTAGGTTGCATTTATAAAGTATACAAGAGATAAGAAGCGATTTTGAAAAATTCAATCCCTAAGGGGATTAAAAAGGGGATGAAATGTTGTATGGGGTACAAGTTTTTTTTTAAGCTAGGAACTTGAAACTTCGTAAAAATGTATTAAAATAAAATAAAAGAAAACTAATTTCAGCGTTTTTGAAAATTCATCCCCTATGGTGGTAAAATAGGGGTTGAAGTTTCTATGGAGATCAAATATTTTTTTGAGTGCGGGACTTGAATCTTTGTACAAAAGCATACTATTAAATTACGAAAATTCATCCCCTAAAAGGGTTAAAAAGGGGTTGAAAGTTTAAATCCATTACAAATTCTTTGAAACTTCTTATAAAGGCATATATATGAATAAAAAATTAACATTAATTGATCGTTATTAAAAATTCAACCCCTAAGGGGGTTAAAAGGGGGATGAAAGTTTATCTTGGGGTTCAAATTTAATTTTAAGCTAGGAACTTGAAACTTCGTAAAAAGGTATCAAAATAAAATAAAAGAAAACTAATTTCAGCGTTTTTGAAAATTCATCCCCTAAAAGGCTTAAAAAGGGGTTGAAAGTATGTATGACGATCAAAATTTTTTTTGAGTGCGTGACTTGAAACTTTATATAAAAGCATATTATAAAAATACAAGAAAAGTAATTTCAGCGTTTTTGAAAATTCGTCCCCGAAGGTGGTGAAAAAGGGGTTGAAAATTTGTATGAAGATCAATTTTTTTTTTATTGCGGGATTTTTAACTTTGTATAAAGGCATTTAATCAGAATACATGAAAAACAATGAGAAATAATAAATCCGGCCGCAATTTTTTGAGTGCGGTACTTGAAACTTTTTGTAAAGGCATCATTATTCGAATCAAAGAACTTTGCGGTACTTGAAACTTTGTGTAAAGGCATTATTATTCGAATCAAAGAATTTATAACGTCGTTCTTAACTCATCGAATTTAGTAAAGCTATTCGTTCGTAGATGTACCTGATTTTATAATGATACCGCGTAATTAGAGCAAATTAGCCGAAAAAAAGTAAAAAGAGGGCCCAGAGCGAGTCGGACTCACGTAAGAATGGTTCGTTACTATTTCGTAAACAATTGAAAAAAAAAGCACGTTTAGCAATTTCAACATTACTTAGATCTGAAAATAATAAAGATTTTTCAAGATAAAGGTTCCACGCGGACGAAGTCGCGGGCAACAGCTAGTAAAGTTATATTTACAGCAATTATCTTCGGCAATATTGAAATCAATTGACAATTGGCTTGGTAACTTTGATGTGTAGCTTCGAGAGGGTCTAAATTGTAAAGTTTGGAAAAATGCAACGCAGTCGTTGTTTAATGATAATATTCCAGTGCCTTGTATGCTATAGTCTTTGATTTCATTATTGTTTTTACATTTTACAGTTAATTTATTCGCTTTTGATTGTACATACAAAAATCTCCCGTCTTTGAGTTTTTGCCATATATTAACATTTCCATATATCATTTTAGAATTACACATTTCGGGAAGTGACAAAGTAACATCTGTTATAAGTTTAGTTTCACATGTAGGATTATTAGTCGTAGATAAAATAGAAGGTAAAGGGCATATTACATAGTCGTTTTTGATATCCTTACAATCACTTAGAGTGTTTAACATCGCGTAATTCAACCTGTCATCTGTTATAGCTAAATACATTATAGAAGAATGAATAAGAGAATATGTTTGAAAGTTATTTTCATCTCGCCGTGTAGGTAATGGCAGAACCTTATAAATATTAAACTTAACTGGGTTAATTAAAGGTATTTGTATTACGAATATTATCTTATTATTATAGTAGTAAGAAGCTAACTTAGATAAATCTATAATATAATGTATATTTTCTAAAGATAAAGGGACAGGAAACTCTAAATTTCCTTTAGTTATTTTGTTAGAATCTAGTTCGTTATATAGTTTCGTAGGGGTCAAAACATAGGGGTGCAGAATGTTAGCTTTTGCAAATAAAATTGAGTTCAAAATTGTGTCTAATATATTTGAAACTGATTGTAATGACCCTTCGATAATATTAAAAATAGAATTAATTTTAGCAAAGTTTACACATTCTGTAGTCATTTTGGAATTCCTTTGGAAAATGTAGTTTAATTTTTGGAGTTGGCTATTTATTCGTAATTCGTTATCATTTAAGTGTCTAATAGATGTATTGAAATTATTAATAGTGGATCGGACTACATGTATGTTATCCTTCATTAAAGAGTAAATTTCCTGTTCATTTTCCTGACAAGTATTAATAGCTTTATCATATTTTCTAGCGTCGTCGGCGTCTAGTGTGCCAAAGAAAAACTTAAGAATTTCGCCACCGAATTCTAGGGCTCGTTTGAAACGTTTTTGACTATTTGAATCTGAAATAAGATGAGATAAGGATTCGTATTTGAGTTTGTTAGCATTAATAATTATTTGCAGCGGGTTTACCGCGTCCTTACAATTGATGTCAAGGGTTACATTTTGTGCTTTTTCGCAAAAGCTAGAAATGTCTGCGATTGAGTTTTCAATCTTATGTAAGTAAGGCTCAATAGGTAAAACGTCTACGTGAGTGACTACATTCCAGTAGTCATTGTAGAAATAACCCGTAGAGGTTGGGTCGAAGTAAAGTCCTGGGCTGTGCAAGATTGGTTGAATAGGGTCTGAATAGCTTGATCCGAAGAATAATCTGGAACAATTTTATGCTGGTTTAATTTCGTTAATGTGGTATTTTACATGTTTTCTATTAATACATAACGTAACATTATTTTTCCCGTGAACTTTAACAATTTTGTAGGGTCCCTTCCAAATTGGGGACAATGCTTTCCGTAGCCGATGGTGGTGTTTGACGTATACTAAGTCTCCTGATTTATAAGTTTTTGTTGTCGAAGACACGTCATAATATCGTTTTGAAGTTTCCTTACTTTTATTTATGTTATCTAAAGCTCTCTCACGAGAGTACTTCATGCGATACTGTAAGGCACGAATATATTCTTGATACGTAGTGTTGTCGTTAGTTTCGCATAGACTACTAGGAATGGTTGGTTTATGACCGTAAAGTAATTCATATGGGGTAAAAGTAGTTGTACAATGTGGGGTTGTATTATACGCAAGGATCGCAGTTGCAAGATAACAGTGCCAATCGTCTTGGTTGTCATTTACAAAGGATTTAAAATATTCCTTAAGGGTAGCATGACTGCGTTCCAAAGCTCCGTTTGTTTGGGGATGATAGGGTGTAGAAATTAGTTTTTTAATTTAAAGAATTTGCTGAGTGAATAATTCAGATGTAAAACAGGTTCCTTGATCGGTTAGGATCATTTTTGGAAATCCGAATAACGAGAAGAAATGAATGAGATTTCTTGCAATTTCATCAGTAGATGATGTTATCATAGGGTAAGCACATGAGAATTTAGTAAGGTCGTCCTGCATGGTTAAAATGTACTTAAACTTTTGAATACCGGCTTCGGGAAGAACTTCAACAATGTCCAGAGCTAATCTTTCAAATGGTTTAGTACTTGATGATGTTATGACCATGGGCGCCTTATTGGAAGCACGCAAAGGTTTGTTTATTTTACACTGAGGGCAATTTTTTACAAAGTGCTCTATATCTGAGCGCATACTCTTCCAGTAGTATGACTCTTTGATTCTGTTGTACATACGCGTTATACCCGGGTGACCGGCTATAGTCGTCCCGTGGTTTTCTTTTAAAATATTTGGTACTTCAACAGGGGTTGGGTATTTTATTTGGTTCTTGTAAATATGGACCTTAATGTTTGTGCCATGGAAAATATAAGATATAATGTTGTATATTTTTACATAAACTAATTTTGTAAAAGGTTCTGAAAAATCTGAAATGGCTAATTCCTTGTCATGATTATCTGTACATAAAATCAAGTCCCTTAACTTAGTCAATAAGTTATAAATAGCTTTGTAACTAGTCTCATCGTAATGATGAATCTTAGTGTATAGAAAGTAAAGTATTTTATCGCCCGCGGCGACCGACTGCACGGTGTCGGATTCGCGTTCCGCTGATAATAGGTCGTCGGCGTTAGGTACAGTCGACAGCAATTGTTCGCAGTGTGGCATTGAATTATCGAAATCTAATGAAACTGGGCAAGCGATTGATTTTTGTTTTGCTAAACTTAAACTTTGATTATGCTCTTCGATCTGGGTGTCATTAGAAATAGATTTGGTAAATTGTTTCTTGAAGTATTGCTCATACGTTGCTTTATTTATTTTAGTATGAGTAATGGCATTGACTGGGTTACGAGATAAGGCGTCAGCGTTTGAATTTATTCTACCTGGTTTGTAAATAATCTCATAGTCGTATTCCTCTAACTTTAATCGCCATCTCAGTAAGCGTCCACCCGGATCTTTTGCATTAAAAAGCCACGTAAGAGGACGATGATCTGGGACAATTTTAAACTTATAACCGTATAAATAGGGTCTGAAGGTGTTCACACCAAATAAAATTCCTAACAACTCTTTTTCGGTTGTTGAGTACCCGCCTTCACATTTATTTAATGTTCGAGACGCGTATGCTATAGGCTTATCTTTTCCGATCTCGCCCTGTGACAAAACTGCACCGACGGCGTAATTACACGCGTCTGTCGTAACTATAAAAGGTTGTTTAAAATCAGGGTACTGCAATAAAGGTGCTGAAATTAACTTTTCCTTTAAATTATTAAAAGCTTGAATTTGCTCATGGTCCCAATGGAAAACGATATCTTTCTTTAATAAAGAGGTTAGAGGTTTTGTTATTTGAGAGAAGTTTTCTATAAAACGACGATAGTAACCTGTCAGTCCAAGGAAAGATTTGACGTCTTTAGCAGTTTTGGGTGTAGGAAACTGAGAAATAGCCTTTACCTTATCAGGGTTAGGCGAAACACCCTTGTCTGTGATGACATGCCCGAGGTAGGCGACTTCACGTCGCAAGAACTCACATTTATCGGGCTGTAATTTGAGATTTGCTTCCCTAAACTTGGAAAAGATGAGTTCGAGCTTTTTAATATGAGATTCGAGGTCATGGGAATAACAGATACAATCATCTAAATAAATGTAGCAATGAAGGCCTTGCAAACCTGAGAGAACTGAGTTCATTAACCTCTGAAATGATGACGGTGCGTTTTTGAGACCAAAGGGCATACGTGTAAACTCAAAATGTCCTGAAATTCCGTTAGTCGTGACGCTAAAACCTGTCTTGGCAATATCCTCAGAGTCCAAACATATTTGGTGGAAACCGGAAGCTAAGTCGAGTGTACTAAAGTACTTAGAATGACCTAACTGGTCAAGGATATCCGTTATTAAGGGCAAAGGATAGACCTCAGAAACGGTGACGTCATTTAGTCGACGGTAATCAATAACAATTCGCCATTTTTGTCTACCGGAAGCATCAAGTTTTTTGGGGACCACCCAAACCGGTGCATTCCAAGGAGAGGTTGAAGGACGAATTATATTTTGATCGAGCATTTTCTTGACCTGCTTTTCGACCTCTTCCTTATGAATTTCGGGGAACCTATACGATTTTACATGAATAGGAGGAGCATCTCCGGTGTTAATGGAATGTTTAATTACATCTGTATGTGTCAAAAATTCACCTTCGAGATGGAATATATCTGTGTGATTTGAAATACAATCCATAAGGGTTTTTCTTTCCTGGGGATTTAAATGAGAGCATCTAATTTGATCCAGGACCTTTTTAGAACGGTCTGTACTAAAAGTGTTTAATTGGTTAATGAGATGGTATTGTTTTACGTCTGATTTGGATGACGAGAGTTCAAAGGGTGATAATTGCACTTGAAAATTGCCAAGTTTGACCTCAGATTCGGTAGTGTTTAAAACAGAGACGTTGACCCTATTATTTGGCTTAATATTTACTATACAATTTGCCAAAAACACTCCGTCACTAATCTTTTGATCCAGTATTAAAGCTTCGTTTAAGCTAGAAATCTCTGAGAGATTTGATACTGGGCATTCAATTACCATTTCTGACCTCGGAGGTATGATAAAAGACGGTTTACTAAAACAAATAGGCAGAGAATAATCTTGAAGACTCAGCGTACTAGTCGAGTATTGTATGTCAATTTTAAAATGTTGTATAAAATCACTACCTATTATACCATCATAATGTAAATTAATGGAGTCACTTATCGCGTGAAACATAAAGTGAAATATAATTTTACTTTTTGGTGAAATTCGATGTTCAAAATTAAGTTCGATGGAGCCAAGAGATTCGCAACAAGAGTCGTTGTCACTTAAACCTTTTATGGTGACTGTCTCTAGTCCAAGCACTGGGTTCTCTAAACTAGATGATTTCACAATTGAAATAGAAGAACCAGTGTCAACGAGGAAACGCAATGGCCTCTTATTTAAATTAGTCTTCAAGTCCACGTGAGGTAAAGATATGTGGTTATTTATGTTATTTATAGTAAAACTTTTCTCACGTGAGCGATCCCTAGAAAAATTCGACTTTTCGCGAGATGGGGGATTAGTAAGACATTTAACATCCTCAATGGGAACTGATTTTGAAATATTATTAGATTTATGTCCTAACCTTGACGCATATGATTCCTTATTATCCTGTGTTTGAGAAGATTTAAGAACACGAGGAAACGAACCCTTATCAACAATTTGGGACTGAGTAGAGGGCGCATTACGATCCTGTGCAACCATGAATTGACCACAGGTACTACCCTGAAACTTAGCTTGAAACTCAGTGGATAAAGGCTGTTTGTTAAGAGAATTAATTTCATTTTCATTCATCCGTACTGGGGAAAAATTAAGAGTACGGGGTTTAGAAAGGTTAGGTATTTCCGTGTCTCTTACTTTTCTACTACGTTCCGGCAGACACGGCACCGAAACGGAAGTTAGTTTAAATCATCTGGATTATCTACAGTGTTAATAACATGCACATTGGACCTATTGGTTGTAGTTGCATTACTTGGCCCAGGTGCGCGTGCACTGGATAGCGTATCGTTACGAGTAACTTGATCGGAGCGCGTATTATTACCGTTCTTGAACTTTAATTTGCGACATTCATTTATTAAATGACCGCGTTTTTTGCAATAAGCGCAAAATTTATTAGAATACGATTGCGATTGATCGAAGTTATTATTTGAGAAATTATTATTTGAATTTACGTGATGAAGATTTGGACTTGAATGCCTTGATTTATTTCTATAACAGTCGGAGGCTGTATGGCCGTCCTTATGACAGATAGTGCACTGTTTAGTTGGCTTTTGTGCCAATTTGGACAGTTTGTATAATTTTTCTTCCTCAATTGCATGCGTTATCGCGTCTGACAAATTCTTAGGGTTCCTACAGCGCACTATGTGTGAATAACTGGAGTTCATTCCCAACAAAAATGTATTTAAGGCCAAATCTTCCATTGCGGCTATTCTACCAATTAGCTCTTTTTCATCCTCGCAGCTATAATGAATGTCTGATTGAATGCGAGTTAAACAAGCCTCTATTCTTAAAGAATATTGTGTCACATCTTCGGAGGGCAGTTGCTTGCAGTTTTGGAGGTCTACTAATAAATGGGTTGAATGTTTTTTCTCGCCAAATGTGGCTTTAAGGAACTGCTTAATTTCCTGCCAATCCTGAAAGTTTTTTAAACAGCAAGCCAACTGTGCTTTCCCTTCGAGTTGTGAAATTATGAATTTACACATAAAATTCTGCTGTTCTGTACTTGCCAAAGAAATTGCGTTTTCGCAATTTGTTAAAAACGCGGGTAACGACTCGCGATCGCCATTATAGGGCTTAATAAATTTGGTTAGAACCGAAAGAGTGATCTTATCAGCCATTTTTTTTTTTGGTTTGGATTTAGCTTGTTCGAAACTGTCTTCGGAGGAAGATGAACTATAAGCTGTGCTCGTCTCTTCAGCCTTAATTATTTCCTGAGCAGACATTAATTTATGACAAAGCAGTACAGAACATCAGATAAAACGAAAATGAGAATTTAGGAAGAAATGTTCCGATAACTTTGATTAAAACACTTTCACTTAAAACACTTTGGAACTTTTTGAAATAATAAAATAACTCACAGAATGCAGAACACGAACATTTTGGGGAAAAGCGGCGCGCAGCCTTGGTGCAGCGCGGCGATGACGTCAACGGAGCGACGAAAGTGCAGCGACCCAAGGAGTCGTATTACTGCTAAATCGAAGTCACGTTGCGTTGTTCGTGGCTGACTTATACCGTGGTTTCCACGCGGTAAAATCAGGGTGAGGTGGCAATGAGCAGTGATGGTGGTGAAGAGTGTGGTGCGGGCTCACACTTAAAAGTGGAGGCTGATCGTCGGCCACAGTATAGCTAGATGGTTCACGATGAGATGCGGGCTCACGCTCGGTAGCGGAGACTTATCGTCGACCTCGAAGTGCAGAAAGATGGTTCACGATGAGATGCGGGCTCACGCTTAGTAGCGGAGACTTATCGTCGACCTCGAAGTGCAGCAACGCGGGTTTAGGCGATTGCCTAAAGCTTATCGTCGATCACTGACACTTTTTTTTTAAAAGGACCTTACGTCCACGGAGCCACTATATGGTAGTCAGGCGGGAAGTTTTTCGCGACGCGCCTAACACCTAGATCTCAGTACTCAATGATTTTTCCTGAGATCCCACTTCTGACACCAAATTTGTAAGGATGGCGCTCCGTGGGTCCTTTTTAAAAAACTAAATTTCACTAGCTGTAATACTTTATTCTAACACACACGAAATACAATTAAAATTAAATATGTCTACTGCTCGGTTGCTTCTGATGGACTGACTAACACATGGAATTTATTAGTTTTATATAAAACAAAATTGCTGATCTTAGCATTGTACTTCATACTGCATTATTTCATAACAGAACGTTACACATATTAGTTAAGTGCCGTACTGTATTAAAACATTTCGCTCAATCTGGCGCGTATAATCGATAACTTCCAGAAGGTAATAAGTAATTACTGTTACTTTGGCGTTTACGGCCTTTTTATAGAGCTTGAAATCTTTCTCGTAATTTTCGTCTATTGTAAACGATGGCCAACTACGGAACCCTACACTGAGCGTGGCCCGACATGCTCTTGGCCGGTTTCTTTTCCATAATAGCAAAAAATCAAAAAAATATTGAAGATGATAAAAAACAAGAAATATTTCATAGAAATTCTTCACATATTCAGTTCAGTTGCTGACATATTAATCAATGTAAGTAGTCACGTTGAATTAAGCACAGTATTGAAGTAAGTACTAGCTTACCAGTTCTCTTAATAACTAACTATATTGACGTAACTTGATAAATTAGCCTCATCATATCACTTGGCCTCCTCCTAGCTTTATAGGCACAATCTACTTATGCTGCAAGAGAGTTTTGTATGTAAAATAATGATTATTATCTACCTGTTACGAATGATGAATTATCTACCTGTTGATGAGGATATATCTGGGATGCGATATATTCATCTACTTATGTTAAAATTTCTACTGAATAAACCATTCTAAATATCAGGCATCTTGTTAGCCGGTGTACTCGAGTTACCCGTTATAGGGACTTAACGACAACTTAAGCAAGAGAAATTATCTCGTAATAAAAACAAACATCTTCGATATTTTAATGTTTTATAAGATATATTCAGTTCTTTTAAAACCTAGGAATTGCGAAGAAATTCTTCTTCAAAAAGCTGGCCAAGTGTGAGTCGGACTCGGCAGTCGGTTAAAATTATTTACTTTCGCGCCACGCCGCCATAAAGCATCCGACATTAATCATAAATTTTAACTAAGTATCAAAAATCACTGTGTTTTCTATAAGCTTTTATGTAGCTGGTCTGTAACTATGTAATTTTCCACATATCGCGTTCATTAAAATCAAGCTACGCCGCCATAGCTATGGCGGAGTAGCTACCTCTAACAAGTTCTACAACACCAGAACTGAAGTTCCACGATCAACGTTTGATATCTCGAAACGTCCCCCTTATTCTTGTATTGCATTGCATGAAGAGAGGGGCAAAATTGGTACGATGTAACAATCTGAGTTAAGTAAAAGGTCTTCTGACGCCGCAGCGTATCTACATAACACGCTTACAATTTTTTCGGTACTTTACTCAGACACCCGAAACCATGGGAAATAGGAGAATGTACTTCAAACCGCCGTAACATGAGGAACCTGAATTTAGTGGTAAAGGCCAGTAATATATTTCTGCCTCATTTGCTATCATTTTTCTTATCATTACATACCTAGGGCGGTGAGTTCGTGAATGTGACGCTGAAACTCGTAATAGGAAGATCCTGTGCTACATTCATCAGTGATTATTTACTTTGACAACAAGGAACCCTCTTAGTCTTATAATGATCACTTTTTCAAAAAAGAACTGACTTTAACAAACAGAAATTGTATTCCGAGAACAACTAAACTAAAACTAAAAGTATATAAGAAACACCGAAATCGCCATTGATGTCTTCATAATATTTGAAGTGTTCCTTAATTTTAAGGGAACAATTAGGAAATGCCTATCTCGAACAAAAAAATAATTTTCGATAACCGTTCATTAATAATACAACTAAGTAATTGAGATGAGAACCTCCGCTTGTTTAAGTCTGTTGAAAACGGCGAACAACTACCGCATTTTTCAAGCTCATCCGAATTTATGCTTGGAATCCATTAAGATAAGATAAGATAAGATATTTATTGAATAATAACTTATTTTACAGTAATAATAACTATAGCCTAAGACTTGGCAACAAATTACATGCGCCTGAACTAGGATTCCCTGTGTTTCAGGCATAAAGAGACCAAACTTACATGTTATTCAGTGAATAATAATGAGTTTCCACATATTTGGAATTTTATTCGTAAGATTTAACTTTTAATATGAACATGCAAAGGAAATAGTGTGAATTTCCTGTTGATTCATAGGAATTATTTCTATGAAAACATTTGCCTTTGATGTTCAATCGAACCAAATCGAATCCTTTTATTTGTAGGTATACACCTACGCCAATGATTACCTTAAGTTAACGCAACAAGGGCTTAAGTAGCAATAAGGTGAAACAAACAATCAGAAAATCCTTTGATATCAGGAAATATGGTTCGTTCAACTTGCACAAAAAATGGGGAAGGTAACTGTCGTTTTCCTTGTTTGGGTGAGTACATTAATTGTTTACTTCGTGCTTTAATTATTTGAAGCATTGTGCCAGTATTTGCATTGTCAAATTAATAAAGGGAGGCTCGAATAAAATATAACTGGGAAAACATTGGCAAAAGGAAACGAATACAATTTATAGACATTTAACGTACAGAATCTACCCATCTTCTTCACTCATATACTGTGTGTCGACGTAATTTAGTGCCGTAAACGCATAACAAGTGCCTAGCTAATACGTAACAAGCGATATTTATAAAGGAGTTAGATCTAGAAAATGAAGGGCAGGCGCACTTCAAACTGCGCCAGCCGCGTCATAGATTATCCTACAAGCCCTACGGTGAAGCTTTAGTCCATGAAATTGATAGAACCTGCCGGGCACGGATATCACCTACAACGAACTAATTGCGCTCTCGGATTTCCGCGGTAGTATTATCGAACGTCGTTAATGCCAGTTTTCTTGTTGCCAGCTCCTGAGCCCTGACGACATCACAGCAGGGGCATGTCGAGTGGAATGTTCCAATAGCAATCATAATCATTACTCCTATTCTCTACGGTGATTTCTGATCGGGCTCAATATGCCTTGTTTCGTGGCCACTGTAAATAGAAAACCGTGTTTCTCGTTAACTTGATTATTTTGTTTATTAGTACTCGCCTTGGTACTTGATACGACATGGAGTGACGCAAATGTCTAGACTACTTTCTTTCTATCACGGCCGAAAATAGTGATAAATATGTTGATATGTGGAACGTGTGTATCTGTAACATTTTTATACATAAATCGTAGGTCAAGCAATAACACACAAATTCGGAACAATTTGTTAGTAGGTATTTCCGGTTAGTCAACCCGCAATTATTAGGTACAATACAACTTTAACATCCAGCATTCAATAATTATTTAAATTTTGTAAAACCATAAGATACTGGGGTAGGTATCCGATGTCATGGCACAAAACGGAACCATTCATCTATAATAATTAACCACGGCGGCCGTTTGATGTTAAAATGAAGGAAATATTGGTTTCACTGGTCAATGCCCCTGCCACGTATTATAACGTCACTACGAGTACATTAAGAAACAAAAAAATCTGTCAACAACACGAAAAGATAAAATAAATAAACACAAAAACAAAAACGAGAAAAACCGTAAGAAAAAAATTTGCACACAAAACGAGACATCAACAACATCTAAAATTAAAAAAGTTGGTTGATTGTGCGTACATAACTTTGAATAAGTAGGTGTAATAAATTATGAATGTATACAATTTTACGAATTATTTTAAAATTACCGCCTTTGTACTTGTATCATGTATCACAAACACCAATTTTTTGTCGGTCGTTAGCCGTTTGCATAACGTCGCTTCTCGTAACACTGTATTACATTACTAAAATGTTAAAATAACACTCGGACCGCGCAGGGTGCTTTTTAAAAATGTGTGCTTAGGAAGCTTTTTCATAAACTGGAAAAGTTGGTTGAAGACTTCTTGACAATATTAAAGCGTCAAGTAGATGTATAAACGATGAGTAACGCATCCAAGTCAGCATAATAGAGTAAACCACAACCACAGAAACATTCCGTACCTCAAAAGGCAAAAACGGAACCCTTATTGTCAGGATCACTTTTTTGTTCGTCCGTCCGTCTGTTTGTATGTCAAGACCCTTTATCTCGGGAACGAGGAACCTCAGCCCGGAGGTGATTTCAAAAAAATTTAAAGTGTCTGTCCGTAGGTACAAAATTTTGAAAATGTGAGTTAGTCAAATCTTCTCCTTAGGCCTTCTATGAGGAGTTCAAATTGCCCATATTTTGAACCTGGACCATTTTTAATACCTGAAAATTAACATTTTTATTTCGCAGTACGCCACTGCGGTTTATATACATATAAATGAAAAACAAATTTCACGTAATATTTTAATTTTAATATCCCGCACAAAATAAATAAACAATTATTCAAATGACATTAACTATATAAATTTCGTGTAGTATAATATATTTGTTTGTGGTAAGAAAAATTAAGTTACATTAGGTTTTCAATATGTAACTGAGTGGCAATTTATAGCTATTGGATTTATTGTATCTCATTATCAAGAAAATGTGACTAGACTTGTCTTTCCGTGTATCAATAATTACCAAATTCTAAACATTTAACACAAATTATGGAAAATTGCGACCCTGATTTTTAATATAAATCGAGTGGCCATCCATATTCTGATCACTGGATATTACTTTTGTCACTAACAGGATGTTTACTTACCTAGGTCGTTTCCCTTGTTTACTCTCAAAATTTACATGAACTATTAAATGTACTTCTTTTTACAAGCTTTTATTTATACATTTTAAGTATATGTGCAGAAAAGATTGCTATCAGCACTAAAAGTATTGGTACTAAATTCGTTAGACCTTAGGTATATTGAAAAAAAAAACCTGTTATTTTATAAAATATTTTTGGTAATGCTTTTCCAGGTCCTCTCGTGGCGCCATACGGTGGGTTAATGCTACGGCCAGGTGGTAGTGGTAATGGTAACAAGTTAACCATCGAACTGAATCAATATAAACAGATATATTGCCAGCGTTGCGACCGTCTGAAACAGATATTTCAGCATCTCAAAATCTCCAAATAATACCATAGAGCAGGGATAACCAAAGAGTGCCCAAGATGATACATGAATGGGTCATTATTCGAGCTTTTGTTTCGAATCATTTTCGTGGTCACATTTTTGTAGAAGTGGCTGCAGATTTCGATTTCATGTCTGGTTTGGTATCTAAGTTTACCGGACATCTAACAAATATCCGAAAATGGCATCAAAATCCACGCCCAATTCTTCCAAAATATGTCCACAAAAGTGAGACGGTTGAAACGCTCGAACAATGACCCGAATACTTATATAATGCGAACACGCGAAAAATTGTTTTATCTAATGTTTAAAAATCCAATCCAATATCAGAAATGACACGCCATGTCCTTATATTTTTTTACTAATATATTGGCACGTATACAATGTAGCTATAGCAGTTGAAAATTGATAGTGTAATAATTAATGGTAGCCAATCACTTGCTAAACAACGTTTCATAAATATTCATTTTACAAACAACGTTAGACAAATGAACGATTCCCAAATTAGACGTTGCATAAAATATTGTTTTACAAATAGATCATGATACAAATTATTTATTGGACAAAACATCATATCACAAAACATTATTTCGCAAATTATTCGTTTATTATTCTAGTCAATTAACAAAATAACGAACGATAAAACAACGTTAATAAAACGCATTGTTTGGTAAACATTTCGTTTAATAAATCATCATGGTGTGAACGCCATTCATATGTGTAGTTTTCTACGAGTACAAATATTAACTATTACTTAATTTTTACTTACTTACTTACTTACTATTTACTTACTACTTACATACTGACGCATACAGACGTCTTAGTGTTCAGGTTAATGAGGTTTTTTAGGTAACATGGCTCAAAAACCGAAAACTGTAGGTTAGGTTAGGTTTGTTTTATGACCATGTATAAATGCTTGCTTAAAAATGGAACATCACTCAATCTAATTTAGCCTATAAATGGCAAATATTGAAAAAAAAAAATGTTTGAACCCCAATATCTCGGTAAATATCACTCTGAGAGAAAAGGTTTAAAAAACAAAGCATGCTTATTTTACTGTAATATACAAGATTCAATCTAATTTAAGTCCAAAAACAGCAAAAAAAAAATGTTAAGTCCCAGAAACGGCCCCTCTGTGGTACAATCTGACCGAAATAAGTACTTGCCTGTTTAATATTTGGCCCAAGTGTTTCGAGTACTTCATACCGTCCTGCGTTTCGTTACATAGAGAGTTATTTTTAATATTTTTATGAAACAATATTTTATCAATTAATGTTTTACAAAATAACTGATTTTTAAAACGATTTATTCGTGAAGTGAACATTTTTTAAATGAAACTGTCATTCAATATTTTTATAAAGCGTCTAAGTTACTAAATGTATATTTGTCGAGTAATTATTTGTAAAATGAGCATTTTAAGGAATGATAGGTTTGTGAAATGAATAGTTTGTAAACCGTTGTTTGTTAAGTGATTATTTGTAAAAAGTTGTTTAGCAAATGATGATAAACCGTAATTAATACCTATTATTACCTAGATATTTTTCATAGATGACTGTAGCATTGATACAATGAGACAGATAAAATGAGATTGCATATGGCAGAAATAGGAAGTTACGAAGGATGTTGCAGAGTGACAAGAATGGACAGAATAAAGAATGAGTATGTAAGAGGAAACCTGAGAGGAGCACCAATCGTTGCTCGCTGTTCGCTTTGGAATCCCATACTTCGGCCAACTTCGCCTCGGCCAACCTCGGTCGACTTCGCGAGTAGTGTGGAGCCCGGGCCAGAGAATGATGATGATGATGATGATTGTAGTACCTAATTTATTTAACTTAGTATTCATAAAACCTTCCAAAGGTACCATGGAACCCTTTTTTTTTTTATTAATGCTTACAAGTACAAGTACCTACTGCCATAGGGTATGGAGTGCTTAGTAGTTTATTTCATAGTATTTGTATGAAGTAAATACTCTATTGACGACAAAACGAGATATAGATATACCTAATGCATATTCAAAAAAACCGGCCAAGAGCATGTCGGGCCACGCTCAGTGTAGGGTTCCGTAGTTCAAATTGATATAGCATAGCTAATAATGACTACCGCACATTATGGAGCGTTTTTTAGGGATATAAAAAAAAAACTAACCTAACCTAACCCAGCCGAGTCGGATCTGCTCTGAAAGGTGATCAGGATTAGATGGTTACCTAGCTGAAACACTAATTTATGAAAACAATATTTGGTGAGCAAAAAATCCATTTTGGTGAGCAAAACATCCATTTTGGGAAGCAAAAAGATATTTTTTGGTAATAATTTTGATCTTTTATGAAAACAATATTTGGTGAGCAAAAAATCCATTTTGGGAAGCAAAAAGATATTCTGACTCAACATAAAATTATTCTGGTGTAATGTATATCGATTTTGGAATACAAAATGATTTCATTTGGGGAGCACTATATAGAGAGAGTTTAATTTAAATGGAAGCAATTCATTTTATTTGGAACTTAGTTTTGGGGTATAAAAGCCATTTTGGTGAGCGTTTAAATTGTTCCCTAACAATAAATACATATCATAGCAGTATAAATTATAATAATGTATAAAGAGTGCGGTCTTCGCCAACAAACTCCATTGCAGTTTGGCGAAACATATAAAGTGTACCAGTTTTGTAATTTTTTTGCATAATATATAAAAAAAAAAAACTTTTCAACCACGGGTCAAAAAAATATGGAAAAATTCATGAAAATGAGGCCTTATAAGTACTTTCAATGAAAACTATATTGAACAAAATCGGTCCATCCGTTTTTGAGTTATCGCAAAATTTCATAATTTTCTTTTTATGGACATAAGTTGGCTTCCAGAAGATAATAAGTAATTACTGTTATTTTGGCATTTACGACCTTTTTCCGTCTTTCCGTCTTTGACCGTCTCTTGTGAAGGATGAGCAACTACGGAACCCTACACTGAGCGTGGCCCGACATGCTCTTGGCCGGTTTTTGTTTTTTTTAAGCCACAGAAAAATCTATATGTTTTTCTATTCTAATCCTGAATTTATAATTAATTTTATTAGCTAATTTTATTTAGGTTAAGTTGTGTTCTGTTAATTTTTACTTGTGTTTCGTTTACTAATAAATACTTTAAAAAATTTATAAACAAAATTTCGAGATTATTTTACATATCGGATATACGCTAGTGTGGCTTGAAATAAGTATATGTTACAGTTTGAAACTTCTTCGTACGTAAACTTATTTATTTTATGTAGAATCCAACTTTGTTTTTTAGGCAAGGTATAAAATGTCCCTCAAAACTCCCTATGGAACATACCTACCAGGCCCATAACCTGATAGAAACTCAATAGTATTCGAACTTTGCCTTTTCGATTTGGAGCTATATGCGTAATAGTATAAAATAAAAATTAACGCTGTTTTTATATCATCAATTCTATTCTATTTCTTATCGTTCCAAAATAAAGCAAGATTGCGATTAGGTTGAATAAGTTCTAAAATGTAAACTCCTTTATTAAGACTCTCGCAAGTACGTGGTGCATTATAAAGCTTAAAGCCTATGTGAGTCTTTAAAAAGATTAAATTACTTTTAGCTATTATTCAACACAAGATAAAATCAGCCTAAAAAAGTATATTAGTAATTTGTCTCAAATAGGGATATACGGGTTATATGGATAATTTGCCGTATTACAGTACGGCTGTCACCCAAAATAGGCCTTAGAGCAATTATTTAATGATACTGGCTCTAACTGCTCATCAAGATGAGTTGAAATGCGAAAACAGCATACGTCTAATGTACTACGTCAAATGAATATGACCAAATTTGTAGGAAATTTTATGTAGAAATCTTTGTTCGAAGTAATCATAATAAGTAATCATTCTACAAATATTTACCCCCCCCCCCACCCTTAGCACAGCCCCCACCCTCGAGGACACCCCCCTGATTTTATTAATTTTCTTGAACTACCTCGAGATGCGGAAAACCAGCCCGCGACACAATCCGACTGCAACAGTTACAGGTGTTGCTTTTATTTGCTTTTTTCTTTTACCTTATGGTATAGGTATATATGCCTACCGAACAACTGTAGGATTTTATTATAATGATGTTCTAACTAATTGTTGAGTACGCTTAGCTCTTGTCACTTATTCGCAGCTTATTAAACGTGTTCATGAATAGTATATGATTGAGAAATGTGTTTTCATAATAGCTGTCGGGAACTATTACACAGCTTGTTTAGATACGATAAAACATATAGGACATACAAATACAAACACATTTTTTTTTCATGTACTTACATAAGCACGCACGTATTCTATCAAACGAACTTATTTGGGCATTATCGCGAGAAGCGATGCAATAATTAACTGTGACATAATTGACATAGGTACATTAAGAAATGTTAACAACAGTCCACTTTGTAACTATTTCTAAGACACTAATTTGAAAAAGTTAGTAACAAAATGGTTCAAATATACAGAATAAAGTATGAAGATTTTGACATAAATTAAGCCATAATTATTATCTAACAGCATTCCACATTGTTACTACTTAACAAAAAAAATGGTGGTTACAACATTGAACATCATTAATATTTCTTAATTAAGTGCATCCCTTTCACGAAAACGCCCATTTAGCTTCCCTTCAGGTCACTTATGAGTAGTACTTTGAGGCAGCATTTTTATGGCTGGACAGTTAAGGGATGCTAGTATCTGTACTAATCATTACTTCCCTATTAAATTTCATCATCATTTCAGCCACAGGACGTCCACTGCTGAACATAGGCCTCTCCCAGTGACTTCCAGATCGGCCGGTTGGAAGCGACCTGCATCCAGCGGCTTCCTGCAACCTTTACCAGGTCGTCTGTCCACCTTGTGGGTGGACGTCCCACGCTGCGCTTGCCGGTGCGTGGCCTCCATTCGAGAACCTTACTGCCCCATCGGCCGTCAGTTCTACGTGCTATGTGCCCCGCCCACTGCCACTTCAGCTTGCAAATCCGTCGGGCTATATCAGTGACTTTTGTTCGTTCACGGATCTCCTCATTTCTGATTTGATCTCGCAAAGAAACACCGAGCATAGCCCTCTCCATAGCGCGCTGTGCAACTTTGAGCTTCCTTATAAGGCCCACAGTAAGAGGCCACGTTTCTGTTCCGTATGTCATCACTGGTAACACACATTGATTAAAGACTTTCGTCTTTAGGCATTGAGGTATGTTGGACGAGAAGATATTTTGTAGTTTCCCGAACGCTGCCCAGCCGAGTTGGATTCGTCGATTGACCTCCCTCTCAAAATTGGACCTACCCAACTGGATCACTTGTCCCAGGTAAACATATTTGTCAACAATTTCGAGGGTAGAGCTCCCAACCGTTACTGGGTAGGGTGCAACATGGGCATTCGACATTACCTTTGTTTTGTCCATGTTCATCCGAAGACCTACCTGTTGGGAAACTCTATTAAATTTATAAATGTGAAACTAATACTTATACTATATCGCTGGATTTAGATGATAATCGGTATGGGGATACTGTGGTAGATCTCCGACTAGGTCGACAGACCAGTTAAAGGAGAATAACACCAAGCTATGGGACGTGGAGCGAATGGCAACCAACAGAAGCCGATGGAAACAAGTCGTCCTTTCCAATAATAAGACTTCTTATAATCACGAAATTAATTTGTATTATTTGCACACCGGGAAAAAAACATAGGATAGTTTTTATCACCGGAGTCAATCCTTAAGGAGGTGTAAAGGGGGTGAAGTTGGTATGTATAATATCCACATTTAGCCGTTTTGGTAATCCCATAATAGCGATTAACGAGTATACCTACGCAGACGAAGTCGCAGGAAGAAGCTAATGGGTAATAATTATTGCAGCATTAACTTATTGGATTTGGATCATCCACAAAACGAGTTAAGAATCAGCATACCCAAAATGTACATGTAATTAAAGTTATAGGTAAGTACATACATTTTACATGTACCTAGATTATACCTGTGTTAATGGACGTTATGTCTGGGCATCAGTCTCATTTAAAACTTTTAACTAACACAGACCCGTTACATGTCCTTGGACAAGGACACGTGTACCGTGTACCTACCTACGCGTTAAATCGTCGACCGTGATTTCTCTACCTGTGCCTGTGACTCACGTGTGCTGGCCCATTTGGTACCTACCTAACTTATCCTTCGCATCCGCGCATCACATTGAGCTTTTCATAATTTGTAGCTATAGTCATTGCTTTCATAGTTGTTTTATTTGCTTAAGTGAGTTAAAGTAACAGCAACTAGTTAATTTTACTAAATTTGTATAGTTAAGAAAATTTTCTTTTTAACAAGGATTCTTCACATCACAATGAATTCTTCAAATGCTTCCGTCTGCTTACTTAGTTCTCATTAACTAAGTAGGTAGAAGTATTTTTCGGAAAAAGCGACTGAATCACTTCAGTTTTTTTTTTTCTGGCTTTACAGTGATTAGCCAATGTCAAGTGTTGAAGTAGAAAGATAGGGAAACTTATCAAATTATAATCAACAAAGGAACGGAAATTTGGAAAAGAAAGGATTGGGATTCGGGATTACAGTCATACGTTTTATTTAATAAAAATATATAATTTTCTAAATTTTGATATCATTTTTTTTCTAAATATAATGATATTATTTTATATACGTCATATGATTTTAAATATAATAAGCAGGTTATGGATGTTGGAAAAGGAATATTAATACTTTGGAGTTGTAGTAGGAAGTTAGACTGATCGTACAGCGAGCATGAGAAAATAACATGGTTTAGGTCTCCGTATTCGCCACAGGGGCATACTGGCTAGGGACGATATTCAGTTTGTGCAAATGAGCCGGGGTACTAACATGTCCCAGGCGCATTCTGCACAGTATAGAAGTAATTGCTTTTGGGAATGTTAATTTACTAAACCAAGGCTTGCTTGGGATCGACGCCTGTATAGATCGGTAATGTTTTCCTTTAGTTGTTGTGTAAGTCCATAGATCATTCCATTTTTCATACAATTCTAATTTTGCTAAGTTAACCAGATCATGACAATAATTTGTATATGGAAAGACATCTCCGCTATGTATGGCCTCATTTGCCAGTTGGTCAGCTTTTTCATTTCCTAAAATACCTTTATGTGATGGGACCCAAACCAATACCACGCCACTACTCTTTTGAGAACATTGTAATAGGAGTTCCTTAATCTGAAAAACAGTCGGAACCTGTTTTGTGAGAAACGAAAACCTAGCGATAGCTTCTAAGGAACTACGTGAGTCAGTAAAGATCATTACTTTTGGCAGCTTTAGGAGTAGGACATATTCCAAAGCCTTTAATAGACCAAAACATTCACCGGTAAACACAGATGTTTCCGGTGGTAATTTAATTTTTTGTACAATTTGGAATTGCGAATGGTATACCCCTACGCCGACGCAACTTCTGTCTGCATGCTTTGAAGCATCCGTAAAAATACAGTGCCAATCTGACCATTCATCATCAATGAAATTACGGAATGCCACGTTTGCATTAGGGTCATCTTTCGATATTCCTATATCCAATTTTATGTCTGGTTTTAATACGAGGCTTCCGTAGTTGCATTGATAAAGGGGAAGAACAGGACTACGACTGGTAGGGGCTTCAAGGCTTAGATATCTTTTATGACTATTGACCAAACATGGTGGTTCCCTATGAGCCCAGTAACTGAAATTGTCAATTTTATTTGAAAGGTCTTTAAGTTTGGGTAGCAATTGATGGGAATTTAATTGAAGCATACGGAAAAAGAATTTGTCACAAAGAAACTGTCTTCTTAACTTTAATGGGGGATCACAACATTCTAATTGCAAACAGTTTATTGGGCTAGTTTTCATCGCGCCAGTAATAAGCCTCAAGCCACTAGCCTGGAGAACGTCTAACTTTTTATACGCACTTACATTAGCCGGGTGCAACAAGAAAGTACCATAGTCTATTACGCTCCTTATCAAAGCATTATAAAGGAGTCTCATTGTAAAGGGATGGGCGCCCCACCAGACACCCGAGAGACATCTCAATATATTTAGATTACGTTCGCACCTTAAACGTACATATTCAAGGTGAGGTATACCGGTAAGTTTAGAGTCTAATATAAGCCCTAAAAATTTTGTTTGATCTTTGATTGGGATAGGTAACTATGTTATTATATATAATATGAATAGGTGGCAATATTCTTCTTCTCGAAAATAATACAACAGAGCTTTTTGATGGTGATAAATCTAGGCTATTGTTATCCAACCAAAACTTTAAATCCGTTAACGCAAGTGATAACAATCGACTAATATCATTAATTGATGGGCCAGAGACGTAGAGTAGTAGATCGTCCGCGTATTGAAGTATATTAGCATGTCTTTTCACAGAAACTTCCAAGTCGTATGTATATATATTATATAGTAAGACTGAGCCTTGTGGTAACCCTTTCCATACGGTTCTAGTGATAACTTAGTTTTGATCCACAGAATACTTAATAAATCGTTGACCCAACATATTTACTATAAAATTAGTGAGACGGGTTGGAATATTCAATTTTAATAATTTATGTTTTAGGACTGATGTTTACGTTATCGTAAGCAGCATTTATGTCTAAAAAGGCAGCTATCAACGAGTCATTATTGGAAAAACTTAAACGTATATCTGTGGTAAAAATACTCAAGCTGTAGCGATTCACATGTTCTCGTCATGTGGTCGCCATCGTAAGACACATCATCATTGTCATCACCAGGTTCCCAACACATTGGCATCATATTTCGCCATCTGATACTAAAATCATCACTTAATAATTATAATACAATACAAATGCCTAATAGAAGTAACAGTATGAATGTTTACGAAAGCAAGTAAAAATATTCCAATAACTAAGCATCCTATCTTTTTAAAATAGCAAATTACTATTCACAAAATTTTCCAACGGAAGAATTGAGCTTTATTCATACTGAGATGGTCAAATCTACTATTATAATTTTTTTGGTATTGTGAAAGCGTGAGACCTCGAAATCACGTCTGGCAGGCTGGAATCGTAAATCCAAAATATAATAGATACTGCGCGGCCCATAAATAACCCGATGTTATTTCTAATACTAAAAACAATTTCGCTAGAATTTTAAATTGTCACTAAAGACAAAGAGTGACGGGAAATTTATTACGCAATAAATTGTTCTTAACTGCCGAACTCTCTCACAGATTGTTAAATCTATTTCTAAGGAAGCAAGTTAGAAAAAAGAGTTAAATATAGGCAATTCTAGAAACAACACAACGGGGCGTCGTAAAACTATATTGCGCAACCTTTTCAGAGCGATGGGGAGAAATTTGAAGCTGCGCACATGTGCAAAGCATTAATCTTAATGTCGTCGAGACAAACAGACAAAGTAATTCTAATGAATCTAGGGGCGTGTCACTTGACGCTGAAACCAATGACCAATAACCAAGCATGACTAGTTCGGGGTGGGGTTCGGATCATTGTTCACATTGACTGGCGGGAGAAATTTTGGATTACAGGAGGTGTGGCATGGACCATCAGGAGGAAGGCCGCTCGACTCGGACCGGAGGAAGGCTTGGACAGTTACGTTTTGAACCGCGCTGCGAGCACTCGAGATCTCCTCGAGACTAGCGTCAACTGTGGTCATTCTTTTTTCTTTGTAAAAATAATAATAAGTTTTAAATAAAGTAAAGGAAATATAGTCTAAGTGATTAGTGATTAAGAGGACTCTGTGTCGGAACGAGTGAGACGAGAACTTCGTCTGAACGAGGCGGACGAGGTCTACAGCGAGGCGAGACGGCGAACGCGGGCGAGAGACGGATTAGCGTTTGACAAACGCTAGGAGCAGGGAAAGGCTTAGACATCTCGGTAAAGTACTCTAATACCATCATTGTCCGAAACAATTAGAGTGATTCATATTTTGCATCTCCCCTTCATATTAAAGTCAGTAGATCCTATTCACGCGAGTTTCCGTTATGGACGCGGAGGGTGCCCTAGATGTTTTGTACCGCCTAGGTCACAACAAGCAACCCCACCCCGGCCCTACGTCTTGGGAATTACCAGTCCTCTTAGGGGTACTGTTGGCTATTATAGTGATGATCATTTGCGCCTACTTTTGTGTGCGATTTAGTGATTGGTGGCGTCGGATCGCACACACCGCGCTCCACGGGGAAAATAATACTATAGAAATCGAAATGGTCCGTTATTAATTAGAACCAAATTAGGAGTGCAAGTGTGAAATCACTCTAGCTGTAAATACGTGCTTTTGTGTTGAAGATTTAAGTAAAGTTTGAAGGTTAGCCTCTCTTACTGTTGTTCCTCCCGAATTTGATAGTTAGGGACAACTCTTAGCATTAAGACTGTAAACTTTTGTGTGCATGTGTGTATAACTAGGTTTAAGAGCCTAGAGGGTTTTTAATTTGAGTGTTATGTTTTCCCTCTAAATTAGTATGGCTGGTAGGAATATAACACTCGGCTATGTCATTGATGCAACCCATCAACCATAGTCTAATTAATCGAACAGTTTCTTTTGCAAAGTTACCTAAAAGTGAAATAAATTTAGATAAACAATTTTGATAAAATAAATCTAATTTTTGCACAACTCCATATTTTTATTTCATCCCATTGGTAGGCACCCTTCGGGATTGATAACGGAGGTTCCCCACTAAGGTCGTGGTTCATAAAACCTAAGTACATAGCTAGATTGTTTAATAATTGTTACAGCCAGAGCGACCTTTAGGACTGAACCTCCGATATCAAAAAACCGTATCTTATACTCAATTACGATTTCCGTTCTAAAACGATATCAGTCGAATCATTTCTTTGAGACCTAGTTGGACCTAAAGACGAATATAGACTGTGTGGCAGTCAGTCGAGTAAATCAGAGATAATGGAATATGGACCTTGGGTCAGGCATTCATTTACAAAGCCATCTAGGACAATACTCACTAGGATATTCCTTGAATACCCGTTACTACCTATTGATCTGACGCGGAGACGTGGGGCGACACCTGAAGGCGAATACTTACACATTTACCTACTCATTCTACGTAAGTATATAACTATGGATCACACTTGGCTGTGGTTGACTACTGAGGGCGGCGAGCACTGGACCAGTTGGAGGCGAAGGGCGTATTGGCAGAGAAAGGTGATATTTTCTAAGGTAGGCATCGTAAGGCCTAACCTTTAAGTGTAGGACAATGCAGGCTGAGTCTAGATAGCGAAACTGACTCGAAGCAGTCGGTAGCGTGACAACTATTCCGTTTACAAAGGCGTGACAGCGGCGATTGCTGGTCACTCTACTACACGCCATGTCTTGCAGATTGACCCTCGACCTTTGATTTGGCCAAATCAAAACCTAACTTATTTGCATACCGACACCTAAATAAACTATGACCCGGGTCGTTTGGGGCGGGCTCTTAGCCCATTGAACTAAGTCCTCATCTTCGGATACGAGGCAAATAATCGCTTCTCAGCGAAAGAGGGTCAACTGCGCCCCTATAACTCGAGTACGAGGCTTGGCATCTGGTCTGTCAAGCGTAGGTTTCCCCTGTGATTGCGGGCGATCGGTTGTTCACGACGGGAACAAAACCCGTACAATGAAGTTTACTTCATTTGTCCTAATAACGGAATCGATGTCACTAACGCCGACCTCTAGTAGCCAGATAGCTATGTCTGTCTCAGCCTGGGTGTGTGTAAATGTAGTAACGAATTCTCTTAACCTTACAGTAAGCCTTAATTCTCTTCAAATTTATTCAATTACATAAACAGCTATAACTTAGACGATCACTTCACGAGCCGTACCATCACAGAATTTGATGCCGCGTGACCAAGGATCCATGTACGTATTCGCGATTAACGATACGACTGGATTTATATTAGCTTAAAAATAAACACAACGTAGGAATCGTAATTGAGTATATAAGAGGAATTTCAGGAGAGAGGTTAAGAGACACATTGCGCATGTTATTATGTAAGAATTATACTCCATTTACTTCAGGTCTGGGGGAGCGAGGGAGAGCAGAGACATTGCGCATGTTATTATGTAAGAATTATATTACATTTACCTGAGGTCTGGGGGAGTGGGGGAGAGCTATATAATTACTAATATGGAAATTACAGGGATTCTAGAAGGAGATTGCAACGGAAGAGACACTAATCCTTGTCTATTTCTTGGATTAGTTTGTCTTTGTGCTTTCGAAATTGCATACAATTGAACCATTTACTGTGTTATCTGCTTTCTATTATTGAGCTTGTGTATTGTTTTGAATTTACCCCTATTGTATGGAAGGCTGCGCAAGATTTGTTATCGGGAAATTGACGGATGACGGGGTTAGGACGGTACATAGTAGAAGTATATTAGCATCAATCGGGACATGTTTACGAGGAAGGGAAACGCGAAATTTATACGTGGTATAGCCGTCGGTTAGCAATCCAATTTTGACGGAAAGTCTTTCGACAACCCTATTGCATTTTTAAAGCGGTTAAAAAGTATATAAGGGCGGTAAATGGGTCGGATTGAGAGATAAATACTAGTGCTAGGGTGCATTACCGGGCACGCGAGTAAGGTAATGGACCTATACTCGAAGGATTGGACTACGGTCGCTGATTTTGAGAAACCGAGGGGGGTCGCTAATAGTCATACGCTATTTTTAGGTTGAAGACGTAGTTCAGTTAAAATAGTTACAACGATTTAGAGTGGGATAAGAAATTAGTTTAACGTAGTTTAATCATTTAGGTACATGGGTACTATCATCATCATCATCATAATGATAATTGCATATTTGGTTGAAGCGTAGTCAAATATAATAAGTGTTTACGGTTGTAAAGGTTGGTTCTACCGAAATATAATATATAAAAATAAATCGTAATTATTTGGTATAATACGGACATTAGTTAAGAAAGTAATATTTGTGTGTCTGTCTGTCTTAGAATATTTAAAAGAATATTAATTAACGCAAAATACTTCATCACATATTGACGATTGAGAACGCATCCTACGTCTGTCTGTCTTAGGATATTTTGGTTGGTGAAAATATTTTAGCTTCATGTTTTATGCTGAAGCGAAGGGAACTAGAGTCTGTCTGTCTGTCCAAGAATATATAAACGAAATATATTCGTTACTATTAGTCATTACTGGAATAAAATTTATACATATATTGCGTGCAATAGCAAGTATGTATGTATTGGTTTTGCGTCGGAATTACTGGAAATTAGGCTTATTTAATAGGGTTAGCCATTTCAGTTATAAGAGAGGTAGGATAGATTATTGAAGAGTTTAAGTATAGTAAATAAATTGTGTTGCGATTTGGGTGGGTTCGACTCCCGACAGATCTATAACAAAATGAATAAGCGTTAAAATACAACTTATTAAATAAAACTAGGTTCAATCCCTGTTGGCATACTTTGCTGTATTTTTTATTGGTTTTGTTTTATAAACGTGAGAATATAAACTTAAGAACATGAGGATACTTAGTCGATGGCTGTGGGGCTGCAGGTTCGATCCCTGTGTGAGTTAATTGTATAGGTTTAAGTTTTAAGGGTGCGGGAATACAGGTTCGAACCCTGAGTGAATTTTGTTTGTCGGATTAGCTAAGAGTGATATGACATTCAAGTTGTAGGACTGTGAAGGCGCAGGTTCAATCCCTGCGAAATTAAATCGATGTGTTATTTTGATAACCGCTTAAACGGTTCTGATCACAGAGAGTGCAAGGGCGCAAGCTCCATTCTTGCTTAAGGTTATAGAACGACGAATTGGGTTCGATTCCCATTTTCTTTCTAAAATTGTTAAAATTTTGCTTCGGGTTTCGTTAGATTAAAGGATCAAGTTCGACTCTTGTGTACCATGTTTTTTATGATTACTTAAGTAAGAATTTAAGAGGCAACGACGTTTTATTTCAGACAACCATGTCTATTGTAAGAGAGGATTCTCGAGGGCGATGGATTCGATATTGGCAGGAGTACGGGAATTTTGCGTGAACTATCTAGTCGTCATTGTCATATTTACTACAGGGGACATCTACAGGGGGTTGCATTTAGCGCATCTAGACCAAATACTAGGCAGGTTAGAAGCCGCGGGACTTACGGGCCGACTAGGGAAATGTCGATTTTTATGTGTAGAGGTGAAATTATTAGGGCACATAGTAAACACCGACGGGGTGCGTATGGATCCCGAACGCGTAGAAGCCATAATGAGTTTTCCCATACCTAGGACGGCGAAACAATTACGGGGTTTTCTAGGTTTAATAAATTACTTTCGAAAGTTTATCTCCAAATATAGTGAGGAAGTTAGGCCATTGTGTGACCTATTGAAACAAAATACAAAATGGTCCTGGACACTGGAGATAAATAACTGTTTTGAAAGAGTTAAAAGGTTATTTGTAGATACGATACTTCTCGCACACCCGGATCCTAAACAGACTTATTATTTGCAGACCGATAGTAGCAATTTAGGAGTTTCGGGTTACGTTTATCAGTTAACAAACGAGGGAGAAGAGAGGGTAATAGGGTTTTGTAGTAAGTCACTATCGGAGACCGAACGTAGATGGACTGTTACGGAACAAGAACTATGGGCGATCATATTCAGCTTGTCAAAATTTGAAACTTATCTGAGAGGCGCGCGATTAATCATTAGGACCGATCATAAAAGCTTGATATTCTTACAAACATGTAAATTATTGAGCGCACGGATGATACGTTGGGTACATTATATAGGGCGGTTCGACTACACTGTTGAACACGTGAAAGGCCGACTCAATACGGTAGCAGACGTACTATCCCGGCATATAAAGGGGACCACCGATGTATTAACTAATAAGGCAGTAGGGCCTGAGATGAACCTATTCAAAGTACCGTTAGGACGGGTGGTACAGAGCAGGTGGAAGGAGATGAGGAATTATCAGGAGCGCGATGAGGCGGCTAGGAAAATAGTTAGTCGAATGGAGACTATAGGTACCTCCGAGTCAAAGTATTACGTGCTTAAAGAGGGAATTCTTTATAGATCGGACATACATAAGGATACATTTAGGCTCTACGTCCCCGAGGAATTACAGCAAGATCTGATCATTAGCATACATGAGGAGATAGGTCATCTTGGACGCTACAAGGTATATGCACTAATGAAGCGTCGGTATTATTTTTCTGATATGCCTCGCATAATAGGTAAAATCGTAAGAGCTTGTGAGGCGTGCCAAAAGTCGAAGCACGCGAGGGAAACTCATACGGGACCGATTAAGACTGTGATAGCAAGGGAAATAGGGGAGAAAGTGTTTTGCGACATTTATGGACCATTACCAGCGGGACGTTTCGGGTTCAAATACATATTTGTGGTACAGGACGCTTATAGCAAATGGATTAAACTATATTCGTTACGTCGAGCAAGTGGAAGGGCGACGTTAGCATGCATAAAGAAGTTTCATGTACAGATGAGGATTAGGACTCTATGTTCAGATAGGGGCACTAACTTCACTTCAAAGGATTTCGAGTCAGGTGTGCGGCAGCTGGGCCATTTTTTCTAAAGTTGTACACCCCACTTTTTTTTTTAATCTTCGATATTTTGGGTATTTTCTACTCAGAATCACGACCTCTTTCGATCTAATTAGGAGAAAAAAACTGTCCCAAAATATTCATACATTTTTTGTTTTTCCATTCCGTTACCGCTTTAGTAGGTTATATGGAAATGGTAACGGAATGGAACGAAAAAACTTGGGACAGTTTTTTTCTCCTAATTAGATCGAAAGAGCTCGTGATTCTGAGTAGGAAAAACCCAAAATATCGAAAATTCAAAAAAAAAGTGGGGTGTACAACTTTAGAAAAAATGGCCCAGCTAGGTATCGAACTGACGCATACATCCGTTAGGAATCCGCGGCCGAACTCGACGGAGAGAGTAAATAAAGAGTTAGGTAGGCTATTCCGAACCTATTGCGACAAATCACACCGCTCTTGGGTAGATCTGCTACCGGAAATAGAGGATTGCTATAGGTAATCAGGTGGTACACACCACAACAGGTTATTCACCGAATGAGATAGTTTGGGGAAAAAGGACCTTATTGTCTACAGACCTCAGAAACGGCATTTTAGGCGGGGTAGGAGAACCACCGGAGGATCTCGAACATATTCGACAACAGGCCCGACAGAATATAATGAAAGCGGCAGAAAGTAGGGAACTCCATTATAACAAAAACCATAAATTGATACAATTCGAAATAGGCGATTTGGTGAAACTTAAAACTTTCGCTAAATCGGACGCGGACAAGAAATTAACGAAAAAATTCATGCGATTGTATAAGGGACCTTTCACAATAGGGGCCGTGCCATATAACAATGTATACACCTTAATAGACACGCGCACTAACAGGGTCGAAGGAAATTACAATGCAATCCACCTGTTTCGTTATTACAAAAAAACGTAGGGCCTACAGGTAGAATGTTGATTAGGACTTGACTAACAAAGAGGTTGCGAAGTGCAAGCGCCACCTGGAGAAAAAAAAAACACAATAGGATAACCGACTCGGACAACAATGCGGAACTTAGACTGTTTAGGGTTTTATTACCACAACGTAGCTTTATGATGAGCGTGGGAAAACAAGGGATAGTCGTGGGAACTAACGGATCAGAGATTTGCCGTTTCACATGAAGAGTTGGAAATAGATTTTAATTTGGTCTAGGACATGTGTGGGAGCATAGAATTCCTGGCCAAATTCAAATCTATTTGGGGGAGTGTGAGATGGTCAAATCTACTATTATAATTTTTTTGGTATTGTGAAAGCGTGAGACCTCGAAATCACGTCTGGCAGGCTGGAATCGTAAATCCAAAATATAATAGATACTGCGCGGCCCATAAATAACCCGATGTTATTTCTAATACTAAAAACAATTTCGCTAGAATTTTAAATTGTCACTAAAGACAAAGAGTGACGGGAAATTTATTACGCAATAAATTGTTCTTAACTGCCGAACTCTCTCACAGATTGTTAAATCTATTTCTAAGGAAGCAAGTTAGAAAAAAGAGTTAAATATAGGCAATTCTAGAAACAACACAACGGGGCGTCGTAAAACTATATTGCGCAACCTTTTCAGAGCGATGGGGAGAAATTTGAAGCTGCGCACATGTGCAAAGCATTAATCTTAATGTCGTCGAGACAAACAGACAAAGTAATTCTAATGAATCTAGGGGCGTGTCACTTGACGCTGAAACCAATGACCAATAACCAAGCATGACTAGTTCGGGGTGGGGTTCGGATCATTGTTCACATTGACTGGCGGGAGAAATTTTGGATTACAGGAGGTGTGGCATGGACCATCAGGAGGAAGGCCGCTCGACTCGGACCGGAGGAAGGCTTGGACAGTTACGTTTTGAACCGCGCTGCGAGCACTCGAGATCTCCTCGAGACTAGCGTCAACTGTGGTCATTCTTTTTTCTTTGTAAAAATAATAATAAGTTTTAAATAAAGTAAAGGAAATATAGTCTAAGTGATTAGTGATTAAGAGGACTCTGTGTCGGAACGAGTGAGACGAGAACTTCGTCTGAACGAGGCGGACGAGGTCTACAGCGAGGCGAGACGGCGAACGCGGGCGAGAGACGGATTAGCGTTTGACAAACGCTAGGAGCAGGGAAAGGCTTAGACATCTCGGTAAAGTACTCTAATACCATCATTGTCCGAAACAATTAGAGTGATTCATATTTTGCATCTCCCCTTCATATTAAAGTCAGTAGATCCTATTCACGCGAGTTTCCGTTATGGACGCGGAGGGTGCCCTAGATGTTTTGTACCGCCTAGGTCACAACAAGCAACCCCACCCCGGCCCTACGTCTTGGGAATTACCAGTCCTCTTAGGGGTACTGTTGGCTATTATAGTGATGATCATTTGCGCCTACTTTTGTGTGCGATTTAGTGATTGGTGGCGTCGGATCGCACACACCGCGCTCCACGGGGAAAATAATACTATAGAAATCGAAATGGTCCGTTATTAATTAGAACCAAATTAGGAGTGCAAGTGTGAAATCACTCTAGCTGTAAATACGTGCTTTTGTGTTGAAGATTTAAGTAAAGTTTGAAGGTTAGCCTCTCTTACTGTTGTTCCTCCCGAATTTGATAGTTAGGGACAACTCTTAGCATTAAGACTGTAAACTTTTGTGTGCATGTGTGTATAACTAGGTTTAAGAGCCTAGAGGGTTTTTAATTTGAGTGTTATGTTTTCCCTCTAAATTAGTATGGCTGGTAGGAATATAACACTCGGCTATGTCATTGATGCAACCCATCAACCATAGTCTAATTAATCGAACAGTTTCTTTTGCAAAGTTACCTAAAAGTGAAATAAATTTAGATAAACAATTTTGATAAAATAAATCTAATTTTTGCACAACTCCATATTTTTATTTCATCCCATTGGTAGGCACCCTTCGGGATTGATAACGGAGGTTCCCCACTAAGGTCGTGGTTCATAAAACCTAAGTACATAGCTAGATTGTTTAATAATTGTTACAGCCAGAGCGACCTTTAGGACTGAACCTCCGATATCAAAAAACCGTATCTTATACTCAATTACGATTTCCGTTCTAAAACGATATCAGTCGAATCATTTCTTTGAGACCTAGTTGGACCTAAAGACGAATATAGACTGTGTGGCAGTCAGTCGAGTAAATCAGAGATAATGGAATATGGACCTTGGGTCAGGCATTCATTTACAAAGCCATCTAGGACAATACTCACTAGGATATTCCTTGAATACCCGTTACTACCTATTGATCTGACGCGGAGACGTGGGGCGACACCTGAAGGCGAATACTTACACATTTACCTACTCATTCTACGTAAGTATATAACTATGGATCACACTTGGCTGTGGTTGACTACTGAGGGCGGCGAGCACTGGACCAGTTGGAGGCGAAGGGCGTATTGGCAGAGAAAGGTGATATTTTCTAAGGTAGGCATCGTAAGGCCTAACCTTTAAGTGTAGGACAATGCAGGCTGAGTCTAGATAGCGAAACTGACTCGAAGCAGTCGGTAGCGTGACAACTATTCCGTTTACAAAGGCGTGACAGCGGCGATTGCTGGTCACTCTACTACACGCCATGTCTTGCAGATTGACCCTCGACCTTTGATTTGGCCAAATCAAAACCTAACTTATTTGCATACCGACACCTAAATAAACTATGACCCGGGTCGTTTGGGGCGGGCTCTTAGCCCATTGAACTAAGTCCTCATCTTCGGATACGAGGCAAATAATCGCTTCTCAGCGAAAGAGGGTCAACTGCGCCCCTATAACTCGAGTACGAGGCTTGGCATCTGGTCTGTCAAGCGTAGGTTTCCCCTGTGATTGCGGGCGATCGGTTGTTCACGACGGGAACAAAACCCGTACAATGAAGTTTACTTCATTTGTCCTAATAACGGAATCGATGTCACTAACGCCGACCTCTAGTAGCCAGATAGCTATGTCTGTCTCAGCCTGGGTGTGTGTAAATGTAGTAACGAATTCTCTTAACCTTACAGTAAGCCTTAATTCTCTTCAAATTTATTCAATTACATAAACAGCTATAACTTAGACGATCACTTCACGAGCCGTACCATCACAATACTACATAAGGATCAAAGTTATGGGAGTGGGCGTGTCTGTGGGCGTGTCCAAAAGTGTCCAGAGTATTCACCGTATTCAATATATCTAGAGTATCTGGCGTATCTAACGTATTCAATATATCTAGAGTATCTGGCGTATCTAACGTATTCAACATATCTAGAGTATCTGGCGTATCTAACGTATTCAGGGTGACCAGCGTGTCGGGGAATATTGGTATAAATAGGGACGGATTTTATAGAGTTCATTCATTCTTTCTTGCGACTCCGACTGGGTAACACTGTTCTCTGGCAATAAGGTATTAAATTTAATTCTAAGGGGAATTTCTGTTGGGATTACATTAATGTTTCTGATCTATAATTATTTATTGAAATGTTGTGGGATTTTGTTGTTTTATGGCTATCAAGCTTAATTACATGCCAGAAATAGTGTTTTGGTACATGGTTGCCAGATGAAAGATATTTAACCTTGCGGCTGTTAAACGAATATCTTTCAGACTCTTTAGTTTTTATCTGGGCTAGGCGACCCGGACACTTGCCATTTACAAGCGCAGTGATAAGCCTACAGATCTAGAGTGCTTTGTCTGGTGAATGCAAGGTCCACATGTTGGGCATGTGGGATATCCACACTTGTTGAAATCAGATGGACCTCCAGGTTTGGTCTCATAAACGTATATATTTATATATTTGCAATATCTACTCATATTAGGGCGGGTTACCCTGCGTTTCCGGTGTATTAGCCACGCAAGGGGGGACCCACTTACACGGATTTTAGTCCAACCTCGGGTTAATCTCCCGAATTTATAGTTAAGCTTACCTAGGTTCCATACACGTTTAAATGTAAATATGAGGTTTAGACCTCTAGTGTTTTTGTACTAGCTAGGGAACAGGGGTATGGCGATAGGTACACTTCAGTAGGAATATTAGAACGGGGTTATTTTATCTTCCGAGCAATCGGCCATTCATCATTAACTAATATAACATATATTCAATTTATTTTAATCTCGTCTGGTATAATAAATACAAACAGCTGATTTCTTGTATTACTAGTGTCTATGACTCGGGATGACAGTAGTGAAAACAAGGTCTTGTAACAGGTTATAAAGAATAAGAATAGAGCAACCTGTTATTTAGACTAAACAAATATTTAGAACCGTTAATTTTACATCGAGATTTGTAGAAACATTTAGTTAATTTTTTTTTATCGATTATGATTTAAGATTTGGTAAAGTAATGCTCTTATATTACCTACAGCTGTTGTTTTGAGATGGCAACACTAAAAGTGAGAGAAGTCTCTACTGTCACTAGTCAAATCACATGAAAATTGAAATGAATTTCGTCTTATCCCTACAATAAACAGAAATGGATTGTAGATAATATGCTCCAGTGTTGATGAGGAGATTCTATTGTTGATTGTTGCGTAGTATGTCTAGTATGGAAAAACAAAGCATTCCTAAGGCTGGATTTGGAGTATCTGAAGTGTAATTTGCTAAAAGAAGCCGGGGACTTATGGATGACAATAATGAAAGTTATTCGTTCCCGTATTTACATCACAGATCTCAGAACTAAATTAATTTATATCACAAGGGTTGAGAGTAAATTCCCTTATCACAATGAGTCAAGTTCACGAGTTGAAAGAGACTTCAAATTGACAACAATGAGTTATTATGTTTCAAGGATGAATGCCATTTTTTTTTAGTATAGTCAAACGAAAACCCAAGTTATACAAATCTATTGTTTGTAATGAATGAAGTGAGAATTCATTTAGTCCACGAGTGAAGAAAATTCGTGTTGTTTAATAACAAATATAGAAAGTAAAGATTCATAGATTCTAGATAGATCCGGGAGAGATCTTTACTCTAAAAGAGCCTGAAGGCCAATAAAAGATCAAATCTGGCAATCATACGGCATCCAGAGAACATGGGTTTGGTGATATTTAAAATAACACACCAAACAGATTTAACAGAAATTTGTTTTATTTTCTGAGGAACGATTTTCCCTCAATATGTACACATGAAGTAACCATGTTTTTTACCCGATTGCCCATGTCATTAGACATGATGGTAGCCGCCATTATTTTAATAAAACTAAATATTTTTGGGAGAATGAGATGATAGCATTACAGTATAACACAGTCTAATGATAATATTTTGTATGCGGTCGAAGGATTTCAATAAAACTCAGAATTCTATTCACCAACCAATTACTTCTTGTTTAGACCTAGTCTACTTTAGAATATCATACTAAAATTTACTAAAAGTATGAATTCCATACCTTAATTCCATATTAAATTATCAGAATAAAATTATTTAATTTAGTCAAACATGAAAACTTAAGATTCATTAAATTTGTAATAAAATTTTATAGTTTCAGCAACTTCAATCTATTTATAGATTTGTTATGAAGCACTGCTTCATAAAGTACAAAATTACTTGCCTACTAAGCATTTTAGAACAAAGACATGCATTTTCAAGGAATAAATTATATTTCATCTCAGAAATCTAATAATATTTGGTTTTGATTCATATATTGATCTTTATTGTTACATAGAGTAGTTTAATATATTTATACCTAACTAGTGGACTGGATGAGTTATATATTTCATATAGGATTAAATAATATTTAATAAGAGTGGAATATCCCATGCTGAATCATGCTATAGGAACTGTAGATATTTTTTTTGAAGGCTAGACTACATAGGAAGGAATACATTTATAATTTAAGGTTAGATAACATTAAATTAAGTTAGAAATTTAATTAGTATGAAGAACCAAGATAGCAGTATGATAGGGGAAACAAGCATTAAATAAATAATAGAAAACACATTTATTTAGGTTATTTAACAAAAATACATAATAGTATAGCACAGTATAGGTACAGAGGCATTTAGCAGCACATCTCGGCTGAACATCTCCTAAAAGAATTTGAGTTGCTACAACAACGTAGGTTCCTACCAATCTAGACGTTCACAACGGTTATATTGATCACATTTTTGGCCATTAGATTTAAGAAATGTTCAAGCTCAAATTGTTAAAAAGATCCTTTCATATTCAGATTTGTTTAGTTGTAGGATATAGAAGACTGGGAGCTGCTGTTAAGATATTCTTAGGTAATTGTTGTAGGGTTTCCTTAGGACTTCGTTGTAGGAGTAGAGTTCAGTGAGGAGGGTGAAGCAGACGAAGGACCTGTACCTTTAGTTAGGGCTTAGCATACATTACGATTGGTGGTCCCGTGACTCAGGATAGCTCTAGAGTTATAGTAAGCTTCGTCGATAGATTACAATTGCTGCCGGTGACCAGGGATTATACCATTTGCGGACATGATGCAGATTACAATTAGTGCCGTTGACCGAGGATTTGTTCAAGTGCTGTTCATCGTGTGGTTCTATGTCTTGTTGTCTCCTTGCGTTTTGTAGATCGACAATTGTTATTCATTCTTGTTATTTCGCCATGGAATTTTAGGGGAGTCGCTTCTGGCAGTTTTATTGAAGGGATCTTTGAACATTTGAGTTTGAACTATGAGACCCTCAAGGGTACAATTGTTGGCGTGAGAGCGGAAAGGAGAATTTAGCCGTGATGGGTGTTGTGCACGTCGTCATGAAACACATTTTGTTGCATATTTATACACAAATTATAGTGAATAGAGTAACTTCTTGTTATAAACACACGATATTTTTCTTATTCCACATAGTAATAGTACCTGAAACAAAAGATTTATATTAGAACAACGGGATATTTTTTATCAATCAATATTTTGCAAACAATAATTAATTGACAGTTCATTCAGGCATTTTGTTATTTTATCTGTAGTTCTATACGGGATTATTTGAGATACGATTAAATTCGTTGCGATTGTTTTTATGGTTCACAAAGCTAATTTTAATATTGATTAATAATTAAATAGGTGGTTTATTTAAGTTCTAGATAATCATTTACGTTACATAAAATAATAATATCAAGTAATAATATACTTACTTTAGTTTCAATCAGATACGTAGACAATTTTACTCAATATGTTCATATTATTAATATAACATAAGATTTAGATATTTAGGGATACATTTAATATTATTTATGCATTATTTACATAATTGGGAAAAATAATAATAGGTAATTCATTTTTAAAGTAAAAACATAATCAAGGCTGAGTGAACAAAACGCCTTCTGAGTAGGTTGATTTGACAAGTGACAGGGTGTTATCTGTTATCAGTAATTAATATGATATCGAGATGGGATGATTATTTAAATAAATTCAATTTTAGTTTAGTTATAAAGTCGGAATGTTGTAGGAAATTGAATAAGTAAGGTAGAATAGAGAGGTCATTGTTCTTGACTACAGAATAAATGAGTTTGTGGAGATTTTATCTACTTTGGTTCAAGTTGTGTTGAAAATTAGTTGTGTAACTAAAAATAAGTTATGAGGTTACTAAGGATTTATTATTTAGGGGGGCGTGGGTTTATTTATAGGCTTTAGCTCAATGTAGGAAATGTTTCACAATGAGATCTGATAAACATGACCCTAGCTACAATGTTAACCTTTGTATAAGTAAGGCTTCTAGCTACAATATTCATCTTTTAGTTTAATATAAGTTTTATTAGGAACATTATATATAGCAAAGATAGGAAAATAGGAGTGCCAGTGATTTCATGTCTGGGGGGGCGCTCTCTTTTGAGATTTCTTTTGACAGATAATGAAACAAATGAAATGGAAGTAATTTTATTACAATAATTTTGGTACATTTATGGCTTATAGTTTATCATTAGAATGACTTACATATATGTTCACATGTAGTATAAGAGTATAACAACAGAATCAGAAAGAAAAGGAAAGCAGTTTAAATTTAATTTATACTTGAGCGAAGTAAATATGTCTGTATTGTTACCATTAGATTTTATTAAGGTATTCAGTTCCATTAAGTGGTCCTATATATTTAAGTAAATAAATATACATCTTCAGTCAAGTTTTTATTACACATTAGTCATGATACTCAGGATACAGTTTAGATCTGTAGTAAATTTTGGTCTAGAGCTTGCCGTTGAAATCCAAAAATCTGGAAAGTAAAATGAATAATTATTGAAACAAATTGGATTAAATGTTATTTGTTATTAAACAGACGTAGAAAGCTATACAGTACATTCACATACTTTAATTTGAGGTATATACATTTATAACAGTAGGAAAATTAATGTAGTTCATAAAATTGCTCGTCTTCAAATTAAATGAAAATTGTAATCAGGTGATGGAAACAGATTTGAGAAAATGATAGGATGAAGACAAGAAAAGAATTAGCAGTAATTATAGGAAGAAATTAATAAAATTTCGACCCCGAAGAAATAGAATAGAATAGAAATATTTATTACACACTCATACAATTAACAATTATGTCAATAAGATATCAGCATGCCTCGTCAATTATTACATAAGTTATATATGACACTTACATTTTACATTTGTCCAACTCATCAAAATTAAGAATTTTATACATAATTATATTTATCAATTCATCAAAAATTGAGAATTGTAAACAATATTAACTAGAATTACTACATTGCTAATAGAAAAGTACCTACTGTTTTTGATCGAAGTCATTTCCATGAACATTAGCATGAAGATATTTTTAAACAACTATGTTCTTCAGAATTGTAACAATAATAGAGTAAGATAAATAATATTACCTTGTGAAGAAGTTCCAATAAGCTGCAGCAGTAGAAGTGGGAAGTTCAAGTAATTCTCCTCTTCATTAATTTTGCTTCAAGATTAATTTGTATGGGAGAAGTTGTCAAGAATTACGAGCAGTCTGGAAATAGAAAACAGAAGATATTAGAATCAAGAAAAGAGCAGTATTTGGCGTACAGAAGAATCAAGATTTACTTTATGAACAAACGCAGTTAAAACTTTTGTTAACTTACGTTTTGATAGTATGTTTCAGGTGGCGTGGAGTTCGATTTCATCATATTGTTTAATTATCCGGGTTTAATTATTTTGCATAAATTTTGAGATATAACTTATAACCGTTGCGCGAGGGTTAACGTAACTGTTTTGATTCTGTAACAAAAACAAATTTTGATTGTAAACATACAACACGACTTTTCTTTGCTCAATATTTTAGTCAGATCATAGTAATATGCGTAGAAAATAGTTACCTTATTATCGTAGACTCATTTTATCACAGGTTTCTTCATAACAATCAGTTTTATTGTACATTATTCTTCTATTCGTAAATCAATTTCCAGTTCATAGAATAGATATAGGTTATGAAAAAAAATTTTTGACATTTGACATGTCATAAGACAGTGTTGCCAGACTAAAGAGATAAGATGACATAAATAGTAGGCTATTATTAAGGTATAGGTTCACTTTACCGAGTTCATAAGATTTACGTAACATTTATAGAAAATAGACGAGTACATTTATTTTATATATATTATTTAATTAAACAGAGCGACAATATTTAAGCAATATGTAGTACTCAATAGGGATATTAAGTTAAGATCGATTAAGGAATCGATTACAGACGATTTTTTTTTAAGTGATGTCGCAATATACGTTGTTCCGCAGTAAAAGTATTGCAACAGTATAAGAAACGAATGAGTTTGTAGCAAATTTCACTAGAGGTCGTTAGTAGTATATTTCATCGAATGATTTGCGTAATGGTTCGATTCCATTAATACGTATTTTGAGGTTCTTTAATAAGTTGAAATTTGATAAGTTTCATGGATGATTACGTAATGGATCGTTTCCATTAATACGTATTTTGAGTTTCTTTAATAAGTTGAGATTCGATAATTTTCAAAAGGGTAGTTAGAGGTGAATTGAACTAGGTAGATAAGATAATTACGAGGTTTATTAGAGTATAAAAAAAAAAAAACGAAACGTGTGAAGTGGATAGACGATTTGATTATTTATATTAGAGAAAGTCTTTATTTTGATTTTAATGAAAGAAGTAAAGGGGAACTTGGGATATTTTAGAAAGATAAAGTAGTATGGATTTTGAATACAAAATGGGTGATGCTCTTCTGACTAAGTCGATGCGAAAAAACGAATGTAGGAGCCTGTAGTGCGATGTATGAGAGGATGAATGAGTGGACTTTTTGAGTTGGATGTTGTCTGTATGTATTCAAGCTAAGTTCGAAAGTATTCGGATCCGAAAACGGGGGGTCTTCTATCTTTAGAGGTACGAACGGGAGTATTTTCTAAAGACATCAATTGGTTTGCACATACTTAGAAGTTAGGCTTAGTATATCGAAGTATCGATTAGACCGATTGTGCGGTAGTTTGTGCGAAACAATACTCTACAGTGCCTAAGGGCTAACCTTCTACGAGCACGAGCAGGAGCGTGCAGGTTTCACACACACCCATGTCAACGAATAGATTGGCCAACTGTATATTTTTAAATAAAAGAATTGTGACTTAGTTTATCCGTAAAGGCAGGATAAAACTAAATTGGTATATTTGTATGAACCTCTGGTATAATAATATTATTTAGCATAATTTTGAAATGAAACATTACTACACAATTCGACTAGTAAGTCTATAGTCTTACACAAAAAAAAAAAAAAAAAAAAAACACGATTGTATGATTATAGAGCTGAAATTGGCTTGTTTATTCTTGATGTGATACACGCACCGAGAAAGGAGAGTCGCATGTGAATTTGGAGAAGAATTTGAAGTCGGAATCAGTTATTGAATTGAAGTAAGGATGAATATTCAGTATCTATACCAAAGATCTTGCTATGTTGTCTGAGGAGAGTTTTGTCAATTCATTGAAGAATTCGTACAATGTGAATTCGCAAATGAGGCTGAGCAATGGGCAGGTCAAGTTTGAGGTGTTTAGGCAAAACCGAGCTAATAGGGCTTGTTTGACTCACAACCAAACACTTCTTACGATGTGGTCGAGATTTGGAGAAATATATTCACGATTCGATGATATTATTCTATGGTTTGGATTCTGATTTAATACATAAGTGACTTTCCAAGTATTGGTTTAAATACACACACATTTAAGGGTTCGAATACTGACAGAATTAGAACATCCAACATTATCACAAAATGTTATTTGTTTAACGAATAATTTGTCTTATATATATATTTTTTTTAGTTTGTTTTGCATTTTAGTAGGGGAATGCGAAGTTCTACGTTATTTGACAATGTCAATCCACTTCAAACTTTCGCAGGGGGGCGGTTGTAGCGATTCACATGTTCTCGTCATGTGGTCGCCATCGTAAGACACATCATCATTGTCATCACCAGGTTCCCAACACATTGGCATCATATTTCGCCATCTGATACTAAAATCATCACTTAATAATTATAATACAATACAAATGCCTAATAGAAGTAACAGTATGAATGTTTACGAAAGCAAGTAAAAATATTCCAATAACTAAGCATCCTATCTTTTTAAAATAGCAAATTACTATTCACAAAATTTTCCAACGGAAGAATTGAGCTTTATTCATACTACATAAGGATCAAAGTTATGGGAGTGGGCGTGTCTGTGGGCGTGTCCAAAAGTGTCCAGAGTATTCACCGTATTCAATATATCTAGAGTATCTGGCGTATCTAACGTATTCAATATATCTAGAGTATCTGGCGTATCTAACGTATTCAACATATCTAGAGTATCTGGCGTATCTAACGTATTCAGGGTGACCAGCGTGTCGGGGAATATTGGTATAAATAGGGACGGATTTTATAGAGTTCATTCATTCTTTCTTGCGACTCCGACTGGGTAACACTGTTCTCTGGCAATAAGGTATTAAATTTAATTCTAAGGGGAATTTCTGTTGGGATTACATTAATGTTTCTGATCTATAATTATTTATTGAAATGTTGTGGGATTTTGTTGTTTTATGGCTATCAAGCTTAATTACATGCCAGAAATAGTGTTTTGGTACATGGTTGCCAGATGAAAGATATTTAACCTTGCGGCTGTTAAACGAATATCTTTCAGACTCTTTAGTTTTTATCTGGGCTAGGCGACCCGGACACTTGCCATTTACAAGCGCAGTGATAAGCCTACAGATCTAGAGTGCTTTGTCTGGTGAATGCAAGGTCCACATGTTGGGCATGTGGGATATCCACACTTGTTGAAATCAGATGGACCTCCAGGTTTGGTCTCATAAACGTATATATTTATATATTTGCAATATCTACTCATATTAGGGCGGGTTACCCTGCGTTTCCGGTGTATTAGCCACGCAAGGGGGGACCCACTTACACGGATTTTAGTCCAACCTCGGGTTAATCTCCCGAATTTATAGTTTAGCTTACCTAGGTTCCATACACGTTTAAATGTAAATATGAGGTTTAGACCTCTAGTGTTTTTGTACTAGCTAGGGAGCAGGGGTATGGCGATAGGTACACTTCAGTAGGAATATTAGAACGGGGTTATTTTATCTTCCGAGCAATCGGCCATTCATCATTAACTAATATAACATATATTCAATTTATTTTAATCTCGTCTGGTATAATAAATACAAACAGCTGATTTCTTGTATTACTAGTGTCTATGACTCGGGATGTCAGTAGTGAAAACAAGGTCTTGTAACAGGTTATAAAGAATAAGAATAGAGCAACCTGTTATTTAGACTAAACAAATATTTAGAACCGTTAATTTTACATCGAGATTTGTAGAAACATTTAGTTAATTTTTTTTTATCGATTATGATTTAAGATTTGGTAAAGTAATGCTCTTATATTACCTACAGCTGTTGTTTTGAGATGGCAACACTAAAAGTGAGAGAAGTCTCTACTGTCACTAGTCAAATCACATGAAAATTGAAATGAATTTCGTCTTATCCCTACAATAAACAGAAATGGATTGTAGATAATATGCTCCAGTGTTGATGAGGAGATTCTATTGTTGATTGTTGCGTAGTATGTCTAGTATGGAAAAACAAAGCATTCCTAAGGCTGGATTTGGAGTATCTGAAGTGTAATTTGCTAAAAGAAGCCGGGGACTTATGGATGACAATAATGAAAGTTATTCGTTCCCGTATTTACATCACAGATCTCAGAACTAAATTAATTTATATCACAAGGGTTGAGAGTAAATTCCCTTATCACAATGAGTCAAGTTCACGAGTTGAAAGAGACTTCAAATTGACAACAATGAGTTATTATGTTTCAAGGATGAATGCCATTTTTTTTTAGTATAGTCAAACGAAAACCCAAGTTATACAAATCTATTGTTTGTAATGAATGAAGTGAGAATTCATTTAGTCCACGAGTGAAGAAAATTCGTGTTGTTTAATAACAAATATAGAAAGTAAAGATTCATAGATTCTAGATAGATCCGGGAGAGATCTTTACTCTAAAAGAGCCTGAAGGCCAATAAAAGATCAAATCTGGCAATCATACGGCATCCAGAGAACATGGGTTTGGTGATATTTAAAATAACACACCAAACAGATTTAACAGAAATTTGTTTTATTTTCTGAGGAACGATTTTCCCTCAATATGTACACATGAAGTAACCATGTTTTTTACCCGATTGCCCATGTCATTAGACATGATGGTAGCCGCCATTATTTTAATAAAACTAAATATTTTTGGGAGAATGAGATGATAGCATTACAGTATAACACAGTCTAATGATAATATTTTGTATGCGGTCGAAGGATTTCAATAAAACTCAGAATTCTATTCACCAACCAATTACTTCTTGTTTAGACCTAGTCTACTTTAGAATATCATACTAAAATTTACTAAAAGTATGAATTCCATACCTTAATTCCATATTAAATTATCAGAATAAAATTATTTAATTTAGTCAAACATGAAAACTTAAGATTCATTAAATTTGTAATAAAATTTTATAGTTTCAGCAACTTCAATCTATTTATAGATTTGTTATGAAGCACTGCTTCATAAAGTACAAAATTACTTGCCTACTAAGCATTTTAGAACAAAGACATGCATTTTCAAGGAATAAATTATATTTCATCTCAGAAATCTAATAATATTTGGTTTTGATTCATATATTGATCTTTATTGTTACATAGAGTAGTTTAATATATTTATACCTAACTAGTGGACTGGATGAGTTATATATTTCATATAGGATTAAATAATATTTAATAAGAGTGGAATATCCCATGCTGAATCATGCTATAGGAACTGTAGATATTTTTTTTGAAGGCTAGACTACATAGGAAGGAATACATTTATAATTTAAGGTTAGATAACATTAAATTAAGTTAGAAATTTAATTAGTATGAAGAACCAAGATAGCAGTATGATAGGGGAAACAAGCATTAAATAAATAATAGAAAACACATTTATTTAGGTTATTTAACAAAAATACATAATAGTATAGCACAGTATAGGTACAGAGGCATTTAGCAGCACATCTCGGCTGAACATCTCCTAAAAGAATTTGAGTTGCTACAACAACGTAGGTTCCTACCAATCTAGACGTTCACAACGGTTATATTGATCACATTTTTGGCCATTAGATTTAAGAAATGTTCAAGCTCAAATTGTTAAAAAGATCCTTTCATATTCAGATTTGTTTAGTTGTAGGATATAGAAGACTGGGAGCTGCTGTTAAGATATTCTTAGGTAATTGTTGTAGGGTTTCCTTAGGACTTCGTTGTAGGAGTAGAGTTCAGTGAGGAGGGTGAAGCAGACGAAGGACCTGTACCTTTAGTTAGGGCTTAGCATACATTACGATTGGTGGTCCCGTGACTCAGGATAGCTCTAGAGTTATAGTAAGCTTCGTCGATAGATTACAAAGCTGTCAAAAGTACATTTGCCTTTTCTAAATCCAAACTGACTATCTGATAATAACTTGTTAGACTCCAAAAACCATTCCAGTCGAATCTTAACAAGATGTTCTGCAGTTTTGGCTAAGACGGATGATAGTGCTATAGGCCTATATGATGCTGGGTCGGAACTTGGTTTATTGGGCTTTTGTATAAGGATTAATGTTTGAGTTCTCCAGGATTGAGGGACGGTACCTGTAATCATAACGCTGTTAATCAAAGAAAGGTAGTAGTTGAGGCTATTGTCATCTAGATTTGAAAGGAAAGAATAAGTGATCCCGTCTTCTCCGGGCGCAGAATCCTTAACAGACGAAAGAATACCTTTCAACTCGTCAAATGTAAAGGGGGCATTCAGGTTTATATTACTATTACTGTGACTACCAATGGGAGGAGCACTGAACACTTGAGTTTCAATGCTTATTTGTTCAGAGACAAAAGGAGGAGCTAACCGATCCATAACTTTCTCTGCTAAGTCTGGGGAGATTTTGTCTTGAGTAGAATCTTTAAATGCTGATCTGAACCTTCTGATGTTTTGCCATACAATTGACGGTGGAACATTAGGATTTAGAGATTTACAAAATCTGTGCCAACCTTCTAGTTTTTGTTCTTAAGGAGGTCCTTAGTGGAATTAGCAATTAGTAAATAATGGTTAAAATTATCCTCGGTCATGTTGTTACAGTATTGTTTTTCAGCTTCCTTTCTCTGTTTAATTGTAGCAGTGCATTCAGAATCCCACCATGGAGGGGATGGAATGTTATTGGGACCACAACTTTTTAAGGGAATGGTTTCATTTGCAGCTTCAATCATTGCAGTAGCTAGCAGTTGAGAGCAATCTGTTACATTAATTTTAGTTGTATCTGGTAAATTATTAACTTTTTTTTCAACTATTTGTTTGTATAGACTCCACTTATCTTCTGTGAGTTTGTGTTTTATGCGTGGTTGTCTTACACAGTCCTGGGGCTTTGGAAATGGGAAACTGATAAATAGAGGGAAATGGTCACTACCATGTGTGGAGTCTGCACGTGTCCAGGTAAGCGAAGGAGCAAGATCAGGGGTACAAATGGCAAGATCTATCGCACTAGGGGTGCGAGCAAGTCGTGTTGGTGATCCAGTATTTAAAATGCACAAATTATTGGAGTTAATTATCTTCAACAGTTGTTCCCCATGATAGTTTGTGTTCTCACAGCCCCACACTTGATGGTGAGAATTAAAATCACCTTAACATACAAATGGCTTTGGTAAAAACTTTAAAAGTTGATGAATTTCATTAAAAAGATCTTCATTGGGCTTTGGCAAATAGAGTGATATGTAACATATATTGTTTATATTAACAGCAACTACAGATAAGTTATTGCTGTGTGCAGGAAGAGTAATAGTTGAGTAAATAAGTGATTTTTTTATGAGTATGGCTACTCCACCATACCCATCAACTCTGTCTTCTCTAAGACAGACATATCCAGGAATTTTAAATAACAATTCCTTTTTTAGCCATGTCTCTTGGAGACAGACAAGAAAAGGTTTATGTTTGTTAATAAGATGTATTAAAGCTGGTTTCCTAATGGTGGCACTAAGGCTTTGTGATCCATTGTTGTTTGAAATTTTAAGTAAAGCATTAATAACTGCTGCAACGTTGGACGGTGAAATCGTATTTGACTGTGATAACAATTGAATAAGTAAACTAATGGTCCTTATTATTATCATTGTTAAAAATTGGTTTTTCTTTAGGTAATGTTGGTGTTCTAACAATATCTGCATGGGAAATGTAGTCATATCCCTTAGGTGATTTGGGAGGAGTCTGTAGCTACGCATCATCATTCCGTCTGCATAGCTGAAATACATTCATATACGACAACAGCTGATGCCGTGAGGCCCGGCGCACGCGGCGTACGACAGCCGCGCCGCGCCAGCGCTTATGGCAGACTAACTAGAAATTCAGCTATGATTCGCCGAACAACACGTGCACCTCGAACGATATCGACAAGCTCCGCCCACATCGCTCCATCCCTGTCATCTGTACGCGCACTGTACGGGACAGAAGACCGATTCAGCGAAGACATCGCGTGATGTGGCGCGGATTCCCTAGAAATCACCCGAGTGCCAGCATTTCCTAGTTTTAACTAATAAATCAAAATTTGTGTATAAAAGGCTGTGTATTTGTAAATAAAATTCATTCCGACTTTGCATCTCGACGTATCAATTTATAGGGAGAATCCCTGTCCGATAACCCATCGACCATACACTCCCCAAAGTGGTGACCCCGAAGACACCCTAAAGTGGTGACCCGCGTACCGTATCCTTCAAGAACAATGTCGTCGAATCAAGAGCAGCAAGTTCCTGCAGGCAGCCAGCAGCCGCAAATTCCTCCTGCACCTTCACCTGCGCCGGAACCTGCTCCACGTGAAGTCGCCGGAATCACCCTCTCGCTGAGAATACCGTCGTTTTGGCGTGACAGGCCGCGTCTCTGGTTCGTCAGCTTCGAGTCTGCAACCGCCGACCTGAAGAGGAATCAGACCCAGCTCGCCCAAATGGTCATCGCGCAGCTGGAAAAACAGGACATCGAGCAGCTCACAGACATCCTTTACAACCCGCCTGTCAACTACTACAACGCCATAAAAGAACGCCTAACCACGCTGTACGAAGAGTCAGACAGCCAACAAGTCCAGAAGCTTCTCTCACAGATGGAACTCGGAGAACAGAAACCGAGCCAGCTGCTGAGGAGAATGCGAGACCTCGCACGCGACAAATTCCCCGAGAGCACCATCAGAATCATGTGGACCAACCACTTGCCACCGCACGTCCGGTCAGTCCTCGTCGTCAGCGAAACATTCAGCCAGAAAGCCACGCTCGACGAAGTAGCACTACTGGCAGACAAAATGATGGAAGAGTCGCAGCACACGCAGCAAATCTCCGTCGTGTCGTCAGTACCTGCACTACCTACCATCCAGCCGGCGTACCATTCACATCCACATCCACAACCACAGCAAGTACCACATTGTCCAGGCCACGCTAACACGCAATACCTAATCGACGAAATACGAAAACTTTCGCTCGAAATCGCTGAACTACGTGCAAGACCACAGCCTGAGACAAGCCGCAATAGTCGTCCATTCAATCGCCATCGATCTCAATCACGCTCCCGCAACTCCTCGAAAAGTGAAGAAAGAAGCAAGTCATCATCACCATACTGTTACTACCACCGACGCTTCGGTATGGACGCCGTAAAATGCAGCCCGCCGTGCAATTTCCGATCCATCGAGCCGCCGGAAAACTAACTAAAACACTGAATGCGGCGGAATCCAGTGTCACAGATCGTTCATACCGCCTCTTTGTAACCGACAAGAAGACAAAACTATCGTTTTTGGTTGACACGGGCGCAAACATATCCGTGATACCGAAAACGAAAGGGACGCAAGCGACACCTCTACCATTTCAACTCTATGCTGCCAACAACACGACGATACCTACCTACGGAGAAAAAACGTACGAGCTAGATTTCAACCTACGCCGTCCGTTTAAATGGAAGTTCATCGTTGCCGCTGTTTCTAAACCAATCCTCGGAGCCGATTTCCTAACGCATCATCAACTCATAGTCGACGTGAAGAACCGACGATTGATCGACGGCAAAACGCAGCTAACTACAAACGCACAACTCTCATCCGCCAATATACCTACAGTTCGCAGTATCGACGTACATCAAAACTACCATGACATTCTTGCCGATTTTCCCGGAATCACGCGACTCACTTCTATGAAGCTTAGCCCGAAGCACTCCGTGGAACACTTTATAGAAACCTCCGGTCCTCCAATTCACTGCCGACCGCGACCAATCGCACCTCATCGCTACGAGCAAGTCAAAAAAGAATTCCAGAACATGATCGAACAAGGCCTATGTCGTCCCAGCAAGAGCCCATGGGCGTCGCCGTTGCATGTCGTACCGAAGAAATCGGGAGACCTACCGTCTGCGGCGACTACCGCAGATTAAACGCCGTTACCAAGCCCGATCGCTACCCAGTTCCACGAATACGCGATTTTACCTACCAACTCGCCGGAAAGCAGATTTTTTCTACACTCGACTTGAACCGCGCCTACCAACAACTACCGGTCAACGAGCGCGACGTAGAAAAAACCGCCATAATAACTCCATTCGGGTTGTTCGAATTTCCGAGAATCTGCCCCGGATTGAAAAACGGCGGTCAAACTTTTCAACGATTTATCCACGAAGTACTAAGAGGACTGGACTACGTTTTCCCGTTCGTCGACGATCTACTTGTGGCATCTGCAAACGAAGAGGAACACCGAACACACATACGCACCGTTCTACAACGACTCGACGAGTATGGCGTAACTATAAATCCCGCCAAATGCGTATTCGGTCAACCTACAGTCAAGTTTCTCGGCCATCAAGTAAACGAAAACGGTATCCAGCCTCCTACCGAAAAAATACAAGCAATCGTCGATTACCCGAAACCCGAAACAATAGAAGAGCTTCGAAGATTTCTCGGCATGATCAACTTTTACCGCGAAAACATCAAAGACGCCGCCGCCATCCAAGCTCCGCTCAATAAATACCTACACAACATGAAGAAACGCGACAAGACGAAAATCGAATGGTCCGAAGAAGCAACGCAAGCTTTTAACGCGTGTAAGGACAGCATAAAAAACGCCGCCTTACTCGCGCATCCAGTGCACAATGCGCAGCTTGCAATATTCTCAGATGCATCGAACACATGTGCCGGTTCTGTGCTGCAACAACGCCACAGAGACACATGGCAGCCGCTCGGATATTTTTCCAAAAAGTTCACCGACGCGCAGAAGAAATACAGTGTATTCGACCGTGAACTAGCCGCTATATACATGTCTGTGAAACACTTCAGAAAAATGTTCGAGGGAAGACCTTTAACTATATACACCGACCATCGCCCAATAACCTACGCATTCACAAAAGCATCGAACGACAGTGAATCTCCGCGCCGCACTCGTCAGCTTATTTACATAAGCGAGTTTACAACGGACATCCGATACATAAAAGGAGACGAAAACGCAGCAGCCGATTTTTTCTCCCGCATCGAAACGATAAACTGCCCTTCGCCGATCGATTTCCAAGAACTAGCCGCCGCACAACAAAATGATAGCAACATTCAACAACTATTGCAACAGAAAAACCTATCACTCAAGCTAATACAAATTCCCGGAACCGACCAGAAAATCTACTGCGAAACATCCACCGACAACGTTCGCCCATACCTACCTATAGACTTCCGACGCACCGTATACGACTGTATACATAACGTCAGTCACCCCGGTATACGAACAACACGCAAAATGATCGCAAGCAAATACTTCTGGCCTTCAATGAACCAAAACATCGGCGCATGGGCGAAATCCTGCATACCCTGTCAACGAGCGAAGATACAGCAACACACATCGAGTACTCTATCTACGTTCAAACCTACAGGCAGATTCAATCACATCCATACTGACATCATTGGCCCGCTAGCAACTACGTCCGACGGATACCGTTATTGCGTCACAATAATAGACCGCGCCACGCGCTGGCCCGAAGCTGTCCCTCTACAAGACATCACAGCCGAAAATGTCGCCAAGGCCATCTACAACGGATGGATAACAAGATTCGGATGCCCAGCAACAATAACAACGGATCAAGGTCGTCAGTTCGAAAGCCAAGTTTTCGCATACCAAACGCGTCTACTAGGCATTGAAAAAACACGCACGACGCCATACCATCCGCAATGCAACGGTATAATCGAACGCTCACACCGCACGACAAAGACAGCGCTAAAAGCTAGACTGCAATCCGCGAACAGCTGGTACACGGAATTACCTACAGTACTCCTAGGCGTGCGCGCCGCTCTGCGCACCGATACCTCCGTCAGCGCAGCTCAACTTACCTACGGCACAAACATTCGCCTGCCGGGAGATTTCTTAGCAACGAAACCTAACAATGACGTCATCATGAACAGTACCTACGTCGATCAGCTGAGAGAAACAATCCGCAGCCTAAAACCAGTACCTAGCCAGCCGCATAGCAACAAGAAGCCTATATTCGTTCATCGTGATCTAACTACGTGCGACTACGTGTTTGTACGAGTTGACGCAGTTAGAAAACCACTCCAACCACCGTACGACGGTCCCTACAAAGTTATAAAACGAAGCGATAAAGTATTCACCATCCAGCTACCATCAAGACAAGCGAATATATCCATAGATCGATTGAAACCTGCCTACACCATCGCTGAGAACGCTGAGACAACTACAACGCAAATACCTATACCTATCGCTATCCACTACGACCAGAGTTCAACGACCGCTCCGCGCGAAACTAATAACGAAAGAAACAGCGATTCGTCGTCTACACAAGTCACGAGTCCTACTACGCCGCAAGCATCAGGATCACACGAAACTCAAGCACAACCAACACAAGCACAACAATCACGAGTCACACGCAGCCGTCGCAACATCCTTTTACCCGTACGCTTCCGCTGAGAAGGGAGCCATGTAGCTACGCATCATCATTCCGTCTGCATAGCTGAAATACATTCATATACGACAACAGCTGATGCCGTGAGGCCCGGCGCACGCGGCGTACGACAGCCGCGCCGCGCCAGCGCTTATGGCAGACTAACTAGAAATTCAGCTATGATTCGCCGAACAACACGTGCACCTCGAACGATATCGACAAGCTCCGCCCACATCGCTCCATCCCTGTCATCTGTACGCGCACTGTACGGGATAGAAGACCGATTCAGCGAAGACATCGCGTGATGTGGCGCGGATTCCCTAGAAATCACCCGAGTGCCAGCATTTCCTAGTTTTAACTAATAAATCAAAATTTGTGTATAAAAGGCTGTGTATTTGTAAATAAAATTCATTCCGACTTTGCATCTCGACGTATCAATTTATAGGGAGAATCCCTGTCCGATAACCCATCGACCATACACTCCCTAAAAGTCCTTGGTTTTAAAAATATAGTCTTTTTGTGTGAACCCATATTTGGTGTTGATGATGGTATAATGTTTTGCGGTCCCATACTGTGAGCTGAGAAGGATGGTGACTGTGAAATCAATGCCTCAGCATATGATATTTTCGAGACAGGTGGATGCAATTTAGTTGCCTCCATGTAAGATATGCAGCTTTTACTCATAGTTTCTTTGATGTCTTTTTGTCTACTGTATTCGAGGCATTTCTTACTGGTAGTCTGATGAGCTCCTTTACATAAACAACAAAAATAGCCTTCCTCCTCAACATCACACGAGTCACCAGAGTGGCCTTGGCCACACTTATAACATTTTGGTACCGATCTACACTGACTCTTTACGTGCCCAAACCTGCAGCAGTTGTAACACTGGATGGTAGGATATATATACAGCTCCACTGGTAAAGCTGTATAGTACATATAAACACGGGATGGAAGAACTTGACCATCAAAAGTTATTATAACTTGTACCTGTGTTTACATATTGGGTTGTCTCATTCATAAAAACTTTCCTTTTAAGGCGTCTTACTTTAAGAATAGGTCCGCAGCCGATGGGAACATTTATGCTATTTTGAACATCTTCCTCTGTCCATTCATTTGGGACTCCCTTGACTACTCCCATACGGGTAGAGTCATTCGGGTCAAGAGCACGCACTTTTTTTTTTAATGGCCTCCAAGACCTATAAAGAATGGGATAATTGGGACGTTATGATATTAAATCAGTAGAGTATTTAATATACTTTCACTATTTAAGGAAATTTACCATCAATGTTAATTAATTTCAGCCTTAGGTAGGCTTAACTGAAAACTTTCCCAATGCGGACTCTCGACCCGTCGTGTGGGTAAAACATTCAGATTTCTAAGAGAATAAAATTAAGTTTGGCAGTAAACAACATTTATTAAATAATGTGAATAACATAGAAAAAACATTAACATTAGCAAAATTTAGAACTCTTTGTATTATATGTATTATATAGTTATGAATATGAAGTTTGAGCTTTCATAAAGCCAATTGCTCGGGCCAAGCTGATGGGCGCTGACTGCCGTAAACTTAAGTGAGATTTTGTTTAATTGAATTTCTTTTAAGTAAACTTTCTACCCAGTCTCGACCAGCCATCTTGCATGAAACATCGAAACGGCGTTCTATATTATTGGCTGTTACAAACCCATATGAAAATCTTCTCAAATCGTAATTGGTAATACCAAAGAACCTATTGTCCATATCTTTACAAATTGCTCTTCTTAGTCTTTGGTAAATGTAGGTTTAAACCGACCTAATGATGTTGGCACGTGAGTAGATTTTAGCTTCTTTCTTAAGGCCCTCACTAATGCCAACTTCTTCAGCAGCACGTCTTTGACTTTTCCCTTCTTGCATGAGTTTTTTCGCCTTCATTATTTGGTCATCTAAGATGAGGGTCCGCTGTGGGGCCTTTCTTATGTAATGTTTCGGCATTTTGCTGTATGCCGAAAGATTAAACAATTTTTTGATATTTTTATTTCATTTGGGGCATAAGTTCGCAACTTACGCGTGCGTACTTTTAATCTCGTACTCTTACCCCAATCGGAAAATATACCAAATGAAACACACATTAATTACTTTTTATGAATATGATAAACTTCCATAAAAACTACTATAAATGAACAATAGAAATATAGTAAACTTACTGACACAGAGTTATTCATTTAACCACAGCACACTTTTCTGTGGCACACACATGAAACGAATTAAGGGTGCTACAAGTATTCGGCGACGTGTCGCGACCAGTGCTAAAATTGCATCGGCGCAGCACGTGGCTCCTAAACGGCGACACTAGCGCCACTCAGTTTTACAAACACAGACCTCAGCTCCTCCACCCATGTCGGAGATCGGGCCACCGCGTACTGTTACCCGCCGCGTGCTGTTACCCCGAACGACTCTACTCGCTTTAGACTACCATTTACAATTCCTTTTATGTTGTTAAATTTCAAAAAGCGACCAAAAGTAACAGGGTGTAGAGTAGTGGCGTTGCTGTCAGTTTCCTTTTGGACATGAACTACATAGGGCGCTAAGTCCGACTGTTGATAGCAGGAGCGACCAACAGGCACACGAGGCGCATCCATTAACAGGGGTCGCACCCAAGCCTGCCTGTGTTTGAGTAATGGGCTGTGCTTTCATAGTGGTATTTGTTTCGCATTTACAATCAGTCTGTCTGCCTTCCTGACCCTGTTTCCTCTTTCTTTTGTTGCAGTGAGAACAAACGCGGGGGAGCAATTTTCGTTTTAACTTCGGCTCTACTACATTATGAGTCGATGCGTCTGTGTCCATAGATGACTCCAAAGCGGTAACTAATATATCTATTCCTGATGGGGGGGTTTCATTATTTTGTGGCCCTGGAGGAACTGTTCCCCCAGGGTCACGGGCGATCCCCCATAAAGATGATATAAGTTTAAATTTTAAGACACTTACCTATTATATACACTGTTAACTACAAATAATAAAGTAAATATGAAAAATATATACAAATAATACTTAAAAACCAATCCTTTCAATTAATTTTAAAAAGAATTCAGAAAACCGCGTCCACCTCTTACGAAGTTTCCCGCCCTTTTCCACTTCAGATTTAAATTTCGTGCTAAAAGGTCACAGTCACAGATAATATAGTATAGATAGATTAGTGGTGGTGGGGTGGTAATGTATGCCACAGCCTGACCAGAAATATATGAGGATGCGCCATATTGCGGATTTTCACTGGAACTAATTTCTTGCATTGGTAATGATTTTATGATGGTTTGTCAACAATGTCAATGTCATTCGTGATGATATCTTAAAAAGATAAAATATCCAAAGAAAATGCCGAAAACCATTCACAGTCGTGTATGTCATATTATAAATAAAGTGTAGTGTACACGTGTTTACTACACGAAAAACAGTCAGCATTCCATTAAAATGTAGTGTTATATTCTCTTTGATTAAATGATATTACGAGGTTACCATAGGAACTGAAAGGTATTTAAACTAATGTCATTACAGTGCGGTTGCGATTGGTTGCAAAATTGTTGCCATATAAATCTTATAAATAGCGCCCTCTTGACAATCCTCACATATACATCCTTCGCCGCACTACATTATCTGTGGTTACTGTTATTTTGCGCTAGCGCTATAGTTTGTGTTGTTTATGTTATAATCTATCTGTGGAAAAGTTTTTACCGGTGACCGCTTTTGTCTTTCTTTTCGATGGCTCGACGTTAAACTTTTAGATTTGTTTTAGTGCTAAAGTAACAATACATATTGGGTTTCCTCATACGTTTTAAGATGGGGGAAGAAAGTCAAGCAACTCAAACCCAAACTCAAAATTCTCAAATAGAATGGAGTCAACCGACTACTCCGAATTTCATACCGACTATATGGGGTAGACTTTATTCTACCAAAGTTTCAATGAAAGGCAAACTTTGCTGGAAGAATTCTAGTTACCCCGAATATTATGGTGAGTATGTAAATACATAATCATGTTTCAAATCATACTTTTAAATAATGAACAATAAATATACCAATCTAATATTCTACACGCTATTGCGGTATGGTCATTGGTCGATGTTGCATACTTATATTCCACGTAACTAAACGTATTTCAATATTTTTCACAATTAAGTAATATTCTACCTCTAAAATATACACAATAATACACAAAATATACCGAGTATAACTTATAAAAATCCTAAACTGGATATTTAGAACTTGAAATCTGGGAACATTTAAACTACACACATTGTACTTATCACAAGAAAATAAATGCCAATTATTTGGTTAATTTTTGTATCAACTTCACTACCTAAAGGTTTTCCGAGAGAATGCTATGTAGTGATAAAACCACCTGTTGTCAATAAAATCTATTATAGTTAATCTGTATATTTATTTTGGTATTTAATAAAAAATATTTGTATGGTATAATTAACTAATTTGTATGTACTTTTATTATTCAGATCTTATCCAACCAGAGTTCAGTCTTGGAAGGGCTCTTAGCTGCACATTTGTTATGAAGAAAGATATAATTAAAGAAGATATTATTAAAAATATCAGCAAACAGCATTTCATCATAAGAAGAGATATGATGTAAGTCCAACTTGATAAATGAAATATAACAATTTTGTTTCAAAAAAGCTTTTGTACCCTCCTTTGTATATTTGATGAATTGATTACAGTACAATTTCAATAATCCATCAGTACTACAGACACAATAGTGCCATATTAGTGGAAAATTCGGATTAGTAAAATACTTCTTCAATAACAATAACAACTCGTATTTATGCATGCATATTTTAGTTTTTGTTTTTATGCAGGATTACTAGGGGAGCTAGTGAAACATATTGCTGGGTCATCAAGGTTGTTCTGTATATATATTGTTTTTATTTATTTTATAATAAATGTAACTCTTTATTTTGATCCTCAGCGAGCCTCTTAACCCCGCAATTATAACAGACTTGTCTTACAATGGAACTTTCTTAAATGGCGAGAAAATTGGCAAAGGCAACAGCAGAGTCCTAGATGATAATGATGAAATATCCGTGACCCATCCTGCTGTGAAAAGTATGCTTTTGTATTTTTTTTTATTTGTTGCACAATTTTTTTTTAATAATAATGATGACTTACATATTATAGTCCTCATCATCATAGCCTATTAATACTTTCTAATTCAAATTCCATATAGTGCTATCCCGCTCACTCAGATATAGATTAACCTTTTCGATGCCAAAGACAGCAGGATATCACTAAATTTAAAAACAAACTTCATAGTAACTACCCTGTGCTATGTGCTATGAAGTTTGTTTAGTCAAGATGGTAACCATATTTCTGTTATAATTATTTTAGCAATATTTTTTTTTAGTTTTTATTTTCAAAGACTTACTGAAGGAGCAGGACAAAGTTCCCACAGAAATCTCACAGAAATACTATATCTCAAGGGTTCTTGGACAAGGAGCTTGTGGATTAGTCAAGCTAGTGTATGAGAAGGTAAGGGGAGTAAAAAGTTATTATAAAGTAATTTTAATTTTAATAATTATATATAGGTATTATATAATTTTTGTATATTTTTTTTTTGACATTCCAGACAACATGCACCAAGCATGCTATGAAAATTATTAAAAAAAGCAGAATGACAAATGGCCAAATAAATAATCTCAATGATCCTGAGAAAATTAAAAATGAAATAAATATTATGACTGCTTTGAGGCATGTAAGTATGGTTTTCATGCTTGACCAATTTACAGGAAAATTCATTTTTGTAGGTACATTCGACTGCTGGGAAAAGTAACCCTGTGACTGTCAATGATTTATATTAATACTCATTGGTGCTGCCATACATTATGATGTTAACTAAAAAAAACCTTCATTTGTAATAATATTTTCTTCGGTTTCCGCGACTGTCACACATTTAAATAAAACAATTTAAACGGATTATATCATACGATTAATTATTTGAGCCTCCCTGACGTTTCAAAAATTATGTTTTTCTCAGTCAACCTTTGACAACGGTATCTGTAAAGGTACTGAAACGTCAGGGAGGCTCAAATAATTAATATACGCGATATAATCCGTTTAAATTGTTTTATTTAAATGTCTTCATTTGTAATTTTATTTTTTTCTGACAGGATGTGCACCCTCTTGCACTCTGCTGCCGGCACGCAGTGAATAGCTCTTTTAGTCTCTTACATTCTGAATGTATCTCCTTATTGTTACTTTATTTTCAGCCGTGCATAATATCAACAGAAGCAGTTTTTGACTCCCGTGATGCAGTGTACATTATCCTAGAATTCATGCAAGGCGGAGAGCTGTTTGACAGAATCACCAAACATGGTCGGTTGACAGAAGATCGGACCCGGTTTCTCTTCAGGCAGATGGTGTTAGCTGTCAAGTATCTGCATTCTCAGGGCATCACTCACAGAGACCTTAAAGTACACCTTATTTCTTTTTTATTTATAACAAAACCAGCCAGGACAATTCAAATTCATTGTTTGGCTGCACTCAATGCAATAAAATGTTCATAATTTTTTTTACTTATGACAGACAGACGGAATTGAGCCTGTATATACGTTTGGGGCTCGAGGTTGTTTGTAACCCATTTTACTAGACCATTATCGCACCGTTTTCTATGCGTTTTTTTTACATTAAATGGCTATAATTTCAGAGCTGGTCTTTAGATCGTTTACGGTCGTTTTAATTGCAGGCCACCAAGGGCCACTACAGTGGTCTGAATGGTTTAATAATCGGGTTGGGATTTTATCCAAACACTTTAATTTTGTTTTTGTTTCAGCCTGAAAATGTGCTATTAGAGAGTTCAGATGACGAGACATTGGTAAAGATCACAGACTTTGGCCTCAGCAAGTTTGTAGGGGAAGATAGCTTCATGAAAACCATGTGTGGGACACCATTATACCTAGCCCCGGAAGTGTTAAAGGCCAACGGAAGAGGATACGGACCTGAAGTAGATGTGTGGAGTTTGGGAGTTATTTTCTTTGTTTGGTAATTGCATCTTTTTTAGTCAGCTTGATTGTAAAAACTACTATAGAACTATCACTAAACTTGTAACTCAATATTTACTTGGTATACATGTAATAGATATTGAGAATAATGTTTTCCCATTAATATCTATCAGATGAGTTCATATGTAAATGGTCCTCTCAATAAGCTGCAATGTAAAGGACGAGACAGGAATACGAAACGAGCTTCTATGACAAATAGCGACGCGAAAACTTTACGTTGTTACTAAGCAACTGAAAGTTAGATAATGACTAATACTTTATTGTTCTTTATGTTTATTGAAATGATCCTGTTATTTCAGTCTTGCTGGCTACTTGCCGTTTTCCGCGGACTACAAAGACATGTCTCTCCGAAACCAGATAGTCACCGGGCGTTTCCGCTTCTCCCCACCGCACTGGCGGGGCATTAGTGTCCAAGCCAAACAACTTATGAAGAAGATGCTCACAGTTCCAGTGGAAAGGCGAATCACACTTGACCAGATTCTTAAACATAGCTGGATGCAGGTTAGATATTTCTTTTCCTGTCATCTACATCGTCATTTCTTCGATTGGTTGTCGCAGCCAGGCTAGCCATTAAGACCTTCCGCGCAGCCAAATATTATTTGCATGAAATTGTATGAGATATATCGCACTCGGCTGCAGCGGAATTGCGCGATACGGCACAGCTCGGCATAGAAAAGTTGCATGGTGCCGCGTCGCGTAGTGCGCGCTCACCTTAATCATAACTTATTTTATTCACAGGATCCTGATGTCACAAGCAGAGTTGAAAGGCTACTGATCCAAACTGTACAGGTGAAAAAATTCAGTCAACTCTCAATGTCATCGATGAATTCTGACGAAGAGAACAATAGCAATGGTGACAATGTAACGGTGATAAGACTAGTGCCGAAAGGCAAGCGGGGCCTTAGCGACAGTTTCAGCAGCTCATGTGAGCCTATCCCGAAGAAAATGAGGATAGCAGTTTACCCATCCATGGATGAAGACACCACAACAAGCTTGAGCTCTTAAACTCGTATAACTGCTCATGATTTCTCTGGTAGCATGTAAGTTGACCTTAGTTACCTGCCACTATAGTGTCTTTATGTTCACCATTGTTCTTTTGGGTTACTTTGTGATTTATGAAAGATGTGAAGTCTCTACCTCATTGTGAATTATTAATTAAGTTTTGTTTGGCCATATTTTAGTTACATGTTGTATTGGTTTTGGGGCCTTTGTATAGCGAAGATAAGAATGCCAGTATTCCATAGATTAGGCCTTATAGATCACAGGAATTAAGGTTTCCAAGTCTTTATTTACATGTGATTTCTATAATTATGACGATTACGGTTAGTATGAGGCCCCATAGATTGTTTCTATATTTGTTGATATGATTGATTCTTATCGAATTGATGTGCTGATTATTAATTTGTATTTGTGTATCAATAACAAGCGATATTGTTATTGTTTTAATTTTTAATTGTTGATGTTTGACACAAGTTTTTAATTTTAAAGTATTCATTGTGACGTCCAAACTGCTCGAATGTTAGCCAAAAGAAGCTAATTTTTTTTTCTGCAATGCGGACTTGACATATTATTACAGTATTTGTTTGTGTTTGTCATGATTTGGAATTTTTTATAGTATGTCTGAACTGACCTCTTAGCCCTCCTAGAACATTCTACGCATCACAATGTATACTTTGCTTGTTTTATGTGTAGTTGTATTTGATTTTAAATAACGAATGACGCCAAACGGAAGCGACGGCGACCTGATTCCGCCTTCAAACCACCGACATTGTGCCATTTTATTATCATGTTACGTGTTGCGATAATTAAAGGATAATTTTAACTATATCCAATAAAAATACGATTTTCAAAAATAAATTATTTTTTATTTTCTTCATTCCGCAAGATTACGATATTTACATAAAACAATTCTTTCATTATTACATAGAACGTAATTTAGATTGCAATTCATTACATATTTCAGTCTTGCGTTTCAATACAGTTTAACTTTTACATATAAGTTTATATGTATCAAAATAATTCTTCATATGGACAGTTTCCATTGACTTTCTATGAATTGATCATAAGATTTATGAGTATAATAAGAATCCACCAATCACGAACATTGGCTATGGCTGCGAAATTGATTGAATAATTTAAATATAATAAATTGATCGTATTAAAATTGTTAAACTGTATATTAAATAAAATTGTCTCATTCCAAAATAAGTTATCAAATAAATTAGGAACATAATAACTGCAAATTCAACATTCTTCTGGCTAATCATAGATTATTTAAAAAGTAACAAATGAGGTAATTGTACACCTTTGAAACCATCAGCGTTACATATTGTATCGCAACCAGCGTGTTCAAATGCGCGTATATGAATTGATTATCTATCATTAGGTCTTGTGATCCTATTTAATCCTAAGTTACAATATATCTCACACTAGTCACGCCACCGCCTACAAAATACCAAACAAATCAGTCTTTACAACGGCGAAATCAAGTTTGATTCCACCAACGCCTGGTAGAGCTTTGTCTTGCTCTCAATCGCAGTAAGTACACCCACAGATCTAATTCAATGTTCTATAGCACACTTTATAATTATTCACCCGCCGCATGTTCTTGGGCGTTGCTATGTGAGGGTTCCGCGTTTTGGGCTTCGGCTTCTGTAATAAATAAAAATAAAACATTTTACAGATCCATCAAATGTCGTAAAGAAAATCTTTACATTGTTGCAGTCCTTATTTAAAAGTATTAGGTGCTGCCCAAAGATATCCCGGTTTTAGTTTGAAATATTATAAGACGTGAGAGTAAATATCAGATATTTTATAAAGTAAGATTATTTAAGTTGTGTTTTAGCGTGTTTCTAAACTACGTGTTACAAAAGTATAGTCAAGTAAGACAGTCATATCACAAGTAATCAAAGACTCGGGGTAAAAACAGCGGGAAGTAAATCCTCACAGAAAAATCGCTGTTACATATTCATCATAATATAAATGTACACTATCGGTTGAAACTTTAGGTCACCCAGTGACGTATGTCAAATAATGCTACATTCAATTAAGTGAGCATTTCTTAAAAAGTTTGTACACAATTAAGACAGAAGTTAAAGTCAAATATAATTTTCCTATTTTGTTACGAACTATTTTAGTAGTTTTATATCAATGTTATGGTTATGTTCGGTAATTAAGGTTCTGTTATGCTTATACTTTTTTAATTATACATAATCCGATATCAATGTATTGGAAATCACAATAAAAAACCGTAACAAAATAGGAAAATTATATTTGACTTTAACTTTCTGTCTTAATTGTGTAAGTACAAACTTTTTGAGAAATGCTCAAGTACTTGTAAAATTTGAATTTCAAACGTTTACTGGTTTTTATGACTTGATTATACCAAAATCACAGAGCGAACGTAAACTTTTGACAGGGAGTGTATAATTCATTTGTATAAGTCCCGGTAATACACAAATACACCATCACACAATTGCATTATCTTACTCGTTATAAAAAGACGAGATTTACTTTGCCAATCTTAGTCTAGAAGAAAAGTTGTCGTTTTAAGTTGTGTCAACAGTTAATCACAAATATACAACACAGCGAAGTTCGTGCACAGAAAGCGGAATGAGTTAAACAACTCACCACTAAACTAAACTATTTTTGAAGCAACTGAAACAATGTGAAAGATAGAATCGCAACATAAACGTAACAAATAAGAAAAGAACATAAACCCGAAAATCAATATCTTTGTTAGTCTTGTTTTGTCTAGGCTACAACTAATACATCAAACATAACAAAAAAAAACAACTTAAATTAAAAGATGACTCTACTGGTCTATTCTATGGGCAAATGCATGAGTCTTACATGAAAAACTAAATTTATGAACGTATGCTTACAAAAATCGAAGAGTTCCGTCGAGTCTTCATGGATCTCATCATCACAACTCAATTCTGACAAGAATACTAAGGGGTTCAAGATTTAAATAATAAAAAAAGAATTTTCAAAATCGGAGTTCTGAGATAACAAAAATACGCGTCGATTTGTAAACCTCTTCTTTAAAGTCGGTTGAAAATTAAAAGGTACACAAAACTTTAAACTTACCAGCGATCGCTCTGTCAACTTTTAACTTGTCTCTGACGATGTAGATGGACGTTAGAAGGAAGAACACTCCCCCGATGACTTCGACGAAGCAGGTCACGAACAGAGCATATTGCAATGCTCGGAATTGGACACTACTGCTTGGAGCCTCGTTTGGCATCGTGTTTAACGATTTTTTCAGTGACTCAGATATCTAAAAAAGATTAAAGATTTCGCTTTAAATCGTAAAATAGAGACGGTGTATTATTAGGTATATAACATTCTGTGTTGTTAAAACAAAACAGGGTTTGTAAAAAACAAATCCAAGACAGTTTTTATTGATACAGTTTCAGATCACAGCTCTAAATCAATAATATTCTACGGTTATCCGATTTACCTACTTAGGGCCTTGGTATCCTATTAGACGCAGTACGCAGCGTACAGCGTCTTTCCATACTAATGATAAATATGAATAGATAAATAGTATGGAAAGACGCTGTACGCTGCGTACAGCGTCTAATAGGAGACCAAGGCCTTATAGAAAATTTCAACTCGATTGGAAACCGAGAAGCAGGTCAGATTTAACGCAAGATTTTATTACAGACAAAAGATACCACCTCACATTACACAAGGAACATGAGAAAAAAAGTCTGTGAGTTGTATGACAGGATGTCACTTACTGTTTTAAAAATTAAGAAAATTAACAGATTAAACACTCACCACTCCAACTAAGTAAGGACTGCCAGCGTCCCCAAACATGTGGGATATCAGAATCTGGAATGCTTCCGCAGTAGACCGCCGCGGTGGCACCACGACGTACTGAAAAATAAGTTCCAGATAAAATATTCCTTCAATACAACCAAGAGATGTTATGTTAGTGAAAACAATACTACTGTCTACTTTCATATTAAAAAGTACTAGTAATAAGTGAGTGACAAGAAGGAACCAGTAACGTTCAGGATGCAAACACACGAACACATATAAATTGCTTATCCATAATTTTCGTATTTCAATTAGTCATGCATTAATTTTGCTGATTTCAATAGCACTGAGATCGGGTTTTACGTAATTTATTCTATAATGAACTCGATCTGACTCGTCATTGTCGTTTAAGTGTAATTACGGCAAATCGACGCCTTATCGAAGATACAATACATCCGCAATAAAATACAATACAAACTTATTTACTTTGAGCAGATGCGTGCCAAGTTATTTCATTTTACTCACACAATGTTACGTGCCTTAGCGGTCACTAGGGACTACACTTTATTTTTATCGTTATCTCTAGTTGAAGAATTAGCATAATGTATTCTCGTGTACGAATTTCGATCAAGCAGACTTTGATAACAGTGCCATCTATGTCATACGCGCAACATTGCTAATATATTAAACATGCCAAATGCAGCGTTGAGTTAGAGGCTGCGTATGTAGTATCAACGTTTGTCAATAGATGTCGCTGTTATCAGACAAAACGAAATCGGTCCACTCAGCCCAGTTGTTTGTCGCAGAAAAGTATTCCAATGAGAATATCATTCTAAATTATTACTGTCCATTACTAATAGCCAAATTCTCGTATTCAATTGAGATATTTATTCGAGATTGCATGGTGACATTGTTATTCTATACCATCTCGCGATAAAGGTCTCTGACAAGTCGAGAATTGGGCCGCAAATATATTGGATCACAACCGGGCAACGGTGAGCCGGTACGGCTTTTTTAATGAGTGACTGATTTCATTATGCATGCAAACCAAAGCCATAAAATTATACACATATAGAAATCAAAATACACTACATACATTTACTTCATGCACCCATTTACCGGATCTCCTTTTTTGCCATAATTATTGATAGTCATAATTATTGATTACATTATGACTACCAATTTCACGGCGATCAATGGACACCCTCTACTAACTAAAGGAATAAAACAAGCATCCAATTTCGCGAAGCTTACCAGCGACATATCGGCCACTATTGCCCAGTTGAGATTCAAGAAGACCTCGCCGATAAACATGGAGACGAAGGGTCCGTAGAAATAGTGCTCGGTGAGGAGGAGGCCGAGGGTCATGGCCGGGGCCGAGACGAGCAGGCCGAGGCCGCAGATGATTGCGTGCGAGCGCGGGTAGCGCTTCACCAGTGCCGCGCCCAGCCACGCGCCCAGCGGCACGCCCAGCAGCCCCGACGTCATCGTGATGCCGCCGAATATTAGCGACACCCTTCGTGCATATCGCGAGGTTACATGCATGTCGTAACAGGTCTGACACCCGTATTAAAATACGTAAAGGACATTATCTTTGCAACTGTTATACCTTTAGGACGGCTTACAGACGTTACGGCTTTAAGAGGCCTTATTCCTTTTAAAAAAATTTTTTTTTCATATTATGACGAATATATTGATAATTTCAACCAACTTTTTAAAGTGAATAATACTTTTTCCCGAGTTCTAGGTAGTAACGTAGCTATTTCATGCTTTCATTGCGTTCAGTCGAAAATAAGTTCAAAAAACGAATTTTCTACGTGAATTTTGTAAATTTCGAGTAGTTTTTCGAACAAAAATTATCAATGAAAAATTCAAACTGTAGGTTTCAAATATATACCGATAAATACCAATAGCCCTGTTCTAGGTAGTTACATCAATAATATGTTAAGAAACATGTTTGATCATAGACAAAAATGTCTAAACAATCAGCATTTTAAAAGGAATAAGGCCTCTTAATACAAAATCCTTGTTAAATTCCTTTGTAGGTTGGCCGAAATAGAATACGGTTAATTCCGGGAATAACCAATGTGTGCAGTTTTTTATATAAGTACCTACCACTTAACAAGTCAAGTCAAAAGGTACGTAACTGCAAATATTAGAGGCTTTAGTTTTCTAAATAAATAAAAATGTTAATAGTTGTCTCATATTTGCATGGCGCGCTTGCTCAAACTAAATTACTTTAGTTACCATAAAATATAAATACCTCTATTTTCAAGTGTAAATATAAGTAGTTTCGTCCTGAATCGATACGCGCCATATTTTATTTTGTAATATTTTATGATATGAATATTCACCAAATAAAAAAAACCTCATTCATTTTTAGTCGAATATAGTCTTAAATGTATGTATCGTTTGCAAAAAGAATGTGCCCAGTATTTAATATCACGTGGCTTTTAAACAAAAGAGATACTAACAATATTGATATGACTTATCAATTAATGTTGTTCAAAACGCTTATGTTGAAAAGCCCTGCGATATCATAATTTAAATTTATAGTTAGATAGCATACATGCCATCATTGCCTTTATAAATAAATTTTAAAATTAAATATAATAATAAGATTATGCTTTAGTCACAATACTTATTGCATGTGGTGAGAATATACAATCTCATATATAGGTAAAATAAGATTATAAGCGGCATTCTCTGTAAACAGCGCATGGATGAAATGTCATGGTAATGAAATAACGTAACGTAAGACATAACTCATTGGAATATTTTTCTGGACAGTGGGCCGGTGGACGATTTCCGCTTTAAATGCTTGCAACATACGAAGCTAGCGCCCGCATGCAATTTGCAAGTATAGTGAGTTTTCTGCTACGATTCATTTAATGTACTGGAATATACCTCCAAACCTTTAGTAACTGCAATCGCCTTGTCTTTTTAGTTCTTACAAAAATTTAGTAAGCTTCTGAAAGCAGACGACGTTTCATTGTTTGACAATTTTTTTCCAATATTATATAATTGTTGAAGGTGCCAACTTGTTCAATGTTGAGCACTGACTGGGGTATTAATCTGAATACCTACATACAGATAAGTACGACACGCTTTAAAAGTAGCCATCGCGTCGTCATGCTACTATGCTATATACATAGTGTCCAGCTAGTTTTGAGGTGACCGTCGTTATATTTTTCATATCTGTCTAATAAAGGTTGGGATGGAAGGATTACCAGAGAAATACATATTTTTGAATATTATTCTTATATGTAAATTAGAAAAATCGTAAGTTACAATGCGATTCCAGTTATCAAGGTCGGTATTTACCTACAGTAAAGTATACACCGAGCTGCAGTATTTTCAAATAAAAACTGACAACAGTAGCAGAACCCCCACATTAAAGTCAGAAAACGCTCACCAGTATAATATCAGCCACAATGCTCCACGTGAGATTGAGCGTGATCATGCCCAGGAACATGAGCATGAACGTGAGCGCCTCGTGCACGCTGACGGTGATGAGCGCCAAGTACACGAGCGGGCTGGACGCGAGCAGCGCGAACCCGCAGATGAGCGGGTCGCAGTCCGCGGCCGAGGCGCGCAGGCGCTGCGCCAGCGCCGAGCCCAGCGGCACGCCCAGCGCGCCCGCGAACATGCCCACCAGGCCGAACTTGTACGACACGCTGCCGTGCGGATTCTTATGTTAACTTAGGGCACAGACAACCCCCACTAGACGGAGCATGTAAGGCGACCCGCGCGCACCAACGATATGGTACGGCAGAACATTAAAGTATCAACACGGCGGCCACCGTTTAGTTGCGTCCTTGTTTATGAGGTCTCTCTACACCACTTAACACTATAATTTACCATGTTATTTATTTAATATTTTTTTTCGTTGACGTACGCATGGATCATAAACAAGGACGCAACTAAACGGATGCCACCGTGTTGATACTTTAATGTTCTGCCGTACCATATCGTTGGTGCGCGCGGGTCGCCTTACATGCTCCGTCTAGTGGGGGTTGTCTGTGACTTAGGGTGAAGCCGGACGAGCGTAATTTGAGTCGCACCATACATCATGTCACGTGATCACGTCACACTAAGTATGGCGCGACCGAAATTACGCTCGTCTGACTTCACTCCTATCGTTTCATTTAACGACCAAAGAACGAAGATAATAACTAAGTAATTATTTATTGTCATTTATTTTAATGCAAAGTTTTATCAAAATAAATGAAAATGAACAACATATTACTGTAATAGTAATGTATTACTTTAATAATGGATTACGTCGATTTAATTAAGACGTATCAAAATCGATTCAGTTTATCAGACGTTAATTTACCTCCTTCAAACAAGTGTATACCTATATTCTAATAACAAACATGAGTTAAATAAATGGTTCTCTGCCTTTTCGTCGAATGTTCCATTTCGCCGAAGAGTCATTTCGTAGAAAGCATTTTTCTCTGAAACCGTAAACTATTTTGGATTGTTATAAAACAAACCTAACCTGACCTGACTTAAGCAATAGGATCATATTTTTGAGAATTATAAAGAAATTATCTCTCAAGTGAGAGGAAAAAGTAATCGGCCAAGTGAAAGTTCAATCAAATGAAACATTCGACGAAATGGCAGGATCCTGTTATAAATTTCAATATTTTCCATTCGCCGTCAGATATATCGAAGTAGGTATCATATTATGGCGCCGCACTACGAGCGACGGACATCCCTAGCGTCGCCATAACAACATGAAAAGCAGAACCGTCAATCACTTCACATTTTCCTCTCAACGCGGCCGTTGCTTAATTTAATTTATTATTGTAATATCTTCTTTTCCTTTAGTAAACGTATTGTATTTCGAGTGTCGCATTTAATTGCAGTAGATTAGTGTACCACAACATACACGCTAAATTGGTGACCCGCGACGATTAGTTAACAATTATGTCGGAATACGAATCGACGGAGGATACGACACAAGGAGCCGCCGGCCCGGCACAAGAGAGGACAGGATCTGTGGAGCGAGTTACTGTGAGGCTGCCGCCATTCTGGGCGGACGACGCCGAGGTTTGGTTTGCCCAGGTCGAGGCGCAATTCGCAATATCGGGCATAAAAACCGACTCAACCAAGTATTTTCAAATTATCCGTGAACTAGATCCTAAAACAGCCAAGGAAGTCCGTGACATCATCACAAATCCCCCGGAAAAAAACAAATACGAAATTTTGAAAAAACAACTGATAAATAGACTGTCAATGTCAAAAGAAAATAAAAGACGGCAGTTGCTGCAGCATGAGGAATTGGGCGACCGGAAACCAAGCCAATTCCTTCGTCATCTTCGAGGATTGGCTGGCGACAGCATCAGCGACGACTTTCTTCGCAGTCTATGGTCGTGTCGTCTACCTACGCACGTGCAGGCCATTATTGCCTCACAAACTACGGCTTCATTGGACGACATCGCTGTCCTGGCTGATCAAATTATTGACGCAACACCTAATTCTTTCTTTCAGCAAGTTGCAAGCACAAGCTCCTTTGACGACATGTTGAAGAGGATGGAGCAGTCTATTACGGCGCGCATTCAAAGCGAGTTGACGCAACAAATCGCGCAGTTGAGCGCCGGCTGCAGCAGCGGATATCGGCAGGCACGTTTCAACAGGAACAGGTCGCGCAGTCGCAGCAGGTCCAAATCACACGGTCGGTATCAAGCCATCAAAGAAGGTATGTGCTGGTATCATAGCAATTTTAGTTCGAAGGCAAGAAAATGCATTCCGCCGTGTAACTTCAAACAGGAAAACTAGTACGACAGTCCATCGCGGCGGCAGCAGACTGTCACGCCACAACCAGCCGCCTATTTATAACCGACAGTGTAAGCAAAATTCAATATCTAGTTGATACCGGTTCGGACCTCTGCGTTCTGCCGCGCCGATTCATGCCAAAATGTAAGTCGCCTGACAACTACGCACTCACAGCAGCGAATGGTTCCATAATCCATACCTACGGCATTCTCAAACAGAAATTGAACCTAGGTTTGCGAAGGGACTACAGTTGGAACTTTGTCGTAGCAAATGTAGACAAGCCAATTATAGGCGCAGATTTCCTTGCTCATTATGGTCTAGTTGTTGACTGCAAACACAGAAGGCTAATTGACAGCGTGACTTCCCTCACAACAGCGGGACAACTCAAGCATTGCGACCAAACCAGCGTGAAAGCTATATCAGGTGACAGCGAGTACCACCGATTGCTCGCGGAATATCCCAGTTTGACGAAACCATCTGGATTGCCGCGAGAGGTAAAGCATTCAACTGTACACTACATCCGAACTACTCCAGGTCCTCCAGCATTTTGTAGGCCACGCCGTCTAGCTCCCGATCGGCTGAAGATTGCGAAGGAGCAGTTTGAAGAAATGCTTCATGATGGCGTAGCACGACGATCCGATTCACCGTGGGCGTCGGCACTGCATCTTGTGCCCAAGAAAGGAAATGGTTGGCGGCCGTGCGGGGATTACCGCGCGCTCAATGCACGCACTATCCCTGACAGATATCCCGTTCGCCATATAGAGGACTACGCCCATCGTCTTGCAGGTAGCAAAATTTTCTCAAAAATAGATTTAGTCAAAGCCTACAACCAAATTCCTGTTTACTCGGATGACATTTGCAAGACAGCTGTCACTACACCATTCGGAATGGTCGAATTCCCTTTCATGCCCTTTGGTCTCCGGAATGCAGCTCAAACTTTCCAGAGATTCCTGGATGAGGTCCTCAGAGACCTGGACTTCGTCTACTCATACATCGATGACGTACTCATTTACTCCAAGGATGCCAAACAGCACTTAGAACATCTACGGCAAGTTTTCGACAGATTTCATGAGTATGGTATGCTCATCAACGAGTCCAAGTGTAGTTTCGGACAGAAAGAGATCACATTCCTCGGATACACGGTCTCTGAAGATGGAACACGTCCCATTGACGATAAGGTAAAAACAGTGCAGGAATTCCCGCCACCTAAGACTGTTGGTGGGTTACGCAGATTTCTCGGCATGCTGAACTTCTACAGGAGATTTATTCCTCACGCTGCCAAAGCACAAGCACCTCTTCACGACATGCTAGCAGGACCTAAAATCAAAAGCACCACTCCACTTACTTGGACTGAAAAACAGTTGGAAGCATTTCAAAATTGTAAGTCTGGTCTCGCAAAATCAACTCTACTGGCTCATCCCATTATAGACGCACCACTAGCCCTTGTGACAGATGCTTCTGGTACGTCAGTGGCTTCAGTGCTTCAACAATTAGTCGACGAACAATGGCAACCGCTTGCTTTCTTCTCTAAGAAGATGTCACGGCAACAGACACAGTACAGCGCATACGATCGGGAGTTGCTGGCTATTTACGAAAGTGTCAAACATTTCCGGTACATGGTAGAAGGCAGACATTTTGTGATATACACAGACCACAAACCAATCACCTTCGCCTTCCAACAAAAAGACAGGAAATGTTCTCCGAGACAATTTAATTACCTTGATTTCATTTCGCAGTTTACCAGCGACATCAGGCACATCTCGGGGAAAGACAACATTACCGCTGATACGCTCTCCCGCATCGAAGCAATTGCCGTGCCTCCAGACTTCGAAGCAATCGCACAAGCGCAGCAGAATGACGCAGAGTTGCAAGATCTTATTGCCAAGCGATCTTCGTCACTGAAGTTGGAAAGAGTGCCCGTGCCAGGTACCAATGTTTATTTATATTGCGATACCTCTCAAGCACGGCCCCGACCCTTCATTACCAAGGAGCACCGACGAAGGATATTCGACGCAGTACACGGCATGAGCCATTCAGGTACTAGGTCAACTACTAAACTGGTAACGGAAAGATTCGTATGGCCCTCCGTACGCAAAGATTGCGGTACCTGGGTACGTACGTGCGCATCATGTCAACGCGCCAAGATGCAACGTCACACATCTTCTCCGCTTGGAAACTTCAAGCTGCCGGAAGACCGATTCAGTCACGTTCATATTGATCTGGTCGGTCCTATGCCACCTTCATCAAACTTTCGTTACCTCTTCACAGCCATTGATAGATACACTCGCTGGCCAGAGGTGAAGCCACTTTCTGACATCACAGCGGAAACTGTAGCTCAAGCGTTCTATGAAACATGGATATCTCGATTTGGTTGTCCACAAACTGTAACAACCGATCAAGGACGTCAATTTACCTCACGTATGTTCAAGGTTTTGACGGAGCTTTGCGGAACCCAGCTGCGACACACAACGGCCTACCATCCCCAGGCCAACGCCATGGTCGAGCGTCTGCATCGGACTTTGAAAGCAGCCATCATGGCCCACAACAACAACACGTGGACGGACGTGCTGCCGATCGTACTTCTTGGCATAAGAAGTGCGTGGAAAGAAGACTTGCAGTGCTCAGCTGCAGAGATGGTGTACGGTGAGCCATTGCGCATCCCGGGTGAGTTCTTTCATACTCCTAACTCACGCACACTGCAGCCTGACGATTTCGTTGCACAGCTAAAACGTCATATGTCGCATCTCAAGCCTGTTCCCGCATCTAGACACGGAAATAAGTCTGTCTTTGTACACAAGGACTTAAGTTCATGCACCCATGTTTTCCTAAGAAAGGATACACTGCGTGGATCGTTAGAGGCCCCATACACTGGCCCACACCGCATCCTAAGTAGAACGGACAAGACTGTCACTGTAGACTTACTCAGAGGACCAGTGACTGTCTCAGTTGATCGTGTCAAGCCTGCTTATGTTCAGAACGACTCAGCTTCATCTACAACAATTAGCTCTAAACCTAAAGCTGTCGTTCCTGTTAGAACCACTCGTTCTGGTCGAAAAGTAACTTTCCCTTCTCACTTTCAGGCAGGACTTTGAGACTCCCAGGGGGGTCCTATGGCGCCGCACTACGAGCGACGGACATCCCTAGCGTCGCCATAACAACATGAAAAGCAGAACCGTCAATCACTTCACATTTTCCTCTCAACGCGGCCGTTGCTTAATTTAATTTATTATTGTAATATCTTCTTTTCCTTTAGTAAACGTATTGTATTTCGAGTGTCGCATTTAATTGCAGTAGATTAGTGTACCACAACATACACGCTAAAATATTTTATATTTGCGACCACTTCGTTCTCTCCGATATATCAAATGGCGACTGTCCCTACCAGAGACCCTGCACCTTGCATACAGATATAATGCCTAAGGAATTGCTATCGGGAAAACCGAAACCCAATGTGTCCCAATCCTGAAGTGTCAGTCAAATAAATATTAAATATCCCACGTAGGGGAGAGTAACCTATATTGAACCGGCGCTTAAATTGGACCACCTGTATTTCTACTAAATAACACAATTTATTTATTACACCAAATTGGTGGACTGATTATGGCGCTGTCGTCGCTTCATTTTTTGTTGCCAGTGTAAATAAATTGTGTTATTTGGTAGAAATACTTCTAGTGGTCCAATTTAAGCGCCGGTTCAATATAGGTTACTCTCCCCTATTTAAAAAACAGATACATATTAACATGTTAGTTAGCTGGAGAACTGTCGGGTTTCTAAGTGTTCCCGCCAGCAACTCTTACTCATACAGTGTTCGTTCTTACCTCTCTAGCGTAATATCGACGTTAGGTTGCAGTGTAAGTCCGAGGAAGATGAACTGTGGGCCCCACCACGCGAGCGCGCCCGTCACGAACGCCACGCACGTGAACGCCAGCGTTGACAACATGAACGACGGGCTGGAATAGGTAAATTAATAGGTATTAGGGGACACAAATCTACTTAGTACAGTCGCCACCAGATGTGGCGTCTACAGAACTATTTGAGCACTCTTCTCTATTGCTTAGAGAACAAGTGAGTCAGCTCCGCTCCGACTCGCCGGGTTATTTATTATGACGCCCCGCGACTAGTAGGTACCTACCAAAATAAAACATACAAAACGCCTTGACCCAGGAACGACTATACGATATTTGTGTGGTGAGCAAAACACAAATATTTGCTCCCGTCGAGGTAGGGGTAACTATTTACAGAATGCGAATCATCAATCACATTTTCTTCTTTTATCATTATTTTTAATGACACTCATAAATATTTTGTTCAAAAGGTATATGACATTGTAAATTGCCCTAGGAGAAGGTATTGAAAAAGGTATCTCAAATGGGATCTAAGAAAAAATATCACAAAATAATTCATTATAGAGTCAAAACAAACGATGGGTAAGCTTAGTATCAGTAAGACTATACTTAGATGTGTTATGATTTCATAGGTCATTATCACTTCTAACAAAGAATGTCTAACGTCTATCTCTCCATAAGTACCTACATTCTTTATTTTAGCAAGCACTTAATGGAAGTATACTACTTACTCGCCGAATTTAGTCTTATCCCAGTTTGGTTCTATCTAGCCTAAGAGTCAAAACAAAATTGCAAGTTACGGCATCACATCGTAGTACGACGCGACCTCGTGCCACGATGCGACGTCGTGAGATTGAAAACTGTATTTTAATATTGAATGTACATGAAGATAAATTTGATTTTACATTTATCTAATTTCCACGACTCGACTTCGCATCGTGCTACGATGTCATGAACTCATGACTTATAACTATAATCATGGTCCTAAGAGAGATGTATATAGTTGCCGGCAAACTTTTTGAACAAAAATGGCGGATCTGCGCATATACATTTGTACGTAAATCTGCTACTGCGCGGTCAAGGTTATGCTCAAAAAGTTTGCCGGCAGCTGTACAACGATACTTACTTCCTAATAAGAGAGCGTATATCATCCTTGTACGACGTGGCTTTGATATGACTCTCCTCGGCTTGACCCCGCTCGGGGTCGGACATGACCCAGGTGATGAGCGCCACCGCCACGGCCCCCAGGAATGGGGTCACGCGGAGCCCCCAGCGCCAGTTGTGGGCCGCCGCGCCAGCTACTGATCCCACTATGTAGCCGAGACCACTGGAATAAGAAAAGGTCAGGTAAAGCAGCAGTTTTGAACTCTAGACACGAAAAGGGAGTGAAGGTGTTGGAATGGGTCGGCTGCCTCATCTCGCCTCGCCGATGGTTAAACACCTTTATAAATAGTCAATTTAACGAATGCCTGTATAACAAAGGTGCCACGACTGCGCGACCAGCGGCGCGGCGAGCGGTTGAGCGAGAGATCCGAGCGCGGCGGCCATACGAGTGAGCGAGACACACGTACCGCACACCGCTGTCGCGCAAAGTCATGGCATCTCCGTTAGGAAACTAAAACGAGAATCTTGTTAACCGTTATTGTCATTAAGAATAAAATACCAAAACCTACGTGTTTTAACTTAGAATTTCCTTGAATGTACATAGTAAACGGGTGACCCGATCCGATATTGATTTAGTTTTTATATGTTGTTAAAGGAAAACTTGGTCGAGTCGAGAAACTATGCGTCAAGAAAATCGATTCAGCCGTTTGAAAACCACCACCATTTTTTCTAGGTGTGTCGGTGGTTTTTTTCCGTGTATGTGATGAGTGACTATTTAACAACAGTTGTGTACCGAAGTGTGTAACTGTAGAAATAAAATTAGTACATAATGATAAAGCATATAATGGATACTAGATACATATGTTATTAATGCTCAAACAATTAAAAGTTAATCTTAATGTAACTCATAATATTAATAAAGTACATGAATTGTACATAAAGAACACTTTTATAATTATTCCAACATTCTTATAGTATTGCAATACTTGTGATTAATGTAGCAGAAGAAAACATTCAGAGAAACCAAAAAGATTTTTGGAAATTGTATTAGAATCCGAGGTGCAGTACTCTACAAACCATCACGATAATAACGTCAGACGACCTTAAAAATTAAGCTACCGATAGTGAAAACGGGACCATAGTTTAATTAGCGCGGACACGCAAAGGGACGTCTCACGGGACTTTAATTTAAATGCATATTTCAAAAACCTTTTAGCCAACGATAGTAAAAACTATACCATAACTATAACTAACTTAAACAAGCTAAACCGATTCTCATTTGTAGGTATGGCATATGGTTGAGAATACATGAGATATTTCTATGCACACGGTAAGAAGTTTATTATTCTTCCATACTTTATTATGCTTCCCATTAATAAGTCAACGTCCATCTGATATGGGTTTAATTTTAGCTCTTCTGATTCGTATGTTTATTTATAGGCCTTGTTACAGAGGGTAAGGTTTTAAAGATGTAACAAAGTGCGTCGATAGGACTTTCATAGAATAGTGACGTAATTTTTGTGTCTGTGCTTAATGTGATATAAATCGAAATACAAAACAATCAGCAAGACTTGATCGGAATAATATTACTATCGGAACCTTCATCAAAGTATACTAATTGGTAATAATGAAAACATTCACGAGAATACCACTCTTATTGTTAAGCAATCCACGTACGAAACAGGCGGTAATCGTATGCATCTCCCCATGCTATCTCTTTACTTGGCACAGTTTGACGACTGCTATATCGCCCTTATCGCCATGCCTACGCTTTCGCGACGACAAGGCCAAAGCAAACATTGCCAAAGTGAAGATAACAATAAACAAATATTAATACACCTCACGTAGCACCGATTTTTTCCATCACAACATGATCATTTTGTTGAGAATCAGTTTAATGCGTGGTATCTCTTTTCTAGTAAATTGTCAAAAAGTTTGTGCCTACTTAATTACACACACCACGTAATGCAATATATAAAAAGGGCTGCATTAATGGTACACACTAACAATAATCCATACAGAAAATTTAAAACATAATCGAGATTATATTAATATGTACAGTAAAGTTAAGATGTTACTGAAGGTGCTGAAGGGACCAGGCAAAGAGACGTCTTAAGCAGGAAGGCATATTATGCGGAAAGTACACTTACTTGGGAGGGCCGGAAAAATATAGTCTATTATTACGATCGTTTTAAACGTGATCAAGATCGTATTAAGCAGGTCCTGCTATATAATGATTATAATGAAGAAGAAGAACAACACACGTATTGTCACCAGAGCGGCCCTGTGCGTCACAACAGCAACATCAACAGTAATTATATTTTCATCACACCTCATTCATGATTTCATCAGATGCCAAAATGGCAACATAACATCAACTGTACATCAACTGTATTCCTTGATGTTGGAGGTGTGCAATAAAGAGTATTTGTATTTGTATTTGTACTCGTAGCAAGGAATTTTATAATCATAGCGGGTTCAACCTTTAGTAGCTACCAAAATTCATATTTATACCCCACGGTTTTCAATGCAGGAATAATTAGACTAATTAGAGACTATAGGCGGAGAGTAGATATCAAAGCATAAGAAATCATCTGAAAACCCCGGAGTGTGCAAGAAATAAAATGTCTTACCTTCCGACGGGTATGGCGAAGTAGAAGAAGGCCAGCATCTTCGAGCGCACGTTGCCCACGAACAGATCACTGATGATGGTAGGCGCGATGGTGGAGTACGACGCTTCTCCGATACCGACCAGCCCGCGGAAGAACGCGAACAGACCGAAACTCTGGAAGTAGCGGACACCGCATATGTGATAGTTTTACTTCCAGTGCAAAATAGTGAGTGTGTTAGAAGTATACGGACGGGTGTGTGTCTAAATGGGTCAGTCTGTGTTAAGAAGTGACTCACTTTTGAGCTGAACAATCTTAAGGATTACTTCTTTTCATAGCAGTAACGGTTGTAACGCTACGTGAGTTAAAACTATAACTTTAAATTCCAATTGATTATGCACTAGTACGCTTACCGTGAAAAACGATCCTACGAAAGTGGTGAGACTCCATAGAGCGACCCCACCGGCCATGATGTATCTTCTCGAGTACCGGTCACCCAGGTACCCGAAAATTGGTGCAAACACCATGTACGCCACCACGAACACCGTTTGTAGCAAGCCGGCCTGGTCATCGCCGATGTCGAATTCTTTCTTGACATCACCTAATACACCTGTAAAGAAAGAAAAAAAACAATAGATAAGCCAATTGTTCGCAGGATTAGAAATAACTGTCAGATCTCAAAATATTATTAGACGTGCATCAAAAATTGGAAAAAGGATGAATTAATAAAATGGTCACCTTAGTTGGTTAAGTAGAAAGTGAAATCCGAAGCCTATTCAATTGTTTCAATCTTATCAGGTAATACACCACAAAATACGGATGACGGGCGACGAATCGACGATGGAGCTACGTACGACGCGTACTCACTATACTCATACAAATTTTACGTACATACTAATATTCCTGGTCGTATTTTATTTCTTCGACCTCGGTTTGAATAAGCGGTGACAAGTTTATTTCAAGCGTGCAACGAACAGAAGTAGGACTACTTTTACGGAGCGACCCTAACAGGTGCACTCGCGCAGAATAAGCCTGCAGATACAAATGTATTCTCTCATGCTCGATGTGCAATGTTCATTACAGCCTAGTGATTTCAGTGGGGTTTCAAAAATGAAAGACTACATAAATAACATAATCCTTTTTTCTTTATGCTAGCCTATTTTTTGGGCATACGTGACAAGTTGTCGTAAAATTGTAGTGATGTCACGGCGCTTTGGCACGCCCCTCGCGTGATATCGTGGGCTGATTTCGGGGCGGTGCCCCTTCCCACTTGGATTAGATTACTGCTATTTGTACCAAACATCGATAAAATGTTTGCGTATGGGTGAAGACCGAAAAGTTTACAACCTTAACTCACCCTTAACTCGCTCAATTAATATTTGTATCAAAGTCTCCATTGTGCGACGACAGTTAACCTTACAATAACGTACCTTAAGGTTCTATTTTAAGGTTCCTTATTGTATCGTTATTTTTTGTCGCACAACGGAACTTAGGTATTCCAATCGCTTTTATTTCCTCGCTAACTACGCCTTAATTTCATCCAACTGTTTGGTCCAACTGGTGGCTCCATATATCATATAATAATGTCTAGATAGCTGAAATTCTTAAATGGTCTAGATAGCTGAAACGGTAAATTGAGCAATAACGAAGTGACATCAAACTGAAATAAAATTTACGTAACCTCGCTATTATTAGTCAACTTTTGTATTCTCGCAGCAAAATCCGCTCGGGTAGAAAAAAGAACGACCATTATCAAAACTTGACCTTGCAAAGTTGATTGGCCGACTAGCAGAATGCGTGGCCGATGCGCCAAGCAACACGAAACGCGAACCGGAACTAGGTTTAAGTAAACTTAATTATTTTTTCTATATGAACGTGACTTTGTTTAGATACCGACACAGAACACTAACGGAAGGGTGTGGTTCGCAAAACACTCATGGAAACGTCTGATAACAAACACGGTGAGATATAAAGGTGTGGATTTTATTTCACTCTCTTTAAACCTGTTCAGTCTAAATTGAAAGATATGATCGCTTTAAACATCTTTACAATGCATGTGCTCGAAAAGAGCGTTTTCTACGCATTTAAACTGTGCGTAAAGTACTACTTTCCCGCACTAGTGCTTTTTACTTTTCATTTTTTTTTACTAGCTAACTAGCTATGTCTGACATGATGACGCAAAGAGGTTCTTTTATTTTAAAAAATGTTGATAAATTTGTCAAATACCGCGATTATTATTATATTATAAAAGTACAAGAAAACCAATACTTCATTAAACACGTTATTAATTACATTAGATCTAGAATTTGATTAATAAACGAACTTTAAATCCTTATTCATTAAATATATTTGGCTGAATGTGTACGCGCTCGTGCCATTTTGACATAATAGTATTACTTGTTATGGACGGTTTTGGCCTGGAAGCTGCACTTTGTGATGGAAGCAAGCCGTTTTGCACAGTGATAATATAGACCAAAATAAACGATTTCACTCGAGGCGAAATTAGTTTCACCCCTTAGGAACAGAGATGGCGCCACTTATTCCAAAAAAGTTTAAAAAATTCTAAATCCTGGACGGATACTCCGATTTTGACGTAAAAGATGCCAATCGGCAGATAATTACCCAATTTAACATGAAAAAAATTTAAATCACGTAGAAAATAATTTTGGATACCTAAGAAATAATATTTTCTGAAAAAAATATTTAAAATTTGTGATTTTTGGAATTTTACTCGTAAAAATGTATGTATATGGTACTTTTTTTATTTATTTATATTAATACACAACTAATTTTACATTTACGAAAAAAAAACGCATATCATTAGCTCGTATAATTCCAAAGTTATTGAAGAATACAGACATGGCGCCGCTGGGTCAAAAAATCTTACAAAAAATTTAAAACCGCAACGGATATTCCGATTTTGATAATTAAGGTGGTAATCGACAGATATTTACTTAAATTAGTTTAAAAAATTGGGCAAGTGCGAGCCCGACTCGCGCATGAAGGGTTCCGTACCTATACATATATATAATTTATAACAAGTTTGTTGTATGGGAGCCCCCCTTAAATACTTATTTTATTTTATTTTTAGTATTTGTTGTTATAGCGGCAATAGAAATACATCATCTGTGAAAATTTCAACTGTCTAGCTATCACCGTTGTTGAGATACAGCCTGGTGACAGACGGACGGACAGCGAAGTCTCAGTAATAGGGTCCCGTTTTTACCCTTTGGGTACGGAACCCTAAAAAATAAAATAAAAATTCAAATAGGCAAAAAGTAATAATATTTCCAAAAAAAAACATACATTTTGAAAAAAAATATTTTTTTTTGGGGCTTTTATGTAATTTCATATAAAAAAAATTATGAATATGGCTTTATTTTACTTATGTATATTATAACACTATTAGGTAATTGATCTTTTAATAAAAAACCGCATATCGAGAACTTGTACAGTTCCAACGGTATTGAAGATTTTACTATAGGGTGCCGGTGCGATGTTGACGCCGCACGTGCAACTTATGTACATGTATATAGAAAAGTATTCTCCCGTTTCGAAGGTACTGATTACCCTGAAAATATAACCACAATTGAATGTACAAATCATAATCATCCCAAGTAGCACACAACACACTTATATACCTTGTACAGCTTAAATTAGAGTTTTAACGGGTGAATAGGCTCTCATACAAGCAGTTTGCTAATATCACAAGTATATTCTGCCTATTTTCACTAAACTGTGCATTGTAACGTGCATGTTAGGCCGTTGCATCGGCTGCAACAACGCATTTTTCCATAGCTCGATTTGCACCCATACTAACTGTTCTATTGTGGATCGCACCTGCAACCTGCTTCCAACGCCATTCCATTCCCAAAAAGAAAGGACTTGGGACAGGATATATCCAAATTAAGACGTTTATTTCACATTTGGCTCGCTTGAAACGCTACACGCAGAACATGTTGTTCAATGGCAGCTGAAGTAGTCGGCGAAAGGCTTGTCGCCAGCTCTGTGAAAGCATCGAAGCATTCAAATTGCAGTCGTCAGTGCAACGGTCTACTAGTAGCAGTTTACAAAACAGTTATTACTTTAAGTAATGAAATGATGACTGCACTTCAAGGCTTTCACAGAGTATGACAAGACGTCTAATTTTAATACAATAAGAAAAGAGACCTGTTTTAAAACTTGCATGTTATACCCTGAAATAACTACTGCTTTTGCAAGTAACACCGCTATCTATAGAAATTCTCTCTCGATACGTAACGGCTCATGTGAAACGATTACTTAGGGCCATTTTTGTTTCTTTTTTTTAGGGTGTGTACATAATTAATGTCATTCATTATAATAACAAAACGGGATTTAACCGAGTTCAAAAATGTTTATTTACCGCAATTAAGTCCCGTTTTATTATTTTAATATAATGTGTGAAAATCGTGTAAGATTCAATCACTATATTAATGTCATTAATTGGTTCTCAATTAATCGTAACGTTGTTGGTCCCAGATTCACATGCAGGCTATACGATGCTCCAACAGAGCATATATTATTACTGTTAATGCGATTCGAAAAGATCTGTTTAAACTAAAAAACACTAAACTAAACAAGCTTGTGAGATACCTTCCATCTATTTCAGCTGCCATTGAATACCGTTTCATGCAAACCAAATGTGGGTTCACGTTTTAATTTGGAAATATCGAGTCCCAAGTCCTTCTTTTTGGGAATGAAACGGCATCAAAGGTAGGTGGGGTCCACAATAGTTGAAGGTTAGTTCAATTTGGAAACTCCTTGAACATTATGGATACAAATTGGGCTGTGGCATAATGCGTTGTTGTTTTTTTTATGATGCGACGGCCTAACTTGCACGTTACAATGCAAAGCCTGCAAAGACTAAAGTGAAAATAAAACGTAAAGTAAGTAAAATATTGATTCAGAAATGCTATTTAGCATCTAATATACTTGTGATATTAGCAAACTGGTTGTATAGGAGCCTATTCACCCGTTAAAACTCTAATTTAAGCTGTACAAGGGATATAAGTGTGTTGTGTGCTACTTGGGATGATTATTATTTGTACTTTCAATTATGGTTATATTTTCAGGGTAATCAGTACCTTCGAAACGGGAGAATACTTTTCTATATACATGTACATAAGTTGCACGTGCGGCGGCAACATCGCACCGGCACCCTATAGTAAAATCTTCAATACCGTTGGAACTGTACAAGTTCTCGATATGCGGTTTTTTATTAAACGATCAATTACCTAATAGTGTTATAATATACATAAGTAAAATAAAGCCGTATTCATAATTTTTTTTATATGAAATTACATAAACCCCAAAAAAAAATATATTTTTTCAAAATGTATGTTTTTTTTGGAAATATTATTACTTTTTGCCTATTTGAATTTTTATTTTATTTTTTTAAACTAATTTAAGTAATTATCTGTCGATTACCACCTTAATTATCAAAATCGGAATATCCGTTGAGGTTTTAGATTTTTTGTAAGATTTTTTGACCCAGCGGCGCCATGTCTGTATTCTTCAATAACTTTGGAATTATACGAGCTAATGATATGCGGTTTTTTTCGTAAATGTAAAATTAGTTGTGTATTAATATAAATAAATAAAAAAAGTACCATGTACATACATTTTTACGAGTAAAATTACAAAAATCACAAATTTTAAATATTTTTTTCAGAAAATATTATTTCTTAGGTATCCAAAATTATTTTCTACGTGATTTTAATTTTTTTCATGTTAAATTGGGTAATTATCTGCTGATTGGCACCTCTTCCGTCAAAATCTGAGTATCCATTCAGGATTTAGAATTTTTTAAACTTTTTTTGAATAAGTGGCGCCATCTCTGTTCCTAAGGGGTGAAACTAATTTCGCCTCGAGTGAAATCGTTTATTTTGGTCTATATTATCACTGTGCAAAACGGCTTGCTTCCATCACAGAGTGCAGCTTTTTTTCATAACAAATAGGACTATAAGACGAATATTAAGAAGTTGATTTTTGCACATGCGTTATATTAGTATATATATTCTTTGGCAGTAGTAGATTTGTCGAGCGCGATCTACAAATAACGCCGCCATTATTTCAGCAAACTGCTGAAATAATGTCGAGTTCAAGTGACGAATTAATAAATTTAAACCCGTAAATTGTTATTGGAGAAGTAAAAAATGTTAACAACGGCCTCTTTGTTCGATAAATCAAATCAAAATACTTTTTTCCAAGGCAAACAGTCTTTGTGAGTATTTAAGTATTTACTATTTTCTCGTACATGCATAGTAATGTTTTGTACGAAACTCGTGTGTAAGATGATTTCCGACTCGTGTTTATTTAAACACTCGCTCGTACCTCGCTCGTGATTAAAAATTACACTCGTCTCGTCTTACCTTATACACTTGTATCGTAAATAACTATTTTAATATTAAATCAACTCAAGCAGTTAAAATAGTTATAAGTGCTCTCGTTTTTGCACTTTCATATTAGCTTACTGAGACATCAATATTAATCATTGCCACAATGCATAGTAGAAAGTTGTTAACCCGGTAATTATATGGACAATGCAGTATCATTTCTTGCTTAAGCACAGCGATGTCTTACCTTCATTCAACTGCAACTTTTACGTATATAACTTTTTCATCAACCCTCATAAAACGCAATAATATTCCCTGTTACATCCCATAGCAGCTATCATACAGACACTTCAATAAATCATTTCTTTTATTGCCGGGTCCCCATTGTTTGCGTCACCTTTATTTGCTGTAGCCGGGCCTGTACCCGGTCGACAATTCCTTTTATTAGTTCTCATAGTCCTCCTCACTTTCATTAATAAGATGATGCAGATGAAAGACCCCAGCTTCTGATAAACGGCAAAAGATGTTGCATTGTGACATTAATTAAATTTTTATAGAAAGACACATCTCTTGATGAAGTTATTCAAATGATAAAACAAATGCGGCTTCATATATGTCTTTAATGTTGCACGTTGCACGTGTTAATAAAGTTAAATTAATAAAAATTATAATTACTTATTCAAGTTAATAATTAATACAATTCATCAAAGAAAATTAGACGATTCCTTAGGTTTTCGTGTTACATTGAAGCTTCTCCATTTTCCAAATGAGTAAAATTAATGATAAATTCTGTTCCGATCCAATCAGTCTAACCATAAGTGCTGTAGTAATAATCACCGTCACCATTTGGAGTAAAGTAAATAGCGTTGCCTTTATTATCATACATAAATAAAAGACCAGAAAGGGGCGTGCATGGTGCTTTGATCAAGCGATTGCGTCAGGCGGTGGTGTGATGTGCTACGTCTATGACGTAAGTTGATTTTCACGGTCAGATCAACGTCGGTCGGCAAACGAGCTCGATAATTTGAGTGGCATACAACCTATGTCCTTACCAACTAAGCCTTTACGTTGAAGGAATGCCCTAAACAAACTAACAACGCTAGCACACATCAGCCGGTATTCTTGGTGTGACGGTCACGGAAAGAAAATGTTACTCATGGATTTATTCTTGAAGTGGATGTTGTTCACGAGATAAATGTAACTGCAATATACGGGCATAGTGATCCTTTGGTTGGATGAGCCATCTGACGGAACAGATTCATGTTGATTTTTGGTGCAGGACGGGGTCCGGGCTTACATTTTTGTATGATATTGCACATCCTTGTTTGTATTATAAGGACCAACTGAGCTTAAGGGACAGGACAGGTCTTGACTACCAAACGCCGTATATGAAAGCAAAAGCCGACAACTATTTCAAGAACTCGAGATACGAAAAAAACTATTATGGACATATGAAATGAAAAGCTTGATGTGTAAAGTAACTTGTGATAAGTGAAAGTATACCTTAGACAGCTATATACCATGGCTTCTGCACTTGTTTGTCACCGTAATCTATGTAGAAAGTGCTGGCTAACTTCTCAATGGTATATTGATGAGAAAGTACCGGTTATTATAGGTAATATTTTTTTAATTTAAACTTTTGGAAACTAGATGGGTCATTGTCAGCTTTAGGTTCGCGTCTTTTCGGTGGACACGTATAAAGTTAAGGACTTTAAGCCTAGCTTTCCGATCAAATTTATATTAGAATAAACGACGTTTCCCTTTCTATGAGCTTGCGTGTTAAAAACATAACTTCTATGCACATACGCAGTTAACTATTGGCCACCGAAGAGATAACTTTTGTTTTTTGAACTGAAAATGACCCAGATTGGTACATATTTTGTCACGTCAAGATGCGCTACATGTTAGAATAATTAATGTAAAAAGCCGATAGGTGTTCCCAGGCGGTGAAAATGTAGGTGTTCTAATTTTAACTGCCCCTGATAGATGACCGTAAAATGTCATAAGAAAATGTGAAATGCTCTATTTACGACACAAATAATTTAGCACGAGTTGAATAATAATCAACGTGCACGAATGCGACGAATGTGCAATTTATTAATAAAACGGTTAATGACATTATAAGAGCTGATAATTCTTGTTTTTAATTTAAAATCGCCAACAGATGATTTCGGCGTGTTATTATGATGACATATCAAGGTTTGTTTGGTTAATCGTAAATATTCCCCATTCAAGTCGCGTTACTCATGTAGTTGTTTAGTCGTCATGATAAAATTATCAAGATTTAGTACGGCGACCTTCATGTCGGTGACGGGCGTTCGGTGGCGTGGTGTGGCTACGTCACTGACAGATTAGCATTAGCAGAAACAATCGCAGTGGCAGCACCGTCGCGCCACGCCGGCATGCAGCCGTCGTAGACGCAACTCCGCGCATCACGCCATCAACGCTGCCCAATCAGCGGCGAGGTGACTTGCCGCACGAGACTCGAGACTCGAGAGTCGAAACGTTGCAGCTCAGCGACTCGTAACGATGGAATGGTAACGTGCAGTCATAGTGACGAAACGCATGCTTCATTTAAAAACATCAGCAAATCTTGCCGCTGACCTTCATCAATAAAAGAAAATAATAAACAAGCGTCAGCACTATCGTATGACTAATGACCGATCAAAAATATGAACGCTGGCAACTATTACATGTTAGGTTAGGGGAGCAAATAGCCCTAAACGGGAGGGATGATGGGGGATTAATAAAGTGTCAATCACAGACGTGTAATAGGATTTGGGATTTCCACGAGGGTAATGTAATAGTCGCTGGAAAATGGGATGAAAGAGCTGCGTTTCATTTCCGGGAATGGAACGGTGTTTGCTGTCGATGACGGATCGCCCCGGGGGATTAATGGCGGTGGATACATCAAACATCGCGGATTTATCGACCTACATGAAAACATATATTATACACCTTTCGGAATAAGAAATGCAGAACGAATATTTCACGTTGTAAAATGTGGAACCAATGGAACCGACAGTTAACCGGTTGACAAAAACTTTACCGTGGAAGCTTGTAAACACGGTTACTCGGACTCGTAAATATTTTCGCTTAAATACCACACACTTGACAGCAAAGAAAGTCAACACGTCCACGTCTATCTCAACGCAACTAGAACTATTCTGACAAGAATCGTGACAACATGCGTGACTATTAACAACTAATAAAAGGGGAGGGAAATTCTCAGCTTTGCGAAAGATGTGTTAACAAGGAAATAATAATTTCGCATCACGAATCACGAAGTAGTATTATAAAAGCCAGTAATATATTTCATAATCTTCATCTTCTTCAAATTATTGATTGAAGTTTGGCATTTTATGACTTAGGTACGTTAGGGCTCGTGCACAAATCACGTGAGGTTTTTTCGGCTACTTTTTGACCCCCCCTCCCCCCTGGTGATATTTGGTGAGGTTCTTTGCTAACCCCCCCTCCCCCATACTACCTCACGTGTATTTTTTTTTGCCAGAATTTCGTAAAATAGACTCGCCAAATTTTAAGTATTTAACAAGTGAAGATTTATTTTTAACGAAACCGAGAAAAAATATCGATTTTTCTTAGTCTTCGTTCATAGTAGAAAAATACACGTGAGGTCTCCTTATACCCCTCCCTCCCCCAACGTGATCTTTCGTGATTTTTTCGCGACCCCCTTCCCCCCCTATCGAACCTCACGTGATTTGTGCACAAGCCCTTACGTTGCGTAGAAGCTTCGATTAATAACTGGTTTTATGATACTTATTTCAGAAATACTGAATTCAAGGATTATTAACCATTTAATTGAACAGAGTTAATACTGTTGAAATACTGAATTCAAGGATTATTAACCATTTAATTCAACAGAGTTAATACTGTTGAATTAAATGGTTAATAATCCTTGAATTCAGTATTTCTGAAATAAGTATGCAATGTAACACCGGACTGCAGTAAGTTTTAAAAAATGTGCAAATAGTTTTGGGTTAAAGAGTTACATTTATTGGCTTATAATATAACCAGCAGCATGTACCTATGCACTTTTATGTAATTTATACTGAAACACTACTTGTTAACGTAAAACTGAAATTAGGTGGATGCTTAGATGTAGGTGTTAATTGATTATGTTTCGCACGGAACGCTTAACGAATAATTAATGATACTACGTTTCCTTCCGTAATATATTAGGTATATTTTTACTGGAAAATTATCTATCGCGAATGCTCATAAGCAGCCTGATTAAGCTATTTAATCTAATGCGCGATTAACTATCATTAACATTGAAATCAATTCACAAATAATAAAGCACTAATGTTTAACCACCTTCTTAGAAGGACTGTTCTACCTGCTACCATTAATAGCATCACATCTGATGTGATGGGATCATATAATGATCATCAATCATCATTTAATTAACAGTGATTCTTGACCTCTCGTTAGGTCTCGACTCTCGACCCATTGTAAGATACATATTAAAGTGGTAGTCATAATCACCTGAAGAACACGAATTGAAATTACGAAACTACTGCAATTGTTTAATTAAAGTTTTGAGATTGAGACCAAAGTCTGAACTGAACTGGAGCAGGTCTTAAATAGTTTTACCTAGAACGTTACATTGGTTTTGGTGCCCATTGATTTTCGGAACCATTAATTGACTATGTAGGTACCAGTATTGCAACTGTGTAGCTTGGAATGTTTCTGCCATGGCACTTGTACTGTAAAGTCAGCAAAGAAAATGGTCTACCATTTCTGGACTTTAACACACATAAATAGAGTCGAAAAGTGGCATACAATACAAGTTTCTTGTACCTATGTAAGTAAATAATGTTGTGTAAGGTGACGCTTACTACCGATACTAGGAACGCTGTTACTTCAACTGCAGATCCACTTTCACGATTCGACGCATACACAATTCTTTGGAAATTGTATTTGCTGACTTAAGCCATCAGCGGACTCATTGTCTAATGTATTGAAAGAAGAGTGGACAGTGGCGTAGGTATTGAATGACTGATACAGATGAATGAATTACATTACCTACGATACGATACTTCTTTTTTGCGATTCCAGGGACAGTGTTCACTATTTAAAGAGGAGCGTATTTAATTAAAGCAACCAAGCGTACTTCATTTTTTAACAAGTAGATTATTACTATTCAATACAGAGCAGACAGACGCTCTGCGCAGTACTGAAGTGTAAATATATAAGTTAACCTGTGGGCTGTGGCAGTCCATCGTTTCCTGTTGGATAAACCCAACTATTAAAACAGTTTAGGTATATCGCGACCATTCCTGTTGTTGTACATCCATACTTAATATTATAAATGCGAAAGTGTGTCTGTCCGTCTGTCTGTCTGTCTGTCTGTCTGTCTGTCTGTTACCTCTTCACGCTTAAACCGCTGAACCGACTTAGATGAAATTTGGTATGGAGATAGTTTGAGACCCGGGGAAGGACATAGGATACTTTTCATCCCGAATAAATTTAGTGTTCCCGTGGTATGAGCGGGTAACACCGCGGGGCACAGCTAGTATATTATAAAACAGTATTAGTGAAATCAACTTCCTATCAAGTTTCCCTAACGAGAAATATAAATAAGTTAACGTTATTTAGTTGACATGCAATGATCGACGCGGTTGAAAAACAAACAATGAATATACACGTCCAAGCAGCAAGCTATATTGTTTGTCCTGTGTTTTTATTGAATAAAGAAATTTGAAATTTGAATTTGAATTTGAATATTCGTCCAAAATAAAAATTAAACCATAGCACTCGCTGACAAAACAGCTTTATTAAAAGTTTTATTATTATAGCCCTCACAACCGACTGCTTCCGGACGTTGCTCTTAAAAGGTTATAAAAAACTTTTAGTAGTCGCTTGGCCGTTCTACTTTCCTTTTCAGTTCAATATTGTACGTTTAGCGTACTATTTTGGATAAGTGTAATCAGTTTAAAAAATGGCGGGATCGTCCGAAAGTGGTTCGGCGTCGTCTAGACGATGGTGTTATCAACGGAAGGCGCCGTCTGGGTGCAAAAACGCACTCCTATGGGGTGAAATGCAACTTGCAACCCTCCGGAAAGTTGCCCACCTTAATGTAATTAACATATCGATTAATGTTCGGTAGGTGTGCTCCCTAATGTATACAATAGTGGCAAAAAAAGTTATCATATTGATTTGTAACGTGTGAAAGCATTGAAAGATGCCAAATTATTACAGGCGCAAAAGGTTTAATAAACATTAACTTGCCATTTACTTCTTGGCAAATAGAAAATCTATCCTTAACGTTATCGACATATTACGTTTTATTAAAAATATTCAAATTATATTTTAAAATTAATTTCACATTCAATGTCTTGTAACTGGATTTTTACACTTTATAATTATAATATCTAATCCCTTGTCATCATACATTAAATTTATGTTCGTTATATTAAATCAGTTCAAAATTTACGCGCTGGCGCTGCTGTTGCAATATTACTGATTAAGTACGTGCAACCGCAATTCTTCGAAAGTTTATCAATGAAATTGCCATGTTCCGTTCCTGGGAATCTTATTGAGTAATTCAAGTGTATAGTCCACCGTATCTTATTTCAATTAATACTTAGACAGCGGTTTGAATCATACAACCTAACCATATTTGCGTTTCTTGATGAGGCGATCTCAATTTGTTCAAGTGTACTTACTATGGCGTCATTGACAGCAACCAGAAACCATCGTGCTGTGCAAGCTGTGCATACAATCATCTGAACACATGCATGCGTAACATGCGTTGCTAGTAATTATATATTGCTTTAATAGGCTGCTACTTTCACTGCATATATAATGAGTTGCTGGGATCGATTAAAAAGGTTAAATGGGTTTTTTACTGTTTTAGCATACAGCCATCAACACCATATGAACAAAGTTCGATAAATTTGATCTGTAGACTTAAAACATCCCAGTTTAATACAACTAGGATGTTTTAAGTCTCGATGGATACGTAAAACTGCAATTTAGACATCATTGATCGGTCTATTGGGTAGGGAAATCGTAGACATGGCAAAAATAAAAAAACAGACAAGTGCGAGTCGGACTCGCACATCGAGGGTTCCGTACAAACACTTATCCCAGTTAAGTTTGCACCTGGTATGTACATTGCACGGCGCTGGATACAAATGAGGTGCAAAGTTAACGCAACCGATCACGTTTGTTGTATGGGAGCACCCCTTAAATATCTGTGAAATTTTCAACTGTCTGTTGCAATGCATCATCATACATAGCAAACGGCAAAAACTAGCAGCTTAGTGACTGTTATATTTTTTTATAAATTTCATACAGATAATCTGACGTCTATTAAATAACATTATTCTTGTAATAGATAGATGTTGTATCAGATCAGTGTATAATTATTGCGAATTTGACCCCCGATATCCGCAAATATGTAACCGCCGCAAATCCGCAAAGATAACCGCAATATTATTAACATTAACTGGTGCGAATCTAGATTGTATCTTCAAGCAAAAAAAAACGACAGCCTCACTTGGCACGCAATTTGATGTGCCACGTTGATTTAGTTTGCTAGCGGTTAAACATTACACAAAAACCGGTACTAAATTTATCATCTTGTTTATATGTCATTACCGTCATCAAAATGTGCAAATTGTGCAATTTTAGCGTGCGAATGTAGTCTATAACATAAGCGGCCAATGGAAGGGTGAACAGTATACTGTTAAAGTTCGTATCAAATGCAAAGTACCTTGCTGGCTGTTTTGTTGTAGACACATTTTTATATTGACGTGTTCTATTTTACTTCACTCAATGATTGAGGACTGTAAAAAACTAAAGTTGTGTTTTATAAAAACTGTTATGATTTTCAATACCCTCTACGTATTATTGTACTTGCTAACGTGGTAGATCTCTGCGCCTTTTCACCTACCTCAACAATGGTTATGGGCCGCACACAATATGTTGCACTAGTTAGTGAAATTTACTGAAATTGATGATGGTAATTTTCTTGTAAGTACTTACATTTACTAGGATTATACTAAAATGAGCGCTGTGCGAATTGATTCCTTGTCGAAGGACAATAACGAGAGTTGGAAATTACAAGCGGAAGCTATTCTTATTAAAAATGATCTCTGGAAGTATACTAATGGGAAATTATCCAAGCCGGCTGAGACGGCGACGGCTGAGTTAGAGAAATGGGAGGCAGAAGATGCTAAAGCAAAGGCTGATTTAATACTTTGCATCAGCTCAACGGAACTACGTCATGTAAGAGATTGTAAGACTTCAAAGGAACTATGGTTACGATTAGAGTCAATTTATGCATCTCGTGGGCCTGCTAGAAAGGCTATGTTGCTAAAACGTCTACTGACGCACAAGACGAGCGAATCTGGAGATATTCGTGAAGATATTGGTATATTTTTCGATGCGGTGGACAAACTAGAGTCGATGGATATAAAGATTCATGATGATCTGTTGTCGATAATGTTGTTGTATACTTTACCTGCAAGTTTTTCGAACTTTCGATGTGCTATTGAAAGCCGTGATGACTTACCGAAGCCAGAGATTCTTAAAGTGAAAATCTTGGAAGAGTATGAATCCAGGAATATAAACGAAACTGATAATGATGTAATGTATGCGGAAAGGAAGAAAACACTAAATAGATGGCAAACCAATGTCAACGACAAAGGCATTTCACGACCGTCACCATCTAACCGATTTCCTTACAAGGAGGATAACCGTGAAAATGAAAGGAGAGTAATAACCTGCTACCGTTGTAATCGTCTTGGCCACAAAGCTTCAAATTGTCGAGAAACTAATCCGAATTCGAAATATCACTGTAATTATGTAGAGGAAGGACTCACGTCTTTAAATGTTTCAGGTATAGGGGACTGTCAAATTGTTGATAACTTAAAACAACAATGGGTGCTTGATTCTGGGTGCACATCCCACTTATGCAACGATGTTAACTTATTTGGACGTACACTTAAGGAGTATAATGGTAATCTGAGGTTGGCTACTAACACGAACGCCGAGGTCCAAGGTAAGGGCATAGTCACACTATCGGTATTAAAAGATAGCTCGGCACATCTTGTTGAGTTCAAAGATACCCTCTATGTGCCAGACTTGAGGACTAACTTAATTTCGGTGGCAAAAGTGACAGATAATGGCTACGACGTAAATTTTACGCATGATGTGGCCGAGATAGTAGATAAAAATGGTAAGATTAGGCTGACTGCACACCGGAGAGGCAACTTATATTGTTTACAGGAATGTGATTCCGCTAATGCCGTCACAAATTGTATGGCAGATGTGAAACTTTGGCATGAGCGATTGGGGCATCTTAACGCGAAGGATGTTATTAAATTGTTAAGGCAAACAGGTCAAGATGTAAATGCAGGTGACACTACTATGGATACGTTGCGTGGTTGTGATATTTGTGCTAGAGGTAATGAAAGGCTGCATATCGTATATTCTGATATAGTTGGACCAATGAGATGCGAATCCAAAAGTGGTGCTAAATACATAATTACTTTCATTGATGATAGCACACGTTGGTGCGAAGTCTACTTTCTAAAGACTAAAAATAAAGCCTTAGAAGCGTTTAAAATTTACAAAAGTTATGTTGAAAAATATACTGGATCAAAAATTAAATACTTTCAATCAGATAATGGTGGTGAGTACTGCAATGCTGAATTTGACGAATTCTTACGCAAAGAAGGAATACAGAGGAGACTAACGGTACCTCGTACACCCCAGCAGAACGGAGTTGCGGAAAGAATGAATCGCACTCTGCTTGAGATGGCTAGGTGTATGCTTCTAAATAGTGACTTGTGTATTAGTTTTTGGGCTGAAGCTATAGATACGGCATGTTATGTTAGGAACCGATGCCCAACTTCTGCCTTAAATGGCGACATTCCATATGAAACGTGGTGTCAAAAACGGGTGAATATTCACTATCTGCGTACGTTCGGGGAAAAGGCTGGATAAAAATCCAAACAAAGGTAAATTTGATGCCCGAGGGTTAGCTGGAGTATTTGTAAGATATCCAAAAACAACTAAAGGATTTAGAGTTTGGATACCTGAGCAAAGAAAATTTGTCATTTCTAGGGACATAAAGTTTAATGATAAGCTAGCGACAAATTTAGTGATGAAGTCTTTGGATGAAGCAAAGGACTTTATTGAGATGATTTCTCCTAGAAGTGATATACAAACTAGTGACGATAAAAGTAATTGTAAAGATCAAGCATCAGTGGAGATAATATTTAATAAAGAAATAAAAGGTGAATGTAAAGATGATAATATGAGTAAAGACGACGCTATGAAACTACCTATTGCTGTGGAAGATGTAGGAAAAGATCAGGACTCTGAACATAGCGTAGTAGAACCAAATATAAATCATGTACCCAAAGTAGTACTAAAGAGAGGGCCTGGTAGGCCAAAAGTGGTTCGGACAGGTCATCCAGGACGACCAAAGAAGGTTTATAACTACATTGAGGCGGAAGGAAGCAACAGTGAACCTGATGTAGAAGACTTAGCCGACGAATATAGAGATTGCATCGAGTTTACAGGTACAGCTTCAGAAATATCTTTAGACGAAGCCTTACGTAGTGAGGAACGCTTTGAATGGGAAGAAGCAATACTGTCTGAAATAAGGAGCCTAGTGCAAAAGGGTACCTGGACTATTGTAAAGACACCACCGAATACAAATGTCGTTGGATGTAGATATGTGCTCACTACAAAAACAAACGTCGACAAAACAACTAAGAAGAAGGCTAGGCTAGTGGCACAAGGATTTAGTCAACGTTTTGGAGTGGATTATGAAAAAACTTTTGCGCCAGTTGCTAGGTTGGAAACGGTGCGATTAATGATGGCTATTGCTGTAGAGATGGACTTGGAGATACATCAAATTGACATAAATACTGCGTATTTAAACGGAGAGCTCGATGAACAAATTTACATGCGTATTCCTCGATTGCTGAAGGAATGTTTGATAAAATTAGTGCATGGTAATGATGAAGATCCCATTGTAATAGAAAATGCAAAATCAATGCTTGAGTGTTTGGAAGCCGGGGGTGAAACATGCCTCTTAAAGAAATCTTTGTACGGTTTAAAACAGGCTGGACGACAGTGGAACATACGTTTTGATGGAAAATTAAAAGAGATGGGGTTGGTACAAAGCTTTAATGAGCCATGTCTTTACATGAGAGAACAAGATGGAAAACATTTATTCGTCCTTGTCTTCGTCGACGACGTACTGATTGCATCTGAGTGTGAAGACCGTATATGCCGATTTAAAGAGGAATTGAAAAAGGAATTCGATCTTAAAGACTACGGAAAGGTTAAATACTTTTTGGGAATTGACATACGGAAAAATGAAAGTGGCATTACGCTGTCACAGGAAGGATACGTCAAGACTATTTTGGACAAATTTGGTTTATTTAACTGCAATCCTTGTAAAACACCGAGTGAATTGTCTGATAATTTTTCAAGTGAGACCAATAAAAACGAAAGTGATAGCGAACCGAAAGAAAAATGGCCATACCGTGAACTCATAGGGTCGCTTATGTATTTGTCCGTAGCGACGAGACCCGACATAACAAATACTGTTGTTAAACTTGCTCAGTTCGTAAGTAATCCTGATCTGAGCCATTGGAAGGCCGCAAAAAGGGTTTTACGCTACCTCAAGGGTACAACAAACTATGGTCTTGTATATAGGAAGACTGGTAAGCCTGTTCAGGGATACTGCGATGTTAATTGGGGTAGTTGCATGATAGATCGGAAATCTTATTCTGGTTATTCATTTATTCTAGGAGGTGCTATAGTATTTCTTGGTCTTCTAGAAAACAGAGGACAGTCGCAACTTCTAGTTGTGAAGCGGAGTACGTCAGCCTTGCAGAAGCGATGAAAGAAGGCTTGTACCTTCAAAGTCTACTGACGGAGATGAATTTACCAGGGTATGCCACTATCTATATTAATACCGATAGTCGATCAGCGATGTTTCTTGCGCAGGACCCCGTTTTTCATGGTAGGAGCAAACACATTGATATCAAATACCACTTTATACGGGGTGTTTTAAAGGACAATAAAAATATATTATTGGGACATGTACCCACGGAATCAATGCTGGCAGACGTTAACAAAACCACTGCCTAGCATAAAGCATGACAGGTGTATCGCTGGATTAGGTCTTAAACCTTGCTAATCCATAATTTATGTTATTTAGAGTTATGTTATGTTTCGTTTTTCTTTTCAAGTGCTGAGCTATAAACTAAGTACTTGGACACATGTTTATTTTATTATGATGTGGTGATTAACTTGTGCAAGGCATTTTGCTTTTGAGGGGGCGTGTTAAAGTTCGTATCAAATGCAAAGTACCTTGCTGGCTGTTTTGTTGTAGACACATTTTTATATTGACGTGTTCTATTTTACTTCACTCAATGATTGACGACTGTAAAAAACTAAAGTTGTGTTTTATAAAAACTGTTATGATTTTCAATACCCTCTGCGTATTATTGTACTTGCTAACGTGGTAGATCTCTGCGCCTTTTCACCTACCTCAACATATACCGCTGCTTGATTGTGATTGGTCGTCGTTCATCAAGCATAGGATTTAATTTATGTATAATTCAATAAAATTCAAAAAAAAAAACGGCGAAGTGCGTGTCGCACTAGCGCACTAATGGTTACTGTACCAGTAATTTAGTGTCTACTTATAATTATTCAACCATTCTAAAAAAACGTAGAAAACCCTGATAAAGTATAAGTACACTATGTAGCCCCTTCAATTTATTACAGTTGGATACGGAACCCTAAAAAGCGTGCAACGGCAGTAAATTCAACGACCGGCACTGCATAATCCATCTTGGTACCTGCAATTGATATTTCGGGTCAACTGTACGTTCATCAACCTCATTTCAGTCCCTTTGAACTAAGTATATGTACTATCAAAAACCAGTGGCCGCGCTATTAAGTTTTATTATCATTCGAATTGGTGGAAATGTTTGTTTAACCATCCAATTGAAAAACGTGCCTATGATGTATGAATTACATGTGTAGTTAGGACTTTTTAACTTGAGCTGTTATATTACAGGCTATTCGTATGGACTGTTAACGTTTCTTGACAATCGACACAGTTATGTGAATGTCGCAACGTCGAGTTCTTATCTTACGAGTATTGATAATTGCGTTAACTTTCCAATAACACTGAGACAGTAAATATTGAATATGGCAGAGTTAAAACCGATGTGGAATTTATAAAACAAACTGGATAGGTAAGTGCCTTCTGAATTACCTGAGTGAAGCCGTATCAAATGACCGAAAATCAATGAGCGAAGGTATGTGGTCGCACGCGCTAAGTCGACTTACTAATACGAATTAACATTCTTTGGTTCGACGCTTTAACACTATACTTCTCTAATAAAGCTATCATATTCCAGTCTAACAACACTATACTTAAACAACATCGCATTTAACCGTTTTTATAGTATACTGGTTGTCACATCTCAGTGGATAGTGGACAAAAATCGGTGAAATCTAAAAATAGTATTTAGTTCCTATATATTCTCTTTTATATAAAGTTTATGTAATCATAGTTTCACAGTGCTTTGGTTGTTAACTGTTATGCTGTGAAATGTAATAAAGAAATATTGATGATGATACTCAAACGAGAAAACACTACTATCTAGTTCTATACTACCTTGCTATCTTTTTAATTTGAAGTGATATAAAAAATTGGGCAAGTGCGAACCCGACTCGCGCATGAAGGTTTCCGTACCATAATCTTTAACAAGTTTGTTGTATGGGAGCCCCCCTTAAATATTTATTTTATTTTATTTTTAGTATTTGTTGTTATAGCGGCAATAGAAATACATCTGTGAAAATTTCAACTGTCTAGCTATCACCGTTCTTGAGATACATTGCAGCCTGGTGACAGACGGACGGACGGACGGACGGACATAGAAGTCTCAGTAATAGGGTCCCGTTTTTACCCTTTGGGTACGGAACCCTAAAAACGATGTAACGTAAGAATCTTTTTTAAATTGCGGACAGCTGAGGCCCTATGATCAAAACGATTAAAGTACTAATTAGTACTTCCTCGATGGTAAGAAATGTACCTAGGTATATTATATATAGACTTCGTAAGTAGCTGGATCTCTACGCGGTCAATTGTTTTATCACCAAATAAATTACGACTAAATTGCCGTTACTAAAAGCAGGAACACTAAGTGGCTGGCCATTTGCCGGTCAATGCAGCTGAACCCAGATAAATAGTGTGCACCCGTTCATTTGTCATTTAACAATGATTAATAGTCGAACAAAACCGGACTTTATTACCCCTTAGAGCGTCATATCTAATGCAACATTTAAACCAATTATTGACCAATAGAGGCACGTTGCTGCTTGACTTGAACTTAATATAATGTAACATACGGGTCAGATAAGAATCGGATATAATTGACAAATTGTCTCCGCAACTTCCTTACTCGATAATACGAAAACAACATCACAATCAAACCAGTTCGGAATTTGGAAGTGAATGAATCGTAATCGTACCGAATATAACCGCGTATTACGAGTTAAATGAATCACGAACTTCCTCGATTACCGCACAAACATGTTGGCATCGGATTTAGAATCGGTGACAATAATATACAAGAACTGCAACATGCACCGATTGAAAGAGTGAACGTCTCATGCACAGACCACCCCCACTAGACGGAGCATGTAAGGCGACCCGTAGGCGACCCGCGCGCACCGACGATATGGTACGGCAGAACATTAAAGTATCAACACGGCGGCCACCGTTTAGTTGCGTCCATGTTTATGAGGTCTCTCTACACCACTTAACACTACAATTTACCATGTTATTTATTTAATTTCTTTTTTCGTTGACGTACGCATGGATCATAAACAAGGACGCAACTAAACGGTGGTCGCCGTGTTCATACTTTAATGTTCTACCGTACCATATCGTGTTGGTGAGCGCGGGTCGCCTTACATGCTCCGTCTAGTGGGGGACAACATTGTATTGTAGTCTCATAAAATATCAGTCAGCTTTCTTTTGTTATTAAAACCACATTCACAATGAACGTGTGAATCAAATGTTTTGAGTTCACGCTTCGATGAACTAGACGTGAACTTTGATGGACAGAATATGCAATTACACAAAAACGAAAGCATGCTGTAATGTTGAGATAATCATACACGTTTCGATTTTGCACTAATACGAAGAAATAATATAATATTTATAGCTTATATGCATCTGTGATTGAAATCGTATTCCTATGTATGTACACTCAGTGGGTAAATCTTCAGCGATCATTAATTCATGTTCGAAATCAGTACTCAGCGATAAAATCTCCGCTGCAGAACTAATTGGCTTCAAGTGCGGTTTCGAGAGCACTCGCGCGATACCGGAATACACCGGCCTGCAGCTGTACCGCATCAGATCAAAGAACCACTGTTACCGCGATCCGAGTAAAAGTCCCTTTCATTTACTATAGTCTAAGATACTATATAAGAAACATCTACCCTCAGCTGTTATTTCATTTTTACTTTAAAAAGATAAATAAACAGGGGCAATTAGTATACCCTAATTAGTTATTTATTGTTTAAATGAAAGGACTTCAAATTTTTTCGCTTTACGCATTTCACCATGTAGGTCGCACGTTTCGCTAGGCAACCCTACTATTGCAAATGATTATAGAACATAATTATAATACCATCTAACGAATAAAGTGTGTTACGATCAAATAACAGTTGCGGGTATAGATATTTCTTATATCGTATCTCGTACCTACTAATACGAAAGTTTTACCAAGAACAATGCTTCATTGTGGACTATTAATAAATTATATCAGATATAACACATAACTAGCATTTCACACGCATTTACATGTTTCACGAATCTCGGCAACCATTTATCAATTTATCATGCACATTTTTGCACCTGTTTTTTTATCATCATTAAGCAGCGTAAGGCATTATTATCTAATTACCAATTACAAATGGTGCATTGACTGTCATTAAACCATTTCTAAGTACCATTAACAAGTGATGCTTTATCACTTGACATGCCTGGTCTATGGATAGTTTTTAAAGCAGAGACCACCAACGCACAGTCAAATGCACGATCTCAAGCGGTGAATGTTTGTTTATTTTTAAGATAACATTTAATTGAAGTGCCTTGGGAAACTAGTCGAAAACTCCATTGTGTGGGGACACCTGATATGAAGGGATTCAACATGCCAGTAATGCTGAACACATAAAATAAATCCTAAAGCGTGGAACGAGCGCAACGTAAGCCCATAAATTTATCTGATCCTGTTTGATCCCTTCATATGATGCATGCGCGATGCGCGAGCGCCCCGATTAATAATAAAGCCTGAACGGGCATTAGGAGGATAAAAACTAGGAGGGAGAATGAATATTAATGTATGATACTAATTATTAATCTTATAGATTTATAAACCGTTCATAACCGGCTTATAAAACAAACAAAACAGGGTCTTAATGGATTATTTTACTTTATTTATTGCTTTGTATTTATAGGACATTATCTCTTAAGGGACAAAAGCAGTTTTTGTTTTTTAGGTTATCTATTTGTACACCGTATCCTTTTTTAAGTCGGTGGCTAGTCAGATGTTTCACTCTTTATATTAATGTCTTGCAACGGATGTCGTAAAATTGTAAAGAGGAGACTAATTCGATTATTCTACATCACTAGTCAAAAAAGTTTACGAGTTGGAAAACAACGCCTGAACTTATCACGGAGATAAAAAGCTCGCTCATAACCGACACCCTAAAAAGCTTCACCGCATTTACCCCTCACTGGGCAAGGCCTCAGTAATTTTCTGAACAAAATGGGGACGGACAACCCTTTTTATTACACCCGACGTGTAACAATAACCATTTTGGAAACATGTCATATTTTTTTTAGATACGTTTATTGTCATGGGCTAACACTACAAGTGACATTCCAAACATTAAAAAAAAAACATTTTCGAAATTATTTTAACAAAAAAAATCATTGATGTTTATTTATTTTATTCCAGCAGTGGACGTATAGGCGAATATAAATCTCAAAATATAGACAATTATAACTTTTCAATTTTAATAAATGAGTTATTCATAGGTAGTCGAAAAGTACCAGAGTAAAATCACATAAACGGCAATTTTAAACAAATAACCGGTAAAGGACGATGACGACCATAGTTACTTGTATTCTGCTTTTTATAATATCTGTGAATAAAAAACCTCAAGGCTAGCTAAACAATTGGAATATAACAAAATGAGCTACAATTAACACTGAGGACGTTGCATTCATTAGACAGTACCTACGTTGCAACAAGTCATCGATATCAGGAATTTATTTTGAACCAATTAGAAACAAACCTATTGAATGCAATTGTGTAGAATCTTGAACCTAAGCCGATGCCTGACCTACGTTCATTAGCATACATTAATAAGTTAACAGGCAAGTTATCGTTTTTTGTGAACGCCATACCAAAGATTCCGCGTCTAAAATAGTTATTCATAACATAACATCGGCACCCAATAGGAAACCGGCCCCCAAAGATACGTTGCCATGTCACGTAAGGTGACTATGCGTTTTGTTAAGTGCATACAATAAGGGCCAAATCATTTGGAATCACAATGACATTGTTTAGTATACATACATATTTAAATATAACATAAAGAAATACTCATACACATACACATGACAAGGGTTAGCAGTAGGTTGAGAACCGTTCTATTTTGAAGCTCGGAGTTATTTAAGAAGAGGAAAAGGATGTGTAAAACCCGACGAAGTTTTTTACTACGTATTTTTTCGGACTCTCGGTGATGACGTCAGCGTTCTATGACACGATTCGACCTTATATGTGCGATTCTAACAGTATCTTGTTTATAGAAATTGTCTGAATCACTGAGGCTGTAGGTTGTAACACCAGTTAGCAATTTAGTGAGTGCAGCTTTGTCGTCGAATTATGTAGATTATATTCGTACTTATCTTTGTATTATTTTTCTCTGTAGCTTATCGAAGGAGCTAGTTAAATGCGAGCTAATCTGACAGAGTATACGATGCCAAAACATCGTTCACTTTACGTATATGCTACTCGTTCTCGTTAAATCGATTCAATAAGTCAAACAACAATTCCCTTGTCATAAAAAAAGAAAGTACAGATGACGTAACACGTAATATTAAATGGTAAGACAGTTCAAGGGTGAACTGTTCTTGGCCAGACGTCGTGGCGCGTAAGTCAATAGCGCCAATTGTAACTGGATACTATAAGATATGACATCATATTTCTGATTCGTGACTCACTATGCGACATTATATCTAGATCTTGCGTAGATAACTCTTTGTCGTAGTAAATACACGTTAAACGTAGTAAAAACAAATACTGAGACAATAGAAAGCTAGCTCACTTAAACTAGTTTCTGTGATGAAGCTCAACTGAATTTAGGTTAGTTGCTCAAACAAACTTTAAACTGCTCCCCTTTGTATGGAGAGTAATTAGTCAAGCCATTCAGAATGGTAGTTAACTGAAGTAAAGGATGATAAAACTGTGTTCATTGACTAGTTTCTTTAGTTGATTGGGACGGGTTTTTGTTCTAAAGTATTTAATAGTCTCTATATGTTTAACTGTCATACAGAGTAAGATTAATAGCCAAGGTTAAACGCAGCCACCTATGACGCTTCCACTCACGTAGGTCATAAAGACATCTTACGTTACATGTCACGCCATAACACTATATGTAGTTAATGTTTATGTAGAGAAACTTACGTAGACTTTGAAGTAAGCATTTTCTATTCCACTTTGCGTCGGTTGCAAAGAAAAGATTGACATTCAGTCAGTAATTATGTGCCCTCTATCCTCAGAGGTATGTATTTAATTTAAATAGGTATCGTATTTCAAACAAGAACATAAGCACGTTTTATATCGGCTAACCTACTTATACAGATTGTTTGATCTCTCACCACTCACGCCCAGTCTTTAGTCTACCAATACACTAATTTTGTTTCAAAGCAAATAACTACTAACAAAACTTCGTCAATAAAACTTATCTTCCCCATTGCCAAACCACCTGCTTTTGTATCATTAGTTATATCTCTCGTGTTTACATTGTGTTATGCCCAAACAGCTGCATTCAGCAAATCGAGCTTGATTGCTTTAAGATTTTAATCAAGATAAGGGTCTCTTGGCAACACTGACAACTTGTTGAGCGCCCCCGTGGGACCCAACCCTCGTCACTTCATCCCTAATATCCCTATAAACATCCCGCATGTAATTAGAGCATCTCAAATAGTGTAGACCGTAGATTCGCTTAGGGTTGGGGACATTGCCATATTCGCCGTGGTTTTGCGTAGATGTTTCCTGTATTGTGCTATTAAACCAACGTGTTGATAAAGGAAATACATCACGCCATACGCTGTGGCTTTTGTCGTTAGCTAGGTATTTAACTGTAGGTAGATCAAATAAGTTTTTTTTTCGTATTGGATTTCTTAGTTTTTTGTTTGAAATACAATAGATATAAACGTAAATAACCAAATTACTAGGTACATTATATTATAATTTTAAAACTCAATTAGGTATCAACAATAATAATTAAATTATTATTAATTTAAAAATTAATTATAATTCATAGAAGAAAAAGTTTACAAAACTATGCCCTACGCCGCACAATAACGGGATGTCTTTCACTCAACGAACTATGGGAAGTATGGGAACCCACGCACGTGAGCTAACCATAGAGATTAGTCCCCTGATTACGTGACGACGACCCTTACTCGCCTCTCACACTAATGCCCTTTAATTGCCATAAGAGCCGTGTCCTGACAAAACCACTCGTTCAAGACTGAATAGTTCTCAAATATACATTTTACGATACTCGGTTATTGAAAGTCAACCAGCAAATTCCTCCAATTACTTTTATGGTGGAGGTGATGGTACGATTCGTAACGGCTGGCTCTCAGTCCATTACCATGTGGGAGTAGCGTTTAAAACCCATGTCTATGCGACATCACGTAAGCTAGGTACTACATAGAACATCGTTTATGGGAATCAGAGGATATGAAAGAGGCGAGACCGTCATTCCTGATTTTACTGCTGATGGATTTCTTTCGACCGATTCAATTGCTTTTTTAAATTACGCGGTGTGAACGACGATTCCATTATTGCTTAGGTCTCATTCCATTAAGTGGTAATAGCCTATAGCCGTGGTACTTTATATTTCAGTATGAACACTTATTTTGTAGTAAAGGAAAAAGCACTCGTATCTTTAAACTAAGGATTTCAGTACATTTTTACCAACTAAACTTAAGTTACCTCTGCGATAGTGTGAGATAATTAACTACTAACAAACGAGATAGTTGTTATAGTAGGTAAGGTAAGCAACCACGGATTCATTAATGAGGCTCAGGCTCATAATTCGAGTGTGGTCTACAAACTTTACGCAAATATTAAATGATTAAGAGGTTCATTAACGAGTAAAATTCTTAGCTATCTTATCTAGATGTTATGCAAAATGGGAGAATATCTTGTGGCTAATTTGGAAAGGGATTAGATTAGCCTTTATCCCAGGATGCTTGACTCATGGGCCTCATAAATCTTCACCGATGACAACTTTTAGTGGCATGCAAGGATAAGATAACGAGATTTTGGTTAAGCGCACTCACACCGACACAAAAACCGGCAATGATGTAATCTCATGCACCAATTACCAAGCCACAATTGGAAGACAAATTTAGACAATTATAGGGCATAAGAACATTACGAACCACGTACACGTAGCTGACGCTTGCTCGCCGCGTCATTATGTTATTGTGACAGATAATTAAAGGTTAAAATAGCATAGTAATACACATCTGCATTCCAAAGTCGATATTCACATGTTTTAACGTACGTGTAGAATGATGAATAAAATAATAAGCACAAAAGTCATGGTTAAATTAAATTCTAGCTAATCCCAGAACCCTGTAGCCTAGCCTTTTAGGGGAATTGCAATAAAGGATGTACTTTACTTTGATGACGGCAAGCCATCAATACGTAAGTACACATTCCTAATTAGATTTTTATTCGGATAAAAAAAACGTGCGTTATTTTATCCGTCATGCGATAAAAGTTAATACGGATGACTGGTAAGTAGGTATGTGTAATTCAAAAGGAAATTGCCTACGAACTGTTACAGAAATAAGTATAAATTACCATATATTGATTTCCCACAGATAGCTTATCTGCTGAAAGCAAATTCGTCCTTTACAATTCTAATTTGAAAACAGAACGTGTTTTCTTATTAAGACATTTTTATCTTTGTACACCTACCTTCCCCTTCTACGTGGGCGTGTTTAGTTGGAATTGGAACCTATAGTCAGCAGCAGAAGTAGCTAAGCAGAACAACACACTCGAAACTATCTTCACAACCCTTATTCTCTTGATAATAGAGCCCGTGTGCATATCATTTTGAGCACTTGGCGTGCATAGCAATTTCTGTTGCTAACTGTACAACTTGGTTGAGTTAACTAATAACTCTATGCACCTAGCGTCTAGGTTATCGCATAGAAACGAGGTGCAAACTTACTTTAATTGTGTAATTAATTGCATAGAATTTCACCCTGTGAATGAGTTACAGGAGTGGTGCAGCATTTCATATAAGTCAAGATTTTTTTTTTTTTTATAATTCATTTTCTCTAAATTTATTTTCAATCAATTCTTGAGAAACGTATTTGAAAATATAGCATAAATTTGTGATTTGTCCATATGACTATGAACTGTGGTATTGATTAAAAAAATATTGAATTTACTACTACTTTTGAAGATACCATTTTTCATTTACTTTACATCTAAAGGTACTAAAAGTTCTAAAACATAGTTCTATGACTTGATTAATGCATGTAGATTAAACAGCTTTTAAAGTCTCGCAGAAATGGTTCGTTTTGGCAGTCTTTTAATTTTAAATATGTATCAACTTGGTGCACATCTGGATTGCAATGAGCCAATTTTTAGGCAGGTGTGCATTGCAGCATGCACAAGTGCTTAAATATAGCCATATTGGAGATTGCATTTATGGATATTAAGTTACAATAAGGATTTCTTTAGTTGCATAAGGTTAAATGCTGCCATTAGAACATCATTGGCAGGTTGTTAATTAAATTTAAATAATTGTAAAAAATGCTTTTAAATGCTACTATTTCACATAGACTTTTAAAAATATTTTTTAATTATGCTTTGAGTTTTTTATCCCCCTACGAAAAAAGAGGGGTGTTATAAGTTTAACATGGGTATCTGTGTGTCTGTCTGTGGCATCATAGCTCCCAAATGGATGGACCAATTTCAGTGCGGTTTATTTAAATCGAATGACTTGTCTGTCGAGATAGTCCTTACCTATGTTTGGTGGAAATAGGACCAGTAGTTTCCAAAATATTCAAATATTGGAACAAACACTTTGTTCAAAGTGCTTGGTATTATTATTAAATTTTCTAGTAGAAATTATTGCTAAATGAAATTTCTCTTTTTGGATTTTCTTACTTGGTGGGTCAGAATTAATGCTTGTAGTGATTAACAAAATGTCTAAATGTTTTATTTTTTTATTTTCATGTGTAGAAACTTAATCAGTAACATTTGTTTATAAACTTTCCTGAATGATGTGATTGCTCAGTGCCAAAGCTCTTTTAATAAATTTAAAAAAGAATCCTAGGCACGTCTCTGTACAAGTGCACTCATAGAACTTGTAAATGTATACAGCAAACTACTTTATGATATTTTCCAATCATAAATTTTTCAGAATGTAAAACATAATAAATCACATGATTTTATCAAAAATAAAAATATATGTACAATATGTGGTAAGGTTGAAAGCAAAAAAGAAATCTCTTCTTTTCTCTTTAGTAATGCAGAAATTTTAGACATTATAATTATCATATACTGATAGATTTCTATTGGATTTATTAAAATTATTATCTTTTACATTGTCTCAGGATGCTCCATCTTTAGTAAAGACTAAACAGTATGTTAATATGACAGTTCAAATTACTAATGCATTGATAATCATAATTATGAGCAAAATTTCTCAGTTAAAATACAAAATCAATTAAATAAGAACTAGTCGGGGACTTGTCTGCTGCCATGAAAGGATGTTTTTACATAAAACCACTACAACACATAAAAGCCTTGACATTTTTAAAGATAGTCATTATTGCCAACACTTACACGCATGACTTCTAAAGAAATATTATCACTTCAAAGTGGGAAAGTCCCGTACACTACAAGTAGATACTAAGTGTACTTACCAGCGATGGTGAATCTGTCCATATAGTTGATGAGGTTGATGAAGCATAGTATGCCGACCGTTATGTACTCGACGAAGCTCACGTCCCGCAGATTGTCCCGTCGTCGTGCCTGCTTCTCCTGCAGGAGAGCCGTAGCAGAATCATTGTCGCTGCTATGTACCAGCTGCTGATTGGAAGTATTCGGTGTTATACCACTTGCGTCCATGGTGCTCACAACATACACTAAAGTCCTTTCAAAGTGATAAGGATTGCCGCTTTCCGATTAGGTAACAGTGCCACCAAAATTTTGAAAAAAAATTGCTTTCACGATATATGTTCCGGAGTGATAAACATAAACACTAAGGATTAGGCACGGTTATGCTTATATGCACAAGAAGTTAAGCTTACTAGCTATAGTTACGGAATTCATAGCATAATTATTATAATTTAAAAGTATGTCGGTAACAACTCGACCCGCCGACGTTCGTGACGAGAATAATTTTTAATCCGCATTTGACAGTTGAACCTGTCACTGTCAGTTACGTTTTCTTTTTGCAATTTGGAATTGGATTGCAAGGGGAAAAATATGCAATATGATTTAAAATAATAATTATTGTTGTTTTTATACGTCCATAATAAAAAAATAATGTTATTATTTATAAAATATCGAAAAACCAGAATATAATTTATAAGATTGCATAGTCAGGATCTTGAAAATCAACTTGCAACTGTTCCAAAGCAAATGAAATCATAAGGTTTTGGATTATGAAAATAATTAAATCCAAGCAAGTAATGGAAAAAAATTTAGTATAGTAATGCTTTGTATTTAATGTTCTTGTTATTGATTGATGGTCTAATGTGAAGTCGATCGTTATTATATATTATTATTATTATTATACTCGATACGCTGAGCTCTGATATTATAGAAATCGACCTTTATGCCGATTTCACACGAGGGCACCCGAGGGTTCTGCCTCACTGTTCTGCCCTCGTGTGTAATCGGCATTATATAATCTCATTTATTTATTTTAGGGTTCCGTACCCAAAGGGTAAAAACGGGACCCTATTACTGAGACTTCACTGTCCGTCCGTCCGTCTGTCCATCCATTTGTCACCAGGCTGTATCTCAAGAACGGTGACAGTTGAAATTTTCACAGATGATGTATTTCTATTGCCGCTATAAAAACAAATACTAAAAATAAAATAAAATGAATATTTAAGGGGGGCTCCCATACAACAAACTTACAGACAATGATACGGAACCCTTCGTGCGCGAGTCCCACTCGCACTTGGCCGATATTTTAATGATAAATAAAGATTTGGAACGTACCGTACCGGCAGACGCAGAAGATCTTTCGCGGTATTTTTGTAATGTCAAATTAAACTTAACGTCAAATTCTTAAATATAATATAAAAAAAGCAATAAGCTGAAGCTGCTACTCACAAAGAATAAAAATCGAAGAATTTGTGATTTCATTCCCGCTTCTTGTGAGATTTTACTGTGGAACTTGTATTGTATTTCTAATTGTGAATTTTGTACAAGATTGCATTGTTGCACCATTAACAGATTCAGCCGTAGCTGTCTCGATTTTACACACAAAACGAGTTTGAACAAGTCTATCAATTGTGCCTTAAAACAATCATAAACATGTGGAATGGTAAGTGTTACTGAAACACCTAACGAAATAAATAATTTTGGAGGTTATAATACCAAATTAAGTTTGGCTTTTAATTTCTTTCAGATCAATCAACTGCTGGTGGTGGGTTTTTTAATTCGCCGAGCCAGTTCGGAAATGCAAACACTCCAAACCAGCCCCAAAAAACAGTAAATATATTTTATTCCCATACAATACTCATATGAAATTAAAATTCCGGGCTAAAAAGGAAGAAATCCCTTCAAGGCACAAGTTTCCCTTTGCACATACGTACATTTGTGTAAACTGCCTGTTACCACATTTATCGTAAATACCTACTTATTTTATAATAGTGCTTAATCAAATGATTCTTATCATAATTGTGAATTCAAGTACAAAATGAACTATAATGAAACTCATGATAACATCCCACATAGTTATTCAGCTTATTACAGCTGTGTAATAAATTGTGTAGAGCTGTATGAGCTCTTATACTGCCTGTGTGCTACTTGGGAATGCCATGATTGGACTGATAAGCACTGCCATTTGCATACTTAGGTATATCATCAAATTTAATAGAATGGTTTGTGTTTAAAAAAAAAATCATTTGATTTAGTTGAGGTGTGCAATAAAAATATTTTATGGGCGAATATACAAAAGTTGGGTAACTTTTCGGGATATTTTGTTTATGATAGTTTTTTAATCAAAATGCTACAAATTCGGGTATATAAGATAGGTAATGTAATGAATATATTGCTCGAGATCGGGCCAGTCACTTTTTTAAGTAGAACCGGAGAAATTTCGGTTTTTCTGAATTTGACTGCCAGGGGACTGACGAGGCTGACAAAGTACTGACAAAATACACAACTTCATAACATATGCTTGATATTTATTAAAATTTAGAAATAAATCTCTTAGGAACTAATCTATCTATTAGCCACAGACGTCCACTGCTGAACATAGGCCTCCCTCATGACTCGACACAAAGTGCGATCCCGTGCAGACCACATCCATTGATTCCCCGCTACCCTCAGGAGGTCATCCGTCCATCTAGTCGGGGGCCTTCCCACGCTGCGCTTTCCTATACGTGGTCGCCACTCTACGACTTTGCTGCTCCAACTGCCGTTCATTTACCGGGCTACATGGCCTGCGCATTGCCATTTCAACCGTGCAATCCTGTAAGCTGTGTCGGTTACCCTGGTTCTACTGCGGATATCCTCATTTCTTATTCTTTCGCGCACAGAAACTTCGAGCATAGCCTTTATTGAAGAACTACAGGACCATCTCACTGCTGAACCATGTTCATCAGCTGTTCTTCAGAGTCATTACCAATCATCTCACGCACAGTCGATTTCCAACCTCCCGAACAATCCGGATTCCGAAAAGCTTTAGCACCATAGACCAAATTCATACACTGCGGCAGGTTGTACAGAAGAGAAAGGAGTATAACCGACCACTATGTTTGTGAACTATGAAAAAGCCTTTGATTCGATCGAGACATGGGCTGTGCTTCAATCTCTCCAGCGGTGCCGTATCGACTATCGATACATCAAAGTGCTGAAGTGTTTGTACTATAATACCACCATGTCAGTCCGAATCCAAGACCAGAGTCTATCCAACTGCAGCGAGGAGTAAGACAGGGAGAAGTAATTTCTCCAAAACTGTTTACTGCTGCACTGGAAGATGCTTTCAAGCTACTGGAATGGAACAGACTTGGCATCAACATTAACGGCGAGTACCTCACTTACTTCGATTTGCAGACGGTAGAAACTATTTTTAGTCTTATTCTTATGTTTTTAGTCTTCATTCACTGAAGTAATAATTGAAAAAACTGTTTAACGTGTAATACTGTGAGAAAGATCTATCTCCACTATTCAAACAGCTTTTTAATTGGCTTTACTACTTTGAGGTAGTTTAACAGTATACATTTTCTAAGTAAGCATCCCTGTTTTTTTATAAGTCACTGCTATTTTTGGTATTCTCTATAATTTTGTATTTGTTGTAGCTTATTCGAACTTTTTTTATCTCTTTATGTAGTTTCTTTTAATTTAATTATATGACACTTCCGAAAAGGCCCTTCTTCACTGTTTCCTTCTTTTCCTTTTAGTAATATCTTCACTCATTACTCCAATTCTGGTTTATGGAGTTTCTTCCACAGATTTTACAACTTACTTAGACTGCTTTTTGACTCCCCTATATTTTGGTCGATGATTTTTCAGTCTAGTTCTCAGTTTTGAAACCATTGCTTGGTTCAATATTTTTTAATTGCCTATTACTGGACCTTTTCTGTCTTTCGCTTCATTTGCTCTTTGGTCGTCGTTTATAATAGGTCATTTGTTCACCATCTATTGATTATGTTTATTGATTATGCTTCGTGGTCAGTAGTTCTGGCGAACAAAGATATAAGTAGTATCATTCAGAAGTTGTTTTCTTTTTGCGTGTACTCAGATGATTTTTTTTTTTGTGGCTAATCGTTCCTCCCAAGGTGTTATTTCCTTAACAAATGTCTTTACCCCTGTTTCTTCTTTTTTTAAGAACCGGCACGATGGTTTAAACTGAAATAAGTAAAAATATACAGCTTCAACACGCTACAAATGTCAGTACCCTGGAAACCCGTCAGTCCTTTGGCGCAATATAACACAAAGGACTGACGCCAACGGACTGATGAAAAAGACATGAATTTGGGGTTATCTTTAGAATCAACATTTAATTTGATATTTTCGAACATCAACTAGCTACATTTTAACAAAACAAAGTTGACTGTGTATAAATTCAAGTATAACACAGATTTACAAGGAAATAACGACTTACCATAGGACTGACTTTTTGACTGGATTGGCACGTTTTCACATGACAACCACAACTCTGGTACAAACTCAGTAATAGTGGCCATAAAATGGCTCGACCTGCAGCTAACTTTACTATCAACCTTGAAATTTAACGCGGATTTGAATTTGAGTCGCCGATATTTAGCGCGAAATTCCAATTCAAACAACAGACAGCGGACTGACGAATAAAACTGAACACAAAGTTTCTTATATTTTTTACAACAACAGTGAGAATATTATATTATGAAAGTAGTGTTATACATTATTAAATACATCATAGATTGTATTGAAACAGTAAGTTTTCTTACATTAGAGGTAATATTTAATATACAGCCATTTGATTGCCCACTTTTGAGGTTGTGACATGCCAAAGTACTGACGTTTTAAGGATAAATTGTGGAGTTTCACAAATTTGTATTTAAAATGAATAGCTGAAATTGGGTGACCAAATAAAAGGCTTTTAGTAGTATTCAAATAAAATTAAAAATATAAACAAAATATAACAAAACAATATTTTATTGCCCTGTGACATCGAGTTACCCATTTTTTGTAGAATCACCCTTATCTATATATAAAAAAAATCAAGTTCTTTGTTTAATTTCTGTGCAGATCGGTCAAGTGGCATTCTGTGTATCCCATGTTCAACAGTGTTTAATAACAAATTACAGGGTCGAAGAGCATCCCGTACAGCACCTATCGTAATCCGTCAAGCCTTGCACTGTGGTGATGATGGTGTCAAAATCTGGGGCACCGAAATACAAATTGTGTCTCTCGTGGCACGGGTTAGGAACATAAGGATGCAGAGTACAAAAATCACATACACAATCCAGGATATGACGGGCAGGATGAGAGCTGTGCTTTGGCTTGATCAGGAAGCTATGGATGAAGATGTGAGTAAATATTTTTACACAGATTTAAAGGTTCATAAGGTTCAGATTTTATGATGGAGACAAAAATATTATAATGGCAAATGTGTTTTTTTTAGCCGTTCGGTTTATTAGTTGGAATTGGAATCAGTACTTTTTAGAATTGTTTTTGGTTGTGATTGATATCACAAGTGCAGTGAAGGAAATGGAAAAATACCTACATTTGATAACTAGCTGTGCCCCGCGGTGTTACCCGCTCATCCCACGGGAACACTAAACTTATTCGGGATGAAAAGTATCCTATGTCCTTTCCCGGGTCTCAAACCATCTCCATACCAAATTTCATCTAAGTCGGTTCAGCGGTTTAAGCGTGAAGAGGTAACAGACAGACAGACACACTCACATTTATAATATTAGTATGGATTAGCTACATGTTTCAGTTAGTAATCTATAAATGAATATTATTAGTTAAGTTATGAAATTGATTTTATAGAATTTAAAGACTGATTACAATATATTTTTGGTTTTGGTACTATTTTAATTACATCAATTACTACTATATTTCATATGTCTGAGCGAATTACACTCCTGTATACGTAACATATGATTTTGATATTTATTGTTTATATGATATTATATTTTATTCAATGTCTGCACTATTTGGAGACCGCATTACTGTTTCCAAAGGATGTACTCATCTTTGTTTTACATTTCAGGATAAATCATCACCAAAGGTCAATGTCAATGACTACATCCAGATTTATGGCAATGTGAAAACCAACAAAGGAAAGAAAGTGGTGATGATTTTTAAAATCATGCCCGTTTCTGATGTTAATGCTATTACATTCCATTATCTACAGTGTATTAATAATAAGGTGAAAATGGAAGCAGACTCAAAGAAGGTGAGTGAATTAATATTATTATATTGTTATAACGATCAGTTCATGTTTGGCTTTAGTTTTACTTGATGACAAGAAAGGTCAAAGATAATGCACATTTCCCCAACAAGTGAACAGACTTGTCATGAAGATGTGAAGGTTATTTTAAGTAGGAAACTTCTGTGTCTCAGACATTAAAACACATGAAATGAGATGTAGGCGAGAATCTACCCTCATCTTCACATGTGAAACTGACACCCGCATCTAGCAGCCGGGCGGAGAGCTATGGCGCGCAGTGTTCGACTGTCCGCCGCCGCGACTGATTAGCTGATGATAATTCAAACACTGAAAGAGAATTTACGTGAACCAGCAAGGATCACATTTTGGGATCTTGGATGTAACAGCCTCCCCAACAAACGATCATGCATCTGTAGAAGTTGAAAGTTTTAAAGTCATACATAATCATAGTATATGAACCTTTTGGACGCCAAAGACGGCTGTGCAAGAAAATTGCTCCACTGCCTTGTGACAGTGGAGCACCGTTTGCCAAGGCCCTCTAAATTTTAATGATCACAATTCACAAAATTTGTAGTTCTGACCACTACAAGTACATATATTTCAATCCCTATTGATTTAGGAGCACTTTTTTTTTTGCTTTATTTGACATTCAAAAGGTTAAAGTTATGAAATGGGCCTGAAATCAAATAATAAAAAAAAACTTTGTTTCTTTATTTATTAACATTCCTAATTTAACTCTTATTAAACATGGTACCACTGATCTACCAAAGAAATAATAAAATGTAAACCTGTACTTAAACCATGTTAATTCCAGGAGAAACCTGTCGCAAATAACAACAACTCATCTTTTACTGGTGGGCTGCCAGCAAACTCGATGGTTGGCGTGGGCGACTCTGGCGGCTCGGTCAACGGCCTGAACCCGCGGCAAATGATGGTCTTCAACCTTATCAGAGCATCTACCCAGGAACAGGGCATCAGTAAACAGGACATGTATGCCTCACTGAAGGAGCGTATGCCGCAAGTAGAATTCGAGTAAGTTATTTTGAAATTATGTTATGGGTTGTACATGTATAGTTCTGAAATGGATGAATTGTTTCTATTAACTTTAAATATCTGTACTCTTCTACAGTATTTTTTTTTGTCTACAACATCTATGAAACAATAAGGAGATGGATACTAAAAAACTTCAATCTTCCACTGATGGGTATTATAATATAAAACAGTTATATTTTTCTACAAACATAACATTTCAGAGCGCCTGAGGTTAATGCCCAGATTGATTACCGCGTTATCTCGCAAATTGTATTAATAATTTAATTTAACTTTCAGAAACATTCTGGAATGGATGTGTGGTGAAGGTCACATTTACTCGACGATTGATGAAGAACATTTCCGAGCCACTGATGCTTTTTAGTAAACGAAGTGTAACTTTTTGAGTATATTTTCTCTGTAAGCTATCAGCTGTTGAACAGCATGTTATTTTTTAATAAAGGAGCCAGTTGAAAACTTTTTGCTTTTATCTTGAAAACTTCCAGCAAGTAGCTTGAAGATAATACAATATGTTACCTAGAGACTACTCTGTAACATTGTTGCTTTTATACAAAAAATAAAATCACATCAATGTTTGCCTTACCTTACTTATTCAATCAAATAATGAGCAATACATAGTTGCACTATGGTTGGGAATTAAGAAAAAACAAATGTTAAAAATAAAAAATGTAATCTTAATTAATATCCGAGTTCAGTTAATAGATAACATTAAGGTCCATAGATCCATTTGTATATACACATATAGTGACAGGTAGCATAGCTGACTACTGCAAACAACACTACAACAACAAAATTTTGGAATATATTTTGTCATGGTTGCAGTTAATGAGCAGTTTAGAAATATATACATAAATAAAAAATTGTTAATCTACACTTGAAAAACGCCTCTTATCAGTTTTCCAAAATGTCAGTGTGTCAAACACACCAGCAACTTTTCACAATGTTGACATTTGTTGAAATGTTGCATATTTTTGTCTGATGGTAAGCAAAAAGGGGAGCCCAAGTTGCAATGGCAGCTGACAAGACACCAATTGCACTGTCAGTTGACACTGCCATGCTGGCCTGCGAGATGCTTCTTCATGCTTCGTTTGAAGGGTCCCATGGTCCCATGTAGTAAAAAGGAGGATGCATAGCAAAACTGCCAACATTTTAATAGTTTGGCAGATGAAGGAATTACTTGGTACACTTGGAGTGCATGAGTATGAGAAAGAAGACATACATTTAATAAAAAATGCAACATCTGTGCCTCTAATAACTTAGTACACAATCAGACCATTCTATAGTTCATCACGTAGAGCCTTGTTTTTAATGTCTGCCTTGGAGCCAGTATATGTTTGGCTTTCCAATTGAACATCTTTCAGCTCTTCTTGCTCCAAAAGGTACTTCTTGGCTGTAAAAGCTTGAGAACCATCTTTGAACATGAAAATGGCTCTGTCGTCAGCAATGAGGTATCTGAAAGAAAAAAGTTCAAATATCTCAAGTGCATGTAGTGTAACTACATGTAGTTAAAATGTGATTTTAGCATCTTAGGTTTCTAATTTCACAGAGATTACAGTGTATTAATTTGGTAATTGTCTATTACAGTATTAAATTACTGATTAGTGAACAATTTAGAAAATTGTTATACAAATATTTTGTGAAAGGCTAGTATTAATTAACACTTTTACAACCAGGTACATTCACACTACTCTAGAGAATGACAGAGCCTGTCAGGTGAGTTTGTTCAGCTACAATTGACACAGCTGGCCAGACTGATCTGAGCAAAAATGCTTAAATCTTTAAATTATTAATGGAGGATTGTTAATTTTCAAGAATATAATTAAACTAGAAAAAGTGGACACTATTTAAACATCAAATTGTGCAATGAGCTTAGCTGTTTATAAGCTATTTTAAATAATCAATGTTATCAAAGTAACAGTCCTATAAATACCTAGTCTGGCATGTATTAACACTTTCACAACCAGATATAAAATTTAACCCTACCCCAGAAACCGAGAGCCCGCTAGGTGGGTAGCTCTTTAAGCAAAAATATGTGACCGGCATCTGAGCAATGATTACGAGTGCCTACCAGGCGGGTTCCTGGTAGCGAAAGTGTTAAAGTAAAGAGATCGCTAAAGTATTTTAATGCACTAGGCTTATCAATTATTCAAACATTACTACGAAGGTCATGAACTTGAATGTTACGATAACGTAGGCGTTGACAGCCAGGCGGATAGGATTAATTTTATACAAAGAAATCATGCTAACCTTTCTGCCTGTATATGATTACTCCAAAGTCCTGTTTGCCATATTTTAGTTAACTCATCTGTACGCGCTCTGGAGGGCTGATTTGCCACTGTAACAAACATCATTAGCGTCTGTCCCTTCTTGGTAGCTTCTAACACTGCTTCTGGATTAGACATATCCATCTGGCTTAAGTCTATCGCTGGTGGCTTTCGAAGGTGTTCCGGTAGCTCATCTTCGGGTAGGGGTTCTTCATCTTCTTCCCACTGATCTAGCAATCTGTAATTAATAAAAATTAATACCGGTTCTTAGAAAAATATATAAGTAAATAATAATATTAGTGTACCGTTCCATGTCAGCATCATTGAAATCTGTAATATCTTTCTTAGCCCAATCTGGTTTCTTTTCGGCTTTCTTAGAAATAGTTCCAGTAATGCATACTGCAAGTATTATACATAGTAATTTAACCATTTTCACTTAGTAGTCTTGTAATGTAATCCTATTAATGGTTTGCGGCTACGGCTAGCTAAACTAAACAACACGTATGTCTATGTCATTGTCCTAATGAATTCATGGACCAAGTAACCTCTGGACATGACATGCGAATAATAATACCAGGAGGGAACGGGACAACCATTTACAGAAACCGTTAAGAGCGACAGAGACATAGACAAGATGTTTTGTCCTTATCAGAGTTCCGCTTTTTTTTGTTTAGCGGATGATTGTCAAATTGACAGAGCTCCGCTAAATACTGCCGGGCAATTCAAATGTGCGTTGTAAACAACGAATATTGTGGATAATTTTACATTTCGAAAGTTTATATATGAATAATAGTGAGTGCTATTAGCTATAGATTTGTAAAACAACGGTGCGTTGCTCCATAATGGGCTGTAAAAGCGACACTGGCCTAAAAAGTGAAAATATAAGCTTTCATAGGTAAGTGCGATATTTCGACTTTGCTTTTGCTTGATTTCTGCAAATATATATTTAATAATTATTTATACGATAAATAGCACAGCAAAATCATATCAAAACATCAGAAATCTGCTTAAAATCTCATTTTGTAATATCTTATTTTTAGGTATTACCCCTACAAATTCAATAGTCTTTACGTCTTGTCAGTGTCAGTAGTCTTTACTCTTTGTCTTCACCTTTACTTGACGTTCCGCCGCGTTTTTTTACTGCTTTTTCATTTGTCTGCTTTATTCGATTTTAAGGGATACCAGTATAAGAATTGGTAAATTACCCTTAACTCATGGAGCTTTACAAATATATTTTTTTGTTTTAGATTTCCAAAACATGATCCTGCTTTACTCCAATGTTGGATAGGGTAGACTGGGGTCAATAGAAACACGTCATGATTGAAACAAGTCAAATTTCTCGAAAACTATAATACCTACGCGTCTGACGCAAGACTCAGAACACGCAGTCGGCCATGTTTGAATCTTTGGCCAGTAGCGCTCGAGCGACGGTGCAAGAGGGGGGTGTTCACGAGCCAAATCAGTTTTTCGCGGTAAAAAGTAAGGATTTGCGCTGTCTTATATTTTCTTATAACTTCGTGTACTCTTGTATATTGACTGATCAAATTGTTTTGGTGTTATAGTTAGGAATAAACGAATGTTTTTAATGGCCGTTGATCAGCATTCGAGTCTTTTTTATATTTATTATTTGACCTTAAAGTTAAAAACGTAGTGTGGGGACGGTAGAAACAACTTGCTTGTGGACGATTGAAACGTTTCAAGCGTTTTAATTGTCCCCAAAAGGAACCGACTTTAAAATATGTATATCAGAAAAAGTTTAGTTTGACATATCGCCATGTTTTTGTTTAGTAATATAATTGAAATTGATTAGGTATTTATTGCGTAATTTTACATCCCGACGTTTGCAACACTATGTCACAGGGTAGGTACACGGAATGGTTATGATTGAAACATTGTTATAGTTGAAACAAACACTTGTATGAAACATGATTATGCTTGTGTTCTGAAATTCTGTATCTTTATATCTTATCATTGCATTAAAACTACTTTGGCTAAGCAAAATGAATAAGATAGCAGCAACAAAGAAAACTTAAAGTAAGTAGTTTTTTTTTAAACGCGGGTTTTTATTGAGATTTTTCACATGCTCATAAATTGAAAAATGTTTATGTAATGCTTGCGAACTTTTGAGGATCGCATTGTATGCCGTGGTAGTGATGAAAAAGATTAAAACAGATATAAGTACTTTTATTGTGCCGAAGATATTCGAGTGTTTCAATTGACCTAACATAGTGTTTCAATTGACACTCATGTGAGGTCAATTGAACCATTCTGTCCCATTCTCTTCATTACATGATTGTCAAAAAACTATGGATTATAGACCAACCAGGTGCGTTTTATTTAGGAACCAGATAACTAACCTTGAAATATTTTGAGTGTACATCTTTCTACTCATAAAAATATGACCGTTACAGGCTGTCAAAGGCAAAGTGTTTCACTTGACCCCAGTCTACCCTACGTGCAACAGGACGATCGCATTGGGAACCAACCAAAAATGCTTGTATATGTTCACGACAATTTTGTTTAAAGGACAGTAAACATCTTGCCTCATGCCTCCTATGGGCTATCTTGCTGCTCTCTCGAAATTGTAATTAAATTTATGTAAATAAATATATTTTACCATTACATTTTGTCAGTTTTTTTGTAAAGTTTTATTGTAATTATTTTTTAATTTGTCCCATACAATATAATATAATAATACATTTAAAACTAATTCACACCGCTAACAAGTAGCACTGGAAAAACGGGAGAATTATTTGGAACCTGGTAACCCAGTGTTAGTCATGTACTTTGCTGCTGTCCCTTTCGGGTATACGCATATGCCGAATCCATAGGTACTTCATCCAAGTAATGAATTATTTGATTTGAATGAAATGAAAATGAATGAAAATTTGAAATGTCAAATAAGGTACAGAATAAATAAAGAAAACCTATTAATATCCATAATGTTGGTGTAACTGTATTTATTTAATAAAACTTGGCCATTGATTCTTTCTCTTTCGGGGTTCCGTTATGTTACTTGGCGTATATTGCAACACTAGCAGATTTAATCTGTGGGTTAGAAAAAAAAGAATGACGTAACGTAAAATAATAACGACAACAAAACAAATCTAATTCAAACAAACCGTCTATTAATTAAATTGGATACTTTCACCAATTGTTGATTTTTTAGTGTTATTGAAATGGAATGCAAGACATTCCATAAAGGGAAGTACTATGTTACTATTAAACGAGGGTTTGAAGACTCTAAAAGAGATGTGACTGTGACTATAACTAAGATTTATGCCAGCGATAGCTTGGTGTGTAATATTTTCTAACTAAACGTATATTTGTTTAACCATGAATTAATTTATGCATGAATTAAAAAAATACAATATTATAAAAGATTATTTATTTCAAATAAATGTTTCCTACCAGTAATTCATTTTTGTTTATGTAAGCTGCATCTTACACCATGCATTTAAGGGTTAAGAATAGTTTCATATATGCTGACATTATTTACATCTCTTTACAGAGAATATCTCTTTCCGATGATGACGATCCTACATTCTTATGTATTTTGAATGTAACACGATGTGACTACGAAGACCTCAAGAAACAGCAGGGTCTGTTGATTGATTTCGATAATTTCCCTTCGCAACTTGTAAGACTACTTCAACAATGCGCGTCAAATAATATGTAAGTTTTTTCCTGTAGTATATTGTGCTCCTTGTTATATTCTTGTTGGTTCATTCAGTTCTTCATAGAATATGGCGACGTAACTATGTAGGTATGCTACAGTGTAGAAGTGAACTTCTACTTAAAGTTATACAGTATACTGATTTAGAATGTTTGATTGACCATTAAAAGTATAAAACAAAATATTGCTTTGGAATTTTAAACAAACTTGTATCTCATCACTCCAACGAAAAACGACATAACACCATATGACACTAGTATGCACTTATTTATTTATTTATTTAAACTTTATTGCACAAAACAAGTCAGTACAAATGGCGGACTTAATGCCAAATGGCATTCTCTACCAGTCAACCATAGGGCCAAACAGAGTAGAAGTGGGTGCAAATTAGAAATCTGATGGTACAGAGAGGATCTAGAGTACAAGTAAATACAAAATATTAATTATATTGCACTTATTACCTATTGCCAGAGATTGGTTTCAGAGTGGTTTCAGATACCTACTAGCTTTTTTAAAATGACTAACAATATATCGCAGGTTCCTCATAGTACAACAAACAAATCCAGTCCAGTTTTATTTTGAGATTGTTGAGCACAATGAGTTTAGACGGCTAGTCCACTTGTCGCTTAAGACGGGGCCTGCAACTGATGCCGACATCAAGCAGCATATGGCTGATACTATAAATAATTTAAAGGTATGTATTCATATAAAGAACATGTATTCTTGTCATAAGAATAAGAATATATTTATTTGTAAAACATAGGTAAATACAATATTGGTGTAACAATATGGTAAAGATTCTCTATGCTTTGCCGATAGGCGTACAAATGTTGTGGGTTTTTGATAAATCTTTGTTTTGTATATCCTTATAATAATTTCCAGAATGCACTGGCATCATTAAAAAGTGCAGCCACCAGTACTGAAGTCATGTGGAAAGAGAACTGCATTAAAATGGAGCAGAAGATTAATGAACTAACAAACAATATTGGTGAACTAAAAGATGAGAAAAGAAGAAATGACATGGAGTTCCAAGAGGCATTAAAACAAGAGAGAGAAAGGGCAGCACAGGTAGGACTTTATTTTGTGAATAAAAAAACAACCAGTAGTTCAATAATGTTTTAGTAAAATTATACTAGAAGTAACAGTTTTAAATTGATCGTAAAAAAAAATGTTTGATGTTACTTAACATTGATTTGGAGTATCTATACTTCTCCTTTACGTGTACCCATGTAATTATAACACAAATGTAATGTAATTGTTTTAAATATTATTTACGAAAAAATTACTTACTGTTGAGTTTCTTTCGGCTTTCTTCTTAACAGTGGTCTCCTCTTGCGAAATGCCGGTAGGTTCATAATCTGACTTGTAAAAGTGCCCCTGTGGCCTACTTATTGAATAAATTATTTCATTTCATTCCATTTCAAAGGAATTAGAAATAATACTTAAATATAAATATACTACAATACCTTTTCTGTGTTTTCAATAGTGTATTTTCTCTAACTGATAATTTGATAAAAAGATAATAATATTTTATTGTTGTTTTTCTACACCTTTTAGAATGAGGAGCTGAGGGATTTTCAGATGGGTTCTTAATGATAAATTGGTATATTTTCGGAATTGTAAAAATGGGGTATTATTTTACTTTTTGTCCTTTATTTGATTATGTAGGAAAAACACCTGGATAAATAAAATAATATTGTCAATTAAATACCTCAGTTAATAATGCAACTTTAATAATGTGATTTACCTGTACTTTGTATACTGATAGACCAGTTGTCATGTTCTAGGAGACACTACAATGGCAAAGAAATGTAGAAATGAATGCAAAAGCTCAACTCGCAAACTCAGAAGAAAATTTAAATAGAAAAAACAAGCAGATTGAGGAGATGAATACAATTTGTCAACAGTTGACAGATAAAGTCATGCTTTTGGAAAATCAGTTAAGGTATTTTTAAGTAATTTACTAATATTACTATTTATCATGGTGACAGAATATATAATTATAGTTTTTTAAAGCATCATATTTTATCTCATTTCAGTGATAAGTCGCAAAGATTACAGCTTCTGGAGAGTGAAGTTCAAAAATCACATATTGAAGTAGCTACACTAAAGGCGAAAAATGCTACTTTAGATAGGGAAGTAACAGAAAAAGAGAAGCAAATTAGTAACTTGAATACTAGGTGTAATTACTTGGAAAAGGTAAATTTATTTTTTATTTCCAGACACTGAAAGTAAGACAAGGTTTCATTGTTTTCAGTTAGGGATAATAGTGTGATCACTGATCAGTAAACTGATTTTCACTAATAATAATCTACTATGTTTCTAGATTGGAAAAGACAATGCAGACCTGGTAACTGAACTGAAAAATTCATTACAAATAGTTAAGAAAGAAAAGGTGAGAACTTTAACCCATTCATTGCCGACGCCTCATATTTTTACTCATCACGCAGTGCCGCCTTCCAAGCGACGGCGCGAATTCGCGTCCGCGGCATTAGGTTAACCCATTTCAAGGACGCGAATTCACGTCCGCGGCATTACGTTGTCAGGGACGCGAATTCGCGTCCGCGGCATTACGTTGTCACGGACGCAATTTCGCGTTTTCGGCATTACGATTACACATACATGGGACGCGAATTCGCGTCTTCGGCATCTGAGATAAGAATTATGAAAATTACAAATGCACGAAATCCAAAAACCAGCAACAGTATAATATTATCCTTCATAAATAAAGTAACATTTTGGTATCAGCATTTAAGTACAGTTGTTTTCTAGCAAAAAAAAACAAATAACTCGAGGACGCGAAATCGCGTCCTCGGCATTACGATTACACATATTCATTGCCGACGCCTCATATTTTTACTCATCACGCAGTGCCGCCTTCCAAGCGACGACGCGAATTCGCGTCCGCGGCATTAGGTTAACCCATTTCAAGGACGCGTATTCGCGTCCGCGGCATTACGTTGTCAAGGACGCGAATTCGCGTCCGCGGCATTACGTTGTCAAGGACGCAATTTCGCGTTTTCGGCATTACGATTGCACATACATGGGACGCGAATTCGCGTCTTCGGCATCCGAGATAAGAATTATGAAAATTACAAATGCACGGAATCCAAAAACCAGCAACAGTATAATATTATCCTTCATAAATAAAGTAACATTTTGGTATCAGCATTTAAGTACACTTGTTTTCTAGCAAAAAAAACCAAATAACTCGAGGACGCGAAATCGCGTCCTCGGCATTACGATTGCATATACATGGGACGCGAATTCGCGTCCTCGGCAATGAATGGGTTCTATGACCCACTTACAGCAATCGTTAAAAAGTCCATGGATTTTGTTGTATATAACTCCTATAAATATTGTTTCCTTATTATTTACAGGTAAATTTAGAAGAAAGGCTTGCTCTGACTGAATCACTGTCAAATAGGAATAATGAAGCTGCAAATTCAACATCAGAACAGTTGCTGAAAGCCAATCAAATAATATCAAAACAAAACAATGAAATCATGGAAATGAAAGAAAAGGTATACTTGCTGATTACATTTTTTCACATTATTAAATGGAGTTTAGAAGTATTAACTAAGTATATTATGTGATTACTATTTAATTTTATTGGCGATTTCAGGTACTTTGTAGAACAGCTATTGCGTTAGAACAAGAGAAAGTTATAGAGAAGAACACTAAAGAAATTGAAGAACTTCAATCCGAAATTACTGCTACAAAAAAGAATGTTGATGCTCTTAAAATAGAACTTGAGAAGCTGAGGGAAAAATACGAAATAAACGAGGCAGCCTTGAAGGACAGAGATGAAATGATAAAAAATAACAACATGGGTAAAATTTTAATTATTTTAATGAATTTAATACAGATTACAGGATGTTATTAACAATGATTTCGTTCTCTTGCTGAAATACCAAATTACATGATAATCCATCTTCTTAGGAGTTTTCTTGCTATAACAGCATCGAAAATGGCACGCACGAAATCAGAACAGAACGCTGCAAATCTCTGTAGCCATAGCAGAACACTAAATGCAAAATATTTGAATGCTTAAAACTGAAATAACTTTATTTATTGGATATACAAGTTAAAATAGGAGATAGGACTAGTGATGAAAGAGACTCAGTCTTTTAAGGCCTTTTATTAAGACTCGACTCCTTTTTTAAAAACTCGACTATAAATTAAGACTGGAGGTTGGACTTATTTTTAAAAGGACTCAGTCGTTATACTAAACGACTTAAACCCCCCCCCCCCCCCCCCCTTAAATATTTATTTTATTTCATTTTTAGTATTTGTTGTTATAGCGGCAATAGAAATACATCATCTGTGAAAATTTCAACTGTCTAGCTATCACCGTTCTTGAGATACAGCCTGGTGACAGACGGACGGACGGACGGACGGACGGACGGACGGACAGCGAAGTCTCAGTAATAGGGTCCCGTTTTTACCCTTTGGGTACGGAACCCTAAAAAACGGGACTCGCTGTCCGTCTGTCTGCCTGTCTGTCTGCCTGTCTATCTGTCTGTCTGTCCGGATGTCACCAGGCTGTATCTCATGAACGGTGATAGTTAGAGAGAGTCCGAGTCGGACTGTCCGACTCGTGCTTGGCCGGTTCTTTTGGTACATTAAAGTCCGTCCGTCTGTCACCACGTTGTATCTCTTGAACGGTGATGGCTAGACGGTTGAAATTTTCACAGATGATGTATTTCTATTGCCGCTATAACAACAAATACTAAAAATAAAATAAAATAAATATTTGAGGGGGGCTCCCGTACAACAAACTTGTTAAAGATTATGGTACGGAACCCTTCATGCGCGAGTCGGACTCGCACTTGCCCAATTTTTTTATGTTTGTTACCTCAGAACTTTTGACTGGGTAAACTAGTTTTGATGATTCTTTTTTTTTTTACTAAAAAAAACCGACTTCAAACAAAAACTAAAAAGCCAAAAATAACCTGATCATGTACACATTACATTTGTATTACCTTTTTAAGTCGGCTATATTAAAATAAGAATCATCAGTCTTTTTCAATGACCATAAGGGTACGTAGGAGTTTCAGTCTCCTTTACTCTACATATTTTTATTAATTAATGCCTGAACCTGAACTTAACATTAATTAAGTACCTACTGTAGAAACTCATTTTCTAATTTATACTGCGCACACGCTTTCCGACTCGCAGTTTCGAGGTTTATGAGGCGTGAGTCCTTTAAGTCCTATAAGCCTTTTATATTGTGACTTAGTCGTTTAGGCATGAGGTTAAAAGACTACGACTCATTTTAGTCTGTAGTTTTAGTCTCATGACTCGAGACTTTAAGGTTTAAAAGACTAGTCTAGTCGTGAGGCGTTAAAAATGAGGCGAGTCTTTTTTAAAGGCCTTAAAAGACTGAGTTTCTTTCATCACTAGATAGGACCCCTGGTAAATTATCATCAATAAAGTTTGCATTTGTATTAACTCTGTCGTTTTTACAGTGATTCAATGGCTGCATAAGAAAATGGAGGATACGTGTGAACCGGTCAGCGCATTAAAAAGCAAACACTTGTCCACTGCTGCTGTTCAATACAGTTCTACACCTCACAATAATCAACCCAACAACTCTGATATTACAGAAGGCATGTCAGAGGAATCAATCAATTTCTACGCTACTTCTAAATTGTAAGATTTGTAAAATATTTGTCCGTAGTATTTTTTAGTCATATAAGTTAAGTTTTAAATTAACTGGCTCCGCAGTACATCTCTCTTTTTCTCACTTTGAGCGTGCAAACTGTCGCGGCCACAAGAAGCCGCAGTGTACGGAGCTAGTAATTAATGATATTTGTTTCTTTTTTTAAAGGTCTACTTTTGAGGGAACCCCATTAACGAAAACTCAAGAAAATGCAAATAAAATTGGGCTGGATCCAAAATATCTAAAACCTGCTGATGATAAAACAAATAAGAGCGCTAAAGGTAAGTTTACAGTCATACTTTGTCCTACTGTCCTTAATTTTAATATAGAAATCACGATGGTTTGTGTTTGTTTTTTTTTTCTAGATTCTGCATCTCAGAAGTCCGTCAAGGGAAAAGAAAATGACAAATTTAATCTGCCTCAAGTAGATTACAGAGAGAAGAAATCTTCGCGAAAGAGTACCTACCGGGCAACGCCGGTGTCTGCATATTTTCCGTAAAAACGTAATGCTTTAATTTTGATGTTTAAAACTGGCGCCACGTACAGTACGACACAAAAGAGTAGAAAATAAATGAGGGCGCCACTTCCTTCGCAACTGCCACATTTTTGACGTAAAGTGCTTGAATATGGTAAAAATTTTGTATGAAAAATTTTAGTTCCTTTATCATCCGTTTTTTACTCTTTTGTGTCGCACTGTATGTTGCCTTATGACTTATTAGGTTTTTTTAAATAAAATAACAACCTGCTTTAAAATCGGATATTGTAACGAAAATAGAGGGTAACCGACTTTTGTTTATAACAATGAGACGTCGTAACTATCGTGCAATTTGTGGTATACCTTTGTACAAACCGTGGGGCTTAGAGCATGTGAGCTGATTGAGTGTGACTCGTTTTTAAGGTTCCATACCCAAAGGGTAAAAAACAGGACCCTGTCTGTCTGTCTGTCTGTCCGTCCGTCACCAGGCTGTATCTCATGAACCGTGATAGCTACAGTTGAAATTTTCACAGATGATGTATTTCTGTTGCCGCTATAACAATAAATACAAAAAAAACAGACTAAATTTAATATTTAAGGGGGAAAATATTTATATACATCAAACGTGATCGGTTGCGTTAACTTTGCACCTCATTTGTATCTGGCGCCATACATACCAGGTGCAAACTTAACCCGGCCAAGAAAGAAGAAAAAGAGTCCGACTCGATCTTCGCCGGTTTTTTTTTTATATCTGTGTCGCTCGCTCTTATGCGATTGAGATAATATGTACCTCCGATTTTACCCAAACCCGTACCCTGATTTTAAGGCGACGGGTACTGCGAAACTAGCGCCACTTTCGATTTTTTTCTTATACCTTCATAGAGTCTAGCCATCCAAACGTGATACTGAAAATTACCGCCAAATTTAAAAAATCTAGCACATATTTCATCGCCAATGAGCAATGAATGAGTCATTGGCGATGAAAAATATAACGTAAAAAGTACCAAAACTGTTTAGTCCTAGTTTGTACAGCGATACTAAAGCTAGTATTTTAAAACTTCGCGGTCATTTTCAGTATCACGTTTCGATGGCCAGACTCTAATCTGATATTTTTTTAGAAATAGCTGAAGTCTAGGAGCTAGCAAAACACTTTTAATATTTATTAAATGACTTTACACAATTTGTTCAGTGTAGTTTATCCTACAAAACTTGTTCACGTCAAAAGCGGCCACAATAGTTTTGGGCAAGTTTTTAGACAACTAAAGAACAAGAAATTGTGTATAATGATTTAATAAATAGTAAAGGTGTTTTTCCAGCTCCTCATACCTTGTAATTACGGAAAATTGATCTGGTTTAGAAGATATAATAAAAATTCGTAAGTGGCGCTAGTTTCGCATTACCCGTCACCCCCTTTGACCGCCAAAGACGGCAAATCACGTCATCGGGAATTCGTGCCACTGACGCCAACGACGCCTATTGACGTCAAAAATTTCAGTGGTCAAAAACATGCCAATTCAAACCACTATCTGTGTTTTTCAACCTCTGTTGATTTTGGAGCACTTTTTTTTTTTTTGGTTTGGCGTCAGTGGCACGGTGAATTGCTTTGCCGCTCGGCGCTCAAAGGGTTAAGAAAGGGCTCACAGATTGTACAATTAATTTTAGTTGAATAATTGTATGAATTTGTATGTTAAAAAGTTGTTTTTATATACACATAATATATTAGGTTAATAGATTTAATTATAGAATAAGACGAAATGCAAATTTTCAGTGTCTTTTATTTATCGTACGTTCCCGATTTTTTGTATAATTTTCGAAGGGATATCGTAGTACCAACATTAAAACGTGAATACGTTAAGGTGCGCGCACATTACAGCACCTGCGTGATCGTGATTTGGCTGTCTGAACACAGTTCTATTGACTAAATAAAGCAAAAAAAGAACGAATGAAATGAAACTGACTGACAGATTGGATAAGTATGTGTTGGGATGGGAAGGTCAATCACAAGTTTTTTGAGTTGAGTGATTCATTATCGAGGGGTTCAATTATTTTGTGTCCTGTTACATCTAGTTTTAATACAATAAAACGCAGTGCCATGTAAGAAGTCATGTGTTATACAAGAATGATGATAACAAGGTTGTTTTACATGAATAAGGGACACGAGTGATTTGTTTAATGGAACGAGAAGTGTAAATTTGTGTTTGTGTATGGGAAGTGCCTTTCTGTACAATGCCTTTCGACTTTTTGTGTTGCGTGAGGCCAGGAGTGGAGGATGTGTGCGAGTTGGACTATTCCCACCAGTCCCTGACAGACGTTCCGACGGAGGTGTTCGTGTATGAGAGGACGCTTGAGATCCTGCTGTGCCATAGCAACCGGATCAGTGAGTTGCCGCGCCAACTGTTTATGTGCCATGGGTTGAAGCACCTGGACCTGAGTGATAATGAGCTCCAAGCCATACCCACGGCTATCTCATCCCTGGTAAACTTGCACCAGCTTAACGTCAGTAGAAACACGCTTGCATCGCTACCAGACACGATGAAAGCTCTAAAGTATTTAGGATTCTTAGACCTAAGCGTTAATCCCTTGGAGAAACTTCCTGATGCCATTACCAATTTAATTGCTTTACAAGAGCTATACCTAAATGACACATACCTTGAGTATCTACCTGGTAATTTTGGAAGACTTGCAAATTTACGTATTCTTGAATTGAGAGATAATTACTTGATGATTTTACCGAAATCTCTATCTCGCTCTACAGAGCTCCTTAGACTTGATTTAGGCCAGAATGAGTTCCAGCAATTTCCTGAAGTAATTGGAAGATTTTCTAAATTGAGGGAGCTCTGGATTGATAACAACAGTTTGACAAGTATACCTGGTGTGATCAAACCATTGGAGAACTTAATACACTTGGAAGCTAGCAATAATATGATAGAAGAGCTGCCAAATGAAATTGGTTATTGTTCACAATTAGTTGACATCAGTTTATCATCGAATGCTTTAACTCAGCTCCCAGACAGCATCGGACAACTTGGCAATCTGACAACACTAAAATTGGACAACAACCGGTTGTATTCGATACCCGAGAGTATAGGGCAGTTAACAAATCTAGAGGAGCTCATGCTTATGTGTAACTACATTGACAAAATCCCCTCTTCTATTGGTCTGCTTAGAAAATTACAATACCTCAATATAGACGACAATATGTTAAGAGCAATACCACCAGAGATTGGTAGTTGTTCAAAATTGTCAGTATTATCACTTCGGGCAAACAAATTGACGAAAGTCCCACCAGAAATTGGACACCTTTCCTCATTAAAGGTATTGAACTTAGTGAGGAACTCTCTGAGCTGCCTTCCTCAATCTTTACTCAATTGTGATAACCTTGTTGCCCTCTGGCTGTCAGAAAATCAAAGCAAACCTCTAGTGCCTATGCATTCTGAAGTGGATCCTCATACCTATGAACAAGTCCTCACTTGTTTCCTCTTCCCCCAAGTGCCTTTGACCCCCATTGAAACAAAGTTGGAGAATGAAAAATCTGAAAATACAGAAGTTCAGCCTTCCTCACGCCATATTAGTTTTGTTGACATGAAAGTGACACCAAAAATACCTGACAAACCAGGGCAGTTAAGAAGAGCTCCCACACCTTATCCAAAAGAGTTGAGGGCATTGGCAAAACATGCCAGGAATATACACAAAGATGGGACACAGGATGTATCCCCGCCAATGCAAAACGCTGTGTTAATCAAAGCTGCGAAAATAACGCCAACTCTTCAGCAGAGATTTGCATCAGATAACAAGAAAGAAGTTGACAATGGAAAGGATAATACTGATGGCAATGCTGACCCCATGAAGGTTTCTGTCTATGACAATGTTACACCAGACAATGCATATGATAGGCCGTTAGATCTCACTTATGAGCAAGACAAAACATACAAAAGTGTGGATCATGCATTGTACCCTGATAACAATGAGGATGAGAATAATGACTTTACACCAGGAAACCACTATTCTGCATCACAGAAAACACATTATGGACTTCCTCACAATGAAGTTTATTCCTCTAGGCAAGAACTTGATAGGAACACTGTTCCTGTGCCTCAGAACGTATATGGAGCTCAAATAGAACCTAAGAGCTATCATAACAGCAATGAAAATAATTATCAAGGTAATTTCAATAGAGCACATAGTCAACTGCAAAGACTAAGTTTAACCTCTCAAGATAGACGTTCAAATAATGAAACCATTTTATCAACTCACTTTGATGATAATACGTACAATCATAGACCTGTAATAGACAATGTAAAAAATTTCGAGCCCATTTATCATAGAAGAGAGCATCCTGTAACAAAAGGTAATAATCATCATGAAAGAATCTATGAAACCGAAAGTTATGGTTATTCAAATGACAAAAACTACACCCAAAGCAACTATGAGTGTTACAGCTATCATCCTCATGGCAATTTGCCAAACCCGCGAGTACACACTATTAGCCAAGTTGTTAGTTCAACAACTATGCCTAATTTGAGTAGCTACAACAGTGCTTACCCTGGCCCTGCTGTAGACAGCCATCATTATTCTTCATCCTCTCCAAATGCCAATGTTTATGGAATGTCGGCCGCGAGTCCTACTTACGTAGCTTCACAGTCGCCAGAATTATATTCACCAACAGGGCACACAAACACTACAAATCCGTACAGGATGACCAACACACCACTGATTTCAGATGATGGTAGTTATAATCATGTACATGCTCCTTCTACACCAAATATGTACGACTTGTACGATGCCATACCAGCTCCCACGAATCCACCAAGTGTGATAAGCCATCGTCATAGCCCCAGCAGTGCCATGTCGGAGCCAGTTTATGGTAGAGGCCAGCCCCCACCTTACCACATAGTAGCTCCTTACACTAAACATGCTCAATATTTCAATGGTACTGGTGGATAGTGTTTAATGAAAGGAAAACAGAAGATCCTGCGAAAACGTTGCCCATATCATCAGTGAGAAGGAACAAGTGGCAATAGTGTTTTAGTGATCTGTATCTGTTTTCTGTATGTGCAATTTAAATGTGATACCTACATAAATGTATGTTGAAGTTGAAAGGAAAATATTGAGGTGCTACAATATGGATTTTATTGTTGGAATGTGTCCAAACGGATATTTTTATGACTGGTTTCTATAGTGCAATGTGAGGGGAAAAAAATGTTGAGTGCTAAGTTTCGTTTATGATGACTTAAATCAGGTGAAAATGAAAATCCTGCGGCAGCTGGTGTAGGTATTGTCAATCGATGCCAAAGTAGTGTCTAGCTACCTACAGTAGAGTAATTACTTAATTAAATTGTGTAGGTATGTGTACGGCAAACTGTAAAAACGAGCACTCTAGGCGACAGTGTAGGTACTGGTTTAGTACATTGTGTAACAACTATGTTGTTTCATTATACTGTTATGGGTATGAATATGGTGGATATGATGAATATGATTATTGTTAAGTAATGATTAAATTGATAAATAAAGCCTGCCCAGAAAGTTGAAACTCAGCGGTACCGATATTGACATGTATCGTGCAATTATCGCAGTCAAAAAGCATTTATCTATCTTTCGTACGTATCTATAGTGGCGCTACGAATATTACTGAGCGGGAAGCAAGAGGGAAGGTACCTACGATATGGGTTAGTCCCCTGCTCCCTCTGATCGAGTTCATCACTTTTCGAAGTCCTTCCATTAAATTCCACATGGGAAACAAATGCTGTTTGCCGCTTACATGTTCGAGGCTAGGGATTTGCCATTCCCGGAAATATTTTCGGAATTTCTCGAAAACGCCACATAAGTAATCGAGATGTTCGATCTTGGTGATATACTTATTTGATTGCTATTGATGCAGTAATAAACAGATGCCTGAAAATCCGTCCGCTTCCCAATTATGGCGAGCGAAGTTACTCAAAAACTTTTATAATGAGAACGTTTCTGAGCAGGCACTGCATATTTACATTTACTATTACAATGTTGAAATGAAGGCTTGCACTAAACATTTTCAAATATTTTTGTAAAATTTGTCTCATGTGATATGATGTTTGTATATAGATATTACTTCAAATATATAGGTACTTAATTTTTTGATTATATAATTATGTATACTTGAATTAACTCTGTCTTTGCATTTGATTATTGTATTTCTATGTATATACAAATACATATATTTATAAATTAAAATATTTATGTCAGGGCATGATGTAACTATTCAGCAATGTCATCTGATTCTTCTTTTGTATAAAAGATCTAACTTTTTTCAGGGCCTATAAGTATTTATACACATTGGTCGCAAATTTTCTTGACTTATATTCGTAATCAAGTGTTAACTAATACTAATATAAGGCACGTGCACGTGCAGCCTGTTTTATTGGATAGGTAGAGGGGAATACACCCTAAAGATCGGGCCGAACCAATCGATTACAAAATACAATTAATTATCCCTATTAAATTCCACAGAATGAAAACGCTCGGTTATATTCATACAAGTATTCCATACCATAAGTATCAGTTTGAAAAATACCTGGAAATAGTACATTACTGCAGACGCCGGGAAAGCAGGGATTGCCGGGTGAGTAGGTATAGTGATACAAAGCCGGCAAGCCCTTTTCACGGCTAAGGCATATAATAGTGCTTTTCTCAAACATATGCAATGAAATAAAAAAAATACACCACTAAAAAAATATAAATCAGCTGTTTAGCCTGTTCATGAACACGGAAGCCATGTTTAATAAAAATATACTTCCCGGCCTAGGCCTTCAATTTTGTATGAAATTCCTTTACAGATCTCTCGAGTTGTTCCGCCCGAAACGTGACACTTCGAAGCCTGTTATAACGCACGTAATGACGACATTACATTGCATATTTGAGAAAATAAAGTTTCCTCGCGCCATTCAATACAATTTGAGTCATTTAAAAAAACATGTACATAATTAAAAGCTTAATAAAAACAAAATTACGATCGCGTCTTTTGTGTAACGGAAGTTACTCATACGAAAGATGGGTAACTATCGTTACACAAAGGAGTCAATTAAGTTTAATTTTAATTAAAGCTCTTAACTTGGTACATGTTTTTTTAAAACGACTCATTTACCTATAGGTGCCTACCTAATAGATGTTTATGAAAATAATTAACAAAAAGTCGTTGACCCGTCCTCGATTTTTTTACAAGTATAATATTGTCGGTTTTGCATTTAAATGTAATTATCGAAGAATATGTTCCTTGAACATGCAATTAAGAATTTAGTTTAACTTATCACGATAAGATAGTTAATTATTTTTTTTAATAATTTTATTTGAAATTTTAATGTCGCATTTGTTTTAATTGTAATCACTGTCTTAATTCAATAGTAGTACAATATTAACGTAATTAGTTCAAACAATACAAAATTAAATATCTATTCTTATTAGGATGCCAGGTAGGTCATTATATTATGTTGTGCTATTAAGGAATTAAACCATTGACTTTTATTTTTTTTTTTTCAGTACAGGGAGATGAATTATAATTTCATTATTTTTTTCGACGTTATCCTTGAATTATGATTATGAATGCAGCTTCAATTATATTAAATACATACGTAAATAGTTTAAATGACGATTAAAATATAGGTAATAGGCATAAAGTATTAACCAGTTCTTTAAATATTCTAGTCAATATGCAATAAGTTGAACGGATTTTGGTAAAGCTCTAATCGAAATTAAAAACTTTGGGACCATTATAAGAGCGACAAAATTATTTTACATATTTCTTGTAATGTAAATAGTTTTGTATACTTAATAAAGGTTTAAAGTGTCCGAATTATGACACTACTTATAGCATTTTGCCAGATCTGTTACAGTTACAATACATTTCGAGGTTAAAACCGAAAATTGGTGTACCCCTTTCGAAAAACTGTTCGTGGTTTAACCACAGGTGATTAAGAAGTATGAGTATGTATTTAGGCAATAGTAGGTAGTAGATATGTATATAAGTTGTGGATAGCGTAATGAGAAGGATAAGACCTATTAGAATAGTAGGACCAATTTTTTTGTTCATCCTTTAAAATATATAGGTATATTATTTGTAAAATATAATTACTATAACCACTCTTTAGTACTATTTTCATGGGTTATAAAATTTATAAGTCGCGGCTTTTCAGAGAAAGTTTTATAATACCATTTTGCGCTATGGCATTGGCTATCCAATGAATTTCGCTAACTCGATCCCTCCGCTTGTAGAACACGAATCTAGTAGACCGCAGGTTACTATGTTACAGACAAGACATGTGGTTTGATACCTATTAATTATTATTATTATACATAAATGTATAAAGCAAGTTTGTAGAAGTACCTTAATAAAAGAGTAGGTACTTTAACACGCGTAGACACTTTTGTAATCAAGTTCCTTAATTAATTACAATGGTCAACATACATTTTAGGTTTGACTCATCTGTTTCTTACATGTAACTATTACTATGCAAAAAAAAAATTATTTAAAAAAACGTATTTCATGCATGCATTAAATGAACCAATTTGCTCTAAAGATAAGTTATATTTAAATTGTATATGGGTCTAGGTTTCATTTCGATTTTCAGGTCATAACTATTCGTCTGCTGTATGAAGACCGATCAATAATTATAAAATGTGCCTTAGGCATACTGTCCAGTAAACGTTCGAACGTTTTTCAAAATCAATCAATATTTATTCGCGATTTCTACTTTACTAACAATAAGTATGAATAATTTCTTATATACATGTTACAAATGCATTTAAAAAATGCACATCCTTCAGATTTGAAGATAAGTTTAAAATAGCACAAAGTGACGAAGAACTCCCGCACGTTCCAATAAAACGTATAACTAAATCCAATTACCAGTCCATATGATTAATAAATAAGAATTGAATATTGTGTAATTAATTAATGATCATAGAGCATCTTCAAGAGTTATCAAGACGTCAATTTCGTGATAAAATATTACATTCATACTATTCCACAAAAAGTATATTAATGGTTTATATATATGTAGTATCTTGTCTTTTGTAGTCGGAAACTCTACGGATGTAAAATTCAGTTAAATAAAGTATTACAGTATATTTATATTTTATATATTTCCTATGGATAGTACGATAAGTTAAAAACTGCATGCTGCATAATATATTAACTTTAATACAACTGTAATACCAAAACGCTACATTCTGAAGACTGAAACCTAAAACATATCATTTGATACACTATTTTCTTGTTTTATATTAATATTTATGTAACTCTGTAAGTTATTCTCGGGTCATTTCTTCGAGGCATTTCTGTCTTTGTGGTGTAAATATCAAATAAAATTACTTTGATTACTTTTAACATTTCTTTGATTTCTTATTTTTGTACTTCTTGTCCGTCGAAATGACCTTAATTTTAATGATACAATATTTAAATACTATCCGTCTAATTATAGAAATGTGAATATTTTTTTTTTTACTGATGATTATCTTGCTTCTTGGGTGTTGATGTGCATTTTATTATATATTAATATTTCATCAACTTTAAAATAATAAGCTTTTGTCAGTTTTCTTCCATAGCCGATAGAGGATGTATTTATTTTTATTTTCATCATTACAAGTCTCACAAGCCGGTGTGTGAAATTGTAAAAATAAGCAGGGCGCAAGTTCTAATAATAAGTACCACTTCTGTCTTATCCTACTCTCATAACTACCTAAATTAAATAGATAGGGCGAGGTTCCCTTTGTATGCCAGTTTTTTTGGTTAATTCCTACTCATAAACCCCCTTGAATTCTTGTCACCTTTTGAATGTTTTTCGTACAATTTCTTTGTGTCATGAAACTCAGTAATCAAATAAATCAGTCAGTTAATCCAAAAAGCTCTTTGAAATGGTTCACAATTTTCCTCAAGTCCGATTATTGTTATTAACAATTAAGTAAGATTTCATAATTTCATTAGTACTGGCAAATATAATTAGGCACAAATGATGTATAAATAAGGTATGTTATTAAGGAACTCTACGTAAAAATAGAAGTAAGCACAATTATAATAAAGTAAATTTTGGCAGAAATTAATGTTTCTTATGTTTTTATTTGAACGTACAAATTAACGTCATCAATATTGAACGTTAGTTATTGTCGCTATGTATTCGATTTAATCGGGAACTGTACTAAGATAACTGATTGTTAGGGGCCATTCATTCATTACGTAAGGGTCCCTAGGGGAAGGGCGGTACTTAATAGGTAAGTCTACATACCCTATCTGGCGATTCATAACAGAAATGAGACTGTTTCTTACCTGCGGGTAGGGGCATTAAATAGGGCCAAAATTGTTCCTAATACGAATGAATGAATGGCCTACCTTAGGGTGTGTCCACTCCTGCGGATCTGGGCAGAGCAGCGAACCGTGATTTGACCAATCACACTGTTTCCACTTAATCGCACAAGTGATTTTACTGTTATGAGCCAAACACCATTCGCTCGCTCAGCCAAGTTCTAGGATAGTGAAAACGCACCCTTATTGAAATCTAACTTGCTGTAAGGAAGGCTTAGTAACCCGGTGCAGGAATAAACTTGAGTTACAAGAGTAGGTGGGGGGGAACTTAGTAACAATAACAACTATAGCATTCTGATAAGTAAAGGATAGCGAATAGAGATGAGATGAGAAAGCTTTACCTTAAATAAAGTACCTAATATGTTATAAGATCGTACTAGTTAGTGATTGAGGTTATGAAAGATTTTATTTATTGTGCCATAGATTTAAAAAAAAATCTTAAAATGTTAAAAGTACTACCTTGATTATGCATTTTTGGTTCGTCAAAAGTGTAATGTCTCAGTCTCACTTAGGCGGCTACTATAATTACAATGTTCAAATTAGTTCTGATATAATTAAAGTATGTACTTAATGTTTTTATAAATCGATCGAATAGTTGTTTCAACGGTATATCTTGTTCGATGGAAGATGTTTGCTCTTGTCACGAGTGATTTAAAAAAAGTCGGTACGGGTAATTTTTTGTACCGGTTTGTATTTGAGCGGCGCTTTTGTGTTGCACAAAATGCCTCGCTGTCTTTATAAGGTGCTTCAGATGCAGTTTCCACATTCTAACGCGAACAGAGGACGAGGGACTATTCCGAAGTTAGAAATCCTGATTCGTATGAAGGTGTTCCTCTTATTCTTATATTTATATTGTTTTACGAGCGAGAAGAATGGAAGGACATTCTAATTAGCTTTCCAGTAGTCCTTGACCCTTATGCATGATGTATCCCAAAGCCTTCTGAAATTACATAAATCTAAATAAACAAAAACGTAATTTTGAGACTTTGTCAGTTTGTCCAACTGAGTGATTTTATTTTTATTTAAGTAATTAAAGAAATTAAAATACAGTATCTTTTTGGGTACCTAGCTATAAGCACGAATACGGTATAGGATTCAATGATCGATTCTAAAAAAATAAATAAAAACCTGTCTTTAGCAGCTGTAGACTCGCGAGGGAATGTGGAACGTGCTAGTTAAGTACTGAATAACGATTAAATGTTTATTGTTATTCAATAACCCGGAAAAAGTGTTTAAAAAAAACTCGTGCATATTTTTCCTTTTCATATATTTTTTAATATTTTCTATCTAAATGTGTAAATTTTGTACTTTCTTAGGATCAAAACGTATGACGAGGACATATAGGAAATGTTGAAAATTTAATGTAGGAATTGTTAAATCATGATCGGTTATTAGAAAAGGCCATGTAAGATCCGAAAGTTTCGAGAATCTAAAAAACCGAGGATTTATACGGGTATATTGTAAAACTATAAATTGCATCTCAATTCGAATTATTAAGTTAAATTTCGTCACATACCTACTTATATTTTTTTAAAGTTTTAATAAGGTATTTGCGAAAGTATTCTTTTGTACAAATGTGAAATGTTTTAACTTAGTTTATATTATTTGTTGAAGGATTAAGTCTAGATATTTTCATTGTTTTATAAGTTGTATTTAACAGGTTTTTATTACGCTTTGTCTGCTATGATTACGCAGTGGTTAGTAGAGTAGGGTTTAATAAAGGGTTTGAAACTGTATTTATCTTTTATTTATATAATCATAGTGGCTCTGTGTGCTGTATAGACCTCACGAGTACAAATTCGTAAAAAAAAAATCATTCGGCCATTTATATTTTGTTACGCTTCCAACACTGATTATCGCCATTTTGAAAATTCAAAATAATAGATTAAAAACATTCTATATATTTATCGAACATTTCATGAGAATTGCTTGTTACCTCTAGACGAAAACAGCCGGAAAGCATCTGAACATCCAAATTTTTGGGCCAAGCTGAAACGGACACGCTTCGCTCACTTGGTCAATTAAGAGAACATATCACTCCTCATTTTCCCATCATCAGTTTGCGTTAAGTTTGCACCTGGCAGCCATAGTTTCGTATGCAAATCAGGTCCAAACATAACGTAACCGGGTGAGACAAATCGAGGTTTCGTTCTCGACTGTTTCCTCCTCCAAACCAGAGATGGGCAAAAGTTAATCGATTAACGATTAAGATTAACTTTTTTAATCTCGATTAACGATTAAAATTGACGATTAGTTAATCTAATCCTACGAGTTCCGATGAATTTTGACGATTAACTTTTTTAATCGATTAATTAATCGATTAATGCCCATCTCTGCTCCAAACCTTAACTAATCGTTACAAAAAATTGTAACTGAATAGGAATAGTACATTCTGTGTCTTACCGTTTCGACTTTTGCGCAAATTTTAATAGAATTTGTGTAGCGTCCGTTAGCGGCGGAATTTTGGCCAAAAACAGACTCCTCAAAAATTTTATAATAATTTTGTAAACATTGGATACGTTTTGGAGGAGGAAACAGACGAGAATGAAACCTCGATTTGTATGAAAAAATTATCAGTGATATTTCCTTTCCTCTTAAATAAGCACTTATAAGAGGGCGTTTCCACTGACTCGGGACCGAGTGGATGGGCTCTCCTTGTGAGTATTATATTCCTTACGCGTCCAGTAGGTAAGTGACAAAAGTGGTACCTTTTGCTTGAAAGTAGTAGCGTAGCGGGCGGTAAATATGTGTTTTATGAATTCGAATATAATTGTTCCTGGGTCATGGATTCAGTTTTTAAACTAATTTCATGAATTATTATAACAGAACCCAAAACTACATGGATTCAGTTTTTAAACTAATTTCATGAATTATTATTGTTAGTCAGATAGGATGTGCAGCGGGATATGCGACGGAGCACCACGAAAGATGATGGATTGGTAATGTCGTAAATAAAATCATTACTTTGCTCAACCAAGTATGTAGTTTAATTACACACAATTAAATGTACATATTGGCAGTGTCCTGAGACCGATAAGGTCGGATTAATTTACACTATCACATGTTAAAATATAAAATATAATTATCAAATTATTAGGCAACGTTCTATCGAGCCATGGCGAACAAAAAGACAAAGGGAGGAAGCGGATACAGATTAGCTAAAGGAATCTGTGTGTTGCCTGTTTAAATAAATGCATACAGTAAATGTAAAGGGTATGCTACACTATGTTCAACACTCCTCCTTACACTTTACATACGATAAGAGACTATACGCTTGGCTCATATAGAACACTTATCATTAACATGCTGCAAGCTTAGGTCTAGTAAAAACACATAGACATAAAAGTGATAAGACATGCAGCTAACACTTGTACAAATAAAACAGGAATGAATTAAAATTATCACAACTAGAGCCATTAACAATTCAGAGGTTTAACATTAAGTCCCTGCATAAATTTACAATGTTTTTCAGAACATAAAGGTTTTGTTAGAACATCTGCTACCATTCTGTCAGTCTGCAAGTACCTTACATTTAACTGTCCTTTTTGAATTAGATCTTTAATAAAATGATATCTTAGGTCTATATGTTTAGTTCTTTTGTGGGAGTGCTCTTTAACTAACAATAATTTTTGAGCACTTTGGCTATCATTATAAATAACAGTATCAAAAGTTTTATCGATAATTTCCGACAAGAAATTTCGTACAAAACATATGTCTTTACAACAATCTCCAAGAGCTACATATTCAGACTCACAACTCGAAAGTGAAGTACATTGTTGTTTTCTTGACTCCCAGTTAATTACATTAGTGCCTAATTTTATCACAAAGCCAGAATAGGACTTGCGGTCTGATAAATCATTAGCCCAATCTGCGTCAGCGTATGCAGTAAGATCAAAAGTATTGCTCTTTGTGAAGCAAAGGCCATAATTTATTGTACCTTTTAAATAACGTAGCACACGCTTCGCCATGCGCCAATGATTTTCATCAAAACATGTGTTAAACATACTTAATTGGCTACATGCAAAAGATATGTCTGGTCTAGTACAGACAGATAAATACATTAAACTTCCCAACAATTGTCTGTACTGATAGACATCATCATCTAAACATGTCTTATTAGATTTCTGTAGTTTACAATTAACTGGTAAAGGTGTAGAAACAGTTTTACAATCTGACATATTATATTTGACCAATAAACGTCTTATGTACTCAGATTGATCTAAGGTTGTGATACCATTCTGTCTACAAACATTCATTCCTAAACAATTATTTAATTTACCCAAATAACGGATTTCAAAATTATTTTGTAAAAGTTGTAAAACATTATTAATACAATTATTGTGGAATATATAAAAATCATCAACATACAATGCAATAATAATATATTCAGTCTTTGTTTTCTTGGTATAAATACATGGTTCACATTTGCTTTGCGTAAAATTATTTTGTGCTAAAAAATCATGTATTTTTATATTCCACATTCGGCTTGCTTGCTTAAGGCCGTATAAGCTCTTCTTAAGCAAACAAACTTTATCACAGTTTTTAAAGCCAGAAGGCTGCTCCATATAGATCTTTTCATTAAGTTCGCCATTTAAAAATGCAGTTGTTACATCGATGTGGTCTATTTCTAGTTTTAATTCTGTAGCAATAGAAAATAAAATTCTCAATGTGCTATACCTCACAACAGGTGCAAAAGTGTCCGTGTAATCAATCCCTTCTACTTGACTGAAGCCACGGGCAACCAACCTTGCTTTAAATTTAGCAGGCTTACCTGATGTGTCAAACTTTTTCTTGTAAACCCATTTACATTTGACGATGTTTTCATCTGCAGGCCTGTCTACCAGGATCCATACATTGTTTTTAATTAAAGATTCATACTCACTTTCCATTGCCCTCTGCCACTCCTCTTTTTCAGAAGATTGCACGGCTTCGTGGTATGAATTAGGCTCATCTGGCGAATAGCCATCCGCCATCATAGATAAATCATAGTCTTTGAGATGAACTGGCACATTACCTCGAGTTTTACGTACGGGACGTGAACGAGACGTGTCGGAAACAGCCGGCAGCGTCGGCTCACTCGGTGGAGACTCCGGCAGAGAAGACACGGCACCTCTAGGAACACCTACTTCATCACCGTCGTCATAACTATCAAGTGATGACTCCGGCAGAGAAGACACAGCGCCCTTCGGGACGCAGACTTCATCACCGGGACTGTCACTTGCACCTTCATCGCCCGTACAGTAGTGTTCAGACATCGGCGACCACGCCGGTGGCGTCGGTATCTCAGCATCTGAAACATTATTAATAGAGGATGAGCACTCAGCTGATTTATCTATGTCATTATTTTGTATGACATCATTAACATTTAATTCATTGTTAAAATTAGAGTCATTATTAAAATTATTCATTGCATCAGAAGAATTATTTTCATTATCTGGCATTTGAATATTAAAATGGTCTTTGTCAATATAATAATTATAAAAATTGGTTGCACAAATATTTTTACAACTGTCATGTTTTCCTAAAAACTTGTCCTCATTAAAAATGACAGATCTAGACTGTATAACTCTATGAGGATTAGTGGGATCAATCAAACGGTATCCTTTAAAGGTTTCACCATAACCGACAAAAATAAGAGCCTTTGCCCTTGCGTCAAGTTTCTGACGTTTTTGACTAGGAACATGTGCATAAGCAGTACACCCGAAGACACGTAAGTGGCTGATATCAATAGGAGATCCAGTCCACAAGCTCTCCGGAATTCCACCTGAAAGCGCTCTGGTAGGAGACCTGTTTTTAAGGTAAATGGCTGCCATAACAGCCTCTCCCCAGTAGCGATTGCACAGGCCGGACTCCTGCAGCATTGCCCTAGTTTTATCAAAAATTGTCTTAAAAGCCCTTTCCGCAGTACCATTCTGCTCAGCGTTGTAAGGGACAGTGGTTTGGTGTATAATACCATGATCTTTAAGATAATTGGCAAGTTTATTATTAGTAAACTCAAGGCCATTGTCACTACGCAGAATTTTTAATGGTAAACCAGATTGTTTCTCAATCATAGTTTTAAAATGAATAAAATGAGAACTCACCTCTGATTTATGCTTCATAAGGTAACCCCACGTTTTCCGGGTATAGTCGTCCGTGAAGGTCAAAAGGTAACGAGCTCCACCCCAAGTTTCGACTTGCATTGGTCCAGCCACATCAGTATGAATGATTTCAAGAGGTTGGGTAGTGCGCTTCGTGCTCACAGCAGGAAATGGTGCTTTCACCATCTTGCCAGTCAGGCACGGCACACAGCTACCATTGATGGTATCTTCTTTCTGAAATAATAAATTCATGCATTTCTTCCCATCACCAAGAATTCTCATACCTGATTCAGATAGATGAGCTAGACGCCTGTGCATTAGGTCCATCGGAACAGTCGAAACAGTGTGAGCATTCATTGTCTCTTGCCTAGTCCGCAAGAGCTTGGAATGCTCCTCCTCAAGGATGTGTCGCACTTGAGCCTTATACTTATACAGACCGTTCTCCTTAGAAGCAGCTAAGACTTGGTTGCCAGTGACATTAACATTATCAAAGATTTTACATTGATCCCTATCAAACATAACAGTATAACCCTTATCAGTGATTTGACTTACAGACAAAAGATTGCTGGACAGGTCTGGCACATGGAGTACATTTACTAAGCTAATATTAGAGCATAAAGGGACCCTACCGGAATAATGACTATGTAATTTTTGTCCATTTGCTACAAAAATTGTAGAATGTTTACCTCTAGGTTCCTCAAGTAACTCCTTATTAGCTATCATGTGTTGAGACGCGCCGGAGTCAACCACAAAGTCATGGCTGCTGCTACCGCTGCATACCATCGCTGATGCAATCATAGTGTGGTTCTCCTCAGTGTTCTTCAGCTCCTTCTTGCGCTTGAAGCAACGCTTAATAGTGTGTCCGCTCCTTTTGCAAAACTGGCAGAACATAGGTGACGTTTTCTTCCTTTTGTTTCCTAGGTAGGCCTTGACTCCGTCCTGATCACTCCCATTCCTTCGGTGTTCTTCTTGCAGTAATCTAGCACGCACGAGCTCCACCGTCAACTTGCTAGTGAGACAGGCGGTTTCCAGGCCAGATACCAAATTGTCATATTCTTGTGACAAACCGCTTAAAAGGATTTCAGCTACTTCGTCATCATCAATCTTCTTGCCTATATCGGAGAGCTGCTGAACAAGCCGCATGACAGCCTCAATATACTCGGACATGCCGCCGTATTGAATATATTCAATTTTATGTAGTTGACGTAGTAAGAGCACTTTTCTGTATAAGCCTTTTGACTCAAAGGCATCAGCAAGTTTCTTCCATGCATCTTTGGCCGATGTGGCATCTCTTACATACTGATACAAGGCAGGCTTTATCGACAAGCAAATCTTCGCCAAAGCGCGGCTGTCGTGGGTGGCGTCATTGTCCTCACCATCAATACAGTTCCATAAACCATCCAGCGTGAGTAGCATTTTCATTGCAAATTTCCAATTTGTGTAAGTCTGTAAGCCATCCAGCTTTTCAACGGGAATGTGCCCATTGTGATCATTGTGTGCCGACATTATTGTGGTATTGGTTGAGCAAGCAGGAAATAGAAATCAGCACCAGAGCAATGTGCCAAACTTCTAACCTCAAAAAGTCCAATATATTTTTGACGTACCTTTCTTTGGTTTTATCTCCAGTTTCTTCGTGAATGCCCGCTTCTGGGACCAGAAACCTGTTAGTCAGATAGGATGTGCAGCGGGATATGCGACGGAGCACCACGAAAGATGATGGATTGGTAATGTCGTAAATAAAATCATTACTTTGCTCAACCAAGTATGTAGTTTAATTACACACAATTAAATGTACATATTGGCAGTGTCCTGAGACCGATAAGGTCGGATTAATTTACACTATCACATGTTAAAATATAAAATATAATTATCAAATTATTAGGCAACGTTCTATCGAGCCATGGCGAACAAAAAGACAAAGGGAGGAAGCGGATACAGATTAGCTAAAGGAATCTGTGTGTTGCCTGTTTAAATAAATGCATACAGTAAATGTAAAGGGTATGCTACACTATGTTCAACAATTATAACAGAACCCAAAACTATTAGGTATATTTATTTGTTTATACCGACTAGATTTTCAAAAGAGAAAGAGAAAAGTGAATCCCACCAAAAACATTCTGTAAAAAACTAGCCAAGTCTCGATGGAGCTGCTTGTTTATCTCTAAAAAGTAATGAAATCTAGACAAAGTCGTACCAAGTCTAAGGTTCCTTACTGCGATTTCTTTATTATTATAGTTAATGTTGTGTGACTTGGCCGTTGAAGGGTACACAAGGGTACAAAACCAGGTGCTCCATGACACCATTGCACCAATCTGTCCCCAGAACAAGTCAATTTTGTTTACACGTAATGTTATATCTGTTGTAACTAGCTATGTTTGTTAAGCGAGATAATAGCCCATACTGGTATTGGTAATTTGACGCTAGTGTCTCATTTTAGGCTGCTGTTGACAATGCTGACTTCTGCTCTCTTCTTTTTGGAGCGTCAAATCGACCACCGATCTAACATAAAATAGACGTACAGACGGACTTCTATCAAAGATTAGAGGTCCGTCTGTACTAGAAATATTTTTTATACTGTTTGTTTCAGGCTCACCTATACATAAGTATTATCGAAATACGCAGCTTTATCAAGCCTACAATTGACTGGTTATTGAATCAACGTTTTCCAAGTGGCAATTTTCCATCGTCAATGGGGAGCGATTCTGGCGACAGATTGGTGCAATGGTATCATGGAGCACCTGGTTTTGTACCCTTGTGTACCCTTCAACGGCCAAGTCACACAACATTAACTATAATAATAAAGAAATCGCAGTAAGGAACCTTAGACTTGGTACGACTTTGTCTAGATTTCATTACTTTTTAGAGATAAACAAGCAGCTCCATCGAGACTTGGCTAGTTTTTTACAGAATGTTTTTGGTGGGATTTCACTTCTTTTTGTAGAAACGTGGGCATATTGTTTTATAACAACCTGCTAATTCACTTTAGCGAACCTTACGAAATAATAAGCGAAATTAACGAAATGCAAATAATCCCTCCTAATCCCTAGCAAACGTTTCCAAGCGCAGTAGAAGAATTTCGTAAACGACTGTAACGCGGCCGGTTGCCACATCGCCATATAAGGTTATCGGAAAAACAAACGTAGGCGCGTTTTAAAATACAGTCAGCGCCATCTAGCGACGTGTATCACCGCCATTCTTAGTCCAATGCATTATATTTTGACCAAATTTTGAGCGAAATTAATATTTTGGTGTAATTTGTTTTTTTTAATTTGTGTAGGTAATGTTCGAGTAGAATAAAGTTAATCGTTCGACTATTTCTTCTTGTAAACTTGTAAGTATAAGTATAAAAGCCAGTCTAGTCTTATCCAGAGTTTTCCTTTAATTTTATTTATATGCGTATTAAAAGCAAAAGGGGAGGCATTCGCCCAGCGGGTACGTATTACAATGCCGAAGTTCAAAATACCGAATTTCATAAGACCTATGGACGGAAAGCCGAAAATTAAAATGTCGAATGTTTATTTGACCGAAAGTTTAAAATCCCGAAAGAACGTTTGATCGAAAGGATGAAATACCGAATATTATAATCTCGAAGACTGTAATCCCGAACAATGTAATCCCGAAGACTGTAATCCCGAAGATTATAATCCCGAAGACTATGATCCTGCCTGAAGGTTGTAATCCGGAATATTATTTAAACTCTCGAGAATTATATTTCTGTAGTCTTACAGATTCTAATGTTTATTTTATACAAAGAATATTAACCTAAATTACGTAACCTACTTGCCTACTACTATACTTACTACTTATTTATTAGTGAACTCTTCTGTGGAACCGATCTGCTCCGGCGCTGCGGGATGTGCAGCCCCTCCGCCCTAGCGTAAGAAAGTGCGGGCATCAAGCGAGTCGCAGCGGCTGAGGCTGGTCGCCGAAGGTGACCAAAAAGGCGAGCGTTGACAGCTTCGGTTCCAGACAAGTTCGGTTCGGTTGGCAGTCCATGACAGAATATTTTATCATAATATCGAATATTTAGTGTCATAATTTCCCACTTTCCCGGACTCTTTCCTTTTCTTAATCGACTTGCCACAGAACCGAAGCTGTCAACCCCGGTTCCACGTGGTCTTGTCTGCCCTACCCCTAGATTGATATAAAAGCCCGGAGGCGCGGAGGGAGGGCAGCCCCCGGCCTCCGTAAGAAAGTGCGGGCATCAAGCGAGCCGCAGCGGCTGAGGCTGGTCGCCGAAGGTGACCAAAAAGCCGAAGCTGCGGAGGCCAGCGTAGGTTTCGAGATTTTGAACTTTCGATTTTCTGAAAATAGGTAATTTGAGCTTCGGTTTATCGAATATCGGCTTTTTGAACTTTCGGTATTTTTATTTTCGGTATTTTGACCATCGGTATTTCAACTGTAGGTATTATGAACTTTCGGGATTGTAATACGTAACCCGCCCAGCTGTGGGACGCTATAGGCTAGATTAAATTAGAAGATGTGTCCCACTACGCTGATTTTTGCAATGACAGTCGATTTTTTTATGTACCAATAGTAGAAGGGGGCATTACCATATCTCTAATACAGCTGAAACCAGCTGAGGGTTCTTCATCAGATAAATAATAAATAAATAAATATCGGACAACCTCACACAAATCGATCTAGTCCCAAATTAAGCTCTAGAAGGCTTGTGTTATGGGTACTAGACGACGATATACATACTTATATAGATAAATATATACTTACATACATAGAACAACCATGACCCAAGCACAAATATTCGAGTTCATCACACAAATATTTGCCCTGACCGGGACTCGAGCCCGGGACCGCCGGCTCAGTAGGCAGGTGTCTACAAACCGAGCAAAACGCGTCGTCAAAATACTTCAGACCTTGGATTTTTGACATCAAATGAAGCGGCCCACCAAGTTGAATATTAAAATACTTAAATGGGTTTACTCACGTCGTAGAAGTCGAATAACGCTCGACATGTTTCGAATCGGTACGCGATCCATCATCAGGAGAGACGATCAGTCGCGATGGCGGCCAACCGAACACAACAACAAGTTGAATATTTTTTGTAAAGGCGGTAGGTCGATCTCTAATAGTTTGGTTGGGCTCTTGTGTTTTCTAATCAGAGTACTCCAGATCTTCGATTATCCTATTTTTTAGGGTTCCGTACCCAAAGGGTAAAAACGAGACCCTATTACTGAGACTTCGCTGTCCGTCCGTCCGTCCGTCCGTCCGTCTGTCACCAGGCTGTATATCAAGAACGGTGATAGCTAGACAGTTGAAATTTTCACAGATGATCTATTTCTATTGCCGCTATAACAACAAATACTAAAAATAAAATAAAATAAATATTTAAGGGGGGCTCCCATACAACAAACTTGTTTTATGGTACGGAACCCTTCATGCGCGAGTCGGACTCGCACTTGGCCAATTTTTATAGTTTTCGCTTTATGTGGCCATTAAACCCTAACTCTGTACCAAATTTCAGCTCTCTGAATTTATGGGAAGTACTAGTTCTTTACTGATGATCATGAGTGAGTGAGTGAGTGAGTGAGTGTCATAAATGTGAAACTTTGCTTTCGCTTAACTTCGGAACTAAATGACCTACAGACTTGAAATTTTGGACTTTAAGTATGTGATTATAGCTTACTGGATGACGAAAATTTCTGCGTTCTGGTCTTATCCAGAGGTGCTCAAATAGGGGCCTGAAAATGCGGCGAAATGGTTCCAGTAAAGGATGGTACGGCAGTGTTTGCTTCGCGCTCGACTTGGCGGGGGCACTGCCGTGCCCCCCGATCTAAGAATCGGCCCTAAGTTACATGACGTCACCTCACCTGTAGAAGATTGGACACTTACAACACATAAAGAACAGTGGTACAATTTTCATACTAAACTAAATCCGCCTTAGTAAAGGTCAGACTAAGTACCTATAAGATTTTCTGCGCTGTGTCCAATTACTGGTTGCCTACGCTCTTTTATAACGAGGAACTTTTCAAATGAGTTTATCAATCACAATTTGGGATTCTTCGAAAATTTAAAAATGTGGTACCTAATATTTCATTTTTTCAAGCTTTTATTTACTTTCACCTGTCCCTTTGTAATTGAATTTTGCGAGTTAAATTTGACCCACTTTCCGGTTTCCGATTGAGCTGAAATTTTGCACGAATACTATGAAAATCGCGTGACGATGCAATATTATGATGACGGGGAGCTGATCTGATGATGGAGCTGGAAGGTGGCCATAGGAACTCCGTAATAATTAAAGCAATCATATCGAGCTTGGGCTCTTTAGAATCGTCTCTGTGAGCAATTGATGGATGTTCAGAAAAGTACAGTCGGTTAAATTTTTTTGTCACAAAAATACAATTTATGACAGAAACTTATTTATCCTTTGTTTGATAAGTAATATCGATAAAAACCCTGGTTAAAAAAAGTCGATTACTTCTAAACAAGGGGATATATATTTACCTACATATATAATTTAGGTTCCAATAGTTGAAATTTTTTATTTTGCGTTTTTTTCTGTAATAAAACCTGACTACTTCACTATTCACTACTAAAGGACTAACAAGGTAAGATATGATATTTAAATTGATATCAGAAAGCAGTGTTTAAAAATAGATACTTATCAAACCTCTGTTTACAGCGAAGTTGCCGTAGATTGTCTCGTTGTGTATTTAAACTGAAAACAATAATTTCTAGCTCCAACTGCCCTGGGCAATCGCGTAGGTGTATCGGCCCGGGAACGACTTCGTGCGGCGAGCGGTTGAGCGAGAGATCCGAGCGAGGCGGCTATACGATAGTGAGCGAGACACAGGTACCGCTCACTGCCGCCGCAAGTTGTGGCCGGCCCGATATTTCATATTACCGAGAACCGTGTGGGCGGGACCTTTGGCAAATATAAATTTGCTAGAGCGTTCTGTAAATGATAATAATGGCGCTATACACACTTAATGCTATTATTGGTAATTCGGTATACTCAGGACTTCGGTATATCCCTTGGTAGTGAGTAGGACTAATTTTGTTTCCACGTGTATCGTTTATACACATTTTTTGTCTTACATTTTCTTTGTAGTTATTTAAATACGTATGTAGGTAAATACTTTTATATATCGACCTACAAATAAGTCTTAATAATTTATGTTCATGCCCTGACGGCTCTTAATAAACATTTAGCTGAAATCACATCATAAAATCCAGTAAGTAGGTATGTATGTGCCTTGAGTTCCCGAAGCAAAAAAAAAAAGCACCTGTAGCTTTAACCTTTTGACCGCCCAGCTTGTCGACAAAACTGTGTCCCTGACGCCAACCTGGCAGCAGATATTATGACATTAATGTGTTAGCGGCAAATGACGTTCTTGTCGTAGCGTCTGGGACAACAGCTATCCTTCGACGTGACCTGCCATCCATGGCGCTCAAAAGGTTTCTCGTAGATTTTTAAAATTGCATAGGTACCTACTTAGTGTTTTCTCTTATGACTCTCTTCTAACTCCATTTTAGATGCAGATGCGCCCTGGGCCCATAACCTGACATAACATTTCGCCGAGTCATTTTGTCCGTCAGAATCTGTATATTCAAAAGCAACTAGGTAGCTACTACGTTGAGGTTTTATTCTAAAAGGATATCAGGTGCAAAATTGTTTTTTTTTATATAAATAGTTGTGAATATGTTGTTACGCAATGACGCGTAAACTGTGGATAAAACGGATTTCGTTAAATCATGGCACGAACTTAGATTAAAACATGGGATTTGCAGGCGATATGTAGATACTAATAAGCATTATTATATTTAATCCAGTGACTTCATACATGCCATACGATAAATAATTATTATAGAATCATGCATCACTTATAAGGGTGGTCTGACGTCATTCGCGGACAAAGTGTGCGTTAACTTACCCACAATTTATGTATGTCTATAAGTTTCCGTTAACGGTTCACCGACCAAAGAACATTAAAGCTACTTGAGCCCAAGTTAATGGTCAGGCTTATAGATGTATGCAACAGGTTGTGCGCACCTTTGAACAGTTGTACCTACCTACGCAGACGGGTAGCTTTGATGAAAAGGTCCACGGAATTCGGTAACATCTTATAAGTCAATATTTTTAGCATAATCAAACGTAGGTATGTCTGGGTAGTTTGGTACAACTTTATTTGAAGCATCTTAATGTTGACTGTTCGACATCTTCTAATAGTATAATGTGGATTAATGTGGGTTTAGGGTTCCCTGAGTGTCTATCGGTAGTAAGTAAACAGAGATACTTATTTAAGCAGAGGATGAAAGATTTAATACCAACTCTTACTTTCTTAGCTACTACGAGTTAGGAGTTAATCCTACATAAGTGAGGGTGTGAGGGTGAAAATTCGCCTGTATTGTAAAAAATAAAAACAAAATAGTTAGGTAAATACATTAAAGGTTCGCGTTGAGGAGGCAGCGGCCCTAAGAATGGCAAGATGTATTTGACATATCAGTCCATGTTGATAACGAGTTATTTCAAATACGTTTCAGTACCCACATAAAACTGTGGAGCTGCGAACGATGAACAAAGATCAACGTTCATTTTTATTTGCATTCCGAATAAAAACTAGGTCTTCCGTTACAAACATGAACGTTGCAAGCCACGTTTCCAATTAACAAAGAATTTAATATGCGCGCTCTTGCACTATAAATATGTATTTTTCTACTATATATATATATATACCCATTATGTAAACAAGGTTGTATAGGATCGATTAGTTGCGCGCGCTGGTCCTCCTCGCTTCAGTGAGTTGTCGTAACAGTGGGACTACCATCGCAAATATCATATAGTCAGCTGGCACTAAATTACAAGGTAACGTTGCAATTTGAAACCATACTATCTAATTTATACTAACACATAATCTTCTACATCATTCGTCGTTCACGATGTTAATGATAACAATTTTGTGTCTCAAAATCTAAGGCCTACTCAATTCAGTGTTGATTTTAACTCTCGTTTAGACTTTATAGTGTCTTCAAGTGTATATTCAAACTTATACAATTCAGATCTTTATCTGTATTCTTTCATGAACGCGTGACGTATCCCATTGAAGACAATAGGTCATCGATTTGCATCTGAATTGCGTACATTTTTGTTGGAAGCAAGATGCCGGGTGCCAGGCATAAGATTCTGGGGCACGTCCTATCGGGGTTCTGTCATAAGATGAACCGCCGCAAACCGCTGTATGGTGATGCTATGGATACTCCGCTCAACAGATGTCTCACTACCCTGGACATCACACTGCTGGGTAAGAAAACTATATCGATACCTAAAATATATATGCGGCCTTTTAGAATTATGAAGTCGTACTTAGTTATACTTTTAGCGAAGTGATTATTGAAGGTTGACTGGTAGAGAATGCCTCATGGCATTAAGTCCGCCTTTTGTACGATAAGTTTTCTTTTGTGCAATAAAGATTAAATAAATAAATAAATAAATTATTAAATTACATTTTCACTTGGTACATACGAAATATTGACTTCATTTATTGCTCTAAAAGCACTTACGGGACAAAAGCTGCGGGTTCTGTCAGTATAGCAGGTTCACGAAATTATTTATAATTTCATTGCCAACAATATGTAGTTCGTGCGTAAGCTATTTATCCTATAATCTACATGTAGAAGTGGATAATACACCACCTCGCTTCCTGAGCCACTGTAAAGTACCTACATCACTAAAAGTTATGCCACAACATAGCAATCAGTTGCTTAATTTTGGTGTATACCTACAGGTAACAATTTTATTAACATATAATAAGCATTACAACTTATGAACATTCTTACGAAACTCCCTTCGCCTTTTTGTATGCTTCGTATACATGCAACACTAGCACACGTCTTTCCAGCTTTATACTTCAGCCTACCTAAGTAAATATGTAGTTTGCGTAGGGTAATAATCGCATACAAGATACAAGTGGTAATTTCATTTTTGTACATTTAAACCATCAACATATGTAATATCGTCTTTTGTTCAGTCCCGCGACAAGACTAGGATTTCATAAGCACTCTTTTCCAGGCGTGGGCCACATGGTAGGCGCAGGAATTTACGTGCTGACCGGAGCTGTGGCTCGCCACATGGCTGGGCCAGCGACGGCCCTCAGTTTCCTGCTCGCTGGCATCACGTCAACCCTCGCGGCGCTGTGCTATGCTGAGTTCGGTACCAGGATACCAAGAGCTGGAAGCGCTTACGCGTACACTTACGTGAGCATCGGCGAATTTTGGGCCTTCATCATCGGCTGGAACATCGTGTTGGAATATATGATTGGTAAGTGTTAAGACTTAATTTATATGAATATACAGCACTGTGCTGTGCTATATAGTTCGGTACCGGAACCAAGAACCAACAGTGCTAATACCGTATCGCAGAAAGTTCAGAACGCGTGGAATCTCTACATTTTGTATTGTGATGCGATGCGATATCTGCAAGACGAAAGACGTAGTCGATTTAATTTTTCCGTACGTTAAAATTTTCAAGACAGCCATAACATAGCACGAATTTCGTGATGATCATCTGAAAAGAAAATCACATTAGCACTCTGTCATAGTGTGAAAGTAGAACAAGGACAAACTAACAAACACTTTTCGAATTATTAACAAGGGAACGATAAATAGAGGTAGAGAGGTAAATACCTATTAAGGATTACGTAAATCTGTTTTAAAAATCAGTCTCGTGTTGGTTTTTCAGTGGTTTCATTATACTACTTACAATTAAAATTTTCAATGTTACTACATAATTATCTAAATACTAGGTAGGTTCGTGTTCGAACCCAAGTATGATCGGTAATGTGAACTTACCTGTTATAAAAGCCGCTCCCCTAACATTACTATTTAATCGTTCATTGTTTAATACCCCACTACAATTTTGCGGATGTACTTCCCATGGCTCATTGATTGAATCGATTGAGAGACACGGTAGGCAATAGGCAGTAATAAAGCGTCACAGCGTATTTAAATGAGTTTAATTATTTTCTGATACGCAATAAAATTCGGACTGTTCATTGGTAGCCGAAGCCTGTAGCTATATTTATCAGCCTAAGTATACGTTGTTTTAATGTCGACTGAAATGATTATACCTAATTTACTATACTACTTACTGCGCAAATGCCTAGTAATAAATGAATCTGTTGTTTTCAGGTGCTGCGTCAGTCGCTAGGGCATGGTCTGGTTATTTAGACGCAATGTTGAATGGAGCCATAAGCAATGCCACTATTTCAATTACTGGAGAAATGCACGAAACCCTTCTCAGTCGATATCCCGACGTTTTGGCATTTTTAATATGCATCGTAGCATCACTAATTTTAGCGGTTGGCGTCAAAACCTCCGCTTATATCAACAACGGCCTCACTATACTTAACCTTCTGGTAATATCCCTGGTGATATCTCTTGGATTTTACTACGCTGACGTCTCCAACTGGTCTGCGGCTAACGGAGGCTTTATGCCTTTTGGTTTCAGTGGGGTGTTAGCGGGAGCCGCAACATGTTTCTATGCCTTTGTTGGTTTCGACAGCATATCGGCATCCAGCGAAGAGGCTAAAGACCCATCACGGTCTATTCCTGTAGCGACGATACTTTCCATGGCTATAGTTGCATTTGGATATATTCTCGTCGCTCTTGCATTGACTTTAATGGTGCCGTACACAAGTATTAATCCTGAGGCGGCGTTACCATCGGCTTTGGGTGCAGTTCACGCCGATTGGGCTAAATATGCAGTTTCTGTAGGTGCTGTCTGTGGTATGACTACGACTCTTCTCGGGTCCCTGTTTTCTCTACCCCGTTGTTTATACGCTATGTCCGCGGACGGGCTACTATTCGGCTTTCTTAGCGAGATTAGCAACAAGTCGCAGATTCCTATTGTTAACTTAATTATTTCTGGACTGTCTTCTGCAGTGATCGCGCTTTTGTTCGATTTGGAAAAGCTAGTCGAATTCATGTCGATTGGTACATTGTTAGCGTACACGATAGTAAGCGCTGCAGTGATTATACTCCGCTACCGCCCTGCCCCTACGGTTGAAGACAAAAGTTTCGGAGTTCCACCCTTGGATTCCCCTGGGGATCGCGAGGATAGTTCTGCTACTGGCACTCCAGCGACCGATGGCGGATCGTCTTCTTCAGAGGTATGTCCATCATTGAATATGCTACTGGCACCACTGCATGCTAAGACACTTTTCTAAGGCGCTATAAAAGCTGTCTATGTAGAATGTAGAAGAAAGTTTATCTAATGTGTTAATCTTCCGGCCTTACAAAGATTGCTTATGTCTACGAGTCACGTCACTGATTAGTCAGGCATTACAGAATGCGACTGGTATTCGCATAGAGGGAAGTCCACAGTATATTTCATTTCGTCTCTCTTCATGAGTCTATCTGCATGTATTACCTACTGATGCGCAATGTCTATGTTTGACAGATGTTCGAAGCCCTGACAGTGGGTCGTCTCCGCCCGCAATACGCATGGCTGGAACCACTGGTGGGAGGCCGGGCGCCCGGTGCCGCGGTCTCGGGCTGCGTGTACACGCTCACCGCTGCCGCTGCGGCGCTGTGCGCTCACAACCACTTCGTAGCGGCACAGGCGGGCCTGTGGGCGCTGTTGCCGGATCTCGTGCTCACTTTCATCATCGTCGCATGTAAGTGTCTTTATATAAATGTGTACTTACATATTCGTAGCTCTTACTAAAAAGTTGCCTCAAACTTAATACCTAAACGACATCCATGAAAACAAGTTATGTCTACCATTTAAAACCCAAAATAGAAGGCATTTTTGGCAGTACGCCCTAGAAAAAGACGACCATGACGATGACAGGTTTTCTGTTTTATTCATGTAGGCATTAATCAAAACAATATCGATGGTACATACAGACAGATGAGGTAGGTACTTTTCCTTTAGCTGCTTCTCATTGTTTATGTTTTTTTTTGTTACGGGTTTCACAATTCCTTTAACTAACTTCTCTAAGGTGTAAAGCCTTTCAATAAACAATGGAAAGATGGACACACAAAAGCATAAGGAAAAATTCGAAAGGTTGCTTGGGCATTAGGGTGGCGGAAAGGTTAACGTGCTGGACCAACAATCCAGAAGAACCGGGTTCGATTCCCAGTCTCTTCCACCAGGTTACGCATTTACATTTTTCTGTGAGCTTTGATCTTTGTTTAACTTCCCTTTCTTATGAATCTAGATTCTGTGAGGTTTGCATTTCTCCCCAGGTATATTCATAATCTGGGCGCACCAGCAGTCACCGGCTAGGCTGCCATTCCGAGTGCCCTGGGTGCCGCTCTTGCCCGCGGCCAGCGTCATGCTCAACGTCGAACTCATGGTCAACCTGAACGCGCTTACGTGGGCGCGGTTCGCGATATGGATCACTTTCGGTAAGTTCCAAGTCTTTATGACTCTGATCGCTTCAAGTGTTCTGGGTGCGCTTCTAGCTGAACGTCTACCTTTTAGTCAAACTGAATAGTTCACTTTCGGTAGGTTCCTATAATTTTAATCAGTGAAAAGTCACATACCTATTTTATAAAATAAGTATTCACGAGGATGGCTTATCCATTGATATAGCTACTATTAATGACAAAGTTTATTTCCTTGGCTTGGCAGCCTAAAGCCGGACCAAGTCTTAGCATTGACACCATCGCGTTGGTACCCATTTTATGAACTCCCAACTGAATAAGTTCCAATCAAATTCTCTTTACATTGAGTAAGAATTTCATCGGTCCAATCAATATTCTTAGTTCAAAAATTTAATTGACACCTGCACCTCTAGCACAACTGTGACTCTTTCTCGCGCGAGATATATACTACCTACCTATCTCATTCTGTACAGTACTGTGAGAGAGTGACGGAACCACAGTTGTGCTACGGGCTGATTCAATTAGTATCATTATATTTCATGCATCTAAGTAATAGGGACGTGTTAAAATTTAAAATTAATCCTTTTCCTTCAATTGGTAACTCACATACTCCTTACCAATTCCAGGTCTGCTCCTATACTTCCTCTACGGCATCCATCACAGCAAGCTCGGCGAAGGTGTCGCGGGGCTTCTCTCTCGATCAGCCAGCGCAGGCCGGGGCTGGGGCGCTGTCGACAAGACTTCTAGACGCATCGGCCGCTTCGGGCGCGAGAAGAGCGACGACCGCAAACCGATCATAAGCGACGATGAGCTCGCGAGACGGGATCCGTGATTCTAAGCTATGTAGTGTTTGTTCTAATTGCACTTTGAGAACGCGTGAATATGTCTAATGCCAAGCAGGGCCGGATTATACATAGAGTTCGTGTAGGCAACTGTCTGTGTCGAGTAGGGAATCTGACTTGAATTCCATCCATATGCACTAAGAGAAGGTGGGCTGTAAGACTTTGTCACTAAAACCCGAAAGCCTAACTACTCGGAGTCAACCTAAGGAAATTTGAGATTATCACTGAGCTTATCGATATGGCTTAATCCGGCCCCGTTCCAATTCCATGAGAGAAACGCGAATCTAGAAATAACGACCCTCGTTGAACTCGCGTAATTGCGTAATCGCGCATTGATCAATTCTACTCTTCGTCGTACTGGCTCAGTGGCGTGTCCTAAAATAATTTCCTTAGCAAGCCTGAATAGAATCGGGTTAAGTATCTATACTTCTCTAAAATGAGCAAGCCGGCGGAAATCGGCTTCTACGGACCCCACACCACTACTTGCGAGTAACCAAGAACTGTCGATGGTTGTCTCCCTCTTTTTGTTTGTATCTGGGATCAGTTCATATTGGTTTAGGTCGTGTAAATAAGTAACTACGTAACTACTAACTACGAACTATGTAAGTGTGCGCGTTCTCAAAGTGTAACGTGTATAATCATATACGGCTTTCTATATGGAAGATTTTGTGTTCAGCTCTATAACTGTCGCTTTAGTGTCTTCGTCCAGAAATCAGGACTTACTCCGAAATTCTAAATTCGTATGAACTTCGAATTTTGAACTGGGATTAGCCCTGCAAACCCAGAATAAAAATTAGATTTATAATACCGGATTTCGGTCAACATTTGCACAAATTAGGTTGACTAAGAAAAATACTTGATATTTTTGTTTTATTCTATAAAAAATTGCCTAGTCATCGAGTGCTATGCATTTGTGCAATTTACATAGTATTTAAAAACATTTACATGTTGCAGTATTTTCAACCTATTGCGTTGGTAACATTACATTGAAATGAGGGGTCAAAATCCGCCAGTCTCATCACCGGGTTTGGACATTTCTTATTGAATAGACCTCACGCCACAGTGGCGCCAGCTGGTAAATAATTTATAACTTATAGAAAGAGCTGATTGGTGTCCACGTTCGTATGATCCGACACGTCTAAGGAAAATAACATTAACAAACTGGTTGATGATACATTTATTTCTTTAAAATCATCCTCATGTCCAACTTTACAGGGTCAATTATTCAATCTTATACAACTCGACTTCATCCTAAATTAAACAACAGCTATGGGTACTAGATGACGATATACTTGGTATCTATACCATCCATGACGCAGAAACAAATATTCGAGTTCATCCCACAAATATTTGCCCTTGCCGGGATTCGAACCCAGGACCGCCGGCTCAGCCAGGCAGCTGCACTTTATCACTGCCTCGTCAACTATTGTATATTATTCTATTATATGTACCTAGTACGTGTAAATTGAGCAATGGGCACCTAAATTGACGAAACAGTGGAATGCTACAAACAAAATGCGCAATTATATTTCAAAATATACAAAAAACTTAGGTAAATACAAGCCAAAGACTATTTAAAATGTATGTAGCACAAATTGATCCTACCAGCGGGATATCTAAAGTATCTGTTTTCAGTTCTTTTCCTTTTTTATTGCACTGTAAAATAATAGTCAGAAATACTCGGTACCTAATCGAAAAAACATCCCTAAATGTTTCATATTTACTCACTCCTCGCTGGTCAGATTGTTTAAGCATTTATTAGTTATGTTAAGTGATGTGTAATAATAGTACATTACATACCTAGGGCGGTGAATTATGAATGTCCCAGATCGCAGGTGTTTGTGATAAATATGCGATCTGGGGCTTCACTAATAACCGCCTGTGGTTTGTCTAAAATTTTACGTCTCCTTTGCCAGACGGGAAGTGAGGTTTTCTCCACGCGCAGCGGGCAGTAAATCCCATTTATGGCCTAGGATGACGTAAACTATAATATTTTAACTATTCTTCCAAACTGTCGATCTCAATTATGTTAATTATATTATTTATTATGTATGGACTAACCTTTGATTTGATGAAAACTAACCTGTTATGAAACTAAAATATGAAGTTAAGTTTATAAGGACTTGCGTGTTAAGCTTTATGTGTATTTATTTAAGCAACCTCGTACTGTCCTTATGGACATAAGGTGAGTCGGGAACAGTGCGCCAGGAACAATAACATCTGTAAATTTATGAAACATACAATGTCTCAATATTTTTAATGTGGGTGCTCCACATTTTTTTATATCGTACCATTGGCGGAAGATACTGCCAGCACCTCTAGCACAACTGTGACACGCGACTTTATCTCGCGCGAGATACATTACCTGTCTCTATCTTCACATTACTGTGGGAGAGTGATGGGCGATGCTATGTCGCGCGACAAGAGTCGCTAACCAAGTTGTGCTAGACGGGCAGGTTACGCATTTCAATTTTTCTTTGTGCTTTGATCTTTGTATCAATGGTCCAACATCATCTATACTTTTCGTTATGGCAGGTGCGCCGATGTCCCGATGGCTTATTGTCCCGATTGACCTTATCGTGTGGTAGAAAATGTATTGTTTAAATTCGTTCCAAGTCTTATTTAAAGTCGATTTTACTGTGAGAGTCCAAGTTACCTACATACTTTAAAATGTAAGCAAATGTATGTTTATCTCTATTAAACATATTATTCTTGAAAAAAAAAAAACTACGTTCATGGAAATTCCATGTAAGAATAGACGTTATAATCTTAAGTGATTATTAAAAACGATATATGTTAATTTTACAATGTAGTCCGTATGTTCATTATGTCTTTATAGGTAAATAGATATATTTGCTAGAAAACAATAGGTATTTAAACCGTTATAAAAAATAAATTAATCTAGACTATGAAATAACACCAAATGTGATCTTTTAAATTTCCAAGCGATTGTTTTAAGATTTGAATAACCAAAATGTTATTGTTTTTGTGCATACGAGTCTATCAAATAATACCGAGTGTTTATAAAATTTCATATAGAACTGTTAATACTCCTACATCATATTTTAAGAATAGTTGATGTGTACATAAACAAATTATAAAGAAACAATGGGTTTTATTTGACGTCTTTTAGAAATTAAAAAACAATTTGGTTTAAATTAAAACATTTCTATATAATAGTACTTATTTATACACAATATTTATCTTAGTCATTAATTTTAAATTATAACAATTCTACATGTTATTAATTATCACAAAAAAGGTATACTAATTACAGTTAAAAACCCAACACAATAGCTCGTGGATATTGTATTGTTACTATTGGAATGATATTTCATTTGTACAATAATAACGAAATAGTAAACTATTATTTAATATTTGAACACAATAACTAATCAGAAAAACCTGTTTTGCACGTAAAGTTCATAATTCTAAACAATAGATTATGCTTCAAAATACGATATTATATTACGAGTAGTTGCACCTACTAGATCCACCTAATAATTAAGTCATAATTAAACTAAGGGACGAAAAGAAAAAATCATATTTTCACAACCATAACCCATACAGAAAGGATCTGAGATGTCATTTCAATATACATACTCAGAGTCAGAACACACGGCGCGTTGCGTTGCGTTTTCACAACGAAAATGTTGCGTCGACGTAGCGCTTTCGCTTCGTCGTTTTATATATGTACTCATAATGCGTCAAATACGGTATTTGAGTATTGTGAAAATAAATTGTATCATTGAAACAGCTAAACACACATTTGACATTTCTTAAAGAGTACCTAGCTGATTTGAGCTGTCATTAAATACCGTAAATTACGAAACGCAACGAGCTGTGAAATGGCTCCAGAAAGGGCAGCATTCAAACAAGTAAAACCACAGTATACTACTTTCACAGATTATTTTACTACATTAAACATGCTTAGTACTCAAAAAATTGTATGCCCAAAATGTTTGTCGTTTAAATTGAATGGATCTAATTCATGATAATTTTAATTGACTAAAATAATATACTTAACGATTTTACTACCCTTACTTAAAACCAGTAAAAGTTAAAAAACACTGTATCAGTGAAATTATCTAGTGCGAGTCATCAACAAAGACAACACAATCGACTTTGTCGCGATAAAAGAAAATCGGCAGATATAGTGCAGTTCGCGTCAAACTAACACACACGCGAATAATTGTAGATGGCGCCACATGTATACTTTTACTTAGCAAACAATATAGAAACGAAGGTAACCTTAAAACCACGTAAAAATAATCTAGTTTTTTGGAATTGTTTCTCAATAGAAAATAATGTGAAAGAAAATTATTTGGTCAACTCGTTGGGCTACAATCCAACAGTTACACGCGAATTGCACAATAGCTACCGATTTTCGGTACAGAATTAATGGTTATAAAATAAATATTATTTTAAAATATTACATTTCGCCTTGCCTGTAGATCATAAAATACTATACGGGTTCCCAGTATCAGTTTACCTAGAGTAGAATATAGAACAGTCTTATCTGTTAAGGGTCCCGACCTGCCAGGCCGACGGCGGCCGACGCTGGAGCCGGTTGATGGTGGGGCGGCCCCACTGCAGCCAGAGGAAACCGACCACGAGGCAGATGGCGGTTTCTATGTAGAATCCGTCGATACGGGTGAGGCAGGTGCCACCGCTACTTTTGCATTGCTGAAAAGGAATAGTTAAGCATGAGTGTGGGGTGTGAGGTACAGTCTGATTAAAAAGTAGTAGAAATTTAAAAGTGGCAATACAGTAGTATCGTTCCTTTCTAATCAATCTAAGAAAACGGGGAAAACTTTTTGATCACACTGTAGTGGATCACGTGGAGGTAAACAAAGACTTTTTAATTTGCTTGTGAGATGTTTTGAAACAACTTAAACCAATCATTAAACGAGTATTTGATATTATAATTATTTTTTTTAGTTATTGGTCTTGATGCGAAAATTTATAGTTCATAGATACATGTTGGTCACAGTCATTGAAGAAAGGTGGTCGAAAGTCGTAACGAATAAAATATAAGGCGTTACGTTGTTAGGGATACAGTAGCTATGAAAGATATTTGTGACAATGACATTAAAATAATAATCTCAATATTAAGTGGATATGTATTTACAAACTACTTAAGAGAATCATCGGAAATCCCGGTATGTAAATACGATAGACTTGACGACAATACGAGCTGTCAATATGTAATTGCGGTGGATATGACAACGATATTCCGATCTATCGTACGATCGAAGGCGTGAAGCAAAACGTAGATCCTGTTAAGGCGATTGGCTTTTATAATAGAACAAATAGCTTACATCAGTTTCTATCTTCGACGAGCACGTGTTGTCACTCATCTCAGGCAGCGAGCAGCTCTTGAATGTCAAGTGATCTATGGCCCAGAGCGCTAGAGTGTTGGGCCAGTTGGTGCCCAAGTTGGACACTGTGTTCAATAGTGTCATGTAGGTGCCTCCAACTGCGGGGTCCGATACTTTGGCGAAGAACGCCATTACAGCCACGAACATGCAGTAGAGGCATGTCTGAAAAAGCAAGCATAAGAACATCTCTGAATAACAAATAATAAAGAAATATATATTTTTTGAATTTGACGTATGCATGGGTTAACTAGCTATGGGTTTTGCTATTTCCAAGTAAGAAAAATACTGAAGCATCGCTCGCGTTAATAGGTATGTAGTTAGTATCCATACTAATATTATAAATGCGAAAGTGTGTCTGTCTGTCTGTCTGTCTGTTACCTCTTCACGCTTAAACCGTTGAACCGACTTAGATGAAATTTGGTATGGAGATAGTTTGAGACCCGGGAAAGGACATAGGATACTTTTCATCCCGAATAAATTTAGTGTTCCCGTGGGATGAGCGGGTAACACCGCGGGGCACAGCTAGTATGAAATACTTTGTTATTTAACAAGGGCACATTTCCAAGTCAAGGCACTGGGTCTGGGACATTACCAAAGAGGAGACCACTGCTGAGCAAAAAGCCAAAAGAAACGCAAAGGTAATAATAATGCGAGTGGCTGCCATGCAGGGCCAACATACGTCTGGTCCGGAATTTATCAAGTAACTGGGACTTAGAGCTACTAGAACTGAGGCTAGAGCCAACCCGATGAAACGGGATGAGTGAAGCCCTAACAAACGTGTGTCCATGGAACTCGATTCCCAAAGGCTTAAATGCACGAGTGTGAGTAAGTAAGCCTTCTTTACTGGTCTATAATAAAAAAAACTAGCCATGAGGTGGCAAGGTGAAGGTGGGAATCCAAGATGAGCAGAAACTGGAATACATTTTATACTAACCTGATGAAAGATGTACAACGCCATGAGTACCAAGAGGTAAGAGTAGGAGGGCCCAGAGTCCCCGATGAGCGTGGGAGTGAGGGCCACCAGAGCAGCTGCCAGCGGACCCACCACCAGGCGGAACGGAAACGCGTGCAGCCATAGTGACAGCGGGGCCGGGCCGGTGGTGTGGCGAGCGAGTAACTGAAAAAAAAAGTTAAAAAATCACATTACGTATACAAGCTTTTATCGCTGACTGCACTTTTTTACCCGCCAATCGATAAGCATAAGACAGATATTACTATTATTATTATTTGACGACGCGTTTGGCTCGGTTTGTAGACACCTGCCTACTGAGTCGGCGGTCCCGGGTTCGAATCCCGGCCGGGGCAAATATTTGTGCAAAATATTTGTTCTTGGGTCATGGATGTTATCTATATATGTATTTATATATTATGTATATCGTCGTCTAGTACCCATAGTACAAGCTTTGCTTAGTTTGGGACTAGGTCGATTTGTGTATGATTGTCCCTTAATATTTATTATTATTATTATTTATTATTATTACATACTACTCACAACCACCTTTTGACATTACATCTACACCTTTTAACATCTCATCAGATCGGCAGGGCTAGCACATTTTGCCGCAACTCATCATTACTATTCTCACTCGCACAGTATTGCAAAGAAAGCGATGGGTAATGTTTCTCAGTTATGCTAAAGGTGTGTACAGACACAGAGTGAGCGCGTGGCAACGTACTGAGTTTTACATCGATATGAGCGCGCAAGTACTCACGCGCGGCTTTGATAAAGCGCGACTTTTCCACACACAACTGCAGATACAGTTTTATTTAATGGTAATATAGTTAAATTAATGGAGATACAGTTAACATACCACTGGTAAAATAATTTGTACAGGGACTAATGGTACAGCTAGCAACGCTAAGTCTTCCCTTGGCACTCCAGCTTCCACTAACTTGAGCCCAGACACAGCATCACTCGCGCAAAATCCTAGCTGAAAAAAAAATACAGTTAACATCAGTCTAATACAAAATAGTCAATCAAATCAATAAATTCAATTAGTTTATTTTTATTCCATAGTAGGTTTAGTATTGAGGAAATCTTTGTTGAATCTACGGAATGCTCGGTACGCGAATACGACCTTTACCAATTTTGGACAACCTACGAAGATCGTGATCGTGGCTATGCAGAATAGGTATTTGAATCTCACATAAATTTTGTTACGTTTTTACGACCATGTTAACCCAGCTACACAATACACTTAGATGACAAAAGATGTAATTTTTCTTACTGACACATTTTGTATGCGTATTTTAGAATACAGTTAAGAGTTAAGATATATTTGAAACAAAAGTTACGTAAATTCCAGTCACCTTGGCTGTGAATAACACCAGAGTTAATGTTCGTACAGCTGGCAGTTTGACGATTGTATACAATTGTTTGTAGGCATCAACAATATCAGACATTCCTTTGGTTTCTCTCTGGTTCTTTTTAGCCGGTTCCTTGGCCTCGTGCTTGAAGACCGCTATTAAAGTGGTTGAGGCCATGAAAATCCAGCCCCAGAAGAATAGGAAACTGGCTAATGTGACAAGACCAACATCTTCTGGAACGATCCTGAGATATTTATTGCAGAAGTACGGAGATTCCAAAGCCAAGAATAGGACGTAGCCAAGGAAGAATCCGGCCGTTTGGCCAACTGTGTTGCAAGTTGAAGCATGACCCACATTGCATCTGTAAAATAAGAACTTGAATGTAAAATAAATAGAACTGAGAAATTAATAACAATTTAAAGACCAATACAAAAAATATGCAATATAAATTCAAACATACGAGGGTGGTATGATAAGTAATGAGCCTTGAAGCAATGCGGTATGGCTAAATATTAAAAATGTCTTTACTCAGAGCCGCCATCTAGGACGCGGGAAAATTTACAGTTTCAAATGATTCTGTCAATTACTTCATGAATTACAGCTTTTTAAACAGTAGAAAGTGGCAGTCTGTATAAAATGGAAAAAGAACAACATCGGTCAGTGGTTCGTTTCCTGTTTTTGAAGGGGAAAACGCGTGATGTAATAAAAAAACGAGTTATATAGCGTGTATGGCGATGCGTCGCCTTCGATTGCCACAATTAAGCGGTGGTATAATCAGTTCAGAAATGGAAGAGCATCTGTGTTTGATGAGGCTTGCCCAGAACGTCCAAATGAAGTTGCCACGGAGGAAACCATCAAAAAAATCTGTGATATGTTGATGAACTATCGTAGACTGAAATTAAGGGAGGTAGCTGAGGAATGTAGCTTGTTACTGGAGCGTGTACAAAATATCGTTCATAAACATTTGGCCATGAGCAAGCTATAAGCCCGATGGGTACCGCGTTTGCTAAGTGAAGAAAACAAGCAGAATCGTGTGGCTGCTTCCAAAGAGTGTTTGGCACTATTAAAGCGTAATCCGAAGGACTTCTTTATGCGTTATGTTACCGTATATACTCCAGAAACAAAACAACAGTCAAAGCTGTGGACTTGTCCCGGTGAAAGTGCTCCAAAAAAAGCAAAAACGGTTCCGTTGGCTGGGAAGGTGATGGCGACCATATTTTGGGATTCGCAAGGAATTATTCACATGATTATTTAGCGAAAGGAAGAACAATCATGGGGCCATATTACTCTGGTTTGTTATCACGATTCGATGAAGAATAAAAAAAATGGCCCCCTTTTAACCCGCAAAAAAGTGCTGTTTCACCAGGATGATGCTCCGGCCCATTCATCAAACTTCGTCAAGGCCAAACTGGATCAAATGGGTCACAAAATACTGCCGCACGCGCCTTATTCCCCGGACTTGGCTCCGTGCGATTTCTTCTTGTTCCCAAACATGACATATTGGCTCGGAGGCAAACGCTTCATGTCAAATGTAGAGGTCATAGAGGCCACGGATGAGTATTTTGCCGAGTTTCCGAAGACATATTTTTTGGAGGGCTTAAAGAAGTTGGAGACGCGTTGGGAAAAGTGCATAAATTTGAAAAGGGACTACGTTAAAAAATATAAAATAAAAATTAAAAAAAAAAAATTTTTTCATGGGTAGGCTCACTACTTGTCATACCACCCTCGTATACAAAAAATAATGATAGTAGTCATGGCCTATATGGTGGTCTTTAAAAACAGGTGAATACATACTGTTCAAAAGGAAATAATGGACACTTGAATTTTTCACACTAAACAAATAATTTCGTATAATATCTTTTAATCTAAAAAACAGTGACAGAGAATATTATCATGATAGGGGGTTAAAACTACATAATTTCAAATCACAAAGTAATCTTAATTCCCTTTTTAATCATCATGGTCATGCGATATTTAAAATCGGCATAAAAAATTATGTGGCCCTTGTATTCTTAACAGTATACATTTATGTTGTTTAATTTATACATAATACCGATGTCATAATATAAAGCATTAATCTAAGCCAATCGCAAAGAATTTTATATGAAAATGAATGTTACCTCTTCAACATGGTCAGAGCCCAACCATCAACAGCTATATCTTGAGTAGCAGCCAAAAAGTTCAAGAACAAAAATGAAATTGTCAGGAGTGTCATATTCGGAGCTTTGTCATCAGACCCTAACCAATCCGTGATGCTGCTTGACATTAGGATCATGACAATGCCAATGAGATATTGCACCGGCACCAACCAAGTCTTGCGTCGCCCGAACTTTGGCCAAAACATTGCGTCAACAATTGGCGCCCATAGTAATTTGACACTGAAAGGCCAATTTACAAAGCTGAATTCTGCCTAAAATAGAGAAAAGGATGTATCAATATATTGAGCTCCATGTTTTTATGAATCGTAGAACACAAGTATTTGCATTTCAAATGAAGCTTGACATTTACTGATTGAAATTGAATTATGTATATTACTAACACTATATTAACTCAAACCATAAAATTTACATAAAATTACTAATACAAAAATAATAAAAAATCCAATAATCCTGAAATACACAACTGAACATAATTTCATGCATTATGAATGAAAATTTCATTTATCTACCTGCTGGGTATAGGTGATGCCCCGATTTTGTAAAAGCATAGGTATCGCTCCTGCGAGGCCTAGGGGAATTCCTTGCAACGTGTATAAAAATAATAATACGGCGATATTAAGTTCATCTCCTTTTATATTGCTTTGCCCTGTATTTATAGCCGCATCGCCATTCTCTATCAATTCTTCCTTCTCCGGCACATGTTTTCTTTTAGTGACAGTCATGATTAAAGCTCGTAAGGCCTAAAATAATTAAAATTTCCAATTAAATCAGCGTCCTTTCCTACATTACTTGTCAAACAAGTTTCTAACACAAACCTTAATTTTCACCCACGCAAATGAATGAATAAAAGGAACCAATTTTTATGCTCGCTATGTAGGTATCAACATTAGATTATCTAGTTAGAAATTGACAACGATTTTCCACGTTACGTGTGGAAAATATTTTCAAAACGACGAGTTCTCAATACAACACGTCAGTGAGATGAAATGTCAGACCACAGATTCAATATTTTTTTAATCGTGTGAAGGGCGTTGAGGGTTACGTTCCAAGACATGACAATAATTCTGGGATTGGTTCGACGATCACAATGCCAAAAGTTCACCGTACTATAATTTGCGAGCCCGGAGTAAAAAAAACGAAATTTGTAAAGAAAACAGTGAAATATAATCTTATTTTCCGTTGAGACTCTATTTGTTTGTCATGCTATAAAAATTGTCTACATTTGGAACGCCGTACAAAACAGCTGTTTTGTCAAAATTTCAAAATAAATGTCAAATTGACAATTACATGCTGGCCCTAGTGACTAATTTATTATTTTAATAAAATAAGGAAATTCATCTCTACGTAATTTTTGAATAATAAATCCTAGCTGTAATTTGTTTTATTATATTACACGTAAAAAATAATTGCTCTAGGAATGGTTCGCCAATGTTTTCTGCGCTGTTTACTGGACTCGCATGCGCCCATCAAGTTGCCACACAACGTTGAAACCATAGTAGGTCGAAGTAAACTTACAAAGATTAAAGATCAGTCTTGTTCACGACACCAGCGTAAGTGGTTTTATGCACGCGTCACCAATTGGATTGGATGTCATAATTGTAAAGATAACACGCATTGAATGTTAACCGAGTTCTGTTCTGATTTAATTTTGATCTGGGCGTATTATTTAAGCATTTACCTCGGTGCACCTCCAGAAACCAGGTTTGAATAACTGTTTTTTTCTTTGTTTTCAGTAAGTTTAAAAGCAGATTGTGAAGAGTGTATAGTTGAAGTCAAACAAATTGGAATAAATCCTTCAGGTGTAGATGGATTTGCTACGAAAAAAGATGCCACATATAAGCTACAGCATGGCACCAAAATTGAAATATTACTAAACTTTTATTGTCATGTAATAGAATTTGATCCACCTCCTGAAGGATTTGATGCACCAAAAGTTAATGCTAAGCGAAAACTTGAAGAGGAAGAAGAGGAATCACCAAGGACAAGTAAGATCTCGAAAACAGAGGAGGAAAAGTCAAGTACATCTATACAAAAGAAAGAAAAAGCTGTAATGGATACCATAGATATTCCGGAGGCAGCAGAAAACTCATGGGAGGAGATAGACAAAGGTGAACTGTATATATTTACAGCCAAAGGTGTCAAGTCGAGTACTAAAATAGCTGCTTTTGACATGGACGGAACTCTGATTAAAACAAAATCAGGGAAAGTTCACCCAGTAGACACAAATGATTGGCTGATTGTTTTTCCACCAGTCCCACAAAAGCTTAAAGAGTTATTCTCTAAAGGTTTCAAAGTTGTCATATTGAGTAACCAAGCTCCTATAGGGAAGGGTAGAGTAAAAATAGAGGACTTCAAAAAGAAAATTGAAAATATTGTTGCTAAAATAGATGTTCCGATACAAGCTTACATAGCAACTGGGAAGAATTTTTATAGGAAACCTACTCCAGGAATGTGGAATTTCTTAACTGAACATGTGAGTATATCAAAAATAAATGATGATGTAGAATTTGTATTGCCCTCTATCCTATGATCTGTGTTTATCCTTGACAGTGCTTCTGTTTGACCTTCAGTATAAGTCATATTGGCATAGGGAAATGCCACTGACTCGTTCTTACTGGCGAACGGCGCGGCGCGCGGTATGTGTGTCTTGTTCAGTGATATGGCCGCGGCTGGCTGCCGCGCTCGTATCTCTCGCTCTCGCTGAACCGCTCGCCGCCCCGCTGGTCGCGCAAAGTCGTGGCATCTCCGTTAAATTTCGTTTCTTTCTTAAATGAACTGCTTTTTTAGGTTCCCGTAGTCAACTAGGAACCCTTATAGTTTCGCCATGTCCGTCCGTCCGTCTGTCCGTCCGTCCGCGGCTTAGCTCCGTGATCATTAGTACTAGAAAGCTGAAATTTGGTATATGTGGGTGAATCAACTTTTAAGTGCACCTTGTTGCTATGGTTACGCAAAATTTGTCCCTCTGACAACCTAAGCATTTTTCTATGGAAAAGTATGAAGATGTCACTTGGACAACGGCGACAGAGTACCTAAACAACACAAAAAAGTTGATTCACCCATGTACGTATCACGCCGACAAAACGGTAAATTTAAAACTATAAAAATAAACTTTTTTGTCGGGTACCTTTCGTACACCTGAAGTGGGGGTGAATTTTGTTTTTCATCCACAACACTAGTGTGTGGGATGTCGTTAAATAGGTCTTTTAAAAATAATATGGGTCTCCAAACATTATTTTTTGATAAAGTTAGCAGTTTTGTAAATATTCGCTCCGGAAATCCAAAAAATAGCGCCCCCCCCCCCGTTTTTGAGATCGCAAAATTTCATAATTTTCTTTAAAATGACGTAAGTGCCGCGCGGTGTCCTTATATTTTGAACGTTACACATATTAGTTAAGTGCCATACTGCATTAAAACATTCCGCTCAAGCTGGTGCACTACTGATTATACAATCGATAACATCCAGAAGTATAATTACAGTTAATTAGGCGTTTACGACCTTTTTAGGGTTCCGTACCCAAAGGGTAAAAACGGGACCCTATTACTGAGACTTCGATGTCCGTCCGTCCGTCCGTCCGTCTGTCACCAGGCTGTATCTCAACCACGGTGATAGCTAGACAGTTGAAATTTTCACAGATGATGTATTTCTATTGCCGCTATAACAACAAATACTAAAAATAAAATAAAATAAATATTTAAGGGGGGCTCCCATACAACAAACTTGTTATAGATTATATATATGTATAGGTACGGAACCCTTCATGCGCGAGTTGGGCTCGCACTTGCCCAATTTTTTATAGAGCTTGAAATCTTTCTCGTAATAGGATGGGCAACTACGGAACCCTACACTGAGCGTGGCCCGACATGTTCTTGGCCGGTTTTTTTACTGCTTATTATTTATTCGTTCCATAAGTGGAATCTAAAGTGGATTTTTTTATACACAGACAATCTCCACAACACATTTTTCTATAGGTACTACCTACTAACCTATTAATACAATTGTGTTAATTTTCAGAGGAATGATGGCCTGGAGGTAAACATGGACGACAGCTTCTACTGTGGCGATGCTGCCGGCAGAGCCGTAAATTGGGCTCCAGGGAAAAAGAAAGATCACTCCATGGCTGATAAACTTATGGCTGAAAACCTGGGTCTTATGTTTTACACCCCCGAGCAATATTTCCTAGGGCATTCTATTGCTAATGTGCCGTTTGTTAATCCAGAATTTGTCTCCAAAGATCTTAACTCGGAGCCGTTTAATGATAATCTTATTGGCAAGGAAAAAGAGGTTAGTTAACACAAATCATTATTTATTTTATTTCCACATTATCATTAAATTTATTTATACTTATTTCAAATTCCAACCACATCCTGGTTTGGGAATGAGCTGATACGTATATACTATTATAAAAGTCTAAATTTGTATTGAAAACAATTTTTACGAAAAACCTAACAGCGTGAGAGGAAAAAGAAATTTTGACCTACAGATGGCGGCAGCCTGGCATAGCGCCTCAGGCCCATAGAAAACAAAAGACGATTCTGCATGCCGCTATTTTTTTTTCCTGAAATCATGACCCCTCCACGGAAAACTGAGTTCCAATATAAATTGTATTATAGAATTGTATAATACCTAGTATAGATATAGGTATAGTTCCATTAACCCCTCGTATGCGGCAACCAATTCAGAATTTGACACCTCGGTGCGGCCGCGTTACAGTAGCCGGCAAACAACTTGAACCAAAATGGCGGATCTGCGCATGTAAATTTGTACGTAAATCGGCTACTGCGCAGTCAAGGTCACGCTCAAGTTGTTTGCCGGCTACTGTACGTCATTGTATGCTGCCCGCTAGAACGTATCCGTGCTTAGGCAGTTCATGAACTGGCACGGATACGCGTCTAAGCATACGAGGGGTTAATGAATATTACGATTACAGATTCTCGTTCTAGTGGGTTACCCTGGAAGCGGCAAGTCGTTTTTAGCCAAGCAAATTGAAAAGAAATCTGGGCATAAATATGCGGCTGTGTGCCGAGACGTCCTGGGCTCATGGCAAAAATGCGCCGCTGAAGCAAAGAAGTTGTTACAGGTACTCATTGAGACTAATTATTAATTCACTAGAAGTTGCCCGCAATTTTATCGTCGTACAACCTTTTTCTTAATAGTTCTCGGGTAAAAAGCATGGTGTACTTCCTTTTCCGAATTATGTTTCGCAAACGTTTCATTTCGCCAAAAGCATTTTTCTCTGAAACTGTAAATTATTTCAGATTGTTGTAAATATCATCCTTTAGATTAGGTTAGGTTTGTTTTATAACAATTCGAAATAGTTTACAGTTTCAGTAAAAAATGCTTTTGGCGAAATGAAACGTTTGGCGAAACGTAATTCGGCGAAAAGGCAGAGGACCAAAAAGTATCCTATAACCATCAGTCAGAATAATGGGAGAATTATTGTGTCACCCTCACCTCTCCCACTGGCGAACCGTGCTTATGAAAGTGAACGAATGAATGACGGTAAACTGATGGTTACCTATCTGAAACACAAATTTTTGTTTCCCATTGTAACCACCTTATAACGTTTCGCCAAATTTTCATTTATCCGAAAGCCATTTTTTCCAAAACTAAATTTTTCAATATCACTACATTATCTTAAATCTTTAAAACTTCGCAACGGATTTTGATGCGGTTTTTTTTAATAGATAGAGTGATTCAAGAGGAAGGTTTATATGTATAATACATGCATAATTTATCAGCATTTCACCCGTGCGAAGCCGGGGCGGGTCGCTAGTTAATTATAAAACAAACCTAACCTAACTGAAAATATTAAGGGTTTCAGGAAAAAAATACTTTCGGACAAATGAAAATTTGGCAAATAAGTTAAGCAAATTAATTTAATTTCGGAGTTGATATAGGATACCTAAACTGACAGTCCTGTGATGGATTGCACTGACGCCAGAATGAACGGTAACCGATTTCTTACCCTGTTGGCGTCGAAAGGGAGCTGGAGGCATGCATTATGGCTGTACTTTAGACATATTGACACAAAGATAAAGCCTGACCAGAAATATATGAGGATGCGCCATATTGCGGAATTTCACTGGAACTAATCTCTTACACTGGCAATGATTTTATGATGGTTGTCAACAATGTCACTGTCATTCGTGGTGATTTCTTTATAAGACAAAATATTTAAAAATATCCAAAGATAATGCCGAAAATCATTCGCAATCATGAACGTAATATTATAAATAAAGTGTACACGTGTTTACTACACGAAAAACAGTCAGGAAAAGAGTGCATTCTATTAAATGAAATTACGAGGTTACCATAGTGGAACTGACAGGTATTTAAACTAATGTCATTATAGTGTGGTTGCGATTGGTTGCAAAATTGTTGCCATATAAATCTTATAAATAGCGCCCTCTTGACAATCCTCATATATTTCTGGTCAGGCTTTAAATTATGAAAGAAAAATGTAATGTGATCCAGTGCAATGTAAGCAGGACTCGATCCTGCGATTCTACGTTTCCGGCGTAATGCATTCCCAACTGAGCTATCATATCGCTACGTCAATCACATCAAATCTTTGATTCCATAATTCTGCGCTACTGGAGCGCCCCGTGTGTCAAATGTGTTTAAAATGCTTATGCGCATTATCCATACCCTAGGTGCAGGTGCGTTTACACGCACGATCCCCATTGCTTTACAGCAAGTGAAATGTGGCATTTCCATATTAAAACGGAATCGATAAAAAGGTACATTTTTTTTTAATTTTCAGCAAGGCAAAAGCGTCATAGTTGACAGTACAAATCCCGATGTGGAATCTCGCGGACGCTGGACGTCACTCGCGAAAGAAATGAACGTCGGGTGCCGGTGCGCTAGGATGTCCACGACTAAGGCGCATGCGCTGCACAACAACAAGTTCAGAGAGCTGATGAAGATCAACCATGCGCCGGTCAATGATATCGTGTTTCATAGTTATAAGTAAGTGTTTCAATTTAGAAGGTGCGACTTTGTCAGCTAAATACTTTTTTAACCGTAGTCGGGGAAATATCATATAACCTTCGGATGACTAGCTATCACTGTACCAAGATTGGGTTAAAATCTGTTCAGCCGTTTCGTCATGATTTTTTTAAATTCTTCCTGAAATAATGATGCCTCTTATAACAGGATAAATAAATAAATAAAGACAATCTTACACAAATCGACCTAGTCCCAAACTAAGCGAAGCTTGTACTATGGGTATAGACATACACAATATATAAATACAATATCTAGGTAACATCCATGACCATGACCCAGGAACAAAAATTCGAGTTCATCACACAAATATTTGCCCCGGCCGGGATTCGAACCCAGGACCGCCGGCTCAGTAGGCAGCTGCAGTATTAACCGAGCCAACCGCGTCGTCATACAGTTTCAGTAGTATACAGATTCAACACCAGTTGGCTTAATCAAAATCATAGATTGATATCTTAAGAGGCCTTATTCCTTTTAAAATTTATTTTTTTCATATTATGACAAATATATTGATAATTGCAACCAACTTTTTGAAGTGAATAATACTTTTCCCCGAGTTCTAGGTAGTAACATAGTTATTTCACGATTTCATTGCGTACAGTCGAAAATAAGTTAAAAAAACTAATTTTCCGCGTGAATTTTGTCAATTTCGAGTAGTTTTTGAAACAAAAATTATCAATGAAAAATTCAAACTGTAGGGGTCAAATATATACCAATAAATCCCAATAGCCCTGTTCTAGAAAGTAACATCAATAGTATGTTAAGAAACATGTTTGATTATAGAGAAAAATGTCTAAACAATCAGCATTTTAAAAGGAATAAGGCCTCTTAATGACCTAAGACAACCAATCAATGATATCAGTAGTATAAGTAGTACTTTGGTGGAGACCAGTAGATATTGTGATAACTGAATATAAATTTTCTCTGTGCTATTTTAACTCGAAAGCCGTGACTTCAGCTCTGGTATTGTAGACAATTTTTTAAATGCATAATCTTTATAAGTTTTTAATGGAAGAGTAACTAGACTTTTAAATCTATGGCTCTTTGGACTTTTCGGATTTATCTATAACATTCATGCGACATTTCTAAATCTACGAATTTTCTGAACTAGAACTGGGCCAAAAACTTGATGTAAATCCGTCGGGAATTTCTGTATGTTAACTAGCAATTTGTTTATTTCAGAAATAAATATACAGATCCTGTGCCAAGCGAGGGTTTCAAAGAAATTATTGTTGTGAACTTCAACCCTTGCTTCGAAGACAAGCAGGCGGAAGAGCTATACAGGATGCATTTATTGGAGAAGTGAGGAGATTTGTGATAAATTGCTAATTTCATGTGATAATTAAACAAAGTATTAAGGTCAGCAGATTTTTATTGCGTAGCGAAAATGATTGATGTATGATTTACAGTTGGAGTTCTCTCACCTTTAGTTAGGCCTGTTGGTATTAAACTAGTAGATTATTTAATAGTAGGGTAAACTAAACAGTATTTCGCGTATTATTGCCATATTCCAGTATGATTTTTGTTGTTGAAAAGCTGAGTTGTTTGCCCTACTATGACCTGAGAATCAAAAGGTGCACACTGCAATCAAAGTTTGGAATAAAATGTCACCTGAAATAGCCACCACGTATCACACTATGGTAATAAATAGGTACCTACGTTCTTATAGACCTGTCGACTTTAACTGCTAGCAGTGCCCATAATACAGAAATCATAATGTTTGAAACATTCTCAGGTCATGCTATAAGTATATATGAAATATATTGAATTTTAAGATAATTTACCTACAATATTTAATTCGAGTAAGGCATTTACATAAGCGTAGTGGAAAAATATCGAGGTACAATTTTGGTTACTACTGAGTCTACTGCAATATTCAAAAATAAGTTTGGTGCCTTCCCTTTCACTTGAACTCTATTCAGCAGAAAGTGAAGAGGAGATGGCATGAAGTTACCTTCAAGAATTCGATCGTAGACTATCTTAATAAAATAATACTATCTAAAGCAACTTAAAGGTACAATTCCAACCACAGGCGGCATTTACCGCTAATTCCTATAAATGCGCGGCGACACTCGCCCGAGCTCGAAATGTGTTTCAGTTGTATAAATAACTATATATACAAAGGTACCAGGGCCGTTTAAACCGCCTGTTACTTTTCGTTATGACATTTAGATCGATACAACATTATTTTAGAAGTCGGACGTCTCTAAATCGTGATCTCACAACTGAACGCTTTCTGACTGACTGATGAAGTTCAAAAATAAATAAATACCTAATGAATGAAATAAATATGGAAGGGACAATCTTACACCAATCGACCTAGTCCCAAACTAAGCAAGGCTTGTACTATAGGTATGGGTTGGTATGGGTATAAGGTACACGACGATACAAATAATATATACATAAATACATTATATGTATATAGATAACATCCTTGATCCAGGAACAAGTATTCGAGTTCATCACACAAATATTTGCCCTGGCCGGGATTCGAACCCAGGACCGCCGGCTCAGTAGGCAGGTACACAAACTGCAGCAACCGAGTCGTCAAATAAGGTCCGTCTTAACTTCGTAATGAAAATGGGGCGAACGACTAAAGCGCTCCGCGTTATTACCCACAAACATCCGCCGAAGGCAACCGCCATGCAGCCTGCGGTAGAAAATGGAATCGTACCTTTAGCTTTGTGTAAGGCGAAGCGTGCCTTGATGATAAATACAATGACAAAATGGACGGATACCGTGACTCACACTACCAGACCTCTCAAGGCTTCACGAGACTTACTTTCCAGACTGTTCCTTCAATGACTACAAAATCACATGATATCACACTTTTATCTACCATTTCTTTTTAGTTTAGGAATCACGTCAAGCTAGCGATTGTTATCTAATTCTAGTCCAAACACAGGACGTCTATACCTATTGTAAAATGTATTAATAGTGTTGGAATACGTGTTGAACATTGGCAATAATTTTATTATTATACGTAATTTAATAATACTAAGAAAGCTTTTAGATTTAACGGCTTTAGCATAATTTATTCTGATATTTCCCATTTGTACTGCAGAAAGATGATATAGGTAGGTACCTACCTAAAGTGAATAAATTTTATATTTTATAATATCCCTTGATAACCTTATTAATATATAGAACAAATGGGAACTCATTATAAATTTATCTCGTCTAATCTAAACCAATAATAGGCACTATTTAGAAAGTTATAATAGCTGCCTGAAAAGGCATTTTTAATTAGTGGCTAGGAATAGCGAATCTTCCGCTTTCTTTCAGTTCTAAGACAGCCAATTTTTTTTATTTGCTTGACTGGAAAATTTATAAGTTGACCACCGGGCACTTCTTCTGCCCAGTTTGTCCTCCTGCTTTGTGACTGCACATTCTTTTATTCCTTATAGTTCCAACTAGAGTTTTCTGAATCTCTGCCAATACCTACTTTAATTTTCAATCCTGGGAAACTGGTAAAAACCATTTCCCGTACAAAATGAACCGCACTCTTGACTTAACTGCAACAACTCGACGTTACTTCCACATACCATTTTATCCTACCAACACAAATTTCAATAAGCCAAATTTTCGAATTTCTTCTTTCTATCTTTTCCATAGTCTACTATGTGTCGTAATCATTAAAGCACACGATGATCCCATGATGATGATTACGAAGTGAGTATGACTATGGCATCTGCTGCTTGTCATTCATCAGGGTCCGGCTCTTCGTCATCTGCGTCAATGAGGTTGTCCAGACTCGTATCCGAGTCGTCTTCTTGTCATCTTTAAGCAAAAAGCGGGAATGATTAAAACATTCTGTGATCTTTAAAGGAATCTAACCTAACCGCAGCTGAATTTAGAGATCGAGGGTATCTTTCTACACTCTGCCGGGGTTTTTTTGCTGACTAGCTTTCCCTACCATCCCGTCGAGCACAACTAATACTTATGACGTTTCGTCTTGTCGCGCGACATAGCGCTACCCGTCTCTCTCACACATTACTGCACGGAAAGAGACATATAATTATCTCGCGCGATTAGTCCCGTGTGACAGTTTGCTAAAGGTGCTGGTCATGCAGTAGGTATGGGCAGGCAGGGCATCTCCCTATTGTGGCAAGACCAACTGCCAACTGAAAATCTGTTGTTATTGGTTATTCTGTCTTATATCTTACCTGGTTATAAACACGGTGTCGATGTGAGTGAGGTGCGCGGCGAGAGGCACTTCAGCGGAGACCGCGCGCAGTTTTCGTCGTTCTATAGCACTGCGGGCTTGCTGCACGGCCAGGTCGCCACACCAGCGCTCGCAGCGGGCGTAGATAACTACACCTGGGGAATTAAATGCCAAATAAATGAACCCATCACGTGGTAGCGAGTTGCTAACTGTAGGACTAGACGAGAGCGACGCCGAAAGAGTAGATAAGGGTAGAGGCGTTTCGGGAGTATATACCTAGGTAAAGAGCTTCTGTTCGTCTGGAGTGCCTTTGGCCCAGCAAGTGAAGCTTCTCCGTTTCAGCTTGTTCGAAAATGCTTTCGTACCTACATAGGTATATGTACCTGTATGTACGGATTTACTATATTAAAAACTTTCACACATGGCTTGGCAAATGTGTGTGTCTGCATGCATTACATAAACATGCGAAGAAGTGATGTCTTTTAACATTCTTGGTAATCAAATAATGAATATCTAGGTACTTACCGGCACCAGCGAACAATACAATCGCAGGCCAGGAGTCCACGAGAAGTGGAGTGAGGAAAAGTAGAGCCGGCAGTAGAGTTAGCGGAGCTTGAAGTGCTTGCGCCTTTCGCATACCCAGGTTATGCGCAGGTTGCCAGGCGCATATGAAGGTGCCACACAGCCAAGCTGGAATGGACATGACAAATTATAAAATTACTTGTTGAAGGTAGGTACTTTGATTGCGTTGCAATGCTATCGGGTTTATTATAGGCTACTAGAAGGTGGCCAACTTCGTCTGCGTAGAACATTTCTTTTATCTTTACTTTCGGTAAACAGTTTCCTATATCCATACTTAGATGTCCAGCGGTTTTAGCGTGATGACAGGGAGGACAAATATGTTTTTACCAACAGATGGCTCTGTACGACTGGCGCCGCGCGCCCATACTCATCGCGTTCATTCTGCATCGCGCTGTTAAGATTTTTCCTGAAATAATTAAATTAAATTTCCTTATAGAAATCTGATTTTCGATACAATTTTAGAACACTGTCATTTTCAGAAAATGGATATTCAAGATTCGAAAAAATGATAGTCACAAAGAAATATAAGAGAGAAGGTTGTAAGAAACTGAAAGTTTGTTAAGATATTTAGGTACTATTGGTTTGCCGTGGCTTAAACCTAATTCGGGAGCAAGTTCGACAAAAACGGCACGACAATCACTACAATCAATCATTAAGGCGTTACTTGAGGAAGTGAGGAAATTAGCCTTACTTGGTATCCCACCAGCTAACATCGGCAGGCGAATGCGCTCGTTATAAAAAGCTACAGCTATTAAGGCGGTGGCGACCACTTGCACGACGGCACCTACCACCGACCACCTCGCTCCACGGACGCACGGGGGGATAGGCGCGCTTGCTTCGGGGAGTGACGTCACTACCTGAAAGATGAGTTGAAGTAGGCCAAAGTCTAGTAAAGTAAAGTTTCCATAGGCTTTAAGGCGTTTCTAGAATATACACTTTTGAATTCCCAATTAGATACGTTGCCTCTTTGATGTTTTTTTTTTCAATCTAGGAGTTTGTTTTTTTGTAGTTAGGACTTTAGGTATAGGACAACACCAATATTTTTGTCATTAAAGCATGAGCCTTGGCACACTTGTTACGTAGGTGGACTAGAGTTGAAAACGCCCGGGAGACGAGCGCGGACGACCCGCTGGTGGGGAGGGGGAGGGGGGGAAGTTACGTTCCGCCGTGCGTTCTTTCGGTCCTCCTATCATCGTATTTATAGAGACTATGGCATGTTTGGTATCGTTTTCGGATAAATTGAGGATGGCCAATCATTTTCTGGGACATTATTAACATGTTTTCAAAGAAAAAAATAGAAATAAAGGCAAAAGTCAGAAATTCTTAGTTAAAAAAAATTCTTTCTGCACCGATTACGTGAAAATGAGCAATGATATGGGCATGAAAAAAATATTATTATAAAGCCACATTCATGTAGATTTCAAAAACATATAATTTATTAGAACTATTATAAATAGCAAGTACTAAAAAAATTTTTTTGAACATCAGACTCCTCAAAATTTTACTTTATTAAAATAAGGACCCAACAACAAATTTTATAAATGTTGGAATATGTAACGTAAGTAGCTTAATTGTATATTACGTAGTTTAAAGCTGTATTTACGTTTGTTAGCATGTGTACTATATTTTAAATTGCGAGTAATATCACCGTTTGGTGACTTCAATGACTGGTTCAAAATAAAACTAACAAGTCACAGATCCGATTATATATTATTGTTAATCTGTATATAAATACTTAAATTCATGCATATATTTATGTGTAACATGCTCCATCACATGCACACAACTCGTTCCACTTTAATTTTTGTTGGATGCATCTACCAGCGCATTTCTTTTTGCTGCACCTGATCATTTCCATGCAGGCTTTGGGCTCGACACCTACTGGCAAGCTAGTCCATGTAGGTTTCCATCTCATGAACTTTTGTACATTCCCAATCAGATGGACTAGGAATATTTTGGATCGTTTATATTTGACCCCATACATGAATTGCTTGAAAAAGTGCCCGCAGGAAATGCTGGTACAATGTAGCATTCGTTGGTGGAATATTTTTCAATTGGCGGTCTTTTTTCGTAAATTACTGCTTTCGGCAATCGTTTACAGCCGCTGAAACTGTGCTGTATCTAAAACTAAAATGTTAAATATGCACAACTACCCTAAATTATTCATAATTTTATGTCAACAATAAATTTTTCCACAATCTCCCTTGCATCTTCAATTCTGCCGGTCCTTGGCCGCCTTGACCGCGTCGCCGTCGTAAAGGAGTCAAGTGCAGTGCGGATTTGGTCAGACCAACGCATCGGCTGCGGCCCCGAGGCCTCTTCTCCTGGTCTTTTTGGTGATCAATAGTTTTCCAGATTATCAATTTCTCTTCTGGAAATGTGCCCAAAGAAATCCAGCACTCTTTGTTAGACGATAGTCGAAAATCTGGTAGTCAATTTTAGTTTCTTAAGAATGGAAGCATTGGTCTTGTGCGCAGTCCATGGGATGCGAAGCATCTTCTTCCAGCACCACATCTCAAAAGCGTCAACACGCTAACGGTCCGCTGCTCTGAGGATCCACATTTCATCGTCCATATAGGAAGATGGAGAATATCAGTGTGCGCACAAGCCTTGTCTTCGTTCGCAGCGTGATTCTCCGATCTCTCCATATCTTGTGCAACTGAGTTATGGCATCTTTGGATAGCCCGATACGTCGCCGAATCTCTATTTGGCAAGATACGTTGTCAGCTATAAGGAACCCAGGTAGTTGAAAGTCTGGACCGTGTCAACATTTAATCTCCAAATGAGTTTCAGTTTCTGACTTCGGTTCACCACCATTATTTTGTTCTTCGACCTGTTTATGAAGAGACCAAGCCTGTTGCTAATCCGCTCCATTCTTGCCAAGAAGTTTATCATTTCAGCTGCGATTGCCACTATAATGGTGGTGTTGTCGGCATACCGCAGATTAGTGAGCTTCACTCCTCCTGCTGACGCCTCCCTTCATTGGTCACATGTTTGCCGCATGATGCATTCTCCGTAGGCATTAAAGAGAATAGGGGATAGAATGCAGCCCTGCCTCACCCCTTTTTGATAAATGAAAGGCGTAGATAGCGTATCCTCAACTTGAACAACTTCCTGACTGCCATAGTATAAACTCTGCACAAGCGCTGTCAAGAGGGCGGACACGCCAAGTTCTTTCAGGACGTTCCACAAGCATGTCCAGTCAACACAGTCAAAGGCCTTGTTGTAATCTATGAAGCACATTATGATAGGCGTGTCAAATTTGTAAGCCTTATCAATCAGCTGTCTAACATTAAGGATTTGCTCACGAGTGCCTCTATCTTTAACAAAACCTGCCTGTTCCTATGGAATTTGCCAATCCAGGAAATGCCGGATGCGACGGTTGACTATGTGGAGCAGTATCTTGCTAGCATGTGAGAGTAGCGCGAGTGTGCGGTAGTTATCACATTTGACCATCGATCCCTTTTTATAAAGAGGCAGAACGACAGAATGCGTCCAATCTTTGGGCCACTCTCCAGTACGCCAGATGTTATTGCATATCATGTGTAATGCGTCTATGCCATTGTCACACAATGACTTAAACACTTCTACAGTTATTTGATAGGGTCCGCGGGCTTTATTGACCTTAAGTGATCTAAGAGCGGAGCTTCCGATCGGATTATGTCCGGTTCCTAATCAAGTAGGTCTCCGAGGTGGGTTTTGTGTACGCCTTCACATGTCGTGACAGTTTCTATCTTTAACGGAAAGGGAAAAAAGGGTGCATTCGAAGCCTGGAATGCAGTCCCTAATGCCACAGAAAGTTTCCTGACAGCATACGACGGCAGAATTGAAGATGAAATGGCGATCGTGGAAAAGTTTATTGTAGACATGTATTTACTTTATTCATAAAACAATGAGTCATCTAAAGGGTAGTAGTGCATATGTAACATTTTTGTTTTAGATCCAGCTCAGTTTCTGCTGTAAACGATTGCAGAAAGCAGTTGTTTACGAAAGAAGACCGCTAGTTGGAAAATATTCCACCAACGAATGCTGCTTTGCATCAGCATTTCTTGCGGGCCGTTTTTCAAGTAGTTCATGTATGGGGTCAAATGTTACCGATCCAAAATATTCCTAGTCAATCTGTTTGGGGATGTACAAAAAGTTCATGAGATGGAAACCTACATGGACTAGCTTGCCAGTAGGTGTCGAGCCCAAAGCCTGCATGGAAATGATCAGGTACAGCAAAAAGAAATGCGCTGCTAAGTAGATGCAGGTGTATCCAACAAAAATTCAAGTGCACCGAGTTGTGTGCATGTGATAGAGCATGTTACACATAAATATATGCATGAATTTAAGTATTTATATACAGATTAACAATAATATATAATTGGATCTGTGACTTGTTAGTTTTATTTTGAACCAGTCAATTGAAGTCATCAAACGGTTATATTATTCGCAATTTAAAATATAATACACATGCTAACAAACGTAAATACAGCTATAAACTACGTTATATACAATTAAGCTACTTACGTTACATATTCCAACATTTAGAAAATTTGTTGTTGGGCCCTTATTTTTATAAAGTAAAATTTTGAGGAGTCTGATGTTCAAAAAATTTTTTTTAGTACTTGCTATTTGTAATAGTTCTAATAAATTATATTTTTTGAAATCTACATAAATGTGGCTTTATAATAATATTTTTTTCATGCCCATATCGTTGCTCATTTTCACGTAATCGGTGCAGAAAGATTTTTTTTTAACTAAGACTTTCTGACTTTTGCCTTTATTTCTATTTTTTTCCATGAAAACATGTTAATAATGTCCCAGAAAATGATTGGCCATCCTCAATTTATCCGAAAACGATATCAAACATGCCATAGTCTCTATAAATACGCTGATAGGAGGACCGAAAGAACGCGCGGCGGAACGTAACTTCCCCTCCTCCCCCTCCCCACCAGCGGGTCGTCCGCGCTCGTCTCCCGGGCGTTTTCAACTCTAGTCCACCTAAGTAACAAGTGTGCCAAGGCTCATGCTTTAAGGACAAAAATATTGGTTCCCATACATTGATGTCCTATAAAGTCCTAACTATGAAGCATTCACGATACAAATGAAATAGTGGCACTAATTTCCAGAATTGAAGAAAAGATGGTTTTAAAAAGTTGTCGATTTGATATTATTTTTATAATATTCGAAAATACGCAGATAAAATAACTAAAAAGACTGTCGCCAAGTTGCCATCCACATACTTGTATTGTATCTCTATACTCCTTAACAACGGCGTCTATATCAGTAGAGTCATCGCCCGACGACAGGTCTCCCTCGCTGACTTCCACGTCCGACGGCACCTCGTCCACGGCAGTTGGCGCGATCCTCTGGTCACTACTGCAGCTCGTCATGGGCTCAGCGTCTTCCGCCACCCCACTGGCGTATTCGTCGAGAAGAAGGCATTCGCGTTCTTCTGTTTCTAAAACAAAAAAAAGTCACTTATTACTTATTTTACCATAGTTGGCCAGTTACCTGTATCGCAAAAGCACGTGCTTTTGCGATACAGGTCGCGTCGTGTTGAAGTACTCGCGAGTATCTTCAGAAAAGTAACTACCCCACTCCGCCAATATAGTACAACAAGCCACCAGTTTCATCAGTATGAATTTTAACGAGTGTTTAATTGTCTCTTCTTAATGTGTTCAGGAAATTCTAGATATGTTGACGGTCCTGACAATCGTGTTAATAGGTATATAGTCTAGGAACAGTAGCAACAATATTTTCTTTTAACTTAATTTGTTATTTGGGGGGACTTAAGGGCGTTTAGCATTTTTGGGCTAGCTTGTTCTAAGGGAAAGGAGAAAGAAATACAAATACCTAGTTGTTACGTCTATTTTAACAAAAACTACTCATTCAATAATTTTTTGTTCTTACCTTTTGCAGTTACTTTCGATTTAATACTCTCCAAAGTTTTTGTGTGACGAATAGCTGAAGGAATGAACCATAGCCCCCGTTTTTTCTTGCCAGGTATTTTGGTCCGATTCCCGTCTAGACGCTTGTATTCCACATCTGTAAATAACAAAACGAATTAGGGACATTAAGGGACATCCAATTAAGTCAGTTCAATACATATAAATGTAATATTTCCTTAGAAAACGTGTTTTAGCATACCTCCTGCTTCCTTTTGTTCAGTAGTCGGAACGCATCGCATTATCATGAAGTGGAACGCTTGCACCGAAATTCCCAATAAATGACTAGCATTCATTAGAGTAATCATGTGGGATAGTGGGCAGGCGAATGCTAAAATCGCTGCTAGACTACCTGAAAGAGAAATACCGATACAAATAAGTTAAAAAAGAAAGAAAATAAATCATCATCATTTCATACTGTTCATTCTTATTTCTAGGGTATTTTGTGTCTAGTCATCGTTAACCCTCCAGAGGTTTGCAATCCTAATAAATCCATCATTAATTTTACTTGGGGTCGTCAGGTTATTAGAGATACTAATCTGAAGGGGCTATTATTTATTATTTATTTATTTATATCAGATAACAAAGATCCATATTATTTGTTAGTAAACTTAACATTAGGTGTTAGTACATGTGACGTCGATATATAATAATAATGACATAATGCAAACAATTAAATTTAAAGAGAATTTTATATTAATCTTTGCAGTGTCCAATTGTCCATCTTTGAAAGTCCGTGTGCCCCAGGCACCAAGTCCAGTGGCGGATTATCCTTAAGGCAAAGTATAGGCACGTGCCTAGGGGCGCAAGGCTGCAAAGGGGCGCCAATGGGCCGCAAAGGGGCGCAAAGGGCTGCCAAGGAGCGCAAAGGGGCGCCGATGAGGTTTTTGCCTAGGGCGCTCTCGACCCTTAATCCGCCACTGACCAAGTCATAAACCAAATGATGCTGCATAGCGATAGCGACAACTAATCTGGTGAATTCTAGTCCCTCTAGATTTCAGTTCGCTGTTGAACTTGCTATCGGTACAAAAAAGAACAGTAATTTCAGAATCCTGCTGTCATTTCAATACATGGCAAGTTGTAGTGTGCGTAGCTTCCACTTACGCGGCAATACCTGTAGTGTAAAATGTAAAAAGGGTATATATATCTTACCAGCAGTGAAAACAGCCAATACGGGACTGCCGGTTGTCGTACTCTCGTACGTCATAGACCTGGTCAGCACCTTCCACTCAGGGGACGCTAAAGCCACCAGGATGGAGAAGAGTATTGGACACAGTTCTGTGAGGGCTAGACTGATCCCTGCTACCGTGACTGCAGCTAGGACAGGGCACATCCATGCTGGTGCTCTCGCTTCTAGCAGAGTAGTTACCGGCAATGCTGCGTCTATACTGGTTCTGTAAAAAAATAAACTGTAGGTTGTACCTGACCATGACCATACCCCGGGGTTTTAGGTGCACGAATGGTTTAACTCTAGGCCGACACGACAGTAGGCGTCAAATCATTCTTGCACTAAAAACCTCAGGGTATGTTCATGACGAAGGTCACAGTAACCCTATTCTAGGGCCCAAGATAGGTACCTACACCACTAGTGAGATCGAAATTGTGTAGTTGCTTTGAATGTTTAACAGTGTTATTTGTATTTTTTTAAGGATCACGTCTCTAAATAATTTGTAATAAGTAATTTTATGTGGCACTATATTTTTTTTTCTTCAAAATAACACAAGAATAGGTAAGGTTGATTTTGACTTCGAAATTTATTTGTTACGTCCAATATTCCAGAAATTGATATATATTATTGCGTTGATACTGTTAGCGCGGTAAGTATACTTACTCTTTAAGCATGTTCGTGTACAGAAAACATAAGCCAGCCAGAATGAGTGTTGGCAATCCAACCATCAAAATAAGAGTCTTCCTTAAACTTCGGTTGTCCTTCTTTTGTGTTGTCACACAAAATGCATACGATATAGGCGATCCAGCTGCAAAAATCTGTAATCCACAAAAAGTCATAATACAAAATAATAAAATATATGCACCGTAAAAAAAGTTACTCTAAGAAGAAGCCCTAGTGTAAGTTTGGTTTTTACCTTTTGAACGCAAAGCGTGAAGCAACTCACTGTGCCACTGACGCCATAATAGCAAACAAATAAAGTAGTGCTCCAAAACAACTATCTATATAGGTGACATTTGAAGTCAGTGACCCAACTTTCCAAAGTCGTGATAAGTTTGTGGCGGTCAAAAGGTGAATGCATAAACATCTAGAAATCTACTTCTTTCAGCATTAACCTTTATGCACAAATGTGACAATGTGGTTTATACGGAAAATGTAAACGCCATCGATACCTAAGTTTTGTTGCTTTGGGATATTACTCGTACACTTCACGCTAAGATTAATGATTGTATTGATTTATCAGTCAAGAACTTACCTCGTAAATAGTCATAGGTATAGGCATGTTTATGTTTGCAATATCTAAATTGATTAGACCAAAAATAGCGAAGAATTGACTGAAGATGTAGAGCAGAATTAACAGCATAAATGTGAACATCATGCTTTCCTGAAAAAAAACAGTACGTAATGTTAAATGTAAAGACTAAAAGACCGGGAGTTCCATATAAATAATAAATATTAAGGGACAATCATACACAAATCGACCTAGTCCCAAACTAAGCAAAGATTGTACTATGGGTACCTACTAGACGACGATATACATAATATATAAATACATATATAGATGACATCCATGACCCAAGAACAAATATTTGCACAAATATTTGCCCCGGCCGGGATCCGAACCCGGGACCGCCGACTCAGTGGGCAGGTGTCTACAAACCGAGCCAAACACGTCGTCATATATTATGAGTGTCAGATTTGAGGCATTAGAACTTGGATTCAGAAGCAAGTGTTGTTTATAGGTTGTCGCTTCATGGCGCACACTAGCTGAATTAACGAAGGAAGGAAGGCGGTGGAACTACCTATCGGAGTTGAGCTACTGATTCCTTGAAGCCCACACGTGGACTAGTAAACGGAAAATGGTCTCACCTCCAATCCACACATGAACATAGCGCAGACAACCATCACAACCGTAACACCAAGCACATCAGGCCACGGCTCTCCCAACGCCCTCGTCTCATATCCGAACAGCCACCGTCTCGTGCGGCCACTGGTCACGTGGTCTGCCGTGGCGCTCAGGATCCTCGCACAAATGGCGACGGCAACCAAATGGGAGAGGAAACACATCCACATTGCCATAAAGTCGGCGAAGGAACGTAAGTTACGCTCCCGCCGACCGCGGCTGGTTCTTGGAGGTGGGAGAATGTCCGCTAGTTTCTTCAGATCTCTGCATGTTATGGCTGTGGAAGGAATAAAAATTTCGATATCGCTATCTGTTAATATGTCTCCACGTCATCATGTTTGTGAAACGTTTATTTAACCGTCGTGTAGACATAACCAACATGAATTGTATATGCCTAGATTTAAAACAATTTTTTGTTAGTAATTTATTTAGTGAGTTTTCTTAATATAAATTAGGCACACGTTTCCAACGTATGCTGTAACCTACCAACATGCATGCTCTATCAATTACCTAGCTAGTAATGGCACCGCCAAGATTCAACGTGCAGGTGCACAGCAAATGTTTCAATATGTAGGAACACGGCAACGCAGATAGCAGCTAAACACATGGCATGGCACTGCAGCTAGACATACCTACTCGTAACGGCTCGGCAGCCTATAGGTTAACGCGGGCTGGCTGTCCGCAACTCGACGTCTTACAATGCCTATTTCCCGTGATAGGGGAGCCCTAGCCAGAACACTTACTAGCAATAGTGATAAAGGCAGCAGCAACACCGCTGGCACAGCACAGTAGCTGGAGTTAGCGGCAGCTAGTGGAGCCAGGAGAAGAGCCGCTAAGGTCCACCTCGCGCCACAAGCATCGCCCCCGCCGAGCGCGCTTAGCGTGCGGCTCATACCGCTCGACATCTTAACAAATCACTGTAATTTTCGTGATAGGGGAACCCTAGCTAGAATACTTACTAGCAATAGTGATAAAGGCAGCCAGAAGCAACACCGCTGGCACAGCACAGTAGCTGGAGTTAGCGGCAGCTAGTGGAGCCAGGAGAAGAGCCGCTAAGGTCCACCTCGCGCCGCAAGCATCGCCCCCGCCGAGCGCGCTTAGCGTGCGGCTCATACCGCTCTCGGGCTCGCTCGACATCTTTACAAATCACTGTAATTTACGAAAATTACAAGGCTTACAGCCGAACTAAAAATAGTATTTGCGTTAGTAACAGTGTCAAATGATGGGAAAATTATGAGCAGTTCTGCATTTTAATTTAAATGTCGTAAGCGTCGTACAACATAGTTTTTTTTTTAATAATTTGAAGGTGCTTTATTTTCATGGAATGCTGTTCTTTCTTCTTATATTCATTCTCAGCGATAATGCCATCAAATGGCTAATGAGTTTCAAACTCAATATATAAGCTGTATTCGACGTATAACCCTGCCATACGATTAAATAAATAAATATTATGATTTATTAAGAAATCTTGAGTAGGTACAGTTATTTGTGTCAGAAAAAGTTAAAAATTAAGAGTCATTTTCAGTAGATTACGTACGTAATTTTCATGAAATTCACAAGGATCTCTTTCGTATATAATAAACATTAATATGAACAATTAGTGAAGTACCGAAAATTATAACAGAATCCACTATTTATAATTTCGTAATTATTTCAGTACTTACCATGATAACAACATCACAAATGCATTTCAACAATTGTTTTCAAACATGGCGTTAATCTAGGTCACCCAATTACACAAAGAAACTCAAAACTGCACTGTATTTATGAAAATTTTGGGAAAACTCGTCCATAAGTGTCGATAGACGGTAAATAAGGTTGCTTATTCAGGTTTCTGCGACAAATTAGAGCGGTGCGGAGCGATCTAGGCGTCCCTGTTGTTCTGTTTTCAATCGATAATCCACCGACCGCTGGGGTGACCACTCTTACGGAAGGACTCGCATAATGTAGTAGGTGCTTAGAGTTAGGCGAATAAGAATAGATATTTCCTAATTTAAACAAAATTAACCGCTACAAATTGGTTTAAACAAAGCATTATATAATAAGGACATACTATAAATCAGGTGTTTTGACTGAACTCGGTAAGCCATAATTACATTTCAAAGTCACAGCATATTATTATTGAAAATCGTATTTTAGGTTATTTGGAGTAATTAGCTAAATTAATCATTATCTATATGTTACGCTCGATCGCGACTTTTACAATTATTTGGAAAGTACCATCATGCAGCATGCAAGAAAAAATTGAAAACATAGTTGCACTAAAATACCAGCTATTACGTCTAAATACCTATAATCCTGCATCTTTTTGGCTACAAAAGACTAGGAAATCGATCCTCTGTTGTTTCTTTCGGAAATAATATACACGTCATATTTTACTTTTCACCCATACCTACTTGATACATCAACCCTTCGACAGGCAGCGGTCTCTATATTAACCAAGCAATTAAGAGGCCTTATTCCTTTTAAATTTTATTATTTTCATTTATGACAAATATATTGATAATTTCAACCAACTTTTTGAAGTGAATAATACTTGTCCCTGAGTTCTAGAAAGTAAAATAGCTTTTTCATGCTTTTTATTGCGTGCAGTCAATAAGTAAAAAAAAACGGTTTTCTGCGTGAATTTTGACAAATTTGAGAAGTTTTTCAAACAAAAATTATCAATGTGAAATTCAAACTGTAGGTCTCAAATATATCAATAAATGGCAATGGCCTTGTTCTAAGTAGTCAAATTTATAATAATATATCTTAAGGAACATGTTTGATCACAGAGAAAAGTGACTAAAACAATCAGCATTTTTGAACGGATAAGGAGCCTAATAGATCGAATCCGGAACACCACGCGGTGCTCACAAACCAGGAGTTGAAGTGGGACTAGGTCACGTCTGTCGTATGCCGGACGAGTTGTGGGCCAAAAAAACACGGAGGGAAGCCCCACAACTCGAAACGGAGACGCGGCAGACCTTGTAGGCGATGGCGGGATGACTTGGACTCATTTTTGAAGGACTGGCCAGATACGGTTTTGACCGCGACAGATGGAAAAAGAGGGGGAGGCCTTTGGCCAGCAGTGGAACATAATAATAATAATAATAATTAATTTTAGCAGTAGGAACAACCATCTACAAAGGCGTAGATAGATTTAAGTACCTTGGTTGCATAGTTACCGACACCAACCACAGGGCGGAGGAGATTGATGTTCGAATCCAGAACGCCCTAATAGTAGAGGATCCCGATATAGAACGACCTTCACCGAGATGTTTATTTGATGAAATGTATTTTATATTTAATTTAATATGTCTAAATATATTGCATATGGGTTGCCTAACAAATAGTCCGGGGTAGGTATGTTTTGTTAAAAACTAATTTATAAAAAAAAAATTAAACATTTTACCGGTTTGATTATTAGATAAATTCATAATAAAATAATCTTAATTTTATTTAATTTCAATTCAATAATCAGACCGTTGCAAAATGTTAGTACGTATAGATTTACCTGTTTATACCTGGCTACCCGATAGTTGTGACGGGAAAAGAATACTGCAACCTAACATTTGCATATTCTATGGGCTTCATACTTTCGATTGGTATAGAATTTATCTAATAATAATCAAACCGGTGAAATGTATATATATATATTTTTAAATTATTAATTAAACATACCCTGTAGGCCTATGATGGTTGCGTTTATCACGTGATAAATAAGTGTCAAAGCATCCGTCACGTTTTGACCAATTGCGAGTGCAAGGGACAGATGCTTTGTCACTTATTTATCACGTGATAAACGCAACCATCATAGGCCCCCTGGACTAAAATTTGTTAGGCAACCCATATGCAATATATTTATTGACATATTAAATTAAATATAAAATACATTTCATCAAATAAACATCTCGGTGAATGTCGTTCTATATCGGGATCTTAGACTATAAGATGCTCTGCAGCACTCCATAGAGTTTTAGCGTCCAAGTTGATCAGTAGACCAACCAAGATTCGCGTCTACAAAATGGTAATCAGACCAATTCTGATGTATGGGTGTGAAGCTTGGACACTGACTCAAAAGGAAGAAAATAAGCTCTTAGTGGCGGAAAGGAAAATCTGGCGAAAGATTCTGGGACCAATAAGGAATGAGGATGGCAGCTGGAGAAGGAGAAAGAATAAGGAGTTGGAAGAGCTAGTGGCTACACCCAACATAGTTGGCGAAATCAAAGCCACACGACTCCGCTGGCTGGGTCACCTGGAGAGGATGGGAGACGATCGGGCCGTGAAGAGAGCGTTTCAGGGGCGACCGAGATACCGCTGGAAAGATGAAGTGGAGAAGGATCTGTGCGCCCTAAGTATCCCTAACTGGCGGGAAAAGGCGCAAAACAGAGAAGAATGGCGTTCTCTTGTGTCAGAGGCCAAGATCCTCTTTGGGTCACTGAGCCAGAGTAGTAAGTAAGTAATAATAATAATAATAAGGAGCCTTAAAACATTTACACTATGGTGACAAGGTTTAACTGCACTATACTGACCATCGTTATTAAAACTTTGAGAGTGATCAAGTTTAATTTCGATTAGTAGTTAGTGATCAGTGATCACTGGACGATATTTAAAGGGTTAATAGTTAATACGAGAACAACAGTTTCATATTGCTAAAAAAGTTTTATAAGAATTCTTATGTGTGGACACCCTACATGTGTTTTGTAGTACGGCTTCACACTAACTGGTTTTCTATGGCCCCGTGCCTGTCTGTGTAAGCAGAATTCTTTATTAAGAGGCCTTATTCCTTTTAAAATTTATTTTATTCATATTATGACAAATATATTGATAATTTCAACCAACTTTTTGAAGAGAATAATACTTTTCCCCGAGTTCTAGGTAGTAACATAGCTATTTCATGCTTTCATTGCGTGCAGTCGAAAATAAGTTGAAAAAACTAATTTTCCGCGTGAATTTTGTCTATTTCGAGTAGTTTTTGAAACAAAAATTATCAATGAAAAATTTAAACTGTAGATTTCAAATATATACCAATAAATCCCAATAGCCCTGTTCTAGGAAGTAACATCAAGAATATGTTAAGAAACATGTTTGATCATAGAGAAAATGTCTAAAACAATCAGCATTTTAAAAGGAATAAGGCCTCTTAAGTAAATTTTCACTTGTTTGTTACGATTCCTGCGTCGAACAGTAAGCTAGCTTGATTCAAACGACTATACTACTTAAGTTAATTAATTAAGTACTAAGTACGATTATTTAAAACATATCTGGATTTAATATTTCATTTCGAAACACAATTATGTTTTTTGTAATAATTTTTACTCTGGTCGAAAGGGCGGTGTGGACCACGTATGAGCGCAATTTAATTTTTCTTTGCCTGTTGATCTTCGTATCCATACTATCCATACTATATACTATATATATATACTAAATATACTATATACTATCACTACATAGTATAAAACAAAGTCGCTTTCTCTGTCCCTATCTATGTCCCTTTGTATGCTTAAATCTTTAAAACTACGCAACGGATTTTGATGCGGTTTTTTTTAATAGATAGAGTGATTCAAGAGGAAGGTTTATATGTACATATAATACATGCATAATTTATCAGCATTGCACCCGTGCGAAGCCGGGGCGGGTCGCTAGTCCATACTAATATTATAAATGCGAAAGTGTGTCTGTCTGTCTGTCTGTCTGTTACCTCTTCATTCTTAAACCGCTGAATCGATTTTGATGAAATTTGGCATAGAGATAGTTTAAGATCCAGGAAATTATACCAAAAAAGATTGAAAAGTAAGTGAACATTTCTGTTGGGGTGCGGTGACCCTGTAGGAAATGTATTTATCAGACCAAAAGCACAATTGCTCTTATATTTGATTAGGCGGTTTTAATAATCCCTTTTATTAAGTTCCACGTGTACGTAGTCGCGGGCAAACGCCAGTCTACTTATATAGCAATATCTGGATTAGCTTTTAGGAGGTCTATAAAGTGACCAATGAGACGTTAGAAGCTTAATATTTTCTAAATGGTCCCATTTCTGAAATTACTGTTACACAAAATACCTATATAGAGAAGAAACCAACATTGTGAAATTATTAAGGCCCTTTTAATTTGACCACGTAACCATAAGAAATAAAATAGTACTTTAATCCGAAATACATCTATAATAGATTTTTTTTTATTAAATAAAAAACAAAAACCCTTTTTTTAAAAGCTTTTATTTAAATGCTCTAAAAAAAATATTTTTTTCCTTTAAAGTTTAACAATCAACTGACAATCTTTTATGATCATATTTAAATTGTGTATAATGTTTAATGAGGTTATAAATTAATAGTTAAAATTTTGAAGACGATTTTTATTTTCTTCTTTTGAGAGCATTTAAATAAAAGATTTTATTTAAACGTGTTTTTTGCTTTTAATTTATTTTTTACTTTTTAGTTATCGCTACTAAAAATAAAAAACTATTTATTAAAAATAACTATTCCGCCATCTAGGATGTTCCGCTTCCGCTATATTGGATTTAGAATGACGTCACATTATTTTTCGAGTTACTCTCAACAAGCCCCTTCATTTGATACCCATATTGTAGAAATGCATTAAAAAATAACTATTCCGCCATCTTGGATGTTCCGCCATATTGGATTTAGAATGACGTCACACAGCTTATCGTGTATTGTCATCCAAACTAAACGTGTACACATAATTTCAGCTCAATCGGTTGAACATAATCTGTTTCAAAATTGAGTAACAAGATTCCACCCGAATAAACATACATACATACATTGCTAGTTAAATAAAAGCTTTTAAAATTAAGTTGTCATGTTTGATCTGTGTAGGTAGGGGAAACCGGGGCATTACAGGCACCCGGGGCAATATGAACACTCTATCTCCTCTCCCTACCAACCCGCGAACGCCGAAGGTTAGAGCTTAGACGGGCGTCAGATGACCCCGCGACCGCGCGGTGACTGGTGATGTTGACATTCGTGCGCGTCTCCCGAAGCCAGCGACAAATTTACGTAAGTACGAATTATGATCTAATTTTTCTATATTTTGTGTTCTCTGAATCTGATAGATATTTGTGTTATTCTTTAATCAACAATAACGTTTTAATACTTAAATATCTTTAGTTTGTATATGACTCAAAGTAATATTAATTTAAATAAAGGTTTATAGATTTCAGGGTTAGTTAGTTAAAATTATGATGTTGGGGCATTATGGGCGGGGTAATATGGGCAGGGCCCGTGCTGCCCCGCTAAAATTAATAAGTGCAATATGGGCAGTGATGGGCCCTCTGATTTGGGATAATAATAAAAAAAATAAAAAAATAAAAAATGATTTATTGCCACCAGAACAACAAAAATACATGACATAATTAGTACTACATTGTCGAAGACACTGGTAACTGTACCTACATTTGTAAACGAATATAAACCTTATTTCAACGTGGTGATATCTATGGAAGTACAGTTGATTGTGTCCTCGTTTGTACCATCTCGCTCGGCAAGTGGCAAAAGGCTCAGGCTCAGCGTATGCTGTGAGCTGGGTAGGCTGCACAGCGCTGTTTTTCAGCCTGCACCTTATGCTCGGTTACAGTACCTTAGCTGATCACGGGGGACACATTCACTATGTTTAATTTTAGCCTAATTACATTTATTTTAAAACAAAAAACCTATAAGTTTTAAGATAATTATAATAATCTGATGATATTTTTCTTGCAGCAGCAAACATGGTCAGATTATAAAAGGAATGCTAATCGCGGTGGTCGGGACAGTCAAAAAATGAAGTTACTGGAGTTATAAGTTAACCCTATAAAATGGAACTGGAAAAATCAAAGCCCCAAAGAAAAATGATGAAGATGTAGAGTGCCTAAATTGTGGAAATTGGTACTCTCAATCCAAAGAGGGTTGGGTATCTTGTCGCGCGTGTAAAAGCGTAACACGTGAGCGTAGGCTCATTGTTCATGTGCAGACGAAGACAACGATGATGAATCCTTATAATCTGTTCCTTTTGTGCTATATTTCAGCTTATATACTTTTTTGTTTCTTGCCCATAGTGCACCGACTCATAATGCCCCAGGTATGACCATATTGCCCCGAGCACGGGGCAATATGAGCAATTTGCATTTTTTGGTTTAATGTTAATGGACCACGGGAATGGTAGACTGAGCTAATTATTTTGTGTTATAATTAACGACTGTTAGTTAGTGTAATAAATTACTACTTAAGGAATTATGTATTTTACTCCATTCCCATTTTATCACGACATATCCTTAAGGGGCCCATATTGCCCCGGGTTCCCCTACTTGCATATATAAAATGTACAATTGTAGTATTAAGTATGACAATTTATGAGAGATCCTTAACGTATTCATACCTACTACGCAAATACCTATGTACCTACGCCATTATCTTATCAAATTTTATTACCACAAGCTTCTTATATTTGCGGCACGTTTACATCAATGACAATGAAAACATCTTATCTTAATTATTAAATAAGTGTTAAAGTCTTTCCGTCGAAATTCCGTAGGTTCCGTTCCTTCAATATCAGTTTCATAATTCCTTCTTATAAACGCAGCGTTCACTTCACTGAACCTACTTGATTAAAAGACTTCTTACGCATACGACTCCGGTAATGTTTTAAGTAATCTAATTATCTGACTCAATGGCTGATTCCTTGCAGTTCGCGGAAGACAAGTACTCCGCGGGGACAAGTGACTAATATTGAGTTTCAGGCAAATTTCAATTGGGTTGGGTATGCGTAATCTCTGAGGTAATCTGTGGATGTTTCTAGTGAGATGTAGGAGTGGTGTCGATTTCATTTTATAGGAATTATTGTTTTGAAGTACTCTGTAACTATAGGTACATACACTGTACTGTACCGCTTTTGTACTAGATTGATCTTGAATTTGTTTACGCTACAGGGCAACAGCGCGCTGTTAGGAATGGATTTTTAAGATTGCTAAGGTCTTTGTAAGGTTTATAATGTTTTAGAACCATAGTTTGACTTTCGTAACAGACTTATAATTCACCCTTTACTTATCTCATCGGGAAAAGTTTTTTAGCGTCGGTCAAAATCAGTTACTTTGAGATTATAGGAAGTTATTTAAGTCACTTTAGGCCGTAAGTGGGATTTAAATACTGCCCGCTACGCGAGGAGAAAATCTCACTTTCTAACCAAGGCAACACGTCAAACTTTAGACTAACCAGAGAGCCGGTAATTAGTAAAGCCCCAGATCGCATATTTACATTCCTCATCCTTACCTTCGGTTCGGGCCGCAAACACCTGCGATCTGTGACATTAACTAATTCACCGCGCTAGGTTCTACTTCTATTACCTACTGAATAGCCTGTAAATATTAGTAAGATATGGGAAAATTCACAAAATATATGTATGTACCCCCAGACAGAACTGATAATAAGACCATTGAGATATTGTCGTGACTCATGAGCATGAGTACCTAGCCTCTCGTGTATTTATAGGACTTAAAGTAATATTTATTTAGGAACGGTATTATTTTCCTGGAGCTGTGACAGTTAATATTATTTTAGTATGTGTCCATTGAATGTATAGGTACTAAAAATCATTAACGATGATTTAAGTAAGGGTTTATTAGTCGACGGGTAAAAAGTTACGCATTCTCATGTCTTCATGGCGAAGTTGGTATATAGGATCGCAATCTCATTATTGAGCTTATATTAGAAGTACCTACGTAGTATTCTTTTCTTATTGTATGCATTGCAAAAGCATATTTCGTATTTATTTAATTTTGCTAGGTTTTAAAACGATATTTAGTCTATTATAGCTACTTGTTTTTTATATAAGTAGATATCACCTTATTCCTAAGCTTATTGGATTACGATTTAATATTGTACCAATAGATCAGTACTGTATGTAATTATGTGCTTAATACTTTAAAGTAGGCCTACCTACATACACCTGTTAAAAACTTATTAAATGGTTCCAATGATAAATGCTAAATTATTTTTATTAAAGCAGTAACGTCATCTAGTGTAAACCAAATGTTTAGAATAAGCGAAACATTTAATGATTTAATGGTTCAGGTAGGGTTCGAACCTGCGTTTCCAACGGCTTTCCGGGTCAACACGGGCGTTCGATAATGCTAAAACTGCCTTTAGTAGACCGGTAGGTATATCACACTTCTGTATTAAGTAGACTTCCCGATATAACCTGATTTTTCTGTTCAGTGATTTAATTATCGTTTATAATTAGACAGGTCCCACCCCTTTACCTACTGAAACATTTTTAAACCAAGTTTCCTCGCAGTTCGTTAAAGATCCTCTTTCAGGCGGCTATTGTTCATTCTCCCTTTATTAATTGTTTCATTAACATTTTTCAACAATGAAAACATTATAAACGACCCTTCTGATATTAATTTCGAGCATCTGTTATGTAAATTAAATTTTATATTGCAATGGCAACATCTCATCACTCTACGTCACAAAAATTTAAAAGAAGTTTCCAATTTGGAAATATCCTAATATTTATAACACAAAATAAAAATAAAAACAAGATTTTCTCACGTGGAATGATACGCAGTTAAAAAAAAATCCGTCGTCATATCAGTAGGCTGAAATCGACGTCCCTATTGACATATAACCGAGATATTACTAATAGCTATGTTTATGTTTACTTTTTAGCGATGTATTAATTTACACTAGAATACCAACTTGCCTATGCAGGTCGAATAGCAAAAATCGATACTAACGATCATATTTATATCCGTAATATGCCCGATACATCACTCAAATAGTTATAAGAATCAGAAATGTATTTATCGCCACAACTTATACTAATAAACAGAGCAATAAATATACAAAAACGATTACTAAACAAAGTATGAGGCAATGAATCTTAGTAACAGTATACAGAATAGATAATAGTACAACGTGTGCTGGGCAAAAATGTCCAGCGCTGGTTTTCAGACTGAGCCCTGTGATTCTGTCGGTTGCAAAACAACGAAAAAAATATACTAAAAATTTTAACAAAAAAAGAACCGACTTCAAAAAACAGATAAGCCAAAAATAACCCTTTCATGTAGGTACAGATTACATTTGAATGAATGTAATCTGTAGGTACATGAACGGGTTATTTTTGGCTTTTCTGTTTTTTTGAAGTCGGTTCTTTTTTTGTTAAAATTTTTAGTATATTAAATACATACACATACAGTCGAACATAGAACCTCCTCCTTTTTTGGAAGTCAATTAAAAAATCAACTAACTTCAACTAAAACTAACAATTAACAATTTTTTTTGCGACATGACTAAATGAAAAAAAAATGAACATAGGTACCTAGTTAAATGCAAAGCAACAAAGCTACAAAGTGCCACTACGTGTGTTGTATACGAAGAAAATATAAAGGCGCCCTTCCAGAAAAGGTAGGGTAGGTAGGTAGTGCCCTTCCGCTTCGTTTGGCTCGTCGTGCCCCCAGATATCAGTGTCAATCGTGTCAATATAGTATCCCCTAATTCTGTTCACAGATAATTTAGAACTTACAATTGCGACTGTCTAAGAAATACGTATGTACCTACAGAATATATTGAATCGTATCAGCTTACACATTTTATTCAACAATAGTTTTTCATTCTATTTTTGAATTATAGTAGAACAAAGGCGCCGAGCCGAGGCTGAGCCATACACAGATGTCACACAGAATCTCTGAGAGCAATCTTATTCATAAACGATAATCCATTGTACCTAATGAAAAGTGGACAACTGCTAACATAATCAGAATATCATATACTATATCTATCTATTTAAGCTTGTAGGTAGTAAAACGAATGTAGCATGCAATGCAAGTTTAATGGTAAAATACGAGTAATTACTTATGTTCTTTTTGAGCATTTCTTAAAAAGTTTGTACACAATTAAGACAGGAAATTAAAGTCCAATATAATTTTCCTATTTTGTTACCAATTATTTTAGTAATTTTATATCAATGTTATGGTTATGTTCGGTAATTAAGGTTCTCTTATGCTTATACTTTTTTAATTATACATAATCGATATCAATGTATTGGAAATCACAATAAAAAATGGTAACAAAATTGGAAAATTATATTTGACTTTAATTTTCTGTCTTAATTGTGTACGAACTTTTTGAGAAATGCTCTTTTAGGGTATCGTACCTCATTTTAATCAGTATTTTAGTTTAGCATTATGTCGTTTCGACCTGACTTAGATATGTAATTTAGTATTGTATAGTTTATTTTGATTTATTTCGCTATGTAGCCGACCTCTGTAGATACGGTGCTATGAACCACAGCGCAATTTTTTATTTATTTATTTTTATTTATACAGGGTATAAAAACTCGGACATAAGAAAGTTCCTACAAAACTGTATTCACAGTTGAACCACGGCGCTATAAGAGGATATACTCTTAATTATGGTCACTGTTTCTTTCCCCACACTATCAATTTCCGTTAAGTTTGCAACTGATAACTATGGCGTTAAATACAAATGAGGTCCAAACTTAACAGCGTTATAAAAATCGAGGTTTCGTTCTCATCTGTTTTCTCCTCCAAAACTTAATCATTCTTTACGAAATTTCAGGAACTGAATGGAAATAAAATAATCTGTGTTGACCGTTTTGTTTAGGCGCCCGTTTGCGGCGGAATTTTGACCAAAACCAGGCGCTAATAATAAAATGATAATGATTAAGCGCAAAAATCGAAACGGTCCGATACAGAACATTTCCTTTCCATTTGACGACGCGGTTGGCTCAGTTTGTAAGTCTTACAAACTGAGCCAACCGCGTCGTCAAGCACCTACCTACTGAGCCGGCGGTCCCCAGCCAGGGCAAATATTTGTGTGATGAACTCGAATATTTGTGCTTGGGTCATGCTTGTTCTATGTATTTAAGTATATATTTATCTATATGAGTATATATATCGTCGTCTAGTTCCCATAACACAAGCCTTCTTGAGTTTATTTATTTATTAAATTCTTAAAATTACGTTAACGATTGGTTTAGTTTTGTAGAAGAAACAGACGAGAACGGAACCTCTATTTGTATGGAAAAATAAGAAGTGGTATTCCCTATTATTACAAAACATCGAATACGGATGTACAGTCAACCAATTTGATTCCTAGGCCATTTCGTACCTTGTCACAGTGAACGTCAATATGAAAGCCGCTTGAAATCTCATATCATTTTCATTGTGACAAAGTTCTTTAGTGGCCTAGAAATCAAATTGGTTGACGGTACCAAGCGACTATTGGTGTATCTGTATTTGTTTACTATCCCATATCTGTCGATCGTTCCTGGTACTGTCTGCTAAATATTCGACTGACACGAAACAATACTTAAGTTTTATCAATAAAGTTACCATCAGGTCGAATGCTTATGATACTTTCCAAACTAAAGATCCAAATTGCAAGAATTCCGTGGTATTTTTCTCTGCTCTCTTTATAAAATCCTATTTGCTTTGCATGTGAATTATCTCTAAAATTATGTTAATCGTGTAAATGTTAATATATTGTAACCCTACTACCCTAACTTAACACCCGGACTACTTTTTATCCCGAAAACACGCATGGTTCCCATATGATAGTGAGCAGCGATGGAGCGCGGGCAGAAACTAGTAGGTACCTAACATCATAAATGCACATAATAATATCTTTTTGCAATGATCGCTCTTAGCTATAAAGTTTTAAAGCAACCTATTAAATAACCGCTTGAGTAAAGGTGTTTACATATTTTTTTACTCCCGACATAAAGAGGGGTGTTATAAATTTAACATGTGTATCCGTGTGCCTGTCTGTGGCATCGTATCTCCTAAACGGATGATCCGATTTAAAAACGTTTTTAGGGTTCTGTACCGCAATCGGAAAAAACGGAACCCTTATAGGGTCACTTTGTTGTCCGTCCGTCTGTTTGTCTGTCAAGACCCTTTATCTCGAGAACGCGTGGAGGTTGAAATTTAAAACATATACTTAAGTCTACGGTCCCTTGAAGCTGTGAAAAAATCAACCTTCTACGTTAACGTGAAAAAAATGTACGGTCGTTTATGTCGTAAAAAACGTACATTTCAACACTCTCAAGGGAATCAAAATGATAGGGTACTCCCCGATGACCTAGAACTATGATATATATATATATATTTGGCAAGTAATATCGTGACATACTACAAATACTTATAAAAATCTGAAAATTATACATACAAATCATTAAAAATATAGTCCTTTTCAAACATCATATTTGGAGAACTCGGTTGCGTTGAGTTTGCACCTCCTTTTTATGCGGCGCCATACATTTCGGCGCCAAACTTAACTCAACCAGGCCAATTAAGATGGGATTTAAGTGAAAATTTGTACGGAACACTGGGTGCGCGAGTCAGACTCGCACTCGGCCGGTTTTTTTAAATCGAAAGCCTTGTCTGTCGAAATGGTTCTTAGCTATGTTTGGTTGGATCGGTTTTTTTTTAGGGTTCCGTAGTCAACTAACCCATAAAGTTTCGCCATGTCCGTCTGTCCGTCTGTCCGTCCGCGGCTTAGCTCCGTGATCATAAGTGCTAGATAGCTGAAATTTGGTATGAGTATGTGTATGTATCACGCCGACATAACGGTAAAATAAAAACTAAAAAATAACTCTTTTTCGGGTACCTCCCGTACACCTGAAGTGGGGGTGAATTTTTTTTTTCGTTCCAACACTGATGTGTGGGGTGTCGTTGAATAGGTCGTTTAAAAACAATAGGGGTCTTCAAACACCATTTTTTTATTAAGTCAGCAGTTTTGTAAATATTCGCTCGGGAAATCCAAAAAATAGTGTCCCCCCCTCTAACTTCTCAACCACGGATCAAAAAATTATGGAAAAATTCATGAAAATAAGGCCTTATTAGTACCTACTTTCAATGAAAACTATATTGAATAAAATCGGTCGAGCCGTTTTTGATTTATCGCAAAATTTCATAATTTTCTTTAAAATGACGTAAGTGCCGCGCGGTGTTCTTATACTTCGAACGTTACACATATTAGTTAAGTGCCATACTGCATTAAAACATTTCGGTCAATGTGGCCCGATATTTTTTTAATTTAGAATTAAGGGTTATTTATGAGTTTTTTCGTTTCATTCATATCATAATATGATTATATATACTAAGAGAAGACACGGGTACGCCCACGTCAAGTAATTACTTAAGTGCTATAAGTTATACGAGTAGGACGCATGAAGCTCTTAATTAAATCACAGCAACCCATTTCTTGTAACAGTTGTAACTGATTAAGTGATTACTGAATACGCATTTATAAGATGCTATAAGGGTATGACTTATATATAGCTCAAAACTTGTTCATATTTATTACATTTCAATCAGCAAAGTGCCTCATAACAATGCCTGTTGCATCGCCCCAAGAAGCGTGGGTGGTTCCCTTATAAACGCGGGGACTGCGGCTCTCCAGACACAGCTCATTAGGACTTTGTGCTCCGACGACGCAACACAATGAAGGCCCAATACCTGTGTCTAGTGTTGGTGGTGCTGATTAGTCAGCTGTGCGTTGAGGCCTACCCGTTTAGGCCTGGAAATACTGTGGACTATGTGAGTATTAATCGACGTCAAAAAACGCTACAGGTTCTCTATTCATTTTTTTTGTATGTTCGCCGATTTTTCGAAGATGATTGGACTGATTTCGATATACAGACGAGTGTTAGGAGTATATTTTAACGTGTATTAAGTTTTTATGTAAAGTAAAATGTATTTACTCATAAATGTGAATTGTGAAGCGTTATTTGATGATTAAACTTAACATGCCATACAACAGCTTAATAAATTAGTTAAGAAACTTTTGCGGTATTAGCATTAGAAGAATGTTTTATTAACGAGTTGTTTGTTTTATTGAAACAACATGTTACAGGATTTGTGTAGATAATACATTAGGAATAAATATAAAGTCAGGTTTGTGTTATAATAACCATGTCCTTTTTCATTTTGCTGCCTACTTGTAAATCGTTTTTAACTATTGTGATAATTTTAACAAAGAAGATAAAGAACTTTAATAACTACTGATGCTAACAATGAAGGCAAGTATATACGTTACGTAGAAGTTTAGTTACATGTGATAATTAAAATAATAATAAAAGCAAATACATAGTCATAATCTCTGAATGCGAACGTGTCTAAAATAAAAACGAAATTGGCTGTTCGGTAAAAACTGTTTATGTATTGCGAAACATTTGATATTTAGTAAAGTGGCAGCCATGTCAATGCTAAGGTGATGTCAATGTTGTACGGCGTACATTGAAAATGCTAGGTATTTACTTTGTTTGAAATAGTGAACATATGAAAACAGTATTTTTTTTTTTAAGTTTCTGATCAAATCTTGTTCAGTTTGACGAGTAAAATCTATGTTTTAAGTTTTTGCTCCTGTTACAGGGCCCACATGGTATATTAACTAAGCTTAACCAGTCAGAATTTTTTTTTGAAACCACTACATTTCCAAATTAAGATAAATTTTATGACTGACAATTAATATATACTTATTATACGTTTCTTTTAATGCTACTTTGCAACCGACTTCAAAAAAGAAGGACAATTTGACTGTATGTCTTATTCAAAACTTGCGATTGTTTTTCCAACTACTCATATATGTATGCACTATAAAAATGTTTCAGTATCTCTATCTCTCCATATTTAAAGGTTAGACGCGTGACATTAAGTGATAAGTATAATTTCAATCAACTTTTTAGTTTCCATATAGGTATGTATATATATTATAAGTATACGAAATCTAAGAAAAAGTCAGCAATGGCATTGTTTTTATAACAAACAACTTCTAACGAGCATCAGCTAGTAGTGGCCCTTCACCTGAGGGCCCTTGTGAGAGCTTAGCATTGTTCACAAGCGCGCAGTTGTGTAGTTTGTATGCAAAGTAAATGGCTCTACACGTTTATGTAACATTGCATTACGTTTAATTGAGATTACAGTTATTATGTTATGTTAAAAAACTAAAAGTAGGTTATATGGGTGTAGCACGTTTCTATGTGCGTAATTCCGTGATTCAACTTTACTTCGTTACCATATAGTAGAATTGAATATACTCTAGAGGTAAAACAAGTAAATTGTGAGACGATTGTGAGGCGAACTTACGCACCGAGGGTTCTGCAACATACTACTAAAGCATAGCCATTGCATTTTAAACCTCACGAAAGTTTTAATAAGATCATAGGCTCATAGCTATTGCCGTAAATTTCATGACATGAATTTAAGTGAATTCGGTAAAACTTAAAATAAGTACCTATGCTTTTTATTTGCAAGCAATACTAGATAATGTCATAATGAATAGGCAGGGACGTATTTTGAATTTTGGCACCCCGGGGCTATAAGTTTCGCCGCCTCAGAAGTCAAGGAAATATTTAACGTATTTTTTTTGTATAATAGATAATGTTAGAGTTGTGTCTATCAAGCACTTAGATATAGCAAGTGTAAGGGTTGGGTCATATGAAAAAAAACATTATTGGCCATATCACAATCAGATGAAAGCGCTAGCGTAGCGAGTGCCAAATTTTTCGGCGACAGGGTGCGTAGTAACACAATCAGATGAAAACGCGAGCGCAGCGAGCCCGAAATTTTTTGGCGCGGGGGTGCGTAGTAACACAATCAGGGAAAAACGCGAGCGTAGCGAGCGCGAAATTTTTCGGCGCGGGGGTATATAGTCTACGTAGTTAACACACACACAATAGTTATTTGTTATGCAAGGCTGCAAAGTTGTTATTTGGCGCGAGTGTTGAAATTGAAAGCTGAGCGTAGCGAGGTTTTCAAGACACGAGAAGCTAAATAATTTTGCAGCCATGCGGAACACACAACTTTTCACCTCACTACAGCGAGGAAAGTGCAAGATTCAAGAAAAACAATTAAAACATAAAAATAATCATATTTAATTTTGCCTTCTATTTAACACACCAAATTTAAAACATAACACACTCAAATCCAAACCAAAAAAATACGAGAGAAGCGCACATAATTATTAAACATTAAAAAGTAATATGGCCATAATTTGTATTATCGTCGTGTATATTTTATCGTTGAGTTTTTCTTAAGCACTGTTATATTATATTTGTATTTGAAACTACTTGACACATTCGTTGTGAATGTGGGAGAATGGCATTCTGGGAAGGATTAGTTGGCCACTCGGAAGTATTTTCCATAATACTTGCTTTAGAAGTTATTGGACGATGGGATCCGAACAAGATTATTTCGGCTTTATCTTCTTTAAAAACGCCAATAGTTTCGGTAAATTACTTATCGTCTCCAAATATTTGTAACAAATCTTTTTTCGTTTTAATGCAGGCTTTTAGCATTGAATAAATACTCCAAATTGGGCTTAACTTCCTTGTTTTCGATATTTCAGTAAAGTAAGACAACAGTATGTATTCTCCACAGAACAAATTTACGTTGTTTACGTGAATTATTGTGAAAACTTCCAACTTTTTAATTAGTTTTTTTTTCTCGGGTGCGTTCAGAAATTACACTCTTATGTTCCAACTTTTATAACAAATAAATATTAAACTTTGTGTTGTATTTAATATAATTACTAGTCAAAATATGTAAATGAAATTGAAATACTTGCTTTTAATATATATAAACATATTCAACATAAAATAAACTGTAGAAAAAATAAAAACTTAAAAATCTGTAACCACAAACCAGGTTTCTGGACGTGATATTGTGGGTGTATTTTTTTTTTATAAAAGAAGTATTCAAACGTAGGGGAGAAGTGGCATGAAAGAGCCAGTTTTCTTTACGGAGAAAAAAAAACAACCTACAATGAAAAAAAATATAATTTGTTTTTAGTAATTTATTCTTTATTTATTTGAGTATGCAATTTGGTACAAATAAATCTTAAACAACATACATATATCAATGAAATATGCATTTCAAAAAAAAGTGTCATTTGGCTCTTTCATCACTACTCGGTATTGAAAGAGCCGCTACAAGTTTTGAAAAAGCCGGTTCGTATTACAACGCGTAATTATGAAAATTATCAAAAACAACAATAAAGGCGACATAAAAAAAACTCAAATACATTTGTAACAGACTTTTTAAGTAATTAGTACTAACATTTTTCAGGATTTTTTATTCTATCAGTCATTTTGAGTAATCCTTACAAACGCTTTAATTTGAACATATTAATTAGTCACATATACCTTTACCTACTATATAACCTAATATACAAGCGGATTTTTTTTATTAATAACAGTTTCAAATAAATCTAATAAAAAATAATATCTTCTATCAAAAGTTAAAACCAACATCAATAAATCCTCAAAATCTTAAAAATAATATTGCTAACATTGAGCTTTCGGGTCTTTTTCTTTTTTTTGGCCCAGCGTTCTCCATAATGCAATATCTGAAGCAAAGCCAAAAAAATGCGTTTATATTATTACGTTACTATTTTATTATGAAAGAGCCGGCTCTTTCAATGCCCATTCATCCGGCTCTTTCACGACTTGTTCCAAAAACAAATATAACGTTCAAAATAACGACAATATCAAAGCGTTTGCAGCTAAGTTTTTATGAAGCTGCAAGGCCAAATATATGCACAAACTGAATCTTTAATCCATTTGCCTATAATTGTTTACTATAAAATACCAAAAAACAAATAAAATGAAGCAAAAAGCTTACTTTTGAGTTCCCAAAACTTTGACTCGATGTACCGGCGTCTGTTGGTTTCGGTGAACTGTCAAATGTTTGTGGGTGACGGAAAATCAGTGTTGCCACCTAAAAATAATATTGCCAATCGAATCTGTACTCAAACTACCGAAATAATACAAGTGGCTCTTTCAAAACCTGGCTCTTTCATGCCACTTCTCCCCTACATATGATTTTAGCCGGCCTGACCAGATCGCCCTTTATTTAGCGTGCGTTGATTGGTTATTTGAAGATTTATCGACTGATGAATCAGTCACGCGTTGAAGGAGTCTTAAATATAAAAAAGTTACATGCACCACAGAGAATCAAAATCGTCGTGTTCGAAATTCAAATGACTTTTGCACGCTAGCGGATAAAATGGACTTTTGCACGCAGATTTCGCCCAATAAACGGAGGTTTTCCGAGCGAGTGAAGTGAAAACAGATGTTAACGCGAGCGCAGCGAGCGCGAAATTTTTCGGCGCGGAGGTGCGCAGGATCAGATAAAAACGCGAGTGCGAAATTATTCGGCGCGGGAGTGCGTAGTAACAAAATTGACCGAAATAGTGTAAAAAGATCCGATCTGGCAACGCTGATGAAATGTATTGCCTATTGCCCCTGCCCCTCTCGCCGCACCGCCCCCGCCCCTCTCGCCGCGCCGCCACGACCTCGCTCGGCGCCCGCGCCCCGTGGACTTGGACTATTTGAATTTTGAAGCATGTTCTTACTTACGCGCCCCGGAGATATTGACGAACTTACAAGCGTGTAATTAATTGAATCAGGCGTTACTTTGCGGAAATCCATACTAATGAAAATAATAATATTGCTTTGCTATTCCGCGATAGAATATCGTGCCAGTTAAATTTGTGCTAACCCGTTATACTTATTTGCGTATTTTTTCATGCATATATGCATTTAATGGTCCCACCCTCCCACCACGATAAGAAAAATAAATACGCAAATAAATATAACAAACCACCACCAAAATAACAGAACTTCAGCCCCTCTCAACATCTCCTGATGATGCCTCGTAGAGGGGCGAAACACGTGTCGAGTAAGTTCTGTTATTTTGGTGGTGGTTTGTTATATTTATTTGCGTACCTATTAATTTTTCTTATCGTGGTGGGAGGGTGGGACCATTAAATGCATATATGCATGAAAAAATACGCAAATAAGTATAACGGGTTAGCACAAATTTAACTGGCACGATATTCTATCGCGGAATAGCAAAGCAATATTATTATTTTCATTACAAGCGTGTTTTCGACCAAGACTTACTACTCGTAGTTCTTGTTATTTTTTATGTTAATTTTAAATGGTGGATTGACAAAAAAAGGTGAGAAGTAATACCTAGTTGGTTGAATGGCGCCAATACCAAAACCAAATGCAATCGGCCAGGGGCGCCTATACGCCGCCCCTGTCGGTTTGGCGCCCCGGGCCATGGCCCGGATGGCGCTATGGTATTAAATACGTCCCTGTGAATAGGTACTAGTATACATTTAAAAAGTAACTCGTATATATCTGGACATGTCTAATAAAATAATTCAGTATCGAGATCCCTGAATTTAACCTCTTAAATGTCAGGCCTACTTACTAAAGTGATACCACCGCTACAATCTAAACCCGAGACTAGTAAAGATTAAAGACTTTTTGTAAACTAAGGTTGACGGGTAAGGTTTAAGGTTTAAGGTTTACTGATGACTTCTAATTCTTTTATTGACAATATCTATAAACTTAGTAAACAGTCTGTCTTTTTTGTCATACAAGCCTTTTGATTCTGGTTTTCGGCCCATTATTGGCTCGCTCGCTTACACATTTACTAAGTAATTAGTGCAAGTTCATGTATTTGCTACTTGCTTTCAGCAGCAAATATATGAACCCGTACTACCTAATTCAATATCTCTTGTTTACTCAAGCTATGTCACAGTAATTATGATCCTGATCAAACTTCATTAAAGCTCCATTCAATCATTCCGTAGATATCATTCGACACTAAATTGCCCTATTTTCTTCCAGATGGAGGCTCTTCGTCGCATGAAGCAGATCCCACAATGGCACTGCATGAGGTACCGGCGCTTCCAACTTCACGGCCCCTGCAGTCGATGGTGGCTGATGCGACGCACCTGATTCATTGGGTAGCCAGGGCCCGATGACATACGCTGCTATATCGCTAATCGGGTCTAATCGGGTTGTGTTTATCACGCGATAAAGTATAAAGCCATCAACATCTTTGACAAGTGTGTGCGAGAGTGACAGATGATTTGTCACTTTTATTGAGTGATAAATGATGCAACCAATAACCATCGTGAGCCCCCCCCAAGATGTGTGAAGCGGTATTGCGTAATGTCTGCGTTGAATGACAGCCCCAGGACCCGGGATTGAACTACGGCCACGGTTTAGGAGATATTTGTACTACATTCAATTATTTTTGAATGAAACGACGGATTTTCAGCATTTGACGATCTAGGCATTTTTTCTAGAATTGCAGTAATATTATAAAATAGGAGTAAAATTTGTTTTGTAATATCACTATGTCTGAACTTATAGATGTGTATTACCAGCGAAGTTTAGAAAATCTTGATACCAAACTACTACTAAGGTGTGAAGGAATAGGACTTTAAGAAAACGCTGAAAACCCGCGTCTCTATTCAGTATTATTAGAATTTTAGGGATATTTTTCTTAGTTTTATGGTAATTCCAATCTAGATGTTCCATTTCTTTGCACAAACGTACAATTATTGTATCTTAATCGACTGATATTTTTGACTATGTACCTAATAAGTATAGAAATACGTAGATATCTAGTAATTTTGGAAGATTATCACCTCTGTAAGTAGGTATAGCACACTCGTACATAAGACGACTATGAATTGGTACTTACATGATAATTATATCGATATAACAGTATTTTTATTACGGACAAAGTATTTCGAATTTATGTTTTGTTGTATAATTTTGTAGACGTAATCTTTCAATCATTAAATTAGGGATTATAGAAATATACGAGCCTCAAAGCTGTTTTATTGAATACTATTTACCCTCAACGTAAATTCACAAAATAGCGTTATTTATTTAGTTATCAAAACATTGTACTAAACATTACTAATTTGTATAAGGCACCTTAGACAACGGCGATAATAGAGGCAGTTGTGTCTTGATGATATTATGGAAGTGAAACATTTTAAGAACTCCTAAACCCTTATTGTCTGTAATTTGGCACTATTCATATTAAGAAACGAGTGCGGTGGTAGTTATAAAAGGTTGAATTTCTTTGATATCATCAAAAGACGCCATTGCCTCAGGTGACCTGTGAATCCCACAAAACAATTTTCACAAGTAAGTAATTGCGGTAAGTGTGGAATGAAAATGTTAAATGTTATTTTACAATTTCATAGGTACAGATTGATATGAATATAAATAGTCATAACATTTTTAAATAAAGGTAATCTAACTCAAGCAGGTATCGATACGACTGACTTAGTTTCATGAGATTAAACAACCCCGTATTGATTTGATTGAGTCGTTTAGTACAAGCGTACAAGTACTCAACAACATACCATAGGTACCATCAATCACCGCAGTATACAAGTTCCCATTGGATTGTGATTAGGTATAGATAGAAATTAATTTGCGCGACTATAACATGTTCAGAAGACAACATAAATATCTGCCCTTTTCTTACCCCACTTTGATTTCTGTGACGATTTCGCAAAAAGGCCACACAAAGACACTGACTGCAGAGATTTTTTTTAACCCATTAATGGTGACTGCATCGAATTATTTTATTCTAAGGATCGATTATGAAACTTGAATTCTTCATCAAGTTTGAGAAACTGATGGTAGGTATTTTAAAATGTACCTAGCTACCTCAGGCTCGACCAAGTTTATGGGGGTTTTGACTCATTGCTCTCCAAGAGTTCCGAGAGTAAACGTTATTCTCAAATATGTTAAAACACCACTTAAAAACGACAAATTTATTAAAAAGTAACACAGCAAACCAAAGACACTTTTTCATCATTCTAACTTCAATTGTTTTTTATTATTTTTCCTTCACTCGTTTTCGGGTGGCCAGTACGTAATTTAGAAATAAGTTGAATGAAAGAGTATTTGCTTGTTAAAATTATATGTACATTTCTAAACATGCTGCGGCCCAACCCAAGGACTTTTGGGGTCCTTTAAAACGTGAAAAGAAAATAGCAATGGGGATGTTGGTATAATGGGGTAATGCGAGTAAGTACAGGTAGTTAAACACATTATTTTTTTATTGCGGTGTAAACTACAGCTAAACTACAAATTTACTCTAAAACTATATATTTTGGAACTATTTATGTATATAACATACTTTGCGATACTACTGAAATTTCTTCTATTTCGCTATTTCATGAAAATGACTGAATCAATTTATTCATCACAGGCGCGAAAATACTAACTATTTCGCCTAAAAAAACATATTAAAAAAAAACTATTCGTGAAACACACATTCAATAACACGTCTTACACAATCCTACGCCGATGTAGGCATACACTACACAGTGAGGTACCTATACTTACATATGTTGGCTTGTTGGCTACTCAACCCCTTAAGCCAACTGTCGCCGAATGCAATAAAGCTCGTTTACTCCGTTGCAGTTGATTAACGCATTGTCTACAAGGGCAATTAACCTACTGCATCGGCTAACTGATGGTTTCCGGGAGAAACGGGGCCACTTCCAGAGAACTCTGGAACTGCGTAGCATGGCGTGAGTCAGATTAGAGGAATAGACGTTGTAATGAGGTGGCCTACTGACAACGTCAACCATGACGCGATCCAGTCCGCAATGCGTCGAGGTATCAAGCTGAAATTAATATCGAATACTGAAACCTGCTGCCCCTCGGAGTCGTGAAAAAAAAAACTAATTTCTAAGTCGCATTACGTCAAGGGATACATAAATTACAAAGCAAACATCACTTTCTGTCAAGTCTGTGTGTGAGAGTGATGGAGGCTTTAACATTTATTTATCCCGTGGTAAACGCAACCATGAGCATTATTTCATAACGATTGATTGTCATTAGTATTGTTTATCTTAAAATCGTCAGTCATAACTCAGAAAATAATAACTTTACAAGAGTTTTAAGAGTAAAACCCATTAGCTTAGCTTAGGTTAGGTTAGGTTTGTATTATAACAATCTTTAAAAGTTATTTTGTTTCAGAGAAAAGTAGAAATTATGACTAATGACAATTATGAATAAGAAATTGATGTGAGCCAATATGGACCCTATTATAGGCTATATTGTACGTGGTTCAGGATACACAGGACATTGCACTAGGCGCCATTATCATGTCGCAACAATACTCTCATGCTCTCGTTGGATGATGTATCGGGTGACTTGGTTGCTCTAAATTGGGTAATTCGTTTCTAGTGTGTAGTAACTGTGTTACGACTATCGTGACTACCTATATTTATGAATGTAAAAATACCAAAGCCCAGACTGTATAAGGAGATGTATCGATACGTATACTTAATAATCGCCTTCTTTCATTTTTTATCCCGGACAAAAAATATGTGGCATTATAACTCCTTAATCGATAAGCAGATTTGAATGCAGTTCTTTTAATCGAAATCCTTTTCAGTCGAGATAGTTATTAGCTACGTTTGGTGAATATGAAACAATAAGATTCAAGATTCAGCTTTGATTGGAATTAGTGCAGCCAATATTGATTGAAACTAAGAATTTCAAATTTTGCGGTTACGTTCAGTTTTAGTAGCTTTTTTACATATTTCCTGACCTCCATCTCACCAGCTACTAGTAGGGTTATTTAATCACGTTCACGGACACAAGACCATTTGGAAAACTGACTGCGGCGACGCAAAGAAAACTCATCTAAAAAAGTTCTAGTCAAAAAGGCACAAAGGCATTTGCCTTTATATAAACACTATGAGAAATGTTCGGATGTAAGCGGAGTGGCAGTCTTTCGAGGATAAAAGTCGCCGTCCACAGACGTGGTGCCGAATCACGGGAGTCCTAATTTAGATACTTTTCTCGACATAATGTGCGTGAAAGTTAGATTTTCAATTTATTACAATTGGTATGAATCCCTTAACTTATACAGAACCCTAAAACATAAGTTCTGCTTTAAACATTTGTTAACAGAAGGTGTTTGAAAGTTGTTTACCACCGTATTGGGTATAAATTGAGTATGCGGTGTTAGGTCTTCAATCAGACTAAAAGGTTTGCGATTTAAGATGTTTTCGATTCGTTAGGTAAGGTGGTAGTTGAGTCAACATCGTTAAATAAAGAAAGAGCAAGGAGATATTTAATTCATGTCAGTAGATCACGGCTGAATGTGCAGAGTGTAAGTGATGACTGATACCTGTAATACTAAACGACAAAATATTACGAGATTTTTAATTAAACTATATGTATGACCACTATATGTAGGTACCTAATCTATGTACATATATTATACTATATTAAGTATGTATGACAAGTATTTGAGGCTGATAGACCACAATCTAAGAGCTCACGAGCTGTACTTACTTACTTATTTAGGTCCTACAAAGTAAAACTTTAATGGTTATGCCAACAGCCCAACATGCAACATTTGCTACGATACAAATAATGTAAAACAAACATTGAAATAATGTTTTATTCAAACGCAGTAAAGTTAGAGGCAGAAAATTCCTAACCGCGAATTTTATTGTAATGCTTTTTACTTCGCTTTGTTAAGTCAAGTCAAATAAAATACGAAAATTACGAGCTTATACCGTATTGTTTTAATTTTTAAAGTATTTGTTAAAATTAAAAAAGAAAAATCCGTTGCGTAGTTCTAAAGATCTAAGCATACATAGGGACAGACAGACAGACAGACAGACAGACAGACAGACAACAGGAAGCGACTTTGTTTTATAACTATGTAGTGAGACGCTATAATTTTAGAGCAGCCTCTTTATGTATTAGACTTGTAGATCACCGGTACAGTAGCCAGGATGGTTAACGTTTAAGGGCCTTTCAAAAACTATTTAGCCATTTTCGATGCGATGCAGATCTTTCTTAGGGTTCCGTACCCAAAGGATGTTAATGCCACACTATTACTAAGCCACTGCTATCTGAAAGACAGATAGACAGACGTCCGGCGTTCACAGGGCTGTATCTTTCCAACCATAACAGGTAAAGACTTGAAATTTTGTGTATTTAGTGTACATAATGTGTTTAAGTATGGACGCTATAACAAAAAATACCAAAAAAAATCTTTAAAAAATATTATGGTACGGAACCCTTTCTGCGCGAGTCCGACTGGCACCGCTTTGCCAATTTATTGCTTTTGCCGCTTTTTCAAGTACGTTTTTATATCCTGCGTGGGCTTTTCAAGAGTATAAATTTTTAATTTGTATGGTTTACTTTTCATTGAAAAGGATTAATTACTTAGTCAAGTGTGAGTACATCTTATCAACCTCGACTTGGAATTGCGGGACGCCACTGCTTTTGTACGGACGTTGGTCATTTCTGTTTTCTCCTCTAATGTTCTCCTCTGTTTCATCTTCAATGTTTTCGAGCACGACTACATCTACATCTTTTTGAGGGCGTACGAGGATGTTGGTCTTCTGTGCGCGTCGTTCGAGCCAGATGTTGATGCAGAAGCGTATGGTGAAGTAGACGATCAGCTCGACGAAGCTGAGGAGGCTGGCGCCGACAAACAGACCTGTTGTACCACCGACAGATACTGGGAAAATAATTGAAGGTTAGAGAACGATTTTAATAAGGAAATACCACATTTTTTAACTATTGATATAAAGATGATTTAAATGTACTCATTTCCATGTACTATCACCTGGCAAAAGGGACATGGGAATCGAACCCGGAGATCATATTTAGAAACCAAGGACAATTATGGTTTTCTAGTGGAATTTATAATTAAATTTAAAGTAACCAAGCTTCTGGAAGCTTTAGGTACAGTTATAGAAACTGTAACGCGTACCTTTTTAACCCTTGTTGTCATTGTGACAAAAGTGAAAAAGGTACGCGTTCCAAATTCCTTGACTGTACTTATGGATGGGAGGCCAGGTAAGTACGGCCGTCATTTAGTAAAAGGCAGTTTTCTACATAGAAATTGTATGCAGAAGGCCGCCTTTTAAAAAATCAGGGCAGAATAACACTAGTAACAGATTATTTCGATTAAGAATTCTGTAGATATCTACCCATGCACTATATTGTAAAGAAACAAAAAATAAAACACAGATCTTATCCCCTAAACACCACAAGGCGACAACCTTGACATCTTAAACGTGGGTAAAATTCATGATGAATGCAAAAATAATATCTATGGTTATCTCTCTCATGAATGCAAGAAACCAAATTGATGGTCAGATCTTACCGACTAGGTCAAGGCGGCTTCTTACGACATTCCGTTTGAACCTTTCAGTGGGCATGTATGCTAAGAGCATTTCTACGAATGCTTTCTTCTTTTCCTTCTTTGCACGAAGCCTGAAAAAGAAAAGGTTAGTTTTCCCGGTAACGCAGTTTGTCGGATTTTTTGTCGTCTGCAGGCTTTTAAAACTTAGAATTCATCAAGAACAGAATTCCGCGAAACATGTCATGCTCATGTGGGAACCACACAATTTTTACTCGAAAATCTACTCCACAATTTTTTTTCTCTTTGTGGCTGGATTTTGTATAGATGATTCAATAATAACAGAATTACACATTTTTTAAACGCAGAAATACCCGATGATTACCTATTACAGAAACTTTGAAATTGGTACCGTTAGCTTGCCGGGCCAACAAATAATGAAAGCAGTAGCGAAAAATTTAAAAATATCAGCAGCAAAGACGTGGAGACGTGTGTTTGAATCCCGCTAGAAGCAGCATTTTTTTGAAGATTTGCCGGACCAAGTCCAACGTTTCATCTACAAAAATTTAGAAACATGATTGTGTTTCGAAATAGTACATTACGGCAGAGACCAGTAAGTAAGCCATACTGGCCGAGTAGGAATTAGACTTCCGGATATAATACGAGGCCAGGATGGCTCTTACGGTCGAAGCAAGTATAGTGCTTTTCTCAAAAATTAAACAAGAAAATTAAATTAAAATTATATTTTATAGGTGACATTCATATTCGGCCATTTTCCAATGAATATTTTTGTTATATCCCATTTTTATTATTACACATTGTGATATTCGTCGTCGCAGGCACCATTAACTCCCACGATAACAACCTATAACAAAAATAATTATGAGTTTATACTTGGATAAAAGATATAGTTATATCGTTATCAAATAGTGGCAGCATTTATTTACCTTCATCGCCAAACTGTTTATCATCTAGAGCTTGATTTAAGAACTTTTCTATATTTTGCTGCTGAATATTTGTGATTTCTTTCCTTTGTAGCCATCCGATTGTCTCAGAAAGATTGTTGAAATATTCAGACCTTATCACACATTATCTGACCAACTATTAACTTGATTTTCTTCCTTCCATTTAATGAATCTCTTGTATTTTTTTATATCTCCTTGGATTTAGTCGGAAGTAAATTATTTTAGCTAACTCTGCCTCCGCTTTTAAGTATGGAGGAGTGCCGTCTATTCGGAATCAGACTCGTCTGAACTCATTTTTGCTGAATTATTGTAATAGATCACACAAACAAATTTGAAATTTTTGTCTTTTAATTTAAATCCCGCCTTAATTTCTTTTTTTATAAATACTGCGTTTAATTATTTGCACTGTCTTACAAATCTAAGTCTTAAAGATAAAATTTAATTATTGTTATACATTGTTGTATTTTCTAACTAATTTTCATATCATAAAGCTTACCTTCAATTTTAACTCCGAGGTTTTTTCTAAACGACACAAAAAAGGAAGGAATTCCGAAATATCATTGTCATTTTACACAGCACAATTATGAACTAAACGCTGCATACAAACTTCCGCACTAAACCTTGTCGCTACTTTTTTTTTTTTTTTAATATGCATCTTGAGTTACGTTTATACTGCCAATAGTACTAACCTCTTTTTATTTTACATTTGCTCTTAGTGTAAATTGCAAGTGTATACTGCAATGTCGTCTCTTTCTATTTAATCTATGAAAAAGGGACCCCACTTTTTAATTTCTACAATTTGCTATCGCACTGTACTTATAATGAAAAAAATTTGTGGAATGCATCCTTTTTAAATTTATATACGACCTCATCGCCTTCACATCCTTAGTTTTTTTATAGGTCGGTGACGATGTAAATCGTGTTTCGATATTCAAATATCTTGATACGTAATAGGAATTACATACTTACTTACTGGACAAATATTGTTTCCAAATTTAAAATCTCGCTGTTTACTGGACACTTCTAAAAAGTCTTCGGTATGTTCCACTTACTGTAGTCTATCTAGCGATGGTAAGGCAACATTACATGCAATTTTTGAGAAAATGTACTTTACATTAATTAGACCACATACATGTTACTAATTGGTAAGTGCGGATAACTAGCGCATATAATATGTACCCAAACTACCTAACTAATCAAGAATTTATGTTTGAATATCGAATAACTTGACCCTTGTGTAGTGTTGCTATCCTTATCTCGTGCGCATACGTCAGAACCAACGGAGTGGGGTTAGTTCCTACCCGACCCTTGCAGAGACTGGTGGTGCTGGTGGTGTGTTGTCGAGCTAAGTTCTTGCGTAGTGACCTATATAAACAGCTGTACTGTGCCTGCCATAGGGTTTGGTATACTACAAGTGGCGACGAGGACAAAAGTGAGTAGAAATCTAATTACGCCTTCAAAAAAAAAAAAACAAAAGAATAGGCGGGAACATGACAAAAGCAGTCTAACGTGTACTTGCACAGTAAATGTATAATAAATACAGGGCAAGCTCGATAGTGATATGATACATTGTCATTGAAGTTAATTTATCCAAGTTATAGTTTCACTAATAACTGTGGAACAAAAGACATCTACCTAGTGGGTAGGGGTGCACTGCTCAACTATCCCAGTACAGGGATCGACTCGTAAACAAGTTTTAGTTTGTAATGGGTCATTTGTTTAAAAATAACGGTTATTGCACATTTGCAAATAACTCCTGGCGAATCATGCAGTTTTACTTACTATAGATATTATTTTTGTCCGATATTTACTAACGGTATTAATGTCTAATATTTTTACCGGAAATGCGTCGATACCGCGACTCGTATATAATGAAAGATGTGTAAACCATAAAAATTATGTACCTACCTAGGCACAATAAGGAGGTATTGTTTAATAAGCGCAACGTATCTAAGTACTTATCTACTCGCGCCTACAACGTAAAATTAATGCAATTGTACAGTTTAAAACCATTGGAAAACATATAATAAATAATAATAATAATAAAGTGTGATAAAATGTTATATTAGTTATGAAATAACGATCTGACTTAGAAGCGCAAGTTTATAGTCATTTATAATAACGGCTTGTAGGTAGATATATTAGAAAGTTTGCGATAGCAAAATTACTCAAGGAAACTAGCCTTAGTAAACAGTTCAGTTGTCAGAAATATTATCATTAATTATAAATAGACTTCGGTTGCTTCTAACGGCATTTGAGGCAGATTAGATCGGGTGCAGTATAAATTGTTTACGGGGTTGATAAATAGGTAACTAAGTATAACTACATTGTAATAATACCTTGCGCTGCGGTGTCAATATGTATGAAAGTAAACATTGAAGTGTATAATGTTTATTTCACTTAGTTATTCACGGGAACGTAATATGTATGATGAAATATCCGTGTAGGTATATGTGTTTATGAGTGGTTAAACTGTATGATTGGTGTTGTAAATAAACTTGTAAGCAGAGTATATTGTACCTGGTCATTTAATTGGCAAGAATATAATGTTTACTAGTCATTATGGTATACCGATCATTCAATTGATAAATAAGACAAAAGTCTTGTACACCTAGCACCTGAAATCAGATATGTTGTGTCATTTAATTGACATATTGTTTTAACACTTCTAACATTGACCAAGGTCATGGTATAGCAGTAGTTAAGCGGTCGTTAAAACGACTAATGGCAAAAGGGCCAGTACGAACATTAAATTGTTTAGCAAGCGGTTAGATGAATGCTCCGCTTGAATCATTTGATTGATTGGTTCCGGGACACCCCAAAAGTACCCATGGCAGCCATAACTTTGGAAAAAATCCATTGCGAAGGCGAGACCTCTTCGATCGGTCTGAGATGGGAGCGTTCGAAACGAGCACTCCATGTATATTTGGAGGTGTCAGCTATCACAGATAGCCAAAAGAAGAGAGCAAGCCTCTTGCATTTCAGAGGAATTGAGCTCTAAGAAATATATTACAATATCCCTGGAGCGGATGCCTTCTACGAGAGCTAACACTGTAGGTAGGTTGTTAATATTAGTTATAATCGAATACGTAACTGGTTCGCTGGCTCAGCCCCGAGTCACAAATCTGTAAACTAAGTATAACTTAAGTTGAATTAAGTATAACTCTTATTGTAATCGTATTGACATGTAAAATTTTATTTTATCAATAAAGTATTGAATTGAATTGAATTGAATTGATGAGGAGCCAGGTGTCGGCATAGAGGTATTTGCGATAGCCTTAGCAAAATTCGATGATTACTTTGCTCCTGCAAACAAAGTACGGTATATGAACGCCACGTATTCCGTTTGATGAAACAGGAACAGGATGAAAAGTTCGAGAAATTCCTTGTACGGCTGCAACAAGCCGATAAATGCAATTATAAAGATGAATATGAACACATCATTGATCACGGAAAAATGCCTAACAATAGTTACGTTAAAATAAAAAACTATTAAAACACAAGTTTTCAGTTGCTAAATAAATGTAAGATAATTTTATTTTGTCACGGGGTTCGTGCTGAGGCCTACCCACGACATAGGCTGAGGCCTACCCACAATGCACCACTGGGTGGAAAGTTGCTTACATAAATAAGAAAACGGGCAAAATGTATTATTTTGAATATTAATTAGTAGTTGTGCACTCGAGGAATATTAATATTTAGCAGTTTAGCGTTATTCTCGAATGGTTCGTGTTACTAATCTTCGACTGCGCAGTGGCGCAGTGGATGACGGATCACAATATAATAATTATGAACAAATTAGGAAAACGATTGGACTGCCTAGGCGTCTATTTAATTTACACGACTGTTCATTTGTGCGTGCGTAATTGAATACGCTACTTAATACTTTCCTATGGAGTGGGCTTGATCGTTCTGAATTTCCAAATATATTGACGGGTTAAATATTATAGTGTGATAAGCTTAATTTGTCTTTATGGTGAAAATGTATGTTTTGGAATAATTATCTAGAGTATCTTGTATAGTTGATAAGCAGTATGAACATCCAGCTTAAGGGTTGTGCATTAATAGGTACATATGACACGTATAGGTGCATATGTCACATGTAGTCAATTGGGTATAACAAAATCAGTAATTAAATAACAGCAGATACGTCTTGTAAGGTATAGTATAATATAGGTATAGTATTTGATAGGCCAAACGGGTTTAAAAGTGATATGGAAGACTCCTAAGTGCAAAGTCGTTAGTCAATATGATAAGCTCTGACTGTATTGTTACTGGAAACTAATAGCTTTATGTCAGGGGTCAATTTGATTTATTTATTTATTTCAAATAATTACACAGCTTTACAGTTAGTACTAATGCACTGTGAATTACAAGAATAATTTATCATAACATGCTACATATGAGGTAGATTCAATTACTGAAAAATTACATCCATGCATCGCCTTAAAGTACCTTAAACATTCATGACACACAATTATCCAGCTACTTCCAAAAAACGTCGAAATCCGATGCTGATGCGAGAAGCGCATTAAGTTCTCGTAAGGCTCGAACTACAGGAGAGTTTTTCACGCTATAGTTCGCGCCTCAGGAGCAGCCAACAGTAGCCGGCAGCGTGGACGAAAATTGAACCTCGATTTATAAGGGACGAACAATCGGATAACCTGACTGACCAGCTCTGGACAGTCAGAACATCCTCGCAAGATTTTACAAGCACTAGTCAGCACATAATTTTGTCTAACCTCGAGGGAATAGATTGATAGACCACGCTGAATTGCCAATATGACAGGCTAAGGCGTTATGAGGTCAATTTGATAGACCATGCTGGATTGCCAATATGATAGGCTAAGACTTTATGAGAGGTCAATTTGATAGACCATAGATATATTATAAGCGGTATGTTAAGTGCCGCGTTCGTGCTGGAAGGTCAATTCGAAATACCATATGTATTAAACCTTCCTTTAAATTTATATTAAATAACTCAAAGCGTTCATAAACTGGAGTATTTGCTTTTGAGACTTCCATTAAAACTTGAATATCGATGGCTTCGACGCGTCGATTAAATTGAAATATACTGTGCTTTAAAGCTTTCATTCAATTGGAAAAGGCTGTTGTTTTAAGACTTCCATTAAATTGGAATATCTGAACTGAAGTATCAGAGGGCCGGTAACATGGGAATATGACGTGTTCTTGACTCCCATTCAATTGGGATACTCGAGGTCTCAAAGCCTCCAGTGAATTGATTGACAACCTTAATTGAATTGACATTAGTTTGGCACTTCAAATGAATGCCTGGATAAAACTGTAATAGTTTGACATTTTAAATTGACAAAAGTGGCATTTAAAATGAATGCCTATATTTGGTGGGATTGTTTAACTACCTCCATTATATTGACAAAAGTTTAGTATTTCGAATAAGAGCTTCCATTAAGTTCGAATCGTTTGAAAACATTAAGTAAATTGACAATAATCCGGTATTTCAAACGAATACCTCCCTCAGATAGGAATTGTTTATCAACCTTCAATTGAGAATGGTCTGGTATTACAACTAAATGCCGGAATTAAATTGGTATTGGTATTGGTATATCACTGATTTAAAACCTTGATCCAATTAGAAATGTGGTGGTTTAAAAACCTCAATTCAATTGGATTTGCAATTTAGTTTAGTATTTCAAATAAGTGCCTTCATTAAATAGGAATCGTTTCACAACATTAATTAAAGTGCCAATGATGGTCCTGTATTTCAAATGAATGGCTCCATTAAACTGGAATTATTTATCAACCTTATATTGAGAATGATCTGGTATTCTAAATTAATGCCGCAATTAAATTGGAATTTGTTTATCTGTGATTTCAAATCTAGATCGAATAGGAAAAGACGCGGTTTCAAAATCTCAATTCAATTGGACTTTAGTTGCAATTTCGAAAATTTATTTGGATTCTCATATTCTTTTGAATGGTATATATCGTAATTTCAGATGACAAATTATAATGATGACCTTAGTGAGAATATTGAACGAGAGAACATGATGACGTGTAAAGCAAGTTAGCTACTTAGAATGGAATAGAATAGAACAGAATAATTTTTATTTTACCAAAAGAAACATTTCTACATTTAACATAATTTAACAGTGACTTCCACACTAGGCACAGCCTGTATCGTGGAAGTCGTATCATACACATCAGGTTCGTTAACAATGCGGCTATAGACATACCTTAAACAAGAAATTAAAACTAACAAATGAACAGTACTTCAGTCTCAAAAAAAAAAAAAAAAAATTGAAAATGGTAAAAGGGGGAAAAGAGCAAGCAATAGTCCTTAAGCGCTTGACAAAGTGGTTGTTGTGAAATAATTATCCAGATAGGCTACATGTCACAATTCTTAAACATTCTAGAATGAAGTGTATAACCCTTGTTTTGTATAATTCATTTATTTTTCAAATAAGTTACACAATATTACAGTAATATAACCTACATGCTTTGGAACTACAAAACTACATGCAGACCAAACTTAAAACTAGTTAGATTTAATTCAATAAGCGCCTTAATGGTTTAAGCGACATAATGGCGTGGCTCCTTTGCTTTGTTCGACTTCTGGAATAGCTGTCATGTGCGACTATTTCTCGCGCGAGATATTTGCCTATCTCTTGCAGCTGTGCAGTGGTGTGAGGGAATGACGGCTAGCGCTGTCGCGCGACGGGAACCGCGAGGCGTGGTTATGCTAGACAGGCTAGCGTAGGATTAGGCAGATAGTAGCAGCCTGTAGCGGCTGGGACACGCGTAGCTCAAACGAGCTGAATTGCACGTAGAGACAGGTCTGAAGTGGTACACCTTCATGTCCTGGTTGGACACGGTGTCGCAATCCCAAGAACTGAATTAACCGGCTCGCCTGTGCCACTTAGTCTTGCGGGGCACCATGCGCGCCTTGCTCTTCCTTTCCACCAGTGTGACTCCCTCCCTATCCACATTGGTGTGGGAGAACTTTTCCTTATCGCGAACCCGTACGGGGCCGGTTAGCTGCGACAGACTAACCGGCGACTACAGCATATTGCACGCTGAAGCGACTTCGAATCGGTATCCTTTGTGTATCCTCGATGTATCCTCTATATTGTTGTGTCAACAAGGTTCGCGGCAAGTTTATATTGCAAAGCTAGTTCTAAATCAAATGAGATCACAAATTAAACCATTAACCGGTCTAGATAACATAAAACAAGACTGATTAAATACTTTATGGGTTTTGGGTGAAACAATCTTTTTATTTAAATATATAAACATTCACATATTATTATTTATACGATCACCAATTAATCTAATTTTAATTAAAATAAAAAAGGGATGTAGTGTTGCTATCCTTATCTCGTGCGCATACGTCAGAACCAACGGAGTGGGGTTAGTTCCTACCCGACCCTTGCAGAGACTGGTGGTGCTGGTGGTGTGTTGTCGAGCTAAGTTCTTGCGTAGTGACCTATATAAACAGCTGTACTGTGCCTGCCATAGGGTTTGGTATACTACACCTTGATCCACGCGTATGCGTTACTGGCATCGATATTATGATCGTATCTGTCGATGGCTGTCAACTAACATTACCGATGTTGTGTTCTGAAATTTGTTTCGGCGTCTTACGTAGCCTCCAGTCATAAGTATCATTGCAAAATGGCTAGAAGTATCTTGCTATGTAGATGCCAGTTAGATTGGATGCATATTTAATTTATCTATTCCTCGCTTAGTTGATTAAAATTTACCTAATCGATAGATTATTAGAGATAATAACTAACTACTCGTAGTTAAAACTTACCCAGTAAACATGCTATGTGGATTGCCCTTTAACTAGGATCGCTTTAACTACTTCTAACTATACATATATTATGTAGTTAATACTATACTTATTAATTAATCTTCTACGTCGACACTAAGTAATATGGAAAACTGATATCATGACTGACTGACTGGTCCATTAACAGTTAGGATAAAGATTAAAGAAATGATGTAGAACAAGAATTGTGCTTGTCTTTACAACTATTCCTAGGAGAGCGAAGCCAAGGGGCACATTGCATAAACTACTATAATGCAACTTACGAAGTGTCAACGTCTTTGATTATGGTGATCTCTGTTTCGTCGCAGGATGGTAGACAGTCGCAGGATAGTCCTGGTCGGCTAGCCCATGGGGGCTTGAGGGTGGTCAGATGGTTGACGTGAGCATGTATGCATGCAAGGCCCGAAATGTTGCACCGGTCTGATTCAGCTGAAGCAGAATAAATGGTGTCAACGTGCAGAACGAATTATAAAATAACTAATACGCATGTCACCTAGTTACGTTATTCAAAAATAGCTGGTCTTACACACGACATCTTTTAAAGACGCGCAGAGGACGCGTCGCTTCGACATAACGCCGTCAGATTATTCAAAAGAAGTCATGTACTCTTGACTATACCTAAGAGCCTTATCACACTTGCGATTTGCGAGCGTATTTTGTATGAAGGCGATCGCGCAGCGTGTTCGCTGCGTCGCTTATTTGTATAGAAAATACGCTCGCAAATCGCAAGTGTGATAAGGCCCTAACACTCACGGGTCCCCAACATGAAATGAACATTGCACTTGCAAGGATAGGTTTGCACCCGTTTGCGATATAGGTAGCACGGTGCAGGCACTATATAGATTGGTACGAGTAGTGAGGCTACAGTTCGTCTTCGTTCTCGTCATGGAATCTACAGAGTGGCTGTTCTGATGTTGTGTCCTTGATTATAGGTTTTTCTCGATGTCACCGGTGGCAGATGGAATAAAAAGGTTCTTGAATAGCAACCACGTACCGTGCAGCGTGGGAGGTCCGTAACAAAGGAAGACCACGACCGGCTTAGTCAAGATCTCACTTATTAGTTCTATAGTTACATTTCTGGTCTATGTGACTGACAAAATGTTTTGAAGAGCATACCCACGAGTGCCCAACATAAAGTGATCATAAGATCCAATTGCGCTATACACCTAGCTTCGTTCACGTCATGGAACTAACAGGTGCGCTGTTTTGGGGCTGTCTGTATACATATACGATCAGAGGATTTTTATGGCAGTCGGGATAAAAAGGTTTTTACGTATGTGTCGTCTATGTACTAGGTTGTGAGGAAGGTCCCTGACAAGGTAGGCTGACGATTTAGTCAAATAGTCGATGTTACTGTAAGTTAATCCTTAGTAGACCAGTCTACTTACGCGTGCCCAACATGAAGTGATCGTTGCACTTGCATATATCCATCTGCGCCCGTTTGCGACATAGCACGGTGCAGGCACTGTAGGAGTAGTGAGGATACAGCCCGTCTTCGTTCTCATCATGGAACCTACAAGCCCGCTGTTCTGATGTCGTCTCCACGATTTGTGGGTCATTCTCGATGTCTCTTACCGCAACTTGACGACTAAAAGGTACATGTTACAGTGAATACTGCTCTAAGTGATTGTTATGTTAATATTGTAAAGGTAAGGGACCTAATTCGAGAATGCCGTATGAGTGATCGCCAAACGTCAAATCTCTATTACATAACAGTTATATCGCCATTAAACTGTCATTTAAATGTGATGAGCTTAGAAGTGACATATCTCATCTTAATTTTGGAAATACGAAGGCGATAATGATTGTCAAAAATGTTATTCATGCATATGAATTTCTGTTTTGAATGAAACGTAACGGACTAATTTCACGCGCTACGCGGTCAATTTAAAGTATGCGCCTGTTATTTATGCCGTCACATACAAAGGAAACGAAAATTTAGCGCGTCCGAATTGACGAAGTTGCGATGTTCTAGGGATATCATCATTTGTCAAGTAGGCACACGTCAAAAGTGACGGATGGCGATGAAATGGAGAGATCTCCATCATCTCTCTAAAATTGGTCGAATACCCCCAAGGTTTTTAATACTTTGAGACATGTCTAATTATTTCAGTGTCTATACGGTTTCCACTCGTGTAAAATTTACAGGAACGGCCGGGCCATGTTTATTTGTAAATGTTCTAAACTAGGTATTTATATTTTCACCCAAGCGATCAAGAGATCAGTAGTTATGGATATTCCCATAATTACATCATTAAGGTCATCAGGTTCACAAGCTTTGGATAAAAAGTAAGGTGTTACCTGTACTTATGTCCAAGTTGAATCTTCAATGTGGATGATTGTAAAGTAGTAATGCTCGGAACTTCATCATTTCCCAAAGTATACATCTGGATTTAAGTCAAAATAGGGGGTTGTTATTTATAATAATTAATATGGTTTTTAGTATAAAAAATATAAGAAAGGTCTAGCTTACTATTGCGTGCAATAAGACTTCAAATTTTATGCTTGATCGCTTATTCCTCATATTGCTCACCATTGGATATGGTTTAGGATCCCTATAAAAACATCACGGTAAATACAATATTTATACAATTACATATATAAAACATGTGTTTTTCTACACCAGCATACTTAGTCTGAATGGAATTGATGATGAAACAAGTTCCCATATCGGTATCAATAGGCTGGAAATATTCACAGCAGTCGAAAGGTGAATCATTGTAAGAACAGTTAGTCAACAGTTCCCGACACCCGCTTCGGATCAGACTTGCGTAGTAACTGTAGTTAGACATGATACAAAGCGGATCAGGCCTCTCGATGGCACACACTTCAGTGAGGCTGTATGATAAGCCTCGGAAGTATGCAATGTCCTTTAAGGCGTCTTCTAGATCCAGTAAGTGGTCTGGAGGCCAGATACTGAAACAAATAATATTTCAGCACAACCTTTTCTTTGTGTATCCTATATTTTTAGTACGTACTCTCGTCCACATATTTATTCACTCTCGCTTTCGAGAAATAGGCCTTAATTGGGTGTTCAGTGATAGGGATTTTGATTTTCCTTATTTCTGTTATTTCTGTTTACCTGACAGGACTGCGAAGATTACTTACAATGAGCCAGTACTATTTCAAATCAACTCACGTATCAGAGACGCTGTACCTACAATGTTTCATCATTAGAGACCTCACACTCAGCCATTGAGGATAAAACTCTGTGTCCCAATTTGTATATATATGGTTTCCACGTTAAAACTGATGGGACACTCTTGAAACGCGTCCGATACCAAGCCGTATTGATCGGGACAGCTAAGACTACAGTGAGTTATAGAACCATCTAAAATGAACTTACGTATCACAGACGCTGTATAACTTATCATCATTAGCGACCTCGCAGACCGCCACTGAGGGTAACTCCGTGTCCCATTTTGTGTACGTGGTCTCCACCCCAAAGCTAATGGGACTTTCTATGAACGCGTCCCAAGCCGCTATGATCAGGGGGCCTATGATGGTTGCATTCATTATGTCATTTAAAAATCGGTAGAACTTGACAAATTTAAGTCGTGTTATATGAGTGGCCTACGATGGTGCACATCTTTATACATTTCGTGGATAAATAAGTGATAAATAAACGACGTATAAAATGATACCTTAGTTCACACTCGTACTAATTACAATTTTTTTGTCAGTGAAATTTAAACCATATGATGTTGTGCACCAACGTCCTAATTGCAACCACTTTTTCCGAAAAGTTAGTACCAGTGTGAACTAAGGTATCGACACAGATAATATAATACTATAAGATCAGTTTGAGTGTAATGTTCGGCTCTGGAACAAACTTGATTTAATTTTAAAATAAGCGAAAAAACGTCTCAAGCTTGAGTGGCAAAATTGCCAATGCCGGTGTTACCGTTTGATGCCGCTGGTTACGTTTTTCGGAACCTACTATTTATGTTAATGAGTAACTAGACATATTCATAATTTAACATCTCTTTTTATTCATTTACTTTTAGTTTTCCGAAGAACCGTGAGCAAAAATTATAGTGGACAAATGCAGATTCTCTAGAACGCAGAGAACAGCAGTAGTTCCCACAGTATCTTCGCGGATCTGTAGCGTTCATTTTAATGATGATGATTATTATCAAACCAATGCCGGATTTATTCAACTAAAACGCAATGTGGTACCAATTTGTATGTGCTTTATTGTCTCGTCATTCATTTAAATTTGTTAAGTCTTAAAAAAAAGAAAATAAATTATAAAGTATAAAATCAAAATTTACTTTGATTTCAGATTTTGCGACATTAAAGTTGCATTTGATAGTGATTATAAAAATAAATACGCTGTTAACACATTTAGTAGTAAATCACAAAAGTGACATTATTTTAAATGAATGAAAAAAACTAATAAGAGGTACAGTAATATACTTCCTAAACTATATTAGGTTTGACAACTAGCCATTTTCGTGCACGCGCATGGACTTTGACACTTACTTTAGCCAATGAAAACTTTAACCAATCACAAAAACTTCTAAGACGAGGGATGACTTCGTATAGATAGGCTAATATTTAAAACTGTTGGCAGGACAAATTCTTGTAGAGGGGATAGTTGTCAGTCAAATATTGGGACCGTTTTTGCAAGCCAAAAGATCCCGATATAGAACGACCTACACCGAGATGTTTATTTGATGAAATGTATTTTATATTTAATTTAATATGTCAATAAATATATTGCATATGGGTTGCCTAACAAATTTTAGTCCAGGGTATGTTTATATAATAATAATAAAAAAAAAAAACCACTTTACCGGTTTGGTTATTATTAGATAAATTCTATACCAATCGAAAGTATGAAGCCCATAGAATATGCAAACGTTAGGTTGCCTATTCTTTTCCCGTCACAACTATCGGGTAGCCAGGTATAAACAGGTACTTAAATCTATACCTACGAGCATTTTGCAACGGTCTGATTATTGAATTGAAATTAAATAAAATTAAGATTATTTTATTTTGAATTTATCTAATAATCAAACCGGTGAAATGTTTAAATTTATATTTTATTTAATTTTTAACAAAACATACCCTGGACTAAAATTTGTTAGGCAACCCATATGCAATATATTTATTGACATATTAAATTAAATATAAAATCCATTTCATCAAATAAACATCTCGGTGAAGGTCGTTCTATATCGGGATCCTCTACTAATAAGCATTTCAAGATTATAAAAAAACCTGTTTTACCAAAAACGGACTATTTGCTGCGTAATTTTTAAGTGACGTGACCTGGCAACACCGCATGGCTGTCACTGTGATTTGTAAAAATCAAGGAATATAATACTCGCAAGGAGAAGAACGGTAACTACGTACAAAAAAATAGCCAATCCTTTTTATTTAATACTACTTTGGCGCTAGTAGTATTAAAAAAAAGGTAGTAGAGCTGTGAACTAAGTGACAGCGGGCTTTTTTGGCGGGGTTTTCAAATATGCCATATTCCATTCTCGACTTAATAATAATAATAATAAGCCATATTGAAAGTGTTTTTAACAAACTTTTTATTTTAAGTGCATGTATATTCAGGTTAAATCTTGCAAATCATTTGTCAACCACTTCTCAATATATGAGATTGAGCTGAAATGTAATAGTTCCATAAAAAAACACAACACAATGAATTACTTTTAAATGGTAGCCTTTATTCATTTAATATCCTAATAGTCCGTTTTCTATTGGGAATGCTTGTATGGAGAGGTATACAATTTTGAGTACAGCAATGCCATTTGGCACGGGTATTATACACGTCTACCTGAGCCCAAAACACCCGGTAAGCAGACTGTACACCGCGTCAGAAGGGGGGAGGGGGGGTTCAAAATACAGTGCTCCCGTCGTTCAGAAAAAAAAATCTGGCGGATTAGTTTAAACCTTTAAGTCAAGTTTGGTGGCGTTATCCGGTAATTAGATGATGCCCGATTCATTACCTGTGCCAGTTTTTTAGGGTCCCGTAGCAAGATATGACGCAATCCTTAAAATAACAAACTTTCAGTACTAACAAAATGTAAACAAACCCTTATATTTTCATATTTTTTGTATTAAACTTGGTATATAAAAAATACTATTCAAAAGCCAATTTTATACAAATTCTAAAAACATTAACAATAAATATAAATTTGTCTATTTTCAATGAAAAATAAAATATTGAAAATACTGCAACGTTCGTCAGCGCAGCGTAGGGAACGGCAAAAAGACCCGAATACTAAAGTAAAATAAGTATTACTAACAAAAAAACCCAGTCAAGTGCGAGTCGAACTCGCGCATCAAGCGTTCCCTACAAATTTTAACCTTTCTCATCCCATCTTAACTGGTAGGACCCGGTTAAGTTAAGTTTGCACCTGGTACGTATGGCCCTGCATACAAATGAGGTGTAAACTTAATCCAAACGGGTAGTCCTCATATAACTTTTGAAAGCACATTTTTTTATGTTTTAATTAGAAATGTATAGTTTTCAGATAATTACCTGTACTGGTGGTATAAGACGACATTAGTTGCTAAATTGCATAGTTCTAGGTCAACGGAAAGTACCCTATATACTTTGATTCTCTTGAGAGTGGCGAAATATAAATATACGACCGTATCTTTTTTTTTTATTAATTTAGAAAATTGATTTTTTCATGACTTCAAGGGATTGTAGACTTGAGTATATGGTTTAAATTTCAACTTGATATCTCGACGCGTTCCCGAGATAAGGGTTTTGACATACGTACGGACCGAAGGAAAACAAAGTAATTATATAAGGTTTCCGTTTTTGTATCTACAGTCTGGCTACCGGGTGTTTTGGGCTCAGGTAGACGTGTATAATACCCGTGCCAAATGGCATTGCTGTACTCCAAAGTGTCATACTGTTTCCCAATAGAAAACGAACTATAAGCAAGAACTTTTACAAAATGTCTAATAAGTTTACTACATAGGTGCAATATTATTGCATTGTTTTTAATAATATATTCTGTTGTTCCTGGAACAGAATACTTGCTCAGGCGGTTTTTGCAACTGTCAGTTTAATGGGAATCTGTAGTGAAAAAAAAAGAAAAAAAAAAGTTTTGGTTGGTTAGAGTCGGGACGCCTCCTGCGGACTCGCTGGCGACAGCCCAACTCTAACGTGTACCAGTTCACTACATTACTTCACTTACTTTGTTAATAAAAATACCTAGATAGATTCAGAGGAGATGTATGAACCTTTGACGTACAAGAGTCCTCTTGGTGATGCTTAAGTATCCTGTTGGTGTATCTGGCGGGGAGATAAATTGTGAAAATCAAGTTATAAATTACACATCGCTTTATTAACTGACAATACAGCGCAAACCGACAATTGGTATGACGCGACGGTCGCCCACGATGGGCTTTAGGTTATGCGAGGCACATGTTTACGCGAAAGTGTTCCGGTGAACCACTGACTCTAATTTCTACTTGGCCAAATAGATAAAAAAAGGCGTGCACGGCGGCGCTGGTGACGGACCCGGTGGCGGGCGGCGGCCGCTTAGCATGAGCGCGCGCGGGCGGTGCTAAAATAATTTTGGTCGGCTCTCGGACTATGATAGTCGGGCTTCCCTACTATATTGTTATACTACCATGCTGTATAACCACTTAAGATAGGCTACTTATACGAATAGCTTAGCTAGGCTTAAACCTATGACTTAAGTTACTCTAAGTTTACCTACAAATTATATTTATAATTGGACTATGACAAGTACTTGTGGTACTTGTCATGTACCAATGACTTAAAAGTTAAACTATACAAGCGCACCTTGGGTTATGCGAAAGTGTCGTCACACTTTGCATGAAAATTCAAATATATGTACCAGCTGGTTGAAATAGGAGAAATCCTCTAAAGTTCCTAGAAAAAAAAACTTAAAAAAGCTTATTTCTCAGGAAATAATGGACCAATTTTGGTCCGGTTTGCGTGGCCTGGATCCAAGGGTTATGCAGGTGTACACGAATTTTAGCTTTTGTCAAAAAAACTAAGTTTGACAAATTTTGTCAAATGACAGTGTACAAAAATTGTTCTAAAAAAGTCTAATCCAATACATTGGCTAATGGCATACACCTTGAAAAATGGTTTATAGCCTGTCGCAATGTTAACGGTGCTATTTAAGGACCGTTGAATTTGTCATAATTGGGTATAAATAAGGTTTTATGGCACAAACAGAACTGATGCTCTGTTTGTGTCATATTACTGTTACATGAGAGCTTCATGTTTTCTAAATTGAATAAATTTGACAATCCAAATTCATGGACGAAATCCATACCTAATATGAAACTATCCGCAACAGATGGTATTACAGTAAATTCAATTTTAAGAGATTTGTTTCCGAAGTTAACTGGTAGTGGCATATTACCAATTACCTTAACAACGGAGCCGTTACCACAACTTGCAGAAGAATCTATAGGATATAACTGTTGACCTAACTTCTCTAATTGTTTATGTTGGTTGTTACCTTACAAAAAAAGAAATAGTTCTAAAATTATACAATTAAATTACCAATACTGCCACTTATCAATAGTGTGCAGTTGGAAATAATGGGCTGTGTCTATGCTTACTTTTCATAGAACAAGCAGCAAAATAATAAAAATTTTAATTTCTATCGCTTGGCCGGAAACTTAAATACTCAAACTTGAATTTACAAATTTATTACAAATGTTTCAGTTTTTAAATCAAATAAGTATAATAACAATGTCAAACTGTTACAGAATATCTAGCCAATGATAGTGCAAAAGATTAAATTATGAAATTTTTCCTTACAATTTTTTGTGCGAAAGAATAAATTATTTTTCCAAATTAAATTTTTAACACCATAATCTTATCACCATAGACACCAACAGGATAATATACTGTTAAATAGCTTCGGGCGCTATTAATGTAGTGAAAAAAAAAGAAAAAAAAAGTTTTTGGGTTGGTTAGTCGGGACGCCTCCCGCGGACTCGCTGGCGACAGCCCAACTCAAACGTGTACCAGTTCACTACATAACTTCACTTACTTTGTTAATAAAAATACCTAGATAGATTCAGAGGAGAGGTATGAACCTTTGAAGTACAAGAGTCCTCTTGGTGATGCTTATATATCCTGTTGGTGTGTCTGGCGGGGAGATAAATAGTGAAAATCAAGTTATAAATTACACATCGCTTTATTAACTGACAATACAGCGCAAACCGACAATTGGTACGACGCGACGGTCGCCCACGATGGGCTTTAGGCTATGCGAGGCACATGTTTACGCGAAAGTGTTCCGGTGAACCACTGACTCTAATTTCTACTTGGCCAAATAGATAAAAAAAAGGCGGCACGCACTTACGGGAATGGACGAAGCGGCGACAGCGCGGCGGCGCAGGCGGTGTTCCCCGGACCGACGGTCAGACTACGGGGTAACCTGGCGTGGCCCCGAGGGTGAAGGCGGCCGACAACTGGCCGTGGAACCCCGTGAAGCCCTTGGAATCGCCAGCCTGGCGCGGCGTAGCCGCGAACAGGCCAGCCTCCGAGCCGGGTTCCTTTACTCGGAGTCCTGCGGGCGGCGGCTAGTGGCGGCTGGCTTACCAGCACGCCATGAGGTTGAAGTCCGAAGCGGGCGGTGAAATCGCCGTCTCACGCTCCAGCAGAGAACACGAAGGCTATCACAGCGGACTAAGCTCTTCACAAAAATGTTACAAGGAATTATGAGGTTAAGCCTCTTCTGAACACACACAAATCAGAAAATATCTTCTATCCACGTTTTTACATTAACCTTCTCTAAAGTCCCTATCGAAAAAAAATATACACCGTTAACGTTATCCAGTCCAATCCAGACACTGACGTTAATCCTTTTTTTAATCATTCCGGTCTGCATCGGCTTCCTAGCGTTTGAGCGAATGTACACACTTCCTGTATTTGCTTAATAGTTGTTGAGAGTGTCAATCGGGTATCAGGTGTCAGTTTTGACAGCTGACGGCTGCTAATTACAGGTTATGTTACTTGCAAGAAATTGAAATTATATCTGAATAATGTGTTGTGGATGTTTACAGTGTCCCGGGATTGTGTGGCTTAGTAGTGGCCAAGAAGCAACGTAAGTTTTATGTAGCAACGCTACAAATTTTGGAAACCTTATTCCTTTTGTACAGAGAACTCAAGGATTCTAGTGAAGACCGGTCGTGCTTTGGCCAACAATATGTGGCCCAAAATGTAGCCCTGAAATAGGAAATTACATTTTAACAAGTTAAATATTATTTAAAACAAACAAACAAAAACTGTGATTTAAAAACATACACAAACCGTATTTCTAGGCAAGGTAACCTACAGTTTGTTTGTTTTTAAAATGTCTTTATTGAAAAACAATGTTACTATAGGTTATTAGTTAACATATTCCACGCTTGGTTATTTCCACGCTTGTATTGTTGACTTTCTTACACAAACTTAGTTAAAAGTCAAGCTAATAAAAGCGAGTTAAAATACTCCTTATTGTGCACGTGTAATCACAATTTTTACTTACCCAGAAGGAAGTACTCCCCAATGCGTCCGTCATAGAGCCGTTTCATCTCCTCCTTTATATTGCTATAATTAAATATACAGGAGTCGTGCACTCATCCGGGGTATCTGGCATGTACCGCTATTCTGGCAGTTTTCGTCAGCGATCTGAAAAAAAAACACTGTCAAAGATTTGAAAGATTTGGCGCCAATTTATGAATATCAAGCTGTGTATGTATCTATGTAACCTGCAACTCCCCGCTACCTTAAAGATCGTTTTAGTTACCTAACATCTGCAAGGTCCGCTCAAAATTGTATACTCACTGTTCCGGCATCGAAGTCAAAATTTTATTCTAATTCTTTTACTGTGCAAGCTATTTTACTGTGGAACTCGCTTCCGCTGGATCTTAGACAAGCTAAAACTTTGGCAATTTTTAAATATAAACTTAAAGATCACTATTTATCTCTACCGTAGCCTAATCCTTTAATAAGTCTATGCTGTCGTTTTTCATTATAAGTCTAATGTTCCTGTGATATTCTTTTCATTCTTCCTTTTTGTATGTATGTATATGTAGGTTGTCTGGAAGAGATCGCTCTTTAGCGATAAGACCGCCTATATTGTCTACCATTATTTAATTTACTAGCTGTGCCCCGCGGTGTTACCCGCTCATCCCACGGGAACACTAAATTTATTCGGGATGAAAAGTATCCTATGTCCTTCCCCGGGACTGAAACTATCTATATACCAAATTTCATCTAAATCGGTTCAGCGGTTTAAGCGTGAAAAGGTTACAGACAGACAGACAGACAGACAGACAGACAGACACACTTTCGCATTTATAATATTAGTATGGATTTCTCATGTAATATTTTTCTTATTGGTGTGCAATAAAGAATTGTTGTATTGTATTGTATGTATGTAAACATTCATACACATCGATCCATGTGGATCATCCATGTGGAAATCTATTGAGGAGGCCTGTGTCCAGCAGTGGGCGTCCTATGGCTGAAATGATGATGATGATGATGAAGTAAACATTTCATTGTACATAAAAGTAAATAAAAATGAATAAAAAACCTGCACACATACAAAGGCGAACTTATCCCTACAACTACAAGGGACTTTATTCCAGTCATTTTATGAGAGAAAAATGTAAAATAATAATATTGCTACATCAATCTCACCTTCTATTTACTGCCTCTGTAAATTGACCTATGTAATGGCTTACAGTCGACTGGGCAATTGAAAGGCCATGATCCTGCCCGGACCCACGCTGATAATTGCCATCAGCCAATAAGTGTAAAGATGTTAGCACCTACAATACAATAAAAGAAATTAGTTGTTTTGAGCATATTCTGTCTACAGCCTTTTATTTTAGAATGATTGGGTTCTAATATTAATATTAGAATGAAAAAAAATTATTACATTTTTTTGTTGTATTTAGAAAGTTGTAAGTATTAGGTACAAACTAAAACCAGTTAAAAGTTATTTATACTAATGTATCTTTTTAGGGTTCCATACCCAAAGGGTAAAAACGGGACCCTATTTCTGAGACTTCGCTGTCCGTCCGTCTGTCACCAGGCTGTATCTCAAGAACGGTGATAGCTAGACAGTTGAAATTTTCACAGATGATGTATTTCTATTGCCGCTATAACAACAAATACAAAAAATAAAATAAAATAAATATATACAACCCCATACTCCTCCCATACAACAAACTTGTTATAGATTACGGTACGGAACCCTTCATGCGCGAGTCGGACTCGCACTTGCCCAGTTTTAAAATAATTCAGGTTGAGTTTGTTCTAAATATTAAGATACTTATACAGCTACTCATATTGATTACTTGATATATCTACTCTATTAAACAACAAAACATAATATATGTATGGTTACCTTGGTGTGAACTGGCAAACCGTCAGCGTGGTGAAGATCGACTTCAAGGTGCCATCTCCTTGCGCACTCTGTATATGTGACGAAACTCTTCGTCTGGCATCTCAAACGGGTTGGACATGTCCCTTATTATGCGTCTATTTAGCTTCCGCCGATGCTTTTCGGCATGCAACGCCAATTGCAAGTAAAAAAAAAAAAAATCGTTCCACGTACTCACGTATAATCACAATTTAGCAAGTAATTAATGTTATATACGTTAAAATAATTAATACTAACGCTTGATTTCCGACAAATGTGATGAGTTCGTTTCTAAATTTTCTAATTCTAACACCTTTACGTCACGTTTTGACGGTTGCATTCATTATGTCATTTAAATAGTGACACAATTTTAAGATAAATCGTCAAATTTAAGTTTTGGCTTAAGATGGTGCACGGCACGATAAATTTCGTGGTAAGATAAGTAGATAAACAATAAATAACGACAGCTTGATTGTTTGTGTCTGAGTTTTAAAAATATACGAGTTAACCTGTAAAAACGGCTCAAGTTTGAGGGTCAAACACATTCTCTTGTCTTTTTTTTTTTAATTTATTTCATGACCATGGAATCAGTGTCCTTCAGTCAAAAACATAAAATATTGTTGATCATTTACATTACAATTTAAACAACGAATTAATAATTTGACAGCAACTATCAAGTATCACATAACATATTGATACTTTTCCAAGTATACAATACACACAGATATAGTTATAAATGGAAATAATGAAAACAACACAGCATATTAATACATAAACAAACAAATAAACTATTTACAATTAATTGAAACATAAATAATCAAATTTTTTCTACAGCATTGAGTATAAATTTATATACAGGAATGAAAAATACTACATTGGATAATATATCCTGAACGCGGCGGGGAACACTTATTAAATTTTCTTTAGCAATGTCACTAATCTCACTGACAAGTGTCAACTCAACCTTTGAATTCCAAACGTTGGTAACTGGAAAATGATATGATTTATGTCTGCGTTTTCTTTAAAGCAATATGTACAGGTATCTTCCGCAACGATTTTCATCCTGTACAGATGCGCTGGGACCAGGCAATGACCAAACCGCAAGCGGTTAATTATCGTTATGAACTTTCGGCCGGTGTACCTAAAACGATTGTACCACGGAGTTGTTGGTAAGTCCGGCTGTAATTCAGCATACCATTTCCCCTTATTCTCGGTAATAATGTTCCAGTAATCCTTCCACAAACTCTTTGATCGATTTTTAAATTCATGGTAATAATCCGTGAAAGGCACTTTAAAAGATTGGGTGTGGTCTTCGTGGTGATCTTGTCGTGTTGCCTGATCCACAATCTCGTTTCCGGCTATGCTACTGTGTGAGGGACCCATAAGAATTCTATACATTTCCCAATCATTTGTAGCTTATCCTTAATTCCATACAATATATAATTCTGTTTATAAACTAGATTACAATTACATAAAGCAGATAAAACACTTTTAGAATCACTTATTACTAATATATTTACACTATTTACATTGGTATTTACATATGTCAAAGCAGCTAAAATAGCCCATGCTTCTGCCGTAAAAATACTGCAAGTGTTTGGTAACAGATTTGGTTATTTTCTGTTGTGGATCATAGAATGCTGCTTTGACATGATCACTCTTGGAGCCATCAGTATATATAGTGTAAAATTCCTTTTTTTCGTTTAAAAATTCTAGAAAGTCATATTTATTTCAGACAGTTTCTAAATGACATTTAATATCAAGAAAATTAAGTAATGTGTTATATGGGCATTTGTAAATAGGCCACTTGCTATTGATGTAAATATCTCTGGTCAGGTTTTTTATGTATGTTATTATTGTTGTTATTTCAGGCAATGTACCAGAAATAAGAGTATTCGCCGAGATGTTGGCTGTTCCAGCTAACTGTGAGACTTCTGCTGGATATAAAACATTACTAAGGACAGTTACATTGTTACAAGACAACTCCTTCAAGCAAAATCTCTCAGCCACCTGTTTACAGCAAGCCGCAAGGACAATGGAGGTATGCAATTTTCAATTTCCATAAAAACAATGGGAGTGTAGTGCGCATGGCTCCACTAATTATTCTCAGACCCATATGTTGTATCACATCCAATTTCCTTAATAATGTGTTACTAACATTCATATAAGCTAAAGAGCTATAATCAAAATGACTTCTGACTATACTTTTATACAGCATACAGAGTGTTTTTGGATCTGATCCCCAAAAAGTTCCAGCTAAACTCCTCAAGATATTTATGCCCTTCATGGCATTTTGACATATATAGTTAATATGCTTATCGAATTTTAGTTTGTCGTCTATTATGACACCTAAAAATTTATGATGATTGGCAACAGGAATTGCATCATTATTATAACTAACTTTTATTCTAGAGTGTACAAATGAATCTTTACTAACAGTGGCGTAACTATACCATCTGGGGCCCGTGGCAAATTCTTTTGATGGGGCCCTATCAGTAAAAATCGTCACGTTGTACTCAGTCTTATTTTAATAAACTTCGAAATTTTCAGCGTACTCAATTACACGTTGTATATGTCCCACTAATGGCCATAGACCTCCTCTCTTAGGCGAGAGGGAATGGTCTGTAGTCCCCACGCTAGCCCAATGCGTATTGGAGATTTCACATTTATCCATAGAACACTCAGTGCATTCATCATCTATTCACTAGCTTTTCGGTGAAGGAACAACATCGTGCATACATTTACAATGAAATAAAAATAACAATTTAATTTCAATAAGATATTTATTAAGAAAAATCTTTTTCTCGAGCTTTCTGTTCCGCAAAAGTGTCTATAACATAATCAAAGTTTAAAGATCGGGCCATAGAATTTTCGATAGACAGAATAGCCAAGTTACATAACCTGTCTTGTCTCATAGAGTTTCTTAAATAGGCTTTTATCAATCTTAGTTTTGAAAATGATCGTTCAGCACTAGCTGTAGTCACAGGAATTGTAAGAAATAACACGAAAAAAAAAGCAAGAAACGCGATTGCAGTTGGTTTATAATGATGTCCAATACTCGATAAAATATGTTCACTTTGAACAAACTTTTCTCATCTTCGCAAAGCTCATCAAAATAGCGTTTTGCCTTCCTCAGACGAGTTTTTGAAAATTCAGGGGCATTTTTACCAAATTCATGTCGATACCTTTCCAATTCTTCTAGACAAATTTTCAAACGTTTTAAGGCATTTGAAAGATCGGTGGCTTTAGACTGAAGAGCTTTAGAGGCTGCATCGATAGTAAGTAGGATCTTGAAACGGAAAACCAATAACATAATAAAATTGTAGTTTTCGATGTTCTTTTTGAGTGAAACAGCTTCATTTCTTTCATCTGATTTGCAATTTAACAGAACTGTTTTGGTTAGTAGCGCTTTTTGGACTTCAACAAACCGAACTTTTAAAGCAAAAACGGCATCATAACATAACGTCCTGCCTCCTGCCCATCTAGTAGGGTTTAATGTTTTTAATGTTATTGAAGTTGAAGACTCACTTTCTGTATTAGATATAAAACTTGATAAAATATTCCATCTTTTGATACTAGTTATGCCCAAAAAAATACTAAATTTATTGAACTGTTTAAAAAAAAAATTGCATTGGGTATTGTTTAGGTTGGTTGAAATGCTTAACGATTAACTTGAAATTCTATTATGGTCTTTAGTTGTCTCACTTTGGATATTAAGCAACTTATAAAAATATACTTTTCAAAAAAAATAAAATACTCAGAACCAATGTAAAAAAACATTTTTGAGCTCGCGGCCTCTTGGGCCGGGGCCCTCTTGGGTCGGGGGCCCGTGGCATTTTGCCAGCCCTGCCACCCTATTGTTACGCCACTGTTTACTAAATATTAAAGCTTTACTCTTTTCTGAACTTATGTCTAGTTTTAAAATGTTGTTATAATAATGATGCGATTGCGCTAATGCAGTATTTGTACTGTTAACAGCTATATCTAAATTTTGGTTTATGCTGTATAAAAGCAAGTCATCTGCAAATTGCAATATTTTGACCTGTGATGTATCTACAAAATTATGGATCTGAGATGTGTATAAATTATACAACAGAGGTGACAGTGTTGCTCCTTGCATTGTTCCTTTATTCACAAGCCTAGGTCCATGTAGCTTATTGTTCAATTTGACAAACAGGGTTCTATTATATAGAAATTTAAAAATCCAGTGTAAAATATTTCTTGGTAAGCCCAATTCATGCAGGACATTTATTAGGCATTCAATATTAACATTGTCAAAGGCACCTTTAACATCTAAAAATACACAAATAGCATTAGAATGACTTAGCTTTGCCATTTTTAGAGATACAAAGCTTTCAGAGCAACTTCTGCCTTTTCTAAAACCAAATTGGATGTCGGGTAATTTGTCCTTTGTTTCAGCAAAATAGTCTAGGCGTAACTTTAACATGTTCTCAAACAGTTTACCTATACATGACGAGAGAGAGATAGGTCTATATGTTGAGGGATTATTTGCAACTTTGTTTGGCTTTAAGATGGGAATAACACACTGAGTTTTCCATGAGTCTGGTATGACTAAATTATTCCAAAGTTTATTTTAAATGTTTAATAATATTTCTTGTGCGTTAGGATGTAATTGTTTGATTAACATGTACATGTATGGTATGCTGTCCAACCCTGGTGTTGTATCCTTCCTACTTTTGAGAGCTATGTGGAATTCATTCAATGTAAATGGTCTATTGAGAAAGGGGTTACTATCATTTTCCACAGATTGATCCATAATATCATTCAAATTATGTTCATTCAACTGTGATGAGTCTGCTATGTTGTCTAAAAAGCTTGGTATCCAGTCATCATTCAAATATCTGTTATGAGAAGAACCTATCCTTCTGAACCTTTTCATGTAGTTCCATATTCTAGAAATAGGTGTCATTCTGTTAAAGCTAGTACATAGGTTGTGCCATGCATCAATACTTTCCTCTTTTAATATCCTTTAATTTTGAGCATCTAATTTTTTGTAATGTATAAAATTAGGAATACTTGGTGATTTCCTATACTCTTTGAGAGCCTCCTTAGACATTTTAACAGCATCATCACATGTTTGGTTCCACCAAGGTGCAGGTTTTCTCATAACTTTTAAAGTTTGCTTTGGCGTTGGTTTGGGAATTGTTTCTGCTCTAATATCATACAAAATATTTACAAATAAGTTATATAAATCAATAGGTTCCGCACCATGTATATCTAAATGTGAGAACCAGGATTCAGATAGTTCTTGATATTTGGACCAGTCTGCTTTATTATAAATGTATTTTTCTTCCACAGGACGCACTTCATATATAGAAGGCTTCACATTTATAACAACAACAGTTGGATAATGATAACTGCCCATCGGGTCGTCATGGACACGCCATTCACAGAGAGGAGCTAATGTGGGACTGACCAAAGCTAAATCTATGGCAGATGGATTTCTGTTTGGATACTGAACAGTTGTGGCTTTACCATCGTTTAAAATACACAAGTCAAAATTATCAATTAGATTATATAAACTGTTACCTCTATTATTGTTAGCCATACATCCAAATAGGATATGATGAGCATTGAAATCTCCCATTATAAGGCATGGCTTAGGGACTTCAAGTAAAACCTTTCTCATTTTGTCAGTAGCAAATCTGCTGCTATTAGGAGGACAGTAAACGCAAAGAATATTCAATTTACCCATTTCAGTGTCTACTGATATGCAAATATTTTGAATAGATTCGTAAAAAGTTGTATTTACAAGACTATATTTTAAGTTTTGTTTTATTAATATACCTACTCCATTATGTTCATTGACTGAATTTTTGTGTATCAAATTATAAGGTGTAAAATCAGGAATTGTACTAGTTATAATGTTATTAAAACTATCGTGAGACATCTTTACTAATTATAAAAACGGTATAAACTCACGTAAAAATTGTCAGGAACGGCCCGACATGTTTCGAACTCATTTGGAGCTCTTCATCAGGGGTAGCTATCCGTGCTGCTACGCGACTCGCGACCCAAATGAGTTCGAAACATGTCGGGCCGTTCCTGACAATTTTTACGTGAGTTTATACCGTTTTTATAATTAGTAAATTGTACTAGTTGTTTTAAGCCAGGTTTCATTTAGCAGACAAATATCAATATGTTGTTCAGAAAGGAATGTTTTGAGTAAGGCCTTTTTGCTCTGTAAGCTCTGTATGTTATATTGTTAAATGTGTATCCATTATGTGATTAAATTAGCTAAAAGTATATCCTTAATTCTTTTATTAGTAATCGGAGTGTTACTGTTATCATTGCCAAGCATAATAAGTGATTTAACGAGAGCATTAATAATGATTTCATTATTTAAAATTTGCTCAGCATTATGTTTAGTTATGTTTACATCAATAGTTTTAGTTGGTTTCAAATTTGGGAATATTTTTGGGTCGGAGGTAGCTGGGACACTCACCACAGTGGCATAGGAATGGTTCGGCTTTAAATACTTGCTCTTTTTCTCTTCAATCTTTTTCTGTTTTACTGGACAATCCCTTGATATGGCCAAGTGATTGCCATTACAGTTAATACACATTACTTCTTCAACGTCGCATTATTTATAGGCGTGTTGTCCGGCGCACGAAGAACACATTGTTATTGATAGTCACCCATTTATGCCTGCATAATGATTAGTCTGAATAAACAACACTTTATATTTATGCTTTTTTTTTATTTTTTCATCCGCCAGAAGAGATATACTTTACGAGCAAAATAATAAAGTTACTGTGCAAACCTTACCCTAAGCAAATGGCAAGCATTGAGTGAGTGTTGGTAATATGTCATGTGAGTCGGCTGCCAAGCAAAGGGATTCCTAAATCTGTAATATCTACATACAGTCAAAAGTGGGTAGCGCGGCGATGAGATTGCGTTGTGCACCAGCCTCCGCGGTGACGCCTGGCAAGACGCCGATGTATGGATGGAAGACGTAAGAGACGTAGTATCGACACCGTGCTAGCTATACATATAGCTATATGTCGTCCACTGCAAAGCAACATTTGCTTTGTCGCTCATGTGACGACGTCTTTGAGAAATAAAATAATAACACAAAAAATAACAGAAATAAATATTTATTATTCTCTTTTTTTTTTTTGCTCTATTTGCTTGCGGGCCCGAAGGGGCCCTTTGCACTGCTGGGACAATTTATTATTCTCAAGTGTCTGCCGCTATATAAGCAGACAGAGACAGTACGTAGATCCATCTCGAGATCATTACATAAGTGCCATCTTCTTCTCACGCGATCCAAGTATTGAATGCGACGAAATTCATCGTCAGGAAATCCGAAAGGGTTGCAGAAGTCCATTATGGTGTTCCGGTGTATTTTTCTTCTACATCTTCTAAGCTTCTCTGCATAATTATACTGCGGCTTGATGATAGTCACAGCGGACCATTCTGCAAGTAATTAGTGACAAATGAGTAATATAATAACAATTTAGCAAGTAATTAATGTTATATTCATTGAAATAATCAATACTCACGCTTGGTTTTCTTAAAAAGTGAAGATTTCATATTAAACTTCCTTTGTCACTACCTCATTAGCTCGACGACAAACTAAATCAATTTTCAGTCAGATTATCTTGCTTTGACATTGACATGTGACATAAAATGGACAACCATCGTAGGAAATTTGATGATTAATCTTGGATTTATCTATGTCACGTGCGACCATCTTAGCTTTTATGGATAAATGCTTTGACGTTCATCTATCGTGTGATAAACGCAACCATCATAGCGTTAACACGACGGTAACCTATGTATACCGGGCTGTCAAAGTTGGATGCTTTGTTATAAAGTGGACGACCATCGTAGGAAATTTATGCATATATCATATATCTCGTGATGTCACGTCAGAATGTCAGTTTACCGTGCAACCATCTTAGGAAATATTGACAAAAGCGTTATCACTTATTTATCCCGTGATAAACGCAACCATCATAGGCCCCCAGGACCGCGGAACCGTACCACGACAGGATAACTAGTGCCAGCCAGAACCATCTGGAATGATTAAGTAGCTGTTGAACTTAAGTAGATTCGTTCGGATTGTTCGCAACAACTAACGAATGATCATGATGTATTTTTGTTCCTGACGCAAAAAATAGGTGTTAAGTTTGTGGAAAAAAAACGGTTAACTGAATAGGTGAAGTGGAATTTAATTAAGGACGAAAAAGGGTGAAAATTTAAAACTCGTGAAGTACATTTTTACAAGTCTAGTAATTTATAATAAGATGCAGTCATACCTATTACAGGTCAACTAAACGTGTTGAATTAATTTAATCATGAGGCGGGTATAATTTAAGGTCAAAATTTACTTAAGTAATATTAATTATTTTCTTAGGTAGTTAGGTAAACTGGCCAGTTGTTTAGTCAGCATTAGCAATCCAAATCAGTAGTACCAGTTACGTAAAGTAATTACTTGTATGTAAATTTACGCAAATTCCAACCTTTGCTAGAAACAGTAGAAACCAATAACATCAAATAGCTCTGACGGCGTTTTTGGCACAGCGGTACCACAGCTACCTACTGAGTCGACAATCTTGGTTTCGAATCCCGGCAAGGGCATATATACGTGTGACTAACTCGATTGTTGTCTAGTATCTAGGTATAACATGAGCCTACTTAAGCTTTTCTTGGGATTAGGCCGATTTGTGTGAGGTTGTCCGATATTTATCTTTGCGTTTTAATTTTACTTACTTACCTCTCAAACCAGTGTTTCGTGTCGTCAGCTATAAAGTGTACTCCGGCAAACGTACAGTTTGAGCAATAATCCTTAACAAGTGCTTTGCACGTAGTCGGTGGCATTTCAACTTTAGAGCTTGCTCTTGCCCAGCAGTTACGTAATGTTTACGCTTAAATCATTATAAAGTTCAGTGAAGAATGTAGAAAAAGCCGTTTTATAATCATTGTTTAATATTTAATGCTGTAATTGCTAGTTTGCATCGCCTATTGCCGTGTTTGTGATGCACTGATATAACTTTACACAATCGCTATTATGTATAAGCAAAGCATACACATTCAAGGTCACGCCAATGCCAAACAAATGCATTTTATCGTGTATAATTTATTTACTTTCGTGTTGTTTTAAAATATCAAGGTCGAGATAATTGACTTAACTAGCTATATAATATACTTTACCACTTAAAAATATGTGGGTACATTTAGGTTAATGGTTTGGTCCGATAGAGCAATAATTGCTAAATATAAGTAGGTACATTTGAGCCATAAATACGGTCACGTATTGGTTTTCACATTAGGCATTTTTACAATCGCGAATTGGTACTAAAACGCATTGCACAGAGAATATAAGATTACGTAACTTAAAGCAGTTGCCGTTGTCCAGAAAAAATATTTTTCTTTTTTCTCCTTGGAGTACATTAAATTACATTCATAGAACATTATTTACAAATTATTAGACCATACTCAAGTTATGAGATTAATGCTCTAAATGCTTTATTTTGACTTACTTAAACATTAGAATTTTGTATCCTTTACCTGTCCATCAATTTATGTTTACGATAATAAACTATTTTCAAAAAGGAAAAGTGTCCCAACGCAATACAATCTCAATTTGAGACCGAGAATTTTTTTTATAATCAACCGACTTTAAGGAGAAGAAATTGTATTCCCGAGAATGTATTCCGAGAGAAATAACTGAACAAGTTACTATAAAAAAACTTATGTAGGACTTATCACTAGGTACATAGTATAAAACAAAGTCGCTTTCTGTCGCCTGTCTGTCCCTATGTATGCTTAGATCTTTAAAACTATACGCAACGGATTTTGATGTGGTTGTTTTAATAGATAGAGTGATTCAAGAGGAAGGTTTACATGTATGAAACATGCATAATTTATCAGCATTGCACCCGTGTGAAGCCGGGGCGTGTCGCTAGTATAAATATACTATAATATTTGAGGAGTCCACTCGACTCACGAATTTTCAAAATCGGTTCATAAACGACGGAGTTCTGAGGTAACAGACATAAAAAAAAACCCCCAACAAACAACCGAATTGAGAATCTCCTCCTTTTTGAAGTCGGTTCGAAAAACATCGTAATATTCGCGATTTCATATACATTCAATTATTTACATATTTTATCTTATGTAATACATATGTTAGTGTAGCTACAATTTTTTGCTAAACTACAAATGCTGCAGTGTATCCGGGTTAGATAAGAAAGGCGGGTCGTGAAACACGGGCGGCCGGTGGAACTGCGTCGACTGGAACTGAGGCGCTGGACGGAACTGCTGGAACTGATGGAACTGGAACTGCGGCTGATGGAACTGACGGCGCGGCACCAGCCCGGAGTGAGTCAGAAGTTTGTATATCTGCTGACGAGGCACTTTGTCTGATTCTCTGTCGTACACCTGTGAACACCATGTTTCACTTGATTATGAAGTCACAGAACACGCTTTGCTTTACGCCTTACATAGATTTCTCGATGTTCTGGCAAGCTTATAAATATGGATATGTGGGAGCTCTCTACTTGTTAACCCCAGATATAGAATAGAAACAAATACCAAGTTAATTTAACCCGGGTTTAGTATTTTAGGGTTACGCTGCCTGTCCGCTGGACCGGAGAAGTGTAAAATGGACCAATCACATTCCTCAGATTTAAATACACTTCTTTCGTGCTTCACAAAGATGCAACCGGATCTGTTCATTTTCTCCGATTCTGTGGACAGGCAACCTTAATCACTGTAATTAACCAATACCTACAAGTTAAACATAAATGATAAATGTATTAGGCCCAATAGACACACAAATCCCTTCCGATACTAATACAAGAAAACACGAAAATACGGAGAAATAATATGAATAGTATATTAAAGAATGTTTAAGAACACGTATTACGCTCGCTAATTGCTTAACATTCTTGTTGTTGGCAAGGAGGATAATATAAATGGAAGTAGCGAGGCATCCATAGAACCCGATTTCTACCGGCTTGCCTATTTTAAAGCGTTTGAGCACCCTTTACACGGCTCTTATAGAAAAAGTTAGCCAATTACGCTCCGGATCTTGTCTTATGATTTCTTTGACGCCACTGGTAATGGTTAGGCATGGTGACAAGTTACGATAGTTTGTAGAGTACACTACGACATACCAACTGTTCCCCACTGTGAAGCAGGCTGGTTAGTGGCAGGATCTCCCTCAAGTGAGGGTTGTGCAGTGCCCTACTGCGAAGGTGCTGCGGCAAGAACTCCTCCTCCCGACGGGCTTGGATCACGCTTGGATGAGGAGGCGGCAGACTGCACGCGAGCCACGAGCTCGTCAATACCAGAAATAACGATTTCCACATGGTGTCTGAAACAAATAAACGCGGTTTATTGCCTTTTTTTTTAAAGACATGACTTGAAATGTATCAGGGCTGGTAAGCCCTCACTACCTGAAGTCGGACTTTTTGTGGGAGTATAACCCGGTAATAGGATTATCTCCGCGCCACAGGAGTCATTTAGGGAGAGGTGACGAGGGCGCACTGAGATATGGGATGTCAATAGACTGAACCGAATCAGTCTGACTTAGGGCGAGAGGAGGGGTGATGTATTACCTGCTAACTGACTTCAAAGAGGAGTTTCTTCTTTGCGTAAGACAGGGGAAAGCCTCAACAACGTCATCCACGTACGAAGTCAGTTCGGTCAGCACGCCCAACTTTACGGGAAGTAGTTTCCGGTATCTAGTAATTTTATTCATGATAAATTACCACCTCTTAGTAGCATCATCAATTATCATCATATCAGCCAATAGACGTTTACTGCTGGACAACGGCCTCCCCAGAGTTCTCCACAAGGATCGCTCGTGCGCCGCCCTCACTAATCCAATTGCTTCCCGCAATAGTAGCATAATGGACTTCTAATATTCGTGTGATGAGTGGTCACCAGTGACAAGTGACAAAGCATCCGTCACGTTATGACAAAATGCGAGTGTGCGTGACAGATGCTTTGTAACTTATTTATCACGTGATAAACGCAACCATCATGAGACCGCAGATGGGTACGCCGCGCAAAAAAGGTGTTAAAATACTGTCACATGAGCACGTCAATCTGAAGAGGGTCATATGGGTGGCCTTTGCCACTGCTCTACTCTCATCAAATGACGAAAAACTATAGGTAACCAGAGTAAGTATGTGGGTGCTGATCGTACTGATGTACTTATCCATGTGTAAATTTCGTTATTAGTAGGTATCGTAAATAAGGCAGCATCGGTTTTTTTTTTCGTATGAGGTTAACTCTATTTTTCTATAAATAAAATCTTGCTATTATACATATTAACAATAAACCGCGTTTGCCACAATAATCGTCATACCACAATAAAGCCATAAGTTTACTGGGTCACTGGTGCAAAGAATCCGATTGTGCAGACGCCCGATCTAACTGTCCCTTTTACTAAATCGTAAACGACAAAGACAGCTTCATACATCCGGACATAGAGAGAAGATTATTAAGATGCGTCCGAATCCCACGTAAATGCCGGACAATGACTCGGTTAAGGTCAAACTCACTTTCAAACAAGCGTAGTACTATCGAAATACGCGTTGGTCAATGCTCTAGAATGTTCTGAATACTGCGTGTACTACACATCTATGTTATGTGTTATGAACTTATGAGAGTTACCCTTGACTCATTGATAGAGGCTGTGTAGGGCTAAAGAAAAGGGCATTTTTTATAGTCACCTATTGACTGAATTGAAAACAGCGAACGTTGTTAATTCGATTGTATGTTTTTTTTTGTACTCACTATGTCTATCTTAATTATAATACTTACATACCGTGAAAAATACACATGTAGTGAAAGTTTGTTTTGAAGATCTTAAATTAAGATTACGATTAAGCTTTTTTTAAATGATTAAACGGTATATATTATAAGTAGGTATCAAAGTGGGTATATATATATATATACACAAATCGCCGCTGGTGCAGCTGCCTATTGAGTCGACGGTATCGGGTTCGATTCTCGGCAAGTGCAAATAATTGTGTGGCGAACTCGGATATTTGTTCCTTAGATCATGGATGTTTTCTACGCATTTAGGTATGTTTTTATATATATATAGTAGAGTTGTTAGTCCGCTGTTTTCTAACATAATTGTGCGCATCGGGTTACAAGCATGAAATTTCTACCATAGATAGAGTGTTCTACGGTGATTATTTTCAGATGTGGAGGGAAGTCTCATTCGTCCCCTGTGAGGCGCGAGAGTGAAGTGAATAGGGCCAAGTATCCCTCTTTTCTTTCTTTATTGCTGGTCAGTTAACTCTACTAGGACGTGTTTGGTATCGTTTCCGTGTAAAACAAATATCAGAAATTATTTTTTTATGTTATTTTTGTATAGTTCTATATAAAAATTATGGGTGTATGGCCGAAAAGGTAAAAATCACAACAAGTTTTTTTATTCAGTGAGGTAAATTAGTTCAATTTCATGAACATTTTCAAAGTATTATTATTATTTTAAAAAGCTCATTTAATCTAGTTTCTAAAAATATATGCATGTTGGGCACTTCTTATACAAACAGTAGCTTAAAATATATCTTTACGTCGGCGTAACCAACGTAAATCTCCGAACGCATCCTATTTCGCTTCATTAAATACATTAAATAATGTTTATTAACATGCTTTTACATTTAATATTTACTATATACGTCCTAGAATAAAAAATTAAAGCAATTAAAAAAAAAAAATTTTTGCTAATGTATCTCGAGCACACGGGCTAATCTCAACATCAACAATTTATTTAAGTTACTGTTTGTATGATGTGTGAACACACCTACAGAATGTCTTAATTTAATTATATTTATAACTCATGCTAAGCTGGTGTGTACTCTGATATGTACAATTACATATATTATATGTATAATAAATAATGATCTGTATACAATTTATCGATTTTTTTATACACAACCTGAAGTTTTACAATATTTATTGCAGTCATTACACAAGGATTGTCTATGTAACTCATATGTATTTTACTTAAGTTTTTATAATATTCGTATACCACCATTCAAATATTATGTAAAATGAAACCGAAACGTTTTAAATTTGGTCTATTCAATGCAGGGTCCTTGTGTAATGCGCGTAAACACAACGAGTTTATAGCAGCCGTGGAGCGTCACCAACCTAGTGTAATGGCAGTTAACGAAACTTGGCTAAAAACTGGGCAGACGGCGCGCGCGCCCGTCGTGCCCGGCTACCGGCTGCGGCACGTCCCGCGCACGCTCGGGACACGCAAAGGCGGCGGTGGTGTAGGTTTGTATATAAAAAGTGGCTTAAGTGCTCAAATATGTAGTCATCCTTCCTTCCCTAATGTTGAACAAATGTGGATTAAAATCCGAATAAATTCACTTTGCTTAATGATTGGAACAGCTTACCGTCCACCCTGGCTCGACATCGAATTATTTTTTGACGCCTTAAGTGACACTATAGCAACCTTTTCGAAATACGATCGAATTATACTTAGCGGAGATTTTAATGTCGACCTGTTGGATCTGAAAGATGTCAAGTCTAAGCGTTTATTGAAGTTTTTATATATAAATAATTTAAAAAATCATATAAAGGGGGCCACTCATTTTATGGGTAAAAGTTCTACTCCAATTGACCTTATATGTTCTGATTCTGATGCCAATGTCTATAGTTCAGAGGTCGACCATGTTGCGGCTCTGGGTGCCCATGCTATGGTCTATGTCGAATTAAATATTAAAAATCCCGAATTAAAACCTAAAACCATAATCTATCGTTCTTTAAAAACGGTTGATATTAGTAGTTTTAACAAAGATGTACTTATGATAAATTGGGAACATATGCGTACAATGCTAAATGTGGAAGATAAACTGAA